>JAUMJM010000026.1:20947500-22197500 GCA_033558235.1 Neomorphus geoffroyi | reverse complement strand
GAGAGGTGGTGATGTTAATACATTCTCTCGCCCTGTTAGATAGCAGGGTTTTGTTTAGCACGTGCTGGGAAAGGAGTAGGTTGCCAGGAATCCTAAATGATTCTTTGTCTTGCTTTGTTGGTTTGGCAGGGAGGAAGTCTATAGGCAGTAGGTTGGTTTTATCCCTGGGTAGGTGGAGTGCTCATATGCTTATGTGCTTTTATATGTTTCCATGCACAGGAGGTACTAATTAGAGGTGCACAAACGAGAAATGAAGAATTTTCTGTGTTTTGCTGGAGGCTGAATCACCTGGTTGTTGATCTTTTTTGCACTTCTGTCAGACTTGTGGTAGAAAATCAGAACCCCACTGAAAAAAATAGGCCTTTTAACTGAGTGTGTACCACTGGACAAGTTGCAGGGTCAGAGCCACTAAGCATCCTTGCTCTCTCACTGAACTCAGGAACTGGGTGTGGTCACTAGCTCTGGTTTTATCATGTAATTTTAGAAACAACTGCCACCAAATGTGCAGTTCTCTCAACTTTAGATAAATGTAGAAGTCTGAAGGAATTGATCAAATAATTGAGATATTCACACTCGTTAGCCAGAAAGGAGTCCAAGCCAGTCACTGCTGACTGAAAATTGCTGCCATCTGTTGCCTGTTCCCTGGCTTTTGCAAAGTGTCTTCAATGTCACTTTTTCCAGATGTTCCCATTGCACATCTGTGATCAGGTATTTGTACTACTTGCCCCTTTCCATTGACAGGTTCATCCACAGCCATAAAAACCCCATTTTCATCCCAGCTGAGATTCTTCAGAACAGAGATTTTATTGAAGTAACATCTGAAAGGCATAGTTGGAAGGAATCTGCCCAATGCCTTCTATAATTTAATTGTTCTGTGAATAAATGAGACACTTCAGTCTCCAGAGTTTTAAGCATGACAATTTTTACTAGAACAAAATTTTTTCGATTCAGCAGTGGCAGCTATTAATTTAGGAATCCAGACATAAAGTCTTTATTATGGAAGACTGCCAGTCTTTTTACCAAGGCAGCTGTCAGCCAGACTTCTTAGTTGGGGGAAGATGAACAATCCGGCTATCTTTAGGTCTTGTTGTTTCTGAATTTTACATTGAGAAAAATAAAATCAACCCTGGGAAGTGATAGAAATAATTGGGCTAAGCTGTTTATGTTTCTGATAGTTTGCAGCAAAATGGAGGGGGCATCTCACAATTTTTTTTTGCTGTTATTCTGATTGTTTCAAGATAGACTTCCTGCATTAAGGCATCATCTATTTCTGCAGTGCCTGAATATTTCCATTATTATTTTGCATAATTTTTAATTTTCTTCCCAGTGCTGTGAGATTAGCTATAAAATGAGCTTAACCTACAGCAGATCTTCTTGGCTGATCAGTAAAATTCCAGCCCCTGTAATGTTCCGGCTTGAAATTAAATACCCATGTGGTGTCACATCTGATCTTCAACATCACTGGATTATAAAATAAGACTCTTCGGGCATTTCCTTAATCTTCTTTAAGATTAAGAAAACCAGTTTTTAGTGTTCAGAATGCACACTATATACAAGCAGTCAAAGTTGCTTTGTATAGGTCTTCAACCTGTATTTCATGTCTCCCGGAAGTATGAAGATAGCAAGGGACTACCGGGAGGTTTTAGGATGCTGCCCTGTTTAAGATCTCCCAGAAGATGACTGGACAGGATCAGCTCTGCTTTGTTATAAGTGGTTCCAGTCAGAGCGCTTGGAACTATTCTCATGTCAGATTGGCAAACTTCAGCCCCAAGCAGGACTCTTGGTGTAAGGTAGTCACTGCCTGGAATGAGGAAAACGTTTTCAGAAATCTCTTTGTAACTACTGAGAGCTTTAGGAGTTATTGCTTGTGGTCTAGCAAGGAAAATGGCTTTCTTTTGCCTTATGTGTCATTGGTAGGATGTTTCTGTAACTGTGGCTGTGGGTCATGGAAATATGAAACATAACAGGATGTTGGATATTATTTTGAGATAGATTGTGACAGAGTGTTTTACAGTAGGTGTCTGAGAGAAGGCCCACTGTGAACTAGTGGAAATGATTCCAAAACATAAAGTGTGTTTTGCAATTCATATTACTTATTATCTATGGCTCTCAAAGCACTTTCAAGAAAGGTTAGTTTCGTGAGAAGTGTTTAACAGAGGAGCTAGTGTTTTGCATGGAATAAGCTCACAAAATCACAGGGCATGATGCTGAATTGGGCAAGGTGACTGGGAAAATCAGAGAGGAGAGCTGGTTTGGAAGAGGGTGAGGCTTAGATCCTCAGAAGATTACAACCAATAAATGCAAGGGGTATTCATTGCCCCAAAACCAGTGTCTGAGTTTTGCCTAAGGAGTCCTAGCTCTTAATTAATGTCTAAACTCTTGCTATTGTTCCCTACTGTGATATCATCAATGAAACAAGTGCAAGGCTAAGTAAGGGAGACACAGTTCAGTATAAGGGAGTGATAGCATTAGCATACCAGGACCTCTCCAGTGCCAGCCTGGCTGAGTAGGAATCTTCTACTCAAGCTGAGGCATAAGAAGGTGGTGTATGGCCAGTGGAAACAAGGACAGGTGACATAGGAGGACTAGAGGGATGCTGTTCACCACTGTAGGGTGGAAATTCGTGCGACTAAAGCTCAATTAGAGTTGAAGCTGGCCAGGACTGTGAAGGATAAAAGGGCTGTTTCAAATATATTAATAGTAAAAGGCAGGCCAGAAACAACATCGGATCATTACTTGATGAGCATGGGCACCCCAGACAAAGCAGAGACTTTTAGTGCTTTTTTTGCATAGGTATTCAATAATGACATTGGGCTTGGGTCTTCCCAGAGCCTTGAGCTGGAGGATCATGACTGGGCAAACAATCTCCCAGTCACCCCTGAACTTGTGCAGGATCTGCTGCTCCAGCTGGATCCCTACAAGTTGATGGGGCCTGATGGGGTTCATCCAAGGGTACTTAAAATGCTGGCCAATGTCAGAGCGAGACCTCTCTCAATTTTTCAGCTTGATTCTGGAAGGTACCAGCTGACTGGAAGCTAGAAAATGTTGTCCCAGTCTTCAAGAAGGGCAGCAGGGATGACCGCAGTAACTACAGGCCAGTCAGTCTAACATCAGTGCCTGGTAAGATTATGGAGAGGATTACTCTGGGAGATACCGAGAAACAGTTGAAAGACAACACAGTCGCTGGTCCCAGCCGGCATGGGTTTACAAAGGGAAGGTCCTGTCTTACAAACTTAATATTCTTCTACGAAAGGTCACCCACCTAGTCGACCAGGGAAAACTGGTTGATGTCATTTTTCTGGATTTCAGCAAGACCTTTGATACCGTCTCTCACAGTATTCTCATCAACAAAATGTCCAGAATACAGCTGGTTAAACACATAGTACAGTGAGTGTGCAGTTGGCTGACGGATTAGGCTCAAAGAGTCGTAGTGAATGGAATTATATCGGGCTGGCCCCTAGTCACTACTGGGGTCCCACAGGGATCCATCCTGGGGCCAGTGCTCTTCAGTATCTTCATAAATGACCTGGATGAAGGACTTGAAGGTTTATCGACAAAGTTTGACAATGACACAAAACTAGGGGGATCTGTTGACACTCCTGGGGGCAAAGATGCCCTGCAGGGAGATCTTGACAGATTGGAGAGCTGGACAATCACCAACAGCATGAAATTTATCAAGGGAAAGTGCTCAGGACCCCTGGGACAAGGCAACCCTTGATACACGTACAGACTGGGGTCTGAGAGGCTGGAGAGCAGCCCTGCGGAGAGGGACCTGGGGGTTCTGGTTGATGGCAAGTTGAACATGAGCCAACAGTGCACCCTGGCAGCCAAGAGGGCCAGCCATGTCCTGGGGTGCATCAAGCACGGCATTGCCAGGGGATTGTCCCGCTCTACTCTGCACTGCTGTGGCCCCACCTCGAGTGCTGTGTGCAGTTTTGGGCACCACAATATAAAAAGGACATCAAACTACTGGAGAGTGTCCAGAGGAGGCCACAAAGCTCATGAAGGGTCTAGAGGGGAAGTGATATGAGGAGCAGCTGAAGTCACTTGGTCTGTGCTGGAGAAAAGGAGACTGAGAGGGGATCTCATAGCTGTTTACTGCCTTCTCACAAGGGAGGGAGGTGAAACAGGTGCTGATCTCTTTTCTCTTGCAGCCTATGATAGGACTAGAGGTAATGGCAGGAAGATGTGCCAGGGGAGGTTTAGACTGGATATTAGGAAGAGGTTCTTCACCCAGCGGGTAGCAGAGCACTGGAACGGCTCCCCAGGGAAGTAGTCATGGCACCGAGTCTGCCAGCATTCAAGAAGCATTTGGACAATGCCCTCAGTCACATGATGTGAATGTTGGCAGTGTCTTGTCTCGGGGATAGGAGTTGAACTCGATGATCCTTTTGGGTCCCTTCCAACTTGGGTAAGCCTATGATTCTATGATTCTAAGTGTTAGAACAAGCTGAGGTCCATGAGGTCTGTTTATGGTACAAGGAACAGACAACATTGCCATCATGATACTGAAACCATCAAGTCTAAACATATAGACGCTAGTGCTGCCTTGAAAAAGCAAAGAAAAAATCTGTCGTGGGGTAACATGTTACTGCCAAGTAGTGATCCAGCACTTAGATAGAAGTGGAAATATCATGCATGTGTATGTGCCTCTGAAGGTTGAACAGAGATTATAAATTTTCTAGTGGTCATGAAGGTTGTTACTGGAAACATGGGCTTGCATACACCAGTCTTCTGGAAAGCAGTCCTTGATGAACCATCATTAGCAGTAAATTCATCAGAAGAGTGGAAATTAACTTCATAGGCCATAGAACTAAAAAGGATCATGCTAAGTATTGGGGCCAGTCCCTTGCAGTTTCCGATAAACTTGAAAGCTATGTAAAGGGAAGTGGGTTAGGACATTTAGTCACATGTCTACCACTTTGCCAGCTGTTGTTAGTGCCAGTAATAACTGATTCCTCAGGGTGACTTTCCTGATCTCCTAATCTTTTAATTAGCAGGCACTGATAACAAGGAGGTGACCTCCACAGACAGGGCAGTGGAAGTGATATTGAATCCCAAACAGAGAGGGGACTCTTACACTATTTTAGAGTTGAATACTATTATTTAACAGTTTTTCCATACTGAAACATTGTTCAAGATGTGGCATTTCCCCTCTTAAAATAAATTAAACACAGGTGGAGAACACCAGAGTATGGAGCCTTGAAACTCACCTAATGTATTATTAATACACTTGGTACAGTAACAGAGAATGATAACCCCTGCCTACCCACACTACACAGCCCTGAGAAGGAGGAATACCATCTGCAGCAATAGAGGAATGGAGTTGGCAGGATCCATCAGTCTCTTGACAATCTGTTAACTGTATTGGTTGTTTGGATTTCCTTTGCCACCCTTCCTGGTTCAGTGCTAAAATCTGCCCATTCATCTCATCTACAGGTGACTCCTAGTAATTGTTGAGAAGTCGCTGGCATCTGACCTTATGCCTTTGATCAGGTTGATGCTGATTACCTAAAAATAAAAATCTGTCTCATCCATATTGCTCTAAACTGCTTTATCTTCCAAGTCTGCTTGGAAATACTTTGCCCAGTAGAAATGGAAGCCTCATACTCCTGTTGCTTGGCTTTTCTGATTTTCAGATAGTTGGAAGTTGTCTGCAGAATTTGCATTCTCTTGTTTTAATTGTGATCTCTCTGGAGTATCTGTCTTCTTTCCAAGTGCGCGTTCACTGTGATAAGCCTATATTAAATGATTTGTTCTGCTGTTTCCCAGATGTGTTAGCCTGCCTAAGACTGGGGGTTTCATTTGTTCTATGTGTGGCATGTAGGGCTGTGTAGTTTCTCTAGTGCTGCCTCCTCAGCCTGCTGACAGCACAGAGATCCTGAGCTCTTTCACAGGAAATGAACTGGACATCCTCCTTTCTAAGTCAAAGAGCCCAGAGATATTGGTACCTGCTGTCTGATGTGCAGGATGTAAAACAGGCACCAGCTGATATTCCCTCAGTAAGGAAGGTAGCCTGATCCTTTCTTAACAGTAGGAAGCACTGCAATTTATCTATCAGACCATACTACTTCATCTGTAAGAAAATACTACAGAAAGAGATGTATTTTTCATAATTCTCTTTTCCTTCATCAACCCCCCCAAAAATATGGGCAAGGAAATGCAGAAATTATAGTCAGGAAGTGCTTCCTCCTCCCATGTATGTGACGGATATTTCAGGCAGTTTTCTTCACACTGAGGAGAGACCTAAGGGCAGATATGGGGTTGTGTGAAGTCATTCTACTTCCCTAGCAGGGCTGCTATAACTACAATTTTGTCTTAACATGGCTGTATATGGCTGTTGCAGAGCTCTTCAGTACACATCACATCTCACCAGCTGCTGTCACAGGGTCAGCTGTTTTTTGAGTCTTGGTAGTGTCTGTGCTTTATAAGCAAAGAAGGTATCGAAGGCTCCTTTATGTTACGGTGCTATGCCTTCCAAGGAGAGCTGGCCTCAAGCAGGCAGAAAGCAGAGAGGGAGCTTGTTTGTGGGTTTTTCATGGCAAATGTGAAGGCTGTGTTGTCTTGTAATCTTGAAATATGTAGCCCTTGCTTTGCTGTCATTCCTATCAACCTATGTTTAAAACAATTTTTAAAACAGTGCTACCTGCTTGTTTTTAGAAGAGAAAGTTAATTTCTCATCTTCCCTCCAGTTGGGTTATACATATCCAGTGAGGTGGAAATGTGTGTGTGTGTGTCAGTTTTTCATTTCACTCATTTATTCTTTTACTTACTCATACAGATGAGGTGAAACCAGAAGGATGAACCATGACCACATCGGTTCAGTCACTGCAGAACCACAGAAGATACTGACCTTTACCCTGAAAGCTGTTATAATTTATATGTAACTGAGTTGATTTCTATGAAAAAAGTATGATTTGTCACATAGCTTTCAAAGCACTTGAAGATCCTTCCAGCTCTGTAAAACACATGGAAATATAAGTGGATAATATGTTGCCCAGCTGTGCAAAGCCCTGGGTGATTAATAGGGCCTGGCTGTGAGAAATGATTTAGAACATGGCAGCTCAGTTTGAGATTCCCAAGGGAGAACAAGCAAAGTAGTCCCATAATTCCCCTTAGTCACAGCAGGAATGCCATTAAAAAATTAACTTTATTGCAAAATTAAATTTAAAATGCAGAATACAACTAGGCAGTGTCCTTAATAGAGGCCAGAAAGGTCAGATCCATTGATTTTTATTTTTCTCCATGGCATGTTGTCATCCAAGAATACTGCCATGTCCCAAGCTGAATTCCAAAATAGGGAGTTTTCAAATGCAATTAATCAATCTGAAATTATTGATTTGGTTTCAGAGGCGGAAGTATACTCAGTGGAGTGACAGGCTGGCTATACTTTCTATTCTCCTCCCAGGAACCAAGGAAAGGCCACTCTAGCCCAAGTTTATTGCCCAAAGGCTTTTTGCCCTGATTACCCTATATTTGATGATGCCTGCTTTGTAATAAGGGACAAAAATGATTTCTTGTTGTCACACATGTTCTGTTCACTTGCTTAAACCCTCAGAGAGAAAATTTCTCCCATATAGCAGCTGGTAGGTTTCCAAAATGGATTATAGCCAGAACCATCATCCCAAGAGCATATCTGTTCTTTTTGGCAAATAGGAAATGCAGATCAATCAGAAGAGCACACACAAAAGGCAGCCCATGAAATATTAGTAGGCCTGACCATAGCTGAAGCTTCCTGGTCTTTCAACAAATCTAACTATATTATGCAAAGTCAATTCTTGGACTTCCAACTCACCCTAACCAACAAATTTCTTTTGGGTAGATGCACCTTTTCCAGCTTGTACAACAAGACAAACTCTACTGTTGTTAAACTGTTTATGGGTCATTTCTTTGACAACAATGTTCCTGTCATCAGTCCAATGGAACAGGATTACAGAAATTAAAATATGTGGACTGAAAAAAATTTAGTGATGACACTGTGGGAGGAGATATTATGTTATCTGTGAATGAGTCAAGAGAATCCTACAGACCTGTCAAATTAAGACTGGATGGATCAGTCACTCACTGAGAGAAGAGAGTGCAAAGAAGTATAAAATGTCCAACAGAAATTTGCTCACTAACTTTAAGCCTAACATTAAGAAAGGGCTTTGAAACATGTAGTGAAAAGATGAGGCTTGTAAACATACGGAATTGGGGTTAAGAGCAGGAGGAAAATAAACCCTCTTGTACCGTGCGAGGGTTATAAGGGAAAGAAACAGTAGAATATTCAGTAGATTAAAAGGATGATATTAGCTGACGATATCACTGCATCTAGTCTCTAGGTTTTTGTTAAGCATTGGCTTGCGCTTGCACAAGCTAATGTGGACAAAAGAATCCCAAGGTGAAGTATCTTGCTGTCTACAGTAGAGGTAAATGGCTCCAGTAAAAGTGAATGAGGAACACTGAGTGCTATTTTTATGGAGAAGTCATCTCCAAACTCTTTTGATTGGACATCCCTACCAGTAAAAAAATTTTGACTGTGCTCCTCCAGGCCTAAGCCCTTGGGGTCAGTTCTTAAGTCTTCTAAATCTCTGAAGAAGTTGCTTCATTTTCTGAGCCGATGTACACCCATTGCTTCAGCTGGTATGAAATCCAGGGTGGGCCACTCTCTGCTGGAGACACCATCATTCCTGGCACAAACCAATGCGGCTAAACACTTCATTGTCATGAACGCAGACAAAGAATGACATAAAATCCAATGTGCCCGAAAAGTAGCTACTGTACGATATTGTTTCTCTAGCACATTGAATCTCTTGTCTTAGAACTACCTCAAGGAGACGTTTCTGTTATTTCTGCGGTTATGGCCTCATGCTGAGAGTGCTTGGCATTGCACAAGGAAGATTTGTGTGCTCTGTCTTAAAGTGCATGGGCTGCAGGGTGTGAAGAAGGTAATGGGACTTCTTGCTGATTTCAATGGATTCAAAACAGGTTTTTCTCTAGAGCAGATACAGCACAGTAGGGAAGGAGAGGACTAAACTAGTAAGATTGATGCCTTCAGACAAAATCAGACTTTTGGTGCTTAGATGGCACTATTTGAATTGATTATCAAAGTTCCCTGCCTTCAACAGGGCAAATGTTTACTAGGAAGTGTTTTCACTGTTGGAGTCTGCAAAGAAATGAAATTTGTTTCTGCTAACAGATAACAGTTTATACATAAAAATAACAATTCCTTGAAAGTAATGTTTCCATCTGGTTGTAAAAGAGGCATTGAGCCTTTCATTAGAACAATATCTATGATCCAAAATACTATCCTGAACTCAGCAAAAATAGCAGCACTCAGCCTCTTGTCTAGTAAAGTTTTGACAGTTTAGGGTTCAGAATCAAGACATTTTTGGAAGCTGAAAGTTCTCTCTGTCCTGTTCCAGTCTTAGAAGTGTATAATTCATGTATTTCCAGTGTGATTTAAAAAATGCAGTACTTCCTGGGTTTTTTCATTGTTTAGTCAGATCTTTTTGAGCTGTGCGATGGTTTAGCAATGATGAGATTTCTTTTTAAATGCCAGCTATCTGAAAAGTGCGTTTAAGTGATTTTGAGGAATTCCTTTTAGCTTAGCAGTCTGGGAGATCAGCCCATCAGGTAGCAGAAGCTTAATTTCTACTGTGTTTATGTGCACAGAGTTAAGGTTAATATTTCACAAGGTTTCTCAGTTGTCTGCAGTAAGGAAAGGAAAACGCCTCTGTATTTGCTTTTCTAACTAAACTCTGTTTTTCTGAGTAGGCGTTTGAAAATCCATTGCAAATCAAGAAATTCCTCACTGTTAAGTACCATGTAACTCCAGGAAGATTAATGTAATCCATTGGATTAATTATCTTGTTCTTTGGATTAAGAAATTTAGCTAAAATCCAATTTCTTTGTCCAATTTTATTTCCACTCCTGGAGTTTGCAAGGGCGTATGGATTCAGATCAAAGACTTAGACTGAGAAACAGGAAATGTGGTCTTTAATCTATTTTAATCTTGTCATGCAATTTTACATTTTAAATTGCTAAGGAAATGCTAATTTCATTTTGGCATTCACCATTTGCCTCCTTTTTTCTTTTTTTTTGTCAAATACACACAAGCAGATATGCTAAGTATGGTCCTCCTGCTGACCAAGGGGATGTGCTATACTTGTAACAATTTGAATCAAACAATGGTGTAGTTTAATGTGCACACATTTAGGATCCTAGTTTTTACATTTTATTATACTAGAAAATCATAGGTTGGGTTCTTTTTTATTAGAAGATTAATTTGTGTCAAGATCTAAGTGGACTGAAACTAGAATTAAATTACAATGCCCAAATAGCTTTAAATTATTTTTACTAGTTATCTATCCAGTCTGTTGAAGTTAGTTTTACTTTAAGCTCAAGAAAATATTTTTTACTGAAGTCTGATTCTAAAAATCCTTCTATACTTAGGAAAATTAACAGATTGTTTCGATTTATTCTGTCTTTTAGTATTTTAAACTAGCTTGATTTATACTCTCATACTTTATTTTTCTTAATATTTTGTAAAAGAAAAATGAGCTTTCATAGTTTTTCAGCTCCCGTTTGGTTTCTCAGCTTTCAGAGAAGAAGTCATTTAACTGAACTAGTTGAATAAACCAAAACATCTCCCTGTATTGAGAAAAAAGTCTCCCGGTATCAATATTTCTTCTTTTAACAAGCCATGAATCTAGAAGTTTGGCCAGTGGGTTACATGGATTTAGTGGTTTGAGTTAAAGTGTCAATTGAGAACCTGTACTGCTTTCTCCTTTCAGGTTGAATTTTAAACAAATTATTAAAAAAAAACAATCAAAAGGGAACATGCTTCCTCACTTCATCTGCTCTAGTTCACAGTCCAACATAAGTTTAAACTGCTGATATCGGTAGCTTATTCTATGTGTTCTGTGACAGCAGCAGTGACATTTGGCTGATGAGCAGGTGCCAAGCAGGTTACATGTATACATATTACTCTGAAAAAAGTAAAACTGTAGTCTCTGTCCTACTGTTTTTGAAAGGTAGGTATTCATAATTTCATTAGATTCTTTTTGCCTGAAGGTGAGTGTGTCTTCCTCTAAGCTAATTCTGTTCTGTTTTTTTTTTCCTCCCCTGCAGAGCATCAGAATTAGGCTTAGGAAACTCATTGTACATTACAAGTCTCGATTTGGCAAAAAATTAGATTAGAATTAGGGTACATGGATTCAGGTGATAAATGGTACAAAGGCTACAAAGGCAACCCAGGACTCTTTTCTCCAGTGTTTCTTCATTTTCAGCCATTCATAAAGAGCATCAATCTGATTGACACCAAGGGAGACAAGTGTACACAGGTTTTCTTAATACGCAGTCTGTATTCTCTTTTGCTTTGCGTCACCCGCCAGACCATCCTCTTGTGTTGTCACAATACAACTAGTGGAATTCAGCTTTATTTTCTCTGTATTTTTTGAAAGTTAGAGACACAGACTGTTCCTCTGACTGCATTCAAGGAAACGCTTGAGCGAGGAGAAACAGGAGGTCTCCGTTTCTCAGAGGTCCCCTGGGAAGATTGTTGTTAACACGCAGCTCCCGAGGCCTCCTGACTCTGCGGCCGGGGGAGTGGGTGCTGCTGTTCAGGGCCGCGGCCACAGGGCGGCACCAAACGCTCACGGTTGGGGCGGGAGGGGCGGGCGGGTACCCCGGAGCGCCAGGTGCCCTGCTGAGAGGCGGGTTAGCGGCAGCTCCGGGAGCTACCGGTGGCCCGGGCGCCGGGGCTCCTGGGACGGTAGTTCCACGCCTGCTCGCGCTGCCCTGCTCCCTGCATCCCTTGGCTCCGGCTGCAGCCTCCCACTGGCGTTTGGGTACTGGCTTGCGGGCTGGAAGGAGAGGAGCTGAAGGGCACAGCGTGTCTGCCCCGGGAACTTCCTCCTGTCACCCCGCACAGTACTTGGGTGCTGCCCTCTGCCATCATCACCTCCCAGGTTACCACAGCCTCCTGCCTATTTCTTTTGTGCATGCTTGTTTTGATGGCACATTTAAAATTTCTTCAGGAATCTGGAAGAGGCTTTCAAAGTCTCATCTTTAAACAGTGTTCCTTTTCATCTGAGAATGGCAGACGCTCAGTGAAGAGCAGTCCAGGCTCTCAGGGAGGTGAAACAGCTATGTATTATTCCGTGTCAATCAGGGCACAGACTCATAGAAATAAATATGCCAGTTGCTGATGTGAGCTTGGCCCCTGTCACTTGTGTGGCTCTACAGGAAGACAACTGGGAGATCCTGATTCTGCACCTTTGAAAATCACTGGTTAGAGATTTGCCTCCATTAAAGGCCATCATTAAAGGCCATATGAATTAGATGAATGGACTGAGAACTGGCTGGATAGCAGAACTCAGAGGGTTGTCACTGATGGTGTAGAGTCTAGTTGGAAGCCCGTAGCCAGTGGTGTTCCTTAGGGGTCAGTACTGGGCCCAGTATTGTTCAATATATTAATCGATGACCTGGACGAGGGAACAGAATGTGTCCTCAGCAAGTTTGCTGATGATGCAAAACTTGAGAGGAGTGGCTGGTGCACCAAAGAGCTGGGCGGAGAGGAACCTAATAGAAGTTTGACAAAGGCAAGTGTGGAAGTGCACCTAGGGCAGAATATCTGCATGTCCCAGTACGGGTTAGGGCCTGACTGACTGGAAAGAAGCTTTGCAGAGAAGGACCTGGGAGTCCTGGTAGACGAGTTGATGATGAGTCAGCAATGTGCCCTCATGGCCAGGAAGGCCAATGGTATCCATCAAGAAGAGCGTAGCAAGTAGGCTGAGGGAGGTTATCCTCCCCCTCTACTCTGCTCTTGTGAGGCTGCATCTAGAGGATTATATCCAGTTCTGGGCTACCCAGCTCAAGAAAGACAAGGAACTACTGGAGAGAGTCCAGTGGAGGGCCTTGAAGTTATCAGGAGACTGGAGCATCTCTGTTATGAGGACAGGCTGAGTGAGCTCAGTCTGTTTAGCCTGGAGAAGAGAAGACTGAGAGGGGACCTTATCATTGCTTATAAATATCCAAGGGGTGAGTGTCAAGAGGGTGGGGCCAGACTCTTCTCAACAGTGCTTAGTGGCAGAACAAGGGGCAATGAGTACAACCTGGAACACAGGAAGTTCCACCTGCACACAAGGAAAAACTTCTTTACTGTGAGTGTGGCAGAGCACTGGAAGAGGCTTCCCAGAGAGGTTGTGGAGTCTCCTTCTCTGGAGATACTAAAAATCTGCCTGGATGCATTTCTGCGCAAGCTGCTTTAGATGAACCTGATTTGGCATAGTGGTTGGACTAGATGATCTCCAGAGGTCCCTTCCAGACCTGACCATTCTGTGATTCAGTGATTTTGCCAAACAGAGGTGTAGGGAAGACTTAGTCTGACTGCTGCCATCAGGTTCGCACACAGCAGCTAGCTCCATGGTGAGGCAGGATGGTGGATGATCGCGTTAGGCAAGGCAGCAAAGGAATCCGTGAATGGAGTTTGATCCTGTAACTATGTTGCTGAGGTAGAGAACCGATTAGGCCTTCACTTCACACCAGAGGGAGGTTATGTAGAAGACAATCTAACATAAAAAGTATTGATAAATCATCTTTTTATTGCATGAAAAAACTGTTTGATGCTTAGGCTCTGCAACTGATATTCTGTCCTCAGTGACACTGAGCAGATGGTGCAGCCCAAAATATTGACATTCCTGCTTGTGCTGGGGAAAGGATGAAGCTCAGAACCAGCTTTAGCCCTGTGTACAGTTTGGCTTTTCAGATCTGAGCTGCTCTGTGGTTCATGAGTGATTATGGAGGCACCCGGGAACAAACACATCCCTGGACACTAGTGAAGAGTGTAAAAAAAATAATTGGCATATTAGTGAGAAATAGGCTTGGTGCTTGTTGTTATTTTGTGCATCGAAGAGCATGCACTCACAGATGCTTACAGAGAAGCTGCTAACTCAAACAAGGTTGTAAATGACTTCCTGTAACCTGTCAAAGTAGCCCTTCCCGCTATTTGTCGTGCTTTCTACCTTAGTGGAAGGTTTTGTTCCTGAATCCTTGCTGTACAGCAATATGGTAACAGAAGGACATGAAATGATGGCTGTTCAGTTTCAGCAGAGTAGTCCTTTTTTTGTCAGGGATCCTAAATGCTTTCATCTCTTGAGGAAACTGCCAAAAGCTGCAGTGACTACAATGCTGAGGAGTGGGAAGGGCAGGCTGTGGCTTCAGGCTTCCTACAGAAGCCACCTGATGACACTAGTGTTGATGGTTTTAAGCCCCCCCTGCCCCCCCCCCCCCCCCCCCCCAAACCAAGAAACTGAGAAACATGGTGAGAGGTTGGAGTCCAGGCTAAAGTTCTGTGTTCAGGGGATGAATCTGGCAGCTAACTCTTTTGGCTGTCTGTCACATGAACCCCGATACCCTGCAGTCCTGCAGTATCTTTCTCAGAGCACCCCAAAGTGTTTAGCTATGTTTTTAAACATCCCACTGTCTATAATCTGGTTCAGAGTCTTAAGTCCTGAATTGACTGATGGGGTCCCCAAGGCATAGAACTGGGTAACATGATTGTTACAAGGTCATACTAGTTTATCAGCTCTCATTTGCTGGTTTAAAACTTTAAAGGTTTTACAAAGCTTCAAAGCTGAAATCCCTTCTCAGTTCTCTGGCTCTGTGATTTTCGCCTTTACTTTTTTTATGTAAACCAATTAAATCTCTTATGGGCAGGCTTTTCTGTTTGTAGAAGATCACATAATCTAGCCCATGGTGGGAAGAGACTTCCAAAGCTGTACATGCCGGACAAAATTCCTGCTGAGTCTTGTGTAGTTTATTTAACCTCTGCAGAACCTGACACATGCAAAAAATAGTTTTGCCCTGTATCTGAAAAGGACAATGTGATTGTGTATCACATGAGGATCTGTAGGCCTTTCCAGTCCTTTCCAGTTACCACAGGGAGTGTTAAACAACATCCAAAATGAGAAACCCCATTTAAATGAGCAAGTTAATGGTCTTAGGAAATCTCTGTGTTACTGATATTAGCTTTTGTTCCATTTGAGGTTTGCTTTGCTATTTCAAAGGCTGTGAGATCACCTGGAAAAGATTCACCCTGGATGTGAAATGGACAGAAACTAGGAGGGCTGTAATTTCCTATTAGTACTGCTTGGTGGCACCTTTAGGAGGTCACATCACTTCACGTCTCCTGCACTTCTCCCATTCCCAAACATGCTATGACTGCATCCTACCCTGCCTTCATATGCCAAAAGTCAAAAAAGAGTAAGGAAGTAATGAAAAATCTGATATGGAAGTCATTTGCTAAAGAACAGGGATATAATTAATGCCAGTTGACATAGTTTTATGGAAACTAGATCTTGTCAAAAAAACTTGATTTCAATAATGTTATCTCAAAGAATGGACTGTTAAAGGCAGTTGTGTATATGTGGTATACTTTCATAAAGCATTTGACTTAGTACTACATGATAGTCTGGCTAAAATTTTAGCATTCCACAATATCAGTAAAGTGCCTGTTAAATGGATTAAGATCTGGTTAGCTAAGAGATCACAAAAGCACCCTTTGTGGGAAGTGTTGCTGGATGAAAGAGGGTCAAGGGGATTTGACAAGAACTGATAGCAAGTTCAGTGCCATTCAACAGGTTCGTCCATAATTTGGAAGTAACTATACACCATAGCTGAGTCTTAAGTTTTGCAATGTCACAAGATAAAGTAACAAATAATGATAAAACCTTTATATAATGTGATTAGCATCATGAGGAGAGCTAATTCTAACAAAATATATTAGCAGACATATGCAAAGTAATGCACATGGGAGCAAGTACTACATCTTCCAGTCCTCCATTCTGTAGCTATATATTGAAAAAAAGGCTATTTTATTCCTTAGAGTTGACCACAGGAGCAAGAAGTGGGAGTTATTTTTAACCTATGTGGATGGCATTAGCTGACTGCTAGTAGAATAAAGCATATAGCTCTAGTGGATAGTTTTTAAAAAGAAGGTAATAAAAACTAAAGACAGCACAGCAGAGGAACCAAGATGACTTGAAATAAGCAAATAGAACTCTGTTTAGTTTCAAAAGCATTAAGAAGTGACTCATCATAGAAGTACCTTCATGGAGAAGAAAATGCCAGGTGCTATTTTTCCCCATCGTGATCGGAGAACCCTTTCACAACAACAGGAACCAACATCTGGAAGCCAGAACAGTTTCTATTAAAACTGCTAGTGTAGTTTATATTAAAAATAAGGTACATTTCTTTCAATAGAAGAATGATTGAATATTGGAAAGACTAACAAGGATGTTTTTCATTTTGCATATCCTCAGCATCTATCCAGTGCCTTAATGAAAGAGTCATTCTAACTCATTACCATTATGCTCAAAGCGTAATTCTGTGACCTGAAATATGAAGGAGGGCATCCACATGGTCTTTCTGCCCTTAAGTATGACTCTGTGAACAACATGCTGAAGAGATTCCTGTTGACTAAGCATCATCTTTGTCCTTGCGTCATACTGAGATCGTACACAATCCTGCTGTGTCTCTCTGTGCCATTATTCAAAAAGAACAAACTGGATGACCAGATGATGTATTGTGTATATGTATACACTCACTCTCTCTCTCTCTTTATATATGTACATAACTTACAAGAACCCATTGTTCTTTCATCTTGTGCTCCCAAGACATGAGTGCGTTTCTAGCTATGAGAAGAAAGTTCCTGTTAGCAGCTTAGGCTGTGTTTCCAGCCTGCCACCTTCAGTCAGTTTGCCAAATCAGGCCAACTTGCTGTGTCTCGATTTCATTTGCTGGCCCCTCCACCTACACCCAGAGCTCCTGACTATTCAGAAAACTTTGCTTGGTCCATACTGATTAGATTCCTCTTCCCCAACCCAGAATTCAGGCAGACTATTTATGGCCTTCGCTAATGGTAGAAGTCAATATGGGAAGTTGTGAGAAATGAAAAGAGTGCTAAGGAAGTCTCAGTAGGTCCAAGTAGAAAAAGCTCTGCTGTGTCCCCTTTCTTTGCAACTATAAGTTTGCAGATCCAGAGAAGGGGAAATACTGGAAAAACTCAGAAGCCTTGGGTGAAACTTAATAGGCAAAGACGGGGAACTGACAAACAGCCACAAAAAGATATGATTTACAGGGAGGAAAGAACAGTATCAGTATTTTTGCCACCAAAGCTGCTATTTTGAATACCCAGAAGCTTATGTGTTCCCCTCATGAAAGAACCGCAGCACCATCCTCTTTTTTTCTCACAATGGATGTGGGCTTATATTCTCTTCTCCTTTTTCTGTGCTTGCAATGGAGTTGGATTTGTTGAGCTGAGCTGAGGCAACTGCCAGTCCTATTGTAAATACTAGTGCTACTTTCCTGGCAGTACCCCTGCATTCCCACAGTGGTTGTGGCCAGGGTCAGTGACCCTTGCAACCGCTTTGTGCCCTTTACCCTTGCTTTTTTTCTCTGTAATGGCACTACCACTGATTTAATAGCATTAATGTTTTAAGCCTTTCTCAGATAATTTTTCTCCCATTGGCCCTCCTCTTTCATCTTAATTTGGCTGGAAGAAACAGCAGCTCTTTCTTGCTGTTTGCTAATGAACCTGGAGCATGCAGGAAGCTGCGCCTCACAAAGCTTTTATAAGCTCAGACCTGTACCTGACTAGATCAACTTTATGGTTGGCAAGAAAAGAAAGCGAAGCCTACCAGAATCTCTGCGGACTGAGACTTTTTCTGAGATATTTTTCATTTTCTCAAATCCAATGAATTATTTTGTGATTCATATTTTTTTTCTGTTCCATGTGTGATTAAACCAGGACACTTCTGAAGCTTTGTCAAAGGGAAAGAAAAGCCCCTAGCAGTATCCAAGTGGTCAGGATTTTTGTGTGGGATACAGCAAATATTTACTGGAACAGATTTTATCTGGGCTTTTCCACAGACTGGTTCTGTAGTAGCTGTAGGACTGAGCCCTTGCCAAAGAAGCATTTATTAATTCACAAAAAGTGAAAGAGTTTCAAGAGGAGAGGATGTTCCCAAAAGAAGAAATTACACCAGTCAAAATCTTTAACTATGCTGGGGGAGAACCAAGTTCAAGTCTTATAACTAGAAAAATAGACCAGGATCTTGAGCCAAAATCTATCATGTCCCATGTAGGTCTCCTTCTGCATGCAGGCTTCTGTGTTGACCAATGCAAATTAGGGAGCCTTTTCCAGCAAGGGTTTCCTCAGGACAGTGAGTTCCTGCAAAACATGTAGATTTTAAGAAATTGTGTATTTCCCAACAAAGCTGCTAATGCCAAAGACAGAAGGAAAAAACCCCAAACCACGAGCAGTTCTATTGATAGGGTGCTGAAAAATATAGAGAGGGAGATGTTAGGGAGATAATTAGATAGTTGCTCAAGCAGAGGTAGAATTTTGGCAGCTGCTTATGAGTTCTTGCAAGTGTCTTCCTTGAGCTGCAGCATGTATCAAACCAAGGAATTCTATTTCGAATCATAGGGAGGATTGGCAGGTTTGCATCATTCTGTCCTGAATGCAGTGCATGCCTGCAAAAGGCCATACGCTTTTTCCTTTGACAGTTTCCCTTCATGTGAAGGAGGAATGGAGTGTCTGTGTGGTGCTTTCACATGCGGATGTGAACTTTGGGATTTGGGCCTGTATGGAAGCAAGTCCTGCCATTACATTTGCTCTGCTTATCCGGTTTCCAGTGCAATTGTTTTTGAGTAGCTCCTGGGCCTGTTTGTTTCAGAAACATGGCTGCTTCCCCTCTCTGCTCACTTGGACATGTGCTGCTAACCAGTGCTATCAAAAAAGATCTGCATAGATCTTTGATTCACTGCCTTCCACTTCCTAGAATTATTGTTGTCCTTGCTGGTAACTGGAAGGATTTGTTCATTCCAGACATGTGGTATTGCTTCATGTAGGCAACAAGGTCACTCCTACAGCACTGGTTTTCATCCAGCTCAGCCACTGCTTGGAAAGCATTCTCAAATCACTGTTTGGCTTTTGAAGTGAGTTTGTCCCAGTCTGTTGCCATGAACATCTGGATCAAAGTCACGTCTGGCATTGACTGGCCCCCTAGACAGGCGTCTTGGCAAAGAAGTCAGGGCTTGAACAGACCATTAGATAATTAGAAGCTACTGCAGTGATTTGTAATCAAAAAGCTTAAAAAAAAATGAATGCAGAGGGTCCTCTTGCACTCCTAGAAGTCATAACTCCAAAGGAGTAAAACTGGCTCTAAAAAATGTTTCCTTTTCTCTGAGAGAACTCTTGGGTGCATTGCAAGATTTTACTGAGTTTCCTGACCAACCACTTTGTACTCCTGGTAAGGTCTGCAAAGCCAGGAGGCCTTTAGGAGACAGGCCTGGATCTTTCTGTGGCTTATTCACCATCCGTATAATTTTTAAATGTTTCCACTGCAGTCTTTCATTGCTAGTTAATGAAACAGAGGGAACGTAGCTGGACTCTCAGAGTCTAAACAGGATGGCAGGACTTGCAGCTGGAAAAAACTTCTCTTTCTCCAGCTTAATCCTCATGGATTTTGGGTAACAGGTCAGCCAGCTGCATGGTGCAGTTCTTGCAAAGAACTTGCAAAATTTTTGGAAAATTTCTAAGCATATCAGGAAGGGAAATGTAATCCTACCTCCTGGCCCCAGCTTTATATCCTATAGCTCTGAAGTTTAAGCTGAAATTTAAGATCTCTTCTCTCTGTTCTCCAGGTTGAGCAAAAAAGAGTGGAGAGTTTATAAAACTGAAAATCTGTCTGAAAATCTGACATTGAAGTTGTTCTAAGGAAAAAAAGGGAGTGGATCACAGCATCTATATCCAACCTTGTCAATTTTGCCATTTTTTTGTGGACAACAGTAACCTTTTCCATTCCTCCTCTTCTCTGTTGCTCTTCTGTGAAAGTGAACAAGAGTCACAGCTGTGCCTATACACGTACAGCATTTTTGAAACTAACTCTGTGAAAAGTGAAGCTATATTTTATTTAAATATTTCCTCTTGGTGAAGACCTTCCTAAACCAGAGATATTTGTGTCCTTTGTTTCGTGCTTATCTGATAAATTGTGATGACAAATAAAGTCGCTAGTCAGCAACAGCCTTCGTATGAATGGTGCTGAATGAAGCTTTGGGGTGGCGTCTTTTAAGCCTTCCTCTTAAAAATTAGAGCTCTTCTGTGCTGTGTTAACACCCTTTCGCAGTTCAGAATCAGTTTGAGCAAACTAAACAGCTTATTGCTGTTTCAGTAACATACAGAAATCCTAATCTAGAGGGAAAACTGACTACCAGGCTCAAAAATTATTTGGAATCAAAGGTCAGGACACTTGTGTGAATTATGAATTGATAAACGAATGATAAATGTTAAGATCAAGAGTCTTCCTGCATCAGGGTGGGCGACTGGCACTTGCTAGAGTTGGTTCTGATGAGGCTGCCTGGTGACTAATATCTGAGGAGATTCTTGCTTAAGCAGCAGGTGCTGACAGAGCAGGAGAGAACAGGAGACTGGGAGAAATGTAGCTATTCCTCAGCTTGACAGTACACAGGCTGCCTGAGGACAGGTGTCTTGTCCCAAGTGCTTCCTTTGGGTGGGGAAGAAGTACAGGCTATGGGATTTGAATCCTTGCTGGCATGTGTATGAAGAGATGGAATTAAATCTCTTTTGCATCCAAACTGTACTTTAAGAACTTGCTTCAACCCTCTACCAAGAGGGGACAGTTACACACTAGTACATTTACTGCCTAGAGCCAATAAAATTAATTTTCTGCTTTTGTTTTAAAAATAGTTTTCATTCTTTTCCTCATGCTACATCTGTCACCAAAAAGTAGGTGTCGAGTATGTCCCAGACTATCAGGTGCCATCTACATTATTTAGATCCTTCTGTCTAGGAGGTTGTCCTTGCTAGAAGATGGCATTGTAACCTGCTTGTGTTTGTCAGAAAAGAAATTTGCTTAAAAACATGAGAATTCATACCGGCCCAAGTATGGCTCTAGGACACTGTTGTTTGGAAAATCAGGATGTGACAATGAAAACCTTTTTCTTCTAGTATAAATTAGTGTGTCTACGTTCTTTAGCTAGGTGCCTATTAAGCTAGGCATTGGCTATAGAAATGGAATAGCACCACATCACTATGGCTGTGCTGCCTTTGAAGAGGATCAAGAAGGTGATAATTATCTGCTGATACATGAACATCAGAGGGAGGGGGTGTTTCAAAACATGATGTATTTTTTCGCTTCATCAATTGAAAATCACTTTGTGTTTGTCCAACACCAGCTGTACTATACACTCTGGTAGTTCCCTATCGTTCCCCCAAGCACAGAGTATCTGTGATAATCCTTTTTATTTCATCCTATTGCCTTTCAGCCCTTCAACCTCCAAATACTTGCGCCTTTCCACATGGTGTGCTGGAAATGCAAACATCTTTACCAAACTCCTTTGAATGTTTGTGATAATTCTCAACACTCATGTCTTCTTATGAAGCCATTAATGTAGGATGTTGAAGATCTACAAGGAAATTACAATAATGACTCAGTTTATTACTGCTCTCTGAATCTTCTTTTTGTTCCCTTGTTTTCCTTCCCATCATTTTATGTGTGTTCATTAGATTATTATTTGAGTGTTGCTAATTTAAGAAATTGTGCTTCTTCCTGGAGAAAGATTGCACCTTTGCCTGTTTCAGTGACAAAGCCAGAAAGTGGTCAAAGTAAATAAAGCATAATGACCAATATGAGATTGTAATTAATAATGAAGTTCATCCTGAGCTGCCTCAGCACTCTTCTCCTTGGTTTCCATAGCATTCTCTGAGATGCCAAAGGTCAGTCACCAGTGCTCACAACATAATGCTGCCAGCCATAACATCACCAACCCCTTCTGAAACCCAGTCTAAAGCCATCTAAGTAAGGGTATTTTGGGGCTCATCTCTCCTGGGTAACCAGCTTTAAACAGCCATCTCTGAGCTTATTTCTCCTTTGCTGAGTTCCTGCTGGATCATTCTTTTTCTCCTGTTTTTATCCCACTGTTCTTGTGCTACCACTTCAGTGCAGTGCCATGGAGAGAGAGGATTTTTTCACTATTTGAAGCACTTCCCAGCCAGTTGCAGTCTTTTAAAGGCAGTCAAAGTGGCCTATAAATCATATATTGCAAGGCGTCTACATCAATTATATGTTTTATTAACCTCACAGCCTCTAGTGTGTTCTCAACTTTATATAGAGATCACAAATGATATACTGAAGACACAAAGGATGAGGCTGGTCTTGAAATGTTCTATCTACATGGTTGTTTTCTCCCCAGTTTTTTTGATTTTAGGGGTTCCTTGTGCCTGAAAAACATTTATTAATGCCATTAGCCATGTCCTGTCTGCTGTCTAACTCTTTTGGCAGCAGTCTGTAGTGCAGTTTTCTGTCTGCATCAGTCCTGTGCTACATTTATTTCCTTGGCTGATAGTTTTGACTGAAATAGAAACAGCTAATGGATTTCTCCAAAGGGAAGACTTCACAATCCACATAATCACCTCCCAAAATGAATATCACTTTTGTTGTTACAGTGACCTATGATAGAGACATTATTTTTACTTTAATTGATGGCCTATAAAAAGGGAGTTAAAGAAATTTCAGGACTGTAGTTCAAACAGGTATTGGAGTGATGGAAATCCAAGGAAAAACTCTGACTATCGGTGCACTTTCAGGGAGAAGTCACTGTTGGCGTAACTTCCCTTCAGCACTCAAAGGACCCCAGTGACAGATCTTGCCAAATTTCTAGATTCTAGTGTAGCGAAAATACGGAATTACGTTGAGGAATGGTATATCTAAGTCAGCCAAGCAAGACAGAGGATGTCATTGCGCTTGCCTGAGGTCACAAAGAAAGTGAGTGTCGGAGACGGAGTATTGTGGCTGTAGGCTTTTGCTCAGGCTGTATGACTTCGGTATGGAAAAGTATAACCTGTGCGATATTGTCTCCATGGGGCAGTAAACTGCTAGTGGGGATTCTAACTGGGCAAAATCTGTACTATCCAACCCTATAGAAGCTCGTTGCAAGCTGAAAGAGTTGATGATCTTATTGTTGTCTATATTTATATTCCACTGTAAAAGGAATTAAAATGTTATCTTAACGCACCAAAATGCTACTAGATACTTGAGAAACGCCATTTTTTTTGTGCATGTAGAATAGTTTTCTTACGTGGATCTTGCTGATTTCCCCTCATTCTTGATTCTCTCTGCTGATTGTCACATATCATTTCAAGAGCTAACCCCATCTCTGACTGCAGCTATCCGTTATCAGCCCCTTTGCCTTTACCACTTCCATTTGTAATTTAAACACCCTAATTTAATAGGTTTGTCTCATTATTTTGATTAATCATATTAACTCATATTAATTAAGAGATGGATTTAGGTAATGACAGAGGTTAATGGAGTCAGTTTTCACTTTCCCCTGGTTTTTCTGTGAAGGGGGGACACAGGGGCAGGAGGGGAAAATAAAATGAGAGACTAGAAAGAGTGAAAAAGAGAAACTGGGGAGGGGGGGAAATCTCGGTTAGCAATCAGAATTTCCCTGCTAATTGAATGTCTGATTTTATTAATGATGAAATTTATAAAGGTCCTTAAGAAAAGAAAAGAATTTAGCCAGTTCAGCAGTTAAGTGTGAATATTAACTGACTCCAAGATGAAAGTTAAAATATCCATTTTCTTTTCTTTTTTCTAGTTCTTTAAATAAAAAGCTCTCTTTGACACTTCATCCCATTAGACCTTTAGCTTCCTTTGCTACCCATTGCTAAATGGATGGATACTGTGGAGAGAAAGTAATGTCCTGGATGGTTTAAGGAATGCTGACCTTGGAGGTCAGGAAGTTAATACATGGATCATCATAGTGCTTATTTTCCTTGATGCTTGCTCTCTGATGATGCTTTGGTAAGTGGAAGAAGGATTTCAACTCTGCCCTATGCTCTGTCTGTACTCTACCATGCTTGTTTCCCTGAGGCTCAAGAAAAAATGAACTGCAAACAATGTTAGATTCAAACTGAATTTTATGTTGGTGCTGTGGGCTGCATTTCCATCTGAACAAAGGCACAGTGAATCCTTGGCTCATCAAAGTTCCATCATGAAAGTTCTCATGAATATTACTCCCAAGCATGTCCAGCAGCAGACAGCTCCTAATTTGTCTCTTTCTTTTCCTTATTTGTACCAATGGTACATAGGCATAAAATCCCATTTGAGGAGGGGAACTCTTTATAGCCTTACTGCCCTCATGCAAATGACAGCATAAGGGCAAGTCAGTAGAAAGCTCTTTCATCTTGTGTTCCATGACACTTCAACTGATCTGCTTCAATGAATATTTGAATAGAAAGTTATTTTGGAGCTGAAGTTTGTTGGTAGAGTATTGTGGGGTAACCGTGCAAAATCAGAGTAAGCAGTTAACCTTTCTCCTAAGAAGATTTTTGTGATAGTGGTAACATGGTATATGAAATAAAGGGACGTAACTGTACAGGAAGAAAAACTGTTATTCAAACAATTAACAAATATGAGTGAAGAGTTTGTATAAATTGTCATGAATTTAAATTAAAAAGAGTTATAACAAGAAAGTTGTTTTGTGAACAAGCTGTTAAAAAATATTTTAATTGTGAGGGAACTTGATGTCTTCCTATATACTCTTCCAGCAAATGTTGCTGTTGAAATATAGCACTCACAGGTGGCTTCTGAAAGGTAGCCAGTAAAGTTTGTAAGACCACGATCTAGTTTGAAGTGAAAGATTATTTGACAATAAATTACAAAGATAAGTACTAAGAACATAGTGAATGTTTACTGTGAGGTATTTGGGGAAATATTCTTTAAGTGTGACCAACTGTAGTCATTATGTGTCAGTAGAATATGTTGTCTATGGAAGGACACACACTACCTCTTGACTATCCAGACTGCAGTACGGCCCCTTGCTCTCAGCTAGTTTAAGCTAAAGTTTGCAACATAGACAGTCTCCTGTGAGTTTTTAATTTCATCTGACCGGAGTCCTTATACCTAACTTGACTGCCACTCAGGAGAAATTTTAATATAAATTCCAGAAGCTGATTACTTTTCGGTGATCTGTGATTAAAATAGCAGAAGTCTAAAGTGAAATTTTTCCATAATCAGTGTATTTCAGAGTGGATGAATGAAACAAATTTCAGTTCAAAAGACACTGCAGCAGTTGAAATCTGATAAGACTGACTGACCTTTTTGTGACTTTGATGAGACCATCAAAAAACAATTTTGCTTTTGCAATGATGTTTCATAACAGGTGAAAATATACCACCTTTCAAGATTGTCGGCAACTTGAGAATGTTGACAGTCCGTTTCTATGATATTAGAAAACACTACAAAATTAACATTCTTTTTTGTTGTCGTTTTGTTTTATCTTTGCTTAATATAAGCATAAGTCGACTAGGGAATATTTTCTGTGCAAAATGACAGTTGAACTAAAGAGTGGAGAACCAGTGGAAGATCCAGTTGGTGTTACTAGTCTAATATCTTTTGGCTTGCATATAGAAGTATAAGAATTTAAGACTTGCATTTGAAAAGAAAAAGGCTCAGAAGAGAGAAGATTCTGGGCATGTAACATTGAGGGACTTCAGAAATAGATGACTGGAAGCACCTAAATACAGCCTAACATTATGAAATGACCCATCAAAATTTCACTAAATTGGGAATTAGAACAATATGACTGGCAGTGTGTTTTTGTTCAGAGAGCTAAGGTCTTGTTCAAGCATGGAAAGCCTCTCAGGCAGACTTTGTCTCTGTGGAGTCTCCTTGCATGCTTACCGACCCATCACAGCTACCTCTGTACCTGGGAGTATTCCGAAGACTCCAGCCTCAGAAATCCTGATCTCCCTTGAAGGATTTTCATTTTATGAAAAACTTGCAAAGCTTTTATCTCTACAGAAAAGTCTGAAACAGTAGAATGTTAAAAGCTCTGAAAATGAAAAAGCCTGATAGGAAAATCCAATACATGTATATGCCTCTCTACATATGTACATACACACATATGTATAAAAGACAACAGTTCCTCACGATTTTTTGAAATAGTTTTAGGATTATTTTGGAACCTGACTCTAGCTGGATACTGTTTGAATTAATATATGTCTAAAGGGCAATTCTGAATAAAAGAGCTTGACTTTAATGTTTATGATTTTTTTCATACTCTTCCACTTAAGTTCGAGGTACAGATTTTCTTTATTAAGAGTAGCCATGCAACCAGAGACTTGCATGTTGTGAGGAAGTACTAAATAGGCAAAAGCAGATTGTAATACTAGTCTCTGACTAAAATTAAAGATTAAAAAATAACAGTGTAGAAAAATTGTGTAGATATGATACTTTTCTCAAAAAACCCCCACAACAGTTTAATTCTAATTTTACTTCTGTTGAGTTTACACCAGAAAAAGTCAATGGAATTGCTTCATGGTATACAGTAGCATGCGGTTACAATTGAGTCCTGTATCTTAAAATATTACATGTAACTGTATACACACTTCTTTGTGGGTGCACTGCATCTCTTTGTCTGTGCGTATTCAAGTGTATATATTTCAAAGCTGCTGTCTGCATCATTCACTTCCAAACCCAGCATGCATTCATTTTCATAACTTTTTGTTCTATTACAATATTAATGGGACTATCAATGGGAAAGGACAAGAGAAGCATTTTTAATGTTTATCTGACAGTTGCAAATTTCACTTGAGGTTGTTTACTGGGATCTGATTGTTGGCAAAGAGGAGTAGGAAAGGCAGCAAGATGAATGGCATCACAGGAAGAAGAGATGTATTTATTGGTCCTCTTAGCACCATCTAAGAGTAATAAAAAGTCCTGTCTTACCCCTTCTTTACCAAGTCTTAAGCAAAAAATGAGGAATTGTTTTAATTAACTTCTGTTTAATCCAGGTGGCCTGTTCGAAGTGAAATACATTGCATTTAGATATGTGAAAACTACATTAAGGTCTTAGTATATATGTTTGTTGTCATATTTTTCCTAGTGGGGAAAATGCCTAGAAAGAAAAGAGAGTTTGTGGACCTATGGATGAACCTGTAATGTGATGCCAAACTGTGCACCATATTGATATTGGAATTTGCCTTTTTGACCTTCAGTTCTAGGACTATCCTAAGTGAGGCTTATTTGTTATGAGGAGAGCTGAACTTTTCCGCAGTTTTGCTCTGCAATTTTACAGACCCTAAGTTTTACAGATCTGGGCATTGCACCTCCAAATTTTCTGTACTGCAAACATCACCTCAGCCAAAAAAAACCACCCCAGACAAACAAAATCAACAATCTTGGAGTTAGTCTTGGTTTTTTTCAGTTCATGCTTTACAATATTTCGCTTTAAGTATCAGTTTTGAGCTAGAAATATAGAGCCTAACCTTCCACTAGCCAAGATTTAAGAACAGAATAAAAAAATTAATGATAACACAAAAGTGGTAGAATGATAGTCTGAGAGTATTGTGCTCAGCTCTGATGGCCTCTGCCACAGATTACTGCAGAAACAGAAGAATTTCAAACCTAGGTAGCAGGCTGAGTTGTTTGGAAAGACAGGCTGTTTTGTCTTTGGAAAAGAGCATGGAAGTGTGAGTGGAAGGTTTAATTTTCCATGCAAAATTAAATCCAAAATTACTGGCTATTGAGATTTGAAGTGTTAAATGCTTCTTCCTGGGAACTACATCTTATATGCTTCTCTTTCCATTCTTCTCACTAGGCTGCACTTTTTTGCTGGATTGTATCTGCTTTCATGCTCCTTGACTGTCCTATGGAGAAGGTTTGATGAGGATATAGGCCATCACTACAGAGCACTGTATCAGATCTTTTTTTTTAAAATTAAAAATATGAAGTTTCCATAGGAAACAGAAACATTCCCCACAACTGTAATTATGCTAAAGATAATTAATTTGGGGGGAGGCTTGCATGAACTTTCAGCTGTCAGTATGTAAAATAATTACTGTCAAAGTACATGAATTCTTATTGTGTTTTGAAATATCAGAGTGAGGAAACAATCAGTTTGGAAAGGGGCTGATAACAAAACCATTGGAAAGGAAATCAAACAGCCATGTGAAATGGGATTCTCAGCTGTAATGGATGGCTCCTACTGTTTGCTGTTTTTTGGCAAAGCGGTTCTCAATCAGAGCTAGACTGCTTTGTCCTGTACTGAAATGGAATGTTAGAAATACACGTTTCACAGGTAATGCACAGGAAAGACAGCTTGGATGGATAAAGAAGGAATCTGACCATGAACCAGTCAATGAAACAGTGACCTCTCCGGGATGCGTTTGTAAGTCTACTTGATCCGTGAGCATTTGGGCTGAACAGTTTCAGTAGGGGTTTTCTTTTCTGACATACAGTCCTGCCTCTTCTGGATCCCTCCCTTCCTCTTTCTGTGGCCCTGGGGAAAGCTGTGCAGACAGGCAGCATATAGCCATGCACACAGTCCAGCTGCTTTGAAAACTGTCTCATGGAAGCGAGGGAGGACATGAGAAAATGCTTCATTGCTGCTTGTGCTGGGGATCCCAGAGAGACAGAAGCATCAGCGGAGTGCACACATCACTGCCTGTTAACTTACTGTTTATCAATTACCAGCACTAATTCCTATTCAGTGTTAGGTTTGGGTTAATTACAGTTAGGTTCCTTTCGGTAGTTAGGTTAATTACAGTTGGACATTCCCTGCTGTCGCTGCCCTCAAAAGAGGGGTCTGAGCCTGGCCCTGCTTCCTGCCTGAAAAATCCAAATTTGATCGGGGACTAAGGCAGTGGACCAATGCTTTCTCAAAAAGCCAATGGAGCAGCAACCATGTGCATTGTTGTTCATTGCCTAAGACTTTCCAAGCACTTTTAAAACAATCTAGATGTGGTGTGTCCCTGCTCAGAGGTGCTCCTTTGCACTTGACACAACAAGCAGATTTAGCTATTCACTTAACCTTTGGGCTCCACATGCAGCTGTCACCTACAGTGCCACTGCTGCCTGGCTGCCTCCTTATTTGGAAAGCCTCTGCAACAGAAGGAGAGCCCTACCCTTTAATTTAATAGTGAAATTGTTGGTACAGTATCCCCACATCTATTAACTGACTGCTGGGGCCAAACCCACTGTAATTTCTCCCACATTTTCTGCAGACCAGTCTTTGGATTCCAGTTCTTCATAATGTGACAGCCTCAACAGGTATCCACAATAAAGGTAGTGTTAGCTGGGCCTTTATCTCACACATGTAACTATCTACATCCTCAATCACTGCATCTTTCTAAGCTGGTTCCTCTGGGAAGGAACTCGTGTGTCCTTTGGTCCCAGATGCAGCCATGTGTACAAGGCACAGCCACATTTGTTGGGATAAGCATTACACCTGTGTCTTTAGATACCTGTGTCTTTAAATACCCCTTTTAGTACAGTCAAGTCACTTAACTTCACTGTCCCAGCTTCTTCTGCTAGGGAAAAGAGCTCAGAACCCTCTTGCAAGATATAAAACCTGAAGTGTGTGGCTGATAGATGGATAGAGTGAGGGGGAAATGAAGGAGGCTCGTTTCTCTTTCCTGGCTGCACTTGATTCTATTTAGGGCACCTGTGGTGAAAAGTGCTGTGTGGGGGGAGGGATCTCTCATAGAGATGGTGGCAAATTTTTCATAGGTTCTGAAAAAAAGCTCTGTGAAAGTGCTTTCAAAGATTATCTTTGTGGAAGAAGATAATAGATAAAGGAAATGGAGAATAGTTACTTGCTGAATCCTACTGTACTAGAGCAAGGCAGTGCTCCACAGATCTAACAGGATGTTGGTTTAAAGCAGATAAACAGAAGAGCTTCTGTGCCTGGCTGTTGGAGGCTGTGTGAGCCGAGAGCAGTAGCATGTTCAAAGAGGGACTTCATGAATAACAAGCTCATCAAATGGATTTTAAAGGGAATGTGAAGAGGTACTGCTGCATGTCACAGCTCTAAAGGATGAGATGTTTTGCCAGGTGAGGGTTTCAGAGAAATTGTAGGTGACTCTATTTAGCTCGCTTTTTTTTTGGATTGTTGTGTGTGACAGAAAACTGGTAGTGGCAGGACTAAATTTGAAGTCACCTGAGAACACAGTTACCATGACAGCTTGTGATCCTGGTGGCCTACACAGGTTTTAAGGTACTCTCAATTATGAAGTTGAATTTATTTTCACTGGATGTTGTGGGTGACCAAATATAGGCCATAAAGGGTGTGTAGCACCTGGTGAGTTGTTTCCCCGGGGTAATACTGAAATTATTATTTATGAGCTGAAATTCTCCTTGGCAATATCCCAGGTTGGCTGGTGTGTAAAACTAGACAGACACCAACAACATACCTCTGTGAAAAAGTATCTTCAGCAATACTATGTGTGTACCAAGCCTAGAGCTTGTTCTGTGGCAGACTGTGTGCTTTTTAAAAAGTTCCTTTAGCAATGAGCATTGATGTGCAATAGGCTTTGCTGAGCATGCTGGTAGCAATGATTGCCCACTGAGTGATGTGATCAGAGGTGGCACCTACTCATGCTTCATGCTTATCCTGGAAGCTTATTTCACAGGATCAACCCAGGATGCTGAGAACAGCTATGTTGTTACATGCAGATATGCTATTACAGTGCCTTCATAGCTGTCTGTGATGTTGAAAGCCATATGCCATGTACTTGTGTGAAGCTTTGCTCTAAGGTGACTTGATTCCATTTCCAGGTCATAAACTGAAGTGGTAAAGATGTTTGCTGTATTTCTTCTCTTTTTCCAAGCTAATTTCTTTCAGCTATACCCATATCTTATTTAAATGACTTTTGGTAGTGCCCAGTGTGGAAATTTGGGGAGTTACATTTAGTACATTTATGGTTACCTTTTTTCATTTTATAAAATGCTTTACAGGCACTTATAGTGTAAGTTCAGCTCATATTTCTAAAGTAAGAAAGTGTTTGTTATACCTAGCTTGAAGGTAGGGAAGTAAAGGTATTTGCGAAGATCTGCAGGTAGAAGTCACTCAGCATTGACATTTCAAGTCTGCTGCCTGCCTTTGTACCCTAAAATGTGACTAGATTGCTGATAGTATCACTGAATAATATCTTTATTATGCTGGGCAGTAATAAAGGAACTCTCATCTATTCCTATTGGGAAGAGAGTACATGCATGATGGGAAACTGGTGGTCAGTTGTGGTTGAGACTTACAATGCTGTACAACTAGTGAATAAGTCTCTAGATTTCATTGGATGCTACATAAAGATCAGAAGAAGGAAATACTCTCAAGTATCATGTCGAATTTAGCATCAGAATTTATTATCACTGGATGTTGTAGGTGATCAAGAGTGTAAATGAGTTTAGGTATTCAAATGCACTGATGGTTAATAAATGGAATGGCTTGAATACAGGCCTTATGAACTCCTGAAAGGAGTGTACTTGGAGAAGATAGACTCTTCCCCAAGCATCTGGTGCTAGCTGTTGGTAAGACAGGATATTTAGTGTGATGAACCTTTGGTCTCTTTGTTCTTATGAGCTTGATAATGCACATTTCGCTATGACAATCGATGTAAGATCTAATCTTGAGAATGATGGATAAATAGTACTGTTAAAAGCTATGACAAGATCCTACAGCAACTCTCTGCTCCAGTCTTCCTTGCACTGTCCTTGCAGCACTCCTTGGAAAAAGTCCACTTTCTCACATTCTAACAAGTTAATAGGTACCAAGGACTACAAGGAGAGCAGCTCCTGCTCTCAGAATTGCTGGTACGAACTTGCTCAACCTGTGATTGTACAATTCAGTTCTGAGCTAGTATCCTGTACTGATCTCTGACTATGCTGTGCTTGTGAGATTGCAGTGTTTCAGAGGCAGTTTAAGGCTGAGGTCCTTTTATCTTGATGCAAGAGGTGATGTTAACTTTGTTGTTCTAGGATTTGACAAATGTGTTAATTATTGCCTGCGTTCTGTAAGTGCTGTTACTGCAATACTGTTCACTTTCTGTCCTGACTGTTGCAGTCTGAGATGTGAAGTAAGCTGGTAAATATCTGTTTAGAGGTGACAGTGTTTTTAAAGGAGGTGAAATGATTCCTATTTATGAATTCCAAGGTCTTTTTGAAATGACACGCTACATGTGCCTAGCAGTAGTAGATAATAACCCTTTTTTCAAACTCCATTTGAGCAACAAAGCTGCTGCCATTCCAGTGGTTTTTTATACACTGGAGAAGTAAAACAGACAATATTTAGAAAAAGCATGTGTTCTGTATCAAAACTGTAAGGCACAAAATGAAGTAACTGGATGCAACGCTTCCTCAGACCCTCTGTTTTCAAAAGTCCTAAGTAAGTTTAAATTTGAAATCTAGTATTCATTGGTGGGCTAGGCTGGTAACAGTCAGACTTGTTCCTGTGAGTTACATTGCTGGGAAAGGAAGAAATTTTGAAGCATACTGAAGTTTTTCCAGAAATCATACGCCTCTTTGACTGTCTGCTTGGGAAGAATGTAAACGTGAGTGTGTTTCCTGGTGATTGTCCAGGTGATAGCCTCTTAGGCATTCCACCGAACGGCCACCTGTCTGCCTGTAATAAATGATGGCTATAAAGGGAAGTGATAGCAGCCACGATACAGCCAGAGGCATTTGTTTATATTCTTATAATATGTATCAGATTGAATAGAAATTATCACTTACAATTGACAAATGGAGAGTGGAGATGGTGGGTATGAAGAAGCTCAGCCAGAGCTGGGCCCACTGCAAACTTTTTTCAATGAAAGCTGTCTGCAGAATGCAGGTGTCAAGCCAGCTAGTGATTAATGGCGAAGCTGGAGGCTTCCTTGTGTTAATGATTCACATCTTTGCATAGCAGCACACAGTCAGTAAAGCCTCTAGTTGCTTCTTGGAAAGGAATCCTGATAGGTAGAGGCTGCCATTTTGGGGTGGAGTGTGTAGTTAAGTAAATGGGGGCTGAAGCAGAGGGATATTCCTGGGCATTTCTCCAGCAGAAGAGTACTGATGTATAGTGTTGCCCCTCACAGTTTAAGTGGTGTACAAGAGCATGATTGCTAAACGTAAGCAGAGCACACCTGGCTGAATGCGGAGGAGCTACTGTGTATGACCATAATGACCGTTGTGTGAACAAGGGAAAAAGGTACTCCTTGGATCTCTTTCAGAACAAGAGTCTGCCTTACATGACTACTTTCCTGAATGTCTGCTAGTATTTCTAACCTCTTGTCTCTGTGTAGACACAGCACTTCCTCTTCTGGATCAAGGAGCTGAGTATGTCCAAGTGAGAAACCTAAGGGCTGATCAAGGTGGCTGGAGTACAAGCTGCAAACAAGCTGAATGTTTTAAACTCACTAGCATTTGATCCTTTTTGGCAAGCCTTGGGAGGTATACTGGAACTAAAGAAAAATCTTGGATCAAAAATAGAAAAACATTTTCTCAAGATAAGTGATGCTATCTCTGCTGCTTGGCATAAATAAAAATCTAGATGGGACAAATCTTTACAAAATGTGCATCTGGTAGAAGTGGTGAACTATGTGCCCTCTATGAACTATTTCTCAGGACAGCTTTTTGGATTTTACATATTAGATCTATTTCTGCAGATATCTATAGTGATCTGCCAAGTTCTTATTTGCTGTTTGAAGGTATTTTGGGGTGGGTTTGTTAGAAGAAATGAAGTAGAAGTGCTGCAGTGCAGGTCAGTTCCATCCATCGTGCTTGTCTCCCATTTTGGTATGAAGGGATAAAGATACCATCTGTAGATATTTTTTATAAGAAATAATTATGAAACATTCAACAAACTCTAGCAAAAATTTTAATGTTCTCTCACCTACCTGTTCCTCTCTGAAAATGTTCCATACAAACCCAGCTGCCAAGGGTGTCTGTGAGTCTGTGGGATACAGAGCTGACTTTAGTGAAAGCTCTGCATGAGAGAAGCCCATCACATAGCTACTGCCAGGAGGGGGAATAGACTGGTTATAAGCTGCCTTCGTGCTCTTCTTTCTGTTTACTAAAGTGCTGCCTTGTGCATAGTAAGGGAGGTTACCCTCTAGTTCTTGGAGTCTTGCCCTAAATCTGTCTTCTCTGTTTGGTAGAAAATATATGTCCCAAATCTCTGAGAACTCATAACTTCTGCTGGGTGATAAGTTCAGGGAGTGCTGTCAGTCAACCCTGTGCAAGGACTTTCAACTTGGAAAGAAATGCTTTCACTCTTAATTTTCTGCCCAGATACTGAATACTACCAGGGAAAGGGTTATACATGAGTTGAGTAATTCAAACCAACAGAAATAAAACATCTGAAAGAAGCATCAGTTTCCTCTTAATGTGTTAGCTCCTCTGATGGCTGTTACTTCAGGTTTCCCAACCAGCAGAGGAAGCTATTGGATACAAATGAACTCTTATTTTTCTTATACTGCTAACAAGTGAAAGGCAAATGGTGCACGGGAGAGCAAACTGTTCTGACTGCAGACCTACTGGCTTTGGCTTGCTTCCCCATCTTAAATTTCATTTCACATCTCATGTTTGTGCAGTGCGAAGGCTTCCCTCCAGAGAGAGAGCTGGCTTGGAGCACACTACTCGCTGCTGCCTGGTCTTGCTAGGACAAACAGTTCCTTGCATACGTTCATAAATCATATAATGCATGATGTGAGCAATACACCCTTTCCATATTGAAATTCTACTAATCAGCTTGCCCAAACAAGGAGGAGACCAAACCTGCTACATATACACTGCAAATCCTGTTATGTCTATCAACATGTTGCTTTTAGTGATTTTTGTCACAGCAGCTGGCATTGTAAATTCTCTAGAGCAGTAATTTTGATGTGTTTCTGCTTGTGAAGCATCATTCAACAGTAGGACATTATTTTTATCCCTGTGCTCAGAATTATGTACTTGTTTTAGCTTTAATGTCACAGCTGTGGGCTGGTATTCCTGTATCTGTCAGACACTCCTGCCCCCTGGAGAACTTGCTATTGGTCTCTGTGCTGTACTTTTCAATGGGACAGCAGTACCTTCTTCTGAAACCATTCTGAAGACTTCAGGCAAGAAGAACCACCTAAGCAATGCTTTGTGAGTAAAACTGCCAGGCTGAATGATAAAGGAGAAACTAAAGAATCCCCCTGCTGATTTCTTAATATGTCTTTGGAAAAATTAAACTGTCCTTCTTGTAAAGCTTACAAAAGCAGAACTTTGACACTTGTTTTAAACCTGCAAGTCCTTACAGAAAGAAAAAACTGTTTATTGCCTTAGATTTACCACACTTTCTTTTTGTGTTACATTGACCAATTCTTGTCCTCTTTTAATCCAGAAAAGCACAGAATGGACGTTTTGAGGGGGAACATAAGACAGTCTGCATTTATCTGCTCAGGAAGAGGAGGTCATGAATGAAGTACTTATAACTTTGCTTAGATAAATGCCACTTTGTCATGCTATCATATATAAAGTCTGTGCAGTTGTAACAATTACATTAGGTACTGGCAGCAATTAGAGGTATATGGAATCCTGGCTTTACTTCAATCTGGAAAGTTCTCCATATTTCATCAGCACAGATGAATGAAAAAAGCTGTGGAGAGTGAGAGGTACTGAAAAGGATCAAATGAGTGTGTAGAAGACGCAGTCAGTGAAGGTAAAAATAACTGTGACCTGATAAAATCTGTCGCAGTGCTAGTAAGAAGAGGCTGTGAGTGTTCCTTACCATGATTCCTAGAGGAGGGTATTCTAACTCTGCTTCTGGTAGGGAAACTTTCTGTCTTTGTCCTCCCTGTACTCACTGACAAAATCTGTGGGGACTACGGCAGTCTGAAGCTGCTGCAAATCTTTGAAGAAGAATTTATCATAGACTCATAGAAGGCCATGTTGGAAGGGACATCAAGGATCATCTGGTCCAACCTTTTTAGGTGATATATGGCTTAAATAACATGGTCCAGCACTCTGCCAGGCTAAGCCTGAAAATTGTCTGGGGTAGAGGAATTCACCGCTTCTCTGGGGAGGTTATTCCAATGTGTAACTGTTCTCATGGTGAAAAATTTTCTTCTGAAATCCAATCAGAATCTCCCCAGGAGCAACTTATACACATTACCCCTTGTCTTTTCCATGTGACTCCTTATGTAAAGGGAGTCTCCATCCTCTTGGTAGACATCCTTTATCTACTGGTATATGGTAGTAAGGTCTCCCCTAAACCTTCTCCTCTCAAGTCTGAACAAACCTGGTTCTCTCAGTCTTGCTTCATATGGTAAAGTTTCCTAGTCCTCTGATCATCTTAGTGACCATTCTCTGGACCCTTTTCAACCTGTCTGCATCTTTTTTGTATAGTGGGGACCAAGAACAGTAGTCCAGGTGCAGCCTGACAAGTGCTGAATAGAGTGGGGTAATCTCTACGGGTGATGCGCCCCTTTTTGATGCACCCCAGTATCCTATTGGCCTTCTTTGCTGCTGCAGCACACTGTTCACTCATGTTGAGCCTGTTGCACACTAAGACTCCAGGTCCTTCTATGCAGAGCTGCTCTCCAGCCAAGTGGAACCTAGTCTGAGCTGCACACCAGGATTCTGTAGTCCTAGGTGCAAGACCTTACACTTATCTCCATTAAACTTTGTCAGATTCCTGCTGACTTTCCAATCTGATCAAGTATTCCAGGAGGGTAGCTCTTTCTTCTGGATTGTCAACCTCCTCACTCAACTCTGTCATCTGTGAACTTCATCAGGGTGCGCTTGATCCCAATATCCAGGTCACTTATGAAGACGCTAAACAGCATGAGGCCAAATATTGCCAGTTTGAGACAGAAATATTTACCATCACCCTCTGTGTGTGGCCTGTCAGCCAGTTCCTCACCCACCACACAGACCACTTGTCTAGGCCATGGTGCATCAGGAGGAGGCTGTGAGGAAATGTGTCAGAAGCCTTGGAGAAGTCCAGGTAAACTATGTCCACTGCTCACTCCGTATCAACCGATTGGATCACTTGAATCATAGAAGGCAACCAGGTTTGTTGAGCATGATCTGTCCCTAGAGAATGTATAATGGCTTTTATCAATCACGTGCTTCAGTTGACTTGTAACTGTTGCTAAGAGTATTCGCTCCATTGCAGTGAGCCTAGTGGGTCTATAATTAGCCAGGTCTTCTTTGGAGACTTTCTTGTGGATGGGGGGTGATATTAATCTTCCAGTCTTTGCGGGTGTCCCCAGGTCTCCACGACTTCTCAAAGATTATGGGGAATGGCCTTATAACAACATCAGTCAGCACTTTCAACACCTTTGGGTTGATGGCATCTGGCCCTATCAATTTGTATTCATCAAGCTCCTGTAATAGTTTACACACCAACTCTTCATTTGCTGATGATAGGTCTGTGTCTGCATCAGCTTGGATGTTTGTCCCCATGACCTGGGGCTCAACAATATTAGTGAAGAAGGTATTGAGGACCTCTGTCTTTTCAGCACTGTTGGTGACTAGTTCACCTCTCCTGTTTAACAGTGGGTCAATATTCTCCTTCTGTTTCTGCTCGTTAATGTAACTGAAGAACCCTTTCTTGAAGTTTTTGACATCTCTGGCCAATTGTAGCTCAAGCTGAACTTTTGCTTTCCTAACTGCATCTCTGCATACCCCGCTAATACCCTTGTAATTTTCAAGGGGTAAAGTTCCACTTTTCCACTTCTGGTACATTTCCCTTTTGGTTCTGAGCAGATCCAGAAGCTTGCAGTTAAGCCAAGGGCGTCTCTTGCTTTGTCTGCTTCACTTGCCTTTAGAGTGAATAAACTGTTGGATTTTTTTTTTGTATCTAGGAGAGTGTTCTTGAAAAACTCCCAGCACTTGCTGGCTCCTTTATTCTCCATGGAAGCTTCCTACAGGATCCCTTCCAGCTGAGCCCTGAGCGAGCTGAAGTTTGCCCTTCTTGATCTTGGAACTCACCTTAAGTGTGATCAGCAGTATTTCAAACTCCACAGTATTGTGATCACTGCATCCAAGGCTGTCACTTACTGAGATATTACAAGGCAGGTTTTCTTGGTTTGTGAGTAGCAAGTCCAGCAGTGCCTCATTCCTGGTTGGCACATCTGGCATTTGTATGAGGAAGGAGTCCTCCACGCATTCCAGGAACTTAATGGCTGACATATGAGCTGCTGTGTTCTTCCAGCAAATGTCTGGGTAGTTAAAGTCACTCAAAAGAACCAGTTTTTTGTAGCTTGTCGTCCTGTTTGATAACATTATCTCATACTTCTGAGAAGAGCAGCAGTGTCTGGGGCTTCCTGAGCCAAATATTTAATATTAACTACTGTGACGAAAGATTCTTACAAAGACGTTTGTAAGCCTAGGCAGAACTACATTTAGTAAAGCAAGAAGGGGAGCAATGTGAATTGGATCTTCTCTTGATCCCTGAGATGTACACAAAAGTGTAACCAAAACACCTTCAGCCATCTCCAGAGCAGCTTTGTAGGACAGCAGTACCTTGGCTGTTTTATGAACTGGGATTAAAAATGCAAATCTCATTGTTAAAATAGGTTAGAAGGAGTTCAGCGAAACTCTGTGACCTGGAAGAGCGTATAGGGCTGTTTCAGACCAGAAGAGTACTTGTTCATTTGGTACAGTATTCGGATCACAGGAGGAACTTTTCTCACTCCATGAATAAGTGATTACTTGTCTTGTGTTATGGAGAGCAAACATAACCATGGTAATATGATCGCAGAGAGCCCAGCCATCAGCTTAATAAAAGTTTGTATTTAATTATACCAGAGACCCTCCAAATTTTACAGCTTTCTCACGTGAAACAGAAGTGATTGTAGCTACCTTCCTTCCTTGCTCAGTACAGGGCAATGAGGCTTGGAGTACAAAGGAACATTTGTATGTGAGTGACTGGGCTGAAGATGTGCAGTGTAGAAGGGATCATGACTTAGACACAGGACTGCAGACTCTTCTTGGTTGTATATGTTACAGGCTCAAAGAGGAACAGGCTGTACACAATCTAACCAACTCTCAACAAGGTCAGCCACAGATTCCTGGCAAGCTGATGCTATTTGGAAAGAATGCTGTCATCTATTTTAAAGAAAAAATAAATCAGAAAGCCATTACTTGTTAGATAAAGTGATAAAAGCCCTAACATAGTGTATAGGATTTCCTCTAAGGTTTACTCCTTGCTCTCTCTCCCCTTCATTATAAGGAGAATCAAGTATTTGAGTTGTTTGTTGGGTATTGCATGTGCACTATTGTCCTTTTCTTCTTTATTCCCCACCTGCTGGTTTCTCTTCTCTGTATATGAGCTTTCCAGGCTAAGATATAGCTGCAGCATGAATGTGAAGGTGTGCAGCTCTGGCGCAAGGCCATTCCCTTTGCCTTCATAGCATGTGCCAAATATGTTAAGATTCAGTCAAGAGGACTGCTACAAAAATAATAGCACTGGCATTATCTCTGCTCCTCCTACTCCCCTAGGGCTCCCTGTGCAGCATTTATACACTGTTGTTAACAGGATGGTGATCCAACCTGTCTCTGTGGTGCTTGGAAAAATTGTCCCCCTAAGCGATGTTAGACTTTTATCTCACTCTTGAGGGGTTATTTTTCCCCACTCACTGTCTCAGCTGTATACTTATTCTCAAATTTCAGTCTAGAAGGTGACCTCCATATTTTGCTCTGTCGTGGTGGTTAGGGCACAAGGGGACCCTGAAGCATTGGTGTTCTCTTTCCATTCTTTCCCCAGAGATTCTGCATGCAGGTGACTCTTCTTCCCTTACAGGACTAATAGCAGTTCCCTGTAGAGTATATTAGTGCTGCCCTTACCCTGGACTGCTGCATAGGAATGAGAGGTACAACATATCTGATCCTCCTGTAAGAGTTTTGCCCCATGTGAAGGGTGTCCTGTGGCAGTATATCCCAACATAACCTTAGTGCATAATCATGCTCTGGAGCTGACTTTTAACAGTGATTATTACCTTCCCTATACTCTTCCACTAAGGAACTGCCGCATGCTTTACATGGGTTAATGAATTAATCACCCCAAGTGACTTTGGTTTCTTTATGCTTGTTCCAGGGGGACGAAGGAAACTAAGTATTATCATGGGAGTTGACAACAACTTGTTGGAGCCACATGGAGACCAGACAGCTCTGTCCACTAAGCAAAAGTGCACATTCATGCTGAGCTGGGTTGCTGTTGGGTCCTGACTTGCAGCCACTAGCTCATGCCACTAGGCAGTGCTTCCTATTCTCCTTGCCTCTTTCGTTTTCACTTTGGCTCTTCCTTCTGCCTACCTGAAATAGTTCCAAGAGGATAGAGCTAATAACACAATAACTTGGGGTGGGAATCTTTTCACTGCACCCTCTCCCCACCCCCCACTCCTGTCCATACAAGATTGATAATGAAACCGATACCTTTCACCGGCGTAATTTTCATATTTAATGAGCGTGACTCAGAAACTATTACTTTAATTAGTCAAATCCCACAAACCGTTAATGGTGCACGCGGTAATTAATATTGTATTCAATTAAAAGCTGACCTGTTTCAGGTGCCTTCCCCTGGTTTGGGGGGCTCTTTGCAGACAGCGTATGTTCCAGTGCCTGAGGCCAAGCCTTTTATTCTGTTCCAGTGGTGGGCAAGGGAGGTTTTGCTTTTATGTTTTTTTTCCTTCATGAACATATGCTGGTTTCTCCCCCCGCCTCCATCTCTGAGTGTGGCTGCTCTCACTATACAGACAACCTGCTTGCTGTGATTTATGGGTTAGCACAGTGCGGGGCTCACAGACTGGAAAATTTCCAGTTTACACAAGAATTCCCTGAAAAATGAGCTTGGTTAATTTATTTCTTTCATTAACGAGTTTGAACTGTGAGATAATCTTTTTGAAACCCACTACCCTTGCCTTCACAAACCCTGAGAAGCAAAAAGGTTCCCTGTTGTTCTTCCACAGGGCTCAAATTCACATGTTAACTAGCTGTGGACAAAAAGGTGTGGTCAAAACTTACTTCTGAAACTTCTTTAAAGAGATGGGGTGATTTTTGTCACCTGAAGGTGAAAGGTGTAGGTCCTAGATCCTAATGTTAATATTTCAGACCTGCTTGTCTGAGTTAGCTCGCTGTTGTATCCTGCTGAATCCTGCGGGTTTGCTGCTCGTTGGTTCGGTGGGAGTAGGGTGCAGTCTTAAAGCCAAGCCTTTGTGTCATAGTGCCCCCTCCTATTCAGCTGTGGTTCACTGGTCACCTAAGTTCCACAGACCATATCCAGTAGTTTCCTGTGCTGTTTCTTCTTGTTCAGTAAGAAGTGATGAGTTGTGTAGAGATTCAGTCCTAATATTCCTGGCTGCTGATGTGAACTGAGGACCGTTGGATACTGTGATCTCACAGCTGGAAATTGCTGCTTCATATCAGTTTGGGCCATTCCACCAGAATTATTAAAAACAACTCTTTTTTTTTTTTTTTTGTAGATGTGGAATTTTTTTCCTCCTTCATTTTTCTTCTGTTGCCCTGGTCATAGTTATGGTCTGTTTCCAAGCACTCCATAATGCATCTATTCCATGCTGAATGACTTGGAATATGCTACCTAATTCCTTCAGCCGATTTGGAGACCTTGTTTGGGCTCTCTCCGATTTTCCCTGTGTTCTGACATGGAAGGAGGCAGTACTGAATACAGCCCTAACCTTCTCATTAAGTTGAATAAAAAGGAGTTATTATCACCCATCTGTCTCACAAACGTTGTGTTCATAGATTTAAAGAAAACAGCATTTGTAATATAATCATCCTACTTGCTTCTCGAGTGATTTGTTATCTGCTCTGACGAAAGGCTTTCTACTGAATCACTGTTCTCTAATCAGCTCTCTGAGTTTCTGTTGCCATATTGTGCTATTTTCCCCTACAGATAAATATATTTCTATTCATACTAAATTTCTGCAGAACAGAAGGGGAAAATACGCTTTTGTCTTGAAAATATGGTATTGCTACAAAGACTTTTAATGAGAAACACATGAAATATCACTGTGACTTCTTCCTACATAAGTTTAGTAATCTTTTAACAACGTAAATTCTTTAAAACAAAATAATACAGGTGCTTTGTAAACATCTATTATTATCCTTTAAAACAGAATTTGCTGAGAAGGATTTTCACTTATTGCTATCAAAGACTTTCACAGCAAATCTAGTAATGATGTCCACGTACTGATGCCTGTTCATTTGTCCAGCTGAAATGTTTCTGTGTACGTAGCATTTGCTACACTTATGTCTTTCAGCCCTTTTTTTTAAACTTGTGGACGTTCCACTTTTCCATGGTGTATGGGTTTCTGTATAGTGACACAGAACCTCCTGACAATGAAATTGCTTCTTGTAGATGTCTTTTGTGATTGTCTTGCAAGAATTTTGAGGAATCCTGATGGTCTGCAGACTGTAAGATGGAAAAAATTAGTGTGAATAATGCAGGTATGCATTATTAGAATTTAACTTTGTGTAGGGCAGGGAAAATGTTGCTTTTTTGTTCCTTGTCAGGAATTATTATATACTGTAGTCAATGCCTCAATGTTTAATATTTTATTCATGACATTGACAGCAGGATCAAGTGCACCCTCAACAAGTTTGTGGATGATACTAAGCTGAGTGGGGTAGTGGGCATGCCAGAAGGACAGGTCATCCAGAAGGACCTAGACAAGCTGGAGCAATGGGCCTGTATAAACCTCATGAGGTTCAACAAGGCTAAGTGCAAGGTCCTACACTTCAGTCAGGACAACCTCCTGTATCAATACAGGATGGGAGATGATGTGATTGAGAGCAGCCCTGTGGAGAAGGACTTGGGGTACTGAGTGATGAGAAGCTCGACATGAGCCAGCAATGTGCGCTTGCAGCCCAGAAAGCCAACCGTGTCCTGGGCTGCATCAAAAAAAGTATAGCCAGCAGGGCACGGGAGGTGATTCTCCCCCTCTATTTTGCTCTTGTGAGAGTCCACCTGCAGTATTTTGTCCAATTCTGGAATCCGCAACATAAGAAAGTCATGGAACTGCTGAAACAGGCCCAGAGCAGGGCTATGGAGAGGACCGAAGTGCTGGAGAACCTCTGCTATGAGGACAGGCTGAAAAAGTTGGGCTTGTTCAGCCTGAAGAGAAGGCTTTGGGGAGACCTCATGGTGGCCTCCCAGTACCTGAAAGGGACTACAGGAAAGATGAGGAGGGACTTTTTAGAAGGGTTTGTAGTGACAGGAAAAAGGGGAATGGCTTTAAACTGGAAGAGGGAAGATTTAGATTAGACATTAGGAAGAAATTCTTCACACTGAGGGTGATGAGACACTGCCCAGGTTGCCCAGGGAAGCTGTGGATGCTTCCTTCCTGGAGATGCTCAAGGCCAGGTTGGATGGGGCCTTGAGCAGCCTGGGCTGGTGGGAGGTGTCCCTGCCCATGGCTGGGGGGGTTGGAACTGGATGGGCTTTAAGGTCCCTTCCAACTCAAACCATTCTGTGATTGTATGATTCTAAGTATCAGCTGAATAAAGTATTGCTAATCCTTTTAACATGATTATGCATTCTTTAGAAGGGCAGGTATTAGGTAGGGGATGACTATGAAAATGAATGGCTGACTGAAAGTGCTGATAGGCATACTTGTGTACTCTGAGCCACTATCAGTCTGTTTTCACTGATGGTCTGGAAATATTAATGATGCTTGCTCAACGAGAGTCCGTGGGCTGCCCACTGTTCTGCCCAGTTGACTACACACTGCATGTCACTGCTATGCCTGGCACTGCAACAGTGCCACGCAGTGAGCACCAGTAGTCACTTTGGTGAGTACTGGCAAACATGGGATCACCCATAGGACCATGGTAAACATCCAGGGATTCTGGGATTGCAAGGGTTAGGCAAAATTTATTTGCAGACTATTTCCCCCTCCCCCATCCAGTCTTTGCTTTGATTTATGCAGATTGGGGATGGATTATTCAAACTGGCTGAAGAAAAGTTGGTTTGGCAATTGTTGCCTAACTTCCATAAACCTCTGCAAATCTCAGTGTAATTCTTATGGCAAGCTGATGGGACTTGCTGAACTGTTTAGAGAAGTATAGGCTATATTCTTGTACCGTTGTTGACAAGTACTTTGACAAACACGTTGCCAGGTACAAATGCAAGTTTGCTGAGAATCTGCATGTTTAAGTGCTGCACACATTCATACAGCAGGGAAAGGAAGAGCTTGCTTGTTAATTCCTGAATATCTCTTGAATGTGACATAGATACTCCTTGGACAGCTGACTGGGTTGCTAGCTGACAAGTTGGGCTCTCCATGTGCTTTTCCTTCAAGAACAGTTAGCTGGCATAAAAAGCAAGACCTTCCTGCATGTTCATATTCTTGTACTATAGTGACCATCTTGGTAATTCAATCTGCCGTGTTTTGCATTGAACAAAGAGACAGACCTTTTACTTGGTAGGTTGGGTTACCTTGCCTCCTTACATTATGCTATTGGACTGTGTGGTTAGGGGAAAGCAAGTAAATTTTCTGCTAGTTTCAGGAGCTGGAGTTTTCCCCAAAGGGAAAATGTTCACTGAGATGATGTCAGGACAGAACAAAACTGAGTGCATACTGAAGAGAAGACGGGTCTTGTCTTTCCTTTGAAGACTGCAGCTAATGGGGTGGTACGTGGAATCCTCCTGGTGCATGGCTACATGGTCACTGAATATCTGGCAGTTGGTTTTTGCCCATCATTAGGAAGTTTATTGTGCCTAAATGAAGGAAAGTCTGATTTTTTGGGGGAGGAAAATGTATGATACATGCTTTTTAACAGGAAAACCAATATAATTCTTGAAGTCTTGGTCATTGTTCTTCAGTATTGTCAGTGTAAGCTGTAAGATAGGTGGGCAAAAAAGCCTTTGATCATGTTGTGCTAAAGTATGGAAGATAAGGCAGCTAAAATGGAACGAGAAACTGTAGCATGAGTTTTGCCTCTGATTCCTAGGATGGTCCAACTTCTCTAATGCAAGATGCAATTGAGAACAAATTCAAGTAAAACTAATTAACCATCTCTAGGGAGAATCGGAGAAATTAAACGTGATTCAGTTTGGAAGCCACCAAACTTTTGTCCATTTGGGACCGAGACAGGACTGTAGACAGGAAAGTGTAATAGCTTTAGTCCTAATCATGCGTGATTCTCTTAGTTCAAAATAAAGATGGCTGGAGAGGTGCTATATTTTAATTGTTTTTTGGTTTGGTTTTTTTTTTTACAAAGAAGGTACATAAAGACTTATTTGTTGAACATAGCAAAAGCAAACACTAAATAGGGGGTCTTTGTCCTGATAGATCTGGTTAAATCCCAGCCCAGGTCAAAGCTGTCTCTTACCTTCCTCCTGAGGCCCTTTTCCTTTGCTTCCATGGTTGTCTTCGGCTGTTACTGTATACATCTCCAGCAATACAAGTTGTTACTAATGCCTTGAATTTCTTTTGGAGACCTAAGTAAAAAGTAATTCAGATTCAAGAGACTTACCTTTGTAACCCATCACCTTGGATGTAACATATGAAAGTGGCAAATGCAGTGTCATCCAGGATTAGGCTTGGAAACTGCAGCCTCAAACCAACATAATGTGGTTGTAAACTTTCTAGGAGCTGTTTTGATGCCCTAAAGGTGAGAATCTTCACATTACCTCTATTTGGTTGATGGTGGGTGGGTTAAAGAGCACGAATTTGGCTTACTGAACACAGATACCTTTAAGAAAGCAGAAGAAACCGACACTTTTCACAGTGCCAAAGAGCTGCTTGTGAGGATGGGTATTAACCATGCATAAGGAAAGCAGTTGTGAACTCTGTGTATATATATGTGCGTGTCTCCATTTCCAGCACAGGAGAGAATCCAACAATATTTCACCCAAATGAGAAATGTTATTCTGCAGATTAAAGCCACGCAGTGCCTGGTTTTGTCTTTATTTATGCCTTTCTATTTCCTTCTCTGCTGACATGGGTGCACATGCCGGGAAGCACTGAAGGACATAATTGGCGTTGTGAAAAATTATTGGGAAGCCAGGACGTTCCCTTGCAGTGATCCCCCCCTTCTCCTTCCCATCTGTCACCATCTAATGTGACAAAGTTTTTATCGGGCATTGAGGCAGAGGAGATTAAAAGTAAATACTGCAATCAGGAAGCAGCTGGGGGGAAAATGTAACACATTTCACACTAAGCTGAACAGCTCATCAACTTAGCCTTGTATATCTACGGTGGATGAGAGGGAGGGAGGGCTGCAGGGGGATGGTGTGGTTCAACGTGCTTCTCCACACTGTGAGTCTGAAGAAGATCGTGTATTTTCCTGTACAAATAGGATTCATGCTTTGTGGCACTTGCTTGCTTTGGGAAGGGAAAAAAATCAGGAGTGCAGTAGTTTTCCACTTGCTTTTGTAACAAGCTTCTGCAAAACAATATTTTCTCAGGCCCTCATTCATATATATTTTCAGACTCCCTTCCTGGTTTAGTGATGATCCTGGGTACTATCACGTGTTATTCAGGTTGGAGGGCTTTACTAGATGTGTAGCTTCGGCTACCGTGAGCTCCTGTCACACCATCTCCAGGGACCTTCAAGATGGCTAAGTGGGAGGAATTATGTAGAGGTGGATACAGTGATGTGTAAGGCTCATGGAGCTGGACACAGAGATCTTTGATACGGATTGTGCTGAGCACTGTTACGGTCTGTCTAACTTGATCTGCCTGCAAAGGCCTAGAAACATGAAAATTTTATGCCAGACCAATTTATTATTATTTCTGTGTATAAAAATTAAGGTACTTGATCACTACCAGTCACGTTGACTTCTTGCAAACTTTTTCAAAGCTTTTGGTTTTGTTTCCAAAACTGCTGCCTGTGTCTTCTTCCTTTGTTACAGTACTGATATGATGTGAGCTCGGTGCTGATGAGCAAGTGTAGACTGATGTATGTGGAGGGCAGTCAAATTCTCCTCTCTATCCTTGGGATAAACAAAGCTTTGGAAAGTGATACAGGCTTCCCTGGCATTCCTGTCCCTGTGAAAGTGGCTTCTGCTATGGGATGGGATCCTCCTACATAAGGAGAATTTCAGTCTCCAGCATTTTTTTTAATCCTTTGCTTTGCAGCTGAGTGGTGATAAAGGTCCAATTTAAGTAATTTCTGTTGGTATTTCTTGTGACATGGGAAGCTATTTTGCCAGGAAATAGACTCTGAGCTTGTTACTTTGACTAATTTGATGAGATTTCCTTAATCCCATGTTATTAGATGGGATTTGCTTAATTTATGATTACTTTCTGGCTTTCTTGTCACCTTTTCTTCAATGTTGGTGAGATGTCCTGTCATTGTTAGCAAGTTTTCTAGGGATAAAAAGGTCACAAAATCTTTCCAACTACTTGCTGAACAGTTAGATTGAACAGTGTGTTCTCACATGGAGTGACAGCTCTGATCTGGCATTGTGTTGCCTTTTGGTGCCCTGCTCTGATGATGTCAGCCTGGGGCCATGCATCTAGAAGAGCTTGCTCAGGTTGTGAAATCCATGACTAGGAGAAACTGCATCCCAACCTCAAGTAATAACCATGGGATGATTCTGTGGCTTCTCTAAAGCCTACAAATAGCAGATTGTAAGAACTTCTTGCTATTCTACCAGCATGCCTGTTCCTCATTATAAACATTGATCTTAGCTTTGATCTTGTGAATTAGCTATTCTTCATTGATTATAAAATCCACCAAATAAGATAGTTATGGAAGTGTATACTTTATAAGAATTTGTTTCATAAGAGAAGTGGAAGCTGTAATGTCTTACTGTGTTAACCTAAAAAACACCCTTCCACTGGACTGCCAGCAATGCATATTTAGTCTTCATAACAGCATTTACATTATTGGCTAAGGAACTCTGATATCTCTATAGCATATGAAGGGAATGGGGTAAGGATTTAAAATAAGGCAAAGAGTCATTATTATACTTTTTTTCCAGTATCTCTGCATTACAAAAAAATAAATGAGTTATTGAGATTTTTTTTCAGTAGCTTACGTGAACTGAATCGCTGCTTACCATTGTTTGGCAGCTAAATTCTGATAACACTATCTGCAACAAGCAAGTACCCACCCTCATTATGGGACTCATTTGCTTTCTTGTTGTTGAATTTACATGCTTTATCTTAGGTTTGTGGCCCTCAATCTTGTCTTCTGTGCCACAGTTTTTCCATTCATCTGAAGGCCACAGTCATTTTACAGACTAGAACTAGAAGTCTTGCTCTTATTCTCACTCTCCTTCTGTTCTCATTTTTCTTCTTTTGACATCAAAACCATAAGGAGAAGAAGGAGCCACACGGGCATGCAGAACATAAGACACAAGAGGAATTAAACAAAAGAGGGAGAGGCTTGGGAAAATTGCTAGACAGGAAGAGGAGCTTGTGCAGAAGTGATCAGGCTGGACCTTGAACACTTCCAAGAATGGAGATTCCACAGTCTCTCTGGGTAACATGTTCCTCTGCTTATTTATGGTGAAAACACTTTTATTCAGTCAGAATCTCCCTTCTCAAAATCAATTCTCATAGCCTCTCATTCTCCTGTCTTGTGCCTCCATGAAGACCCTGGCTGAATCTTAACCTCCTTTTAGGTTTTGAAATGTTGCTTAGGGTTCCCCTTTTGCTAAGCAGCCATTTGTAGAAAATGAAGAACATTTTGATTACTTTGTGAGTGCAAATGCAAAGCTTCTACTAGAAAGCTGAAGATGAAACTGAAGAACTTGAGCTGAAGTAAAAATGAACTGAAACTTAGCCACACAAAAGCTGTGGAAGCTATGCTGATAAAGCAAGCCTTTATCTCGCCATGATGGTCCTCTAAAATGAAAGAACATGGGATGTTGGCTTTAGGCTGTATCCCTCATCTTGCAGCTCTTTAACACCACGAGGTCCCATGCCAATATTTTGAAGAGAAATTTCTTGGTGTTTTTGATGTTGGAGGGGGAGATGTCCAAGAAAAATCTGATACTGCACTTAACCTCTGTGCTAAATGCAGCTGTGCATTACAACTCACTGAAGTCCTCACTTAAAATACAGATGACAAATGGAAATCTAGAAATCCTACTCTGTTCATTGAAGTGGAAGAGCAGTGGGGTCTTATGTGTTAGATAAGCGGTACTGGCAGGTGCCCTGCATCTAACTGGCCTTAACATCTACTGTTGGGCAATACCTTTATTGTGTTCTCTCTGCCGATATCATAGGAAATTTCTAAGGCTTCCATGTGCTTCAGCATCCCATTTGCCATGATATTAACTGTAACTGCCTTCCACTAAGATGAAATGGGCAGGATATTCACAACAGGGGGAGATAGGAGGACAAGTCTACCCTCAGTGTCCTTAAAACCTCACTTGTTGTCCAAAAGATTTTACCGGTTTGGGGCATACTGCTAGAGATGACCAGAACAGATGTGGGACATGCATGACTGAAGGACCAACAGCAATTATATTGGCTTGGACATATTATGAAACTACAGGATAAATATTCCTGTGCTTCCTATGTGATTTCCCCTCCCCCCTCCCCCAGGAATGCACATTACATGGAGCCTTTCAGGCTGATGTTTTCAATACTGCTGATGGATTTATTTTTAAAATACTCACGTCTTCAAGAAGGGTTTTATTTTTCCTGTCTTCAACGTTGTCATCTTCTTTTTCTGGTCAGACGTTAATAAAGAATTTGGCAAACAATCCATAAAGTAATGGAAGAGAGAAGGTTTTGTTCTCTCTTTTTATTTTTTTCTTAACTGTACTTATTGCTGTAGTAGGTCAGCATGGTAATTCTGATAGGCCAAGAAAGAAAAGACAATAGTCAAAACCTGGAAGTCATGTGTAATTCTAGCACTAGATTGATGACTTTTACCTTCACATATCTGCGAGCTATATCTTTTTGGTTCCCAGAGAACACATTTAGATTAAAATTCCTTAGGAGGTGAGTCTTTCACACAAGCATTGGATAACTTGACATGACTTTGTCTTTGATCAGATTAGAATCAGCACTGGTACTGCAGCCATTTCAGAAGTGATAGAGTAGGGAAAAAATGGTACTTGGGAACTTGTTCAGCTTACACCCAAGACATACTAGTAAGAGCTGCTGTTGGCATCTGATTTTCACAACCGCCATATTTATTTCAGATTTTCTGCATTTTTTTTCTGCATCTCATTTAACTCTGCCAAAGTCATGGAGGTAGAGATGCTCTTGCTCTTTTAAAGTTTTTAGACTGGGTGGAGAGTGTGGAAAAAATGTATGAAGTGATTACATTTTGTCTCAGTCAGGAGTTCCCCATTTCACTCTGTGTCTCTCAAGCTTGGAAGATGTGAGGGTAAGATTCCAGATTTAGGACTCCCTTTCAAGAAGTTGCTGAAGCCAGGCACATACCTGTTACATTTCCTTCCCCAACGCAAGTTAAACAGAAGAGAAGGCAACAGGGTGATTTTCTTACAAACATTAGTACAGAGCCTAATGCTGTGGCTAAATATTTGCTCAAAATTATTGCCAGAACGGTTGCTCAAGCATTCCTCCTCTTTCGTTCCTCTGCAACCCAGAAGAAACCCACACAATTTATATTGATGGCGCCTTATGTTCAACTGCTAGTAGCTTTCTGTTTAATAGTAGTTTTATTTTAAACAGAAGGAACTGATTGTATTTAACAGCTACCGCCTCAGGGTGCAGTCATGTGAGCAGGCAGGCTCAGCTCTTGGTGATGTCCTCTCCAAGGAGTGCTTTGCTGCAGGAATCATTGTTAGGGCAGAAAGTAACACTTTCCCAGGGTTAGGTAGATGCTTTGCTGCTAAAGATTCTGCCTTTTGAATTAGGCGTAAAACTGAGGTTCTGAATACTTGCATATTTTTATAAGTGTTCCCTGACTCTTTCCTTGGTGTACTATAAAGAGTGCTTGTGCTTTGTTTGGGCAATACCAAGTACTGTGATGAAGTGCAAGTAACTCAATGGGATTTATACGAGCTTATGAAGCGGAGAATAAACCCCATAGTTTGCACAGTAAATCAATTTGTAAAGCGCTTTGGGATCTTTCTGGATGAAAGGCGCTATATAAATGTAAGCCATGACCATTCATCATTATTGAATATGAAATAGAGATATACACTCTATCAAGCTAGCAGCAATAGGCTTGGGCTCATGATTGCTCACAGGGCCGAATCAATCATCAGATCACGACATAATGCAGCTAGAATAAAAAAAAAGAAAACCCACAGCAAATCATTCCAAGCAATGCAATTAATGGGCATCCAGTATAAATAGTGATCTCGGTCAGGGAGACCGGGCTTTTCCTGAACACTGGAGTTGATGCCAGAGCCATACACTTTGAAAGAGTATTAGTAATCTAGTGTTAGCAGGGAAAGGAAAGATTTCTCACCAGTAATATGCCATATAGACATTGACTACAGCTAAACTCAGAATGCCTTGTGTCTATGCTTTTCAGAATTGGCTTTTCTTTTTCTATTTGAGAAGTGGAATAGAAAATATTTAGTATAGAAAATGTTAGGCTTTGTTCTACATTGAGTCACAGAGATGCTGTTCAATTTTTTGCACCAACTTGTAGCCCAGGCACCTAACCCTATCACCTACCTTGGACGTCATCTGTAGTATCTAAGGCTCTTGCAATACAATGTGCACAAAGCCACGGTCTTTATAGGGTGCAAAGACCGAGGCAGACTGTCTCTTGTATACCAGTGTGTATAATCAGTTTCTGCTGCGCATCCTTGGAGACAATGACTGTCATAATGTGACTCATTTTATGCCAATTAAGTTGTAGTGCAGGCTGCTCCAGCCCTCTGCTTCAAGACTCAAGCAAGATGAGAGCTTGTGCAAGAGCTCTTTCTGTCTTTAAATTTGTCATATGAGGGAAGGCAATACCTGGTGTGAGCTTCCCCTCCTCCCTGCCTCAGTTGTGTGGATGTGTCTGTCTCTCAAGCTGCTATGATACCATGAGATATAATATTCTGCTCTCATTTTCTGTTTGTTCGCTATTACCAAAGAGAGATTGAAATTTAATAAAATATAAGGGATGGGGGGTGAAAATTGTAATAAGAAAGTGTAGGGGGGAAGGGAATAATGACCCCATTTCATAAAACCTGTCTTACCACAGGTCAGCTTAGGAAGAATAGGAAACTCCTCTCAGCTCTTCTACTGCCATGATCACCATGCAGTAGCCTGCGGATTCTATACAGTCTATACAGTAGTGTCCTATGTTGTCACCTGCAGCTATCTTTGTCTCCAGTACAGAGATGTAACCTAACATGTTCTGGAATTGCTAGATGGAGCAGTTCCGTAGTGTTTTGGGCGCCCGTTCTGTGACAGAGGTACTGCTATTGCAATTCAATATCCCATAGAAGTGTGACTGTAGAATTGGGAGATGGAGAATCCTGAACTATCAATTTGTAGTTCTCATAAACCCTGTGCACAATACCTTCTGGCAGTCATCAATGTGGCTATTTTCACTCACGCTTTCCCATAGCATGAGTCATGTGCATGGTAATGGAAGGTGAAATGTGGCTATTGCTTTGCCTTGTTGAACTGCAGCAAAAAAATTGGCAATTTGAAGGATCAGATCTGAGGAGTTACTGAAATTAACTGAACATCTGCTCTGTAAGGTGTATAACTTGGCAAAGTGCTTGGGCTGTAAAATAGATGGCCAGGTTATAAGCAAGAGGTAAAGAGTAAGTGTATGTCTAACTTACCTGCCCTCAGGGGAAAATTGCAATCCTGCCCCTACAGCTTGGCCCTCAGTGGAAATGGGGATGATGTCTGTGCTGCTATTTTAGAATCATAGAATTGTTTAGGTTGGAAAATGCCTTTAAGATCATCATGTCCATTCTTCCCCAAGCCTGTAATGTTGCCTAGGGTTGTTGTGACCCAAGTGCAGGACCTAGCACAAACCCAAACAGCTGGCCTCTCAATTCAGCCTGTCCAGATACTTTGGTAGAACCTTCCTACCCTCAAGCAGACTAATGCTCCCACCCAACTTGGTGTCATCTGCAAACTTAGTGATCCTCAAGACTTACCAGATGCCTTCATCCAGATTTCTGACAAAGATATTAAATAGAACATCACTTGTGACTGGCCACCAACTGGATTTAACTCCATTCACTACCACTCCTTGAGCCTGGCCATCCAGCCAGGTTTTTACCTGTCCAAGCCATGAGCAGGCAGTTTTTTCCAGGAGGATGCTGTGGGAAATGGTGTCAAAGGCTTTACTAAAGTCTAGGTAGACAACATCCACAACCTTTACCATATCCACTAGGCGGGTCACCTGGTCATAGAAGGAGGTCAAGCTAGTCAAGCAAGACCTGCCATTCCTAACCCTATGCTGACTGGGCCTGATCCTGTGGTTGTCCTGTACAGGCCATGTGATGGCACTCAAGTTGATCCCCCAACCTCCCCCAGCACAGTGTCCAAGCTGATAGGCCTGTAGTTCCCCAGATCTTCCTTCCAGCCCTTGTTGTAGATGGGTATCACATTTGTCATGTTTTTCACTTGTGTTTGGGTGCAGCTCTTGGTCTCCCCTGCATCTGAAGATTATGCTACAGACTGACAGCAAAGCTCTTGCAAAGGCTTCTTAGACTGAATTGAGTCATGTCATAGAGTGAGCCACATATATTGTGCAAGTCATTAATATCTTCTCATCAAAGATTAATTAATTGGTAAATACCCATTTTAGTTCTTATCTCAGTAAGTCTCTGGACACCTGTTATAAAGGCAGCAGCTGATGCTGAATCTGATAAATAAAGCAGAAGTATGTTTTCTCTTAATTTTTCCTACATTTTCTTCATAGAGGCAATTTTTTGCAAGGGAGGACATCAGCCATAGCTTGTTCTTTTTTACTTGAAAGCGATGCCATTTCAAACAACCCCTTGCACTTAATGTTTGATGATACGTATTCAAGCCCTTTTCTATTTTCCTATGCCACACACCTTTAGGGTGCATCTCAAATCCACGCACGTAAGTACTGATGGATCCACGAACTGTTGTTTTGCAACTCTGAAATTCTTACCTTTCCACCACAACATTGCAATTGCATTGTTATTTCTAGCTGCAACTGATATCCTTTCAGTCAGCCTTTTAATAGATTTTTGATTAATGAATTAGTTAATGAAGCTAATTTTATAGCTTCTTGAGTAATTGATTAATCAAGTAATTTTTTTGCAGTACTTCTAAAGTAAAGTATGGTATAAGTGCTAAGTGATAGGATACTATTAATTATTGTTTTGGTTTTAATACTGTCTTAATTGGCCAAATCCTACCAATTAGTTTTTTAGGACTGGATATTTTAATACTAAATCTGACATGGAATTCTTTCATTTTGCCTGGGTGGATGTTAGTAATATATAAAGTCAGAACAAACAAAAAAACTCCCATAAATTTATTTTGTTAATACACAAAGATAATCTGAACAAGACAGAGTAACATAAATAAACAAACAGTTAAAACGATCAGTTCCTCATTAAATCTCTGCCCATTTACAGGAACAGGCAGCATGTGCTTCTACATTTACTCTATGCATCTGATTTTTTTAGACTGTGGATTCATATGGCCAAGGACATGTCCTTATAGAATATTGGTACCCTTACAAGATAGTTTCTGATATATAAGATTGATATATTCAAGTAAGTAGGTCAGCAAGTGATTTCCTATATTTGGTGGAAGTTTCTTTGGTTAAGATCAGACCTGGTAAGTTTTACCATATGCTATGTTTCGAATGAATGTAACTAATATGGCAGCAGCTGTGGAATTATGTTGACATGGCTTATACCAGTCTCCTGTTTTCCCTCTCAAGACAGTTCCAAAAATAATACTAAGTTTGTGTTAGCAGCTTTTGTAAAAATGTCTGCATTCATCACAAATTCACATCTCTCTTAAAAGGTGGCAAAGATATTACCTAACTCCATAAACAAGGAAGGGAAGTTTTCTAGGCTAAGCAGTTCATTAGAAGTTCCATAACAGACAATTAAGTGTGTTGATATATGAATAAATAAAAATTACAGAACCACCATGACAGAGGATTTCACAGTATTGAAAAATGTGAAATCGTGCTTAGGACAAAGGCAGGGCAATGACCCAAACTATTCTGTGTTTTGTACTACCACCGGGAAAAGGGTTTTGGGTTGTTGTGATCAGATCTCCAAAGCATCTGCCCAGCGCCTCAAGGACACAATCATTCTTTTCCTGCCCCATTTCTAGTTGTCTTTCTTTAAGTATCTGCTTTAGGCCATTACCAGAAGAATTATAATTATGATTGGAACTTTGACTGACATAGCTACAGTGCTGGACAAAATAGATCATGTCTTAGGAGATCATCATGCTTGGGCAAGGTGGAAAGGAGAGCAGATGGAGAGGAGAAAGAGGCCTATCTGCAGAGTGTGAATCATTAAAATAAAATTAAATAGAGCAGATACTTTATTTAAAGCCTATCTGCTGTGATATTTACTCTAAACCACCCACAGACAGAGAAACATACTGTGAATTAAAAAGCAAATAATGTTAGAAATCAAACGGGTCAGGATATAAAATCTGATAATGTGTACATTGGGGAAGTAAGTATAACCAGATAAGGAACTTAATTCGGGAGAGGCATTGTAGATCTATTCCTGGGGCACTGCTAAGCTGTTTAGGGCATTCTAGTGGAAAAGCGCAGTTTAGTGAAAGCATAATGGGCTTCTTAACCACCTTTCTCCTGCACGACTTTCTGCTACTCTCTTGACTAGACAGATCTTCTTCTTCTGTCCCTGTTCATTCAAACTCAGAGTGAGAAGACGAGGGGTCTGCTCAGCTCCTGGTTTTTGCTTCACCACTTGCTCCCTGGCCTCTGCTCTGAACTAGATACTCTGAACCAGACAACTTTTCTTTGCCCACAGGTTAGAAATCATGGTGGAAGGATGTGTCCCTTCTGCTTCTTTTGAGTCTGGTAACACATAGGTGCTCCTTGTTCACTGTCCCCAGTGGACCTCAGATAATCAGGCTACCCTGCTACATCTAGTGCATGAGGCCTTAGAGGAGGCAAAAGTTGCAGCATCTCACATGAATGTGTAAGGTACAGAAAAGAAGTAAAGTAGGAAGTGGGGCCTCAATATCCCCTGTATTATCAGTTGCAAGCAAATTTAGGCACCCTCACAAGTTATCTGTTTTCTGTTCTGCTCATGTGGTGTATTTGCTGCCCTTGAATTACAAATTGCATGCTGATTTTACGATGTTTCTAAGGCAGAAAGTGAATGTTGATTTTGAAAGAAGTGTTAGCCAGAATTCATGTGCCTAGAGAGCAGCTCTGCAAAAAAAGGACCTGAAGATCCTGATAGAAAAGTTAAAGCAGCATGACTTTGCGGTAGGGAAGGCTGAGCACATACCAGATTGCAACAATAGGACTGTATCCAGCAAGTTGAGATGAGTGGTTATTTCCCTCTATTCAGCAATTGCAAGACTGTACCTGGAGTTCTATGTCCATCTTTGGGCTGCACAGTATAGGAAAGATGTTGACAAATTGGAGCGAGTCCAGCTAGTGGTGACAAAGGTGTTTATAGTACTGGAGCACATGAGATAAAAGGAAAGACTGGAAGACCTGAGTTTATTCAGCTAGGGAAGGAAAAGCTAAGGGAAATCTAATTGTAGCCTTTAACTGCCCAATGGGTAGTTAAAGAAAAGACAGAGACAGTTTCTACTTGACGGAGTGCAGCAAAAGGTTGAGAAGCAACCTGCAACAAGGGGAGTTACAATAGCTATAAGAAAAATGTTCTTCCTAATGGGAATGGACCCAGAGAAGCTATATTCTTCAAAGACCATCACAATTTGCCCTGGGCAGCCTGTTTTAAGTTCAAAACTGGGTCTGCTTTGAGCCGGGGTTTGGACCAGAAAACCTTTCCAATACTAGTTCTGAGATTTTAAGTGTAATTTGAAAGACAGCTACACTAAATTATGCAGCAAGTTAACTTGGGACATGGCAGACCAGAATAAAGCCAATTCCTTTCTTTAGCGAGAAACTAGGCAAAGAGCCAAAGAGCAACATGAGTTTTGGTGCTTTAGCCTTCTCTTGAACTGAATCAGAAGCATCTCCTGAAGAAAAGGCTCCCTTCACTCAGCAGACCCTTTGTTTGGTATCATACAATAGGTGTTTCCTGATGAATGGATACATTTGTAGAAGCTGCCCTCATACACCTAGCTGATGATGAGTTTCAGTGGCATTAATTAGAACTAGAGGAGGCAAGTGTCCCACTGTGAGTTTATTTGCACTTTATAACTAACTTGGAGAACTGAGTGGTATAAATGGTGGTCCATAAGTAGAGATTGAAGTCCCTGCTCTGTAAACTGCTGTACTGAACATAGAATGCTGTGGAAGCTGCTATCAGACGTTGTTTAATTGTTTTCATGCAGCTTTATTCTGTTAGAGGGAGTATCAGAGTACCATCAGTTCTGCTGACTGAGAGAGCTTTTGAAACAAATGCTGAAGGAGTTCCTGTAGTTAGTGCTGAGTTTCAGGTAGCATGAAAAATGCATTTGTACACTGTTTTTGTGAGCCTATTTTCAAACATTTGGTTATTTTTGCTCATTTTATGCTTATCGTTTTTCAAATAGTCTAGATAGGTCTTGATCTTCTGCCAGCTATGGCTGACAGTACATACTGTGCCTTGGAACATTCAAATTAGGAATAGGTAAAACTTCCTTAGGGGGCCTGTGCTGCAGTGAAACATGTTACCCATAAATATGGTGGAACTTCCAGCCGTGGAAGTTCCCAAGACTCAGCTAGTCACAGTCACTCACAAGTCACAGCTAGTGATGCTAGTAGTCCCACTTTATGACTGGACTAGACTTTCTCCAAAGATTCCTTCCAAATGATTTGATGATCTCACTGCATCTGGATCACTCCTTCTTTCTCAAGATCCCTGTTCTCACAGGAGCAGCAGATCTATTCACAGAGTAAACAGGTGTGTCTTCCATCAAACGCAAGCTGCAAGGATGTCCTGAGCTGAAACAGCTGCAGTGTACTGCACCCTGGAGCTGGCCTGGATTTGCTGGAGAAGGGGCTTTAGTTGCTGTATCTGCTTTCTGCTGTGAAGTTGATGATTTGGTGCATCTCTACATTAGCTCGTCTCCAGTTTTTCAGCTCTGCGTGTCAGGTGTATGGAGACAGCAGCAGACTTGGGCAATGCTAGAGAAGTTAGCGTGTATATCTCATAAACTTGCAAGGCTCAACACTTTCTTCCACTTCACACTGGAGTTTTCTGCCTCCAGCTTAGAACCATCCTATTAGAACCATCAAGCTGTAGTGAGGGGGAGTAATAACCTTGCTGGAGAGCAAGAAGAATATGAAGGAACAGTGGTTTATCCAACTAACAGAGAGTTAATGACACTTGCAGAACTGTAGGTCTAGCCCTGCTACACTGAGATATAATATCTAACAGGAAGACTCCCAAGGCCAGTCTGTTGAAGAGAACTGAATTAATTAAGCTGATAGGTGATCTCTAAACCTGCTTAGTCAAAATGGTGTTGGTTCCACCACAACATCTTTGTTTCAGTGTGAGAGCAGCTCCTTATATTTTGGCTGGTGAAGGTACAGAATAGGCTTAAAATTAGATATAGGTTTAACTAGTAAAGTTTTCCCATTTATACAAGTGATTGTGTTTTATTTTCAGGACTTCACTATTAGTTTTATGTGGATGAAAAAGTTTCACCAACTACTGCCTGGCTTATCAAAAATTAATTGGTAGGATGAGCTTCGCCACAGTGGTGTATTATCAAGGCTGCCAATAGACTTGTGTTCTACTTCTCTTCGTGGGTTTGATAGATAAAAGCAAGGAGACTGGCTGACCTCATGTGGCTGTACCCAACACAACACAAACCAGTGAAAGTGAGACAAGTTACTACATCACAGACCTGTTTCATTATTTTGCTTTTGGATGTTTCCACACTGTTACATTATACAGCTGCCCCTCAGGTATTCTGTCAGTATAGGATATGTCAAAACTTTCCAGGAGGGAGCATGGCATTTCTGTAGATCCACACACCCCATTAGTCGCATACAGTAACTACGTGTTCACTGGCTGAGTACTTACTCAGGCTTAAGTCTCTGGTGGTGCAGCCCTGTGTTCTCCATGTCACCCTAACTTGAAAAAAACTTCCTAGGAATTGATTTTTGCTGCATCCCGCAAGAACTTACCAGACTTCCCTGAGCCTATGGGCCCAAGTGCTCTTTGCCAACACACCAAGTAAGTCCAAGTGTGCTTCCCCTTCTGCCCGCCCTCACCCATGACAGAACTATGGAACAGCGCATGTGCAAGAGGCGTTAAGCTTGTGACTGCATTGCTTATTGCAAGAACTTTCAAGTAAAGGATATGGGAATGTGACTGAATGGTTGAATGTAACAGTGCAGTGAGCACTGAAAGTTTCACAGGCCTTAGGTTTTCCTCTATAAAAAAAAAGCATGCATGAGCCATCGGAAAACACTCGTGCAAATACTGACAGGATTATGTTATAGGAAATGCAGACACTGAGGCTTGCTGACAGTAAAAGTCAGAACCTAAAATTGTTGTGCATGGAGACCATAAGGATGTCAAATGCTGACAATGAACAGGGGCTTCTTTCACATATTACAGCTACGGGATTTGATTCAGGTTATTTGGGGGGATCCTGTCATGTTATGTGTGTGCCGACATTGCAGAGTTATGAAGAGATCAGTTTGTGTTGAAACACATACCATGCTCACTAAATCAGTAACTGCATTTTGGAAGCCCTCTCCAAGTAATCAGTACAAAATAGTCTGGAACAAGTCACTACTTTTATGTCCACACTTCTCCTGCACCCCTTAGATGGAAACCATCTTGTATCACATTTTAAGGGAAAGGCATGACTTACACTTTGCAGAGAAGCCAAACCTATTTTGTGGCACATAGTGTTTCTGTAACAACAAAGTTATTATTCAGAACTCAGTACCTTTTCCATTTACACCACAGCTTTCACAACATCAATAACAGAGATAAGCTTTACGCCTGCTTTACGTATTCCTTGGGCATACCCTGAATTATCCTGGAAATGAAGTCTCAGAAGGCACCATAGCATAATGGGCTATGTGGCTCTTCCAGGGTCTCCTCTGCCCTCTGGTCTTTTGGAACTTTCCTCACTGACATCCTCTTGTCTTTTTTTCAGAAGCTTGTCATGAGTGATGGTAGGGTCTGTTCTTGGTGTGGTGTGAGCTTTCAGCTTGACTGTCTGCAAAGGAGGAAAATACACCCAATCTGTTGCCTTCTGCTGTGTTCTTCCAAGATTATTTTATATCTATTGCAGCTATGCCCAATTTAAAATTTTAATTACAGTTATACACAGGAATACAAACACATTACACTATGGGTCTACACGGATATCTCAGAACATCCTACAATAACCTACTTTCAAGAGGCATTTCACTGTTGTGATAGTTTTTGAAATTGTTATTTGTCCTTTATCAAATTTATATGACTTCTAGAAGAACATAATTTTCCTATTATATTGTCACAAGAGGCCAGAATCGGGGTTTGTACATGCAGTAACATTTAGAACAACTGAACAAATTGCTATGTATCAGCTGAGCTGTGGTAAGAGAGCGGTATGCACAGCTAGCCTGCAGCAGACATGGGGTAATTCCACTTAACACTGTCTTCTCCCAGCTTAAGTCAAATGACCTTGCATTTATCACATGCCAGGAGCATGCACATGTTCAATTATCAAGCTAAGATTATATGCCATGACTTCTTAAGACTCAATAACTTAATCCTCTATCTAAGCCCTAAAGGCGATGTACCTCGAATAGGTATCTTCTCTAGGTATTTTTATAAAGCCAAACTGCATTGATAGTCATAGTATTTTGCTTTCTGAAGAAGCTGCAGCTTGTTCTTTTGCTAAAAAGTTACCTGGGACTATGTGAGAGCAGTCCAGGCCCAAGTAAGGGTATCTTCATCCTCTGAGATTTCCCTAGCATGAGCTATTAAGATTCTCAGTTAGCCTCTTTCTCAGATACCCATGCGTAAAGAGGCTGAGTTACCTCTGCCATTGCAGCAGTCTCAACTTGAGGGTGACTCGAGATGTTGACTTAGATCTGTCTGACTGCTATTACAATTGCATAGATTACTTTGAAATAACTCACTTGCAAATGCATCTCTTTTTCTTTGATACTTAAAATGTCACAGAATTTTAATTACTAGGGAAACTTTAAACAGCCTTTTTTTAAGGTTAAAAAGACCAACGTCGAACCTAAATTTTTAAAGGATTCATTCATTATCATTCAAAATAATTGTGATTTTGTTTTCTATTGATAATGGACTTTGAAACTGGCTTTAAATTAATAGACACTGTTCACAGCTTTGGGATTAATAAAGCACTCAGTAAGAGAAGTGCCTACTGAACTGGTCGGTCACAATTGGTTTGTCTGTACATAGATAAGGCCTCAGATATGGTAGGGTTAATTCTAGAGTTAATTCAAAAAAACGGGCAAATCCCCAAGGGAACACAGTTCTCTCACCTTCTAACTGACTCTGCTAAATAATCATCAGTGGCAGCACAGAATGCCTGTCCTCCACTTTCAGGGTGCAAATTGTGAAGATGTGGTCAGGTAGGACGTAAAATGTGTCCTTTGAGATGGCAAAGTCTTCACCAGCTGGTGGCACAGCTACAGGAGGTGCTGTATTTAATGTGTTCCTGCTAATACTCTGGAAACTAGGCATGAAAGGAAAAACAAATAGAAAGAGACTAAATTTGCAAACAGACTTCCTGCCTAAGCTATACAGGTTCCTGAATGAACTATATCATAACTGATCAAATACATTCTTCCCAAATTAACTCCTCTTATAGTGTGCTAAGCAGAACCTGTAAGACTCCAGTATCAGTAGCTTCTACAGTTCTACACACAGCTATAACTGTAATCATCCTTATTCAAGAAGCATCTCACTGGAGACTACAGGTTCATCATGTAATGGGGAAAACCATTCAAACAGATGTGGCTTGTTGAGTGGGATTTGTAGTCTTTGGGAACAGTGCCACTGTACAGAAGAGGAGTGTGTCAAGGATTTTACTCTGCTAATATAAATTAGGTGCTTGTCTTGAGCTTCCAGTAACTAGCTCTCCTTTAGGCAAAGTTTGGGTGACCTCAGTCTGAATCATGGCAATTGTTCCTCCTGTTTCCCCTTTCTCCCAGCTACTGCTTAACACTTGGGATGGCTCTGGCTTGTTATCTGCTTCCCTTGATGGGGGCACAGGAACCTGTGCTGTATGTGTGCAAGCATGCATGTGTGTGTGTCTGGCTGCCTGTCATTACAGCACTAATGGAAATACTGCACGGATCACAACTCTCAATTAGCTCCTCGGGAGATTGCTGTGACAGCCAGTTACTGAACAGCAAGGCCTGAAGGAATGAATTAATTTGTAGTACACGGCAGTTAGAGTCACAGTGTTAGCAATGGAATGAGACAGCAATAGACCCTTATTAGGCTCAGGCTGTGTGATACAAGGGACTGTTACCTGAGGGATGCCTCGCTTTTTTTCTCTATCACACCCCCCTAGAGTTAGAAAGGATCTTGGCCCATGAGTGAAAGAGATTAGAACTCTTAGTTGGTCTTTGGAGTCACTATCTGCTTGAGGCTATTTGGCAGCCAGTAATGGGCTTTCATTCAACACAGACAAGGGCATGCTGCACTCCTCCTGGTTTGGAGCCAGGCCGAAGCCACTAAGTGAGTGGTGTTAGGGGGAGGTAAGTCTTATCTTTCTGTCTGTCTTCAAACAGTATCTGTCTTCCTTATTAGTTTAAATAACTGTATATCACAGAGGGTATCCTAACCCTGCTGCACAAGGGGAGCTAGTGTCTTGCCTTTGCAGTGCTACATTTACACACACGGAGGAGCAACATGTGCAAAATAGGCATGCGGGTCGTCTTTGTAAAAGTGTTCCTATAAAAACTGAGAGCCTTGATAGACAGCCTGAAGTTTACAGAGCTTCTGCCCACAAATAGCCACACATTTTCTGTACCCTGAAGAACCACACTATGGTCCAGCAATACAACTTTGGCTTTCCATCCTCTTATTTTTCATGGATTTGCAGTCTCTTATTCTGAGTCATAAAGCTGAATAGAAAGCTAAGGTTTGTCTTTTTTCAATTATGCAATTACTTTTTCTTAAAACTTGTTTTTAACATATTTTATAGAGATGGCTTCTGAGCATGTGGAGTGGACTTGTCACAGTGGGACAACCAGCCTTTCTCTTCCCTTGATCAACCATCTAGTGAGAAGCAATGCAAAGACAATGAAGGTTTGGAATGCTACTTGTTTTAGTTGGGACAGATCTGACCTCCAGAACTATGTGACATTCAGAGCTGGGAAGGAGGTGAAGAGGAACAGGTGAAAATAGAGGTATGTTCTCAGAACAATGCTTGCAGAAGGTAAGAAACAAGAAAGAAAAGTTTCCTATGGACAGTTCCTGTACTGAACTTGGTGCTAGCGAAGAGAACTCTGCTGTTGTTGTTCTGATAGGCTGAATATGACAGTTACCACATGGGAATAAATGGCCAGTGTCTTAAGTCCTTTATGTTCTGGAAAGAACAATGTCTGAGTGGTGAGGAAAAGAGAAATAGCTCCCTGACAATCCAAACCCTAAAGGTGATTATCCTCTGTATATCTGTAAAAGGGACACTGGATTTTATGCCATCCTGGTCCTTAGGCCCAAGAGGACCCTTCTCTTTTGAAGGAATTCCCGAGAGTCATTCAGTCTGTGGTCCCTGCATTGTCAACCACCAAATGGAGCTGTTAAAAGTTACCTTTGGTAACAGAAAGTTGGGAAATAAAGCCCAAGCTCCTCTCAACAATGATGTCCTCATAACTTTCAAGTCAGTAAAGGGGTTATAATTATAATAGGGTTTGCAGCTCTAGCACTGCTCCTCCTGTGGGCAGTGTTGCCCTGGTGTGCTCTTATTTTCCTTCATGTTGGAGTACAAACAAAAGCACTATTGTTCAAACAGTCGATCTTTTCTTTTTCCAAGCCTGTGGCTCTTACTTGATCTTCCGTGTGCTGCTTGTATTAACTGTATTGTTGTCCCTTGATGCACATTCTGGCCAGTAAGTGGTGCTCCCTCCTTCCTTCCTACAGCTTCATTCTTTGTGCAGAGCTAAGAAGTGCTGTCACACATCGGTGTTGCTTTCAGGTATGTCTCACCCAGACAATACATTACATACTTTGATGCAGTGTATTGATAAAACAATGGTATTTCTAATGTGGACACTATTTTTTTATGTGTGTCTTTTTGAAGCCCTGCTGTCCATATTGGAGATTTTACATACTACTAGAGAGGTCCTCTAATGCAGGACACCAGATGAGATGGACCCCAGCTGGGTTTTCATGTTGAAAGCAAAGAGGAGAACATTTCTGTGGCTCACATGGCTACAAGGAGACTAGAAATCTTAGGAAAATGAGACCTTGGGGTACAGCAGGTTTTTGGATCCATTCATCCCAATGCTGTATTCTTGTCAATTAAAGGAACATGTTTCTTTGCACAGGTGTGGTATTTAGCTGGCACATGGGATAGGCCGTCTTTACTGGCCCTTCACAGCCAGGATCTTTTCAGTAATGTAATTACACTATGAATTTTCATGGCCACAGTCCAGACTTTTCCACTCTTGATCACTGCTTTACTGGGTTTTTTTTTCCTGGATATGAAATGCTAATATTCTGCCTAGTACTTGTGTTGAGTTTGTTCTTCTAAGTGCAAACGATGACACCAGGACCACGGCATAAAGGATCCGGTCTTCTGTTGTGCCCTTAAGTGATGGTAGAGTTTTTGGAAGTAGCAAATAGCTACCCAAATGGTTTTGTTATGGAGACAGGGCACAAAATGAATATGAAGAATAGGGAGAAAGAAATGGACCAAAAGAGAGAGGCAAAGAAGATGGGAGTACAGAAAGAGAGGAAAATTGATAAATAAAAAAAAAAGGAAAAGTGACTAAAGCAAGAGAAGAGAGAGGGAGATTCTCGCCTGATTAGAATTCATGAACTCCATTCTTACATTAAGTCTATATATGACACCTGGCCTTTAATGTGAAGCTGCCTACGAGCATTAAAAATTAAAAGCAGAAGGTAGGATCCATCCATCTCAGGCAGCGCTGCTCCCCTCCTATCTGAGCTCTGCACAAAGCTATTACACATTGATAAATTATTTTGGGTAATAGCTGAGATATTACATTGTTTCTGAGTGAAGGTAAAATCTCTCCATGACATGGGCATTTATCAGAAGTGCATTTCATCCTATTTATTATGGCCGAGGTGAGATCGCAGGCTGCGGGCAGAGCTGGCACGTCATGCTGATCACCTCCCCCATCGCCTCCCTTTCCTCTGTCGCTTAGATGATGGGATATTGATGGAGCTCATGACAAGTTAATTATTAACTAAAGATATGCAGTTCACCTTTGCCAGGGGAGGGGGCATAGAAAAGAGCAATGATAGTTCTTAAAAAAATAAATATAACCATTGTATCTTAGGATTCTTTTCTCCACCTTGCTCTCCCTTCTACCTGTGGTATTTTACACTCTCACAAATAAACCAAATACATTATTTGAATTCCAATATATTATAGAAGGCCAACAGAAATGGAAGAACCTCTAAGAACTTCAGGTCCTGTTCAAAAAAACTTTCCACCAAAGTGTTTCCTCCATTGGCTTGGCATTAGAGATAAGTGGGGAGAAAGTTTCACTGTCCAGCAAGTAACGATGACCTCTCTGACACTTGAATTTTGATTCTATTCCATAAATGAATGCTTGCTTTCTTTGTAAGGAAGGGATGTCCTGACATTCTCTGAGTATTTAGGCTGTTCCTTTCCAATGAGTGCTGGATGTTCCCCTGAAGGCTAGCTGGTTTTGCAGGACAGAGGCAGGAAGGTGATGGCTGCAGACCTAATCCTTTCTTGCTTACTTGCTTGCTTGCTCATCTGAACTTCTAGGCTAAACAGGATGAATTTGTCAACGCATGAGAGAAAGTGTCATATTTGCACCCTGGTACTCTTGGTCACTGAGGGAGACAGCTGCTATGTGTGCAGCTTTGGGTTACAGTATCAGATGCACTGAGGTATAATAAGAGTTGCTCAGCTGATTGACTGTGTATTAAGTAGTGCTTCTGCCTGCAGCATTCACCTTGCAGTAACACAGCCAGTCAGTACTACCTCCTGGCCATGTATGATGAGTTAGTGTCCTGGTTAAACCAGTGTCTTACTCATTTTGCAGAGAAAATGGACAAGAGTTGCACTGGGAAGTTTCTCTGTTGACAGCCTCATCAGGAAGGCTGAGGTGTGAATGACCCTCTGATTCTAGCTCTGCAGTTTGTTGATGAGGTTGGAGCCAAGGCAGTAAAAAGGTAAATATTTCACCATTTTATGCTAATCTGCTTCTGGTTTGTCTGTAAGCTATCTTAGTATTGTGTTGGCCAGGTAGTTCTAGAAGAAGCCAATGCTTTAAGCCCCCGTGACAGTGGTCACTTAGAAAACAATCACAAGGGGATATAACACAGTCTAACACAGGAATTGTTCCCTCCATATGGTTTATAGCAAGAGCTGTCTAGTAGGTGTAGACCACTTGAGAGTCCTTCAGGAAAAAAATAAGTGTGTGTTTGTTTTCAAAATTCCAAGCTGCGCTTCATGACAGCTTAAAACTTCAGGTGTGCCAAATTTCATGCAGGTTGCAGTTGAGCCATATAGCTCATTTAGGCCCCATCTACTTCTCTTCCTTGAAGAATGCACACAATTATTACTTAAGGATTGTGGCCTGTTACCTTTGAAATTTTCCATAAAACGACCCTCCTGCTTTTGTCCTGCTTGTGTTTTCACATGTTGTATCTCACATGACAAGTCTGTCAGCTGGGATCCAAGAGTAAAAACGGTAGGTCTCCTCTATGATTATTTAACCAAAAAGTTAATGAAGTTAATTTTCTAGATGTATTCTTAGGGGCTGTTGTAAGGGATGCAAGATTTTTACCTTGTGTTTCTGGAACAAATTCGTCTCCCCAGATAAAAATTTTACTGGATTTCTTTATGTTTTTCAACTTGAATTATTCCAAAATTCATGAAACCTGCTGGACAAATGTCTCTTTCTTTTGGTGTAAAACATATGCTCTGTGCAGCAGGACTGAGCAGGAGTACTGTTGTTTGAAATCAGCCAATTCTGTTCCCTTGGATTAGTGCCTTACGCTGGTGTTTCAGGAGCAGACGCTTTGATTCAACTGATGTTGTTGTCTTTTTCTATCAATCAGACAGTTCCAGTTTGAGGCTAATTCTGAAAAATCCCTTTAAAAAAAATTACTATTATTATTAATTTATTTATTGATTTAAAGCAGCTGCATTTCCTATTCCACAGCTTTCCGGTATCTCTCTTCGAAAATACGGATTTCTACTTCTTCACCTCAAACTGGGGAAATTTATGTATATTAAAAAAAAGCATATGGATTTGGATTCTCAGGTGTAACTATTTCTCTCTGAGACTGTGCTAGATGTTCTTGCATTGACGTTACTGTGTATAAACCCGAAACTTTCACAGTCTTGAGTTGCTTCATACACTTTGGTTTTCTGAAATCTCTGAAAATCTAGCTGTTTGCTATCAAAGGTATGAGAAGGAGAGATTGGATTGGGCTCCCATGTACAGATAAAGTGAGCGCTGTCTGAAACGTGGTGGGTAGATTAGCTGTCTGGACTCCAAGTAAGAAAATGACCATCACTGCAGTAAGGCTAATCTCCCTGTCCTTGTCTGGTCATAGCGATCAGTTTGCCCTCTACTTAATATAATAAAATACACAATAAAAATATATTAACAACTGTGAACCACCCTCATCCCCTTTCCAAACCCCCCTGGGATCCTCCAAGGTTAGAGGATGTGCAATATACTCACCTCAAAGAAAATACACGTTCATTATCTTCACCCTTTTATTGCGCACCTTGTTCTTGCCTGTTGCCTCTCTTGCAGCTGCTTTTCACTCTGGGCCTTGGTCTGCAGTCTCTGCCTGCACAGCGTAGCTGTGTGGACATTACTGGTGAGATACTAATGGTGTAATACTTGGTGGTCCCATTTATCTTCCAAAGATACCTTTCTGATGAGTTTTGAATACCGTATTCAGGCTGTGAACTTGTAAATACTTGTTCAGGAGGGCTGTGCTCTTATGCTGTCTGTGACTCCTTCAAGAGACTCCATCATTGCTTCCAAGCAACCTGCCCCCTTGCTGGTTGTGGTAATGGCAGTGCTTACAGCTTTTTTAGTAATTTTTTACTTTACCTAGACTTTCCTTCTAAACACCTCGTAACTCCAGCTGTAATTACTTATTCAAAGAACGCTTGTCACACTAACATAGGTAACAGCAGCAGTTCTGTGCTACCAGGTTGTTCATGCCACACAGAGTTCTATAGTACTATGAGTAAGGAGGCAATGGAGGTGTGATTGCTCTGCTTGAACTTGGAGACCATTCTGTTTATAGAATAAGCATTAAAAGCCCATAAAACAAAGACCTGTGTTGAGAAACAGTAGTATGAATACATTTTGTTGAGGTGCACCTTTGAATTTGGAAATATATCTATCCATAATATTAATAATTTCTGGCATAAAAATGATGACATGCAGTTATACTATTTGCTGACTACAGAAGTATAAGATAAACCCAAGTTAAGTTTATACTAGCTTTGCTAGAATTAGCTCAATTTTGAATGTAGCTTGATGTGATTTGACTGAACTGTACCTAGGAGAGTGTATTCAGGTGGGCAGTACAGGAGGTGTCACAGGACAGGCAGTAGCAGCAAATCAGACAGACAACACTCATCAGAATATGGCTCCTCCACAACAGCTAGAACTGAATGTACAGTTTAACTGATGTTGTGTCCTGTCGTATGTGATAGAGTTTTCACTGAGCATAAGCCGTGTTGGGCAGACAGTGTAGTTGTTCAGCAAGGTTTTACAGCTGTGCTGCCCTATATCGGATGTCATGTGCTGCTGTGATGTGTCAGATCTGGTTTTCTTTGCTAACCTGATGTCTTGTTATTTGCTGTGACTGACACAAAATGAATTGAGAAAGGTGAAAAGACTCTAGGCAGGAGGAAGCTAAGGAACAGCTGGACTGTGGGGTCACATCTACTGAAACTGTATATGTAGAAGTTGGCTTCTTGTGCAGCCACTCAGCTGTTGGTGTCCACACCAACTAACATACATCTAGATGCCTATGTCCTCACACCAGCCTTATCCTTTTCAGTTGTTCTAAGTTCCTGGTATTAATTGCAGCTGAGGTGAAGATTGTTCCACCTAATTGCTGGTGTGTGGAAAAATTACTTTGTCATCTTTTAATTTCAGTGAATAACCCCTTATTCTTTTCATATCCTAGTTCTTCTAGACTAATGGCAATAACAAGCCAGCTCCTGGCTTGTCTGTTCTTTTAGTTTATTCCTCAGTATTCTCAGCAATTTGCTTATCACGTCTTTATCGCTCATAAGGGAAGGTAGCAGAAACCTAGCTGGTTTGCTTCCTGTGGTACCCTTTGTCTTTTGTATTCTCTGAACTGACTGGCAAAACAATTTCATCCTTCAATTTTCCTTGTGATCCACTTCAATATTTTGGTGCTTTTAGGAAAATAACTGATTCTGATGTCAGTAAGACACTTGGTATTTATTAGTATTTATTTGTCTTACAATTTTTTATTACAAGCATATTTTTAAATGATTTTGTCTTAGAATCATCTACCCTTGCTTGTGGAGAATCTGCCACTCTATGCCAACCCCTTCTTTCTGACACTTGTTTCGCTCTTGCCTGCTGTGTCTCACCTGAGCCTTCATATGAATTTAGGTGGTAAACTGAACGGTGAGACCTTCACCCTGAGGGAGATGAGGTGACTTTGGGTGGTACTGTAAAATAAATCATTCCTAGTAATAATGTGATGTGCTCTAGGCCAGACATGTAGCTGCTTTCCAAATGTGGCAAGCTAAGACACAAAGGCTGGAAACCATGACATACAACTCTCTACTTTCTCTTTGCATGCAAGAATTGCACACCCCACCCCCAAACACAGCACCCTGCGCCCACCTTTCCCCTGCCATAGCATAAATGGAGGATCATGTTCCATATGCTCCCAGGTCAGCCCTGAGAAAGAGTTTAATCAGGTCAGAGAAACACACAACTTAAAGAGTTAACCCTACAGTAATTTGAAGGGGGGGGGAGGAACCAAACAGTGTAATGGAGGGGTGAAGAGTTTCCATAAAACCATTGCCTCAGCTCAGAGAACCTGCTAAGGGGCAGTGGTCAGAGAGAAACAGGAGAGAGAGAGATATCAAGTGTAGTAATCAGAATGAAAAATGGAGCTCCGGTTACTTTAAACAAGAGCTAATTTATCACGAGAACGAGTGGATAAGTAGCTGAGTTTCAGGCGTTCAGTAAGTTCCCCGTTCTGCTCCAAAAATTATTCCACCCCTGTCTCCATGCTCCCATAAATCATCCCCTTCTTCACTTCTGCTCCGATTACCAATTACTCCTGCCTACGACACGCTTTCCCCTGCCCGACACAATCTGATGGGGCCCTGCCTTTTAATTTTACAAATGCTTTTTTCTTCTTGCTTCTCAGCTCCCCGTCCTCAATCCTCCCCTCCCCAGTTTCTTTCTGTATCTTTGTTTCCCCTTTCCCTCCTCATCTACTTTTTTTTTTTTTTTAATTTGAAGAAAGGGAGGGCAGTAATGTTTTCTGGCACCTCCCCCCCATGAGGTTGACTGAGCTGAAGGAGAGGAATAGAAATTAATTATTTTTCCCAACCTGAACTCTCTTTGGGTTTGTGAGTCCTCTCCCTAAGCACCTGACAAATTCTAGATCCAGTACAGCTGTATCAAAGGTGAATGTCTTGTTCTTGAAAGGATGTGTTGCTTTTTGTTGAGCCTTTGAAGGAAAACATATTTTTTTCCTTTTCTCCTTTTTCTTTATTGTACACAGAGGTCTTTGCAGAATGGAGATATTTTGTGAGCTATACAGCTGCAGGCAGGAGAATTTTAATTTCTATTGTAGTGGGTCATTTTTCTGCATATGCTTCACCAGCGCTAATGTTTACATTGGAGTAGTTCCTACCTAGCTCTCATACAAATATGGAGGCACTGTTCTGGACCCAAACCTGATAATTTAGACTAGTTCCACACAAGAAACTTTTGTTGGCTTCATTGATTCCATACTTAAACCAAGCTTGTATTAATAAATAAATGTCTACTTTAGGAGAATGTGTTGAATGTATTAATATAGCTATACCTTTCTAATAAAAAAACCTTTGATACTGCTTATGAATGATATTCTAGTCTGGTGTGCTATTTACATGCTGATGAATACACATGAACTGCAGGCATAAAAATTCTAGGAACAGATTTCAGCACTGTGTTGCTTATACATACTGTTTCAAGACACAAATTATTGCCTACTGAATATTTGCACAAGCAACAATTGCAGCATTTGAAATCACTGTATGTCATATTTGTCAGTTCAGCATAGAGGCAACAGATCTTTTCGATTTCACTAAAAGAGTTTTTGGAGGCTTCATTAATTGATTCTTAGAGAGCCTGTGGAAAATAAAAATGGTTTATGAGGACTAACTTGCATGACATTTGCAGATGCTGGCAAGCCCTAGGTTAGAAGAGCCATCTCAACTTTAGAGAAATGTTTACACAGATCATCAGTCTACTCTAATGTGCATGGAGCTGTTATTTCCACCTTTAAGACATTCAGCCAAATTGTTATGAGGCTTACTGAATCTCAAAAGACAAAATTCCCTTTGCCCTGCTGAGAAAAGGGTAGGCAAAGTGACAGCTCTTCCTGCTATGCTGCGAAGAAAGTAGCTGTCCAGAGATGATTTTTGTGCAGGATAATGGATGGAGGAGATGGATTACCAGGTGATAAATCATACAAAGGAATTGGTTGGTGCCAGAACCCATGAGCGAGAAGATAGCTGGCACACTCTGCAGTAGGTATTGCCATCTCCATCTGAGGAGATGCCTTTATGCATTAACAGTGAAACAAACCAGGAGTTAATCATAGTGTAGCTTCTTGACATAAGGCCTTTACAGCAAAACAAGGCTGGCAAAAGGAACATGTCAGTTCATATCTATTTGATTGTTTATCTTTTTTTTTCTTCAGGGGAAAGAGTAAGGGAAATCCTTGTGTTCTAATTTTCCCTTTTAATTGTTATTTTCTTCTTATTCTTTAAAGAGTTATTTTCTGACCAAGGAGCATTACAGGCATCTTTCAATAAAGAAATAGAGGCACTAACTGAGAATGATTCCAGTCATTCTTATCCCACATGATTCATATACGTTCCCTCAATCCTGTCGGGCAAAGAATGGTTGCTGACACTCACTATGTAACTCAGTAATCAATAATACTACAGTAATCAATAATACTGCTAAAGACCAATAGTACTCTGAGCTCAGCGTGCTCTAGGCCGGGCAATCCATGCACAAGAGAGAGTTACTTGGAGACAGTGGGAATTCGGCTTCAGACTACAACATGTTCCTATGGGCAAGAAAACAATATTATGTCGGGCACTGTTAAGTGCATCCAGAAAGACTGCAATGGTGCACTCTACATTTGAAATATTTTTCCATGAGGAGCAATACAATGTAAATCTTAATTCTGATATTGACTGTGCACGTGAAAATTGAGGCTAAAAAGAGACCCATGCTTCTGACACACGGGGGAAGGTGCTGACTCAAAGTCAGACTTATCAGGGTGAAACGCATTCTGTTTTCCTATTACTTTGTTATCATTAAAAGCATAACAGAGAAAGGGGTTGTTGATACTGGTTTTTTACAAATCCATCTTCACTAAAGAGAGAAGAATCTGTGCCGTAAGGAAGGATACCGTGTTTTCAGGTGTCTGGTAGTGGGCTGACATTGCAGTGGAAACTGTACTCTAAACTAAATGGAACAATTCCTGACCTGGGAGTGCCCCAGCCCCCCCGGCTTGTGTAGACATGGAGGTATCAATGGTGATCTTTTTTTTGTCAGACCTGTGGAGGAAACATGTGGGCAGGGAATCATAAGGGGAAGTTAAACAAATATGGTTTGTTGAAGGTGGTTCCAACGTGTCGTATTCCTAAAACGTGCAGCAAAACTAGACCTAGTGCAGCTGTCTAGGGGGCTTGGGAGGGGCTTAGAGTACCCACAAAGTTAGTGAGAAAAAAATCTTTGAGCTGCTTTTTTCCAGGAGGACAACAGTCTGTGGATGTGTAAAATTCGTCCCATTCAACTTTTGGGTATAGTGTCTAAAACCTTGTGTGACTTGAAACTTCTTTAGTAATTGTAATTTGACACTATTGTTTTTAATAATGTAAAGGATTTGACTGAATCTTGGCAAAGTCATCCATTACATGTGAAATTAACTCATAACTTGTTTCATGAATTGTAGTGTAACTGAGATTCACTTTGTATCCAGACATATGGGCACTGGGTTAGCATCTGAAACACCAGCAGCTTGTTGACACTGACTGTCTCCTTTAGGTAAAGATCCTTGAAGCTTTGACCTATATTTTTTGAACATAATTTTAAAAAGTTTTTTCTATAGCAGATTAATTTTCCTTCTGGCTCCTGCCAAGGACCTGGCATATACCAAACACTGACATGACAGATCCTCTCCTTTCTCTGTTTTCTCATTGTTGAAAAACTCTGTATGAGTAATCTAATATTCAGAGTTTTCCCTAGAAATCCCTACTTTTTATTCACTGCAGTCTCATTCTAGAGAAAGAGGCAGCAACCTTACTTTGCCTTGAATCAAGCTTTCCTAAACTTAAATGTTTAGAAGCAATGACAGCTTCATTGTTTCATGGCAGTATGAAATTGGACAGGGAAAAAACTTTTAAAAAGGAATTTTGTATTGTTTGCAGGATCTGGCTGCTAGGAATCCTGATTTCCTTCCTGCAACTTGAAAAACACAGTTACAGTATCAAGGCAGTAAGTAAACATGCAGGCTCTGTGTCCAAGCAGAGGCTGACAATTTTGTTGAGTAGTCTGAAACCTGGCAGAGTTCTATAAAACTGAGCAGAGACTTCTCGGCTTGCCTGGACTGCCTCCCACCCACCTTATCTTCCTTTGAATCTGCTAGGTAGCTTTCACAAGCCCCTACTCCCAACTCTCTTTGTGATACCAGCTTCCCGTTCACCACTTCAAACAGGACTGATTGTGCTAACTGGGAGCAGGAGCAAATCTGAGAACTTCAGTGGTAGAATACTTGTGAATTTGAGGTAGAATAATTTTTCTTGAAACCCACATTTGATGTGGGGAAATAGGTGTGCCTGAGGGTCCCTCTGCAGAGCAATTATGTCAGGAGCAATGGCTATCAATGCTTCTCCCTGCTGCTTGTTCTCATTGTCACTCTCCCTTTGAGAGCACTTTGCTCTGGAGAGCTTTGTCCCTCCCACAAAAGCCGGTTGTATGTTTGTACACCAGGACTGGGGCTCAGAATTGCCTGTTTGGTGCATAGAAGGATGGTGAACCGGATGTTTATGATACTATCACTATGAGAAAGGACCCTTCCCGTATCAAGAGACCTTCAGGCTGTAATAATGCTACCTGCCACCATCCACGGTGTCTTGAAAACAAATCTCAGTGAGGAAGGTTATCATGGAGCTCTTCAACCGATCCTCTCATATGCCTATCACATCAAAGGAACCCATTAGGCTGTGCTGCCTGCTTGCCTAAACCTCACTTAGAAAAGAAAGGAGCTGGCAGGATTAGGGATGCATTGAGAGAGAAGGAAATGTCTGTATTTCAGAATACCTGCCTAGAAGTTCTCATTGGTATCCTTGATAGTTCTGTTGGTTTTCAGTGATAGCAAAGTTAGTGTAAAGTAACAGGACTTAACACTTGAGCTGCCTAAACCATTCAGTTTGAATGACTCACCTAATGCATTCACTCTCATCCTATCCCAACAATTATTTGCCTATTACTAATTAGTTGACATTGAAATTTCCAAATAACACTGTATACTTCTTAATTTTCTGTGACGAATTTGTTCAAAGCAGAACATTTGACTGCCCCAGAGGTGGAAGTGGAGTTTATGTGTGTTCTAAGGAGAGAACAGTTTCTTCACGCATATAGCAAGATGTCTGCTTGGAAAAGTTTTAGCCAGAAGGACAGTGAGGCACAGTGAGACAAGAGGATTTTGGAATAATACTCTATTTTATTAAAATTTTCCACTTAGCATTTTTCTGGAAGTTGAGGCTGGGGTTTCTTACTTTTGTGACACGACAAGTACAAGTGTGACACTGGCCCTTCTAGAGTCTTCAAATAGCAAGAGTTCAGCTGTGCTCTGAAAAGTGATCACAGTCAACTTTTCATTAATAGATAGTACTGAGATGCCCCAGAAAATGGGGAAAATACATTACTGGAAATTGTCTTTGAATATTTTACCTTCTTTTTAGCAGTAATAGAGAGTTAACCTTACTGACTCTGAAATCCAAAGGAAGAATTTGTGATCTTTTACTTTGTAGTTTGATTGAGACAGCAGGGTCATGGGAAAGGATTCAGGGTTCTGTTCCTTCCTTACCAACTGAATGGATCCAATGTGTATCTTACCAGAAGACATGTGGAGGGAGGCAGGGGGACAGTTGCGCTGTGCCTGTAGCATTAGTCAGGGCCAGATAGTATTTGAGTGGCAGAGCGTTTCTCACTGGAATTTCTCAAGGAATCAGAATATAGCATGTTTTTGTGAGACCTGGGTGCATTTACTCATGGCAAGTAATGATAGTCTTATAAAAACAAGCACATTATGTCTGGATTCATTAGGTTTCAACTACTCAGTCATGATTACACAAGTATAGGAGAGACAAATAGGTGTGTGTTTACATTGCAGTATGCACATGCGCTGATGGCCAAATGGTTTCAACAGAGCATTCATGTGGTACATCAGAGCCCAGCTGCAGTGACCTTAGGGGTCCTACAGGGCTGATCTGTTTTTTCCTACAGGAAAAGCCTCCTGGGTTTACAGCAATAGGTTTTTAACTTCTGATTAGGAAAGAATTTGAGCCTGTATATCTTCGAGAGAAGTAGCTGGTGTTTCCAGGTGCTTAGCACTGTTCTGAATCAAAGCTTAGTTGGATTTTGGAGTAACCTGACTATTTTTATTTATGTGTGTATTAACGAGGATGATCTGGATTGGGTTTTTTCATTACATTTTATGGACATGCCTGGATTTTTATAATAAAATGCATCCTGTAAATTAGCAGATACATTTTTATTTGGATCAGTTAAAATTCTCTTCATGATTCACAGCATGAAAATGTGATGCTTTGGTTTACCAACAGGCTTCCTAATTCATCTTGCTTTCTTGAGTGTTTTCTGTTGTGTTAGGGCATTTCTCAGACCACCTACCAAGCTACATTTACATTGTTATTAAATGTCTACATCTGTAAGTGCTATAAATCTGTCTTCTTTAGTTTCAGGCACTAATATCTATAGAGATTTTTTTTTTTAATATTAATTGAAAACAAGAAGAGGCTGGATAAAAAGAGAAAGGGGGAGTGCAAAGAGTCTGGTTATGCTGTTGAGACCCCAAAGCGTGTGTAAGAAAATATAAGATTGTAGTAAAGAGATCACTGCATTTCACCATTGCTCTCCCCAACAAGGAGACAGAATTACCTATCTTTGTGCCATAAATTGTATACCATTAGCAGGCAATAGGGGTTTTTCTCTAGCTTGTACAGTTGTTTTGCACTCTTAAAGGAAAATGGCCTGCACAAGAGAAAAATGGAAGATGGGATAAAAAGCAATGAGATAGCTTCCTTTGATAAGATAACTGGCTAGAACTTGTTTATCATGAGTTAGATAAGGTGCTGCATAGTGATTAGTAGAGCAATTGTAAGGGTGACTGAAGCAGGGAACAGCAACAGGTAGTGCTGAAAGTTGAAGTATTATTCTGAAAGGAGGCTTTTCTCCGACCTGATCTTGTCTTGACTAATAAAGGTCTTGGCCAAACAATCAGCATGGTGCTGATGAAAAGTCCAAAGCTAGGAGGCATTTTCACCATAGACGTGCTTCCTGTAGAGAAATGGAACTACAGTGCAATTGTCCAAGAGCCTGTTATGAGCACTCCTGAAATAGCACATACAATTGCAGACACCAGTATCCCAGAAGGATGGATATGAAGGGAAACAGAGCACAGGAAGGTCCAACCATGACCAATGGTATGGAGTGGTCTGTTTTACAGGATATTAAAATCTTTGCTAGTTCAGTCAGGAAAAATGAGGAAAGAGAGGATATAATTTCTGTCTATAAATACACCAAACCTCAAAACTCTCAAGAGAATAGCTATTTAAGCTTAAGGACAATGTTGGCACAGGAACAAATAGGTATAAACTGGCTGAGAATAAATTAGTCTGGAAATTCATAGAATCGTGGAATAATTTGGGTTGGAATGAACTTTTAAAGGTTAGCTAGAGCAAAGAAACGAAGGTTTCTAACCATCAGAAAGAGAAGTGAGATTCTGTAACATCTTTCCAAGGGAAAAGAAGCAGAATGAATCTTAAGATGGAACCTGACCTTTTATGAAAGGTTGTCTGTGGTTGTGCTGGTAGCAGGAAGAGAGAGTAGATGACGTGACCAAGGAGTGTCTTCCAGTCTGTGCTCCCACCCCACCTCTTTCCTCACCCTATACCATGCCCTTTCTCTTTCTTGGTGCTCTGAACTCCATCTTTTCCCAGTCTGAGGGCACCGTGGACCACTTATCAGAATTCTGCATTGCAATAGGTTTTTTTTAATCCTTCCCATATCTCCCTTATTTTTTTTCTTGCCGAGCTTGCCGGGCTGTAATGTTTTCCTTCATGTAATCCATCACAGATACAATGTCGCTTGTGCAAATTAAAATGCACCTCAGAATAATAAAAAAGGGACATTTTTTTTCTTCCTTCCCAGCAGCAGTTCCTCAACACAAACCTTTTGCGTCTGGGAAGAAATGAATGTTAACCCTCTGTGTGCTCCTGTGGGTATACAGCACCTCCTGTGGGAACAACACTTAATGGAGACTGGTTCAGTGGAGCAAGCTGCCTTGCATTGTAGGCCTTGCAGATAGCTGAAATTATAACCCTCCTCTTTCCTGGTGAACATATTGATGATAGGGCATGGTGCAACAAAGTAAAAGTCTTCCATGTCTGGACAAAGAGATGCAAGACAGGAAAACTACATAGCAAACCATGTGGTGCTCTATAGAACTCAAACAAATTGTCTGAGTTGAACATTGAACATTGGGACATCTAGAAAGAACCACTGGAAACTATTTTAATGGTAAAAGAGTCACCAGGTTATCTCATCCTGCTGTACAGTTCTGGAGGCTATAATTGGCTTGTGGATCAGGCACTGGTCATTTGTGATTTAGAAATAAAGCTACAATGAACTGTTGCCGAATGAATTCTGTCCTTGCTGAGACAGTGTATGTAAAAGGTTAAGTCAAGGACAGGATTTTATTTCTTCTTTCTTTCATTTGGGGGCAGGGTGTGAATTTCTCCTCAGTGGCATATAAATTCTATGAAGTTAAATACGCATTTTATGTGACAAGGAAGATTCAGAATTGGACCAAGAGGTAGGAAGGTACTAGAGGATCTGAGCGCTTGGCAACAGAGAAGATGGCACAGCCATGTAGGCTAGAATGATATTGGAAAATCATTGGGGATGATGGGCCAAGACTTACTACATTCCCTGTGGACGACCACTGGTGCTCGGGTTGAAGGTGCTTCCGTAAGGGCAGTATTGAGAAATAAGACATCTTTATGGTTTATAGCATAAGCTTTTGGCTTACAGCTTAGACTTTTATACATCCTAGATTTTGCTCAAACACAGCTGGACAATTTTTCTTACTTCCCTATGCAACTGTTTCACCCCAGACTTTGACTCTTGTCATGGGTATTGTTTTGTTTAGAATCAAAGTAAGAGTCCCCGGGATCACCTCATACTCCAACAGGACTAGTATTCCATACTATCCAACTCTCTTACTCCTTCTTTTCCAGTTCAGAGGCTTGCTAATCTTTTCAGCGTGTGACCTTACTGAGAACTAATGTTAGCATTAGTGCAGTAACACTTACATGACTTTCTGTGTCATGTGCTGGACTTGAATCGATCACTCTGACTTGGGGAGAAAGCATGTCCCAAGAACAGGAGCTAAACTAAGCCATACAGGATGCAGAATAGACAGCTGGTGTGTGGAGGAAAAAAGGGCCAAGTCCAACATGAAAAAAATAATTCAAAGCTTCAGGTCTTTGGCAGAGGAGATATCTTCATTATTCTTCATCCTTATTTAGAATAACAAGGCCAGGAGGGGTTAGAGAAATGGGCATGTATCAAACAGCAGGGAGGGTGCACAGGCATGCTGAACATCACCAGCTAGGTTGCCAGAGGAAGCTCTTCTCTCAGCCTGATTTTGCCCTCACTAATTCCAGCAACCTCAGCCATTATACTGTCCTGTAGAGGCTGGGTAGGTGCCTGGGATTCACTCTGTGGAGCAGCAAATTCTGCTTCTATAATGTGCTTTGTCTCAGCACAAAACTGCTCTATTCTTCATTTTCTTCAGGGCCCCCAAGCAAATGTTGTAAAATCCTGGGAGATTGTTTCTTTTTGATTTATTACTTTTCCCAGTTCTTCCTACATTGAGTACTGCTGTTTCCAAGATTCATCCTTATCATCTGAAAAGAATAACTCCAAGTTGGGTTTCTGCTCAAAATTTTTGGTGCCAAAGAAATAGTGTTGTTTTCTTATAGTGTCATTGTCTTTCTTAATCCCTCTCTTATAATGCAAATTTTCTTATAATTGGAAGACTCACCAATTTTCTGGCAAACTTTCTCTTTCCAGAGAATATTTTAATTCCTTCAAGCCTCATTTCCAAATGAAACAAGGCTTAAGTGATCACACTGTCTGTGACTGTCTTTATCTGTCTATATTTTTTCACTCATTCCTCACAATTACTTTTGAATTGAACCTCTCACCCCAAAATTAATTTACTGGAAACAGTTGCAGAGATCTGGATGTGCTAGGTCCCAGCAGTTTCCCTGGACAGAGAAGATAGTTTTTTAGTGTCTGCGCTGAGTGAAAGTTTCCTAACCTCACCCCTTGTTAGAGGGACAAAAGACAGCCCTGCAAAAGAAGTGCATGAATGTCCCAGTTGTTGGAAAAACTCTTATTTGAGTTCAACTATTTTTATATGCAGCATAGTTGATTCAGTACAAGACACAAATCCATAGGAAGCTGGGATTCATTCATCTCACTACCCACAAAGCTACTTTTAATGGGTTCAGTAGATGGTTTCAGGATTCCCCAGAAATGCTCAGTTCTACCTGGTACGTGAATTTATATATTCCTTTCTGTTGCCTTCTTCCAGGCTGGATTTCCATTTTTTGTTGCATTTTGTCACAAGACACATCTGATTCATGCTTCACTCCAAAGACCTTTTCCACTGAATATTCACAGTTTCCCATTGTGCTTGTGGTCTTTAGCATTGGGTGTCTGTAACAAAGCAATTAATTCTGTTTAAGTTTCTGTGTCCATGGCCACCCCTCACAGAAGGAGGGAAAGTAGCCAGTGGTCCTCAAAGCCAAAAGAAGAGAATCCCAAGCTGGTGTTGCAAAGCCTTCTTGCTTGATGGGGTCTTACAAAATTGTAGTCTGTTGTGAAACGAGGAGGGAGTGTACACAGTTAATGGACAGTCTGGTGGTTAAGTATGTGAGTTGCTAGAGGTTTTAGAATATCCTGTGAGACAGCATTTGCAAAACAAAGAGATGGTAAACAACATAGAGAGTAGGGAGCTGTGAAAGGCTATGTTTGAATCTTTGATGTTTTTTATCTTGGGAGCTCACTTCTCTTACGTTGTCTCAGATTCCCCAGATGCAAGCTAAGAACAGCATCGGCTGTCTATGTCTCTTGCATTAGTGGAGGAACATGAGATGTAGTTGTCAGGGGAAGAAGCATCAAGTATTGTCACTGTTCTGTTAAAGAGAACTGGAGTTTAGCAGGAATGACTTTCCAGCACCACCTAATATTGAAAGGAATGGTCTATCAGGCCAGTGGTTCTTGAAGTCCTTCCTGCTACATGCACATATGTTTACAGAGTATTATGATTTCTGTTGATTCCAAGTGGGAACAGGGCCAACTTTGAGCATAGAAGGAGACAATAGGGAGTTAGTGAAAGCAAAACTGGGCATGACACCCCATCCTGTTCTTAATTCTATGCTGGCTAATATTTTCTTCACTGCCAACCCTTGGACTACAAAAAAGCAGGAGAGCACCTGCACTCAGCAGAACACTAATTAATTGAACCTGCTCCTCAAAAAGCCTGACAGGTGATTGCTTTTGCAGTGCTGCCTTCACCAGCTAATGTTATTGCCCTGGTGAACTCCTCCTATGAAGATGAGGTAAGCCTCAGGAATAGATTTTTATATTCATCTGCAGGAGGGCAAAGCTTTCTGTGGAGCCTAGATATAGGGGAACATTGCAAAGGGTATTTGATGCTGTCGTCCTACTCTTTCCTTTCTGGGTTAAGGTCCCAATGCTGTTGTCTTCCTCTGCAGTGTACCACAGTACTCTTGGGCAACTACTAGGGCAATGTGGGAAGAAGTCCCTGATCATCTAGAGCTTTCCAATTCACATTCTCTTACAGCTCTTCTGTACTGACATCCAGAGCTGACCTGGCCCCATCTATTGAGGTCAATGCACTGTGGAACAGCTGAAGCTCTTAGCTAACTGGAGATAAATGACTACCCCTTTGTCCCATGGCCTTTTCTGAAGGAACCCAGGTAAGGTGAATTGGTCTGTTGACTCAGAGCAGAAGTAACTTGATAGTTGTGCATTTTTCAGAAAAGCAACTGCACTGCCCTGTGCCCATGTCTTGTTATGTGCTGGCTTCATTGCTCTGACAGCATGAAAGATGTTTGGTTTTCTTCCTAACGCTGTTATCATTTATCATCCTCTTGTAAAGTCAGAACCCGCTGCTCACCCACCTTCCCTCTATGCCAGGTTTTCTGCTCCCCCTCCTCTCTTGCCCTGCTATGGAAACAGCTCATATACCACAAACAAACTGTCTTTCCACTGGGTACTAGAGAAGACACAGCATCCTTTCTGCTCCCTGAAGCAACTGCTGTGACCAGTGATGATAGTTTGACTGGGTTGCAGCTCATGGGCTTTGGAGGAGCAACATCAGTCATGAAGTGGAGAGGTGATAGTAGGCTTGTTTGACAGCTGATTGCTACCCCATAGAGATGGTAGGTGGTTCTGAATCTGGGAAACTTATATATAATCACAGAATCATAGAATGGTGTGGGTTGGGAGGGACCTTAAAGATCATCTAGTTCCACTCCCCCTGCCATGGGCAGGACGCTTCCCACCAGCCCAGGCTGCTCAAGACCCCATCTGATCTGGCCTTGAACATTTTCAGGCGTGGGGCACCCACAGCTTCCCTGGGCAACCTGTGCCAGTGTCTCACCACCCTCATTGTGAAGAATTTCTTCCTAATGTCTAATCTAAACCTTCCCTCTTTCAATCTAAAGCCATTCACCCTCATCCTGTCAGTGTATGCCCTTGTAAAAACTCCCTCCCCAGCTTTTTTGTAGGCCCCCTTCAGGTACTGGGAGGTTGCTATGAGGTCTTCCCAGAGCCTTCTCTTCTCCAGGATGAACAACCCGGACTCTCTCAGCTTGTCCTCATGGCAGAGGTGCTCCAGCCCTCTGACCATCTTTGTAGCCTCTTCTGGACCCATTCCAACAGTCCCTTATCCTTCCAATGTTGGGGATTCCAGAACTGGTTCTGTACTCCAGGTTAATTGACATGAGAGCAGAATAGAAGGGAAGGATCACCTCCCTCTACCTGCTGACCATGCTGTTGCCTGTGAAAGGACATAAGCATTCAAATGCTAGAGATGGAGAAAGAAATGCAGTGGGCAAAATCTCTATCCTTCAGCTTAGTGCAAGTCCCTCAAAGCTGCTTGGGCTATAGAATGCCTGTGTTAGAACTGTGGAATATGTGGGCCTAGAACATAACTGGAAGAGCATCCTATCCCCAAATAATCTACAAACAGCCCTCCAACTGCAATTTCAACTACCTGAATCCCACAAAAATGTAATTTGGAGCTGGAGCTATGCAGCACACTGCTACAATTTGTGGTGTAAACATCAACTGTGTCAAAGAATTTTTTTTCTCTTCCCTTCCCTATCTTACTCTTGGTTCGGTGGTAATGATAAGTCTCATTTCTAGAAGCCTACAAGCATTGTACTCTGTTTCTAGAAATATTGTGTATGGGACTCCTCAACCCACCTTGAAGAGTCAGGCTGTAATGGTAAGACTACTTGTAGAAGGCTTTGTAAGACTCCTTTTTTTGGGAGGACTGGGTCTGGTGTCTTTGTGTCCTTTTAGTGGTTTAGAGGTGCACGCATTACAAACCTGCAGCTGGGTTAGTGGCCTCATCTTTGATTTCAAGCTCTCATGGACCAGGCCCTAATTTATTAGGTGTTTTCTAGGACAGCAGAAGTCACACTTTACTGACTGGCGTATCTGGACAGTATTTCTCATACAAACTCTTTGTAACTCTGTATTTCTTGCCCATTTAAAGTGCAGTGCTGAGAATTGTTGCATTAAAATAAGTCCCTAATGCAGCACTAGTTTTGCTTTTGTTAGGCTTAGAAGGGGTTTGATAGGTATCGGACTCCAGGCATAAGCCTGTTTTGGTATGAAATCTTCCAGTAAGCAGAATGATCTTATTCCATGGGCAGGCCACTATCCTTTTCCTATGCACCTGCCAGAGCTGCCAGCATTAGACTCTTACTATCCTTATTTATAGAGCAATATAAATGTTCTGAGCACTTTACAGATACATAAAAGAGAAGATTCCCACTCTGCAAGGAGCTGACAGTAGCTCAGATGTACAGGAGTCATGGGACAATAACTCAAGTTCTGAGGAAGGTCGACAAGGGGGAACAGAAGCTCAGGGCAGGAGGCTATGAGAAGAGAGAAACTATTGGCAATGATTTGGTTCAGGAAGCAGGTGCAGGTAATGTGGCCAAGCTAAGAGAAAGTGGCAAGGTAAGAAGGCTTAGGAGTTGATTAGAAAGAGAAGATAGACAGTAAAACTACTATCAATGGATGGATGAAAAGCAACCTAACCAGCAGTACTCCTTTCCTTTTCTGCTCCCAGCACTGAGAAAATTGAGAACATCTGCATGCTCCCCACTCTCCTACTGCTCTGGCTGTAAGAAAGAGAGGGAATGATGTTAATGACTATCATTAGCAGTACTTAAGGTTCATCTGCTGGGAAGAGACAAGGGCTGCATTTGCCAGAGAAGTTCACTTAGATAGTAGTACTCACTTGAGCCAGAGCCTTGCCTTCATGATTTACACATCACCAGCGCATGAAAACCATTCCCGTGCAGTCACAGATAGCCCAGAGCTGGGATTTGTGCTGTCACATCACTGGGCACTGGCTTTGAGCATTGCAGGGCTGCTACCATCAGACTTGCAGAGCTGGCACAAGAATTGTGGTGTTTTTTTATCTCGGTGACTGTCGAGACCTCATGTGTAGTGTGTTTCTCTCCTTCACAATGCACTAAGCGAATCGTTGCATTGTTTCTCTCTGCAACTCTAGTTTCCATTGTCAGCTTGTGGGTCCCTAGGCTGACCCTTGTTTTAGATACATCTAAGCTTAACAGCAGTGGAGCTGCTCTTATTTCTAACCTCTCTTTTATGTATCCGTGCTCCCCTGTGAAGGGAGTTACAGACTGCAAGTCAGCAATATCTCCTGTTCAAGTCGGTGCATGTTGTCTGTGCTGACCTTCCTTCTCAAGCGTGCTGGTGATTGTGGAAGAGGGCTGCAAAGTTTTGCTTTTTTTTGTGTCTATGGTAATGGGCAAGGACTGAAAGACACCCTTGTCCTCCCCCTTCGCCTCCCCCTCTGACTTTGTGCCCTGCTTGGGGCTAAGCAGTTCTGCTGCCTTCTATTAATCTTCTCCTGGGACAGCACTATCAGCGGCCCATCAGGTTCAACATGCCCTCAGTCACTAGCGTTAACTCGATTAGGGCAGTGAGGAGTGACTTACAGGGGAAACTCTTCTCCACAGGCAGTATTTGCATACAGTGATTGATGCTGATATGTCCTCTAAACGCATCCATGTTTTGCATTTTAAACAAAGCAATTGCTGTTGAACCGCTCCCTGTCACTCAGTGAGATTCCCAGTGCCAGCATAGGACATACCTTCCCTTTTCTGAACTGGCCTCTCCCTTTCCTAAAGGGAACTCTCAAGTGGGATGATGAGAAGGTCACAGACTCCACTTTGTGTTTGGAGAGAAAGAAAAGAAAGCCTGCTGTGTCTTGGTTTGTGAAGTTGTTTGTGGGCAGTTGTGGGCTGTGTGGGTAGTGTCACATAGTCACACAGCTTTCCACCAAGAAGGTCAAGCTCCAATGGGATACATAGTTTGAAGTTTCTCATGTTTCCTTTAAATACTCTTTCTGGTCGGATTTCAGGCTTGGGGTAGGCTTCCCCCACATTCACCAGTGTTTCTTTGTTGTGGGAATACATGAACTGGATGGTATCCATCCAGCACTGACTATATGTAAGCTTTATCTACATGAATTATGCATATGTACAATATATGTATATATTTTATATATTTATTATATTTATATAGTATGTGTGTATACACACAGAGACACGTAAAAATGTATATTAAAAAAAAATCTAGCTTGTAAACTGTCCAAAGAAGCAAAATATGCCACACTTTCTTCCAGTTTCTACATGGGATTTTATTGGCAGGACACATCCAAATGATTTTCTGATTTGGAGGTAGTATTCTGAGCTATGCCTTTCTCTGAAGAGGAGAGCATGCAAGGGAGCATAGGGGTGAGTTTAACTTCTGTTGGAAGGAAGGGCAAAATGAAAAAAATTAAATATGTGGTGATACTCCCAGTATTTACCAAGGAAACATGGCTTACATTGCAAAGGGGGCAGTTGTTTTATCTCCTTTATTATATATAAAGTGCTTCCTTTCTTTTTAAAGCAAAAGAAAATTTTTTTCCAGAAAATAACCTTCTTTGAACAGTAGTAGGGACTTATTTGTAATTTAGGCTGCAAGGTTCCTTGGACTCAGCCTTCCCCTTTGTCCATGGAATGCAGAGATCACTCAGGAAGCTAAACAAATAAAAATCATTTACACAGCACTGTCCAGAGGTCCCAGAAAAAACGTCTACTAGAAGCTGCCAGTGCTCTGTTCATGCCAGGTGCTCATGGCTTACTGCACTGTGAGGGCTAAACACTTTCAACAGAATTCAGAGACCCATTAGCACAGTGCTCCAGTTAGAGCCAGAAATATTTTGCTTTGGCTTAGTAGGAATTACCTGTTTGCACCCATTCTTGTCATTCCTTTCTCATCTTTGTGCGCATCTCAGAGGACTTGCGATGTACTGTTGGTTGCGCATTTGGTGTCTGAAAACTTTGTGGTTTTGCAAAGCTAGACACTTCATTATTGAGCTCATGCTGTCTGGCTCTATAGATGGGAGAGTTCCATGTAGAAGGTGGCCCTTTCGTCTCCTGCCACACCATATTAATTTTGCAAATGTGACAAGCTCAGCTTTGCAAAAATAACATATTGCCTGTGTCTTGTTCTATTTAATGTTGTATTAAAATTGTCCAAGTGCTCAGTGACATGGGCTTGGGGAAATGGCTCTGCAGACTTCTTTGTCACTTGACTGGCAGCTGGCTTCCAGAAGTCATTTATAGCTGTTCAGTGCTGCGGTACACCAAACATCTTGGGGATTAGTGAGGCATCAGCTGCATGGTGACTCAGAGGCAGGAACAGAGATGCTCCAGTTCCCAGGCCATAGAGGCCATAAGTTTTATAAATCCTAATATCCACTTGGACTTGGGACCAAAATGAAAAGGCAGCATTGCAGTGACCTTGCAGAGTGTCTTCCAGTTTTCCAGACATCCAAACAGGAATATTTAGACCTTAGGAGTTCAAAAGTGAATTGCAATACTATCATGTGGATGCATGGAAGCTAGCATCTACTCAGACAGGTTCTGGGATCCTAGTTTCTTAGTTAGAAAGGAAAACAAAGTCCTGATAGTTATGAAAGTTGTTAAGTCAGACTGTTTAACAAAATGTGAAATTAAATTATTATAATGATTTAACAATGGTGTCTGAGTAAACACTAAAGTTACGTTTGATGAAAGTGATACGGGTAATTGGTATGAATTATAGTCTAATTTGTTCATTAATGTCACTACTTAGTGACATTTGGCACTTGCAGAAATAGGTGTTAGAAACTTCAAGTACTTAGAAAATGAATATGCAAAATAGATAAAGTAGTACAGAATCAGCTTAGTCCTTTGGTGTCTGCTTCAGGGTGGAGTTTTCAGATGCCAGACTACACAAAAAGGTATTTGGCATCCTGGTTTCGGCTGGGATAGAGTTAGTTTTCTTCCCAGTAGCTGCTGTGTTTTTGATTTCGTATGAGAACAATTTTGATAATATCTATTGTTTCAGTTGTTGATAGGTAATGCTTATGCTCAGATGGGATAGCGTTATTTTTCGTCCCAGCAGCTACTGTGTTTCAGAGTTACTATGAGAAGAGTGTTGACAACACACTGATGTTTTTAGTTGTAGTGAAGAAATCGAGGACTTTTTCTGTTTCCCGTGCTCTGCTAGTGAGCAGATGTACAAGGAGCTGGGAGGGTACATAGCCAGGCAGCTGACTCAAGCTGGCCAAAGAGATTTTGGTACCCCATAACAGTATATAAACAGGAAGTTGGCTGGGAGGCAGGGTTCATGGCTCGAGGGCCTCTGCTCCGGCCGGAGCTGGGCCTCAGTCTCTGCTGGTGGTGAGCAATTGTATTCTGTGTTACTTGTTTTGTATATGATGATCATGATGATTATTATTATTAATTACTATGATTATTATCATAATCTCTTCCTTTTGCTGTCCTATTCAAATGCCTTTTATCTCAACCCATAAGCTTTTGGGTTTTTCCTAATTCTCTTCCCTATCCCACTGAAGGCAGGAGGAGGGTGAGAGAGTGGCTTTTTGGTCCTAGGTGCCAGCTGGGGTTAAACCACAACATGGGTAAAATCTTAACTGCTCTGCTTTGTTTAAGCAGTTAAAAACTGTTAGAATTGGTAACTTGTTAAGTTTCTACTGAAGAACATGATTTTGTGCAATAATTACATTACCAGAAGCAGTTCTGCCAAAGTAATGAATGTTAATTAGGCTGTAGGTAATCTTACACTAGTGTATGTCAATAATTACTAGGCAAGAAAGGATGGGTTTGCAAATACTCATGGTGCAATGATCTAAACAGAAGTGAAACTGTTCTAGGCTCTGTCTGTGCACCTTTAGGACATGTCAGCTGCAGGCTGGGTATCTCAGTACCTCTAGCATAGGTTTTTTCCTTAGAATATACAGTTCTCATCTGCTAAGACTGGGATAGATGAGGGACTAATGCTAGATCACGATATCAAGTATGACTTCTGCTATTGCCTCTTTCCCCTCTAGTACCCACGATGACAATACAGCTATTACAAGAATATATACAAATATTTGGCATACGCAGTTTTTCCCAGGACAGCATTAGATGAAAAGTGATTTTCTGTAGGTTGTAGCCAAACACAGAGAAAGAAATGAGGAATGATCTAAGCAGGACACTTTAGAGGAATCAACAGGACTTTGAAGGTACTGAGGAGCAGTGGAAAGAGGGCAAGGACACTGGAGCAAAACTAACTGAATTCGTTGTACCAATCCTTTCCTCTGATTCTAGTTTTACTTGATAATTCAACCAATTTACTTGATTCAAAGTAATAGTGGGCCGTGACTTCCCAGATCACCCCATATGCCTTTTTTAGAACTACTTCCAGCTTTTGCTACTCTTTGTTACTCCAGTAGAACAGCTGATTTTAATGAGAGAATTCATGTTTTTAGCAGCTCAGCCACTTCCATCCCAAATCCCTACAGATCTCTTGGATGTGCATGGTACACTGTGCTGGTTTGTTACTCTTCAGCGGTTTGTTACAGCAGCTGCTCTCCTGACACTTCAGCCTCAGAAGGCCTCATCTTCGTTACTTGAAAAGGGTAATACTAGGAGAGCGGTCTCTCCAGCAGGTCTCTTTGCTGCAGTCTGGCACAGAAAAGCACTATCTTTTGATGTCTGAATAAGTACTTGCCTTTAAGACCTGCTTCTCCAAGAAAGACTTTCTTGTGTGCTGCAGTGACACTTAGAGTGATCCCTTCTCCATAAAGAAGAGTACTAGGAACACACAAAGATGGGAGCAGGAGAGACTACGTGGCTTACACAAGGGTTTACAGGTAGAGCTGCATTTCAAAGATAACCATAGAATTTATGGGTCTGTCTCCTGTTGGAAAGGACTCCTCGAGCTTCCTCACTCTGAATCTAATGCCTTTCATTCACTCTGATTTGGATTCTTTGCTTCTGGTTATCAAACCCCACATTTAGGGCAATAGGTTGAATTCTGCTTTTTGGTCAAACAGACAATGATTCCCAGAGATTAGAGCATGTGGTGAGACTATGGGAAAATGTCTTGCTGATGGGGAAAAATACCTTTCAGCTTTTCTGTTGGCTTTGAAGAGTCCTGAGATCTGCCTCTCTGGTTCAGAAGGATTTTTCTCATCATGCTTAATATTACTGTCCCATCTGGAAATACGGAATATGCAATAAAAACATGTAATACTTGCTTGTCACCCCTCCTGTATGTAGGAGTCTGATTAAGCTTCATTGATGCTAGAGTGAGGAACAAGATGACATGAGTGTTTGCCATTGTTAATTGTTGCTTCCCTCCTTCTTTGCCAGGAGCATGTCAGTCCCTCATTTGTGTTCTGCACTCTCACTGACACAAGGGTTGATGGTGAAGGTTGGGCAAAAATCTTCATGTCTATGTCATGGTTTCCTGCAAGGCTGATGAATGGGAAAATGGCAGGACAGCTAGTTATGCCAACTAGTTGAGGAACAAACTGTATTGTGTTTTCTTATCTTTGTTCTTCTCTCATTCTTTTCTCTGTGAAAGCTCAAAATATTTCTGACTACAAAGGCAGGAACCTTCCTAGTGATGAAAAATGATCCAGCAGAAATAAGTGGTACCTATGGTATGGACTGGCAGGGAAATAATATTATGCCCACATCTTACCCCTCCCATTAAGAAGCAGAGGTTGAGGAGTGTGAAGGGAGAGGAGTAACAGAAGAGAGATTATTTTTTAACCAGCTTAGCAGCAGTAAATGTGAAGTATAAAGCTAACTGCAAAGGGTGTTGGACTCCTCAGCTAAGTCTGAAGCACAGATACTGAGATACTGATTAATGTCCTTTTTGCATTATCATTATCATTATATTGCATTTATCATTATATTGCATTTTTTATCTCCTTTTTGTTTTGGAGGTACTACGTGTTACTGACTTGCAGTTACCTGATAAGTGTTTGTGGAAGAGATTATTATCTCATTTCTCAGTCATGGCTAGGGAGTCACCAGGAATTTTCATGAAGGACATGTAGCCAGCTCTGCTCAACTTGTGAAGCTTTGTAGCACAGCCCCGTCCCTTGACATATCACAGCTGAATTGCAACTACTTATAAACATAGCCCAGATAGTCTGTTCTTTGACTCTTTTGATCTTTGAAAAGAGTAATGCTTATCTGCCAGATGAACAATTTGTGCTGTGGAGGGTGTGGGGCCAGATTTAGTGAAAAGGGCATTTGCTGTGATGACCTGTGTGAGAACAAATGTAACTAGCAGAGTGTGGAACCTGGTACCAAGGAGGTGACAAAGTTTGTACTTAGTTTGGTGTCTCACTGACAGCTTGGGGATAATTTATTTATTCCTTGTATTGGGATAAATAGCACTTGCAGCAGTCAGGCAACTGTAGGTAGCCTAGTGCTATCTTTGTGAGAATGTTCAGAGAATTGATAGGAGCAACTTAGCAACGTGCTGTGGGACACACGGCAACCACAAACTCTGGAATGAGTCATCAATGTTGCCTTCCGTGGATATGCTCCATGTGAAAAGCAAAGAAAAATTCTCAAGTCTGGTCCAAGATGATTCAGCCAATGAGGTGATCAAGTCTCCTCAAATTTGAGAGGTCCCAGGCATCACTTATCTGAGGTTTCAGTCACCTTTCAGGATGTATGTATTTGTAAGCAACGTTCTCTGGGGAAGAAGAGGTGAGCCAGGGCCTGCTTTATGTGCACTGAGCAGTCATGGAACAAAAATTGCCTGATATGCTTGCAGTAGGCAATGGGTAGCAGAAGGAAGAACTGAGCTAGTACGGCTCAGTGTGCTGGACAGTGGGGTTATTCAGCTGCAGTCTCTCTTACAGAGTTTACAGTACACTCAGGGTGTAAAGTTTTTACTCTTCTGGCAGCACAGGCACATCTGCAAAATGGAATTGCATTTATTTTTCTATCAATTAAAATTTTATGTAAGATTTTTGTAGTTGTGATAATAAACTTATCATTTTTGTCACCCCAAAGCATTTTATTTACCTGTCTACTGAGCTTTTGTTTATCTTTTGCTCATCGACAGCTGAGAGAGCACACAGATCCTAAGGTATTACAGGCACTTTCTTTTTCTTTTGAAGAGGCAAAGTGGACTCTTGATTCAAGAAAGTTGAGAAACAGAACTCAGTGTATGTCCAGGCTTTGTTCTCTCTTTTTTGACAGGTTGTTTCTTTCACAATTACGTTCCTAGGCACGTTTAGGTGTTTATGATTTATTTGTAAACTGTCTTTATTTTCTATGACCATTGAGTAGGAATGTGGTGGTGTTTCTGTAATTGCTGTCACTCAATTTGGGTTAGTGTGTATTTTCCCAGGAGAACACAGCATCATGGGAATGCAGCTCTGCTAATTCAGCACTGGCAACACAACACTTTGGTGTGTACTACTGTGCTGCATGGCCTTGCTGGCCTATGCAGGCAGGATTTTGAGATTCTTTTGAGTTATATGTTGGAGCCTGAGGTAAATGTGAGATTTCACTAGTTTGGCATGGTTTGTCTAATTAACTAGAACTGCCACAGAAGCTGCTGTGATCAAGTCTGACTGTGAACTGTGTCTCAGGTCTGTACTTCATTCATGTCTTCAAGTATAAGTTTGAGAATGAAGAGGAAGGATAATCTGGCCCAAATGGCAGTAACTGCCATTTTGCAAATGTCCTCCTGTTGCCCTCCCCTTGGTTTGGTGCCACTTTGGTGGCACTACATTCCTTGCAGAGCTGGCAGGCCAGGACATCTTAGCAGAGCCTCAGCAATGGGAAACAATAAGCTTTGTTAACTAGAGTGACCCTGCTTCCAAGTTGAAGGTATCCAGAGCAGGGAGCTGGCTGCTAGCCGTGGGGCCTTGTTTTTAAGGGAGCTGAAACAGTCTATAGTGCAAAGGTTTCGGGGCAGCCTAGTACGGTTGGCTGTCCCAAGGGACTGAATGTTCACTGGTGGCCTCCCCATCCTCATGGGCAGTGTTCCAGAAACAGGACAGGAGGCAGGAGAAACAGAAGCTGTCACAGTAGTGAAGAACACAAAACGTGTCAAAGATTAACAAGCTGGATCATCGCAGGTGCCTGATCATGAGGAATCCTAAAGTTGCAGTGGAAAGAAGAAATGCACAGAAGCATTTTGATTTTCTGCAGTGGCAGAGCACCCCAAAAAGTTGATGATTGTGCTAATGGTGTTCCCATGGGCATCACTCCCTTAGGACACTGCTGAATTTTTATGATGTGATGACAAAAAACAGTGGGGGAAATACATTATTACCCCAGGCTTGGTTACAAGGGTTCATTAGGTTGAAAAATACCTGATCAAATGGTACTTCTTTAGACTGACCCAAAGGATCAGTGATTTGTAGTAGCATTAACAACTGACAACAAATATAAACAAGAATTTGGTTAATGTGTTTGAGTTTAATAATGTAAATGGTAATAGAAAATTACTTGCAGCATAGACTGCTTTCAGTGTTGCGATGGAAAAGAATTTACAATGCTGGAAATGTAGTTATTGAAGGTGATTAAAATTTTGGCTTCAGTTAAATCATTTTCCTTCCAAATGTAACACTCTTCACTCCAATGAGATTATTCATAACTTATGTATTGCACTTGAGTTAATTGGCATATGGTGTAAATTAACCCCTCTCAAAACCATGATTTATGTGCTTTTTCTCACTGATCTATTAAATGCAGTCTTGTTTTGTGTTGATTCTTGCCAATTTAAGCAAAGTGATTTCAGGTTGCTCTGCTTGTTTCTCTCTTTTATTGTTTCTCTCCTTATCTGATTACTGCCCTGCCTTTTATTATTCAACAATTGCAGTTATGTCAGGGATGTGTAATACAGCTTATTGAAAATGTAATGCCAGTTTCTTGAGATCAGAGAACAAAATGTATAATAATTTAATTAATCAAAATAATGCACTTGATTCTGAGACTTCTTATAGAATGATCAGCGTGCTGATTTTAACCAGTTAGAAAAGCAAGTTTGGTATTTCTGAATCAAGTAAGCTGGAATCTCTAAACAGAAACCATCTTCTTATTGTGCAATAGGAAGGAATAAATTTTAAAAAAATGTCTTAGTCAATACATCAAGGAATGCATTAAAATCTTCTGTTTCTAAACCACTTATTTGTGTTATGATAAAAGGGTTACATCAGGAAAAGGCCAAGTAGCCTCTTTAGTTTCCTCCATTTGTTTCAGTTGGATGAAAAAGAGAAAAAAAATCTATTGAGGAAAAGGCCGCATCCATGTAAAGGATGGAGGATTACAATCTGTTATCATTATTATTGTAAAGAAAATATGGTGTAAATAGGCTAATCTTGTTTATGAGCTATTTTGAAGGTAAATGTGAACTCCAGTAGTGCTGTGAATGAAAGCATAACAAAGAGATGCAATGGGTGTGTATGTTGATGTGTAGATAGGTAGTTACAGAGAGAGGGGTCTGTATCTGAGATAGGGACTAGGTTTTTGTATTCATATTTAAAGCATCAAGATCAATTGTTAGAAGGCAGCCATTTGCCTTTCTCATTATCACATTTTCCTTAAATAATTGGTGCAGTAGGTACCCAGTGAAGGGGTAAGGTTGGCAGCTCTACTTACTCTCTGAAAAGAAATGACTGTGGGTGAAATCAAGATTGTGAATGGTAGTGAACAGGGGATTGTTTGTTGTGTCTTCTAGTGCAAGCTGTAGGAGCATGAAATAGGATGCACTGGTGAACATGTTCAGAGCAGGCAAAGCGGACACTTCTTTGAGCAGTGATGCATGGAACTCACTGCCGCAGGATGCTGTAGGTACTGAATATTTGTAGAGGTTGAAAACAGGACTGAAGAATTTAATGTAAGAAAAATCATTGGGGGTTGCTAAATGCAAAGACTTCATCTCTAGCTCAGATAGTCTTTGATCCTTAAATCGCTGGGAGACTTAATTGTACTTCTTTTTACATTCTGGTCACCTGCTGCTGGCCACTTTGGCAGAGAGGGAGCACTGGTCTAAACAGGCCTGTGGTCTGAAACAATATAGCTGTTTCTGCATGTGCTGTGTGTGCTGCCAAGAGGTGGTTGCCTTGATGAAGCACTGAAGTCTTCAGCAAATCTGTGATGTGTCAGTGGTAACTCTTGTTTTTCTTACAAAAGATGCTTTTAGTCTGTGCCCAGTTCTGATCTTTGCTGTGACTTCACTCCTACTTAGAATTATTTGGATGCTGCTACTCTCAGAGCTGAAGACTTTCATAGCCTCACCCAAGCCCTGTGGAAGCAAGCAAAGACCAGAAGCACGATGGACCTCTAGCAGCTGATTAGCCCTAATGTGAAGAGACTTCCTGGCTGCAGTTCTTTTGGATCAAGGCTGTTGGTTTTGGCTGGCTGACAGCAGTGTTTTGCATCAGGGCTGTTGCTTTTTGCTGAACCATCCTTGTGCATTCTAAACCCAACTGGCACTAGTTGCTTATCACCCTCTTTCTCTTGCAGCCACCCCAACACACTGCTAGGCTGGTCCTAAGCACAGATGTTCAGGTTTTGCAATTATGTCACTTTAAATCAGTTGCAATGGGGAGAGTATGTCTTTGGAAAGAAAGCCAGGCACACAGAAAAGCCTCCCCAGCTTACTGTTACTGGAAATTTGAACACTGAAGTTTTCTGTACATCAGCTAATGTTTGCATTGATTTCCTGTGTGATACCTTAGCCTGAAAAGGAAAGATCTCATTGGTTTTCATTCTATTTTGTGTGCAGGTAGCCACAAGCAACTACCACAACCATGTTTTAACATCTGAAGCTTAAGAACATAGCCCAGCAGTTAAACATGTTTAACTTGGGGGAGAGAAACATATTTAGAGAACTGAACATTGATTAGTGAAGGAAGCTTTCCTTCTCTCCCTAGGTAATCAAAGAAAACAGAATATTTTTCTAATATTTCCTGGGAAGCTCTTCTGTAAGAGGTAGTCCTCAGTTTCTCCCAGTGCTCAGTGTGTTTACTGCCTGTCCCTGTATTTGTTTTTAAATTCCAGTGTGAATGAACAATATTGAGGAACGCACGAAAAGCCTAGAAAAACCTAGACGAAGCAGAAGAGTTCCCACAACATACAAGGAAGGCAGTTGCCACTTCAGAAGTAAAAGGGATCAAGGAAATCTTACATTCCTTGAATAGTGTTTGAAGATACCATCAGGCCCTGGGCTTTCTATAGTCCCACGTGTCCCTTATCAACTCTTGACTCCAGCAGCTCAGCCACATAAACTTTTCAGAACCTCTTTGCCTTTTGCAAAGCCACAGATTGACTGTCCCTGCCCTGTATTTAACCTAAAGTAAAGTCTGTTTTAAAGCCTTCTGTGAACTGATACAACATTCAGAGGACCTAAGCACTTGATGCAGATGGGCTCTGGGGGAAACTGTGAGGTGCACGGGAACATGGAAAGGAATTGTGTTGGTTCAAAGACTGATACTGTCACTGTCAGAGTGGTGGGGATTGTGGAGCTGGGAGTAGCTATTGCAAGGGTAGAAAAATCTTACTGTGCCTCACCTCCCTCTCCAGCTCCACGTTCATCTTGTTTTTTCAGTTTCTAGCCCATGGCCTTTCCTACTGGCTACCACTAACTCAGGCACCTCCTCCTCCTGAGGAAGCTGAGAGGCCTCCTGGTTGCGTGGTTTGGACGCATCATCTCAGTGCGTGCCATTGCATGGAAGGAGCTTAGCAGTGTTGGCTAAGTGAGGTGTGTGGAGATGGTGGTGCTTACACAGGGTGTGATACTGTCTCTGTTCCATTGAATCAGAGGCAGAATAAAACCTGGGTCCTTGTTTCTCATGCCTCTGCCTCAGTTAACACAGCACGTTTCCTTCTGCTTTCTCAAGCAGACCTGAGCTTGCCCTCCTGCACCGCCTGACCACCAGACCAATGCAAATGCCATGACTTCAGCACTTGTACCCACTTTATAAGCATTGGACAGCTGCTGTAATGCTTGCAACACTTCTGATGTCACTGTTGGGTTTAAGCCAGTGGTCTATTTTATGATTAGAGATTCTGTTTTTCATTGGAACAACTTCAAGGCTTTTTCATCGTTAGCTCATGTTTATTCCTTGCACCAATGAAGTGCAGAATGTGAGGGGAAAACGGGTGAGTGGAAGAAACAGAACCAGTCCCTCGCAGAGACTGAGAACAGTGCCTGTCTAACCAGTTCTCAGTAAAGCCAATCTCACAGCAACTCAGAAGGTTGTTGAGAATGTTTTTTCTGGATATGAGAAAACACCAAATGAGCATTTCAAAGTGAGAGGGCTGGGGCTCTCCTCCCCTTCTGCCACATGCACAGATAATGCCTTCTCCAACCCCAGCCTCTTCCATGGGACTATGTACATCCCAAGGGACAGAATGGAGCAGCTCAGCTCCTAAATGCAATAAACATTACTCTGTCTAGGTTAGGTTTTACATTTCTGTGTTTTATTTCTTGTTTTGTTTGAAATGACCTGTACCACAAGAATACAATTTATTTAACAGGTTTTTCCTTTTTTTTTCTTTTTTTTTTTTTTTTTTTTTTTTAGGAGCAGATAATAGTTAAGTAGATACCGTTTATTTCACTGACTGTCTATAACTCCCTGCATCACAGACTCTGTCTCTCTGGCTTCTCCATATAACCCAGCCACAAGAACAACAGAGTGGCCTTTGGCCATATGATTGATTACAGCTTGTGGATACAAAGTGGAAGCTCTTTTTCTCAGCTCCAATTGGTAATAAAAGCTCAACAAGTTACATTCTAGGGTCTTTCTCAATTACCCTCCCCTCTAATAGCTGCTTACATGTTTCTGGTGCAGCATGTTTTATTTTATATATTTGTAAGTTAAAAAAAAAAGATGACTTAGCTTACAAAGAGAAAAATAATGCCCCCTTAGCATGAGCAATACTGCAAGGTTCTGATTGCTGTGGTGGAGTTTTTTATAGCTTCACAGTTTTTCTGCGAGGTGTAATGCCCAATTTTCCCCAGAAACCTATTTCTGTGTGGTATTTTACCTTTTCTTTTAATTGATCCCCATGAAATTTGGTTTGCCTTATGGGTCAGACACCGCTGTTACCAGAGAAGAATGTGCCCAAAACAGAAAAGCTGGTCACTTGGGAAGAACTGCCTTTTGTAGTAGCTGATGAGTACATGGTTTCTGTTATCTGCACATGCAAATCAGGGGCTGGACTTGCTTTTACTGTAGTTGCTGGATGTGGGCTTTATGGTTATCCACTGTCACTGAAACACTTACCTCTACAGCTTTGCTTTTCTTTAAGTCATAGAGCCCGTTGGTGTCCCCAGGCTCAAGCTCCAGCATCTTTTGCCCGATGTAGAAGGGCAGCTGTATGGCATTGACTCTATGACTCCTATATTACAAATGAACAGCATAAAGAGCACTGACTCAGAACCCATTTCTTAGTTTATGTCTCAGCTTCCACATCCCCAGACCTTTTTATAAGAGACTGTGAGCATTCAAAGACCTAAGCAATTGCTGAAGCTCCGTTTCCTACTTCAAAGTGCACTGAGAGGACTACATGAAGACATTACCCTTCTCTGCAAGCCCAGCTCACTGCCTAGCTGGACATGCTCTTCAGTTGTGGCAGCATGATAGTACTAGTGATGCACAAACCAGACTAGCTGGGAAAAGATGCGTGTGATTCCTGCACAGTGCTCAAGGGACCTGACCTGCTTCCCAATTTAAGATGGTACAAGCCTTTTAAGGGTTAAATCTAGACAGGTGTTTCTGTCCCAGTTTCTGGGGAAGAGTTTGCATTCCTTGCTAATTACTGTCTGGTTCAGTTCCCATCCTATTTCAGAAGCAATTTGAACATTTCCAGGCACATTAACTTCAAGCAATGGGGGATATCAAGACGGGATCCAAGTTTATGCAGCTGTAATGGAGAGAGAAGGTCCTGGAAAAAAAAATGCATTTGGTATATTTATATTGTTCCACCAAGGCAGGAGTTGCCTCCATACCATAGCCCTACTCTAAATAGCCAGCAATCTCTGTGGGCTAGAGGTGAACTTGGCAGCTCTCCGTAATCACGTGGCTAGTTCTCCCTCTCTGCTATGGAAAGCAGGCCCATGTCCAAATGCAACAAAGCTGGAGGAGCCTTTTTTTTTTTTTTTTTTTTTTTTTCCTTTGTAAGTGACATTTCCACCCAGGGCCCAACAGAGTAAGAACTGCTTCTTAGGATTTTTTTTTCAGCTCATTTTGGGACAGCTACCTTTGTGCAGCAGGTTGGGACACAATGTGCTATGGCTGAGCTGTGTGGGACAGCAGGGAAGCAAGAGTGTGCAAGTTAGTCAAACTTACAGGCAATAGAGCAACCTAGCACATTTGTAAGAGCATTTATGCCAGAGCCAGAAGGAATTGCCAGGGTGTAGCACATGGCAAGCTGGCTCTGTAGTGGTGGCGTGCATTTCACTTTGGTCCTTCTCACTCACAGATGGGTACAGGGACCATGAGTGCTATTAAAACCTCTCATTTTCTCCCTAGCTGCCTCTGGGAGGGAGCTGGCGAGACAAGCACAAGTATCTGTTCAAAGCACGAGGCCACTGGGTAATTGCTGCTCCTGTAAGCACAAAAGCAGTCCCAGCTCCCATATACATTCTGGCCATTAGGTCTATCTTGGTTTACTAATGTGCCTGAAGCATGACAGAATTCCTTTATCAAGTGAGAGTAGCTACGACTGTGTAATGTAGGGAAAACTCAAAGGCGAGGGAACTGGACTAACTCAAGTACCAGGAATGGGCTGGCTAGAAGAGCTGAGAGGTCAGCATTAGTTAGTGTCCCCAGTCTCCCAGCTGGCCTGGGCATTGTTCTGCAGTGCTGACAGCCCTGCTGTGACACATTCTGCTACAGTGGTAAAACAAGCACCCAGTGTTTTCCTGATCACACACGTCAACTCTGGTTTGGAAGGCTTCCTGCTGGGGGCAAGTTACTCCTCTGCCACACCACCCTTCTCCTGGGCTAACCAGGAAGGTTTGGAAGCTTGAGGGCAACAGATGCAGTAGAGATAGTGGTGTCTCAAGTGTAGATCAGAGGCTCTTTCTCACCTCTACTACTATGTCACTCACCACAAAACAGACAATACATTCAGGTCATCAGCTCAGGCTGGCTTAAAACTAAGTGACTTTGAGATTTTGTTTTCTGAGAATGCCAACAGCCATCAGTCACCCACATTCCCCTCTGGCTACTGGAAATGCAGCAGGTTTGGCTTAGGCAGCAGATCTAAACCAGGGATTGGAGACAGGAGGAACCTGGTGACATGAGAGGACTAAACATTCCCTACTTCTTCTCCCATCACCTCAAGGTCAGGTATTGTTTTCCCATCAGTAAGAGAACCTCTCACCAGGCCGAGGGATAATCCTCTTTTGCTGCTGCTGAGGATAATGGGATGAGGCAGGGGAAGACAGTAGTTGGGCTATCGGGGGTCTTGTGCCACCCTCTAATTTATTTCCCTGGGCTGCCACAAAAAAGCAATCTCTCAGGCTCAAGAGCTGCCTCCTCTGAAAAGCAGTGCCCTTGATTTCTAACTAGCATTTGGCAATAAGCCTAAGTCACTGTGGAGGCAAAGAGCTATCACTTTAATGAAGTCTAGGAAAGCCCTGGGTTTGGGTATATTTATACTTGGGCAGTAACCATGCAGACAAAGCCTTGTGTTCTCTGCCACAAGGAACAAGTGGGGAATGGCACATAGCTGAGCTGAAGAGGCAGGTTTGATACACTATGAAGTGAAAAGTGTGGAAGAATTGTAGTTAGCACCACATAGGAAAGGATGCAGAGATTATCAAGTCAACCCAGCACTGAAGCATAGCATTGGGCTCTTTTTTTCTTGCCATCTGGGAAAAGAGATTTGCATTCTCTCAGGGTCATACATCCTACCTCTTCAGGGTCCTGCGGGGATTGTACATGGGAGGGACTAGCCAGGCGTAATGACACACTGTACAAGGTCGCAGAATATCTTACACTGTCAGGAGCATCTTTCCTGGTAAGAGTGGGGCCTGTATGTACAAGTGTTAGCTGTCGCTAGAGGAGCCTGGGAGGCAGCTGTTTTGATCAGTAGAGGTCCAGCAGTGCTCTTCTCCAAAGAAGCATCTGCTCTACGTTCAGAGCCAGAATGGTGACAAAAAGAAGGACTCTTTCTGCTTCCCTTTCTGTCTGACCCCTCACAACACCAGCAGATAAAGTTTATATTGACTCTATTCTTCCTCTCTTCCTGCTTCTGTCCCGACTCCCTCTCCAGCACTGGCGGAGGGAGCTGGGGAGCAGGCGGCCTGGGCAGCACTGAGAGCATCACTGCTCAGAGGGGCTGAGGCCCTGAGACCGCCTCAACAAATGCAAGAGCGTATTCTGGTATTTCCCACAGAGAAAACAAACGAAAAAAAGAGAAACAGGTGACTGATTAAAAGAGTTTCCCCCCTCCTGTACATGAGATTCTGCAGTCACGCCGACAGATAGACATTAAATAATTCTTCCATAATAAATGATTGGAGATAAAAGCCGGCGGTGGCTGCTGCTGCTGTTTGGATTGCTCCGTTGTCTGCATCTTTGTTTCTAGTTTGTTCCCCGGCCACTGTCGGCTGGCGCTGGGGCTGTCAGACCTTTGCCTCTAGCATTTCTAGGAAGAGTTTATGCATGGGAACCTTGCCCTGCAGTTTGATGCTGTAGAAGTGCTGCACAGCTTTGGCGGCCGTCTGCCGCAGGAGGGGCAAGGTCAGGAGCAGCTTGCCTGCTCGCCGAGGCTCCTCATTGCGCTGACTCAGCTCGTAGTCCTGCAGGGCTTCATGGAGAAGGTCCTGGAGTTTCTGCACTGCATCCATGTCCTCTATGTGCATGGAGTCTGGGGGGAGGGAGAAAAGACAGCAAATGTACAAGTCAGACATGAGGAAGGAAGTTCCTTATGGTCTCAAAGCTAAAGATGCTTTCTTTTTCTTTCTTTTCTGTTTTTTTTTTCTTCTTTCAGGGAGGAGGTTGTTGTTGGTTTGGTTTGTTTCTTAAGGGGGAAAAAACCCACCTTACTTGGCAGGTGTTTTGTGCAGCTGCTGTGAAGTTCAGCATCAGTTCAATGGGATGGCCCTAGCACTGCAGGGACAGTAAGGTTGCCAGGGATAGGTGACACATTGTGCCCTGTGTGTTGCCCATTTTGCCAACCCCCCCAAGGCTGTGCAGGGGTCAGTGGGGGCCCTTTGTGACTTGCACATTCACTTGCCCTCCGTGGTCCTTATGGGAAGAGTCACCCTGCAGCTGCTGTGCTGCCGCTTGGGAGCAATCTCATCAAGAATAATTAACACTCCTATAGCGCTTCATCTGTCTAAACTGCCTAATTGCCGTGCAGCTGCTCAGGGTGTCAGCAAGACAGAAAAGTCCCAGTAGGTCATAACCAGTGCACAGAGGGATGGTGACAGCCCCACCTTTGTGAATATGCCCCTGTTTTCAGACTGTCAACAGCTTCTCAGGGAATTTCCTGCTTCAGTAAAGGAAACCAGCACCTCCTGCAAGGCATCTTCCCTTAGGCTGCCAGTTAGATTTCTACAAGCTGCTAGAGGGACCAGCGGGGTTTGCGAGGCTAGCACATTTTCTTCGTGTGTCTCCGAGGTAGTGACCCAGTCCAGGCTTGAACTGGGGAACCAGAGTTGAACACAGGCTGCTAAACTTGTGAGTAAGTCATGGTGACAAAGGGCAGCACCAAAGAGCAGAGAGGTTAGATCAGAGAAGCTAACCAGGCACAGCATCACTGAAGGTATTTCTGCTTTTCATCTTGCTGATACTTGCTTCTTTCTTACAATCCTGATAGTGCTGGAGACACTGTTGCCTTGTCTTCATTGTTCAGACTTTTAATCAATACTGAACCCATTGACAGAGATTCCTGCCACAGGGCAATAAATCCAGAAGCAGCAGCAAAGGGACGCTATAGCAAGCACATGGTTGCACCATTTGCCATTGCAGCTGTCAGTGCTCTAGCTCAGCCCACACACATACAGCACAAATGTGAGGACATTGGTTCCTCAGTGTCACAGCAGTGAAGGAGAGGAAAGCTGGCTGAAGTGCAAAAGTCTCTCTAGACATATATGTCCTCTCTATGGTGAGCGCAACACGAAATAGAGACTGTGAATTTTGTAAGATACATGTACTAAATGCTATTTATGATGCATGATTTATAAAGTATTACAATAGCTGGGAAAATATTAGGTCTAGCAAGAAACCTGTTAAAGAAACTGCTTAGAAGGAATGTTCTAATTACAGGATATTAAAAGTTTGTGTTTCCAAGAAGCCTACTGATGAAGGATTGTTCTGGCTGCATTTGTTTTTTGTACCCAAGAGATCAGGTGAAGAGGCTCAGAGAAGGGTTGGTAGGTCATCACAGTGACCTGAACTAGCCACAGAGATTGGTTCTGTGAAAGGTAGGGAGGGAGGAAGCAAGCATGTGGCCAAGTTACTCTGGCAACTTCTCCAAGCCAGGTAGCACTTCTGGAGAATTTCCATGTGCTATCCAGGAGAAGTAAGTGGGATCTGTTTCCTGCCAAGTTGCAGGTGTCATTTTGGAGACTAAAAGTATGAAGAGCTGGAGCATGGAGAGAAATGTCATACAACCTTTCCGTTTAATGTCCTTCTGGCTAGGGGCGAAAAGGGGAAAGGTAACTACAGCCCATCAGAGTTTGCAGAACCTAGTAGGTGCTAGAAGCTCCAGTCAATGAACTATCCTTCTGGTCAAAGTCGGTGCTCTGGTTTTGGGTACTGATGCCATGTGACTTCTGTAAAGTGACAAGATTTAACAGCATTATACAACTAGATGTATACAGAGAGAGGAATTGGAGAGAGAAAGATCAAAACCTGACCCACTCCCCCAATCTTTGATGAAAGAAGCTTAAAATTGGCAGCTGACTGCAAAAAATAAAATAACATTGCAGGATTAATTTCCTTGCAATCCATCAGTGAGCTGGTGTCGATGGCATTGATAAACTGTTAATTACAAAATCAATAGCTATGAATTTTTACAGCTGTCAGAGCATAGTGGGGGCGGGAGGCTGCCTGACCATGTCTCTGAGGGTAGCTGGCCTAGCAAGTCAGGCTTCACGTCAGGAGCCCTTCCCAGCACTGCCAGTATGAGGTACAGGGCAGGTGTGAGAATAGGCAAGGCCCACTGCCTCCTCACCTAATTCTTTTCTTGCAGCTTCTGGCAGGAGCAGGAGGAGCAAGGACCTCAGAGGACTCATTAGAACAGAATTTGCTACACATCTCCTTGCTAGATCCAGACCTTGTTCACTAAAATGCATTGGGGATAAAAGGGGACATAAGGTTTGGCTAGTCTGGGATGTCCTTAAATGAACATGTGCTGTATGCTAACCTGGAGGGCTCTTCAATACACAGGTCAATTTGTATTCATGAGGAGAGAGGAAATAGGAATGCCTAAAAAGTGACTGCTAGCTCTAAAGGGTAACAAGTTAAGTCTACAGCAGTATTACTTTGTCAAAAAAATGGGTGATCATATTGTGGGACTTGCCCGCTGCTCTGGGCATTAAGCACTCATTTCTCAGCTTACTAAAATGCACTTACTAAAGACAGAGTTTGCTTGAATTATCTTTGCCAGTCCCAGCAGGTTTGTCCTTGGTGCATTACACTGAGGACTCAGAGATCAGCCACAGCTCTGGCAAGGTCAGCCTATTGTCAGCTTTTCCTAGAAACAAAAGGTGAATATACACGGGGCTGCATGGAAGACAGGAAAGTCCCTAGAAGCTGGGTTGCACAAGCAATTACACCCAGCCGGGATAAAGGAAATTCAGAAGAACTTTACCTATATGGGAGCCAAGGCAGAAACCAGGTCTGGGAAGTGCAGGTGCTAATCTAAGTGCTAAGCTTTATGCCCTGTCTCTGACTCAAGGGAGCTGAGGCCTGGCCCAAAGGTAGTCTACATTCTTACAGTTTTAGGAATCAGCTGTTTGCATGCAAGCACCTTCATGCAGGCTGTGCAAGTTTACTCCATTTCAAAAATACACTAAGAAAAATAACTTTTACAAGAATGTGAAGGTTGAGTGTGAAGGTTACATTAGGAACATACACTGGTGCTATTCTAGCTTCCTTATGTGTGTTGTGAGAGGCTTTAATTACATGACAAATGAGATCTCATGCTTTACTTTCATATGTTGCAATACGAATAACAAAGCAGGATTTTTGTGGATTATGGTCCTACAGAGCTGCACTTCTTAGCTGCACTAGAAGAAACTAGTGAAGCCACAGTGGCTTTTTCCATCCAGCTGAGAACATGCTTTGACCTGTACCTCCTGACTGTTACCTTGGTTTCTTTACTCCACAGCGCTGGAAGCAGAACCCCAAAGCAGCTGATGAGTGTCGGTTGTTCTGCTCTGTCTTTGCTCAGTGTTTGTCCACTCTGATACAGGCTGTCCTGAGAGGCTCAGCCTGGCCTTAGTCCTGAAAGCACAGCTGAGCAACATCAGCAGAGATTGCTTCTGTTGCACTGTGAAGAACTTGACAGCACCAAGGCTCAGGTCCTGCAGCGTCTCTGCTCATAGCATGGGCCATATAAATGTCCCAGTGTGGCACTTATCTTGTCACCCTGTCACTACCACTACCTTAGTGTTTTAGCCTCTCTGAGAAGCCCCTCTCCCTGTCTAGTTCTGTGACCTTCCTGGTAGACAGGAGGCAGGTTCTTTAACAAGAGTTGATTATATTGCCAAAAGACACTGTCCCACAATTGAGAGAGGCCAGCTTTGGCCATCTGCCCATCCTGGTTCAGTGGCAAAGTGAAGGCAGCAATTAAAGCTAAAAAAGCAATATATAAGAAATTGAAAATGGGAACTAGATAGCAATTTATATGAATCAGAAGTTATGAAGTGTAGAAAATCGATAAGGGAAGTGAAGGACATTGGAGGAAAATCCGTGGCTGGAAGGGCTAAGGACAATAAAGAAGTTTCATAAATGTTTAAGAAATAGAAGAAAAATGACTATTTGTATGGGGGCTCTTTTCACCTGGACATGACTAAACTATTAATAGCAGTGCAGAGGAGACAGATGTCCTGAGCATTTCTCTCCTGTTTAGAAAAAGAAGCATTATGTACCTGTGTTATATGAAGATGACGAAAACTTCTTGGTCTCTTGTTTATGCATGAAGATGTTAGACATCTGTCAGGGACAAACTTCAAAAAAATCAGCGGAGCTGGAAAACTTGGCTTTAAAAGTTCTAAAATTGCTGGCTGAGGCTCATCTAGGGCAGACTAATGATTAACAAGTCTTGGTATTTTTGAGAAATTCAAGATGACTGGAAAACTTCTAACAATGCATGAATTTTCCTAGGTTTAATCTGATAATTTCCATGCTAGCCAAATGTGGACAAGGGCAAAATAAAGGAAAAAAACCCCATGATGTTCAATTTATAAGTATAAGATGGTATTTAAAAGACATGTAGATGTGGCACTTAAGGACACGATTCAGTGGTGGACTTGGTCAGCTGGGTCTTAAAGGTCTTTTCCAACCTAAATGATTCTATGATTCTGTGATTCTACTGGCAATCAACACAATACTTTGGAATAGAGGTCTTGTCAAACAAACCTGATTTCATTCTCTGATGAGATTACAAGTTTGGTTGATAAAGTTAACTGCATAGATATAATAGACTTAGGCTTTTATAAGGCACTTGGCATAGCACCACAGGACATTCTCATTAAAAAATTAGCACTATACAATATCAATAAAGCACACTTTCAATTGATTAGTAACTGGCTAGATGACAGATCTCAAAGCAGCTGTCAGTGGTGAATCATCTCTGAAGAAGGAGTTTTCTAGTGGGAATCCACAGCGATCAGTTAAAAAAGCAGATGCTACTGAATATTTTTATCAATGAGCTGTAAGTAATTTATTTCTTATTTTCTTCTAAATTGCTGCTAAGAAGTACAGATGGCAAAGAAGAACAGAATGGTGTAAAATGGTGTAAAATGGTAAGGATAAGGCAGTCTCCCAGCATTGTGGACCACTTCCTTATACTTGAAGTAATGTATCTATAGCCAAGGAATGCAGCTATGGAACAGGAACTTAATCATGTCAAGCAGTTACGTGTAAAAAGACCTGGGTTTATAGGACAAAGCTTAATAAAGACCATCTGGAGGTTGAACTCGGCCAAACTGACATTAAAGACATGATCCTTTTCTTTTTTTTGTTTTAAAACTGAGAGAACAATTAATTCTTTGAGTAACCTGCCATGGAAGGTGCAGACTGCCCCTCTTTAAATCCCTTCAGGTTCACCCAGAGTGTCTTTCTGGAAGGCGGCTTTAGCCAAACAGAGATACTGGACTCACTGCTAGGCTGCAAGGGTGAATTCTGTGACCACAGTTCTGCATGGAGATCTGATGTGAGACAATGAGACTCAAGGGATGTAGAGGGAGCCCTTGTCACACAGTAGCTTTAGCAGTTTCTCTCGGAAGAGACTCCTGAACAAATACGTGTCCGGCTTTTGTGCAACATCAGTGCAGCACACGGTACCTCTTGTGTCTCCCACAGCCTGCTGGATTGAGGGCTGCAGCTCTCCCTAGACCAAGATGGACAGCACTGGGCTGAAGTCACTGGCTTTTCTCATTCTCTTTGCAAGAAGAAACAGAACAGGCAACATAAAGCTATGGCCAACATGTCTTACCCTCTACCATCCAGATCTCCCTTTAACTGGAACTGCCTTCCAGTTAAAGGGAGATTCAGTGTTTGTGGTCACTGAACATCTTCAGGACAGGACCACTCGGCCCCAAGCCCACAACTTTTTGTACCATTTCAAACTGGGACCAGGGTTTCCCTGTTTGATGTAATTGACCAACAAGACCAAGGTGGATGCAGGTGTGGCCCACATCCCCTTTTCTGAATTCACAGCACTGGATAAGTTTGCAAGTAGAGAAGGGCTCCACAGCCCTCCTTTTACCACCAGAAACCCCATTTCTGCCTGGTTCCACTACCTATAACAGGGCCAGAGCACAGTTAGAGCTGTAGCAGCAGCATGCCTCATTTATTCCTGCTCTCCAGTATAGGTACTGCTCTGTGGACAGGGGAGCAGATGTTGCATGACACAGGCAGAACAGAGTCTTGGGCAGTAGGCTCTAGTTTCCTCCCACGCCAGATAACAGGTGGACCCTGACTCCCCGATTGCAAGGTTAGTCGGGCCAAGGCTGTACCTGAGTTGGCAAGGGCCAGAGCTTTGAGCGTGACAAACTCCTCCTTTTCCACCTTGAGCTTCTTGTAGCGGCGCACAAGTTGTAGGATGGCCAGGTAAAGCTCCAGCAGCCCTGTCAGACGAGAGTGCTCTTCATCCATGATGTAATCCTCAGCATAGACGAGCTTGTCCTCATATGGGAGGGAGCGGTACACAATGCCCAGGATGAGGATTTCCATCCAGGCACTCTGCAAGAGGCTCATCTGGTCCCCAAGGGAGAGGTTGGAAAATCCTGACAGGGTAAAAGACAACCAAGGTCAAATGGTCATGCAGCAAAGTTTCTAGGAGCCTACGGTCCTTTGTTCCCCTGGGATTCACCCCAAGCACTCTCCCACATTGGCCTACAGCTTTCAAAATGAAAAAGAATCTTAACTAAAGTGATCCTATCTCTGTGGCAACCAGCACATGTGGACCTTACCCTTCTCTTTGCTTCCACGCCCACTCACAACCTCAAACAGGAATTCTGATGCTCTGACTGCATTTATGGCAACCCAGGGCTAATGACAACCCTTTAAATTATCTCTGTCTGCTTCTTCTATAGCAGCAACTGCCTTGTACCCCACTGTCCTTTCCATTGCTCCTCTGTAGTTTTGTACTGCAGTCTATTTGGTCCAGCTGATCGAAGAGCAGAGAAGAGTTCCAAGTGGCTTCTCATGGGATAGGAGCAAATGACACAGGCTTGAATTGCAAACATATCACAATCTCTCATTTTGGTCAACATGAGAAAAGGTACTACCACAACAGACCACTGAAATATATTTAAAACCTGATCACATTTGTGAACAGAATCCTCTTCTATTCCTCATTATCCCCTGGGCTCTAAACCATCAGCTATCTGCACCTCACAGCCAACAGCCCTACCCAGTCTCAAAAATAATTTTATGGTGCCTTACGAGTACCTAAATCACAGCCAAACCCTGTAGCAATGGAACCAGCACCCAGCAGTGAATCAAGTAATTCTTAAAACCACAAAGAGTAATCACCATCTGGTGATAGACCCTGACAGCCCCAGAACCCACTTGAGAAAGTGAAGAGGCCAAAACAGAGAGGGACTGTCTGCCTCATTGGAAGGAGGGGGAAAGTGCATGGGAAGGAAAGCTGTGTCTGTTATGCCCTCTGTACCAGGTGCTCTTGAAGGCTAGATCATGAAAGATCCTGGAAGATGGCCACAATGCAATAGCCATTACTGACAGGGATGCCAAGCACAGTGTGTTGGTCCCATCTAGGCAGCTCCTGCCCACCGACAGGCAGATCCATGTGTCTGAAGGTTCCCAGGGCTACAAGAGAATGGGAAACCCAGGTACCTCTCAGCTTCAGCAGCCATGCTCCACCAGCCTCCACTGCCAGTTTTCTCCCCACATGCTTATTAAATCTTGGGGCTCACCAAGAGGCCTGTGAGCTCATTAGCCTCTGTGCAGGAGCCTCCCTGCCCTGCTGCCTGTGTGCTAGGCTCAGTGGGACAGCCCGTCCTGCTCACAGTTCTTAGCCCCACACTGGGACCCCAGGTAGCCAACCACCATGATGATCATTTGATTTCTCTTGTTATCAAGTTGGCAATTAACAAAAGAGCTGATGATTGCTGTATTGACTGACTGTGGGTTCTCTTTTTCTATCTGCACTATCTCAGCTGGGGAAGGGAAGGCAGAAGGGTGGGTTAGTGGTATTTATTTATCACTACGCCATGTTTTGTGTTTGTGTTGCCAGGGGAAGCAAAGGGTGATAATGGCCTGGCAGCCCTTGGACATCCAATTTCCCTTATCAGGCCACCGAATAGAAAAGAGGCCCCAGGCCACATTAATTAACAGATACCAATCAGCAGTCACGTGTTGTGTGTGCAAGGTCTGAGGGGAGCAGTGGGTGGGAGGGAAGAATCAATAAACCATTGGGGAGGAGTGCCAGAGGGAACAGCTAAAGAGGAGTCCAGGCTACTGGGGAGAAGAGCTGCAAATCCAGCTCCACGACTGTAAGACTGATTCCTGCACAGCAGTCTGCGCTCCACGTAGATCTGCACCTGGTGAATCCCACTCCTTGCTCGGATTGCCAGTACTTCAGGGGTGCTTTGCCCTTTACTTCCTGCAGTCAGCAATGTGCTGCTCCTGAATGCAGGCCTCCTAAAGGAGTTCAAGTGTAGGCTGATACAACTCAAAGGCTTGAGATCCTGTCTCCCCAGGTCTCCTGCTTGCTGCACAGAGCACTGATGATATTAGCCTTGAGACAGGGGTAATGGTGCTGTGCACAGCCACTGTCACAGTCTCTAGCACCTGGAATCTCTCCTTTGGTCACCTCTCTCCTAGCTCTGACCATGGAGAACAGCCCAGCATTTAGGCTGCTACCTTAAGCCCAGTCTTCTGGGTCAGTCACATGGCCTTTCTGCACCTTCATTCCCCACCTGGATTACAAAAGGGGTTATGCCATTGCCTCACTGCAGTCTGCCAATGAAATTTGTTAAAGATTGACAGTCATCTAGTAGAGTGAGAGGATCCAGGGCAGGCACGGCTCACACTTTTTTGCTAGAGAATAAAGTAGAAAAAATGACTGAACACTAGCTGTAGCCTATACACCCAGCATCTCTGTTAATTACTCTTTCCTGGAGGCAGCTATGGTAGGTGGGAACTGCACAGAAGACACTATATCCTGGGTCAAAGAGAACAGAAGAGCCAGCTGCAATTGCCCTTCCCACCTGGGAAAGCCCTTTCCCAGAAACATTCCCAGGCAGCAAATGACTCCAGCTCCAGCAAGCAGGTGTGAGGGAGGGAGTACTATGGTGCCAAGCCTGGACTTGAAATATCTGACTGAATTGAAACCCTTTTCCTCCACTGTTTATATATGTAGAATGCAAAAGCTGGAAGACTGTGCACTCTGTGCAGACAAGGGAAGATCATATAACCTGGGGTCTCCTATGATATGCAACTTGAGAATCAGGAAAGGTAAATGCTTATTTCACCTGGCCAAAGTCACAGGCTTGCTAGTACAGGTTTGTAATACTGGAGAACCTCTAGTTGTGAAATTCAACTGCCTCACCATCTTACAGCTCCCAGGAATTGCTAGAATCCAGCCCTTTTTCATTCCTGAGCTGTTTGATGGAACGGTGTCCAGAAAGTGCCGTCAGTGATCTGTTTCTTGCTGCTTTACTCAGGCCTGATCCTAAGGTGCTGAATGCTACACTGCCATCCCTAGGTTCTTAAAAGAGAAGCCTCTGTCTCTAGTGCAGAGAGCTGCATGCTTGTTTCCTTCCTTCCTGGGTACAGGATGAGAAAAGCTGCTTTACTCGCAATAGATAATGCGACATTCAGGTTTTTTATTTTTTTCTGTGATTTTTTTTTTTTTTTCAGTGGTTTGGCAGTGGGAGCTCCCAGAATTAAAAAAAAAATTCACATAATTTGTAGCAAGTGGAGTTCATAATCTGTTAATTTATTATCATTTCTGTCATCCTGGAGGGCCATTAGCAGAGGTAATAAAGGGAGATGTAATTATAGGATCTGAGGCCACTCCAGACACAGCTGCTGTCACTCCACTTGCCATATTTCATTCTGTGCTAGTACTATCGTCTTCCTAGTGAGAACAGCACAACAGCTACCCTGGGAGAGCCTTCATCATCACCCCTCCACAAAAGTCTTGTTTCCCTGCATCAGGGCACAGAAAAGGTAGATGTTGTTCAAAGACAATTAGCACGGGGGGAGGGTGAGTAGTGGGGAGGAGGCGTCATACACAAAGGGACAACTCTACATTGGCTAAGCATGGCTTTTGAGCTAATGGCTAATAAGGCTATTGAGCTAATAACATTTGCTAAACACCATTAAATCATGCTTTGTTGTTATCATAGAAGAGTGTCTTTAAGCTTAACTGATTTTCTTTGCTAACACTGTGGGGCAGAAGTTTGTGCTGTCACCTAGGATCCTGAAGGGTTGACATGACTTTAATGTCACACTGTCCTTTACTAATTCCAGTGACTTTTCTTCCTTTCTCTGTCCCTCTCTGTCCAAGAGTTCAAGCACACAGGAAGCCATGTCCTATGTTGTTCAAAATCCTTAGAAGGCAGAAATACAGGGCATAGATAATCTAGACACCTAGCAGCCTCCTGGCCCTGCCCTGCTCTGCCCCCTTGCTGCCTAACTCAGTATGTTTTGTACTTGTTTTCAGAACTATAGAGGATTTTGTTCCCTTTTTTTTTAAGAAAAGTCTTATTATGTTTCTTTCTCAGCACCATGTAATAATCCCTGAGCTCTCTCCTGTGCACTCAGACCTGTTACCATACTGCTGCTGATTTGAACTGTGCTAGGCTGATGGCTGTTACTGTGTTGCAGGGCCTTTGGTAGAAAAAGAAAATAAATGAAAGTGAGATGATGACAGGTATTGTCCTGCCTTTCAGAAAGGAGAGGAAGAGACCCTTTCACTGTGCAGGAGTAACCTCTACTATACTCCTGTTCTGGGATAATATCATTATGGCAGGCTGGAAAACATTGCAGGAACTCCAAGCTGAGCATCCCACACTCATCCCATAGCCACAAGCAAGGGAACTACAGCAGGGCACCCTGTGCGAACAGAAACAGCCAAGGTTCGAAGCACATATAACAGCACCCCACCAGACAGCTGTAGCAGCCAACTGCATTGCATTAAAACCATTCCCGTTAACACCCCAAGTACTGGGTTACTAGAGCAATCCAGGCTGAGTTACCTAATCGCCACTGTAACCCCACTTGTGATGAATCAGCCCCACATGGATTCCAGCACCAGTGACAGGTATAATCCCTGCAGGTACTGCAGATCTTGTGTAAGAAGGGCACCACTGAGATTAACCTCTACTCAGAAACACTGTCCTGAAAAAGTTTCTCTATACTTCATAGTCCACCACATAACAGTCCATATTCCATATAGCCCAGGAAACCACTACCTACCACCTAACTAACCGCTAGAGAAATACTCCCTCTGAAAAAAACAGAAGCAGTCACCAAAAAAGTGAAAAGAGGAGTTACAAAGAGAAACAAAATATGCGGGAGAACTAAACTGTCTGATCACTCATGCTGAGTTGCCTCACCGAACAAAGAAGAACTTAAAGCCAAGAAGCAAAGCAAAAGAACACAGATGTGTGCAGTGGAAGACACACACAATATGCAATATGGGTTAAATCCTGTGACCCTGTGGCTGAGCCTCAGATATTGTCCTAACACAAGGAAGGGGGACAGAAAGCAGATAGAGTTGTAGTGAACTGTTCATAAGCTGTAGTGAGTTGTTGAAAGTGAGTATCTGAAGCAGTCTTTGGAAAGCAGCCATGTAAACCCCAAGGATATCCCCTAAGTTCCCTGGCTAACCTTATCTATACCCAAATCCAACCTATCTTTTTTTTTGGCAGAGGCAGGAGAGAACTAGAGAGAGAGAGGGCGTTTTCCCTTCCCAGTCCAAATCTTTGTCCCCAGAATCCCCTTGAGGGCTGCGTCTGCTCCTTCAGCCTGAGTCCATCCTACCTAAAGGTGAGAGACACTCAATTGTACAGGCACTCACCAGATCCAGTCAGTGAGCCTTCCAAGGCCAGTCAAATTGCCAATAAGTTGTCCTCATTATTTGTCAGCATATAAGCCTAAAGATTCACTGACAATAGTGGGTATATTCTCCATCCCAAAGGGACTTTTTCTGTGACAAATCCAGTATGGCAAAAGCTTTCCTGAGTCTTGGTAAGAATGCACACTACAGACAGGGCCTTGTCATTAGCAGTAGAGAACAGTCACTGCCACAACATTTATTCATTTATAAACACATCAAATCTAGGTCACATTCATGCGGTGAAAAATCGCTAAGGTTCACCATAGCATCCCAACAGCTGTTTCCCAAGCACTTCTGCTGTGCCACTCAATGCTAGGTAAAACTGAAAACATTACCATAATCTCAAAGCCTTCTGCATAATACAGGGGGCACACACAGAGAGTCATCAGTTTACACATCTACACCATAGGCTATACTGACGTTTGTTACCAATGACAGCCCACCACAAGCATTTTTCTATGACAATAATTTCTACCCATCATTATATGTAGAAAGCCTGGCTGAAGACAAAACTGATAAGCACAATGATTACAATAGCTCCTTTTGCTGTTCATGCTTACACCCTTGTAATTCCCCCTGTTTACCTGGGATGTGCTTTGCCCAGCCAATGATCACCACCAGTTCCCTGTCTGCCAGGTCACAGAGGGTTGTCAGGGCTTTGATGTCACTTTCCGGCATAGTTGGATCAGGCATGGCATAAATCTTCTCTGGCTCAGCCACCAGCAAGTGGGAGACGATCTTAGTCACTGCACATTTCAAAGGAAAATTTGTTGTATCTCTCATGACATAAGGTGTCATAACAGCCCTTTCTAGAAGCCCCTTCCTGGGATAAGACATGACTATAGAGTCCATAGGACCTCAGAAATCATTTTGGTCACAACAGGAGAAGATTATATTGCAGCTACACAAGCTGTAGTGACCTGCCTATGCCAAACCAGCTCTGTCCAGAGATGACAATAGCAGGAAGCTACAATAAAGTTGTCATCCATTGTCTCAGGTAGGTCCAACAAGAGGAGGTGGAGACATGAATAATCAGTTGGATGTGGAAAAGTTTAGAGAACAGTGGGTAGTATGGAAGAGAGAAATCAGCATGGGGCTCGTTTTTGTTAATATAGCTTGGATATAGGAAAAGATCAGAATATCACTAAATGGATGTACATAATCTCCTAGGAAAGCTCTAGTATTTAACCCTAGGTACAATGAATACAGACCTGGGCTGTACTTTAGGCATACCTAATCTACTTTTGCACTATGATCATAAAAAAAAAAAAAAATCACAGTGCTGATGACTAATATAGGAAACAGAAGTGACAATTGCTCTGTTGTATGTTTTAAGAGACAAAAAAAAAGAAACTTAGTGGTTGCTCAGAGAACCACAATTCAAGACCAATACGTACGTGGCTTTTTAGCTGGAGGAGGGATCTGTAAGCTCAGGTAAGTGCTACTTTCAGAATCCAGTCTCCTCTTGTATTTCTGACGGCCTCCACGGACTCGATCCAGACGAACACCTGCAGGTAAAACATGACAAATCCTCATGATTACTTAGTGCCATAGGGATCCTTAACATGCAGATGCTAAAATTTTCTAAGTAAGATGTTCCCCACACTCCAGGGAGCTTCCCTCTCCCAAACACTTGAGATGTCAGCTGAACCCAGCAATCCCAATAATACCAGCTAGAGTGCCTCCAGCTCTAACCATGCTGCTGTGAGCTCTACTTTTATTCAAAACATTAATGAAGACAGAAATTAACCCATTCAAACTCTTGAATCACCATCAATCTGACAGAGAAATGAAAAGCTTCAGACCTCAATGCCCTCTAGATGATCTCGCTTTTAAAAAGAAAGACTTTATAAGTCAAACAAATCTGCAGTTATAAAAATAAGATTTTAGATTGTTCTTAAAAATGAGAAGTTGAATGTTCTGTAATCTCTCACTGTTTATATTTGGAAAAAAGTGACCTACAGCAAATAGATTATTAACTATGAATACAACAAAGATGTTTCAGCCTTGATCAAGTAAGGCAACAGTAATAAAAGTAGTACCCAAATAAACAGAAACAACCTCTGCTACAATAAAGCAATCATAAAGCTGAAGTGCAGAGATACTGAAGAATTTGTTGGAGCTCTTTCAAAATATAGTGAATCAAACTGTAAATAGCACACTGAAAACAGTTCCCAGTGACTAGGAAGCATCAGCCACAGTCACCATGCAAAAAACCATAGTGCAGCATTGACAGACCGGGAACAGCAGCTGAACTGTTCTATTAGTACAAAATACAATGTTAAAATCAAATAATGAAAAAAGCCATAGATATTTGTCGAATTGTCTATTATTTCTGGCCAGCCATGTGGTCTCTAATAATCAGTTCTCATCAAACTGGGGTAACTGAGCCTTGCTGGGAGAAACTGCTATTGCAAAGAACTCCAAAATAATCTTTCAAGGTGAATGTAGGATCATTCAAATAGAATAAAAATTTGCATTTACACTATACAAGTACTTCTTTAGAAACACATATGTGTTTATCTAGTCTGATCACAGGAACCAATTATGTGATACACTTACTAATCACATTGAGCCATTAATATTTTGCAATCAATCCACAACATAAACACAAACAACTAAAAGCAAACACTACAAATCAGTTTTGAAGTGATGTTTTTTGAACAATTTGTACACCTGAAAAAACTTGCAGTCTGCTGACAAATATTCTGCCCTAGGAAGAAGAATGTCTGTCACATTGCACTTTTCAGTGCCACATTTGCTTACCACGTCATGGAAAAGAGAAAGCTTTTCCTGTAATGCTCAAGCTAGCCCCACTTGCACCACATGAAACTACTACTTGTCAGAACATCTAGATCCTGATATTCTTCACGGCTGGAGCACCTAAACCAGCTTCTCTGACAGACAGTATCAACAATCCCACAACAGCAAGAAAAACCAACAGCACTCAGTTATCCAGTCTGACAGCAAAATCTCTCTGGCAGTAGCAACACCCACATGGAGGTGTAAGGGGGCATCATCTGTAAGCCATTGTGTGTGGGGAGAGAGGTTCATAGGCATGATGTTATTAATGCTATATAGCTGCTTCCTTTTAACAGTCCTTCTGCTCCCATTGAGCAGAAGCAGGAATGAGCAGACCTGGAGCTCTCCAGAGCAAAGGAACTGCTGCTTCAAGTGGCTGCCCTGTGAGGATGGCAGACATTGAGGACAGAAAGACATGAAGCCCAGTAGGTGAATTCAGATCAAACTGAGTAGTGTCCTTCTCCTGCCTCATTTCCTATTTCTGACCCTGTGTGGAGAATTCACTGACATTCCCAAGCATAAGTACTGTTTTTCTCCTCCGTTACATGTAGTGTTTCTGAAAGTTTTTGTCCATTGCTTCTTTTATCTCTGTTCCCAGCAGTAGGTACCCTATGGGCAAGACTCCTTCCCAGGAGCCTCCACACATTCTAGAGAGTGGTTTCAGAAAGAGCAGCCAGGGAATCCCACACCTGACATTATCTAGTTGTGGATGAAGCAGGAAACTGTAATTTCCATTCATGATTTCCTTCCCTCTATAAATGTGCCCTGGACTCCTAAGAAAGAAGACCTCAATGCTCTGCTGAATGAATGACACCTACCAACAAGCCAAAGAGAGGAGGGAGAGACACAAATTTCAGAAATTGCCAGTGAACCAAGTAAACATGCGTGAAAATTAAAAGGGTCAGGAATATACTGTGCAGAGATTATAGAGGAATCTAGAACAGGACTTCAGGTCTGAACCACAGGTCACCAGGACCCTCGCAGAAAGAGGGTCACAGAGGGGTCCGTTCCCTCACACCAGTGGGCAGGATGTCTTTGGTGTAGGGAGAAATCATTCTCATCCAGGAGAAACCAATGCACAGCCCTCCAAGATGTTTTTGCTGTGCAGATTGATAAGCAGCGGAGAAGAGGGGACTGGGAGGGGTAGGGAGGAAAGAGCTCCTTTCCTTCTCCCAAGGAGAAGCATGCCATCCTCCAGTGTTTGGCAGAGGGATGGCTGCACAGGTTGCAGCAGTATTAGGGACCCTCAATCAGATTATAAGGACACAAAGGACTTAAGTGCATTAAAAAAGATAAGAGAGACGCAGAGAGATTTACCCTCCATCCCTCCTTTCCTCACTGAGAAGATAGAGGTCTGTTTGCCCAAGGACTTTGGCTTGTTAATTTTGAACAAGCGTTTGTCCTCCTCTTGTTCCCTATCCTGTGTGACACTCCTTGAGGATTTTTTCAATCTGCGTTTGCAAAGCCATTGTTCTACCCTGTCGTCATCCCTCCAGTCGCAGAGCCTGTGAATAGGCTGACCCCTGCCTAACGCATCCCAGCGCCAGTTGCTGAGTGCAGCGACCTGCAGGTGCTGCAGCAGACAAAAGCATGCCAATCCCCAAGTCCCTGACTGTGACACTCCAGAAATCATGGTATCATGGCAAAATCCCTTCCCCAAAAACCTAACAGCCTAATGGGTTCTATCTGGATGGAAGGAAAATGCATGGCCAAAAACCAGGACCAAGTACTGAGCTGTGGTATTCAAGTGGCTTGTTAATGCCTGCTGTTTTACTTCGATTTCCTCAGCAGTTAAGATGGGCAGGCTGGTTACCATGCATCTCTGAGAGGAATACTAAAGGACATTAAAATGGTGTGGGGTGGTGTGGTGGGTTAGCTCAGAGAAGCAGCATGAAGGAGAGCACTGAGCAGAGAAGAAATGGGGGGTGTGGTGTGTATAAACTGAGATATGAAGTAAGAGAGTGTAAGGAGAAGAGGCTGGAGCAAGGCTGAGTGGTACATATACTGTATTTCCAAGAGCAGATTTCATACCAAACATGCAGTCACCAGAGCTTTAACTGCAAGGCACAGCAGCCATTTACAAGACAAAGCTGGTCCATACTGAAGTCTTTTACATAGGATTTGGTGCCACAGCCTGACAAACACATAGCAGTGAGAGAAAGCAGTTGCCTTCCAGCTCCTGTACAAACCCATTTCTCACATACATCCAAACTGGCCAGTTTCCAGGAGAGAAGGCAGTCATACTACAAAACTGTCACCAGCATAGGCACGTCAGGACCCCCTTCTTCTTGACAGTATCAGCAAGGACAAGCTGCTAGAGCAACAAAGAAGGAAGAGCTCACATACGCAATGTGAGAGGCTACAGTACAGGGCAAAATGTGGGAAGTACCATCCCTTGATAACTTAATCTTCTGGCAGCTGTTTCTTCACAAATGAAGGCTACCTGTGCTGGAAACATCCCCTCTCCTCCCACTCCCCTGTGTTACAAGAAAGTGCTGTTGTTCATTGAATTGTTAACGTTTTGAGGGACCCTGCCATCCTGTCTGCCCTAGGTGTGGCGCTGACCCTGGTGTCTGTCACAGGGACTCAGTCCCAGCTCACTGGCAGCACACTCTCAGCTCCCAGCCTGCCTGAGCCCCCTCTGAACTAGCAGGGAGGACGGCAGGGCCAAGACTTCTGCAGGACTTTTCGGCTCAGCGTCCTGCCTGGGGTAGGGATGTCAGTTTTCTAAGCGTCCTGTGGGTGCCACTCGTGTTCCAAGCACTTTTGCAGAGACATCTGTGCCAGCACCAAGCCTCTGCAGTGGGAGAGCTGATCTGCTGATCTGTTCAAGCTCCCTGAATTTCTCTGACATGCCCCTCGGAGAGATGTCTGCCTGACAACTTTGGGATCAGATGTCCCCTTGCTGACTTGATAACATCAAGCTTTGGGGTTTTTGTCTTAATGGAAGTAAAATAATTCCAGCTGTTTTTAAAAGCTGGACCCAGGCCGAGTCTGTCGGAAGTAAAAATAGCCGAGTATGCAGAGGCGACAGCACACTGAGTCAGGTTTAGTTTCTCTTTTATTTTCTGGGGACTAAAAATACTCTTAAAAGCTCTGTGAAGCTAAGCCCTGGCAAGTGGGAAACGCAGTCTAGGCCCAATATCAGCTGTCACAGGAAATTACTAGCCTCACCTGACTTTCCATCAAGTCCTGTCACACGCCCATGAATTGACAGGAACAGAAAGATCTATCTTGCCAAAATGGCTAACAGAGGAGCAGAGCTAAAGGTTTTGCATGGTGCATCTATACCAAGAAGGACACAACCAAAGGGAACACAGGGCAAGTGCTGCCCAGGGAGTAGTGCTCATGGGGCTGCTTTTGCAGAGCTTCCCTGATACACCGGCCAGGTCCTGTGCCCACTGCCCACCTAATCCTTGAGCTGCAGTTTCTGCATCAATACAGCCTGCTTTCTCTCTTGGCATCTGAGATGGGGGTGGTGTTCTGTAGCTAACAGAGTCCCCAGAAGCTGCAATCTGAAGTACACAGATTGGCACTGCCCAAGGAAGCTGGAATGTGCAGCCTAAGAGCAGAGAAGAAAGGGAGAAGGGTGGTGCCCAAAGTGTCTCCCATGGAATTTTCCTCTCTTTGCTCTGAACTTCAGGAGAGACAGCAGGATGTGGCAATGGAATGAGTGATCCAGAAAGAGGTATGTCAAGGCAGTAGAGAGCAGTGAGACCATAAAATTTGGGCTTGCCAAGATGGGGAAAGAAATAGCCTACAGGGAAAGGCATCTCTAATGAGTGGAGAGGCTGAAACCAGACTAGACTCTCATTTGTTACTCTGAGATTCCTCCTGGAACATCTCCTGGAGAATAACTGGTGCAATTATCCAACTCATTTGAAACACAGGAAAGCAACCTGAGGGTTGCAGGTCAGCAGGACCAGAAAAACCCAGTAACTAGAACGGTTTGGGAGGTCAGCAAGCCTGGGAATGACACTTGCAATTGGAGGGTGCAGAACCAGCCTGGGGAGGTAGGCAGTGGACCTAAAATATGCATCTCTTGTGTTACAAAGGCCTACAGAGAAATTAAATCTGTTCAAGCAGGATGATGCAGCCTGATCCACCTTTGATGTTTCCAAGGATATGTTAGTGGTTAGGAAAGTTCCTTTGCTGTCTGTCTGCCTAAAGAGTCCTTGGACTCAGAGGGACAGGTTAGCCTTATGATGCCTGATTAAACCTGGTATCAGAGGCTGTCACATGCCTTGAAGCAGTGACACAAGGCATCCTTGCTCCTCACACACAGAAACACAAGTAACATGTCCCACGTGGTTGGTCCAAAGCATACAGGATCTGGTGTAACTCACACAGCTTGCAAACCAACCCTTCCCTTCCGCCAACACCAGCTGCACGGCTGCTGGCTCTGCAAAGATGTCTCTGCAGCATTAGCCATTTTTGCCTCTCAAATGTACAGCTTCCTTCTAATGCTGAGCTGCTCTCACCTCACCCTTCAATCACCCTGGAAAGTCAGGAATTAATAAAGGCTTCAAGGACAGATGGGAATAAAGAACACCTCAATATCTTGTTCAGCTCTCTCTAATAACACACCCATGCGCTCACCCTGCATTCATGGTCCATGCAAACGTTTTTGATTGCTTTCCTTCCCAAAACTCTAAACAGTTTGAAGTAGGACAGCAGCTCTAGTAGCTACGTTAACCATGGCAGCAATGCCTGCATAGCAGCAGGCGGAGGGTCACTGCGTGAAAGGAAGAGATACAGGCACGTGCCTGCCAGGAAAAGACCAAGGATGCCTTTCACAAAATGACAATGTCCCAGCCCCACTGACTTAACCAGGAAGTAGTGCTCAGTTCTAAATCCCCAAAGGGTGTTTAATGCCTAGAGGAACCTACAGCCTTGGGTGTGATGTAACTCACCTTACTTCAGACTTTGATAGCTCCATTCTGTGCATCTGGGCTTCCTTGACAAGAAACACAGAGAAGCAGGCACCTCCACATTCACTTCACCAGCCAGACACTTAACCTGAGAAGGAGTGATGACAGATACTTCTCTCCATTGACTACCAAGGGAACCCCTGCAGGACAAAACCAATGCTTTCTCTAGGCCCAATTTTCTGTTTCAGTATATTTAAGTAGAGTGTATGAGCCTTTTGGAACAGTTAGAGAAGCTCAAGCATGAATCAAGAACCAAATTTTTAGCTAGGTGACACAATGGAGAGAGGCTCCCGCCACTGCAGGGCAAGAGGTCTGCTTGTGGCACAGATCCACAGAGGTGGAGTCAGACCCACCAACACTGCATGCTGCTGCTTTGACCAGTATCTTGGAGCAACTCTGTTTGGGCTTTGCGGCCTTGAACTCTCTCCTGAAGTCCTCATCTCAGCAATGGCTTGTCCAATACTAAGAACTGGTGTCTACTTATTATTAAATTCTTAAATCAGAATGGCAGTGCCAGGCAATTCTGAGTAAAGACCCTGTCAGGATATCCTGCAGCCCAAAGGCTAGCAGTCTTCAAAGGTGAGTCAGAGGAAAGGATTGAGAACCTTGGCAGAGCTGAGTCACTGGTGAACACTGATCACCAGAGGCTGTGAAAATGTTGATACACATGTCTTAAGTTATCATAGAGCAGTGGGACATACATTCAGTCCTACCCCACTCTTGCTCACCTCACAGGATCTTACCTACTGTGTTGTCTGAACTGCCAAAAAGCTTGTAGCACAATGTCTGGGGGTCTAAACATCCCTGGATGGTTGTAGCTTTTATCAGCTTCCTCTTTTCTGTACATGTTATAAGAGTACTAAGCACAATTTCTGGTGACAGACTGCACAAAGCATTTATCATAAACCTGCATAGAAGTGATGCCTCTCAGAACCCACACAGATGTACATCAATGGAGCCTGTAATTCACGTTTAATAGAATGGAGATTTAGTTAGGTATGGCAAGAATCTAGGCAGAATAATAATTCAAAATGAATTGCAGGAACCAAATTAAACAGATTCATAATCCATTGGAAATGCCAGAAAGCGTGGGGAGGGTCCCGGATGCACCAGTCTTACTGCCAGAAAACAGATACCAAGTGTAATTAGCCCAATATGCACTTTGTGGACAGCTCCCATTGGAAGCCCCCCTCTTCGGAGAATTAACCATTGCACTTCCAAAAGCAGCACATGCTCTGTGTCACACCATCACACAGTCCAGCTTCAGCCACATCACAAATACTCCATTCATGCCTTGCAAGATAGTTGGGTATAGATGATATAGACATCAAGATGCCACTAATCGCATCAGGAGATTCTCTTTCAAAGGACAGGGGTTTGACTGGTTTTAAACACAGGGGTATTTTAGAGAAAGAAAAATAAATTTTAATTCTCTTTCTTTTGTTTGGATGTCTCCAATAGTGATATTTCTGGCACCAGCTGGAGGCAGAATACTCTATAAATACAAAACTATTAAATCACATGCAGCAGCAACCTGATCAGGGCTGCCTTTTAATTTCCTGACATGAGCTGGCCACTAACCCAATTACCCAGAATCCCCGGAGGAGCCCTCATCCTTCCCAGGAAGCACAAAGCAAGAACCCGAGCATATTGCAGGGATGTCAGCTGAGCTTTCACTGAAATCAAATATCTTCTTGAGAGCACATGGCCTGAAAGCAGGGATGGGGGCAGGAGGGAGAGGTTGCTGGAAACACTTTGCTCCATTGAGAGATTCTTCCACTTGAAAACAGAAATGAAACACTCTCCCTTTGGTTATGTTGCTGAAAAGGAACTCTGCTGTTGAATCAGTTGTCTGGATTTTAGTGGAGGATGAAGACAAAGTTACTAAGTGGAAGCAGTTTGAGATTGCCAGTGCTTTGAATCCCTTGTTCAGATACTGGATGACTGCAGCCTATTTATAACATCACAGAGCCAAGCTTCCCCAAGGTGACAGACTTGTTTCCTTGGGAAACATTTACAACATCAGCCACTGGCTACAGGGGTTCCTAACCAGCCAGGGTCTTGAATAGGAAGAGCATGGATTTAAGAGACAGCCACTTCTGAGATCTGGAGATTAGAGGCTCACCATCTCTGAAGTGGGGACCACCTCCAATATTCACAGAGGTGCATGCACTTAGGCAGCACAAGGGTTATCAGATTGTTACAAGTTCCTGGGAGGTAAGGTATTCCCAAAGACATGGGAAACAGGAGGGAAAGGGGAACAATTAAGGGGAAAATGAACTGAATAAACTCTGTGGCTTTCCTCTGTTCACCTCTCATTTGTATTTCACTACCTGGTCCGGCAATGTCAGCATCCTCACATTCCAGCAATTACTACATCAGAAACTAGATTAGACAGATAGGAGTCCAAGAGCTTGGGGGATTTGTGACTTTGGGTGCCCTGTTAAATTTTAACATATTCTCTAGCAATTCTTACAGAAATGCATTAGGAGAAGAGAAGCCTGGGAAAGGAATGGTTGGCTGTACCTGGGCTAACTACAACACAACAGATACACTTCTGGGAAGAAACAGTCATGTAGTTAAAATAATTCCTATGCCTTTCCTGGATAATTGCCTGACTTCTCTCTTGCTCTTAAGGAGCCTCCCTTTTCTGCATCCACATCAAGTCTACCTTCATCTACCTTTCTTCTATGCATTTGTAGACTTCACCATCACCACATAAAAAATAGCTGCTGGGTGACTCCTGAGAGCCAGGAGGTGAGGCCAGAGTTTTCAAAGACATTCAGAATGGGGCAAAACACCTCTTACAGAGCAGGCTTCCTATCCTGGGAATTCCCACTCCTGCTTTTCTCATAAGAAATGCATGTAGATCTGGGTAACTCTAGAAATATCTTCTGCTTTCTGAAATAAGGTATACCTTGTCCACCATAGGACGCATTCCCAGGGCCCTTTCAGTCTTTGCCCTGTTTCTTGGAAGCCAGCCAGTGATGTCTGCACAAAACTGGGCAGAAGCCACTCAAAAGTTACTCTCAGGCCTCAGTCACGAGCAGGACTCTGAGGAGACAAGTCTCAGCACTGGCAGGGAGCATAAAACAACTGATCTTCAGCAACATAATACACATTATTCCTACTAAGAATGAAAATAAGACTCAAAGGATGGTGGAATAATGGATGACATCTCAATGCCTCGATGAGAATTTTTTTAGGCAGTTATTTTCTTCACTGTTTGGTTTGTCACTGTCTGATGTGAACCATGATTGCACACACATGCACTTCATGAGAACATTAATGACCCAGCTTTGCTTCCTCTTCAGAACCATTTATGCTTCATCTGGGACTCTGCAGATGTGCTAGCACTGAACAGGGAACAGAACAGCACACAACACAGCCTTAGAGACAATACAAGTGGGATTCCATTGAAGAAAAAATGCAGCATGGCTTCCACAACAGTAAAGGGCCAAATGCCCAGACAACAGCCAATGGTTTTAGTTTTGTCTTTATTTCTTGATGTCCTACTCTCTTATTAACCAGCAATAAATTAAATAAATTTTTCCCAAGTCTAGTTTTGCCTGTGACAGTAATTGCTGAGTGATGTCCCTGTCGTTATTTTGACCCATGATCTTTTTCATTATATCTTCTCCCCCTGTTCTTTTGAGGAGAGGGAGTGAGAGAGCAATTTGGCGGGCACCTGGTGGCCAGTCAAGGCCAACCCATCACACTGACACACTCAGAAGGACTGACCTCACTATACTCATCGTGGTGACATTCTGCAAGGTGACACACAGGATTATGAATTCAGAGAGGCAGCAGAAGTGTGGAGGGCAAGGCTGCGAGGTCATGTTTAACCACCCAACTTCCAAAATCAAACCTCTGAGCCCACTTACACAAGCCATGTGTCATCTGAAATTACGTCTACCTCTTGAAGACAAACAAATTACTGTAGAACAGAAAGGCCATGGGTGGCTAAAGCGTGAATGGCAAGGGTAAATTCTCCCCCAAACTGACGAAGTATATTGAGGTTTTCAGAGAGACCTGCCAAATTGCTGAAATTTCTCGATCCATCAATCTAGAAAGCAAGAGAGAGCTAGATCTACTTTGTAAAGCCCAGAGTTAAAAATCTACACTTTGGTCATTGTGGGCACAAAACAGACAGTGCTGGGAGCAAAGAGAAGCATTGGGGTGGTCAAAGACAGGGATTCCCAACTCTGATCAAAGCCTGTCCTCTGCAAATTGCAGAGCATGCTTGTCTTCACCGGCCATGCCCACAGGCCAGGCACGTATATAAGTTATCATCTCCATTTGAGGTCAGCAGTATCACAGTTGCTCAAATTTCTCTGATTTTTGCAGAGCAAGGAGGCACGCACTTCTGCTGGATGAAGATGTGAAGATGCTCCATCTCCCGCTGTCTGCAGGCTGGTACTTCAGCAAGGCCAAGGGTAGCAGAACGCAGGTTTTCTGGGGAGAGTGCCTCTCCATAGGAGCACTAGGACTGGAGTGTGCTGGAATCCTGGACTCCAGATTCAGCAGTTTATTATCTGAGCCTGCTACTGAGGGGCTAATTAATGCTCTCTTGGGGCACACTCCAGATGGAAGGTGAAAGTGAGCGACAGGCAGACAGACAGGCCAACACTTTAGACATCTGAGCCAGTTGGGCTCCGTGGGCAGAGCCTTCCGCCTGCTGCTTTCCCCAGCGGGTCTCGCCTACCCTGCAGCGTCATGCCAGGAGAACTTGAGACAGCAAAGCTCTGGTGTCCGTGCAGTTTCCTTGTTGCAATGCATTGATCGTAGCTCTCTTAAAGAAAGTGGCCTGGATATCTGAGACAGCTATTGATTGCTCCATTGGCTTTCTTCCTGCCCTGGTCCTCATTCACTTGGCATTGCCTATGCTTCTATGTTAGGGACAGTCACCCCAGATCTTAAAGGGCTACATTCACAGCTATTCACCTAGCTGCACCCCATGTAGGTAGGAAAGAAGATACTTGGTGACCCTCATATGCACTCCCCAGGGGGAGGGCCTAAGTCTCTCCTGCAACATCAAGCTGAGCATTTCAAGCATAAGGCAGAAGCCTTAAGTCATGGTTACCTGTTTTTACCATATTTGAATACTGGTGCCTTCTGCCTGAAGAACAGGCTCACATCACATGCCCAGTGGGCAGGAGGTTGTCTGTACATCATGGACGATGACAATCACCAGGAAAATCTTTCCTCCGTTAATGAGAAGAAATCATGAAGCTCTTAATTAAGTACTAACAGAATATCATACTTTTCTTCTTCAGAGGAAAGACAGTTTCTTTATCCAGAAATGTCCTCACTAAGGTACCAGCCCAGTGCCAAGGACATCAAGGAGAAACCTGTCAAGAATAACTGGTTTCTAGATCTTGCCTTTAACCACAAGACCATTCTTCTCCAAACTCCTGATAATCAAGCAGGAGAAAGAATCTGGCTTAGCAACCTTCTGCCATGGAGAAACCCAAGGAAGAAGAGAGAGGTACACTGAGGCAAAGTAGGAAGGGCAACTACTTAAAGGAAAAAAATCATAGCTCAAATATCAAGACACATCTTGTCCTAATGAGTGCTTGGAGACTGCAGAGTAGGCTCTCTGGGGAAACCAAAACATCAGGGATTTTAAAAACAGTTAAACTAATAGAAATGTACAGCTGGGAACACTCCTGCCCTGGCAGAAAAAAGGGATGGATGAGCTGATAGGTTGACAAAACAGGGATGGAAAAGACCAATGAACTTTTTCTAATCCAAAACCCCTTGACAATTCTGCATTTTTTAGGCAATTCAAACAATTATGGATTTGTTCTTTCCAGAAACTCCTGGCTCTGTGGAGACAAAAGACTATAAACCCATTTTACTCCCTTTTTGGATTTTGCTTTTAAAGATGTGTATTGATTGAATTCTGTATACTAATACTTTCTGTTTCCACCAAGCTTCACATGAGGTTAACTAATTGCTCCTCACAATCCTTCTGCAAAGGAAAGCAGTATGGCCCTCATTTCTCAGCTTGGGAAACTGAGCAAAAGAAACAGAATAAAAGATGTCTGCCCAACATCACTTGCCCGCTCCATGTTAGGACATCAGAGTCTGTTTGAAGACTGGTAGTGTAGTCTCCTCTGCTCCTCTTGATATTGTCATGTGTTCTTGCATCTCACTACTATCAATAAATCATCATACTCTGTATTCCACAGCTCTAAATATTATGGGCAGGATCACAGATACACTAACATCAATAGCAAATCACCCTTCCCCAGTGGCCTTAATGATGCCAAATCAATCCCTATATGAATAACTAAATATACTTCAGCACAAAAGCAGCCTTAGAGTCAAAATTCAGTTTGCCATGAGTAATATGTATCCCACAGGGTTCAGGTGTTTAGGCACAGCATGTTATAAGTGAACCTACATTGCTTTCCAGCCTAACTCTGCTCTGGAACGAGTTAACTATTTTTGCATAACTTGAAGGCTAAGCCACATAAGGCTTCACAGGACCCTGCTCTAGACAGTGTCAAACTCCCAGAGGATGCCCTAGCTACACAGTCAGGCACACCAGCGCTGTCTCCTGTGACTGCTTCCCCAGCTGCCAGGTCCAAGAGGCTCAACTCCTTGGATGTAGGGTAACATAGACACAGGCAGCCAGCAAGCCCGGACCCATGCTGCTGCTCTGCAGAGTGACTGGAGCAACATGAGGGTTTTAAGGTTGTTTCATGGGATTCATATAAGCAGGCTAAAGCACATCACCAATCTGCACATCGACAAAAGCCAGTGGCACTAGTGTGAATTGTCATGCAAGTAACAGGATATACAGTATCACAGTATCGTAAGGTTGGAAAAGACCTTTGAGATCATCGAGTCCAACCTATGACCCAACACCTACACCTACACCTACTCCTACTTGTCAACTACACCATGTCACTAAGTGCCTCATCCAAATTCTCTTTGAACACCTCCAGGGATGATGACTCGACCACCTCCCTAGGCAGCGCATTCCAATGAACAATTACCCTCTCAGTGAAGAATTTCTTCCTAATGTCAATTCTAAACCTCCCCTGGCGAAGCTTGAGACCGTGTCCTCTCGTTCTGTCACTGGTCACCTGAGAGAAGAGTCCAACTCCTGCCTCACTACAACCTCCCTTTAGGTAGTTGTAGAGAGCAATAAGGTCTCCCCTGAGCCTCCTCTTCGCTCCCTCAGTCGCTCCTCATAGGGCTTGTGCTCCAGCCCCTTCACCATCCTCGTTGCTCTCCTCTGGACACACTCCAGCATCTCAACATGCTTCTTAAACTGAGGGGCCCAGAACTGGACACAGTACTCCAGGTGCGGCCTGACCAGTGCCGAGTATAAGGGGATGATGACCTCTCTAGTCCTGCTGGTCACACTGTTCCTGATGCAGGCCAAGATACCATTGGCCTTCTTTGCCACTTGAGCGCACTGCTGGCTCATGTTGAGTTTCCTGTCCACCAGCACTCCCAAGTCCCTTTCCGCCTGACTACTCTCCAGCCACTCTGCACCCAGTCTATAGCTCTGCATGGGGTTGTTGTGTCCAATGTGTAGGACCCAGCATTTGGACTTGTTAAACCTCGTGCTATTGGAGTTAGCCCATCTCTCCAGCCTGTCAAGGTCCCTCTGTAGGGCCCTCCTACCTTCTAGCAGATCGACACTTCCTCCCAGCTTGGTGTCATCTGCGAACTTGCTGATGAAGGACTCGATCCCCTCATCCAGATCATCAATAAAGATATTAAACAGGACCGGGCTCAGCACCGAACCCTGAAGGACACCACTAGTGACCGGCCGCCAGCTGGATGGGATACCATTCACCACCACCCTTTGGGCTCGGCCATCCAACCAATTCCTAACCCAGCACAGTACATTCCCATCCATGCCACGGGCTGCCAGCTTGTCCAGTAGTCTACTATGGGAGACAGTGTCAAAGGCCTTGCTGAAGTCCAGGTACACCACATCCACAGCCTTCCTCTCATCCACCAGGCGAGTCACACGGTCGTAAAAAGAAATCAGGTTGGTCAGGCAGGACCTGCCTCTCCTAAAACCATGCTGGCTGGGCCTGATCTCTCCCTCATTCCTCAGGTGCTGCATGATCACACCCTCTCCCTGAACTACCACATGCAGAGAAGTAGGTTTCCATTGGTGCCTCTTTTAAGCTCAAAAGTAGGTGCCTCCCTCCCAGCAGTGGATCAAGATCCTCCAAGTCTATCATCTCTACAGCTAGTCAGGGAGGGCTAGACTACACAAGCCTGCATCTCTTCCCCTTAGTAACTGGTGTGCTCTAGCTGGAACATATTTAACCACAGAAACTATACATCCATCAAAGAACAAAACAGGGTTTAACATCTAATCTACATTCTTAACAACACTGGTTGTCATCAACTTGCCTCTCAAGAAACAGAGAGCCCTAATGCAAAGCACTACACACTCAAGTGACACTGTACAATCTATCACCAGCTGCTATGACAGTACGACCTGGAAGCAAGCTGCATGCTGACATCACAGCTCCAGCATACAGGACTTGTGCAGACCACAGTCAGCCACAGTTCCTCCTGCTTATATTGAAGCTACCATGCTCTGCCAGGTACAGCAATGCAGAGGGTTACATGCAACAGTTCTCCTTCCTTCCCCTTCCTCCCCTCCATGCCTCCCTCTTCCAGAGACACCAAGGGAAACAGAGCTTTAAAGTCAATCCATAAGAATATGTTTAATTGCCACCGAATTCCCTATGGTTCACCGTGAATGGACAACGACTGGGGAGGGGCACGGGGGGAGCAAAAGCAGCAGAAGAGAGAAGCTGAACACTGCTCAGACAGCGCCGAACAGATCAATAGGCTGGGCAAAGCGCAAGTTGAGCATGCAGGGCGGGGGACCCACAACTCCCAGACAAACCCGTATTACCCACCATTGTCAGAAAGTCTTATGAGTGGGAATATGGGCAGACCTTCATCACGCACTGTGCCATAGCTCTGCATAAATTCCATCCTTCCCTTACGAAGCCCAGCCAACCCAGTCAAGACCACACAAGAGCCTCTCCTCCCCAACACTGCAAAATGATCTGGGGGGCAAGAGCAGCAACATCCTCCAGCCTGGAGTTCCTCTGGGAAAGGAAAAAGTCTAGTACAGCCAGTTTCCTGTTATTTGTCATATTTACAAGTGCTAGAAGTAATACCCTAGCATGAGGGTGTTGACTAGAAGCACTTTCCTCTCCAGATCACCCTCTTGGTCACTGCCCATCCTGACTCTTCTATAAAACCTGTAAAAAGATAACTTCAGAAAGCCAGCGAGGGTAAACATGCAGTTAGCCTAGGAGATCCTGCAAGGTCTGGAGACCCAGATGCTGTTGGGACAGAGAACAATTCTCAGGCTGACTCTAGCTTACCTTCTTTTAGCATCCCCACTTTGAGGCATTTCATGAAGCGACATGCCTGACAGGACTTGCGTCTCCGTTTCGTGATCTCACATTCATTGGTGGCGGGGCAGCTGTATTCAATATTCCCTGTAATCAAACACAGAGATGGTCACCAAGGAACCATGTTCTCCCCACTGATCCACAGACAGGCTGTAGTGCCCAGATACTCCCACCACCATCAGTCTGTATATTTGCTCACTCATTTGCACACACACACACACACACACACACTCTGAGACCACAGCCAACTTGTTAGAAAACATTTCTGAAAAAAAGCAATAATGTGCTGAGCACTAGGAGAAACTTGTCCATGCAAGGGGCTGACTGCAATGCTGGGCTTTCAGGCACAATGTGTCCTTCAGGCACGTCATCATCCCTTGTGATGCATCCCCTATAACCTGGCATGTTCCTTGAAGTCCAGGGCTAACAGTGGGATTAGTTGAGACATTAGCAGCATTCCCTTTGCTGCCAGTCTTGCTCCATCTCTGTGGGATCGATGTCACCTCTCCTTTCTTGCCTTCCCTGGGGGACCAGAGAGCTTAGAGATGGCATTTCCTCCTCTTACCAGTTGGCATACTACAGGTAGCAGGCAAGTGGTAGGTTCAGATTGAGAAAGATGGATAAGATGTTCTGTAAAATAAATACAGGCTCTCTACGCAAATCTTCCCATTTTTACTTTCTTAGACCTTGTGAACCTGCCTCCCACTCCTCTCCACAGAGCGTCAGCACTTCTTTCCTCACTTTTTCATTTATGATCACCTCACAAAACCTCACAACACTGCCTCAGAGACAAACAGGAAAAAATTATTTCAAGTTGCATCATATTTTATCATAATCCAAGATCAACATAATCCCAGTAATGTGCGATTGCAGCCCAGAAGGCCAACTGCATCCTGATCTGCATTAAAGGAAGCGTGGCCAGCAGCTGCAGGGAGATGATTCTCATCCTCAGTGTGGCTCTCATGAAACCTCACCTGGAATGCTGCATTCAGCTCTGGGGCCCCCAGCATACAAAAGACATGGAACTATTGGAGTGAGTCCAGGAAGGTGATCAGAGGGCTGGAGTACCTCTCCTATGAAGACAGACTGAGAGAGCTGGGCTTGTTCAGCCTGGAGAACAGAAGGCTCTGGGGAGACGTTATAGCAGCCTTCCACTACCTAAAGGGTGCCTACAAAGGCTGGAAAGAGACTTTTTTGCAAGGGCATGGTATAGGACGAAAGGGAATGGCTTTATACTGGAAGATATATGGGAGAAATTCTTCACTATGAGCATGGTGAGGCACTGGAACAGTTTGCCCAGAGACGTCATGGATGCCCCATTCCTGAAAGTGTTCAAGGTCAGGTTGAATGAAGCTTTGTGCAACCTTGTCTAGTGCAAAGTGTCCCTGCCCATGGCAGGAGGGTTGGACCTGGATGATCTTTAAGATTTCTTCCAACCCAAACCATTCTATGATTCTATGCATGTAACTGAAACATGGATGCAAAGGTCTGAAATGAGGATGAAAGTGGAATTATGCTGGATCACAGCGTAATGCAAAATTTTTTAGTCCTAGAAGACAACAGACAGAAAAAGCTGTCTCCACCTTGCCATTCACTTTGGAGGTGATGTTTCTGAAGAGGACTATTCAAAGTTTGCTGTGGAGTAAGACTAGAAATCTAAGCTTGACAGTGATGGATTGACAACAACAATATTTAAGCCAGTCTAGCTACTGGGTAACTCAGGCATCTCTGAAAAGGATTTCTAAGCTCTACAGTTAGCTCAGAAGAAAGGAAAAGTTGGCTTTGTGGTTTAGAGCAAGAAATTGAGATTCAAGAGTTCAATCAGGGCTGTAGGGAGAAGAGAACATGCAGTATGGACTTCGTATACCATCAGATTAGAAGCAGAGCTTACAACTTAGCAGCACTAGGATGGGACTTGATTTTTATTCCTACTTCTGTAATGTATTTTGATGTGACCCTTCCTCTAAATAAAGACCAACAATCTAATACATACCAATCTCTTGCGGTGCTGATTAGACCTTAAAGCTAACTAAGCAACTGGAAAGTCCATTGGAAATCTGAGTAGAAAGACAGTGAGCAGATTCAAAAGGAAGAAAGCACCATTTGATTTATCTTACTATACTTGATTCATACTGAGTGAAATCCCTTGAGCATACAACCTTCAAAGTCTAAAGGTGATCTTCCTGCTAGTCATAAACCTTCCACCTCTTGCCTTGTCACAAGACTTGCAACTTGTTCCTAAGCTCCAGCCCAGCCACCCCATTTTCACCACTGCTTATCTGCACCCAAAATACAGTTTGTCTGCAGGAGCAGAGTGTGCTGCACAAGTTGCTTCCATTCAGGCTGTATTTCGTCATTGTGCAGTATCTGAATTTCAATAGCCAGCAATGTGTCAATGTTCTCAGGGAGCTGGAAATTGAGATTCAGGCTTTATCTCAAGGTAATAAACAAACTCCTGCTCTAGACACAGAGCTACAGCACATTATAGACCCTTGAATACGGAGGCCCTGACCTCATGATCAAATACTTGCTGTGCCCCACACAGGAAGGAACAGAGCAGGAACAAACCTGGGATAAAACTCAACACAGTCTCACTTTGAAAGGTATTGCCTTAGTTTCAATGACCACTCACCAAAGCCAGGATCAGAGTTGTGAAGAAATATAAGATTTATATTTTGTGGTCCCAAGAGCAAAACTTTACCCTCTAATACAGAGACACTGCACCAAGGGCACTGAGCCCTTGTATCAGTGGCAGGCAGTGACAGCCCTCAGCTAGCAGCTCAAGGTCCCTCTACACTGTGTCAAGCTGATTCCCCAGCTCCCTGATGCCTCCAGCACACGAACCCCTTGACAAGCAAAGTACTGGAAATGGTCTACAAAACCTACAACACAACTAAACACGATCGTGTCAGAGTAAGTGTAGGTACTGGTTACCATATACACACTGTATGTATAGCTTGAATAAAGAGTTCTCAAAGGCACTTCTGTACTGGGATCACGACTGTTAAAGAAGCAGAGGAGGGTGGGCACTGGACAATCTACACTTTCTGGATGGCAATGCAGTGGTGACCATGTAGTGCAATAGCCATGTGGCTTGCTGATAAGCACAGGTGAAAAAATACACCCAGCTCTCGTGGGACACCCCATTTAGCATGCTTATTGCCTTCACAGGTAAAACAGGCTCACGTGTCCCTTCCACAGGGGAAGGGAGAAAAGAACGCACCGGAAGCTGCATCTTACAACCCTCTCTACAGGCCCAAATGCTAGATGTGAGGCCCACTGTACCCTTTTAACCCAAGACAATGTGCCAAAGTAAATGCAGTTTTGTATCAGGCCCCAAAACATCCTTTGTGCTGCATGGTTTGAGCTACAGATGAGGACAATACCTGCTATTATTGCAGGAAACGGGGACATCACCAGGGTAGGCAAAATCAGCATTACTCAAGCAGAACTCGTCCTAGAAAAACTATCATCTCTAAAACTTTAACAAAGTTCTCTGACTTTTTTTTTTTGTGTGTCTCAATTTCTTTTATGGGTCCTGGGGCTGGCTGCCAGCACAGTGAGCTGCTCACAGCTCTCTGTAATTTCTATAAGTGCCCCATGATAAAGTGATGAGATTAACTCATCAAAATTCCAGCAGCCTCCCAGCAGCTGGCGGTCACACCACTAGCCCGGCTGCCGGCAGCATAGAGGGCTCAGAGAGATCTTCCCCTTCACAGCAGCAAGAGGTGCTGCAAGGCCCCGCAGAGCAGTATCAGCACACAAGGGTGCACATGGATAAGTCTGTATGCAAGTATAAAATTTGAATCAAGTCTCTGTGTTGTGAGCTGTAGATTACGTGACCCAGAAAGAAAGGGCAGAAAGAGCAGTAAAATGAGGCCTTCCTTTGAACTGTTGCTTGTTAGAAGAAATTTCTTTGACTTAGACGATATTTACATTTGACCTGAAAAAACTGTTACGACCTCATTGATGCCATGGCACAAAATTTACCTAAAAAATGGCTTCAAAAAATCAAGTAGCAGGTGACCAGATAAGAGTTTGGATTTGTTCTAAGCCTTCACGTGTCACCTTGGAGGGCAAATCACTTCCTCTCTGTGTCCTAGTTTGCCCATCTACAAAATGAAATGAAAACCAAATCTACCTTCTGAGGAAATCGTGAGTCTTGTTTCATTAAGGTTTAACTGTACTTTAAAGCCTTTAGATAAGGGATGCTAAGGAACAGCCAAGGACTATTAAAGTGATAGATCATGGGTTTTATGCTGGAGAACTATAAAATGACCCTATTTTCTGTAAAATTAGACCTTTGTTAGACACTTTGGAACATAATTTCCAGAGCAAATAACAGGAGCACCTGAAAATTGCACACCAGAGCTTGGTCGTTCAAGAAATCCCATAGCCACCATACCTCTCTGGAAGAGGAGGGACTGGGAAGAGGACATTGCCTCCCTGAGCTTGGGGAGCACAGTAAAGTCCCACCCAGCCCTTGCTTAAATTATGGACAGGGTTCCTCAGGGAAACTGAGCTCAGAATTGGTACAGCACTGAGAGCACAAGCTGTTCCCGCCTACTGATCCTGCCTTTCTATAAAGCCTTTCTACAGGGAAACTCAGGAAAGACTGGATAGAAGTAGGCAAGTAAATCTTTTAAGCTAAAATATTTTCAGCTTCTCTTTTCTAAAGAACCCTTCCTATCTATCCTCTTTTTTCAGGTTTCTTCATTGTTTTTCACCACTCGTTCTCTCTCCTCTCCTTTCCTTGCATACTCTGTCCTGTTCTGCACTGCTGCACATAGACCTATCAGCTCTTTCTTTGGGTGACTCAGAAGGCAGCTCTTCCCAAATTTCAGGGAAACACCCAGATTCAGACATATCTTCTATTAAGTTCCAAATTCCATTCATTCGAATCATGTCTTTCACCCCAGTGATCTGACATAGCATGCTGCAGTTATGACCAATGATGTGGTGTCACTCTCTGCAGGCCCCACAGGGCCAGAGGGCTGAGAGAAGGAATTCCCAGGGAAATCCATCTCATAAGCTACTCAGCTCATGCATTTGTTTCCTCTTATTCCAATTTTTGTAATAATTGAACGCGTCCCTCAGGGGTGGGATTTTTTTGTTGTTGGTTGGTTGGGGGTTTTTTGCTTTAGTTTTGGCTTATTTGTTTGTTTGTCTGTTTTATTTGTCTGTTTTACAATACCATTGCCTTAGGAAGGTCCCTTCAGGCAGCCGGTAAAATGCCTCCATGGTACCGCTATTCTGCATGACTGGGACAGTCTGTAAGAGAAAGCAATCTGACTTTTCAATAAGCCACTAGCTCTGATTACACTTTCATTTCAGTATCCACAAGCTTTTGTCCTGAATCCTTCTTATCTCTAATTCCAAAGGTAAACAAATCACAGGTGTCTCAGTGAAAAGGGACCTGAAAACTGTTAAAAGGCCCTCCATGAGTGCAGTGCCAGACCAGCAGTTCCTCTCCCCTCAGCAGGTATCAGTTTGATCTCCTTGCATCAAGGAGGGGCATCACTGCTAATATGCATGGAGTGAATTCTGTTACCTTCCAATCAAATCAGCCCTTCTAATTGAGGCATGATAGCCTGGGCCTGGTGTGAGGAAAGGTAATTTGTGAAAACCAGAGGAAAATCTCCCCAACAATCCACATGAAGTAAGAGAGGTTATTTTTTAAGCCACAGTTTTCAAAGAGATTTAAATATTGAACCTGTAAACCTGTATTTAGGCACTTGAATAAGCAACCTGATTTTCAGCAGGGCTGTGCTATGCTTCCAGGTACATGTGCCTGATCTAGGTGCCTGAGTATATAGAAGCATCAGCAGAGGCTCCTGGTTCTGGAAAGAAAAAAAATAAAACAAATAACCCCAAAATCCCACCAAAACCAATCAACAAACAAACAAAAAAAACCTAAAACAAACTAAAAAAAATTCCTCACTCTAGTAAACACTTTTATCACTTAAAGGAAACGAGACTTCAGAAAAGCAGGTGATAAGTCCTAGTGCTTGGACGAACGAAAATTTTACTTCATGCAGCTTATACAGTAAGAAAAACAGAAATGTGAGGACCAAGGCTTCAGGATTCTTGGTGCTATGAAAGGAAAAGGGGGTAGCTATAGATGTAACACCAGCCCTGTTTGCCTCCTCAGGGTGGCACACTTGGCTCCTGCTCCACAAAAAATGGAGTTGGACATTTTGCACAACCTCAGTTAAATCAGCTCTTGCTTGCACAAGGACACAAGAGATGGGCCTTGGGGCTCCCTACCAGCAGCAAGTTTGTGCGTATGGTTTCTGACACAAAAATACTTAAGTTCCAGAGCAAAGATCCCTCTGCACAGGGTTTTCTGTACAGATGCACTGAGGCAAAAAGAAAACACAAGACTAATGGAGTTGATTTTCACTGGAGGTGGTTTCCTGAATCCAAGTGCTAGAGCTGTGAATAGTGAGCAGCACTGAGTCACTAGATCCAGGGAATTCCCCTGGTTATGCTTCAAAAGTTTTTGGAAAGCTCAGAACACTTAGTTTTTGGCTGTGAACTCCCACCTGAAAAGCAGCAGGCATGTGTCTGAGAAAGACAGACACAGTGCTGTGGTCACTACTGTAGGGACACAAAACCTCCATTCTGCATCTCACAGGCCCTTTGCTGATCCTGTAGATTGTGATGTTCTTCTGTCTCAGAAAATGAGAAAACTCTCTCAACCACTCCTCCCTTCCCAGCAGCCATTCTAACCACTGTAATGACAACCAGGAAGCCCTAGAAGACTATGGATACTGTTAACAAGACTGTTATAAATCCCTGCAAGTCTTCTGAGCTGCACTATCCACGTTTTAAGCCCCTTATTAGTGTTAGGGTATGCCAGTACAGCAGTTGTGTTGCTACACTCACTGACTTTGAAGCTTCCAAGACTCACGCAGGAAATCCACAGATGCAGGCGTATTCAGAAAATGATGGTAAACGTGCCTCTTCCCTCTGACTCTCCAATAACCAGTTCTCTTAAATATCATTCCTTGCAAGTCCTGCTGTATCACCTTATGGATATGAGTTCCAAGCACGCAATGAGATGATTCACAAAGATCAGACAAAGAAATCGTAATTCAGATTTATTTTTCTGAACTTTAAGCTTTGATTTTATATTAAAGGGTCATTTTAGAAATAGCCTTAATTTTCACCGTTTGAAGATGAAAAATAGATGAAAGGTAGTCACAGTCATGAATACGTTGAATAATAAAGGACTCGTGTGGTTACATAGCACTGTTAATAGTTAATATATAGAACAAGCAAAACTACCTACCAGTTGTAGCGACTGATGAACAAAAGATAATGATAATATGTTTGATTGGTATATAATACTCCATCTACTGAGAAAACTATTAAAAGAAGGAAAATAGTAGACAGATGAAAAATTTGTATCTTGTAAGAAATCCAGCATTTGCCTTTGTCCTAAATTTGGATAAAAGGATTAGTTAGGATTTCCATGGAATAGAAATTCAGAAATATCCATAACACATTATCTCTCATGTAACAGATCCATTCCATCACATTCAACTAACATGAAATTCTAGGTTTCAAATCAGACCTCTCTTAAGCACCACCAGCAGCACACTGCAACATGCCCAAAACTCAAATTCTCAGTCTTCACTAGATTGCACATTCCACGTTATTCACAAGGTCAAGTGATACCCATAACACATGTTTTTATGGAGCACACTTGCACTATGGACGTAAATGTAAACTGCCACTAGAATATAGTGGAGACTCAAAGCACAGTTCCCACAAAGCAATACAGTGATACAGAAATAGGATTAAAATGTTGTAAAGCAGCCTAGCCAACCAAAAATGCTTCAAGCCAGTCCAGAATTTCTGACTCTGCCTCAAAGCATGGCAAGTCCAGCCCTTGGGTTCAAAATAACATGTTCAGAGAGAAAGTCCTGCAGCCCAGTGGCACGTGCATCTCACCTCAGGTTTTCATCTTTCCAACAAGCATTTCCAGTGCTGCAAAGTGGGAATGACACACAGGTTTCGAGGCCTCGATACTTCTCTTGGGCCATCTAACACAACATGAGAGAGGTCACAGGTGTGACCACACCTGTGGGACAGGTTATGATGTGTTTTGTGATCCTGGCTTAGTTCAGCAAAACTGAACACTCCAATTCAGCTTGAAGTGAATCAACGGTTCAGATTTTCCTGACTTCTTTTTTTCTTCTTTCATCAAAATCTCCCTTGAAGAATTCTGACTTGGTAAAAAATTCTACTTTTCTTTGGAAAAATCCTACTGATGCAAAAGTCCTACATAGTAAAAGTAGTGAGATAACCAGTAGTACAGATAACCAGCCATGTCCATGCTGGCTTTCAGCCTATCTTCTCCCCACCACTTGAAAAGCAACAGCCCTTGTGCTGTCCAGGACAGCCTGGCTTCACCTGGCTAAGGGGGAAAGTGAATTGCAGAGCTGTCAGGCTGAAAAAAGGTCTGTAGCTTGGATGTTCATTCTTCCCACTGCTGTAGCAGCAGTAGGGGGGAACAGAGAGGCTATTGTAAGATCTTTCTGCCTCAAGATATGAGGTTTTACTTGAGGTAATGCTGCTAAAAAAACCAACAGGCAGACTGGGGTCATTTGTAGCAGGTGATAGGGGGCTAGTTGGAGGGGTTACTTAGTGTGAAAGCCTTGCTTCATGGTCAGGGGTATGTAGATAGGGCTGCAGTAGTCTAGTCTTGCAGGTGAGATTCAGACCCATTTTATAGCAGCATGCACACCTGTTACTTAAGGAAGTTATCAAATGTAGGGCCAGCAGATTAAGTACTCTCATAACAGTCATTAGTTTTTCATCTTTCAATATTCAAGAACAGAGAAGTGAGACCACAAAATCCTTATGATAAATTTACCTACTGCATCTCCTGAGCACCTGGGAAATCCTGGGGGTGTAGCTCCATCTCTGTACTCAAACTTTTGAGTAAACACCATTTGCAGATACCAGAATCATGGCAAGTCCTTTGATACTAGCAGGGAATGCAACTGTATAACATACCCATCTGCACGCTTTCTGCACAGTCTACATCAATGTTCTGCAGCTTGGATTAAGATTTTTCCACTTCTTCAGTTAGATGATTCAGTTAGATCTACTGAATAAAATCGTTGCAGGATGAACAAGTTTTGGAAATGCTTTTGCCAGTTGCAGTCTCTTTTACGTGATTCTTAAACCTGTTTCCCTTGCACCCCCAGTGCTGTGCTTAGAGAACACACACACTGCAGCAGAGCCCTGGGAAAGGTGCATTTTCTTGAATCAACCAAACTTAGCAGCCCTATTTGCTGCCCACTCCCCTGAGCTCAGCCTTCAGCTCCATAGCTGAAATTGCTCACCCTCAGGCACAGCACACTCAGCTCAGTCTTGGGAACAGAAGCATTTTCGTACCTCAGTCGCCAGTCCAAGCTGATGACAGGGTGAGAGAAATCTCCACTTACTCCTTTCCCCCATCTGTTACACGTTAACAGGCAATTGATTAGGGAACTACAAGGAGAATATGGCTGTGCTGGGGAGAGGGGATTGGAGGGAAGAGCTGCTCCTTCTTGAAATTAAGTCAGCTGTCATATCACACAGGCTGATACAGGCTCTAGGTACTGCTGCCCTGCACAGTTTTCTTTTGATTTTCTCTGAATACACTTCAAAAGTTCCTAGGTCTTTTTCTCTCTCTCCAGGTTAGTCCCCTCTTCTGCTCTGCCTCAGCAGTGCTCCAGTATCGCTCCCAGGAGGGGTTAGTTTTTCAGTCTCTTCCTATATAAGGAGCCCCTAGGGTTTTGCTTCAGAGTACTACCTTGTCCCTCCTTTAGCACCTGAATGTGCTAAAAAGAAACACTGGGAATGGGTCCAAGTACTGGAGGAGGGACAGAGTCAGTGCTGACAGTCAGAAGTGCAAATAAAAGTTCACATTCAATCACAGGAGATTCAGCAATGACAAATCACAAAAACCCTGTCAGGGAACAGGCTAATGCCCAAGAGATGGCCATGGCTTCAGAAGAATCAGTGGGGCAACACAGAGTGATTATTTCCGCAGCTGGATAATAGCAGAAAGAGACATCTAGAATCTAAGAAATTAAGTTAGAAATAGTGAACTCTACAGAGACCTGGGATGAGCTGCATCCTGTGCTGCTTTATCCATCAAGCTGAACATCCCCAGTGAGCTGAGCATCCCCAGTGAGTATAATCAGGCCCATTCAATGAACAAAAATAAAATGAGTGCTCTCCCCACATGCGCATTTCTTTCACAGGAGACAACAAAATGTTGGTGTGGTGGATTGACCCCAGTCAACAGTCACAGCTGCTTGCTCACTGGACACCTGTCTCCAGTCAACCCACCATGGTTGGGTAAACTCAATACACTTTACACTGGAAGGTGAATGATCTTGCCTTTTTTTCCAGTTAGTGAGTGTAGGAAATAAAAAGAGTATCTGTACATCCAGGCATGTTTGCTCACACAGGGCCTGCTTGTGTATGTACACCCAAGTGTCTGTGGATGTTGGAGCTTGCTTGGATGCACTCCCACCTTTGGCTATACTGTTTTACCTGCATGTGTGCATGTGTGCAGCATACCTTTGGCAGTCAGATCACAGTCACACACCTCATACGTGAATTGTACATGCAGGAGCAATGCACTGCAATTCATCTCACATACATGCACTGAGGTTTTCAAAATTACCTGGGGAATTTCTTATCTTTAGCAAGACTGACAAAACCTGTGTTTCTCTCTTTCCCTCAGTGCCTAAGTGTTTTAATCTTCAAATAATTTGCACCTTAATGAAAAGGGTTAGTGGAACTGGAAAGGAGGAACACAGGATTGATCTCATCCAAGCAGCCTGTCCAGCCTTGTGGTGAGGTCTGTATGGAGTCTATGGCCACAAATTAAGACTGGCAAGACAGAGGGAGAACCTCTCCTATAATGCATCTTTTCACCTCAAGATGCAGACATCTGGAAAGATATGTCATCTCTAGGCAGGGGCATCCTCTCCTTTAATGGGCCTTAAAAATACCTTTAGAATGCAAAGCATTTCCTTTCCAGGCTTCACCCCACTAGCAGCCACATTATTAGGGTATCAGTGCCACTAGCAGAGGCAGGAAGATCCACTAGGCCAGATACCCAGATGTGGTAGCCAGCCAGGCGAGGAACTTGGCAAAAGTTCCTGCCACTGCAAAGCCTAACTTCACATCCAGGTTTATTTGTAAGGACCAGGGCTGAGCAGAAGGAGAGAGGAAGCATACAGAAGGTTGAAGGGTTAGGTGCACTACATTCATCCTCCCTTTCCCCATTTTATATGACATGGAAACACTGCAGTCTCAGCAATGTCTGGGGTTACCTCCATTTTTTGCTATGGAGTGCATGTCTCAGTTTCCCTCCCTTCCCACCATACCTTGAATAGTCCTCTTGAAGAAGGCTTTGCATGCCTCACAGGAAGCCACGCCGTAGTGGTACCCAGAAGCAATGTCCCCACACACCAGGCACAGACGCTTGGGGATTGCATTGAGCATGTACTCGCACTTGGTGGGCGAGTCCTCCATGATGGCGCTGGCGCAGTCGTCGTAACGCTTACGGCAGGACCCACTGCCAATCCCCGTTCCATTGAACATGGGTGGTGAGTCTAGGCCATTGGGGTGGCCACCCATGGCGATGCCGTAGCCACCGCTAGCGTCGGAGGAACCGCTTGGGCTGTGGTGGCTGATGGCGTCGATGCCAGAAGATGGGCTGGAGGGCTCGGTCTTGATGAAGGACCCACAGCTGGAGGAGAGGTGCCGCTCCTCCGTGGCCATTCTGCCGAGCAGCCTGCGGGGAGAGAGTAAAGGCACTCAGCGGCCTCCTGGCCAAACCCAGCTCCAGGTTGGTCGAAAGAGAGGCCTCCTTTTCCCACCTCAGTCCAGTTCTAGTTGGCTCAGGCAGTTAACCCCACCTAGGTCCTTCTTCAGGAATATCAGTACAACTCACTAAGAATAGACCGCCTACTCCCCACACATTCACACTAACACAAGGACAAGGCTAGTTGTGTAGACCATAATTTCAGGCTGTTCACAAGCTGCAGTGCTGGGAAGAGGCATCAGTGCTGATGAGGCACAATTTACCCAGAGCACAATCTGCCCCTGGGACAGCAGAAAGAAATGAGCCTGTATCTAGCAGGCCAAGTGAAAAAGATGTTTGATTGTTTCAAGGTGTACCACCCTAGCTCTAGGCAAAACGTCCACTAGCAGACCCTGCAGAAAGAACCTGCTCAGACTGGATTTTCATGACTAAGAGAAGTCATGGAATCATAGAATGGTTTGGGTTGGGAAGCACCTTAAATATCATCTAGTTCCAAACCCCCTGCCATGAGCAGTGGACACCTTCCACTAGATCACGTCGCTCAAAGTCTCATCCAACCTGGATGAGGTTTAAATGATTGTATGATTCTTTAATTAATTTTCATTATGGATTCCTCCTCTCCTCCACTTCACTATCATCATTAAAAGGGAAGCTTAGAAACTGAAGGTAAATAATCTGATCAAAAGTTTCCTCCAGCTTAATCTTAAATCCTAATATTTTTTCTGTTTACTAGGATACTGCTTTTGCATGGAGATGCTTCTCTCAAATTCCCACTTCTTAGAAGGAGGGTTATGCTTTTAAGTATATGCAAAGGACTGCATCTTTACCAAATTTGCAAGCCTTTCTTATTTATTTTAGTCTTAGATAATCTTAGTCCTTTTATAAATATTCAGTATTTTTTTAGAACACTACTAATTTTCATGTTATCTTATTGCCAAGAGTTCCAGGGATTACTTGTGCAGTGTATGAACAAATAAAAAATCCCACTTTTATTTGCCTATACTGTATCTGCAGCCTTTCATGCTCTCTGATCATCTCTTAATTCTCCTTCTCAGGAAATGTACTTTTGCCATGTTCTCCTCCTTCAGCTCTTCATTATCTACACAATTGTTCTTTACGCAGAAGTTTTTGCAGACCTCTTATCTGCTTCATCATCCATTTCTGAACTTCCTCTAGTCTGGCTATTTCTGTTCAGTCCAGAACAGAGTTCAATGAGCCAGCTCCTCAGCAGCATGAAATTGGAATCACTCCATCCCTTCTCCAGCTGAAGGTCTGGACAGCAGTCAAGACAAAGGCACACCATGACATTACCATATTTTCAATGTTATTTTCAGCCTATCTATTACATAACTGCTTACATTGTTTGCTTTTTTCCCTTTAAAATAAAATTGAGATTGTTAACATTTCTTCAACAGAGAACATCAGCAAGTTATTTAATGCAATCCTCAGATCTTTTCTTGAGTTTCTACAGTTAATTTAGAATCCATTAAGATGTATGAAAAATCTAATTAATGTCTTCTGGTATGCAATGTTTTGCAATAGTCAACAGCGTACTTTGTCTACCACTGTGCTGTTCGTGCACCCAGTTTTATTAGGATCCTCTGGAGCTCTTCAGTCTTCCTTGATAATTTGATGCTGTGAGCAGTCACATTGAGCATCCACTTCCCACATCATTAACACATGGATCAAACACTACAACACTGATCTTTGTGGGTGATTTGTGTTAACCTTTATCACGCTGTAAATTGACTTCTCTTTCTTTTCTGGGTAGGGTATATCTACCCTTTCTTTTCTGCCTCAGACACTTTTTAATTGATAGTAGTATTAACCTGAGAGGTTAAATTTTCCCTTCAGCAAGATAATTTGTCAAAGCTTTTAAGAAAACATATAGGCATTTTCCTGATGACATGTCCAAGGAATTCTGACTGACTTGGGATGCTTGACTTTTCTTCTTGGAAGCTCGGCTGGTTTAAAGTTACCATACCATGGTCATGTGGGTTATTTCTACTTCAGTTTCAGCCTGTTTACCTGGTATTTGTGGCAATTCCTTCTGCCAAGAGATCTCCAGGGGACCGGACAAAACATTCTGCGATACAGAAAGGCTGGAGTCCACATGCATATATATCACATCAGTGTGTCTGTTGATATGAATGTACATGTTTGATATCCAGCAACTTCACTGCCCTGCATTTTTATGATCTCAGTTGACCCAAGTATCTCCTAATTTTCCCTTCTCTATTTCATCCTTGATGTTTGACCTCATGTCCTATCTCTGGGATCGATCAGCCAAGTTTGTTATTTGGCAATACTGTTGACCTTGAGAGTATGGGCAGGCATCTTGCGTTCCTCAGCTGCTTTGCCTAGTGTTACTTGAGAGTCTGGTCCCTCTGAGAGCATGACGAGTTGATGAATGCCCACACTTTGCCTTGAGGGTCACGTTGGACTAGAGGCCATGGAGCAGTTACAGTAATAATTGCTGCAGGCACCTAGACAAACTGCAGATCTCCTGGGGTAAAGCCAGCTGACTGTGTGGAAGAAGATGAAGCTTTCCTAGCTGAGACCAGAGCTTAGCATCTCACAGAAAAGCTGAAAATTGCTGTATAGGCCACATCCTAGAACCCTTCCCTACCCGAGAAGTGCACTTGTAATAAAAATCTGAAGAACACTGGACACAATAACATGTGATTAGGGTCAAAATGGAAGGCAAATCCACCATAAAACACTGTTCTGCACTGAGGAACTCCACAGTAAAAGCAGTTGGAGTTGTAATGTTAAGGGCAGACAGAAGACAACACTAGGAAAAAGGTGTGACAAGGAGGTGAGCTAAACTGTCAGATTCAGTCAGTAGAGTTCCAATTCCAGCTTCTATCTGTTGAAGAGCCCAAAATTCATGGAGGACCTCAAGAGGACCAACTGAGGTATTTCCCTTCACTAAAAAAACCCAAAAAACAAAAGAGGGGAGATCAGTCTCCTCGGACCAGCTCATTGCTCAACTCACTATCTCAGTTAAGAAGACTTCCACCCCAAGGCAGGCAACCAGTGATTGCCTTATGATGAATCAAGGATAGCAACAAACCCTCAAATCTTTAAAGCTGACGACACTCCCGTTCCTTTCCAGGAGACAATAATGCATAATGAGTTCTGGTTAGATGTGAATGCATGCTTTAGAGGCGAAGACCTTAACACCAAGATGAATCAAAGATCATAGCTAAGGCGACTCCAGCCATTCCATGGCTTGTGTTTTTGTTTTCTGGCCTCTGGACCAACTTGCATAGTTGATTATTGCTGGGCAGCATACACTGAGTTAAGCATCATCAGCTCTGACTTTCTGCAAGTCTCAAGGAGATCCCATGGTGATTTTTAAACCAAATCAGAATGTTCCCTGACAATGAAATACAACATCTTGAACTTCAAGAACAGCTAAATGTATTTTGCAAAGAGTTCAAAGTGATGAACAGCCATTTTGCTCAGCTCTAGTTACCTTAATAGGCATGTAAAAGGAGAGAGACTTGATCCAACTCTCCCCCGTGCTGGCACAGGAAACTCCGTTACTATTTCTGTGCCCACGTAACAGGCTTAGAGGTTCTAAACATTTCGTTCTTTTCACCTTTCCTCATCATAGGTCATTCCTTCTAATCCCTTCAGCATCTTTGTGGCCCTTCTCTGGATTTGTTCCAACTTGCCTGTGTCTCTCTTGCAGCAAGGTGCCCCGAATCACACAGCACGACGCCACAACACTATAGGGGAGAGTCACTCTGGAAAGCACGCAGCCGGGAAGACATATGGACCAACTGAGCAGTAGCTTTGCCAGACGTTAGGCTGCACATCAGCTCACAACATTTGATAGCCATTGTCTCACCGGGACCTCTCTGAATATAAGCTGCTTTTGCCACCATGCTCTGTAGAACATGAAATTTAGACATTCTTCTTATTCCAGAGTAGATCCAGCATCAACTTTAAACCACACACTGCTAGTTATCACTTGTTTTACCAAAGCCTTTTATTAATGCTTATCTTTCAGCCTAGCTCTTCTTTTTTCTACTCTGATTTTTTTGTAGTATCTTCCAGATCTGTAAATTGTTAAATTGAGAACTATGCCTTTTACAATTTCCTCCAGATCACTAATGAATATTTAAAACCAAAACACTGTCCTTTTGGACACCACCTTTGCAAGAGGGTAAAGAACGTCTCTAACCCTTCTATTTACACTCCGTCAGCTAATCCATGATTCATTTCATAGGATTTGTATCAAAACCAATTTGATCTAATTTCCCTAGTAAGAACTTACACAGCTTTGTGTCAAACGCCCATGCACGGTCCAGAGACAGTCTATCCACTGCGTTACTTTTGCCCACTAATTGTCTAATTGTATCAAGAAAGGTTATTGTCTGCTGTACTCCAGTTTCATAAATTCACTGCTTCTTATCACTTACAATGTTGTTAGCATTTTACATGCCTATAACTACCCTCAGACAAGCATGTTCTGATCTCAGTGATTCTGGATGTAAATGCACAGGCTTAAAGCAAGTCAAGATTGTGCTTTAGGTTTTTATCCATTAGCGTGATGGTGAGTTAACATTACAAGTCTCTCCAGTTTCTCTCCAGCCTTTCATCTTTTGCTATTTATAACTGCTGGACTACTCATAAGTTTAATGCTCTCTCGAGAACAACAGCAATGATAGGTGAAAGAAAGATTGCTAGATGGACAGGATCAGAAAGGGACAAAAATCTAGTGTTAGAAAATTAAGGCCCTTGATTTCTTTTCTTTTTAAACTTCAATGATTAAAAAATTGGGATTGATGCAGATAAGCCTATGTTATTGCACATCCTTTGAGGTTATTTTTGCCAGAAACAGTCATTTCTGTAGCTATGTTCACTTTTTTATCCCCCTTCCGGATATGAAAATAACAGGAATTTAATATGCTATTCACCTGACTCAAGAGAAAACAAGGTCCACAACTCACACCTGCTTAGCAAGACAGCCAAAAGAATATCCAGCTTTGTAATAGCAGGTAACTTTTCCCCACCAGAGGAGCTCTCTGTCAGCTAAAGTTATCCACAATTCAGTAACTTAATACCATCTGAACATTTAAGTGCTGATGCAAACCCAAGTATTTGACCCTGCACCTTCTCTATGCAGCAGCCTCTATTCCAAAGTGAATCAAGGAAAGTTTAGAGGCAACACCGCTGAGCAGCTCTAGTGGCTAATCCTCATTACATGATCTTCAATAGGAAAGGCAAGGATAGCTCAGTGTTATACTTCAGTTCCCTGAAGGAAGGTAAGGAACGGGCATCAGAAGTTCTGCCATGTAGGCCAGTCCCTTCACTAATATTTTCTGATAAAATCACAAACTCACCAACCCAACACATTGAAGATATCGAACAGTAAGAGTGAAATTGTCATTAAAATGAATTCTGAAATATAGCTGTAGGACTAGTACCAGCTGAGGGAAGAGGAGAGAGAGAGAACAGGCAGGTTGTCCTCATGTGAAACTTTCTCTATTCTGGGCTCAAGGAGAAATGTAGAAGGTCAGAAAGGGGCTTTTTTGGGTGGTTTTCACACCTGTGGATCCCAGACGGAACGATACCTTGATTTTTTAAAAGTTCTTTAAGAGTTCTTTACGTTGTTTTTTAAGTTCTTTCCCTGCAGACAAGATGCCTGAACAGCTTGTAACTTCCAGTCAGCCTGTGTCTGTGCTTGTGGAACTGCACTTTAGCCCTGAAGCCCATGAAAAGGGAGACCTCACAGTAGATTCAAGTTCTACTGACAAAACTCGAGAAGACTCCTAATATAAACCTGCTCACTTGTGGCAAAAGCACACTTTGGACTGCACAGACATTTTAAAATCAGTCATGAAAGCCCAAAAAAGCTTTAATTTGTAGAAATACCAATGATTTAAACAGAGATAAAGCATCCAACCTTTTCTCTGGTACAAGCTTATTTTTGCTATCAAGGATTTGTTAGCCCAGATGACATAAACCTGCACTGCATGCGTAAATGAGGTGTGCATATCATGCCATGATGCCATTTGGGCAACACAGATTTTGTGTTCTTTGTGGGCCACATGAGAGAGCTTTGCAACCTACAGCTGGCTGACAAACAATATAATACAACAGCTCCTCAAGCACTGGCTGCAACTTCAGTAACAAGCCAAATTGTTAAGTGTTTTTTTTTAGATACAGGAGACAGAAATAAATAATGTTTTCCAAGTGGCAGGCTAGACGTGACAGCTGCAACAACAGCCAGTGTAATTTTAGGTCACATATGCAAAGAGTTAATGTCATGGAGCCGAGATGCCCACACCTGTTGGACAACCTACTCCTACCATGGACAGCTCACACACACGCTCCCAATGCCTGCCTCTCCACAAGAGGGAGAGGAAGGGATCATCACACCCACTGGTTTCTCCTGCTGTCCTACTCAATATGGACTTCAAATAAAAAAAACATCATCGAGAGACTCCTCATCTTTACTGACAGCTCTTCTCCACATAACAGTCCAAGAAGAATCGGATCAGCTAATGTGCCACTTTACTCCTGTACAGTGGATAATTGTGGATAGCTTAGCCATGCTAGCCAGGAAGGTTTCCAGACTTATGCTATCATTCATAGAAACATATCCTATTCCCAAGGCGAACTCAGTTTCTCTCTAGGGGTAGGCAAGACCTTGTGTAGTACGTGTGTGATGGTTATGATCATAAACACAAATCATTGAATCACCACTACATAGGCTTTAGAAGTTTTTTCGTTTAAATCACAGTATTTTGCATTGCTATATAGGACAAGAGAGTCATAACCTCAGATCAGCCTAAATATTTTTCTCTGGAGTGCAGATATGATTTATAAGAGTTCTGTCACGTTTGCTAGTGGTGGTTCCTTTTGGCTTGTGTGGGTTATGCTTCTATTCTGTAGAGCATGGGAAACCCCAGACAGCCTGTCTGCAAGGCATTTTTCTGTAATATCCCACAGTAATACTACATATTTGTCTTTGGAACAAATATAAACCATAGCTTAGCAAAAGGCTGACGAGCCTGCTCTCTAATTTAGAGTGGAAAGCACTGCGTGGCTTCTGCTCCATAGAAGTAGAAGACCAATCTGTAGTTCACAACCTGGACTGCCAGGTTGTATTATGGTCCAACTGTCAGCATTTTATTCTAAAAAACCCCGACACCATTCTAATTCCAATTACAACCATTTTTTCCTTGCTTTTGGCTTTGCTGGGCATCTGGACCTGGCTTATTTTGTAAAAATGCATCACACTTGGCCTGCCTTACACACTTGCTCCAAAGAGAGATACAGATTTTTTTTTTATTTGCTTTATAATTTCATGATGGGTCAGGGGAAGAACTTCTGAGTCAGTAGGATGAATAAACTAAAATGAAAATATGGAAGGAAACCAGCAAAGTCCCACAGCTCCCCAGCTGCAAGAGCCTACCTAGACACCTGTCTCCAGAGATCTACTGAGGTGTGTTGATGGATGAGACCAGTTCTGCCATGTAGACTGGAGGAATATAGTCCTTGCACAGCAGGGGAGAAGGATGCCCAAGTTGGGCTCTTCTGCAAGCTAAGAAGATGGAGACAGCAAGTGCTCTTACACAAATAGTATGTGCCTGTCTAATGCCAAGAAGACATTTTATCCCTTTGACCTGTTGCATAACCAGAGCCCAGTTACATATCAGTAGATCTTCTCTAGCCCAAGTTAGCTTATTCTGATGAAAGCTGCCGCAGCATACTGTCTATAGACTGCTTAATAAATAACGAAGATTTCTCACAGGAAGAAGACATTATGGACTTCCTACTAGCCTTCATCCCTCTCGTCATTTTTGTAATTTCTCTTCACCCTTAAGATGACACTCTTGTTAGTAAATGATAAGTTAGTAAATGATAAGAAGTATTACATAGATGAAGTGACAATTAATATGGAGGTGCGACATACATTACCAGTTCACTCTCTTATTAACACATCACCTTTTGAAGGTCCCTTGCCCTCTGGTGTACTAATGGCACTCTCTCCAGAGTGAATTACTTTAGCACTTGAGCTAATGGTTTTTTGCTTATACTTACTGTTGATACCACAGCAAAACAAGGACCAGGACTGCCTTGCTGTTCAGTATCAATCGACATTCTACCACCATAATTTTTTGCTTCTTCTCCTATTATTTCTACATCTGGAAAACCGCTCACATGAGTTTAACAATTTTGCCTGTGGACAGCAAAGCTAAATCTGAATTGTTGTTGAAATGCTCAGCTAGACCTTCATTTCTTCTTGAATGTCTGTCTTTTATACTCTGCCTATCTAGGGCATTCATAATCTATATCTCTCTTAGTACCTTCAGTGTCCTTCAGACACTTGTGAATGAGACTCATATAACAACGTGTTCAGTAAAGTACACTTCAGACACTTGTACGCCAGAATTCTGCTTTCACCTTTTCAGCTGGGCAAGGAAAGGAAAACCTCCAGCACTGCCATTCATATCACATTTATTTTTGCATCCTGGCCTGATCTCATCTCATCTCATTTCATATAGACCTTTCCTTTCACTCAGTACCCTCTTAGCATTTCTGAGAAAAAATTGCCACCAGTGCAAATTCTTCAGCCTGCACTTGTTTGTATTTCAAGATATTCACTGAAGGTACCCCTACCTTCAACCTTACCTACAATTTACGATGAACAGTGGCAGGAAAAAAAAAGAGAAACCCAGAGGTATTGCTTAATTCCTCTTAAGTGTCTGAGGAAGGAGTTAAGATGGGAGATACAAATCAAAGACATTATCTGAGAAACAAATGTCAGAAGAGACTTAAGAATTAACATTTCTTTATGAATACTAGTTTACTGAGAGTGGATTCTATGTTTGTTCAGATAAAACCTGAACTTCTGTGTTCTCCAACCTGGATATATTCAGGATTTCTCTCAATTTGACCTGGTGTTTGAGGGGGTTTTTGTTTTGTTTTGGCAGGTTTTTTTAGGGTTTCTGTTTCTTATACTTCAAAACTTACTGTTGTACTGGGACTCTGCCTCCTTCTCCCACTCTTGCCAAGACAATTCAGACAGAATAAATGGGCTTTGCTGAGATTCCACCTGTAGCTCTCAGAGAAATCTATAATTAAATGCCTCATCTTTAGAAACATTACTCAAAAACAGACAGATCCTGAAAAGCTGACTGAAAATTAGTTTAACATAAATTACAGCATGGAAAATAACAATGGACAATTAGTGCTTTTCAGTTTGAAATATCATTTTATCCCTGACTCTGGAAAGCATTTCTAAGATGATACAGTAGCAAAGCAAGATAACAGTGCGAGAGCAAACACTGCAGTATAGGAGAGATGTATCAGAATCACTGGGAAAGTGTGGAAGTGGGAGGGAATTGGGCTGTCAGTGAGGATGGAGTCTCAAGAGGAGAACTGCACGGAGTGAAGGACAGACAAGAAGGCTGAGATACAGCACTTGAAAAAGCAGAGAAATGGAGTACATGACAGAGGTAACTGTAGACCAGGACCCTCTCAAGCTAATAAAAACATCAGATTTGAGGAGGGTAAGTGATACATAGAAACACCCACTTACCTCCTGCACATCTTAGACTACTGTACCATATAGGATTATCTTCAGCTATCTATTTAAGATAACCTCAAGGTTCAGTTTTGCTGAGCCCTCAAAACCCCACCTTTGGTAGGTATTTAGCAGCTCTCTTACCATACACTGCATATTCTAAGTACACAGTTGTAGCTGACCCAAATTCCAGCTTCAAACCCTAATGACCCATTCTAAATCCACTTCTTTCATCCATCTTCTAGACTGTCCCCGTTTCCTCTGGCTGACAAAGTAGCTTCCAGTTCACTTAAGCCCAGCCCTACCTGAGGCCCCACAGTGTCCTGCTTTCTTACTTGCCTGAAAAAAGAGGTAAAGAGACTATGACCAATGAACTACTTTTTAGACACAAAGTTGTGTAACAGAACAAGTACATAAATTTCCCCAACATTCCATGTAACTTGCATATTCATTTCTCTAGATAAAAAACCCTCACAAACAACAACCCACCCCAAACAAAGTCTAAAGCAAAATACTTTTAAATTAACTTCATTTTCCTCCCAAATGGGCATCACTATTTAAAAATGTAACTAGATGTGATTACATCCCCACCCTCCACTCTCTCATCCAAATATTTCTTTCTGTCACAGTGAATAGATTAACTCCTCATCCCAGGAAGTTTTTGCTTTTCCCTGTTATTATTTTGGGACACAAAAGAAAAAAGTGCAAGCTTGCAAGTTCTTCAACCTCAGTTTCTCTTCATGTTCCCTGTCTTTAGCATTCCTACTGATGCACAAGCCTACAAACACAGTAAAGCAGACGGGCAGTCAGGCACCCACAATGAAGCTATACAGCTTCTTCCACACGTTCATATAGTACCTTTCTGAAATAAGCTTAAATGTTACATAGCTTTATTCTATAGGGTATCTTTATTCTATAGGTATGCATAGATTTATCTTGCAAATACACACAAACTCCTCCCTCACATGCACCCTCCCATATCTCTCCTTTCTTCATTATGTGGAATGCACCTACATACTATTCCAGCAGCTTTGCTATAGAAGCCAAACTATGACTTCATATTTTCAGATCATCACCGTGAGTGTTCAGGCCTTTATGGCAAACATAATGCACTAAAGCAAACACAAAGAATCAAGCAAACCCCACCTAACTGAGATACATCATCCACAGTCTGCACCTTGAGTCACAGCCCTGTGTCTACCAGAGCATTAGAGGGAGAGGACCTCACGTGATTTTACATATGCCTGCACTTGTATTCAATGATTGTTCTCTGTCCAGAGGTCTGGAACCCTTTGTGGATACTACTTGGAGGGGGGCTTCCCTCTTGAAAGAAGTGAGCCCAAAAGAAGCAAGTTCCAGCAAACGACAGCCCGGTGTGACCCAACCCAAACCAGCTCACCCTGCCGGCGTGTCCTCCCTACTGCGCTTGTTCCGTTTGCCCTTGGAATGCTATCACTTATTATCACGCTGACTTCTCCAGATGGGGCATTTTGGCTATTGATCTGATAAATAAACAGCCTGCTCGCTCGATCAAAATGTTATTTTGCATTTCAATTACTGTTCACTAATGCAACCTTCATCCCGCCAAGAGCGCTGCTGGCAATGACACTCGACCTGGCACAGGCATTTTGCAAGCAAATTCGGCAGCGCCTGCTGCAAGCACCTAACGGGATTACCAGCCTCCATTAGATGCATAGGAAGAGAAGGAGATGGACAGACAGCACTGGGCTGAAGGGGAAGAGATGTGTGCAGAACATAAGGCGTGAGCAACCTGGACGAGGCGTAGGGATAGGCAGAAGCATAAATCCATTTACAGCACAGCTTTGCCAGATATTTTTGATGCTGGGAGGTCTTGGAAGCTAAAGAGATTCCCTCCAGTGGACAATCTTAACAGCTCACAGGAGACAGACTGAGCTCATTGTGTGCGAGCCATGCAAGAGTTCAGAGCAATAGGAAATGGAAATCAATCTCTGGTGACAAGCCAGCAGTGAGCACTGCAAGCCCATCAGGGCAAACAGGGTCATTTCTAAAGTGAGTTCTGGAGCCTAGCTCCACCAGGGTTCAGTAAGCCCTAGAGCTAGATGCAAGATGCTGTGTGTAAGCCTGCAAAGAGTAAACTCTCAGTCCTTGCTGGATTCTTCAGTATGGTGGGAAATCCGACTACCTTTGGAGAATCTGGTGGTGATGTAGCAAGAAAGGGACATCCAGAGGTGTTGGTAAGGGATGGATCTTTGGCAGGTGTTGATCTCTAATTGAGCACTCTGTTTACATCATGGAATCTTTTGCCAAATCCCTAAACTGATTTCACTCAAACCCTGTCTACAATGGGAAACACAGCACAAATAGCAAGTCAATGAGCACCCACTAGCAGTGAGGTCAGACATGACCATATGGTTATGAGACAGCTTCCAGTCCCAAGTTCCTCTGGTCACATGAAATACTTCACCAGGTGGCTGGTTTTGCACCAAACTCCTACTTCATGATGCAAAACGCACCTTGTCCCCTTTTCTTTTTCCTACCTAAATCCCTAAATGAAATGTAACACATACCACAAAATTACACAACCAATGCATGCAAGTGGTGGTCAGTTCTTTCATCACTCCCTGCACAGAGTGTTTGTGTCGGACTTAGCTCCCTGGTCACAAAGTAATATAAATAGTCAAGAAATTCCAGAGATCCTCTGACTAAGATCTTGCACTAGACCTGGACAAATTTCTACCATTTCATTATCAGACAGCATCGAGATTGAAACTGCCAGTCATCCACGAGTTAAAAATAAACGCGTGTAACACCCTCACATTATATAAACAAAATGCTAAGTATAACACACTGAATGAGATCAATGTGATGCATAAAGACAGGATCTATAACTCCACACGCTCACACTTCATCTGTTCTATGTGCCCAGCCTCTCAGTTCCCTCTGCCCTTGGGAAACTAAGCCTGTGTCCCACATCTACCTCTTTCTGGCCAGGTCTATACTGTAGACCTTGATCTTCCAGATCTCTGTGCCCACTCTAGGGAGCAAAGCTTTTGGGAACTATTCTACACCTGGATCACATCTCGTACTAGGCATCCATGCCCCAAACACAGCCTAAGGACCCATATACACGTTACAACTCCAAGTCACTGGCTCTGTATTTACAATATGGGACAGAGAAGTACAGTGTACTGAGCCCTTAAAATGCAGCCAAAATCTCTCAAAGTCTACTTCCAGCCTCAGCACTAATCTTCTTTGTAGACTGCAGCAAGTCATTGCAGCTCTCCAGGACACTGCTTCTTCAACTGAAAAGCAGGGTCCTGAATGACCTGCCTCTCAGGAACATTGTGAGAGTAGTCAGCAATTGTGATTGAAAGAATGGAGCATGCAGATGGAGTGTGGTAAACAGAACGACAGACAGATAAACCCTATGCTCACACGATGGCCTGCGCTCCAGATTATCAGCAGAATTTGAACCTCTCTTCAGGACTGCAGCTCAGAGATTTGCCATTTAAGTAGTGTAAGTAGTTAGCATTTTCCTGCATGCTATCCAGAGATTGGCTTCACAAATCTGCCTGTATTATATAGAATAATTCTGACCTCTTCCTACATCTGACAATACTTTAAACCCAGTCCCCTGTGACCCAGTCTGCACAATAACCTTATCTATAATACTGCCTAATCCTATCTCTATCTCCCTAGGTGTTGTTTCACACAACAACCACGTCCTTGACCACACCTTCATACAACATATTTTTCCATTCTCCTTTGCAGTTACACTTCACTACAAGTTTTTAATCAAAAATTAATTTTCTTTAAAAATGCTATTCTGTTTCATTACAGAACTAGGTTAATTTTGGTGATGTTTTGTAGTGTAAGATTTCCCAAACAACTCTAAAGAAAATGAGATGTTTGATTTTGCTTTGTTCCTAGCACTTTGCTTAGCCTGGTACGTGCTGCCTCATGTATTCCTTTACTGACCAATTGTGCATTGTTTCAAGAAGATAATGAATCAAATTATTGGAAGTTTCCTCACTTTATTGGAATTCCCACTCTGCTTAACATTTCAGCTTGTGGCCAGCTTTTTGAAACAACAAATATTCTGCGAAGCAAGATCTTAACTTTCAAGTAGCCCCACTTCCTGTATCTTCTGCCATGCCCTCTGCTTGCACTTCACTCAGCAATTCTCTTTTCTCTATTTATATGCATTCAGAAACATGTACGTTCGATTGTACACAGAAATGTTTTTATACTTCATGATATCCTCTTTAGCCAGGCAGCACAGACAGACAGATACGGGCAAACAAACTACATCTATGTAACCTGAAAACATGGAATTCTACATATGATAAAAGCTCTGGAAATCCAAGAGTACCATGGAAGCTGTGCCATCAACCGACATAAAACGGTCATCCTGCATTATTCAGGAATTACATGTGTCAAGGAGCATCCAACAGCCAAAACTCACCTCCTCTGTTTTGAAAGCTGAGTGCTGCTGGAGAGACTCTGTTTTTCCTTCTGGTGCCATTTAAACTTTACCCCATCCCTTCCACATCACAATGAAATCCCTGCTGGCCTGTGATCAGAAGCTATGGAAACCCTGGCTCCCTATCACAAACTGACCTGGACGTTTTACCCACTTTGATGAGCAAAACTTCTCATTCATTCACGGCAAGGATTGCTACTTCTTAGAATCTCTCTGTGCCACAGAACAACACCTCATTCTACAGCCTGCTGAGGAAAACTGTTGGAATTGAGTACAAATACCTTTCCTTAGATTCATCCTAAGCAGATAATTAGCTCTAAGTGCCTCTGACAACTGTTCCTGCAAAGAGGAGGTAAATTCTGTGTTCAAGCCATCTTCTCACTCCTACCTTTCCACCCTGGAAATGGCACCATTCTCAAAAGAGGATGACTTTAGGAATGTGAACTGCAAATCAAAACAGCTACAGTACTGTCTACCACACTGCACCAACCACCTTCACCAATGTCCACCACTTGGCATTCACAGCAAATCTGGTAGAAAATACGCTGTATCAGCAAGGGAGCCACAGAAACTGGATTGCCGCACTGGGAGAGGTTGTTCCTAATTATACCCAAAGCCAGTACAAACATGAACATCAATGTTCATTTTCCTGGGGTTTTTTTGTGCGTAATTTAGCTAAGGTGTTTAAGTTCCTGACAAATCTGCAAAGGCTTTGAAGTTCCTCTGTCCTTGCAGGACAGCTGGATAGAGTTTCAAGCCATGAGTTGTTGAGAGAGTGTCTTTTGATATGCTCCTTCCAAATATTGAAAGGAAAATGTCAAATTAGTATAGCAAAAACCTCACACAACTAAAACATGTGATCCCTCCAAAGTGACTCACAGACTGAAACCCTGCTGGGGGGATATACAACCAGTCAGACATGGGACAAGCTTGTAAATATGAAGCTTATTTCCTGCAAACCTATAGTCTTTGATCCATTTGGAAGACCAAAACAACGAATGACGTTGTTCGATTCAGCTTCAACCCTGAACCCTAGAAAACGTATCTGTTTTGCAAAAGCACTGGTTTGCAAACCAGAGATGTTATTCAGGGCTTGTGGACTTCTGCCAATCCAGATAAATGAGTTTTGGTCATGGATAGCTAAAAAAAATTGCAAGAAGGCACATTTTTTAAAGCCGCTCTGCATTACAGCCCCCCACTTTACATTGTGCCTGGAGAAACAGGAGCTGAAGTAGCAGCAGAGAAGGAAGCGGAGTTATGGATTCTGGTGTATCCCATCAGAGCAGTGTTTATTCTAATCAATCAACTGAAAAAATAGCAGCTGAGAGTAATTATTAATAATCAAGTAAAATTGGATTATTTCTCTGCACTGCAGTGTTGTCTGGATGGGGAGGCTGGTATAGAAATAAAGTTCATCAGAGCAAGCCACTGAAATAAAATTGCTGACCTCAGCAGTTCATTAGAGAAGGTGGAAAAAGGAACTTCAACTAAGCATATGGTATACTATCTGCAGAGCATGAAGGCTAACAAAAATAGTTATTGGATGGTAGCTGAGTTTAGGCACTTGAATCAAGTCATCTGTCCAGGTGTATATCCAAATGACTGAAGTAAGACCTACTGTCAAACCCTTTCATTTCTGAAGTATCTGGTTTTATGATTCCTTGTTCCTGAAAGCATAGTCAGGTCCCTCTTCCAAAATGCAAAGCTTTGAGAAGAAGGGGCTCGAATCTTCTCCGAATATGTTGTGCCCTCTGTGCAGCTGTGTTCTTGGTGGGTTTTATACTCAAGCAATGGACAGGTAACACATATCATAAAGGACCATTATACTGAATATTTTACAATATATTCAAGTTCAGAAATTTGATGTTACTCTGCCTAGAACAACCCTAACATGGGATTGCACAGAGATGGTCATATTCTCAAACACAAATACTGAATTGCAACTACAAAACATACACTTTTAACTGCCAAAAAAATGGTTCAGTCAACTTCATGCTTAAACATGTACATGCAAATACATTAGTCATTTGTGTGCATGAGTGCCTTGTCTACGCCATCCCACGTGCATCTTGTAAGTACTTTGCAAACATGATTTAGGAGCTTTCATTTGAAAATGCAAGTCAGATAATATTAATGCCCAGACTACATCTAAACCAGTAAAGCTCCCTTGCAATAATTGGAATTGTATCAAGTTAAAAAATTTAGGCAGCAAAGTCCTAAAACACTACGCTCCTGGCAGGACAAAATAACATCCAGCTGCAAGGGGAATACAGTGCTGTTAATGAAGGAGGCAGAACTTGGGAGTTTTCTGACACCTACGTGTCCAAGATCTCAGCCATAAAACTGAATTAACACAGCAAACATTTTGTGTTTAACAGCTTACTAATTATATTTTCAAATTAAACATTTACTCCTATCTTGAGTATTTCTATAGGACCCAACAGAATCTAAGAAGTTACATGCCCATTTACTTTAACAATTTCTTAAATTAAAATAATCCTTTATTTGAAAGGGACTAGGAGGAATCTTGAGACTTTATTCCCACCCTCCCACCCCTCAACTGTTGGATCATACAGAATGCTACACAAAACCCAGTACATATCACACAGTAATAAAGGATCTGAAGAGCGAAGATTAGCTGTAAAGCAGGCAGTGCATCTACATATCTATTCCGCTAAGTCTAATGGTCCCCAAGGTAGGCTCTTACGTATCACCTGCAGTAAAACACTGCTTTCACTGCCCTGCTGCAAACACCAGTTACGCTGGTCTATTTATTTCTTTCTAACGCTTTTTTTATTTTTCAGGAAGTAAGGAAGAAAGAAGGAGAGATGTGTGGTTTAATACTTTACTTTGAGTTGGATCAGTCTTGAAAAGTTTTGATAGTGTGGATCATCTACCACAGCAAAAGCATACTATTACCTCTGCAATGTTAGCGTCTGCTTTACGCACTAGCCCACAGAGCAGGATGAAGGAATGCGAAGATGAGAAACGGTTCTGGATAAACAGCACTTCAGGTCCTCTGTTTGCATCGGAAGAAAGGGTTAATCCTTAAGTGAGGTTCACTTTGCTCTCCATGGCTTGTGCAAAGTGAGCAATCAATCAATCTTCTCTCTTTCCTCCTTTTTTTCCTGAGAACCACTGCAGGAATATCATGCGCAGGAATCTTGTTTAAATCCATGACGCTTCTCTGTCAAGTCAATTCTTCCCATCCTCCCCCAAACCTTCTTCAAGCCCTTCCCCCCCCCCCCTCACCCAGGAAAAGGGGCCTTCTGAGCTCGTTTTGCTAATGTATTCTCAAACCAAATTAGGGGCTCTGACTCTCGGTGAAGTTCGTGAGTTAGTTGCCGCGATGCACTGAATTAAAGATACCATCTCGGACTCAAATCAGATTAGAGCCCACACACACACATGCAAAAGCCCACTTTCTAATCAATTTTATAAAGGGCCTTCAGCAGAGATACACTAATGGTATTGAGCTAAGATCTTTAAACTAAGTCTGCAAGAAGTCTGCAGAGATAAAATGCACACTGTATTAAAGAGAAAGCTCTTCACTGTGCCCTTCCCACTGAGAACCCCATCCACATTGGAAGAGCACCTCAAGACACAAAACAACTCTCCTGAACCTGAGATGTTCCCTCCTGTCCTCCTCTCTTGTTTTCCTCCTTCAGTCCTTTTAAGTCCATTCTTTCATTCACTTCCCATCAAGCTGCAGCAGAAGGTCCCTGCACAGAGGGCAGAGGAGACAGGGAAGCTACAGAGCCCTGGTATGTGTTAGGAATTAGATGTAATGAGGACATGTAAAACCTTTCAGATCTGATCCATGAACCTGTAAAGAAGTAGCCAAGGTGGACAATCAGCTGACCAGGTTCAAGGGGTGTTCCTACTTCAACATAAGTGCCCTGCAGTCACCCACAAGATGTTAGGTACTGCCCTGACCCTTGGCACATATAACTGGAAGGACACAACAGCCACATCCTGATAGACATGTGAGTGAATGTATGGCAAAGGGCTCCCTTTAGAAAGTAGCAGCCGTGCATACCCAACATCCTCCCCTCTCTCTCTCTAGCAGTGAGAGTTTTCATCTATGACAGAATGTTTCCCTCTCTGAAACCAACGTTCTGGTTTGCAATGTGGCACCCAGAAAAAGAAGAGGAAGACATAAATAAAAGTTAGGTAAGATTGCCCACAGAAGGTGACTATATGAATATGAAGCAGAAAAGAGTTTATAAAAGAAGCTGCAATTGATTATTTAATAGCCCAGCTGTTATTCAGTCATCAACAACCAGAGAAAAAGCAATCCACAAAGACTCCGGTTTTGTGAGGTTCTCTGTGTCAGACTTAGGGAACACTCTTCTGCTCTGTTTTAATATTTTCAGTAAAAGCACATCAAAATGTTTCACACATATTAGAAAAGCAAATATCAGAAACCAACACCAGTCTTTATTTGCCTTCTAAGATGCTGTTTCTAATAGCAGGACAAGAGAACCCTTGCTAAGGTGACAGAAAATCTGCATCTTAACAAAAATCACTTCAGCAATCTAATTTCCTCTTTAGCTATGAGGAAATACACCGCTTAGATCCTCAAAAGTTCTCAGATGATCAGAATGTTAATTTCAATTGGCAAATTGAATTGTGACTTTCTGCATACGCAGCAGACTCCCCTGCAAATCCTGACAAAAGTACGTCAATCACAAAATAAATTTCTCTATCCAACAATTAGCTAACATACACACAAGCCTTACAGCGCATTAGAAGAGACCACTTGAACTTTCATAGGGCCAGCCTTCAGCACAAGGAGCCTTGCCCTTGGTTTTCAGACACATGACAGTTTCTAGAGCTTGGAAAGACACAAGCAGCCTCCTGCAGCACAGAAAACCTCAACTATACCTCTTAAGGTGCTGCAGCAACAATTTTGCAGGAACTTGAGCTCTGCTCACTGTTAGCAAAGAACACAGAGGACTGTAAGCAAAGAACAGAGGACTGTAGGTGTCTTTTCAGTGCAGAGCTACAGTGTGTAGATTCCACGACTCCCAGCGTGCCGTGCTCTTTCTTCATCTGCATGGCTCAGGGTAAAACCTGTGTTTTGTATGAGCCGCTCCTCCGTATTTACTACATACACGCATGCAGGATGTTATCCAAAGGCTGTACAAAATCAGCAAATGCCCTTCTGACCACAACCACCACCCCCATCAGAGACTCCCTCACCAGCTTTCTCTAAACAAAGCAAGGGGACCTCAGCAACAGAACTGTGGCAGATACAGGATCTGACTGCCCTACGCCTTGCTGAGCAAAATTTCACAGAGCTCAGATGGGCTCCACCTTCCCCAAGACAGCTTCAGGCCTCACACTGCTACAGAGTTTTACAACAGTCATGTGCTGAGTATGATGCCAGTTTTCAATGCAATTAACCTTTCCAGCCTAATGAAATGGCTGTATTGGCTGCAGTGGGAGCAAGGAGCCCCTTGACTCTGGCAGGCTCCTGAGGATGGGTTATCGAGGTTGCAGAGCATTACTGCTCCACTTCTATTTGTAGACTGCAGCTAATCAATGCCAGACCTGAAAGGAGTAGGCAATGCCAGCCCCAACATCGCACTCCAACATCATATTGATCCCTGGGAGAGGGGACTTGGGTCTGGGCCCATTGATCTGCTGTGTCACAGGCAGGATTCTTCCAGGAACGTACCCCAGGCAGCTGAAGCACACAACTAGGAGAAAGGGGAAAATTCCTCAGATGGGTAAGAAGGGCTACCCCAGAGGCAATACAAAGGCAGCAAACTGCCCTGTGGCTTAGGACGAACCAGATCTGGGAGGGAGCCTCAGGCTTTTGTGCTATTTTACTCACCTTAGCTGGAATAAGACAGGCACAACATCCCTCCCAGGGGTGGGTGACAACTGCTGTACCCTGAGGGCTGACACTTTAGAGTCACTTTCCTTCTTTCTAGCTGTTGAGCTTTGGGAAGTGGTGGTGGTGGGAAAGGGTCAGGGTGCAGATCTGGTATTACCTGATAAAGCCTCAAACATGCACTGCCTCTGGAGGGAGGGAGAAAGCAACAGCTACCTTGTCAAGTCATCCTGCTGATTCAGCCCAATTCAGTCTTGGAGTTCTGGAGCAGTACAAATCTGACCCACATTTGCCTATGACTTTAACAGTCTGCTGAGATTTGCCCTGCAGTGCTCAGTACATCCCGCTTCCTTAATTTCAAACCTGCCACAGAGGCGTCAATCTCAAGCATCCAAAATATTAGAACCTAAATTACAGTCTTGAAAAACTGTTAAAATGGCTTTTAAATCAGGAAATTTTGCAAATAAAAAGTATCATTTGTTTTCAGTGCTTATTTCAGTTTTCTGGGTTACATGCATGCCCTCAAGCCATTATTTCAAACTTCCATCTGCAATGCTAAGGGTAAGAACTTTGTATTAAGAAACAAAATCATAACTGCTGCATCATTTAGCTTCAAAAAAGAAACCTTATCAAATATTGCAAGACTACAGACTCTTCCTTTATTTTTGTTGTTTCTCTTCTTTCAATAAAGCTTGCTTTTGCTTGCATTGTTTTCACACACCTTCCTCATACAGCAATAATTGGTAAAAGAGAATTTTTCAAATACTCTGTGTACCTTTCAAATTCATAACTTACTCAAACTTCAAAACCCTTATAATCCCAGAAATGTTTTCAATGTTCCAGTGTGATGAATATATGGCCGGGACATATTCACGACTCAGATGCATGTCCTACATGAAACCCTAGTTGCTTTTAGTATACTCACTCACTGCAAAATAAAGAAAGCAAAGAAGAGATACCAACCAGCTGGCCTTAGAAGATTTAAGATACGTCGTCCGTGTGCATCTTCCACTGGGAGACTTTCTTCCTTTCTGTGTAGACCTCATGGAACAGCATACACTTCCTGCAGAACCTCAATATTCAAAGGCAGAGAGGCAGGAGACATAACGTCCATACGGAAAATACATTGTGAAGAAATTTAATTTTTGTTAACACCTTTAACAATTCCGGGCTATGCACATTCTGTGTGACATCCAGTAATACCTACATCACCTAGAGGTCTGGAGCCAATCATTACATAAGACGACGGTCTTTGAATGGAAATCACAGAGGTTTTATAAACTCTTGGCTAAAGCAAAGAGGAGTTGAAGAAACCTAGACCTCTGCACATAAAAGGACAAAACCTATTCTCATACCTGGCATGTTCAGTGATATCTCAACTCTAAAAGACCAATTCCACCCCTTCCCCACATCATTATGGAAACAGACTGTCACATTTAAGCTTAATCAGATGTTTCAGGAAGGCTAAAACTGAATTCAACACAGTGAAAAGGATCTCCTACAGTGCCAGCCAGAACACTTCATACACTTAATGTTGCACTTCAGGGTCAGTGATGAGTGGTCCCATTTTCCCAGGGAATTGAGAGAAGGCTGCTGAATGGCACCCTGTCACAATAAAGATAGGTGCTGCTAGTGGTAGCAGTTTCCAGACAGGTGGAGAGACAATGTTAGTATTGAAACCACAGCCATTAGGTAGTGAAGGAGGAAAAAAGAAGTAATATTTCTGTTGCAGATACCACTAAGCTTTGCTTAGGTCTGAACAGAGCCATATGGCTGCAAAGCACATCTGGCAAATGGATGGCAAACAGACAATATTTGTAGACTCCCAGTAAAGAAATTTCCAGTGTCAGCCATCCACAGGCCTTCTTCTCTGGTACTGGTGGAAAAGAAAGATCCCTATTGAAACTTTCATTTTACAGAGCCTTTGGCCACTCGGGTCCTAAATTTGAGAAATAAAGGATAATATTGCAGAACTGCCTGGGAGATAAACCTGAATGGTAGCTTTGCTCTACTTACTGACCTGGGAAGTAATTAACCCATCAATATTCCCCTTCTTCAAGTTACAAAGCTTCCCAGAATAGCAGAGGCACATAGCATTCACATCGGTAGAATTCAAAAGCTTTAACACGGCCAAAACGGGGCAAAGAAACACTGCAGATCTGGGGGAGGCCTGGATGATGTGAGAGGAGAAATGAATCTTCAGTGGTGCAAAATGGCAGGTAATGCAGTCTTGGGAAGCCCCAGATTTCTCTAATGAGACAGAGCCAGATCAGAAGAAGATGGGAACAATGGGAGATGGGTTAGAAGAGAAATTGACTCTCTGAAGATTCCAAAAGGTACAGAAAAGAAAAACAGAAAAATAGGTTCCAATAATTGTAAAACTGAAGTTAATCTGGATCAGAGTGCAGCAAATCTGCCTTAAAAGGAGATGGTCAACAGGTAAGGGGAAGAAGCAAGAAAAACACTTTGTCCTTTATGACTTTGGAACAGAATATGACTAGAGGCAGGGCACAGATAGTGCAATATAAATGCTGCCAGGGCAAAAAAGGTCTCTGAAATTAGTGCTTATGCACGCAGTATAACACAGACCTCCCGTCAAAGGATATTTTCCAGAACTACAAAATGTACTTATCTCCAATATTTGAGTGTGCAAATCAGGACTGCCACGTGCAGTGTAAATCTGTATTTACACATATAGAAACATGCTTGGAAAAACGGCAAAGACGTTTTGCCAATTCAGCCCAAAACTTTCCGTCAAGGTAGCACTGATGAATTTGCACAACCCATAAGCTTTCATCTTGACTACAGAAATTCAAGCTAAAGGGCTTAGCACGTGGCACCCATCTTCAGGAACTTCCTGCCCCCCCAAGCAAAAATGGAGAGCAATCTAATTTGTGGGATGGTTACTAGGACAGGGCAGGTTGTATTATTAAAGGCATTATTCTCAGCATAAATGCACTTCATAGACCCAAAGTGTTAGGCAGTGTACTATGTACTAAAGATTTGTCTTTGTCCATAAGAACTTGCATTCCAGAGACAGTATAAAAGAAAGACAATTTTTTGATACACAATTTACAGGCTAAGGAGAGAATCAGAGACTTGAAGCGTTTGCACTGTTCATATAGGAAGGCTATAGAAGAGTTGGGAACTGGGCTTTAGTCTTGATCCCAGCTTTAGACCATCCAACCTCCGTAAGAAACAGGAAGTGGGAGAGTGACTTAATGACAGGAGTTACTTTGAGTGCTTCCAAGAGCTATGGACATACTTCATTTATTGGTAGGGATATACTAACACAGAAAAAACCCTCTTTTTAAGGAAAACCAACATCAACAATAAAAACCACTATGCATATCTGCAAATTTTTTCAATTTTCTCCAAAACTTATAGCATAAATACATTTGAAGAGTTTTCAGGTTTTTTCTTCTCTCATGATGTACATTTGCTTTGATTTCGTTTCACTTATTTTAAGAGAAAGATAATATTTTCTCTCAGAAATGACAACTATACAAAGACAAATCCATTTCATTTCAGCACAGCTAGGAAAAAAAACAAATAAATTTTTTCAAGTTAAAATTGTACCATTTTCTTGAGGGGGGGGGGGGGGGAAGTCCTACAAGAAATTACCCCACTCACTGGAAACACAAACCAGACAGCAGAAGAGTGTCCTGGAGAGGAGAAACATCTGCTTGAGTGTCTGCAGAAAAAGGAAGGAAATAGGGAAAGGTTTCCTCTGTCAGGCCAGAAAGCTTTGAATCCACACTCTGTGAGCACTGCAGCTAGGGTTTGGGGAGTCTGTGCTGCCATCTTCAGGGATGCTCTCATCTTTCTGTGACCCAAAATCACAAATGAAAGAAGATAAAACGGGAAGAATTTCCACATAAGTAAGAAAGAGAAAAAAAGCTATCAGTTCCACTCTTTTCCCTGCAAGATTGCTGGTTGCCTTGTCTTGACTAAGCTCATGGAGAATCATGGAAATTAAAACTGGGAAAGCGAAATATGCATCCCCAGGCTGCAGTAAAGCTAACTAATCATTGGTGTTTAGCCCTGTCTGATTTCTTTCTTCTCCTCTAATCCAGAGCAGGATCGAGTGATTATTCACTGAACCTTGACGGCAGATGCTCAGTCGATGCTAACTAACCATCTCCTTTACAGAGCAATTTCAAAGTGAGAGTGAGAGACCCTAACTCCTTCCCACAGGGCTGAATTAAAATGAAACAGTTAATTGTGTGCCCACAGGGTTCTCAAAGCCCTGCTTTGCGAGAACAAATCACAGGTATTCCTAAAACTCATGTATATGTTATTCTTCCTCAGACAAAACAGAGAGAATTGAGATGCTGTGGAGATACGTGCAGCGTAACAAGGGTAAACTGAAGAGCACAAAGCAGATTCTCCTTGTTTCTGACCTAGTGGACACGTGCATATCTCAAATTATTCTAAAGTGCCTTTTGATGTGTGCAACTCTCCCTTTTTATACTACAATCCATTCCACATTGATGCGAATTCTTTGTCTCTTCTGAGTTCTTACCTTGTTACACATACCTTACATTTTTCAAATTGCTTTACAGGTTCCTGGCCACAGGGCCCTCATGGATCAAATATTGCACAACAAAATACAACCCATTAATACTGTGTTTTCAAGTTGAAAATCACGTTTGTTCCCCAGGTGCCATGAAGAGACAGGACTTTCTTTGCTCGTCATAACACTGACTGAATGGGAACTATATTCTTCAAACCTCTCTTGCCCTCTGGCCTCACTATTCCCATGCCTTCAGTAAATATGACTGCGTCATCTTCTCAATTCTTCTAAATGACAAAATAAGAAATAATGTTTTTATTCCAATTAAGCACCAAGTATTTGCTCCTACATAGGTCAGTATAATCACTGAAGCTTACAGATGTAAACCAGCACTATTGTGTTTTATTAATATTAACAACACGTTTTTGTTTAAAGCACTTGGCTTCATATTTTATTTCACCTAGGATATGGTTATTACCTCACAAAATGCAGGAGTTCTTTTTTTATCTACTCAGGTCACTGTAAAAATATATTAAGAAATTATGATATACGGTGAACAAGAAGCAACATGCAGCATTTCAAACACAAGGACTTCAAATTGCTACTCAAAATTGTATGCATATTAAGGGATTGTTCCACTCATCCCATCTCTGAAGCCTAACAGAGCAGCTCTTCTGCAGCGTAGAGTCAAAGTTCAAGAAGTGGAAAAAGAACTGTCTGTCCTATTGAAACTATAATGAAAAATAAGGAACAATATAAATTTTGAGCTGAAATTTAATCAGAACATTGATATCTACCAAATAACCAACACTGCAATGCCATGACAGGTGCCAGGGACACAGAGACAATCCTGGTGCCAGGTTCAGGTGCCAGCTCTCAAAGCAAAGAATTTTCCATCAGCAACACCAGCTCCTGCCCTGCCTTCCACATTTGCTTGCTTGTCTCCTGTTCAGCTTTGCTAACCTGCAAGAGCAGTCAGGACCACAATTCAGCATAAGCATGAATGAAAGAGGAAGGAGAAAGTAAATGGTTTGATCCTAACTCCTACTAAAAAAGTTGATTGAACAGAATAGAAAGCTGTCACTTTGCTGACAGATTATTTTCAAGCCATTCCAAGAAATTTAATAGTCTTTTCTTACATTGTCCTGGCCCTTTCTGTGATCCATCACATGCGCTCAGCTTAGTCCGTTTTGCCTGTCTTTCAAACATGCACCTGCCTTCTCCCATGCCGTCCCTCACTTCAGTCAGCCAACTGGCTGACACTGTCTCACAGCCAGTGCCTGTGACACATCCCTTTGCAAGCTCTGCATCTACTGAAAACACTGACAGAAAGCAACTCACTAATGATGGGCAAGATGTACAATGAAGGACTCGTGTTCTGTCTTTTCAAAATGTAAATGCACTCACAGTCCACTGGTCTGCTGGTCTGAGTGAAAGAAGAGAGCTAGCAAATCCTTCATCTTCTCAGCTTACAATCTTCCTTATTGCTGCCTTGGTGCCTTCTCTGCTTTTCCCTTTCCTTTCCCTGCTCATGCCACTCTTTTCAGGGCAGTACCATGTTTCACTGCGCCCGTAACAGCAGGTACCACGTGACAGCCTGAGCCCTGGGAAGAGGCATCCCCCATATCGTCCTCTGGTAAACTTGCAAATCTGCTGCTCCGTGGCCCCAAAACTATGTGACTGCTCCCAAAGTGGTGCCAGGGAGCATGTGTGTCATACCAGGTGTGTGGATGCTGCTGCACAGGAGGATATGAAAAGCAAGCTCTGACGGCAATAGCGGTGGCTACTGAAGGCCACTGCTGAGGAGCATGAAGAGAGCTGGCGGGAAACAGCTTATTCGTGCTGTGCTTTGGTCTATGCAGTAATCTCAGCCTCTCACTTTCATGAGTGCTAAATTCACACAAAAATGTTTTTTTTTAAAACCCACCACAGGCGATTAAGCTGTGATCTAGATTAATTAGCTGCCATATTTCATTTTTAAAATCAGAACTGGCCTGTGCTGACACCAGGGAAACTTATAATATTTTTACTCGTACCTAACTGCCTCTTATTTTTCACACTGCCTAGAACTGACTGGCTGCTCCTGACCTCACTTCCACGCACCAGGCAGCAGCCTGCACTCACTGCTGGAAGTAATTCTGCTGCACCTCTGGAGATGGGCTAAGGGTAGGGGACCAGGGATCTCCTAATGAAAGTGCTGAGCCTGGTATAACCCACACGCCCCGAGTAGCATTGCTTCAGTGTTGAAAACAAAAGATTGATGAATTGTATAATGTACTTTTACTGCTGCTAATTTCTCTGAGTGCTGCTGTTTGGTGTCTCCTCGAGGCTAACAGGCCTCTTTGGCCACAGAACAATATTTACTCCATCCCAGCAGCTGGGCTGCTGGAGGGAAAAGATGTGTCCTTGCTCCCTAAGTGATAAGCAAATGTCAGAATCCACATCAGGGAAAGGACACATCTGACAGAGGATCAGCATCACTGCATGGAAACATGGTTCACCTTCTACCTCCTATGCCTGTGAAGATCTTTCACTTTGCACCTTTAAATCCCTGCAGAAAACAGGAGAAAAGCAACAACCTTATTTAAGCAACGTCATGGACTGGCTCATCCAAATCTAATTTCTGAGGTGCTACACTCTCCTGTCCAGGTCTACATTGCTCCTTGTCCATAAAAACTGTAGCTCCTCAAAGCAAATACTCCTCAAACTACCTCAAAACACCTCTTAGTCTTGATGACACTTTAAATAAGCATTGGCACAATAACTCCAATCCCAAATCTACATCTCCTGCTGGGATCAGAAATTCCCTCAGGGATTTAATACGTTCATTCAGCAAATTCACACTCCTTTTAGGTTGTTTTATATGCTGTCTTTACAGAAGGAGTCCTAATAGCACCCTCCTCAGGCCAAGGAGATGCTCTGAGACTCAGTTCAGCAAGAAGCACCACCTGCAACCAAGATGGGCCTTCACAGGAGATATCCTTGCTTGCTTTAGTACAGATGGACACACACAATAGGTGTGTAAAGGGTGCATGTATAAGGCACATAGGTGAGGTAGTAAATCCATTTACACCAAGAAGCAGGAGACAGACACCATGTAATTCTCCATATATTGACTGGCATACAAAGTATTTATATGAAATATCAATGCAAAGTATTTCTCAAAACCAGGTAAAACACAGAGCCTTCCTTTCCTTCCCCATCTCTATGTACACCTGCTAGGGAAAGCACTGCAGAAAAGTAAAGAGCTACCAGAACAGGAACTTCTCAAGCAGAAGTGTTGCCATGTTCCATTCTCTGTCCCCTCCCCCCCCCACACAGTAGAAATAGAAGTCTGGAGAAAGAGAATCCACCTCCTGCACCACATTGCCAAAATCCAACAAGGAGGCGACAGGCATGCACCCTGTAATCCTGCAACACGGCATAAAGACTTGAAACCATATTAACACCCAGCAGAACCCAGTAGAACAGGCCAGAAAAAAAAATAAAATTTGTTGGTCGTCCCCAGTTCCCACCTTTTCCAGTTCACTGGCTGTGAGCTTTTTCTCCTGGGGATATTCTGCAATATCTCTATTACAATCAAAAGGTCAGCTAAGTTGGGGTTTTTTCCACACCAAGCCAGTGTTTCTCTAACTTGTCCCAGACAATGCACAGGACTCCACTCCCATCCCACCTCACAGCAATGCGTCATTCCTGCCTTCTCCGCTCCCTTGGAGCAGAAGTGCAGCACAGGCCTCCTACCAGCTGCTAATGTGCATCTTCCTTCTCTAGTCACAGGGATGCTAAACACACCGTAATAAATCTCCACATCCCAAGGGAACAGTTGTCTTTTTTTCAGGCCCCATGACATTACACAAAGCAGCTCTTTCCAATGTCAAAAGCTCCATTTCAAAGCTCCTCTGCCCTCTGAAATATCCTGCTGTCCTATATCTCATCACCTCTACCCAGTGAAATTTGCTCCCACCACCCCCCGGCTTTCAGGTTCCCTACAACTGGAGAAGGGGGCAGGCTCTGCTTTCAGCCAGTGACCAGGTCCGTGATGGGACTGTTAGATGGAAGGGACCTATGTGTTTGCATGGGCATGCTTTACATATGTGCCTCTTCCTCCCCTCACAAGGATGTTGCTGACAATTTTCACCTTGTAGCAGTGAGACAAAACAAGACAGTTGGCAAATTTGAAGGAAAGCCTATTTCCAGCACAGTGCATACTGAATTTAAAAGCCGGGGGAGAGAAAAAAGCAGCAGTTTTGCAAGGGTTGACTCCAATTTTAAAGCAAATTCTCATTCAATTTTAGCAAAAGAAACCTGTGCATGTGCTAACAAAAATCTTTCTTCCTCCTCCGTGATCTTTCCTTCTCTTAAATATGTTGTACTCAAATTCTGACTTCCTGGAGGAAGAAATGGCTTGCGTTTTCAGTGTATGTCCACTAAGTTAAATGAGAAAACTGGTGGAAACTACATGTTTCCTACTATGCTTCAGACAGAAACTTTAGACACACAGCAAGACACAGCCACAATGACTGGACTGCGTTCCTCGGCTTTTCACTTACCATTGCTCTGTCACAGTCTTACCTCAAGCTCCTTGACACAGGTTCTACCTTTGCTTTCCTTTCCTCCAGCTCACCGTCTTTGATCAAACACATCTCCAGCAGTGTCCAGTAGAAGTACACTGTTTACAATCTAAAATGCTCAAGATCATTCTGAACCATAAACTCTCTTTTGGATCTATTGTCTAGAGCAGCAGAGTACTTGCATTGCTTTTTGCATTTCCTTGCAGCATCAGAGTTCTCAAGATACTACAGAATCAGATAGTGATAAACTTACATTTCCTAGCCATGGGGTGAATATCAGGGAGGTTTTGCTTAAGGCACAATTTGTTACATTTGCTTTATGTTTTTTCTTGATTTTATCTATTGCTATAAGGATGCAATTGCTGCTCAGTTTGATGGCATTATACAGATACCTTGAAAGGAGCCTGAAACCAGAGTAGAGTCTCTTCTCCCCAGCTATCTATCTTGTTCTAGTTTACCTTGTCCTTTGCACAGGTCCTATTCCACAGGCTTCATCCTCATAAATTTGTTAAACAACGTTCTCATCTGGAGCTCTCTGGATTTCTCCACATGCTGGAATGCTTCTTTGGAGTCCTGCTTTACTCACCTCTGTTATGTTTTTATCCTGATAATATACTTTGCAACTTCAGCGAGTTCACACTTCACCTCCTATCACACCTCATTTGGCATTTTGTCCTCTGTGCATTTTAGCAATGCATGAAACTGCTCCCCAATTACCACTACTGTAGCCCTCTTCAAAACACTCCACATTATTCCCAAAGGGCTGAAAGAATCATTTCATGCATTAGAAGCACGAAACCTGAACTCTGAAAGAAGCAGCCGATGATCTGAAGCACTAACAGCACCTGGTAGAGTTTTACAGAAGGAAAATCTCTAGTTTCTACCCTTCCCATGGGAAGCTTTAGTCCTTCCCCCCACTCCTCCACTTCAATATGATTTCTCATATTAGTTCCACGTATAGCTTCCTCCACTGTGATGTTGAGCTGAATGGGCTAATATTAATCTTGTGTCAATTTTACATTGCTGCATCCCATCTGATTTTCACAGTCATTTACACAAGTAAAAATGACAGCAGATTCAGATCCAAAGTACCTTAAGAAGACAGTTTTAAAAAGCAAGTTCCCAAATACGCTCAAGGTCTGTAGATGGCTGCTTCATCTCATGGCTTCTGCTTGTCTGGTTTCCCATATAAATTCTTAACACCAGCCTCTTCCTTCAACAACAGTGACAGCATTTCATGGTTGTTAGTTGCTCTCAGAAGATGAAGTAACCTGATATAAATTACCTATTGCTGCGAGTGAAACAGAACCTGTTTGCACAGTAGTTGCTCCTAGAAGGCAGCAAGTACTGACATTATTACAGGCAGAAGGTTTTCTATCACAGTAGAAGTCATTTTAATATGGCATCCTCCTCAAAGACTTTTCTCTATAGCTATTAAATGTTTTTTCCTTGGTTCGATAGTCCACATCATGAACAGTGTCATATCTTTATCCTAACTCTCACATTGGTGAGGTACCAAAGATACAGTGAGGACACTCAGATGTCGTTCTCCCAGAAGAAACCATAGACAATAAGGATAGAGGACAGGGGTCAAAATAACAGAAACCCCCCAAATGAATAGATTGTTCCCTGATAAATTTGCATTTAATTGTTGCTTACTGGTATTCATTTTATCTGGTAAGAAAAGAACCCCAATAAACCAGCTACTAAGGAAAAAACAAAGAGGGTATCTGAAACACATACCTCTGTGTACTCATCATATTGTGATGTGGACAAACTCTACTCTAGACTATATGAGATATTCCTGTATCTCCTGATGAGATGGCTCTTGATAAAACAATTGTGAATTTAAGACAATATATTTGTCATTCTTAACTCAGGCTGCAAGAGCCCAGCAGTTCAGAACCCAAAGACACCATTACAATCCCAGCTGTCAAAACATCTACACAAGTGACATCAGGTTACTCTGTCTGGGAACCAGGCAGGAGATAGTTCTCTTCCACATAGGTTTAACCTAAATGTACCTAAAAATTCTTTGTGTCACTTTATGGTGAAGACACTGACAAACTGGACAGAGTTTTAGGGCACTATGAAATGCTTGGGTAAACTCGGGAACAAGAGAAAAAACTCCAAGGGCATAACTGAGGACGTGAACTGAAACATAGTAAGGTCTGTCTGAAGATTAGGAAACACTTTTTCACTGTGAGGGAGACTGACCACTTGCCTAGGGAAGTTATGGAGTCTCTGTCCTTGGAGATATTCAAAAGCTGTCTGGGCATGGTCCTGGGCAGCTGGTTGTAGGTGGCCCTGCTTGGGCAGGGGGGTTGGACCAGATGACCTGAGGAGGTCCCCTCAAATCTCAACCATTCTGTGATTCCGTCAGAAAGCAAAAGATTGCTTTTTTTAGGAAACAGAGTGCATGTACACAAATGACGCACTCAAAGACAGTTATGTATTTCTCAAAGGTTGCATGAAACTCATATGGGAAACACTAAGGTTTCTCTTTCCTCATCAGGCTTCTTTACCATGAGGTCTCCACAGACAGTGGGATCACACTTCAGGAGATACGCTGACAGCATCCAAACATACTAGTAAGATGTTGAAGGGAGTGTACAGGGTATGACCTGCCAAGGATGACGAAGAGCCTCCCTGGATACTCCACAAGGTCCATAAACACGGAAACTATCTCTTAATGCAGTAATGAGAGCACTGCCAAGATGTCCGGGAGAAACCTGTGTGCACTTTTTAGAGGACAAAGTAATTTGAATACTTCCACAGAGATGGCCTGTGAAAAGAAAGGTGCGATGGCTGCCCATGCCACCCCTTTCACAGCAGCGAGGTGCCTGGCGCACTGTCGGCAGAGTCCTGCAGATGGCTGCAAAGCTCTTCCAGCTCCTACCTGCGCTGGAGCAGTGGACAGGTGGAGGCAAAGCCACTGGCCAGTCCCCCACTGAAGGAAGCAAAAAACTATTCTCTTTTTAAAAGAAGGACACTTCTCTCTATGCTGCCTTTATTTCTACCCAGATCTAACAGTCAGCCACCTGCAGGCTGAATAAGACTGGCTTTAACCTCCCACTGACCCTGCATTTTTGCAAGTTTTCCTACGACAACAACTGAAAGAGATGCTACGGCTCTTAAGTGTGAGGCAAACTCATCTTACAGGAGAAGAATTTGTTTTTCTCATTAATACTCTGTAGTCCTAGGAAGCTCTTATGAAGCAGATATTTGAAAAGATTTTCCCATTCCTCCTCTTGCCCATGCCAGCCATATCCTTTTCCTCCCTTCCCCAGACCTTCACCTAACTGTGCTGAACAGCTGGCTGGTGCAGAAGAGCAGCTTTCTTCCTATATCCCGTACTAGGCTCAAGCACTGTCCCTGAAACAAGCCACTTTTGCCCACCAGCTTCCCTCAAACTCTAGCTTTAGCTCTGAACCATTTTAAAAAAACCCAAAACAAACTGAGATCTCCATCACTCTGGATGCCTTCATTTCCCTGCAGCCATGTTTCCTACTTCCTTCTGCCCTTTTCCAGCGTTACACAGCAGGTCAAGATAGGGACAGAGTCAAGTTTTGCAACACAAAATTTTGGGTGCATATCCTTCCTCTGTCTCAAGGGGATCACGAGTTTTTCTGTGTTCACCTTGTATCAGCTACGCGCTCTGCACGCAGGACAGCCTGGTGTCTGCACCGCTCCCTCACTGCGCTATGGACAGCTCCTCACCACAGGCACACCAACGCTCTGTGGAATTCGGTGCCCAAGTCGCATCACCTTCCTTTAAAATCCCAGCTGCAGTAAGGTAGCATGAACCGTTCTTTTATGGTGCGCAGCTACCCGGTCCCTTTTCAATCTACATGTCTGAATCAAATAACTTATCTCCTACAAGGGAGTCGAGAACTTATAATAGACACCAGCCACCCAACCTCTTTTAATCCATCCAATATTAGACCCGTTAGTCATCAGGATAACAATCCTATTTGCAAATCAGTTACCTTTAGCAGATAACCAACGGGACCTGGTACAATGTCTATTAGTCCAACAACATCACCACCAAGATATATAACTGCTTCTGTACAAAAACCTCTCTTCTAATCCTTTTTAAACTCAACAAGACTGATTGGGTTTTATTATTCATGAATTAATTTTTAACTCTTGGTCCAACAGGGGAATTGAATCTATAACATTTTTCAGAGACTGAACCAAAGTAATAGTATGTTGAAAAAGCAGACCAGCCAAAAGCAGGTATTTTCTCTTCTTTCAACCAACAATTAAGAGGGGTGGGGGCGCAGGCTGCATCTGTTTTTCCCCATACACTCAAGGGGAAAAATGTAAGGAAAATTAGTTTATTAAAACAAGTATAAATACGACATCACCTATACTGTGAGAGCTTTTGATTTTTGTGTCATAATTATGTTATTTTAAAAAGGCTGTGAAATTATATCTGTTCATTTTCTTAAAAATAATTCCATGTTAGAACAGGAGCTCAGAAGTGGAAATTTTGACAGAGATCGTCCATATTATTAGAGAAGTAATGATCATGGGCAGTGATTAGGGCTTATAGAATCCTTTGCAATGACAGTCCCCTAGCTGTAATTGCTAGGAGAAAATTAAATGCTCAGGGAGATTTTTTGGTGGGGAAGGGTTGGTAGACTTCTGTTTTGTTTTGTTTTAAAAAACCCAACTTGTAAAAGGATAAAAAGAGAATAGTCAGAAACACTGTAGGTGTTGAAATAAAAAAACCCCAAAGTATGTCATCGTAAAATACCGTTCTAATCACCGGGTTTCATACAGGGAAGCAGCTATACTTAATGCCTTCCAAAACCAAAATGACATTAAAAAAAAAAAAAAAAAAAAAAGAAAAAAATTAAACAAAAAGAAAAAAAAAATGACAAAACACTTACTTTTCTGGCTGTGGTACACAAGCCCAGCTTTATGTCAGCAATGTTATGGCTGGATCCATGTTCTGCATATCATTTTTTAAATTCCTCTCTGATACTTTACTTAAGGAAAATCTCTGTTCCTCTTTAAAAATTACAAATTCCAATGTGCATTGATTTATAAAGAGAATATTCAACTGTAGTTGTTTAGTAACATCTAACCCTATAAAACTCATAATTATAAATGCTCCAAGAGAAATACTGAAATTTTTTTAAGCTCAAATGTTACATATGGTATATTTGTACAGTTTTCTAGATTTACAGAATACCTTCTATGCACGGCTATCAACAGATTTACAAACTTTAATTAACAAAGAATCAGAACAACATTGTGATGAAGATAGACACATCTGTCCTTATTTTTTTTATACATTTATACACGCATACATGCACAGAAATATGTAACCATAGGCAGAAAGGTTTCCAGTATGCGCAGAGAGACATTGTATGGATAAATGTTTAAGTGAAGCAGTACGCTATGTAATATTGAATTAAGATGTGGTTACATACAAAACAATATATTTCACATACATGTGCATTCTGTTAATTTATAGTATGTGCACGTGTATTTAAAAATAAGCATGTACACGAACACCCTGATATACATCCATCCATGCACTTACAGATCTCTGTATGCAAGAAAACTGTTTCTCTTGTACTTTTGACACATTCTAGTCCTCTACAACATGCTTGGTGCCACTATGCAACTTGTATCAATTATTCTGAAGAAAAGGCATGGAGCATCATCTATGTAAAGTAATAGATACAGACACATTGATACACTTAACCATCATTTTCAAAAGGTCGTATTTGCTACAATCTATCAAGGCAAAAAGAACCCACAATAAGTAAATCAACGTCCTTCACAAAGCTCATGCACCGAAATGCAGGTTCCTGCGTCGGGATTTCCTTGGCTTTAAAAGTGAGTCTCAATTTTATCAGGCAGCTGTGGCCCCCTCCCTGCCCCAGTCCCTGGTTAGGCTGCATTGCAGGCTGCACATCATCACTCGGAAGTCGCTGCTTAATATAGTTAGGTGTATGGAGAGCCCTGATCCAGCCAGATACCTTTGCACTGCTGATGAATCTGATAACAAAAATTGCCTACTAAAGAGTGTCAGGCAATAGGCACCAACGTCTTTAGTTTCATAGAAGAAGGTTTTCAGCATCTCCCTGTACCATCACCCCCTTAGTTTACAAAAATGACCAAAACTCCCCTCATCAACAGAAATAAAAAAACTACAAAGAAATTTAATTAAAACTCTTAAAGAGATACAAGCAGAAGCAACATAGGAGTTGAAGGACTCAATTTGTATGTTATAAAAAATAAAATTACTTCTTCCTCTACAGTAATTTAACTATTGCAACTAGATAGCAATCACGATACACAGGGGCCATAAACAAGTAAAAATAAACAGACAGCAACTTTCAAAACTGCTGTATAAATCAAAGATTTTTTTAAAAAATAGAAAGCAAAGTATGAAGAAAATGTACACTTATTGCATATTGGCTATTTCTGGTTATGTGCACCAAAAAAAAATTCTAAACCAAATCCCTGAAAATCAGTAACACCCTGTATTCTTCACTGCTATGTTGTTTTATCTATGAAAAATTTATCCAGATAAGTATAATTTCTTAAATCAGGAAACAAATAATATGTTTGAGAATCGTCAGATTGCCTGGATAAAACCAAAACCAACACAGATGACTTTTGAAAAATAAAATCCGCTGAAGAAAAATTCTTATTTTCAGCTGTTTCATTTTTTAATATATAAAATGTTGTAAACCTCAGTGAGAAATTTTGTTTGTAATCGTTCATGTCAGCACATTTAAAAAATGTACTTGCAGCAACTGATGGAAAATCATATTTCTGTCTTATTTTCACCAAAGTGCTTACACATTATTAAAATTATCATCTCCATATGCAAAATCATAACAGGAGAATTGAACATTTTTTTAAAGCTGTTCTTTTGACCTTTCTCTTGAGTAAAAGGACAGCGAGACAATACACTCACCAGCATTGTTCACAGTGACGGCTCCATCACCGGAGATTGAAGGCCATTATTACTAAAGGGAACTTTAAAGTGCCAGGAGAAAAAGGGGGGGAAATTAGAAAATAACACTTCTAAATATGCTATATGCATAAAAAGCCTTTCAGAACAGTAGACACAGAGTAACAAGAAATCTTAATCTAAAAACAGCTGCAGTAAAACACAGACAATCACTTCAAAACAAAAGGTGCTATAAGAAACTGTCTCCTGTTACGTAGGATACTTTAAGCTGGAGGTCCCACTTCCATCACCCACATTATAGGCTATTCTAATTTAAGAAAAATATATGACCCTTAAAATACATGGTAAATCCAACATAATTTCCGGGAATGGAAAAGGAAAATCTGGACTGAATGATGGGATACTCAAAGGCTCTTACCCTACCAAAACCAGTTTCCTTTTCCTTCAAAGTCTTCAACAGGATGCAATATTTGTGAGATATCCTTACAGTAATGACAAAAACTGTACGAAAACGGCCACCTCTCTACATTTAAGCTATTTCCTTTCACATAGACAAAAATGCAAGAATAAATAAAACTGACAAAACAAGAACAGTCCTATCACAAATTTTACTGCAATTTAAGCCCTATCTTAAAAAAACAAAAAAAGAAAACAGATAAGCGACAATATTTACACAAAAAAAGTAAAGCACTCTTTGCTTGCTATGCACGCGTACGTTCATCACTTTATGAGCAGGGTCTGTGCTGTTTGCTAAATCCTCATGGATCAGGAATACTCTTTGTAGGATGACAAAGTCATCCTAAGGGTGACTACACTGAAATTTGCCAGGATCCTACAAAACCAACAGGATTTCTTACATATTTATTCCTCCCCCATTCAGAAAGGGAGTGCAAGAAAATTCCAGCTCAGCAGGGACACAGAGCCATCGCAGGTTCTGTGATAACAGCTTGCCACCTGCTTTTCGCAAGTTGTCTTTGCGAAGTGCAAGGGGCACTGAATAGTAACGTTGCCTGTGGTGATAGGAATGCACTGAACAGCTCAGTATGCAAAAGCACTTACTGGTACACAGTGCTCTTCACAAAGGGCACTGCAGAATGCTTTCCAGCCTGTGTCAGAAGTGCTAGGAGAGGAAATACTAGTGCATGTGTCGCAGAAGAAACATAAGCACTTGCCATCACAATAAAAGAAGGTATAAGCAAATACAGGTACAATGCTGCTCATAGCAAAAAAACCCCAAAAAACCGAGGGTGAGAAGGAAAAAAGAGAGACAAGAAACTTAGCAGCAGTCAGACTAGAAGAAACATCTCTTTGCAAGAATAGCAAGGGTTAAGAGCGGCATGCAAGCTCTGGTCCAGTCAAGATAGGGTCAAATGATGTGCACTGAAAGTTTCGAGAACTCAATCCCCCAGAGCTTGTTTGCTAATTACATTTGCAATTACAAACACGACAAATATATTATTATACAGTGCATTCCACCTTGAGCAGACACGTTTCTCCTCACGGACAGTCACTGCCAGCAGCCAGACTCTCAAGCACTGGAAGAATCAAAGTGCACTGTGCTCCAGCTGCAAGAATCATTTTGTGGGCATCTCTATTGCTCTGGAGAGACAGGGCAAAGCTTTAGAGAGAGGCAGCATAGCAAGGATGGAAACAAATGCACAGAGTAAGCTCCTACAATTTAATTCCTAAGAAGTAAAACTCACCAGGTCAATAGCTATTACTAATAAATAATACTAAATTATGTTCTGTTCCTGATGACAGGCACAAAGCACTTTACACATGCAAGCTACACAGAGATGACTATATTCACAACTTAAATGCAGCCGATACTGGAAAGACAGAAAGAAATCAAGATTTTCCTACTTTCAGCAAGGTCACCGTAGCCAAGTACTGCTAATATCTTCTTTGTTAAGTCTCTCTGCTAAAAAAACAACAAACTGATTCACAGTTTGCCATAAAAGCTCCAATCTTTCCTTCCCCCCGTCAATTTCTATAGCAGCATTACCTGGGAACCTCACTGCTGGATACTGGACAGATGCTAAATTCACTTGCTCACACAGCACAAACTAAAAATTCTGTTCTGCTCTCTGGCTGAAAAGTTATCTTCAGTAGCTCCATGGAATAAAGAATAGATCTTACTAGGAAGAATTTCCCAGTCTCTGAAATCTACAGTGGAATCGCTGACATGCAACAGTAGCTGCCGCTACGACTTCCAACTCCTAAACTGGGGACCGCAAGTTAGAAGTTGCGGAAAGGATTGTGGCTTTTATATTCAAGCTTTGTCACTGTGTTTTTCTACTTCTACTGTTTCTTTCCTTAATTAAAACTCTTCTAGACATTTCACATTCTTTGGAGAAATTCTACTGTGCTCCCAACAGAAAATGCAAAGTTCATCTTGTCTCAGGTTTAAACCTTGTACCTTCTCCCTTCTTCCATTCCCTAAGAGAGTCTGTATTCTTTGAGCCCTTGAAAATTTGGTAGAGACAACTACTGACACAGTGCACAAAACTTCTTATTAAACTAAAATTACTGGAAGAATACAGGTGTTTCCATATGATATGAAATTCTGAGCAGTATTAACAGCACCGAAACAAGGCTGAGGAGTAACAGCAGAAAGGGCGCGGAGAGTAGAGCAACATTCCCTTGAAAAGGAAGAAAACGGGATGTGAAATCTCTGTCACAGCAACTTTCTCTGATGCAATCTCTCCAAAGTCTTTCCCCTCTCAGGCTAAATGCAATATTTATTGATTACTTCAAATCAATACAATGAAAAAAAATCCTATTTTTTAAATATATTGATCTTTCCATATTTCTCAATAATTGATAATGATTAGATCATCTTTACTTTTACAAGTGGAATTGGAAGAGGAGAGAAAAGTTAATACAAATACTTTAAAGATACCAGTTTGCTCATCATCCTTGTGCTTAATAAGCTTAGTATACTGAGACCCCATTCTGTGATAGGAACCTTGTCAGGAACCCAGCAACTAGGCCATTTCCCTTCATGAGGTTTTTCAATTTATTCTGTCAATAAAACAAACAACCCCCCCCCATTCTCCCCAATTAACAATTCCTCCCTATCCCAGACTTTCAGAGATACTCAGAGCAGACAGTCGCATTCAGCTTCTCTGACTCAGATTTCCTCCCATTCACAGAATACGGAGATTTCCAGTAACCTCTGAAATCAAGTCACATTTCCTCAGTCTGTGCATTAGTCGGTGACAACTTCGTTAATTCTCTGTTGCAGGGTCCAGAATTCTCTCCTTCATTGACTTATAATTCCAGAGTTATACCTTTCCGTCTCTCTATCAAACAGACCACTTATTCCTTTCAACTTTTTCCTTCTGTTCATAAAATAATTTTCATTTTTATCAGATCAATGACTCATATGTCTTGTACATCAGAGGAAACAGTGTAAGAGACATAACATCTGGCAGGATGCCCTCATTTGCCAATGATTTTTATTTTCCCTTCATGATGATTCCTTGGTCAGTTTCTGTCTGTCATGTAGAATATTAATTAGAAACAGAGATGGCAGTTTTGTAGTCCTATCAACATTTCTAGTGGCAACTACTACTAGGCAGAAAAAAATTCTCTGGGATGTGGAAGTTAATATGGAAAAGTAAAAATGCCGTATTTCACGCTTCTTTGAAACAGCCATAGGTTTGCATACGAGACAGGTGCAACACCAATATTCAGTATGACCACACATATGTATATGCGTATTCTGGCACATACATATTTATAGATGCACACATGTGTTGGGGGGTGAATATAATCACATCTTTTATATGTAAGAGTGTACATTTGTGGTTTCTGCACAGGCATGCCCTTCCCACTGTACTGCAGACAGACACCGTCAGTACAGTGTAACTAATGTATTCTTACCATATGCCCTCACTTGAGAGACAAACTGCAGGTACAAATCATTGTCTTTGTTAGTTTCCCAATTTGAACTTACAGAAAAGTGTCTTCCTTGGAGCCGCATCACCTACCGCAGGAATAATTCTCCCAAAGGTCAGTACCGAAAGGTAGTAAGCGGTTGCAGAAGAGTAGATTCCTCCAGAAGAAATGAAATACACACGCTGCCTTAGGACACACGCACAGAGGGTCAAAACTAGGAAAAAGCATTTTCTTACTCTCTCTGTAAGATCCTGTGCTGAGGGAAACCCCACAACCTGCTGATTAGAACTTCCACAGGTTCCTGGTGTAATTGCTCAGATCAGCCCACTCAGGCTAAGGAAAGGGAACTTCCACTGCTTGAGGAAGACAAATACAAAAGCTTAAGAGTGGGACTAAGAACAATAAATTCCTTTGCTTAGTTTTTGTTTGAACTCTTCTTGGGTCCGACTGTTACAAAAATTAAGTTCTCCTTAAACTCCAAGGTGAAGGGAGTCACCTCCTCTCTCCTTTGCTTTGTTCATTCTCTCTCAATAACTGTGAGGTGAAATACAGTTTCCAGGTAACTGTATGGATCATGTATTGAGTGACCACATTCACTTCTCTTTCTACATTCTACTCTTCGTCGTATTTTTTCCTATAGCTTAACAAGCAACTAAACAAGAAGCAATTTGCAATATTTTTAAATTCATTCCTAATTTAAGCTTTACCTTAACAAAACATGCTGTCCACATAATTAAAAGCAGTATTTTTTTTAACTGAAGGAAAACAGCTATTAAAATCTTTTCAATGGCCAGCAGTCAGAAGCATAAATCAGTACATTAAGGATAATAGGCTCACACAGCTAAGTAGTGACACTGGCACAAATGCAGTACCTGTACTTACATTATATGTTCACAATGTGTTACGGTGGGAGAAAGAAATGTCTATGGGGATATATATTGGGCCAACCTTTATCCGCAGTTACAGGAATGCAATCCGAAATCCAACCTTAACAAAACCAGACTCCAAATCAGTACCTGACATACTGCACATATACCTTTAAATATACTGTACGTTTTAAGGCTTCTCACATCTTTTCCTTCTCTCAGTAACTTTTTTCAGACTTAGCCATACTTCCCTTCATCAAACTCCTTTAATTTTAAATAAATAAATAAATAAATAAAATGAGATATGAAAATAGAGGTCAAGGTTTTTTAAATTATATTTCTCTGTCTCTCTCTCACAACCTCAACAATATTAAAGAGAAAGTTGGCTGGCACACAGAACCAAGACAAGCACGTCTCTAAACAGAGAGCACTCTAACAGTTTCTCATCTCAAAAAGCAGCACTCTGTCTACTGTAAAGCCACAGGGGCTCAGTGCCACTTCCCCCAAGGCCACGTTCAACTGTCTACTCAGTGGCCAAAGAGATGTGAATATGGGTAAGGTGTACTTGGCATTATTGAGAGATGACTGCGAGTCTGTGGAAAAGCAACAGCAGTGAACAGCAATACAAAATGCAGATTACATCTTACTATTTTCGTGTTGTTTGAGTTCCTTTTCTCAATTCCAAAGTAGAAGAAATAAAAGGAAAAAGTTAAGAGACAATATGGTAAGTGACGAAGACCTAGCTTTTGAGTGTGGCATTTTGTTGTTTTTTGTTTTTTTTTTTTTTTTAAACTAACGTAAATGCACTTTCTGGTTTTGCCTTAATATTAAAAGATTCCCAGCAGCATACAGAATACATTTCCTTTAAGAAACCGTTTGTTTATTTTTAATTCAAAATGGAGCAGCCACAAGTGAGCACCGGTGGGGAAAAGAAAATCACATGGGCTAGATTATTAATTTCTATTAACAATACTAAGTCCCATTTTAATGAAACTGCTGGAAGCAGGGGATTAAAGGAAGAAGAAATTAGTGTGAAGACAGAATATCTGGAAACAACAGACAGAAAGACAGATAAAAGACAGCTGTAATTGGGACAGAACAGTAAGTATCATTGTGAGGGTTTTGTTTGGTTTTAATTGTTTTAATTTTACTAAATACAATGTGTTCTTAAAACAAAAGCAATGAAACAGACAAAATTACTTCACTCCCACCTCTGATAACACCACAGAACCTGTGTAGGTGACGCACGGATTTACATGCAAACATACACAACAGATGACTCTGCTCAGGGTGAGATTTATCAGAATGAAGGAATACATTTAAAATTAATTAATGCAAAACCTGGGAAGCTTTTGCCTTGTTTCCCAACTTCTCCAAAAGGATCAACCCAAACTTAACATGCTGAAGTGATCTGAAGCCCAGCATTACGAGGCACAGCCCACTTCGGGATACAAAGAGCAGTAGCAGGTGCTAAGGTATCAGCCACCGGTCCCAGCTCGGGGTGCCTGCTTGCCAGCCGTCCCACTCACTCACTCCACTCTTTCCCCGGGCCGGCTTTGGGAAACTACATTTCCACAGGGCATTTCAGGGCTCCCTGTCCCTAGGAGGCAGAAGTTGCAACGCAAAACACCAACACGCCGACCCCTCGAAGCTTCTGCAGCGCTTCGGGGGGTCGGCGTGTTGGTGTTTTGCCTTGTGTGCGGGGTGGGGGGAGGCAGTGGGAATGCTGCCTCATCCAGCCACCAGCGGGACACAGCACCTCTCCCAGCCCGCCCCCCCACTCCCCGGCCCGCCCGGTCCCGGCGCGGCGCGGCTCACTCACTGGTTGTGGTAGCCGAGCGGGTCGGAGATGCACAGCTCGGAAATGTCCATCAGTCCAGTTTGAGCATTCCCGATTGGAGGAGAAAAAAAAAAAAAAAAAAAAAGGAAAAAAGAAAGGAAAAAAGAAAGAAGGGAAAAAAACGGAAAGGAAGGAAAGAGAAAAGAAAGGAAAGGAAGGAAAGAGAAAAGAAAGGAAAGGAAGGAAAGAGAAAAGAAAGGAAAGGAAGGAAAGAAAGAAAAAAGGGGAAAGGAGAAAAAAAAAAAAAAAAGAGAGAGAAAAATAGGCAAAACGCAAGAGCAACTAAAGTGGGGAGCCTCGGGCAGAGGAGCCCGGCGGGCAGGCAGCGCCGCTCCGCTCCGCTCCCGCACCCGCGTGCGGACACACTGGCGACGGCGGCGGGCGGCGCGCAGGACGCGGCCACGGGGGATTTCGCCGCCCCGAGCCCCGCTGTAGCTTTAACGCCGGGAGACGGATGGAGACGGCAGGGCGGCTATTGGCTCCCGCGCGGGGGCTGGGCTTGCAGCGCGGCTGGGGGGGCACGGCCGGGGGGGCCAGCGGAGCCGGCACCGCAGCGCAGCTCCGGCCGCAGCGCGCAGCCCCGGGACAGGACGTGCGGGGGGTGCCGAACCGGGCGCTGCAGCCGGGGCTTCGGCAGCGCGGGTGGCTCGAAACTGCATCTGCAGCCGGTCCCGCCGCGGGAGCGATCGCTTCTTTCCCGCTTGTTTGTCTCTCGTGGGCACCTTGAGGTGAAGGGCGCCCCGTGGGCCGCTGAGCGCTGCCTCTGTCCGCCCAGCACACGCACAGGCACGCACAGCAGCGAGCTGCTTCGCACACGCCTGTTTTCGGCACCGCTACACCCAAACGCGGGACTCCACATACACGCACTTTGTGCACATGCACGGATCCGCATCGCACACGGACACGGCCTCATCGCTGCACTCGGGCATCGGCTTTGCCGTACACAAACTCTTCACTACACTCACGCAGAAGAGCGCCCGAGTCCCCTTTCAAAGTGGTGCAATTCAGATGTCGCTTCAGCACAGCTTATGAAACCACACTGGAATAAATGCTGGCACTTGAGATCAGAATCATCAGGGTAACAGTGCATATTCCCAGGCAGAAACCCCATAGATACAGGCCCTCCAAAATCTTCACAAACATCAAAAGTGCACACTCAACCAGCCTCATGAAAGAAATATTTTCAGACCTCAGCATAGATGTTGGCTACCAGTAGAGTCAGCATGCTTTCACAGTTCCCACACACATTTTCACACACAATTCCATTGCATATTTACAGCAACATAGCAATACCTGTGTGAAGATCCCTCTCTGTATAAGCATGCCTCGCACATGCAGCCTTGCACTGAAAGCCCAGGTCACACAGACGTGCCCTACAGGGCCTATCTGTCCCTCGCTACCTGCTCTTCACCTTCCAAACTGCACTCATGCAAATCTCACTTGTCTCTCTCCTATGCTTCTGCTTCATGTTTAGATGTCCAGTGCTGAAATACTTAAAAATATCCGTAACATACAAACAAGAACCACAGGCCTTTTTAAAATGGAAAACACAAACACACCTGGATAAAAGCTTCATTCTCTTATACCAAGCAAACAAAAAAAAAAAAAAAAAGGAGCTAAGAAGATATTTCTTCATATAAGAAAAGCCTAGAGCTTTTCAGATGAGGGAGCCAATACAGCATAAAAGAAAATGCAGTGTGGTTCAGCCATAAACATGGCAATATATACTGACTAAATTAGGCTAAAACTTTTCATACAATCTGTATTTGTAGAAATTTGAAAATATTCAAAAAAGAAGAATGGGCAAGTTCACAGCCAGTGTAAACCATCCTTGCTTTACTGAGATCTACCAGTGCAACTTCCTCACTACCTCCTTTACCAGAGACCTTAACAAATGCCATACAAACTAACAGTATGTACTAGCCCAGGGCTGTCAGACTCATGGCTCCTGTCGTTCTGCTCCTGCAGCATAACACGCATCACACACACTACACATGACTGGTGCGCTGGCAGGAACGTAGGGGCAAGGAGCTTGGCGCTGCAACCAGGTAGAAACAAGGTACCAGGCCAGATAAAACAAGGTGGACGGCCAGATTCAGCCTACGGGCAGGGGTGACTTTGACACCCCTGCCCTAACCTATCCACGGGCCTTGTGTGGGACAAGCTGTGTGATTCAGATCAACTGTCCTTAAGACAGGACAGCCTAAGACTATCAAACAGAAGCCTTTTATGGTGAAAGATACATATGAAGATGGCACAGAAAACAGGTTAGTTTAAAAAAAACAGGAGTCAGAGAGAAGACTCATCCACAGTTTAAAGACTACAGCAGAATCTGATTATCTGAATGCTGCAGGTGACACCAATTCAGATTATGCATCTTTCCAGGAAACAGAATTAATACAAATGGAACGTAGGTATACAAAGGTATATATGTATAAGTGATATATCAGCCTAGCAGAATCTCCAAGATGTCCTCTGTCCCTTCCACATCTAAAACAAGAGCTTTAGTAGGGCATTAGCATTATTAGGGACCAAGATTGTAAGTAAGGAATCTCACTGACCACATTGGAGGACAACAGACCCAAGCAGAGGCAAGAAGGACAAAACCAGCACCAGTGTGTTTCCAAAAGAAATCTGAGGTCAGAGGGGGCCTCAGTGATGCCCTGGTTGCCCCACGAGGAACATTCCTGATGCACAGTAGGTAAGAGAGGCTGGAGAATGCATACAGGATCAGGGCCTGGGCAGGCTGTAGTTCAAGAGCAGTCAGGGTTTGCAGTGAGAAGACTATGCAGAGATTCACTTTGGGCTCTCAGTGAACACAAGACCACAGTGGGAATGGCCTGTCAGGCAGGTCCTGCTCTCCCAGTAGCTGATGTTTTAACTTTGCACTTTAACGCAAGCAGGGAGCCACGTGATCACCTGGGAAAAGGTCCACAGGGGCAAATTAACTGATATAAACAGCACAATGATGGGTTTGTACTCTGGAAATGGACTGCTGCTGACAGAGGACTGCCTGAGTAAGGTGGGTATTTACAGAGAGGTGCAGAAATGTAATGTAAATCTCTTCTGACCCGGTGCAAATGGACAAATGGGGCTTTCCCTGCCTTGAGATTAACTGTGCAGAGGTCTGGCTCTTGCTTTCTGAAAAGCACAGAAAGGAACAGTTTCATTGGCAGGGCCCAATCTGCGAACTTGAATTTCCCAAGAAAGAGGACAACAGTCCTGCAGGCTGATTGTGGAACTTGAGGAGGCTTCGTCTTCTTTTGCAGCCCCCTCCGCGCACAGTGCTTGCTGAGCTCTTCTCACAGCTTTAACCCAATTTCGCTTCCCCACAAATAATAAAGGAAACACTGATCTCAACATGGCCATCCTTCCAACATGTGTGTTTTTTAAAAAAAATACCAGGATGAGATTGGAAAGGACTGTAAGATTAAGCCGGCAGATCTGGGAGCCAAAACCTCAGTTTGGCTCAATATAAGGCAGAACTGCACATGCAGCAGCAGCACTCGCTGGCTCTTTGACTAAAATCGTTGTTTGTCCACCTGAATCTTGTCCTGCAACTGCTACTCTCTCCCTGCAGGAGGGGCAAGGATAGTGCTGCCACTCAGTCTGTGGCCTCTGAGCAGAATACACCCACAGGTGCTCTGGTAATTAATATCCATTGGGACAGCGTTTCATAAGGCAGCCTCTGCCTTTTGAAGTCACCAGTTCTCCTCATGCCTGGTCCAAAAGCAGAACAATAACTTTCCACCAATGTTAGCTTCGGGCAGAGCACAATCAGAGCGGTATAGGCTGATGGAGCTATAGGCAGTACCAGTTCTTTGAGACATGCAATCCCCCTCCGCGGAAAGAAAACAAGAACTGTGAAGACACTTCTCTACACTTGCTGGCTCTTCAAAGAGATGATGGATAGAGACTTTCTTTGGAGACTTTTTCCAATGCTTTAATGACTAATCTGGTTTTTATAGATTTTTTTTTTACTTTTTTTTAAAACTTTTATAATGGAATAATGATCAACTTTCCAGCAAGTTGACTGATAGACTGACAGAAATTTCATTTGGGCTACTATAGGAGTAACCTGCAAATTATGCCAAACAAACTTGATTTCATTTGTTGATAAGGCTATTTTTTTGTGAGTAAGGAAAATGCAGCACAGGGAGAGATCTAGTTACTTTGGGGGGTTTGAGGGTTTTTTTCCCTCTTATGAAGGCCCTATTATTGTATTCTCACAAGGAAGTCAATGAAGTGGTATCTGCACAGGGCAAAACCCATGTGTAATAGTTAGGAGACCTGAGCTGGGCAGAACAGACTTGCATACAGACATTTTTATCCTGTCTGCTGGGGAAAGAGGAGTTCAACGACAAAAGATTTTTCCCAGCCCCCATCTCATTTCAGGAACCAACAGTTACAGAGGGGTCATTGTGTTAAGTTTAGGAGACAACCTTTTCACACTTTTGAGGCCAGTAGTACTGCTTGGACTTCACACAAGTCCCTGTGTTGCATGTCCTCATCCTTCTGCTTCGCAAGGCTAGTAACCCTGGAAAGAAACTTGGGTCTCCTGAGCATAGGACCCTGATTGCTGATAGGCTTTCACCACTCCCACATATATCCCCTTCCACAGCAAACATCTATCCCAGATACAGACTCAATCCATGGGAACAAATCAGCCTTCTTCATTTTGAGTTCTTTTCTATTTTCTCTTACTACACCAAACAAAACAGTTTGCTCTCTCCATCAAAGGCAATGTATTGTTTTCTACCAAACTCAAACAATACGCTTCCATCTATAAGATACTGAAACTCAACACCTATTTAAGCAGGAAACAGTTTCCACATTGTAATTTTTAAATAACTGCCCATCTGAACATCCTTAGACATGTTTCAAGCATTACCTAGTCTTTAAAACGTCTGTGTTATAATTCTCAATCTATAGACTGCCAAATCATATCATAAAGAGGTTATGTGGCTTGCCCCAGATCAATCTGAGCAGATCTGTAGCAGAGGAAGTCTGAATACAAGTATCTTAACCCTTACTGTCCCACTTTGAGTGAAAATTCTCTGTCTCAAAAACATGACCTTTCATTAAGTACTATGCTTGGATACGAAAGTGTTAGGAGCTCCAAGAGAAGACAAACATAGCCCTTATATTGCCAATGAAATTGGCAATTTCTATACTTGCTTTTGTCTTTGCAGTTTTAATACCAGGACTCTATTTCCAGAGCAGAACGTGTTCCTGCTGACTTCTTAGGTGAAAGTGCACATGCAGACACACACACGCACACACACAAACAAATAAAGACAAACCGGGAAAAGTAATGTCAACTTTTTGTAAAATTCAAAACAGGGCATCAGAGTAAGAGGCAGGTGCAGAGTGTTTTATGAAATGGAAAAGACTGAAGACAATGGGAAGAGAGATTACTGTTTTCCATATTTTGGAAGAGCTTGTAGTAAGAAACAGAGAGAGGCATTAAAGGAAATCATATAGTTGGGATTATGCCTTCTGCTCTCTTGCATCATCAGTTAGCTGGAGTATTTGATAGGAGCTTATATCCTCCTTACCCAGAAATACTACAATGTATCTGCTTTCATGTTTTGTCAATCTGCTTCTTAGTCTTTTCCTAACTCTTGTTTAACTAAGCAGACAGAAACTTTCCTCAAAAACATAGGTAATTACAGAAGTAGTTGGATATCAGACTTAGAGGACTTTAACAGAGAGCTGTGATCTGGCCCCAGATTTGACCTATTGTTGATCCATTTCCTGTGATGTATTACACTAACCCGCAGTTGGGCCATTGTGGTTGGGCAGAACATGACCAAGACAGTGACTGGAAAGTGATTTTATTCACACTGACAGCTACACATTATTTACTAGCACACTCACTGCTATTTCCCATCCTCTTTCCAAATTGCAGCAAAGCAGAGATGAATCCTTCCCCATTCATGATCCCAGGAGTTCATAGAGCAGTAGCTGGGCTATTTGCTCACCTACCGAGAGGAAAGAGGGAACACAAGGCATTAAAAAATCCTGGAAATAACCTCTGTTTAGCTGTTGCTAATCCTCCAGCACAGAGGCATCACAGGCATGGCTTTCCCAGTGTGGTGGTTCATCCCGTCAGATGGGACATAAAGTCAAACAGCATCTTTTCACCTTTAGCTTTCCTACCTCAGTACGCTAGCTTTGAGTCTTATATTGCAAAAGACCAAGGAGGGAAGTCAGGAGAACAGGCAATGCTTATTCATTCCTGTAATCCAAGAAGACGATTTGCTGTCTCTCTCTCTAACTCCACACCTTCTCATCACTTTAGGACTCTAATATTCACAGTACCAGATTATTCACTGAGCTGATCAAAAGAAATATCTGTCTTGCCAGGATTAATAACAGTTACTTATTGTTATGCTGCAACAAAGGATTAAAACAATTTTTGGCATGCACACTAATATTGCCAAGTGTCTCATCCCAGAAAAGAAGCAAGGCTTAAAGAGCCAAAAACCTTCAGTTATTACTGTTAGAGAGCATGCCCACTGATGGTTCAGCAGTGCACATGGAGGATAATTTTTCTCTGATGCAAACAGGAACTTGAACATGTACGAGACAAATTATTTCCCACCAAAGGCAATGAGGTGGTTGCAGTGGTCCAGACTTTAAAGTTTGTCTACAATGATGTGACAAAAAATGGGGGTAAGTGCAATTTCCTCTTGGCTGGGCTCTCTGAGTAGCTGACGGAGTTCTTTTGGAAAGTGATACAGGCAGTGTTAAAGGAAAGCAGTGAAAGGACTTTTCCATCCAGGGTATAAGTGATGAAGAAAGCAATGATTAAAGACCTTCCTTCCTCTGCAGGAACCTCCATGTGGCCTCATCTGGGCATAGTCAATAGAAGACTATTGACTTCGCCAGGTCAGCCAGGCCAAATGCAGAGATCACCAACAGTGGATCTATGCAAAAGTATTTAACAGTGAGATGAACCTGCAGGTCCCAAATGACCTTAGGAAACCTGATGCATAACAGTCTGGAAAAAGCACAGATCATCAGATGATCAGGACTGCTCGCCTGGTCACCTCCTGTAGCCTCAGAATGTTGCCGTTTCTAACAGTAAGGGGCTAAAGGTTTTGCCTAGAGCCAGACACGACAGAGGCCAGCTTCCTTCTGACACTCTGTATCAGCAGTACAACAACTGCAAGTCTCCTCTGCTCTGGATCACCAAACAACTCAGTGAAGTACACAACCATTTTAAAGATACATTCTGTACTAACGTCAGTGTTTGAACAACAATACAGATAGATTTTTTTCACAATGCCCTCTTGAGTTTATTTACTACTTGATCTACATTTATTTCACTTTCTGGACAAGAGCAAACTGATGCACCAGATTATTTGATTAAACAGCTTTGCCAACAAACCCTATCCCAAGCTTCTTAACATACTTCCAGCTTCTGAGTTCCTCCAACTCTATCTCATTTAGAAACCTGCAGCAAAACATATTAGGAAATTGCTGCTCTGTCTACAAGTCATTAACATTCAAACACTACACCTGCAGACAATGACGGATCGTGGCTTTGTGGTACTTTTTCAAACAAGAAATGGAAAAAGAACGACAAAAACAATCCTTACCTATACCACAAAACATCACTTAGAAGAGGCAGGGCAACTCAGGACCTGTCGGCTTTAGCTACACAATATAGCCACGTAGAGTATCAAGAGGGTAGCCAGTCACAAGGAGACAGATGATGGATACCAGAAATAAAAATTTTTTTATGCAAAGGAAAGGAGAAGCTTCACTAGCTCAGTCCTACTCCTGTTATGCAGCCCCATGTACTCCAAAAGATGGCAAACTCTCTCATATGTAGAAGTACAAGTCCCTAGATGTCTTTGAAATGGTCTTATTGATGTGACTTGCAAGTCTTTAAGTATCGCAGAGGTCCAGGCACAGAGGCAGTTGTGGGCAGCGGTAAAGCCGTCTCCTGATGGACCTGAACATGCATCACTGGATTTCGGCAAAAATGCCTTCATCTTTCAAAGTCACATGTTTCCAGCTTCACCATTCCTATGGAAGCATTAGAATAGATTACATTTCAGCATCATTGTTAAGGCAAACTCAAATCTTAGTCCCATGTGGTCTGAGCGTGACTTTGGTGCTGCAGCTTCCTAGCAACAGGTCCCTTTGGTCTCCACGGTGCTTACAAAGGAAAATCCAGTTTCAGTCTTTGTTCATCTTGTGAACACCTTTAATTTAGTGATGATCAAAGACTACTGATACCTCCCCTCTCTCCTCCTCTGTTGAACATACCAATCTTGCATTAAATATTAACAGTCAGCTGAACTCAGTAGTACCCAACTCATCTTTTAGACCTAGCCCCTCAAAAGTATTTCATAACTTATTTAGTCAGCAATTCAGCAAAGGGCAGGCTTTTAAGAAATAACTTCCAGAAGCTGTTGCTACCAGTTTTGTCCTGGGAACCATATGATCTGGGGACAGCACTTCTCCTTCTTAAATCCAGTGCTTTTTCAGAGAACCAAGAAGTTAGAACCAGGATAGAAGGAAGACGGCAGGAGGGAAAGGCTGTCACTGCTTCAGATACAGAGGTCTGACAAACCCAGGAGGGCCCTGCCTTGCTTCTGCAGAAGAAGGTACCAGAGGAGAGTACCTTGAGAGACCAGTTTTTTTCCAGGAGCTCGTTTTATAAGGAGAGTCATTAAACGGATTGGTCAAGCAAAATGGTTAAAACAAACAAAAAATGTAGTCATTAGCCTTTATTAGCCAGCAATCACTTGGGTTCAGTCAGCCCATTTGGCTTTATAACCATAGGCATGGCATCTGCATTCCACCCAGATGGACTAGTACCTCTTCTGAAGTCACTATAGGAGACTGCCATTGGCCTGCAACACAACGCAAGGCTGTGCTAGTACACATGACATAGGACACCTGACCAGTACTGTAAGGATGTTCAGAACATGTTTTACGTGTCCTACTGCTGCCCAGCAGATACGTTCTGCCTGTGGAGACAGTACTAATATTTCCAGAAATACAGAATACTTCTGCCTACACAAACCTACATGACACTGATCAGATGAACAATAAATATCTCCAGGGGTTGCACTAGGATACAAACCAAGAACCTTTAGGTTTTACTGTACACTTGCTATATAACGATCACTTTTTTTGTGAGCTATTACATTTCATACATATAAAGAACAAAAGCACCAATATAAGCCCTATATATTTGGCAAGCTGTCAAATGCTCATTAATGAGAAGCTGTAGGTCAGCTTAACAGACAGGTGAGAGCCTGCACTCTTACCTTATGTTCCCAGGCTTTTATGTACACACTGTGAGGCAAAGGATAAGCCCACTCAGATGTCTCGATGATTAGCTGTCCCAACAGCAAAACATATCCAAAAAAGTGCAGTGTCTTAGTGTGGTCTAAGAGTTATTCAATATCTGTGCGATGTCCATGAGCATCACGTGTCCAGAGTTCTCAAGCAAGGCTCAATGCTAGCTGCAGTACCCAGGGAGGTGCCCTGTAGAAGTCTGTCAGAATAAGGCATGGGGCAGCCCCGCAGAACCAGTAAACTGTAGCTTTGCCTGCACTGACATTCTGTTTTGCCTCAGCAAAAACTCTTGACACAATATAAATTCTGCCCCAGACGCTCTCTCTAAAAGAAGAAATTGTTCCTCCAAAAAGAAGGGGAGAAGCTGGGTCGTCAGATGAGGATAAAATTTGTTTAAAAGCCATTAAGAAGAAAGCAACCCAGGCATTCAGGAGCAATCACAGCTGCTTGGGCTGATCAGGAGAGACAGAGGGAATTATTTATTTATGGACTTCCTGCTCTCCCTGAGCGGGTGTCTCCACTAGGGAAGCTTTAAGAGGAGTGGGGAGCAGGAGGCAGGTGCTGCTTGGAATCCCCCAGAGGTTTTCCTGGTCTGGGCCTCAGGAGAGTAAAACATAGTTCATGCCCAAAGCATCCAGGAGCCATCAACTATCTTTCTTGGAACAGGAAAGGCCAAAAAGAGCATCTCACAGGTCTCTACTGGGATGAAGCACATAGAAAGCCCCAGGCATCCAGATTGTCATATAAGCTTTGTGCAGCTTACAGTAGGATCCCTTCAGAGCAATAGCACTTTAGTACACAGCCGTTTCTCTCTTCTTGTGCTTCAGTAGCTTCCCTTTAAACACAGATCAAGCGTCTCTAGGGACTCAGCAAGCATTTAACAGACCTGCCTGATGGAAGGACCTCCAGTGAGAGAACCAAGACCTGAAACTCCCAATAGACATTCTCAATTCAATCCACAGCTGATAAAGCAACCCTGAAGTTATATGCAACCAAATCCTAACAGCACCAAAAACATGCCAGTCTAGTCTGTATCCAAAGTTCATCTAAACATCCTAAACTGAAGGGGGATGGAAGGACTAGCAGATTTAACAGGAGAAATTCCTTTTCAAGATACAGTACTGTCTTTCCTGATGTTTCTTATTGTTTCCCCAAACTGAAGGATGAAGGGAGTTCTTCCCTAAAATCACAGGGTTCCCTTCCAAATTGATCCTTCCCCACTAACTAAAAAAAGAGAGCTGTAGAAACAGAGACCCACAGATCTGCCCATTCTGACAGATCTGACAACTATGCTATTGTTCTAGCTTTAGTCAGAGGACCACAAAGGGGAACCAGGGCTTGGAAACTATTAAACACCACCAGACTTTTTCACTGGAAGATGTTGCAGAAGCATGGTGTTATAAAAGGGTCACTGGTGGGCAGTGGACAGATTATGTGTGTGGTACAGCCTGCACTATGTCAATTTGTGTCTCCCTGCAATTCATTACTGACGAGATGCCAGAGATTGAGATGAAAAGGGCTGGAGCAGACAGTGAACTACTGTTTTAAACACATCTTATTGCACATTCCCAGTTTATCCCTGTTCTACTTCTGCTAGTATATTTTGCATTACTCCCCAGCAATTATATTCTTCCTCGGTACTGGTCTCAAATCAGTACATTGTTTTGTGCCATTAAAGCTACTGCAAAAAGAGTTGTGGTAGCAAACTAACTCATTAATGCATAAAGTGCTTTGGGAAAGCTTTGAAAAGGAAAAAACTGAAGAACAAGAGAGTATCATCTTCTTCAAGATCAGTGATCTAAGGTAGCCTCAACATCAAAAAGGCACGAAGTCTAACAGTGAGAGTATTTCGTCGAGTCCTAAGTCAGACTGCCTTCTCCCCAGTCTGCTCCTCCCCATACATAGCAAAGTGATTTCTGCTACTTGTAAATATATAAAACCAGGTTTGTTCTCTCAGTCTATATTCCTCCAAACAAAGAGCAATATAAAATATCCATTTTCCATTCAATGAAACAGGTCTTAATGGGTCTTTCAGAGGAAACTTCCTTTGTTACCCATTCAGCGACAGGTTACATTTTTAGGGTTTGTGTGACCTTTGTTTCCCATTCCGGGAAGAACATCATTAAGCGTTGATAGCTACTTAGCCCTGAGGAGACTGCTCTAGAGAGGGTTGCATCCCACAGGGAGTTAGAGCACAACCCAGGGCTCTCCGGGGAGCTATTCTGCTTTGACCATTGACTTGTGGCTTGAAAATCTTTACAGGACCAAACCAAATACACTGCTAGTTCATAAGTGCTGGGGTTATTAATCTGTGTGCTTTAACACACACTGTTTAGGAAATTCAATTCATCCCTTAATTTGCTAAACACAGCTTTAGGTTCTAAAATCCTCCAGAGTCTACAGTTTCTTTGCCCCTTCATGCTCATTTGCCTTTTTTTATTTCACTTCCAACCTGCCAAAAGAAAAAAAAGTCCATTTTGTTTCTGTTCCTGGCCAGTTGACCTTGCTTTCACAGCATTGCACACCAATGTCCCCTATTGCAATGGTCAGGTTACAAAAACAAAAGGAGAACATTTGCTTCCTTGTGAAACACTTCCCATTGGAATTTTTCAGTCACAATAATTTCTGTAGCATGCTCTGTGCTTCCACAGTGTCTCGGTTTTGCAGAAATACAAGGCTTAAACTGCACCCATTTACATGCATTTGGCAGCCAGGAGGAGGCCTCTTCTTCCTGCTAAGGTATGCTCAGGCCTCTGCATAGATACGAAATGCCTCTATACTGCTGGACACAGGGGTCCCCCCATAACATTCAGTATTAGTGATGCCCAGTGTTCACCTCCTCTCCTCGCAGGCTTTCTTTGCCTAAGCATGTTACTGCAGTATAATTCAAAGTACACTTTTAAATAGATTAACTTAAGCTGGTGCAAAAGGCACTCAATTACCATTAAAAGTAAATCTATTTAGACATCTAATGAGCAAAAATGAAGCATCCTGAAGCTGGCAGGAGAGCATCCACAGTTGAGATTTTGACTAGTTTAAACAGATTGTTTTAAAATCGATGCAATTTAAAGTGTATGGTTTCTTTGTGTAGAAAAGATCTTCTCTGGACTGAGGAAACAGTAGCACTTGCAAAATAAATGACTGCCTGTGCAAAGGTGCAATGCCCGTTAATGACTACCACAAAGCAGTAAGGAGGAGAAGGGGCTGTGGTGATAAGGTCAGTTGCTTGCACACATCTTGGGAGATACTACATTCAAATTGACTACCTACAAGCACTCAAGAAAGGGTATCCAAAACTGACAGCCAACTAAAAAAAGTTTCAGGGACAACACGATATACCCAGGATCCTCCCCTGGCTGGAAGACACAAGGGAAAAAAAAACCCATGCGTGGAGTTCAGAGATGCAGAATGTTTTCTGACACTCATACAGCATGTGCATACATGGGGGTGCAGGTGTGTCAGTCAGCAGAGGATGCAGGTTAGTTATTGCAAAGTGAACACTGCATAGAGCAAGGATGCACGTCTTGTATCACTCCTGCCCTACATCCCTACCACCAAGGGAAGCCCAAAGAGCCTTGCTATCAAGAAAACCCTCTCAGAAGACAACTGCCTTTGCGGAGGGCTGGGGCAAGAATCCACTCCTGTTGAACAGCTCTCCAGACCAGGATGTGACTGCAGCTGGCGAATCACGTTAGCTAATGAAGACTGAGTCAGGCAGGCAAAGACATCCCCTCAGCCTGTTAATCCACTTAGGGAAATCTGAGCTGAATTTCTGTGCTCCCTGCAAGGGTCTGTACTGTGCACGGAGGCAGAGCAAATCCTGCCAGAGGTGGACTGGGGAGATCTCTGGGTCCAAGATTAGTGGTTTGGGGAGACAGGAGCAAGAGCAGAAGCAGGGAACAGCAGTCCCTAGGGAGAAAGCAAGGGTCAGATTTTGTGTCCACTGGGACTAATGAAGCAAACTGAGTTTTACTTGCCCTCTCATCAGGAGAGAGCAAGAAGGAGCTAAATGTGAGCTTTTGCCCAACAGCAGGGCAGGGAGAACACATCTTGCATCCTTTTCACAAGGCAAAAACCTTCCCGAGGTGTCAACTTGGATTCGTGGATTGGAAAGTCAAAGAGAGCCTTTGTACCCCAAACATCCATCCCAGCAGTGTCAGAAAGCCAGCATTGCCTCCTGCTCATCTCAACTGGTGATTTGCAGGGATGATGGGTGCCAATCCCGGGAAATGTCAGATTATCCTTAACCACCAGAGGGTGCTCCCCATCTCAAAGACAGAGACAATATCACAGATTCACCTAGACAGCTAAAGGAGCCTGTGTTTCCAGCAATTGTGGAATTCGAACAAGGGAAATATTAGAACATTAATAATAAATAATAATAAACAAATCTGATCCCGTGCCTCACCTCTGTTTCCCTACCCTGCCTGGCCAGGCAAGGTAAGGCCCTCTGTCCCATTTATCATTTGTGTCTTGCTCAGTCAGGTGATTTTCCTCACATTGGAGGTTAAATCACTTTTATTCTTTCCTCCTAGATCATGGATCCAGAACAGCAAATAAACATTTTCCACTTGGCAGGTCTGAGAAGAGTTAGATTATCACTTGCTGCCCCTGAGCACAATTAGAATCACACCCTCCAGTCACACACAGTTTTTGCAATGCCAAGGCCTGAACTTACCCCTGCAATGCTACAGCGGTGAAGGGGCCAATAGTTTGTATGTTCAGGTGCATTTTCCCCACTCTATCCTAAACTGTTCTTCCAGAGCGCAGAGTGCCTGCTATTCAGAGTTGCCTCAGAATGGTGTTTTTGAAACTTACACTATCTAACTCTGACAATTTGACACCTGTAGGGAAAGACTTTTCACTTTGGTGATGTGGTTCCCCCACAGCCTTTCCTTCTCCTTCTCCTCCTCTAATCGAAGGAAAGCAGAGGTGCATGGCTGAGGTTGCACACCCAGGAGTTGTGCACTTGGCAACACGCCACCTTGTGCCTCAGCTTCCCATTTGTATAGGTAAGAAGTAATATCCCAGAGTCACGTCATACGCAGAGAACAGAGCAATTAGGATTAAATCATAATGGTTATATTGCACCCTGAGATTCAGAAAAGAAAGATTTTAAAGCATGCCAAGTAAGATCAGGCACCTATGCAAAACAGACCAGCTCTGCTGACATGTCTGGCATAACATCTGTTTGTCCCTGCCCCAGCTTACTTTGATAGTCCAGGTCTGCATATCCCATGGGGAAACCCAGCTCTCATTGATGGCTCACACCCAGCACATGTGCTACATCTTGCTGTCTGACCATTACAAGAACAGATTGTTGTATTTTCTTAATTGTTCTTTCCTCTCTCCTTTGGCCAGTAGTGCCAGGCCCTGCCTGAGGGGATTTTTGTCAGACTTCCTGCTCTTGGATACCCTGGCATGACTTTTTGTTCTATCCTGTATAAACCATACAATATATTTACCTGATGAAACTGTTAGAACTGATCAGTTAAACCACTGCACAAAGGACACTCATTCAGTCTCTTACACAGATTGGAATGTGTTTGATAGGTTTGGCTTACTTAATTTCCAGAATGAACTATTAGCTGCAGCACATCTGGGACCAGTGGTTTTTCCAAGACTTCAACTGGGCAAGAGTAATACTTGTCATCCTTGAGAGAGGCATCACATTCTACAGCCTAAATAGGCCAATGGATTCTTCTTCCAGTATTCGAGATTGTGAATGAGGAAGAGAAGGGGAAAGTACAAGAAGGAAAAGATTTCACGGTACTTTTCTTAGACATTTGCAACAGACAATTCTACTTCCTACAAACACCATGTTAGAGGTACACGTCACAGCTCCACTTCTTGTACTGCTCATATATTCTCCCACAGAACTATAGCAAATACCAGACGTGCCATGGCAAGGTTAACCAGCATTAGGTTTAGATTCCGGTCATCCCAGTACCATTAACATTCAGCTTCTCAACTTGATAGATTTTAACATTACTGCATTACTGTTAGTTATTATATATTTGTTCCTAAACATGCACATAATCAGTCATCAAAAAAGTGTTTTTTTAAAATTATCTATTTTGAGCAATACATTTCTGCATACTTTTCCTAGGAGCTTAAGCTTTGCCATTCTTTCTCCACCCATTACAGCAAAGACTTTTAAAGTCACTTCATAGCCCTAGTGACCATCTCCTCTCCTGCATATTGCTTGCATGGGAAAGTTACTGAAGGTTTTATTGTTTTGATTACTCATAGTGGGTTCCAAGATCTCAGATGTCCCAGATCTGTTCAACTGTTAAGAACAGCAGCATCTGGGTGTCAGTTTTGCTCATGATGGCAAATTACAGGGTCAGATCTGCTTCACTCACACAAATCTGTACCTCAGTAGAGATTACAACTTGTAGAATACATAAAATATATGACGAGCAGGTTTTGACTGCCTGCAATTAGCTGATCTGCAACTACATAAAATAGCAACACTTAATCCAAATGGAGAGGCTGGGACAACACCATCTTACAGTACATAAATCTGCGAAGCACGACAGGACCCATGAAACAAAGATAAACAAAAAACCTGTATGTTAAATAGGGCAGATACAAATGAAGTCAAGGATTAGGAAATGCCACATTGTGTTTACTTCTGAGAAATACTCTTAGCCTTCTTGTACATATGCATTATTTTATAACCCTTAATTACATGATCATATTTTTTCCGCAGTACCCCATCTCAGACTGCATTCAGAAGGGATTGTTTCCATGTAATGAGCAGCTATTTGAGATGCTGGTTTCTGCGTACTGTTCAGTGTGTGGCCCCAGGCCTTATTTACCTCATATTATTCAAACCTGGCTCTAGAGATTTATTCATTTCCTTATGTATTTTTCTAGGAGCTTATCATCACACTGTCAAAGAGCTTCACCAGCCCAAGATCACTTATTTTCACACACCTCTGTGAGAAGAGGGGTATTTTTATTCCCATTTTATGGGTGAATGATTGAAGGGCATATTAAAAGGTATTTGCTAATTCTAGTTGCCCAGTCTGAGACACCAACAGTCTGACTGATGTGTGCTTTGGACTCAGTGGATTCCCATTCACTTCATTTGCATCTGTGCACACTCTGTGTTTCTGCAAAGCAGTCCTTTGGGACCAAAAAGGTCCCTATAAAATGTGCAGAAATGGTCACAGGAAAGAAGTCAACTGGCAGGTCAGAATTTCACTGCCTCCGCTATAAAACCTTCCCTTCCTCTCCTGCAGTCCCTCGTCTCACTCAGTACACACCTGACAAGTGAGGCAGGGATCCTACAGATGGTCTCTTTCACTTAGAGCAGGTCTGTCACATGGAGTGAACAAGGTAGGGGGTCCTATGGAAGAAACAGCCCACAGTGACATGGTTAAACATGAGTTGCACAAAACAAACCGTCAGATAGACAGAAGGGCAAGCATAACTGGTCTTTCCCCAGCCAGGTTCCAGTTCTTGCATTAGCACCCTTCAAAGTGCCCTTTTCACAGAGTTTGTTGTTTGGGGTTTTTTTCACAGCAAATTCCCTCATGAAGCATCGCAATCACATTTTTGTGGATTATCAAGAGATGAAATCATCATGTTTCCATGGTAATGGTGTAAATGGGCTGCAAGGGTAGCTCATCCTCCTTCATGAAGACTAACATGAGAATCATGAAACAACAGGTGAACTTTAGATATTGATGACAGCTGAAGAATAACAATTGAGAGGCTCTTCCAACCATTCCATACATGTATCTTGCTCTCTCCTCTCCAGACCATCGCAGCTCACTTATTTTCACTGCTTTCACCTTCTCACCTCATCCCGTTCCTTTCCTTTGCTATCATCTCACACCTCCAAACACTATTCCCGCCATTCCACAGCCCAAGGCTCCTTGTTCAACTGCTGCTTATAACTATTTGCTTCCCCTGCTCACTTTTTTACCCAGCTCCCCTTATCCTGTCTTTCCATCACTGGTGGCTCCATTTACTGATACTGTCTCTGCCCTTACACAGCCCCAGTTCTGCAGTTGGGCTCCAAAACATAAGCTGATTTAGAGCTATGCAAGAAGGGGGTTTTTTTGCTTCTTGGGGTTTTTTTAAATGGAATAAATAATTGCTGGTTTTGACAAAAATTTCCACAAAACAAGTCAGAGGCATAGGAAGTGTTTATAGCAATGATTAAATCTTGGCAGTGGTATGAACAACTGACACTAAATTTTACAGGAAGCACTAGTAAAAAGAGATTGGTGCTGCTAGTCTCTCTGTTGTACATGGCAGTGAAATTGAACGTAAGAATTAAGGAAACTGGTTAAGCAATAAAAAGTGTGGCTGCCATCTCTTTTTAAGACTTACTACAGTTGGGTACATTGGCATTTGGATGGCAGGTCTTTGAAGGCAAGTGGAGCACTTGTACTCATCTGTACACTATGCAGGTAGCTTATAGATGCAAGTACTTACTTGATACACACAGCTGCACCCACCTCAGGTTTGCATCAACTGGATACAAGATGATACATGTCTTAACATATCACAGAGTCACAGAAAATAAGGCTAGGACCAGGTCAGGTTGTTGGTGCATCCCTACGTCCCAACGGACGATCAGCTATAGCAGCATTATTTTTGACAGATGATTTTGCAAACTGTTCTGAAAAAGAATTCAGCCCTTCTCAGACAGTCTCTTCTTAGGCTTTTGCATCATTGGTCATACAAGTTTGTTACATCAAACTGAAATCCCCCACATTGCAATGAAAGTCTATTTACTTCAAGCTCTATCAACAACAGACGTAGCAAACAGCTTAATCACTTCCTCTTGGACAAATCCTCTATCTGAAGAGATATTTGTTAGACTTTGCCCAATATCTAGATTTCCGTGACACAAATAAAAACCTGCCTAACAGACACATATTAGCACCTCCATCCCTCTGACTTTATTACTGGGTCTCCAAATTTCTCACTTGGAAGGCCACAGATTTTTATGCATGCCTGCAACAAGGAGAAAGGTTGCAACTAGCAGGCTGGCTTGTTGTAGACAAGTCAAACTTCCCTTCGCTTCTAGGGAACTCAAATTAATTCAGTAGCAATGCCTCACTGCAGTTATGAAAAAAAAAAAAAAAAAAGAGATAGAAAGCATTAGCCTTTAGCTGATGCAGATATCCCAGTTGGATTCAATTTCTCATGCTCTTTCAAAATCTTGAGGTGAAATTTGGGAAACTTGAGAAAATATCTTCTCATAAATCAACACTATCATCTATAACATTTACTACAGTAGTAGCTAGAACAGCAAAATTTCTTAGCTGTCTTTGATGAAGCTGAGAGCTTCTGCCCATGGTCCTGACTTCTGGTGCTGTGTCTTGAGCTCATAACAATCTTTTCTTACTGATAAGCAATGAAGACCTGCCAGGTTTTGTATGAAACAGCTCCCAGGAAACTGCAACTCTACATTCTTGGTGCATGTGGGTATGAAAGTGTGGCGAGAATGGCGAGAGTTGTAACTAGAAATGTCATAAAGTTAAAAATATGGAACTTAAAATTATTTGGATAACACAGATTTTCCTCCAGTGTTACGAAGTGTGAGCTCCCAGGGAAGCCAAGAGCCAGTCTGTGCAGATAGGAAACTGAGGGCCCTTCTCTGTGCTAGATGTTGTGATGGGGGAAGGCAAACTGACAGCTCAAAGGCACATGCAACTGCTTTGTACTGTGTGTTTGCCCAACTGCGTGAGTGTATCCCTTGGTGATGTTATTCACAAGCCTTGGCCGACAGTAAATAAGACAGTGGAGCTTGATTCATGAGGGATGACAGGAAATCTATAACCTGTGGGCTCTATAATCCGCTCGCTACTGCGTAGCAAAATGAAAGAACAACAGTCCAATTACTGAGTCCTTGCTCATCCCAAGCACATCCTCCAGATCTTGTTCTGCTCTTGGGAGTGTGAATCTGTTTGCACCAAGGGAAACCAAGCTTTTCCACAGGCCATCTTCCATGCTGGAATTGCAACAGCGTTTTGGAAGCACAAGACTACCCTTACAGTGGATAGAAATACAGCAAGGACTGTGACGTGAACTTCAGAGCAAACTTCTGGAGAGTGGCAGGCTGCTGAGCTCAGTTCACCCAAGAACCACTCATGTGGACAACAATTGCTGTGCTCCACTGCAGGCACCCTATGTCCCAAAGGGCTGGCAGAGCCAGGGAGCAGTGATCCACCATGGCAGTCTGGCCCAACCACTTGGTTTGGTGGGGACTGTGAACACCATTCCTCTGTGATAATACAAACTGATCAAGGTGTAGCTCTGGGAAAGTAAAAACAGGGCTATTATGCACCAGGGTGCAGCAGCTGGATTACAAACGGTGTCCAAAAAGTACCTTAAGGGGAAAGAGGCAAAAGCCAGAAGGAGATGCGGATTCTGGGGCCAGACGGAAGAGGAAGGCTGAAGGTAGGAGTCACACGCTGGCCCATGGACAGCAGGGAGGAAGTCTGTGCAGACCAGGCTCCTCTCATACCACCAATGCTGAGGGCACATGGAAATACAGAAGAAGGATTCTTTTGGACAAAATAGCAATGGTGCTGGTGGGAGGGAGGAGGGCTGCCAGTTCCAAGCATAAGGAGAAGGAAATAATTTTACTTCCTACTGTGCAGTGTCAGGAAACCCAAAGGGCTGCCCAAAGCTGGGAAGGCACAGGACAGCTCAGCTGAGCATCCTGGCAGCTTAGAGGACAGTTCTCTCATTTTTCTCTAGCCCATCGTATGCTTTTCTTTCCTTGTGTGGCCCTTACCACTTTACACCTTTCAGATCTACCTTCTGCCCTCAAGGAAAGGGGCAAGGGGAACCTTTCTCAGTCTGGCAACAGGTAAACAGTGTGGCAGGAATCGGGGGGGGGGGGGGGGGGGGGACACACACGACACACAATTGCTTAGCAAAGGCCTTCCTTGCTGAGTACACGCTCTGGGGACAGACGTCCTTTCCCTGCTTCTTCATGCAACCATCTCTGCTGCCACCTCCCCTCCCTTGTTATCTGTCAGTAAACAGTAATTAAAGATGTGGCCTGCTTGATAAAGCTCCCGCCCGCCCTCACACGGTGCTGCCCTCTCGGACGTGTCTAATTAAAATCCTGATGAGAAGATGAAGAAATCCCAGCAGCTGGGAGTCTGCCGACTCTCCCTGCGCTCAGCCTCTTCATTACTGACGACGAGGCAGAGAGATATAAAGGACCCCAGGAAACGCTCCGACAGACCAATCGATACAGCCTTTTGTGGGACGTGATGGACCGCTCAGGACTGCCTTTTGAACTGTGTGGATAATGAGGATGCTGGAGCGTGGCTCACTGCGTGGGGCTGATGGGGCTAGAATCCACAACTAGTCCTGCTCCCACGAACGGCATCCAGCGCCCCTGCACCTAGCAGCCGCTCACACCCTATAGCGAATTTACACAGTTACAATACTCGGCGCACTTGCCCATCGCCCACCCACCCCAGCTCCAGAAATCATTGCTTGTAGTGCCAGAATACTGTCAAACCTCTAAACACTCCATCATTTCTATGCAAACACAGAGCACGCTTGTGTGGAAATGCACAGCAAAATGCTGAGAGCTGCATAAGCCTTCCCTAAATGAAACCAACACCACACACAATGTGCACGCACCATTGTGTTTAAATGGACACTTTCTTAAGGGAACGGTGTATTTTCATTGCATTCCCAGGATTTTGTGCTATGGTGAAGTTCTTGGTATGAACAAAACGGAACAGCAAAGGTTTCCATGAAGTGCACAGCTATATCATCATCATGAATCACCCTAACTATATTTAGACGCACTCCAATTCATGCAAATACATCCAGTAAATGATTTGATTCTTGTGGGTTTTTTCTAATATGATATCAGCTTTACATGGAAACAAGCCCATTTTCACAGGAAAGCTCATGATTATCTAAAACACCACAGATTTTATGCTCTTAGTTTCAAGATGAATGAAACAGTAGAGCGAAGAAAGTAGATTTATACTTTCTGAAGTTTCAAAGTGCATCTCAGGCACCTGCCTACATGTCCCATTTGAGCAAGCTCAACAGAAGTACAGTCATCCTGGGAATTAGGATGATGTGCATAGATGGTTGCAAATACAAGTGCACTGTGTATGTGCATGAGAGAAATGCATGTTCCACATGTGGAATCAATAAAAGAGTGAGCATTTATCTGTCTGAATTCACATCTCCTGCTTCACAACTCACTACTGCTCCTGTAATTAGCACCAGTTGGTGCTCTTTTCAGAGTTGCATCTAGGTCCTTGGGACATAGTTTATTCGATAAAATCTCACTTGTTTTCTTTCCCACTCTCCTAGTTATGACTATTTCTCCAGACCACATGGACCAAAAAAAAATTTAAAAATTATGTTTCCTAAAAGTCTCGTAAAGTAAAAAACCAAATCTGTATTTATTATTTTCCAGATTGCTATAATTCTGCCTCACTATCCTCTTTGTCAGCCCAGGCCCAAAGAGAAACTAAGTAACAAACCATTCCTAGACTAGTTTAATACTGAGTTAAACTTGTCAAAAAACCCCAAACAATCTCAAAACAAATAGTCCATAGCAAAATATAATCAGTAACATCAAGAGGTGGTCAACCAGATGTAGAAGCAATGAACTTGATAGTAAAAGCACAGGAGTGCTACTGGGAAGGGACTTTAGAGAGTCCCCTGGAAAGGATGAGCGAAGAAGGCCAGCAAAGGGGAGTTCCTGCTGGGAATGGTGGCAGAAGCACGGTTGCTGGGAAGTTCACAGCCTCTCTTAGCCCTGTGGCCTCCCTTGGCAAGAGATGATGTTCTGCAGAACAAGACAGCAGCGCTGGATGCACAGAGCACTCCATGCAATCCCTGTCTGTCCCAGTACCTGTACTTGATGGAATGACACATTGCTGCGGCAGCTAATAAATAGAAGTAATTTGATTAGCTTTCCCTAACTAGCGATAAGATCCTGACAAACCCTTTTTAATGCGTTTCTGGAGCAGGATGAAATTGTTTCATTTGGCGAGTAGGGCCCCACGGGAGTTGCCTCCAAGCTCCTTTAGTGAGAGGTAAAAATATGCCAATCATTAATGAGGGGAGAATTACGGAGACTTTAATGCAATCAGAAAAGAGGAGCCCTGAGGCAGCTAGGGAATAAAACCTGCCCTTAAATCAGAGGCAGGCAGCTGGAGCATGGAAATAAAGGCATACACAAGCATGTACATGCACACACACATACCTACCGCATACATAGGGACCGCATAGAGCTGCAGTAAATACACTGGGAGTTTTGCCTGGGCAACAAACGCCTATCTCAGCAAATGGTATCCATCTTGCCCAAAATGCATATGTAATATCACAGCAAGATATATCCATTTGACAGCTTCCTCCTTCCACCAGGAGGGGACCACTGCTCCTTCAATCTCCATCCCTACACACACAGAGAATTGCAGTTTTCAACATTTCAAACCAAAGCCTTTCGTGGAGGAGGCATATTAGCTGCTTGGGTGTCAAGTGGCAACAGTGAGTCACCTTCACCAAGTGGAAAGTTGCCTCTGTCAGGTCCAGATTTGCTGCATGAACACAGCATGTACAATCCCTCAATCTGTCCTCCAAATGTGGCACTTATGCCAGAGGCAGCATCTGCTGTGGATGTTGAAATGGAACTCCCCCAATTCCCTCCCCACTCCCTCCTCAGTCACTTCAGTGAACTCCCTTCTTCAGGTAAACAGCTCTTGCACAAATTGTGTAACTTTTGTTCCTAAGCAAAATAAAAGTTTTTAAGCTGCTGGCATTTCCTCTGGCCCTGTGGCAGGAAGGAGCTAGGGCAGACACAAGTGGCCCAGCTAGATCTGATTTTGCAGGTGTCTGTTCTTTCAGAAACTCCTTCTCTGACAGAAAGCATCCCCTCTTTCTGCAGTGATGATCTAACCCCAGTCAGCACAATACAGGTGGTTGCAGCACAGACCATCCCAGAGAACACTAACTCCCACTTTGATAGGTTAAAAAACAGGACAGAAGTCTTTTCATGTCTCTTCCAGATTCCCCACCTTGTTTACCTGAAAATAATGAGCAAGAGTATAGGGATACCAAACATCAGCCACCTTTCATCTGCCAGATACATAAAACATGATGCTACAATGGCCAGGCATGCAGTACTTCAGCCCTCTTCCCTAATTTGTGTTACCACACTAACATGTAGGGGAGAAACTGAATAGCTGTCGAGAACTCCAAGAGAAAAGTCAGTACTTACTTCTAATATGTGAGAGTCCTCCTAGAACTCCTGCACTACAGCAAGAGAGAATCTGTGGCACTTCTGCCTTGTACTAGGTGGAATGACTGTCCCGCTTAGGGGCATACTTTAAGTCCTATATTGAAAAAGCTAAGCTGCTGCTTCTGCCAGAGAGATGCATCAGACATCTCTGCTACAAAAAAGCTGTGCTTCTGCACCATATTCTCACATACAACATACCAGTGTTTTAGTCCCAGACTTGTATAAGTGCCTACTAGCCATTTAACCCTACAAAAGGAGTTACCCAGTTACCAAGACAGAGTAAAAGATGAAGGATGACTAGAGAGGGACCTGTCTTGAGACACCGAGCTTGAAGCTTAGCAGGTGCGTTAGGGTATATAGGTGGCATGTTATCAAACATATCAAGCACAGAGCTGAATGACCCACTGCTAAATGACCACAGAAGCAAGAGGGGTTCATGTTCCTCAACAGCAACTCCTACTGGCTGCCTGAACCATGCAATGATGGGCTCCCAAAGAAGTACAACAAAACTCTGGCTTCAGAATGAAAAGCACCTCAGAGTAAAAAAAACCTCCAGGGTTCTCCCAAATTCTTTGTCTCTAAGACTGAAAAGATCAAAGCAATCTTGCTGTTGGGCACATCACTCAGCCAGACTGCACATCCTTGAAAGTCAGAGAAATCACTTTCCAAGAACATGAACAGGTGAGAAGACCCTACCACAGAAATCGTCAAGACTGTAAAAACTAGCTAGCAGAAAATTCAGCATGGCTACAGCATAATGCATCTGCAAATACTATTTCTGCCCTCGCTGCATCAGGGCCAGTTTTGATCCAGAGCTCCAGCTGAATTCAGTGATTTCTTCTGCACAAGAGCTTTAGGCTGTTCGAGATAGTTGTTAGACTCCCTCCCTGGATCCTAGTGGTGATCCAGGTTTTATTGTGGGCACATCCAAACTGGTTTGTGGTGGCACTCAAGCACAGCAGCCATGTACAACTTCCTCCTCTGAGGAACAGGCAGAGGCCTGAGATGGTGTCACACTCTGTGGCTCCGCACACAGGCCTGCTTTGCTGCAAACAACTCCTTCTCATTCTGGTTTGTTATGATTAAAAATGCACATCACCCAGCGAGGCCTTGGAGTGGAACCCAGCTGGAAATTGGATCATTAATATTCTTTCTCATGCCCATTGCCACAATTTCTTACCTCTCCACAAGCAATTGCTAACAATGCGACAATTTAGGGTCTCAGACTAAAAGTGAAGAGAAGTCAAGACTAAACTACTCATTGTTACTCTGGTTCACCCACCCTTGCCCATATCCTGACATTCCATCAACCTTATGCCAGTGTGCTGTATATCAGATATCTTTCAGCCCTTTGAACTGCCTATCTCCAATTTATCTACCAAAGGGTCTTCAAGATCCATAGCCTATTAAACCATCAGGAAAGGAATTCAAGATTATCATTATTCCTGAGCAGCTGGAAACACAGGGAAAGAAAACAATTTGTTCAAAGAGTCTAGCCACTGCATGGCTCTAACTCTTGGTCACCACACTTTCCACACAGTTAAAGTATTCTGAAAGGGCTGAAGGGATAAATGCAAACGCGTACCACATGATGGAGAATTCCCACAAATGTTCAAATGGGGATATTTCCATTTCTAGCAAACAGGGTTACCTACCTGAGCTCACCTCAGCCCTGTGTGCTGTTACCGATGCAACTCAATAACTGGGAGAGATGTGCAGTTCCCCATCACTGCTAGAATGATCCTTCAATGAAAAGGATCTAAAAGCATAGAAATGGTGTAGGACACACAGCAAGTGATTGAAATCCTCCACAATTGTCATTGCGTGCACTCATTGGCCTGTTTGAATCTTCCTCCCTCTATGGTGTTTACCTTAGACAGCAAGAAGCACAATGCAACCAGGACTACAGCACTGTCCATGGAAAAATAAAAATCGTAAGACCTATTTTCTTTTGGGCCTCCTAGCATCACCGCTGTGGACTGCTCACACCCATTGGTAACAGGCAGACGAAGTCTGGGTTTGCTTGTCACCTCACTGAGCTGACATTCCTTTGGCTACAGGCAGCAAAACATCCAAGAGGTTGAATGTAGGATTGAGAGGTAGAGAAGACAGAGGTGGAAAAACCTGCTAAGACAGCAACTAGCACAAGGCAGCTGGGAAAACAGCACTGATCACAAGAATCAGGACAACGTCAACTATAAATTCTGTTCCAAACATGCACTAATTCTCCATTGCCTCATTCAGCTACCCCAAAAACACCTGCTCCCTGGAAGCATTTTGCATCTTAGGTGGCTAAGATCTCTGGGAATCAAAGGATCTGTTACATCTTATTGAAATGTCCATCAGGATGAGGACTTGCTCCATGTGCCTCTCCATAACACAAATAGTTCCAGAATGAAGTGTTCACTAATACAGCAGCATAATTTAATGTTAAACTACTCCTGCTACACACAAATTTGTATGTTTGACACTTCCGCTTTGACATTACTGTTTCTTCAGTTGTATTTTATGTCAGAAATAATAATTTTCAGTGAAAAAACTTTGACAGGAAAATGCACAGCTATATTACCACACATCTTAGTGCAGAAACATGAAGGGTGACAGTCAAAGAGGGATGAGCTCAATGAACACATACAGCAGTAACAGCTCAAAGAAATTTGGAAAAGGAGCTGTCCTATCAGTCATCTAAAGTAGCAAAGACCCTGCCACACCAATCTGAGATAAGCACAAAGAAGCAAAAAAAGAAGGAGGTCTGGACACATATGACTGGTCTTACCTACTTAAATGATGTACCCATTTCGAAACCAAAAACCTAATAAATTTACTGTGCTGCACCACAGCTTTCCCTTCAAGTAAGAGGAAGTAACCACCACCAAGCCTCAGCCTCCTCAGCAACCCTGGAGCCAAGTTACATGTGTTTCCAGATGGCCCTGTCTGACCATGACAAGGGTAGAGAAGAGGGATACTCTTAGCAGACTTGCTCGGGGAGCACTGGCTGCCACGCCACAAATTAATATCATCTGCAAATTATTTAGGGGGGACAGACAGAAAAATCTTGAATAGTTTCTCCTTTCCTGCCAGTTGTTCCCACCTTCTGCCTCAATTCTGGCTGGATTCCCCCTTCCCCCTGTCCTCAGCCAGCACTGTCAGGCTCAGTCCTCCTCACCCTAGCCCCCCCTCCCCAAGGACAAGCAAAGTTATTACAATAATGAATTAGCCAGGCTGCTTACTGCTGCCAGTGGCGAAGGCAATTATCCCACTCCACGTCCCCAGCCACCGCTCAGCTCCCTCATAAAGAGAGGCTTTTGGGGCCGCTTTGTGCTTTGATTGGAAATGAAGAGATTGCTAATTAGGGAACCCCTGCTGGGATCGGGCTGGCAGAAACAATGGTGAAACGGACGGAGCACACGTCCATTTAGAGAGGGGGGGGGAAAGAGAAATGTGAGCTCCTCTGTAATGTAGTGCATCCTCTCCTCACACCATAAACAACAGGGCAGACAATTTTATAGAGCTTTTCACCTTTTAAAGCATGCTAATTTGTTTATAGGAAGCGATAATTTGGTGTGTGTTTGCATAGGTCAATGCCTGTAGTTTCTGTGTACAATATGGATTGACGCATGCGTGCATACATACACACAGTCCTTTCCTGAGGCATTTTCTTAAAGAGTGTATCTACACAGCTGACCGCATATTTCTTGTCATTCACTGGGCAGCACGCATCAATCCTGCACTAACAGGCAAAGATGCTTAGAAATGCCTGTTGATGAGTATTAACACAGAATTTTAATGCCTGAATTCACAAATCACCAAAGTTGAAAATGACTTCCCAAATTAGTCAGTTCACCTGAGGCTTGCCCAGCAACTGCTTCCACTGCTTTGCCCAAGTGCTTTAAATGACAAGTGGACCTCCAGGAGGAGAAAATGTCGCCATTAACACAACATTTTCTTAAATGCATCCTGAAATTTCTTCTTAATTCAATTGCTGTAGCTGTCCAGAGGGGGTCACAGGAGCTAAATTCACCTTTCTCACCGAATGATTTTTGCATCAAAAAAATTAGAAGAGATCTCTCTTGCAGTGCACATGCATATCTGTACAACTTCATAAAACTGCTTCAACAGCTCTTATATACATAGCATGCCCTTGTTTTGGGCTTAAGTAACTTTAAAATCTCGTCAAACAAAAAAATACCTCCCCCAACAGATCAACATGCAAATCATATAATTTATAAAATACAGCCTGTCAACAAAAGCAAGTGCCTCACCTTTTTGTGCAAAGCTGCTAGAAAGCAGTTGGAACTTATTCTGTACTGCTCAGTTAACTAAGCAATTCCATCAGGGAAGCACACAAATACTATGTTAAAACTGAAAGTACAGGTTTCAACCACATATTTGACTTGCCACACAGAAAATTTGTATACTGTTGATTAGTGCAATGTACTACACACTGGGTGACTTATGTAAGCTAAAGCAAATTTCAAATTTTAAGCTTGAATTTACATTTCAGAATCCCTTGCAGATAGTGAAGCATTTGAATATACAAGTCTGCTTTTCCCTGAAAATATTTTCAGTAAAGCACAAGTCTTAAGAGAGAATGAGCACTAAAAGGTGGAAAGACAGTTGAACTGAAAATGACTTTCAAGTTCACAGACTCCTTCTCCCTGCTGTTTGCTCACCTCTAGTGTTTATATCCTTCAAACAGTTGCAGCTAGTTTTCATGTTCCCTTCTTAGTCATCACTTAGCCAAGTTCCCCATATTTAGTTCTTTTGATCTTCCCTCGTAAAAACAATCCCTCCAGCTCTGTCATCATTTTTGTTGTGTTTCTCTTACTACCTTCCAAGTTTCCTGTACATTTTTTGCTGCTAGTGCCCAGAGCTGAAAGTCTCACCAGAACACTACCAAGCAAGAACACTACCTCATTAGCTTCATGGTGTCCTACCTGCACACATCACAATCAAGACTCCTACAAAGGCCAGTATCTGCAACGTGCCCACTTTGTCCCCTTGGTCTGTTGTGATGCAACGCCAACTCAGACTGGACCTGCCGTCACTACCATTCCCCCTCACTTTCTTATTCATATTTCCCCTCATGTAGGTACAGTCTGAAATTAAAACCTTCTGCTAGAACCACACGTGAGTTTGTTTTAGGTTGCTGACAATCCTGTAGTTATCTATTACACATAGAAAACATGATCACTTAAAAGCAAGGGAACATCTATCCAACGACACCAAAGGCCGAATTGTAATGTGGGGTACAGTGGCAGAGCACACTTTCTTTCACCACAGCTGTATCAATATACACCAACTGAGAAACTATTTCCATAAATCTTAGAGTGTCCATATCACAACCAACCATAACATTCAGAGAAAGTACAAAGAAGGGTACATTTCACTCCAGCAACTGCAATTCTGATGCATGAAGCCCCATCGCCTGGGTATCATAATCCAAGTATTTTCTTTATAGGAATACAGCTATAGTGAATGTACAAACAATTCAATGTATCTACCAGCTGGTTCTGGAATTCTTTGGTAAAGCACTTACAATTGCTATTTTTATAATCATATTCTGATTTAATAGAAGAGGAATAAAACTTCTGGTAAAATTACGGATCTACAGGCCACTTGCATTTGAGACTGATGAATAGGCATCAGTACAACATCCATTCACAGGGTTCAGTTTTGACTAGCCTTAATATCCTAGCAAAGCGGGATGAAAGGACGTGGCCTTCTCATGGCATTATAGCAGGGAGGTCAGGGGAGATGTAAGAAGAAATAATCAAGGGTTCTAAAATGCTGCAAGAAAGAATAAAGTCCATTCCCTCTCAGATTGACCCTCTCACGCCCCTAACAAGCTACTAGCTCCGGTCTTGTGTGAAACTCACTTTCTTTCAGAGCACAGTTCCCTTGAAGTAACTTTGTTCTTAACACCAAGTCCTGTGCAGAGTGGGGGAAATAGGAACATAGGAGCACCCAAGGCAGGATTTCTTCTCCAAATTCTCCCCGGAGTTGCATAACTACCTTCTGCCACATACAGGATGGGCAAACCCAAAGGCTTTTAGAGCATATGAAGTTTCTTTCACTGAGAGATATTAGTGTAAGGTTTTTGTTCAAAAATTACCAATGGAAGAATCACATCTATTCCTCCCCTCTGCACAAATGTAAATTTTACTTTCATTTGGTACAAATAACGTGTTATATGCAAAGACCATAAAAACTACCGTGTTCTTGCCTATTTATTTCTTTTAGGAGTTTAGCTTTTACAGATTGGATTGCAGAAAAATGAAGTCTCTCTACATAGGCTGTGGAATATTTTTAATCCACCCCTGTTGGCTGAGATCTCACCATGCTTCCCCCATGAGCCACATTTGTCCTGCTTTCTCCCTTGTGTTAACACATGTGTTTGTATAGTTCAGATTGAGGAGTTGATCTGGCTTAGAATGCCAAAAGGTTAGTTTAATTCGAACTGACCACAAGCAGGATTACTATAAGTTCAGGTGTACACAAATACCTGTACATCACGTATGATCCTCACATTACAGCAGTTGTGAAAGTTGTGGAACTATTAGCAATGTTTCTTAAAAGCATTCACATTTGGAGTCCTTTTCTTTGCAAATTTCTTCTTTCACGTAGGTAAATGATGACATGTTTGAGAGAGAATGAAATTGTAAGACAAATTACTTAACTGAAAAGCATGCTGTTGTCAAACTAATACCTGCTTGAAACAGTGAGAGATCTGAGAAGCATAAGAAATTTAATTCCAAGAATAGGATAAGGGGTGACCTGATCTAATTGTATGTGGGGGAAGATTTACTAGTAAAAAGTTCTTTAATCCAGCTTTAAAAGGATGTAAGACAAGACTATCCCTGGTATCCAAACTAAACAAATTTCACTTAGCAATAAAGACATTTTTAAACAGCTGGAATTGGCAATGAGACAACTTGCCATGAGGCATGCTGGATAATCCATCACAGTGTCTTTAAATCAAGGTTGTATGTCTCTGTAGAAGATGCTGATGTTGAGAAGCTGCCCAAATAAGTACAGGAGTTACTAGGTGGGTTTGCTAGCCCTTGCTACACAGCTAGACCTAAAGCGTTGGAGTAGTGTAGGTCTGCCTTAAAATCTATTTAGATTCATTGTGGTTCTTTAAGAGCTGTAGAAAGCAAGACAAATGTGTGCAAAGACAACATCTGCTTTGGTCTGCTGAAACCATTCACTGAGAAGTGTTTGTGTTGTATCTACTATCCAATACTTGTTTGTTCCCAATAAGTTTTAATTAAGAGGAGTCGTACATGGGTTTTATAAGTTAATTTCTTATGTATTATAGTAACCTTGCTATGAAAAACTACCTATTTTTCCCAGAGGATATACGCTTCATCTTGCAGAATGTAAAAAGCATGTATGAAGAATATATAAAGGCTAATGGCAAGGGCTTGCAGTGCATGAATCAAACAAGAGGACAAGCGGTCAGTTAAATCTGTCCATGTCTTGAATTCAGTAATCTTTGGGGTGGCTGGAGGTGAGAAAAATAGGATTTATTTTTTTAAAGATCTCCTTTATTATTTTAAAATTTTATTCAAGTTTCATAGAGTATGTTGCCCATGAGAACAAATACTATACATCCAGTACATCATGGTTACAAAATGAGTGAAGAGAACTGTTTGCCAGTTAGCCCCAGTATATTGCCTCAATATCCAAGTTTGCCTTCATTACTCCAGTGTGCATTTTCAACATGGGTTCACTGGAAGCCTGAAGCCAAGCTGTGAACTCTGCCGTAGTGCATGCTCATAAATGGGAGAGGAAAAACCTTGTTCTTCCAGTTTCTGAAACACTCTGGCTAACTGAACACTATTCTAGCTTTAACAGGGAAAACAAATCCACCATTTAATTTCAAGTGAATATAGCCATGTTCCATCAGAAGAGACTCCGTCATAGTGTTGGGGACAATCTTTTTCTATTTTTCTCCATTACGTGTCAATTTACTACTTTATTGCCTATTGAAGGCTTCTTAAAGGCACACACTGCAGTTTTCCAGCTCTTTCGCTGATTTGTGTTATAGCAGGCTGTTGCTAAAAACTGATCACCTGTCCATTCTGCAACATCTCTCAGACCTCAGCCTCAGCTTCTAAAACAATGTTAGGAAGGCACAGCTTACTGCCCCTTGGCTCTCACTTAGGAAAAATCTATATTGTCTTTTCTCTAAAGGCATCACACCAAACTTTTCATCCTTCCCAGTTCTGCCTTTCCATAAGGGTGACTCAGGACTGATTATGTTCACTTCATCACTCATCTGCAAAGGCAAGGTACTTGCAAAAAGAAAAAGAAACTGTACAGCTACTGGATATTTTCTAGAGTTTTATTCACTCTGAAATTAAAATCCTAAATATTATAGCTGAATGCAGTGAGGTGCCTTTTTTTAAAAATCATTTTCTGAAACAACTGATCGTAAGGGCAAAACCCCTTGATGACATTGTTAATTTTTAGGAAGCCCCAGTCGTACTTACTGAACTGAAAAGGTGCACTAGAAAAGCCTGGGGAAAGAGGAGACAACAGTCGGAGTAATTTGTGATCTCAGTTTCAAGCACCTGATGGAAGAAGCACTCCCTGAATCCTGATAGGTGCAGGTTTTCATTGCAGAGCTCCAGCAATCCACTTAAGAGGGCCACAACAAGGCTGTCCCAATCACAGGTGTAGGACTTGCCAGGTGGTAGAATCTCAAAAAAGGCCTTCTCCAGGCTAGAGAGAGAACGCCCTCCTACCCACAAAGACCTGCTACCTGTGACTGGCCTTGCACCCTGGCCTAGAAGACAGTTTAAGATAAAAGCACTGCTAAATTGAAAGTGTAAAACCTTCTCAGTAAAACCACAATAAAGATTATACAGCAGTTTAAGAGACTGATGCAAGGTTGTAGCTGGGGGAAAAAACCCGCTGGAGGCAAGGAGGATTTAGAGACAGGGCTTATACCCAAAAAGCATTGAAAAGTGGAAAGTGTGAGGAAGAAATCATACAACATGAGAGAGAACTAGGGAGAAAAAAGAAAAGAAATTAAGAAATCATTTAAACTGAATAACCACGAAAATGTCTCTCATAGCAGAAGGAATTGAGCTGTGGAACAGTCCCCCCAGAAGCGAATGGGGATGGAAGAAAGTTGTGCAAGCAAAGCAAATCAAACAGAAGAAAAATAATTAAATAAACCAAGAAGGTTTTCCCACCTCTGACATCTGTCATACCACAATCTGAAAGAGCTGGCAAACTTGAGAGGCTACTATCAGAGAATATTTGTAGAAAATGAAGGTCCCACACGGCCCCCCAAATCAGTAGCACATTACCAATAGAAACAGTTTTCCATACTTAGAGAAGATTATATGCTTTCCCTTTAAGAGACATTTAAGCATGAGAGTATTTTTTCTTCCCTAATGATAGGAGAAGGAAGTGAAGGAGGTCAGAGTCCTGTAGACCTCTCTGCACTCCCTGTGGTCTAGTTTAGGAGACTTAAAAGGATTCAGATTAACTGGGGTGGCTTTGTCGATTACACATGGAGAGGAAAATGACCCCATGTGGTAAGTGTTTCCAGGACAGCTGCTCCATTGGTGAAATACTGCTGCATTCCAGAAATAAACTCCTACAGTCAAATTAGCAACTCGAGTCCTCTCTCCGCAGAAACGTGCTTTTACCAAAGTTGCAGCAGTTCCCAGATGAATGGGAAACTAGCAGCATAAATTCCTGCTTGGCTCCACTTTTTAAATAGAAAATGGTAAAAAATGATCTTTGAAAGGTATCAACTCGGTCTTCATAGTCATGTAATTGCCCCACATTACTGATGAGCTCAAAACAAAAAAGGACAATTTGGAATATTTCTGGTTGGGATGGAGAGCTAAAACTAGCATGGTTCCCCAACAGTCTAGGTCTGTCACTAGTTTTTCAGGTCTGAATGCTTATCAGGACTTCAGTGTAAGAGACTTTGGGTTTGATTCCCATGTGGGTCAGTACCTACCAATGCAAAGTACTGATGAAACTTGTGAAAGATTACAATCGACATTTGAAGCAAATTAGGAGGCACAAGAAACCCTTGCCTGGTCTCTTCTAGCTTCCAAAAGGTAATGCAGAGCTGTCCTCTCACTACAGAGGTGAATTCTGGGCCATGAAAGCAAATTTAACCAGAAGCCCCAAGGCACTCATACGTTAAGCAAAACTACGTAAGACAGCTTCCAAGTTCATACAAGTTTACAACTGCAGGTTTACAAACGGCTGCACTGGGGAAGGCCCATGAAATCCCGGCCCCAAAAAAGGCCAAAACACCAAGCTACAACTTTCAACAGGTAACAGGGCAGTTTTTCAGTATTTTGAACTCAAAGGGTAGATGTACAAGAAGCAGGCTGCCTCCATATAACAACTGAGTGCATAAATGTTTGTGGTCCTTCCTCTTTTTCATGCTAGACTCTTATCTCAAAGCAAAATATCTTGTTCTTGTCCCAATGTCCCCTTCGTCAGGTAAAACCTGGGAAGGTGTTCCCAAATGGTCTACTGCAAAAGGAAGGTACTACAGGCACGTCATTCCTCCTCGCTCACAGATGGGGAAGATGAAGCCAGATGCCACTGTCAAAGTTACAAGGAATGGTACGGCAAAGGATCAGCATGGCAAAGGCCCTGCTGGGTGTCCATTTCCTTCAAGAAACCTTCACCAACTAGTGATAGGACAATGCAATGCTCCTCTGACTCAACACATTTCCAAACCAAAACCCATCAGCTGACTAAGCCTTCTCCAGATCTATGCATTGCAGAGCTTCATTCCTGAAAGTATTCTCTAATCCACTGCCTCTTTCCCTGTGGGCCTGCTTCTGCTCTGCAAATTCCACTGCAAGAGCCACCCAGTCAGTGGGAAGGAACACAACACCAACCAGAAAGGATAAATTAAGGAAGCATCATTTCTGCTTAGCTCAGCTTTCCTCCCTGGTTGCGTTCTTGTCTTCAATGCTACTTTCACAGTGGCATAGCTTATCTGTCCTAGGGACTTTCACAGCTTTAGAAACACTACCTCTAACAGTAGAAAAACATTTAGGGTAAGCAAGATCATGTACCTCAAGCACAGATGCCACATGTGGGTAACAGAGTATCATGTATGCAAATAAGTCGTCTATCTGCGAAGAGTGACAACAATGGCACTAGTGGCAAGAGAAGCTGTGAGGACAGCTGTGCCACGTTAAGTTAAGAAGTCACCTAGTCCCATATTCTATCTATGATATCAACCACTAGCACTTACTCAGGGAAAGACTACAAGAAGGGAAAATGTTTTTCCTGCTGTTCACCTTGCTGCATCTCTGCAGACATCACAATCATTATCTTGGCAATCTCTAGCTTAGGCTGTTCCCTCTAGACCATAACATGTAATTGCCACAGATGAGTCCACATGTTCCATAAATTCCTTGATATCTTTCCAAATCCATCCATAACTTTGCTACTGAATGATGCAGACGCCAATAAATCCCACAGTTTATTTTATATTATGTGAAAAAAATAATTCCTTTGGTTTATTTGAAGCATTTTTTTAAAGAGAAAATGATGACTACAGCTTTGAAAAATGGGAGAAAGCACACACACCAGTATAAAGATATTGAGAACATGTAACAGAGCTGTCTTAGCTGAAAAAAGCAGGGGTGCTAATTTCACAAAGCAAAGAATTAGGCAGGTTATACACAGGAAAATAAAGGCCTATGCTCTTTTTTTTGTTATATTTTAGTTAAGTGCACAGCAAGTAAAGTCACCCATTCTCCAAACAAGCCATACTTGCAGCAATACATTACCATAAATTCCTATCTCAGTTACCCTCATCTTTCTTCTAGCCACAGACTTCATGACTTATTCTACCTCCTGGTAGTCTCTTGTCTTCAATTAGACTGGAAGCTCTTTCAGACAGAAGATGCAGCAGCCCCAGCAGTAGGGAATATGTCATGATACAAACAATGTGGGCAAAATGGAAGCAACATTCAAAGCTGCCTGTACAACTTGTAGTCAGAGTCTTAGAGCTAGTTAAAAAGAAGTGGAACAGTCACAGCATGAGATTTATTAAGTAGTAGATAATAATTTTACGTTACATAATGCACAATGTTGCATACTATATTAAACCCAGTATTGTGAGCCTCAAATGTTCAACTACTGATCAAGTCCCAAAATAAACATAATTATATTCTACATGATATATTGGGTGGTTATTCTTATCATCCCTTTTTTTCCTAAAAAAAAAAAAAGAAAAGAAAAAAAGAGACAGAGAGAGAGTTGGCATTGTTTTTGAGTTGTTCCCTGAAACCTTATGGCTAGACACTTTCCTTTTTTTAAAACAAAACCACAATTTTTCTCATCATTTGCTTTTACATGGTGGAAATGTAAAGTCAAATACCAAGTACAGCAATAAAGTTGTTGGCAACATCAAAGAGGATGAAGCATAGAAATTATATATAGGGTAATTAAATGGCTCTGTAAGTTATTTGTGTCTCTCTATATATAATAAGATGGCCTAACTTAATAAAGAAGCATTTCACAATAACTCTTCGGCCCTCCTGGCTTTGTGCAAGATTCTGCAATACCTTCCAAATGGTCCCAAGCTTTCCTGGCCTTCTGACCTGCTATGGGAAGCTGCACAGACCTGCCTCAGATTCTTCAAAACACAACACTGCATCCCAAAAAAGAAAGGGTACAAAGCACATACAAGTACAAGCAGAGAGAAAAGGAGATAGGGAGCATGGTGAGCAAGCTGCTCTTTTATTTCTACAGGTGACAGTCCAAACCTTGAGGTTGTCAGCAATGGTCCAGCTAAGGGCATGAGCCAAAGCCAGTTCATCAGCTGATGGCAATTTGTGCCTCGGGGGCAATAGTGTGAGGTCTTCCTGGGCTCACTGTGCTACAAGGACAACGGAGAGCCCAGAAACAGGCAGGAATGTATAGCCCCCCCGACCTGTCACAGGTTTATGGTTGCAGAATCACCCAACAGATCCTTAGGTCTGACATTCTGCATGCTGTGCCCTTTGGACATGTTTCAACCATCTATAGGAGCGGTGTAGCAGAGCAAAAAAAAGCACTGCTCTTCCAGCAACTGCTGTTGAAAGTGGGCATTTCTCCCTCTGCCACACTCAGGCCAGAAAGAAATGCCTGTCTTTTCAGATTAGGTTTGGAGGTTCAGTGCAAAGCAGGTGGGATGTTTCATCATCCATCCCCCGGCAGCCCACACGGGTGGCTAGAAGTTAGCATTGGACCCACAGAATCAAAAGTGCTCAACCACTCTGTTTCAACTTAGAAGCAATTGGGGGATAACTGCCAATTGACCAGAGAGGGGAAGGGAGGTAAAAGGGTGGAAGAGACGCTTACCCTGTGACATGATATCCTTGAGACTTCACAGGGTGCTACAGACCAAGACACTACCAGCGAAGTCAGGGTTACTGGATAATAACTCACAAACTACCATTTGCAACCAATGTCCATCAAGCACCGTCAAATAACACCACTTGTTGAACTACCGTTCTGCACATGCACCTCTCCCTGGGAGCAGACAGGCAAGTGGGAAATTCAACACACCTAGCATGGGTTTTTTCTGGAATGGGTTAGCAACAGAGCAGCTCTTCCTTTGCACTATCCTAGGTAAACAGAGGATGTTGCTGGTACAAAGTGCCTCAAAGTGGCAGGAACAGCATTATCACTTCAGTGCTGTTTCCTGAAGGATCAATAAGCCAAGACAATCAATTCTTCTGGCTAGTCCATATTCCCCAGGAGAAGCTGTGGCTCTCATCCCCTGTCATTTAACCCTTCACAAACATAACAGCAGCCCCATTAATTCTGTTCTCCTTAAACACACATTCCATGAGAGTTGTGCCAGAAGAGACTACAGAGCAGGAAGTGAGGTAACCAGGTGACCATGGTACTGCAAAGAGGTGTGGCCTTGTGGCCTGTTGCTGAAGTGCAGCGGTAACATGTCTATATACATCCCTTTGAACACATGGAAGCATCTGATTTCTTTGTATAGGACAGAGGGTCCCAAAGAAACCACAGCTCTCTAACTCCTGCTACTTCTTTGTGCAGGAACTATGAGGCACTCCCAGAGCACCAGTGGACACTCCCAGAAGGGAGCTGCAGAGGCAGCAGACAATACGGACTGTCATTACAGAGAGTTACAAGAGGAGAGCCTATTTAGAGACACACAAACCTGAAGTTTAATCCTCTATAGCAAAAAGAGAGCAAGAGGGATAGGGAGAAATCTCAAGAAGCATGGAAGAAGAACCTTTATTTGCTCTGGGGCTACCAGCGGCAAAACATAGGACTGTACTCAGAGGCTGCAGTAACACAAAGTGTTTTGCTGTGATCATGAAATTCTCCAGAGTCCATGGAGAACAGACAAGCAGGAACCCCATTTAAGAGGGGCAAAACACATCACATCAGTGAAGGTACTCACCTTAGACTGAACAGGGAGTTTGTGTCAGAGGTAGAACTAAAGAACGGTGAAACAAACAGCGTGGTATAAAGATCAGCCATGAATAAATTTAAGCCGTACACAGGAGTTTCCACCTAAAATGCAGTGGGGCTTGGGATAGGCTCCTAGAATAACTTTTGGGCAAAGCATTAGGGAAGACGCTGATGCAAGGAATCCCTTCCTAGCCTATGTTGCACTCACAAAATCCTTGCTGCCCTCCCCCCCCCCCCAGAGCTAGAACTAGCCAATGGTTACAACTTTAGTGCTGCCATACTCTCAGTGCTACAGACTTTGGGCCCAAAAAGTATGACTGAGAAAATGGTATTCAACATTAGCTCTTCACCAATCTACATGAGTTCATATCACCAACAGAGAAAGGTTGAAATCCCCTGTACTAAGCCATGGGGACAAGATGCAACAGGGAAGAACAGTGAAGGAGTAGAAAGAGCTGCCAATGAGAGTAACTGCAATTTTAAAAAGCTCAGGAGACCTGTGGGAAAAGAAAGGCCTGAGGATGGAGAAAAAGCAAACAAAAAGAAAGCTGTCTGGCAGGCCCGGTGGCAGACGTACTCTCTCTTCTCACCCAGAAAGTCACCCTCTAGGTCCTGTGAGCTTTAGAGGGACATCGATGACATGCCTATGTTTTAATATATCGCTACTGGTCATTTGCTCAGGTCTACTACAAAGAGGAGATCACAGGAGGCTGGGTAAACAAGAACTTCTGGAGTACATTTCCTGCTGATCCAGCAAACACAATTACGAAGAGAAAGAGAATCCATTCTGAGAGCAGCATGAAACTCTTATGAGCAGGATCATTCGCATCTCACATGGCTGAGGGAAAGGAAAGGGCAGAGACTCCTTAATGAATAAAAATAGCCACTTATCCTCCCCTCTCATACATGCTGGGCATATGCTTTCCAGTAACCAAATAAGAAGATTTAGTTGCAAGTTTTAATTCATTAGAAAAGGTGATTTCCCCTAAAGACAATTTCCCCCTTTCTAGAGACTTTCAAGAGTCTGGAGACCTTATAACTGTCATTACTTTCCATTCAAGGCATCATGTCAACTAAACTGCGTGCTTTAAAAGTTTAAACAGTTGCAGTATTTCCTCCCCTGAACTCCCTACACTACTATAAAATCATTTTTAAGCACTTGTGGCGTGCATGGAAGACAAAAAGAACACAGTAACTTTCCATGTAGCTTGTGGAAAAGTTGAAAAATCAATTTTTACTCCTCAGTTCTTCATAAACTGTATATATATCAGGCAAAGCCACACTGAAATGCAGCCACCTTCAGGGTAAACAGCAGCAGGTCATTCATAGGATTCAGCATAGCACCAGGAAAGGGCAAAAAGAGAAGGAAGCATATTTTGGCTGAAAGGTCAGCCAGGGAAATCTAAGTATCAACCGCTAAGCCATGGCCACAGCAAATTAGTATAGGAGAGGAAAAGGCTGAGGCAAATAGAAAGGAAACTGGAATGAGAAGGAGAGGAAGGCAGGAAAAAATGTCATATAATATTCATCTCAGCCACTGAAAGCTCCTGTCTCAGAGTGATCTGTTGTGGGTGCCAGTTATTAAGGGAAAGAACACAATTATTATGTATTTCAAATGCATTTAATAAAGTGCACTCTAGCTGATGGTGCTCTCCTCAGCAGGTCCAGGCACAGAGCACAAAGAGAAAGGGGCCTCAGGCATTCACATCAGGTCGCCGTTTTAAATAATTTTTAAACTAGGGCAAGGTGCCAATTCATACTTCAAGGTGCTGCACCCAGATAGACATGTCAGCAAAACCAACGCTTGGTGTATACAGGATGACCATCAATACCCATGGCTTCATAACCAAACAGCAACTTACTTTTTCAGCCAAAGTTTACAAGTTTTGAGTAATAATCCTGGAACTTCACCTCAACAAGAGTCACCAAGACCAAATTCAGACCTAGTGTTTAGGACAATGCCATTGAATGTTAATGCCAGGACTAAGTTAGCCTTCTGTCTGCTTGTCTTACCAGTATAAAAAAAAAAAAGTTGTACCAAATGTATTTTAAAAAGCAAACAAAAACCCACAAACAAACAAACAAAATCCAGCAAAGTGGGGTGACTCATTGCCAGCACAAAACCCTCTTGTTTTCAAGCTATGCTCCTGTGTCAGTGATCTGGAGTTTTTGCCATGGCCGAGCGAGCCATCTGGGATTTATATAAGATTGTTCTCTGTAGATCTGGAGCACTTTTGACAGCATCCACATATCGTTTTACAGACAGGGAAACTGAGGAACATGGAGATATGTCTTGGACACATGTCAGAAGACGACAAGTTTCTATTCCCATTCCTTTTTGGGACGTCTTTACAGAAGAGAGGCAGGATGATGGCAGTCTTGATCTTGTGCAGTTCACCTGCTGTAGCTAGATTTTTTAAGTCCAAGCTTGGTGACAAAAGCTGGCTAAACCACAACACAGCAGGCCTTAGCAACACAGAGGTCCTCTGCTTGCTGCAAGCAGGTCAGCCTGCTCTTTTTCAGCAACAGCAGGGTCTACCCAAGCATGTATGATGAACTCATCACAAAAGCAATCAGGGATGAATTTGGTCAATCATACTTGTGACAGCAAACCCAGTTCTCCAACTAGACTATTTGACACAAGATTCCAGCTAAACTGCAGGACAGAAAAAATGGCTCAAAAGATACCAGTCTACAGAACAGAAGCAGAACAATTTAGATATTGACCCATTCACACTTCTTACTCCTTTTTCTTTTTTTTTTAGGAAAATGTTACACAGAAGTTAAGTAGAACCAAAAAAAAAATGCATTAAAAAATCAAATTGGGCCTTCCAAGCACTAATAATAAGGCAGCCCACCCTTCAGTCCTTCTCATTTAGGAGAGTATTTATTTGGAGTTTCTATTAGGCTGCTGCATGCACTGCATGTATCCTGCTTCACTAAAGAGGAGCCTTTTTGAAGCATCACTTGACTTTGTTTTAAATATCTCGCTACAGTTTCCATTTTAGCTCTGTGAGATGATTATTTTCTCTCACCAAACCGAAGTTATACAGCAGTTGAAAATGCTGATGGCTTAACTGGTTTCCTTTTTTTTTTTTTCTCCCCTCTTCACAGCAGCCCTGAGGGGTTTTAACTCTTTCTGCAGCACTGAAATCCTGCTTTTGGAGTTCAATGTTTAACTCGCGCTGGGAGACTCATAAATATTCGGAGTCACTCTCTCCCTCTCTGTTTGATTAGGAAATGAGCCTTTAACTCAATGTAATCCCCAAGCCATTAACAAAAAAGCCCTCAACAGCTCCACTATTAGAATTTCACTCCTAACCCACAGAGGATTGAATTAGATTAACATAACTACCCACAATCTGAGTTTATTTTCTGTGCCAGATAGAAATGTGTCTTCAGGAAAGGAAAAGAAGAGAGCGGGAGAGCAAGCATAGCATAATAAAATGTAAAAATAGAGAGATGAGAAATAGATGGACAGATGTACAGGTGAAATGATAAAAGAGGTAAGAGGGAGCAAGAGAGAGAGATAGCTACACAATCTTTAATAACTGGCTGCTGGCTTTGGGGGGTTTATTCAGAAGGCCCCTAAAACCACAGAATTGTTTCAAGAAGAGTACTTTTTTTTCCTGTTGGTATTTACTCCATATTCTCAGGGATATACAGCAAGACACCTGAGCGTGCTGTACTCCAGACACCTGTGCAGCAGATTTGGCACAGGTTTTATTTATAATTCCCGAGAGATGTCATACTCAGCAATGAAAGGAGGGGCATGAAGAAAAGAATCTGCATGTCAATCATTAATTTGCAGTCAAACAAACAAATAATCTAGGATGCAACAAAAGACGTTTACTGCTTGCTGTTTAAGAAATGAAAAAAAACCATCACGCAACAGCCTTATGACAAATTGCACTGTGTAGAATAAGTGTATTTGGAGGCTTTTAAGTGCTTAATCCACAAAACATGAAACATTAGCAAAGCAGAAACTACATAATAAAGACTTCCATATAATGCATCAAAGTCTACCCTCTAACTACAGATAACTCCCTCCCTCCAAATAAAATTGGTCCCATAAACTATTGATTGGTATTCTACAGGACAGTAGATGCTTCGTTATTTTTTCCAAATGCAGAAACAAAAAAAGATAGGGCAGGTTTAGTAGGGGAAAAGACCACATGTGGTCAAAATTGAAGGATAAAGTACATCAATTAAGTGGACGCAAGTATTGAACAGACCAAACAAATTCTTAAGATTAAATCTCATGTAGCTTTATACTTGAAGGACTTCTTTGGGAATGCTTGGATTTCCACAAAAATGTATAGTGAATGAGTTTTTACAGTAATTTCCGAGCGTAGTCATGCTGATATTTCTGTTTGTGTAGGGATGAAAAAGATTCACTTTTTATTTTTCAAGCTATAAGACATATCTTAGTTTTCAATTTTTATGGTGACCTCAGACCAGCTATATGATAGATTCTTTGTTAGTTACAGACTCAGCAATTTTATTTCTTTAATGCCTTTCAGAAAAATCTGTTCTCCCTTTATTACACAATAATGTTGCATCGTCACAGAGAAGAAATAAATGTAATATCATGCCAAAAAAACCAGAAAAGGGACTTAAATAATTTAAATACATTCATTTTTAAGTAAAGCAAAAAGCCCTAATAATCAAAATGAAGCTTCCTGTGATGAGAACGGTCAGGCTGACAGTTTTGTTTTATCTGGGGGGAGGGGAGTTTTCATAGCAAGCGGTGTATTGTAACAACCATTTGGGGTATTATTTGTGTATGTAAATTAACTGTGTTTATCCCTATTGTCCTAAAAGCCTTCTTTATACCTAGAATTTCAACTGAAAGATGGAGGATTTATATCAATGGTTAAAAACTTAATTTGTAGTCTGTAGGGTTTTTTCCTAGAACCTAAGTTAAAAACTTTGAGTTTTAGAAAATGTACAAAGAAATGCAAAACTAAAAACAAGCCTATTTGTCACTTTTCTACAGTCAGTCCAGGAAATTTAGTTATCATGTATTTCTTTGGACTTGATATTTTAACAGTGAAAGAGCTCTGGGTTTATTATTCTATTTTTATTAGACACTTGTTCCTCAGAATCATTTTATGTTTTGTTTCATTTTGTTTATTGTTACTTTCAAAAATGGTAAATTGTTGGGGGGAAAAGTTTATAGAATATATTTTTCATTAGAAATATATACTAAAAAAACCAACACACAGAAATTAAAAATTATAATATTGGCGTTTCTGAGAGTAGACATTATAGATACAGAAAGTCAAGAAAATCTTTCTCTACTTAAAAATAAATACAAAACCTAAGTTGTGTAGAAGATGTAACCCAAACCTCTGAGGCAAACGTACAAAACAAGGAAAACATTTTTTCTGTTTTGACAAAACCGTTGTTAAAAGCTGTTAATAAAAAAACAGTTTCTGACTAATTATTATCTTCTCTCTCTTCATATTCCTGCTAAAAAAATACTCTGAAAATATATCATTGTCCAAACATTTTGCTCTTTGGTTGCTTTAAAGCAAACATCTCATTTTCTATGAGAGAGCAAGTTCCCTCTTTGATTGCCCCTGCACTGACTTTGCAAAGACTTGCACCCCTCTTTTGTCATTGAAGAGACTTCAGTTGCTTTGGGACTTTTAAAATTAAAGAAACATCAGCTGCTCAATGATAAATGCATTCAGCAAAAGCAAAATTACATTTCATCTCCCTGCTAAGAGAAGGTTTGATGTGAAGTGTGTGGGGAGAGGGAAGGGAGGGGGTCGGGGGTTTTTAATAGAGGAAAGAGTGTCACTTGGTTCTTTTAAGACAGGACAGTTGAAGTTTCCAGGTTTGCCTTTACCAGCATGGGATAAATAGCACCTGTCCTTGGTAAGCCCTTAAGCAGAGTTACGTTATACATTGACCTTTTTGGAATGCCAGCAAACCTGACCGTTTCTATTCCCAAAACAAAACTGTTCCACTCAAACTTTCATTTACTTATTTCCAGAGGACAAAGCCTCACTCAAACAGAAAAACTGCTTGATTTCTACTAAGTTCTGAATGAACTCCTCTCCTTGTGGGTCACACTGACCTTCCTTTGACAGTGTAAAAATAGAAAAAAAAATATTACCTTTAACTATACTGAGATGCTGCCATAATTTTTACCCCAGATAAAAAGATTGGTGCAGAGTGACATTTAGATCCAAAAAATCCAAAATAATAAACAACCCCATAAATGTAATAAAAGGTAGAAGTTCACTACTTACATGCTGCAGGCTGAGAGATGAAGCTTGAGGCTGGAGTAGAATTTCCCTTGCCCTCAGGTGTTTCTAATTGCTGATTAAATATCTTTTGGTTCCGCCTGCACCAGCCGACAGTCCCCTCTGCGTCTCTGCCTCTCTTTGTGACTAGGACACAGTACTCCGAGTCCCAACCTATAAATAGATCCTAGCTCTGTGATTGATATAACAGGCAGCTGACAAAAAAAAAAAAAAAAAAAAAAAAAAAAGAGAGAGAGAAAGAAAGGAAAAAAAATAAAATAAATAACCAGGTCTTAAGCAAAGCAGCAAAAGCTGGGCTTTTAACTCTGCACCGTGCCCAGGGAGGAGTCCCCCACAGTCACCCGTGGGCATCAGAAAGAGAAAGTGCAAGGCAATTACTTTCCCAGCAGCATTACAGCAACTTGAGGCATGTAAAGCGAGTGAACAAAATTCAATGCACAAAGAAGGAGAGGGAAAGCACATCTAGGAGACTGCATCTAACTCTTTTGCCATTGAACAAAAATAAATGCTGTTTTAAAACGAGTTGGGGATTCCGACAGTATGAGAGAGGAGTTCAGAGTTAAGATTTGGGGACTGGTCCAGGCGTGCTTATATTTCTGTTGCAGAATAAAGTAGGGCTACTGGGTAGGTTAGCAATTTAACAGCTCGGCAATCTACTTAGGGTCTCTGCCTACAAACACTATTTGTTGAAGCTGTTCCTGAAAACAGAAGTGAGGGCATTGATGATACTTCCCTTAATGACTCAGAAGTTACTTAGCTCCCCAGGACCTGAACAATCATTCCTGCTCATGTCCTTGGCTGCCAGGAGAAAACTGACCAGTTATACATATCAGGACAGCTCTTCTGCAGAGATTGAGCTGGGAGTCTACCATCTGGGCAATGATTTAACTGAACCTACGAGGAGTGCTTCTGCCCTGGTCCCCATCAATAGACATAGGAGTAGTGGTCCTGGATTTTTCTTCTCTACAGATTCTCCTGTTAGATCCACAGTCAGGCAGGGCCAAAAGGTTTTCTAGGAGGTAGCCAGTTCTCCAAGCCTTCACCAGCTCCTAGTTATTCATGATCTTCAGTAGAACCTTAATAGCTATGTAGTTTCATATCAAATGGATTCAAAGGCAAGGTAACTCCTGATAAATATTAGGGGAAGGGTGGGAAAGAAGATGGAGAACAGTAGGCAGAGAGAGGCAAAACAGCTTCTGCTACACTGCAGGTAGCTTCGGCACTATTTCCTACAATCATCCCTAGCACCATGCTCAACTCTGCAGGCAAAAGTGCTAGTGCAGACAGACTACCAGATCTACCAGCCTTCTTTTCAACAGATTGCTTGAGCTGAGATGGTAAAGAAATGCTGAACTCATAAAGAGCAGGATAAAATCCTCAGGCACCAAGCCCATGCTGAACTCCATGGTTCCTTGGCTCAGCGGCTAACAGTACCTGAACTATTCAAGCTAGTTTAGGCACGTCTACACTGCACTGCAGCTGCTGCTTTTGCTGGAGTCAAGCTAGTTCAACAGAAGCAGCTATCCTAAAGCAAGACAAGGACTCACCACATCATAGACAAGGTCTCAGTTAAACTGCAGCTATTGAATATGTGGGAAGAGAGACTCATTTCCTCTTTTGGGGCCAAATCCTGCTATTTGTGTAATTCACCTCTTGTCAATATGCTTTGTGGCTAAACTGGTAGGATTTAATCAATGGGTTTTTCAAAAAAATGCCCTTCTCATATGCATATTCCCTAGTTGAGCTACTGCCCTATGTGAAGGCTGGCTTGTTACTTTACAACTGCTGCATATACTCCAGCTTTAAAAAAACAGAGATAACAATACTTAACACTGCACTTTGAAGCACTTTCATATCTACAGATGAAGACCTACAAATGAAGAGGGGGAAAAAGAAAAGTATCTGTCAGACTGAGGTCCAATGTAGAAACGCACCCTCAATTCCCTGCCAGTTTCTGGTCCTTCACCTTCACCTAGTTGAATCAGATCTCAGATAAAACTTTACCTGACCAAACAAAGAAAATTCTGAGTTTCTGCCCTCTCATTTTGGCTGGCAAGTAGAAGATGTTTTGGGCTTTAACACAGAGAGCTGTGGAGCATTTTACACTTCCCATTGCCATCGGAAGAAATTTAGAAACTCAGTACACAGAACACTCAGGCATAGCAGATCCAGGTCCCAAAACAAGGGCACCTAAATCCAACAGTTACTTTTGAAAAATTCAGGTTTAACAAAGGCATAGTCACATAGATTGTGTTACCGCTGTCAAACTGTCATTTGCCATTCCGTATTGCTGACATCTGAAGTTCTTCAAGTAGTATCCCTGCCCCATTACATTGCCATGGGCCAAACTGAAGCCCAGGGAATCCCCAAAATGTACTCTAGATCACAAGAACACTTTCAGCATATCTCGATCAAGTAGCTAGGAAGCTCTATTCAGTACTCAGGTCCAGGTCCAGTGCTTATCATTGGCATCGCATATCCACAGCAGAGCAAGATCTGGGCATACCTTAGTCCCTTATCCTTCCACTTTTTGCCTGGAGGATAAAGGGAGGAAGCATGCCACAGTCAGCTAGTATGGATGAACCTTGAATGAAATCAGCATTCCCCCATCATTCCTCTCTGCCCTCTCTGCCTTTAAACAGCAGGATGTGTGACCTTATTTGCTCCCCACTGGGCTACCCAGCAATCCAGAGAAGATCTGCTTTAGGTAAAACTTCAAACACAAGTCTCCAAACCCCATTGCCAGCACCCCTGTGTACAAACACCTCCTAATTCCAGCCTCCAGACTCAGGGTGAGGCAAGGAAACAATCCAACAGTAGGGGACGTGAGACTGCCCACTTCAAAACACTGCAAAAAGAAAGATAAGATTTCAAAAGCACCCTCACTTAGATTAAAAAAAGCAAACAAAAAAGATCAAGGTCAGTGACTTGTAGACTGTATGAAGGCTCAACTCTTTCCTTGAGGCACCCAAGTAGAAGACATTGTAAAGTGCAAGTGCAGCTTTACAGTCTTTTCTACTTGTTGTTTGTATAGGTATTTTTTTAAATCCTTTTTGCTAGGGCCACTTTCATCATAAGCCTTTATTTCAGTCTCAGATTCTCAAGTCTATAGAGGAGGTAAAATTTCAGTGCTTGATTTTCTTCAAAGTGTTTGAGCTTTGCACATATAAATCTGGGCAGAATTTCCTCAGCTGCATGCAAGCTATTATAGAAAAATGCAAAATATACTTTCCTTCTAATGACAAAAACAAACAAAAATTCACAGCTAACATTTTTAGACAGGACAAAACCAGTTGAAACTTGAAAATGCTGGTCCAATCAATCGAATCTTCCAATTCCCTCATATTAAACCACACAGATAATCTTTGTCCCTTATCCCATGAGCTTCAAGATGCTTCTGTGCATAACTGATTTATGTGCCATGAAATGCATGTATGAATATAAGTTTTAAAAGATAAACTGAAAGTCAGCTCTACAGTTTCCAAGACTAGACACAAACTAAGAAGAATAATTATAACACAACAAAATGTTTCTTCGGCAGAGTCACGCTATTTTGAAAGAGTCTCACAAACCAGACAGATGTTTTAGTGTCCTGCTGGATTTAGTGAGGTGTGAGCTGCACAGATTTCAAACAGGGACTGCCTGAACAACCAAAATATTTTATAAAATGATAATTCTTTTCACATAAAGGAAATGAAAGTTAAATAAACCCCAACTCTTCCAAGATGGTGGAAATAAAAACAAGATAAGGAATAAAAGATAAATCAAAAGAAAAGTTTGAGTAACAATGTTCTTCTGGATGCTTGGCACACACAGCACGACTCTTACATCTACTTTAACAGGTAGTTAACTATACTATGCATTTTGATACAAAACATGTACTCTGAAAACCAGCAATGCTCAAGAGAGAAATGCTGATATTGCTAGGAGATCTGCTGGTTTATTTCCTTATTTGATTTTAATGCTGCAAACTTCATATTACTTAAGTGTTCTTTTTCTCTGCAACCAATATCTGTAATGGTATTTTTTGGCACATCCTGAACCCAAAGTCCATATGTCTGCATCCAGTTGTTTCATGTACTCTCCAGAATGGTGCATGCCATGCTGCCATGTAAAAGTCTCGGTCATGACCAGGGAAAGTCACACTGCTCAGTTAATAATCTTGTAAAATTTGCTTCTTCTTTAGCCAATATATTTTATTATTTTTCAGGAATATGAAAATAACTAAGATTTTAACTCAAGACTTCTATCAGATTTAACCATTGCAGCTTAATATGTTACCACTCTGCAGCTGCATGCCAGCTAGAGATTAGGACTCCAAAAGCACTTTGCTGGTAGGGAACCCACAAAAACTTTCTGAACAGCTTAAAGCAAAGCACGTCAGGTTAGGACTAAGGAACTTTCATGGAGTAGGCAGCACATAAATCTATTCTTCAATTTTCAGAGTTGGGGGCAGAGAAAAGTGTTCACCTGGCATAGGTATTTGTAGAGTTAGGCTGTGAAGATGCACCATCTGTGGCTGCTCAGCCGATGTTGTGTCATTGTGTTTGATGAGAACAAGAGCAAGCACAGAAGAATGCTACTCTCCTGTGTTTTTCTGAGTCCACCAATAATAACAATGCACTAATGAAAAATGTCTTGGCCTAAGCAACAAAATACATACCAGATACATTCAGATACTCCACAGAGCAAGCATTCAGTTCTACATGTATACACAGAAATAAAACCTGTAAGGATTTAACCAAAGCCTGCAGGCACCAGGACAATCCTATACTGCATTACATTTAAACATACAACTTATGCGAGTCCATCACGTACAGTATGCTAACACAGCCTCTTCTACCTTTACCTAATTTAGATCCCTTTTAAACTTCCACTTCTACTGCAGAGCCTTTGCTTAAAAGGGCTTCAGTGTTTATACCCTACGAAAGCAAAAAACCCAGAATATGACTTCTTGGATGTACTCCTTCCTAAACTGTGTAACCATGATATTTTCTCTTTGGAAACCACCACCATTTTCTTCCAACCTCATGCTGCAACGCGTTTCACCAATGTTGGGGCTGTCAATTCCATCGTTTGGGGCAGGCACCTTTTGAGCTTTCAACTTGTTGCAGATGCTTTGCAGAAACTCATCGTTGTTGTTATACCACTTGTTTAGGACCATGTTTAGCACCAACAAGTCCATACCTGTGCTGGCAGGACATTAGCCGTGCACTCAGACAAACCTCAAAGCAGCCCTGCAGCCTACTACGGGCAGCTTCAGGCAGGAGATACTGTTTCATGTTCTCAGTGACCTTGGCCAGGGTGGCGAGGGAGAGAAAGCATGGTGACTGTCATAATAAAGCTTGTAGCAATTTTGATAGCAGAAGAAGGAGGACAAAGTCAGATTTAAACCAGTTCTGATGCCAGATTAAATAAGGTCCAGGATTGCCAGAAACAGCTTCTCCTTGGGTTTATGTTTTTGTTTTGTTTTTAACTTAGATTCCTTCAGACAATTTCTACAAAACCCAAACAACTACATTATAACCACAGACAGGCCTAACCATGATATCTGGCTACAAATCTAAACCCCTTATAGCCAGACTGTTAGCTCAGCTCCCCAGAAAATCATCACTGTTTTCCAAAAGCCTGTGTCAGGGGAGTTATTACTGCTCCCTCTTCTCCTCTCCAAGAAGAGGCTCCATACTCTTTGATGGTGTGTCTTGCTCAATTAAAAGATATTTTTTAAAAAACAAAAATTAAGGCAAATAACTGCTGAAGTTCCTCAAAGGAAGGGGATGTTCCTGGCTACAGACACGCAGGTGAGGAATAAGGCTTTCCAGGAGAAACTCTTCCTGTGCAAACTGAGGGGTTTTGGGGCAGCTCACCTGCCTCCAGCTCCACTGAGGATACTGCCCACAGGTCGGCATAAGCCAGCAGAGCCCTCAGAGGAAAGCGAAGTGCCACGCAAGTTTCTCAGCCTCTGAAGCGAGGAAATATGTAAAGAGAAATTCTGCAGTGGGTGCCTCATAAGACCCTCACCGAGCAAGTAACACCAGTGTTCTCCTGTCCTGCCTTATCTCCTAGTCAAGTTAATTGTGTCTGAGGAGCCCTTACCCCTGCCCTGAGCTTAGGAATCTCACTGTTCTGAAGGAGAAGGCACAGCTTTCAGTTCCATCAAAATACTACCAGTCAAGTGTCTCTGAGTGTATCCACATCGGGTGTTCGTGGTGAGGTGCTGGCTGCGGGGTGGCTGCAGGGCAGCCTTTGCGCGCAGCAAGCAGGGCTGCCCAGTACGGGACACAGCCCGTTCCCACTGGCTCCAACCCACCACAGGGAAAGGCTGAGTCCTACAGCCAAGGTGGTGGCACCTAGGGGAAAACAGGTTTACAAAAGGGAAGAAAACACCACACAGGCAGTGAGGAGTGAGAAACAGCACTATGGACACCCAGGTCAGAGCAGAAGGAGGGGAGGACTTGCTCCAGCTGCTGGAGCAGACAGTCCCTGCAGAGACACAGTGGAGATGGCGGGTAGTTCTTGAAGGAACTGAAGCTCACAGCCAGCCAAGGTCAGCCCACCACATCTCACAACAGATAAAATAATCTGCTTTGTTCAGTAGATCTGTCTCTGTACCCAAGACCCAGGCAAGCAAGCACTCCCAGCCAGATGATCTCTAGCTGACACAGCCAGGGCTCCTGTTCCAGGCAGAAACACCACAGGGATAGGCAGGAGGAGACAGGCCACCAAAATAACCCTTAACAGTACTGGAAATTGTCTTGTTACTGTGGGAGAGACTATTCTCCCACACAGATCACACCAAAACCCTAACTATAACTAACTCCTGACTGATGAGGGCATTAAACCATGGTATTTGGGAGGCACTTGAGGGCACACATGACTTTCACAGACACAGCAATGTGTATGCAGATGCCTGCTTCAATTCCCTTGCTGGCAGTGAAGTTCCGACACCATAATATCGCTCCCTCACTGTGGGTAAATCAAACTCGAAATGGCAGACTAAACATTACCCTCACAAAAGCCTCTCTAGCACATAAAGCAACAGCAAGGTTCAATTGCACCTCAAGGAAAACTGGGATCAGTGTTTTCAGTTAATGCCGCCCCTCAGCTCTGTGCCATTTAAAATCACTTCTAACCCCACTCTGTGGCTGCCAGGCCAATGGCAGAGTGCTGTAAACCCTCGTAATGTGTCAAACAGGTACAGACCCAAGTAAAATCCCCCCATCTCTTGTCTTTTTCTTCAGGCTAACTATAGCAAGTTCTGCTGAACTTTGGCTCAGCTTCATTTTAGCTGTAAAGTGACGGGGGTTCTCCCTCATCATTGTGATTCTGTGCAGTCTCCTTGGCCACTTCACCCCATCACCTCAAGTTCTTCTTCATCTCAATGCTGCCAGCCACCTCTGAAAGCTCTCCCGACCCACATCCTTCCCACTCTGCAGTCTGGACTACCTCACAACTCAGAGCATTTCCTCTCCAAGAGAGCAGAGAGAGGGAAGGGAAAAAGAGGAGAAGCCTTTTCTTTAACAGTAATAACAAAAGTAGTTACCCATATTTGCAAAAAAGAAGGATTTTGCAAAAGGATTTAATGTTTCCTTCCTCTGCTCCCCAGGCAGTCAGAAACTCAGTTCCCTGGCACTGAGCTTATCCCAGATGAAGGAGCAGGGCTACAGCACACATACAGAGGGGACAAGCTGCAGGGGCTGTCTGTGCTGCTGAGATTCGTGGCTAGTTTCATTCACTCAGGATTTGGTCTGAGGACGCATTGCACTGAGAGAACATGAAGAAAGGGCTATACACAGGGTCCAAAAAGAGGTGGCAGTGCCAGGGAGTGCCAGGATAATGTGGACAGTGCTCAGGCAAGCACACCACAACTGCCCTCCTCAGCCAGCCAGAGCTACGTGTGGCCAGCCAACAGCCTTCCAGGCTGAGAAAGAGCCAAAAGACCAACAGTTTCCCTCCTGACAGCCTTGGCATATACTACTAGACAGCATCCCCCCTTGCAATGCCCCTGAGGCTCCCGTGGGCATCACACAGTGCCTGCCCTCCCACACTCCTGGAAGACCTATAAACTGCACAAATGTGCCCTGCAGTTCACCACATGTATTCAAATCTGCTGGAACCTTAGCTGGAGCTCAGCTATAGCACAGTCTACAGTAAGCTGTGTTGTCCTTCATCCTCCCCACCCTCCACCTACCCCTGTAAAAAGATGTCACATTCACTGAGGCTTAACAGTGAGGAGGAGGAAGAAAAAATTCTGTCAAATTCTTAACCTCAAGTGGATTTACCCAAAGCCCCTTGGAAACAGCTGCTTGAGGGAGGTTTCTGTCGAGTTCACGCTTCAGATGTAGACATTTGGTTGTTGAGTCCCTTGCTGCTGCTTTAGTCTGTGCTCTTGCCACACCTGGACCTGTCCTCGCCTGGAATAACCAGTCCCTTTCATCGCTTCTGCCTAGGGCCCTGCTGCTGCTGGGAGGTGAGGCCCAGATCCTTGCCAGTCCCCTCCTTCAAGGAATGCGTCATGGGCATGGCCTCACATACACTGGCTCACTCACGGCCTGGCTGTGACTACCCACTGAGCACAGAGAAGAACACAGCAGCTTCTTCCCTAACACGTCATGTACCATGCAGCTCGCCTGTGCTCAAAAGCTTGGAAAAAAAAAACACCTGACCATGAAATCACAACCTGTCTTTAGCACCTCTGTGCAACATTAAGCCCTGGGCAAGAAGTGGTGAATTCAGCCCTCTATATCTTTGCAAGGCAGGGGCAGCGGCATCAGTGCACTTTGCAGCCAAGTGAAAGAAACTCCAGAAGAAGCAGTCCCATTTTTATGTCACACAGCTAATACCGATATGTTAGGAAAACAGAGCTATACAGGGCTACTTCAGCAGGCTCTGAATGAGTGGGTTTGGATTTTGGCAGAAAGATAGCATCATTTGTATGGATTTTATATTCAGATGAGAACCAGGCTATATTAATTCAGATAGAGAGCATCATGAGATTATATCTAAGCTACCACTGCATGGTGCTATCCTGTGTGTTGTAAATACACCTTAAGTATCATAGTCAAGAAGAGAACCACTCTCTCTTGAATACATGTGCCTTGCTAAGAGATCCTGGGATTCATTCACCTGGTGAGACCCCATGGAAACTTGAGGGATAGACTGCCTTCTGCTCTTAGGAAGCCTGTTTTCCAGAGCTGCTGTGCTACATCTGCATCATTCTTCCAGAGAAGTTGCTTTTTGCCACATTACCAGATAACACAATTCACATTTTTAAATTTGTAGAAATAGGATGTTAGAAAATGTATGGTCTGTGTAAATTTTTTCATGTCTCTTTCTTAAGTTTCCCAAGAAAACAGTTTATGTTTAAAAAAAGTTATTTTATTCTTCACTTTCTCACTGGTCACTTGCTTGCACCCAGGCAGAAAGCAAGGCTCTAATTAGGAGGCAGGTGGACTACTGGTTGGAACCACAAGGCATTTCATATTTCCCAGCTGTATCAGCAAATTCCCTAAGCAAACCTTTTCCTAAAGCTCTTTCATTCTTTCTGGAAATTTAATAAAAAGCTGAGTTTTGAAAGAACTACTTGGAAGTCTTCTATGTTAACTACTATTGTTAGTGGTGGTGATAATCTGGAGAAATCATTACTCACTCCAGAAAACTTTAATCAAAGAGCAAACAAGATTTGATATCAAAAGCTACAATAGGGAAGCAGCCCCCTGTTCTGAACTGCTCATTGAGTCCCTTCTGCAAAGGTGATTTCTTCAGCCAGGTTCTCCATCGATGCAAACTCATTTTACCTTGTTTTTCAGAATGTGTGAGTCTGTGAAGAGGAACTGCATCTGTAGCATTCCATTATACTTGGGAAATGCTACCTGTTCCCCTTGCAAACATTGTTAAATGAGTCATGAAGATGGGCAGCCTCAGTGGTCCACGTAACAGCAAGATGGCAAACAAAATCTATTCAGCCATTACCTTTGATTCGTAGTACAGAGCAAACAAAAAGTAAGGAAGTACCCTGACAAAAATGTCATTAAGGCTGTGCCATGACAGAGATGACTACATAGTTACTGTTCACCTCCGAGACTTAGTTCTTTTTTCCAGATGCTTCATAAATGATAATTTTTACTACAACTAATTATAGACACACTGTGGTGACTCCCCAGCCAGACTTGTAACCCTTTCATGTTGCTGTTATTATTATAAGCAACGTTCAGAACCTGGGCCCTTTGACACTACACACCACACATATGTAAATATGCAAATACGGTCTCTAATGCAAATGCTTTGTAATTTGAGGCCTGGTCCACATAATTTTTGTATAAATATAACTATCCCACTTCACAGGAATGATTTTATAAGAATATTGCACTGAAAATGTTATATAACTATAACCACATTTATGTTAACCTAGCTTACATCTCCAAAGAAGCTATGCTGAACTAAATATGTCATACAAAAGTAATATTCATGCCAGAACTGCACCAGTTTAACTGTACTGGGATCCAAAATCACAGTGAAATTGGTACTCAGACAGTAGTATGATGAAAACTGGGGCACATATAAGTGAGAGGGCAGAAGATACAGTCACTACAGACATGAGCAATTTCACATCTGCACTTCAACTTACCTACTGAAATAACCTTCTACTAAAAATTTTGGGTGTACATTGCCTTCACAATTACCTGAAACAAAGATGCCTTGTTTCCAATACCTTTTCTGTTGTGTTTCCCTGGCTTTTCAACTGTATTATACTGCGGCTGCAATGTTACTTCTTATTAAATTCCAGGGAATCCACATGCATTAGCAACATTATGAATATCCAGAAAGAAGGAAGCTCGTGCCTTACTAGTAGTCACTAGAGAATCTAGAAGAGACACTGACCAACGAATGGATCCTCTGATGCACACACAGTAAATTGTGAGCCTTAACTGAACTCTTCTGTAATTGGGGCATTTGGACAGCCCCTGTCCCATGTGGATTACCTGGACTCTAATAAAGAGTGAGCTCATTCTGCAGTCTTTCCCTAAGGGATAATAATAAGGTCTTCCTCCTCTACCTGTTACCTATTTCATGAAACTTGCATGAACTTTATACCTCTCAGACTTCTGACTGGGTGCAAAATGTGTTAGAAATCAGATAACATGTTCAAAAGTAACACAAACTCACCCAGTGCAATGACATATTCCGTATTCCCTTAGAAAAGCAGGCCTAACAATAAATCTGAGTTATACTGTCAAGACAACTTTCTAAGGAACACAGTGTTCCAATATAATCTGAATTTATTTTTCTGTAAAACAAATAAGCAAACAAAACCCAACTAAACAAAAAACTTATCTCCACTTTCCTACCAAAAAGAGCTGGATATGGAACTGGGAGCCCTCACCTGTGCAGTGCTGAGCTTCATCCTACTTCACTTTTCTTGCACTACCCTACCCCTCCTTGTTGATGAGTACGTTCCATCTCGACCCTGCTCTGCTTTACATGTAGCGTAGGAATAGGGCAGGCAAGGGCTCCATGAGTGATCCTGGATTCTGTGATTGGTAGCAGATTTAAGGACAACAGTTTCCTTGGTGCCCAGTGGATGCATATGGGCTAACAGCAATATTCCACATGCTGATAAATAGTCATTGTTGCACACAAACCCTTGGAATTGAAACCCAAGTTATGCTTCTAGGTTTTGTGTTTCTTTTTACCAGTTTCTTCGTTTCAAACCACCTCTGTTCACTCTGGGTCTCATACAGAATTTGAGAAATTGAAGTGATGGTAGTAGGCTGCAATCTGGATAGTTTTTCCTTCTGGCCTTTATTACTCCAAGGAGGCTGGCTAGGTCCTCTGCATGATCAGAATCCAACTTCCTTCTAGATCAGTTTCTTGGAATAAAAAGCAGCAGAAAGCTTTGTTCTCTAGAGTCAGATCTCATGATAGAGAGATCTGGATTGTGTTGGTCCCATATGAGGTATCAGTGCTCTGTCTTTCCCTTATCATGCCACTCCTCCCCCCCCTTAACAAACCCAAAGCAATTTCTCTTAACAGTCACAATTGCACCGATTTCTTCCCTCTGAAAGGGAGACTAGAGGCTGCACTGATATTTTTAGGTAACCCATTTGCTCAGTTTTCTTTCCCTTCTGTGAATAGATCCTTCACTTATTCTAACTCATAGTGCCACACATATTCCTTGTCTCTTTCTTGGTCCGGCGCTCTCTTAGAACTGTAAATGCAGCACCTACTGCTTAGATACAGGGCTACACCATCACTTTATGCTGGGTTTTGTGTCTGGGCTCTTCTAAGTCTGTAAAAACTGTGACCAGAAATACAGAACTAGAGACTGCAAAGAGACCTTGATAAAAGTAGTAAATGGTTGAAGTATTATGTAGGAAGTCAAGCAAAAATTCCGATTAGTATTTCAATTCATCAAAGCTGATAAATATCTCATACCAAATGAAGGAGATAAGAGATCCAGTCAGCAAAGGTAGGTAACCTACAACTGAAGAAGTTTCTCATCCAAATTTTCTCCTGTTTCATAGTGAAAGTTGGCAGAAAATATCAATACTGTGACATGAGGAGGCTTTGGTGACAAATCTGTGGAAGTACAAACAACAAAACCAGTTACAAGGAGAGATCAGTCAGTCCTTGTGTGGCTGCACCCAACCCATTTTGCTGTTGTCTCAAAAGAGTTTCCTCTTTGGTTCTAACCATATCCTGGTTTCTCGCTCTTCCCTTCTTCCTCTTCAGGAATCTTAGGAATGTCTTTTTACAAATACATTTTCTTTCAGCCCGTGTGCATTATTCTACCCAACCGCTTTCTTTATCTCATGTTTCCATTCTTGTTCCCAGTTTTTCCTTTTCCCTTTCCTTTTTATTTTGGCCCACAAACAATCCCCTTCCCCAGCATGTCAACAGCAGTGGGAAGTAACCTAATTAATAGCTCCTTGATAGCCTATCCCACACACTCACACACCCATCCCCCCAGTATCCCACTGGCAATTCAACAGCTCTCTCTCAAGAAAGGAAAATATTTCCATACTAATTAATAACAACATTGGGTATTTCTGGGCAGAAGGATCTGGGAATCCCATCTGGGCATAGATCTCTCAAGCTGACAGAGCTATTGCACCTCAAAGCATATTTCCTTTTCCAAATTCATGTATCATTAACTGTTTACACTGCTCTCCATATCAAGCATCTTTGTCAGACTGGTTTGTTTGCTAGCTGATATCTCTGCAATTGAGTTCAGGCTGAACTCCTTCAACACTCAGCCTGTCTGAGTCAGTACATGACACTTGCTTAGAAATCTACACTACTTCCCTTCTCTCTTCTCCAGCAGGATTCTTGTGAACCAAGGACCTTTACATGTTGTGGTTCTCAAAGGACACAGATGCTACCAGATCCATTTAAAATGTCTCTATGCTTGACATCCCCTGACATCCACTTCACTGTCTCTGTTTCTGCCACAACCACTCATAAAAAGCTCAAGTGCTGTTTTTGAAGCAAGTCTGCAGAGGAAGACTGGTTCTCAGTACTGACTGATCTAGAGCACAGATTTTTTCTATATGTATTAAGATAGTTCCACTCCTGTCTTCACACAGGAGAAGGGAAAGGCAGGAAATTCTTCACTGAGGAATGTGTTCAGAGATGGGCTTCCAGGAAAGAAAGAAATATGTGAATTTTGCTATCCCATCCTGGAATCACCAAAAAGAGAGACTTATTTATCTTGCCTAGAGGTGACCTGAGTCAATGCGACTAGTTGCTTCTTTGGAATCACAGGCCAGCAGAAGAATGACAAACGAGTAAAGAGGAATGTGGGAAACACTCACGGGTCTGAAAAAATGCAGAAGAGACAGATTTTCCCAGTGAAGAAAAACAATAGAGGTCCTATACCATACTGTAAAGCTATAGCAAATAAGAAAGAATACTTCCTAGAAGCCCTATACAGACAGTGTTGTGTTAGGAGACACAAGCGTTGAAGTGAGACTGCCAGAATCCATCCCACACGTTGGAAGACAGCAAGCTGTCTCCAGGGACCATTGAAGTAGCAGGAAAATCAGCAGCAACTACGGTTCACAGCAAGCAAGAACCAGCCCACAAGCATGAATCCTTCTTCCACACAGAGTGAGCTGGAAGAATACTTTCAGATAAGCATCTAGATAAAATATATTAACAAGGAGCACACTCACTAAACAGCGGGCCAGTGAAAGATATATTCAAAACAGAGCAATAAGGAACCCTAAAACAGAATAAAGAAGGGAGATAAGTGAGGACACTCCACTTACTGTCACCGAAGTACTACTTGCACAGCCTCCACTGGATATATACTCCATGTACTCATCTCCCAAGTCAGACTTTTTCTGAAGAGCCTTTTAACCCCTGGCTGCTGACCAAGCCTCACTGCATCCCTATGGTCCCCTATACTTGCCCGGCCACAGTTTTGCCCAGCCTCCCTCATCTCTACAATCAACCTTCCTTGTACTGCAAAGCCTTGTTCCGCAAAGCCTTGTACCGCAAAGCACACATTTCCATCCACAAGGCTGAAAGAAGGAAGGATGGAAGGAATGAAGGAAGAAAAGATTCCTCTTAAAGGAGGGGGAAGAAGGATGGAGGCAGAGGCAAATAGGAGGGAGAGTGAGAGGGGCCATAAATTCCCTTCTAATTCCAAATAATTCCGATTACACGGATGAGTAGTTTTCAATCAGAAAGATAATCTCAAAGATAGATGGCAGGATAATTGCTCGTCGGCACGACGTAAATATTGTGTCGTTTCTATTAATCTCAGCGAATCGGGTGTCAGGGCTGTCACTCATTCATCAAAACAAATTAAAAAAAAACATATTAAAAAAAAGAGAGAGATGCTGGAGGGAGGGGGATGTGTATCCAATAAGCAGCTGAAGGCGTGCAAGGTAATGAATGCTGCTTACATGCTGTTTGTATTTTTTGGTTTATAAAAGCTAAGGGTAACTCAGGCAGTAGGTCTTTATTAACCTCTCAGTAGGGACTGTGAGGGGCACGGCTGCATACAGAACAGAGGAATAGGGCTGCAGAATGGGACTGTGGTTGCACAACAGGAAGGAAGTGGACAACAGGCCTTAGATATTGGGGCTGAATAGTCTGAGCATTAACAACAGGCAGGAGGTACTGCAGAATCACAGTATCTGGGAGAAAGGACACAGATCACAGCATAAAACAAAGGCAGTGTCTTCATCTGCCATCTATAGGAGTGGGCAGGGAAGAGGAATGGATGTAGGCAGGATGGCAAGCAGGGCACACCATAGTCCTTGGTGCGATTTCCCTGCTGGCTGCAGGATGACAACATGACCCTGCTCCACTGCTGTCCATATCCCCTATCTCCCTAGCATTGAATCCTCAGGCCTTGTGCATCCTCCTCTCCCTGCCTTTGCAACCTGCCTAGCTTCTGGCACCCTCTTCACAGCTCTTTGGTCCCTCAGCCAGTCACTGACTAGCCTATGGGCTTAGTTCATTTCTGCTGATCCAGAGGACCAATTATCCCCTGCATTCCCCACCACTCTTCCTCTCCTGGGACCCCTCAATTGCCTGGGAGGGTGCCCTTGACTGGGACCTACAGGTAATAGCTTGGGTCACACACCAGTCAGTCACCAGTGTTTCCCCACCGAACAGAGAAGTTCCTCGGGAAGACTCTCATCCCACTCTTATATCCAGTTCCTGAGTGTTCACACCTCTTTCCCTAGATGAGTAGCCCTAGGCTTTGCTTCTGCACATGTAGTTTTCTCTCGTGGGTGCTGTGCTGAAACTACCACTCACATCCACAGCCGGCACAGCTTTACTGGTGGAGATAAGGTTTGACAAAGCAACCCTAAATAACAGGCTCCTCATGCAACTTTCTTCTTACCCAAGGATATAGTCACATCTTTCCAAGACTGGAAAACTTCTGCTAGACAGTGGCCTCCAGCCGTGCCGTCTTGTGCTACAACCCACAAGAGCTAGTGAACCAGTCAAGGCTAGATAAGCATTTGGACAAATAACTTCCCCAGTAAACTCAGTCATGGGCAGGATGCAGTTCATAACTGCACACGGAGGTCCTCCAGGCCAGGACTGTTTGGTTTTGTTGCTTGCCGCTGTGATGTGACAGGGAGCCCTTTCAGTGCACCACGATTATCTGTAGTCACTGAAGTGGTGCTCTTTGAACAAGTCACCTCAGTTTGCTGTTGCAAATGTAGCATTTTTGTGGAGCTTGAAGAAAACTGTTCCTTTCCCTGCCTGCAGTCTAGAGTGGCCAAAACACTGCCTGAAGATTGTGCTTTGACTGACATGTCGTAAGTACTTTGGGACGAAAGAAATGCAAAGGTATCATGTTTTTAGAGTAGACTTAGTTTGTCAACTAAGACAAGTTTTGCCCTCCTGAGGTCCAGGAAGAAGCTGACAGGTTTTGGCTGTAAGTTAGCTTTGTGCTTTGCAAACAGCCCACTAACACACGGACCTGAAACAGTGCCCAGGGTCTGTCTTCACTAAATGGATTTGAAAAATGCTAATATTTCATCCTTGGCCACGTCAGTGTTTCTATTCATTTAATGCTGTTGTTTCCTAAGTGAATTTATTTATTTAAACAGCCATTCTATGGGTAGCTCCTGTTGAAAGTTGGAAACAAATTCCCCACGGATGTCCTCATGCCAGGCTCTGGCAGAACTGGTCCCAATGTAGGCAAAGATTCATTAGGATTGAGTGCTGTTCTCACTGCACCGTCCTCCGGGACCAAGGGAGCAGGGAGACTTGTCCCAGCAATACTTTTAACCTGTCAATCCAGCCAGCAATGCAATATCCGCTGGGGATTTCAGCTGCTTCTGTGATCCTGCTTTATCTCCCTACATCCCCCGGTGTGCCCGCCACTCGGTGAAATGTCACTTCTCTCTCCCCTTCTTCCAAGATGGAAGTGAACTTGTGTGCCTGGCAGGGGGGCTGACAGACATGAGCTGAAAGGCTGTCAAGGACCCACTGAAATGTGGGCAAGCCACACTGTGTCAGATTTCGGGGTCTAACACTGCAGCTTTCTGTCTCCTCTTGGACTAACTCTAAATGGAGCTTTTGATAGGCAGCCAGGGGCTGTCATCACAGGGTCAGCCTGAGAAGCAGGAGGGTATGAGCACCTGGGGAGAATGCGCCAATGAGCAGAGAATAGCAGCAGTATTGTAAGGCTGGGTACTGCAGGGAACCAGGAATGCTGGAACAAGGGGAAAGCCAAGCATTGGACAATAGGATACACCAAGTGCATCCACTCTCAAGTCCTGGAGAAACCTCAGTTCCGCAACTACTCAGGAGTGAAGTGTTTCACAAAACCACCCAATGCACTTTCCCATGTGTGGGGAGTGTAGTAGCCTTTGACTTCCCCACGGCTGGAGTCACAGCACCTAAATATGATTTGATGCTCAAGAAGAGTATGGTTTCTGCCAGTATGTCACAGCTTTCCCAGTGAGCACTTGGATAAGACTCTACTACAAAAGTTTGAGCTCACCCATGATGGATGTGACAGAAGAATAAAATGTCACTTTGAAGGGGATCTCCATGATTCCCTCATTCAAGGGCCTGATCCCTATACCCATACAAGCTGGAGTTACACTTACAAGCTTAATTAATTACAACCGTATAAGCTATATAAAACTACACATAAATAATTAATTTACATCTACTAGTTAAGCCAGTTCTCTCACTCTAGAACAAGAGTCGGTCCTTTGCTTAGTGGACTTCTTTCAAGGTGCCTCTGACACAGCTTGGCAAGGTAACCAGCTGACAGTCTGGACCTTCAGGTAACTTTCAGAGGCACTCTTGGAAAATCAGAATCTATGGAGTGAAGGTTCTGTCACAAATGAGAAACTGGGTGAAACTGAAAATGTTAGTAAAGAATGAACAGCTAGTATTTGGCACAAGACGAAGTCAAAAGCTTGGTTACACCAGGGTCTATGCTAGGACTACCTAGGTATTTTATGTGTGACCTGGAAATTGAGATGAACGGTTGGCAGGAAACTGCAGACGATTGCTTTGCTTAAATTGATCAAGGTAAAAGTGGACTGAGAAGAACTAAGCTGGATAGAAAGGCAGATAATTGTGGATTAAATCCAGTTCAGCCAAAGCCAGGCAATGCAGACTGCCCTCAGACAGCAGTTCCATAGGGCTGGAATTTCCAGGTGAATACAGGAAACATAAATAGTTCAATGGAAATGACCTTTCACTCTACAGTGGTATCAAGAAAGAAAAGGAAAAAGAAAAAAAAAAAAAAAAAAAAGCAGTCATTCAGATACACCAGGAAGGAAATACTACACGATAACAGGCAGGAATTTTTGTCCGTGTGTTACTTGCTCTACAGTAGCACTATCTCTGGATACTGGAGGAATCTCTTAGTGGAAATGTCTCTGCCGTCCTTTTACTTTCTCAGATACTACCATGAAGAGCACAGGCCAACCATGCCCTCAGGGGGAGCTGACATAGTCGGTTAGCACTGAATATCTTCTGGAAGAGAGCAGAAACAGGAGTGCAAGCCTGGGAGAAAAAAGGCAAAGAATATCCAAAATTGGAGACTGAAGCCAACTTCAAACCAGCAGAAAGAGAAAAAAAAATCGTATGTCCAAACTCAGCTCTTCTGGAGCATTAACCTCCCTGGGAAACAGGACTCAAGAGCAGGGAGATAACTGGTGCAAACTGGTGTGATAACTTCTACGTTTCTACATGTAACACCTCCTAGCTCTATTTCATGTGCTGGATGACTCTTTTCAGTCTAAATCCCATGCACCTTCTTCTATCCAGACCTCACTCCTCTGCCTGTCCAGATGAGGAGATAGATGTGGACACCAGAAGCTGCAGCAAGATAATTCTGCATTGTTACCCAGAAGCAAAACAACTGTGCTGGCCATGTGAACTGAGCTCACAGAGGTCAGGCTGGAAAGCACTGCAGGGTACAAAAAGCCATCAAAAGAAAAAATGATAAGCTTCCTTCCCTTATTACATCTCCCAGCTCTGCCTCAACCTTCCATGACCTCTACAGACAGGCAACCCACAACTGCTGAAATTCCCACTCACCATTTTCTACATAACAGCCTAGGAGCAGCCAGCTCCACTATTTGGTGGCTGGCTCAAACATGGCCTGAACCGAGTAGCAGTACCACACTCAGAGTGTGTTGTAAAAGTGGTTCTTGGGCCTGCCAGAATTGATGCTACTCTACAAAACAGGTTTAATATGCATTCCCTTTAACATTCTTGCCTCTCCCTGCTCTGCTGATCATGGGATAGGCACAGCAGGACCTCTCCAGACCTCATTGAAGCCTCTGGGAGGCTTTCCATTGACTTCCACAAACAATGAGTCAGACCGACTGTTCTATCCAAGAAGCATGAACTTAGTATTCCCCCAATGGACAGCAAGTTACCAATGTTCAGACACCAAATGGCTGCACCTCCTTCTGGCACAACATATTTTTTTATGTTTCTCATCTTCACACATCACGTTCAATGTGGTTTGCCTTTACTTGCATGTGTCCTGGGAGCAGCGACCTTTTTATGCTTACCTTTGTTTCTAATTTCAAATTCCTTTGCATCTCCACAATGTAGTCGCTGGTTACAATGCTCCCAGTTCAGTATCCTTTGAAGATTTAATTAATGGTCTGTTTACCTCCTCTTCTGTGTATCTAATGAAAAGGATTAATCATACCAGCTTGAATGTTGATCCCTGTCCCACCTCACTGGCCATTTCATGCTATTAAACACCAGGTTTTCAATGGCAAAGACCAGATGTTTCTGTCTCCAGCTTATATGATTCTTCTACAATCATCATACCGTGACCAGTTTTAAGTTCCCAGCACCCATTGCTTTCTGGAAAAAAAAAAAATGCACAGCCCTAATAGTTGAACATAACATAACATAACACAACACATAACACACAACACATAACACATAACACAACACATAACACATAACACAACACAACACATAACACAACATAACATAACCAAATGCTTCACCAGTATTCAGATGCATGTAAAACATCAAACAAAGGAACTGCGAGTGAATAAGTAACAATTACTGAAAGCCAAGAGCACTTGCCCAAACTGTTTTGTTCTCCATAGTGTCTCTACAAGTGTCATTACCTGCACTCAAGAGTTCCACATCATTCCTTTCTCTTTTCCACCTCAGTTTCCAAGAAGATATGCCCACTGCAAGGAACTCAGTGCTTCTACAGTCCCTATCAGCTATCCTTACCCCTTATTTCCAGCCTCCCTTGAGCACATTTCTCCTGCAGATGTTGTCTTACACAAAAGCTGGGGGTAGGGAATACAAAGGTACCTGCTGAAGAGCTCAAATACTTGTATAAAAGTGTCTGTAGTAGTTGAAGGTACTTTCATTTCCACATGCAGTCATGCCAGTAGATGCAAGGGTCACATGGTGGGTACCCTAGAAAGTTTCTCACTACAAATACTCCCAGTTAGAAGACAGAGCACAGAGAAATCTCCCTTTCACTCTGGGAAAGCGCTACGAATAGGGCAGCTTCTCAGCAGAGCTGCTTCTCTCACCTGAGGCCACTGCAAGTGAGCTGACAAAAAAAAAAGCCAACATCTGATACTGGGCTGAAACTTGCCCTCTTGCCCTGAGGCGAGTAGCAGATCAAAAGTTGTGCTCCCAACAGCCACCTCTTCCCCTCTGTCAGCTTTATCTGCCTTCTTTCTGGCCAGCCAACACAGGACTTGTCTCTCTAAACTTCTTGCAAAAAGGAAGTGGACACTTCTTGCAAGAAAGAAGTGGAAGCTTCCTTGTAGCTTCAATTAAAAGTGCCTCATTTAAGCTTCCTACAAATCACCAATCACAATGCCGACAGGTACACCTCTAGATGAGCAAGCTCTCACACTGAGGCTTGCAGAGAAAATTTGCATTTATTTTTATCTGAACTTTTCTCAAGGAAGTAGGCAGGGCTGAAGTATCCTTCCAATGTGCATAACATTTGCTGGGGTTGGAGTACAGGTCCATTTTCCTCCTTAAGAAAGGGGAGAGATACAGAGCAGACAGCATGAGGGCAGATGCCCAAGCATAAAAGCATATCACCCTCACTGAGAGGCAGTCGCTGCACACAGTTGCAGGGAAAGGGCTTTAAGGCCCCTTGATTGAATCCCTCAGAGATTTGTATTTCTGTGAAATATATGTACTCACCAAGAGCCTGTGATTAGAGAGAAAGCAGCAAACCCTCAGCTTCATCAGATATTACTTAAAGGCCAACTCATGAGAAATCCCACCATGTTCTCTGCCCATCGTGGTCTCCTAGGACCTGCCTGTCTGATATGAGGCTCTCTCCACTTCAGCATTGCAGCTGAGTTATTCTGCTATTGTTCCATTCTACATCTCCGCTAGCACCTCTATGTCAATTAAACCCCACCTCTGAGATTCCACCTCCACTTCAACCTGCATCTTAGCCCTTCCTTCCTGGCTTCTCACATTCCTTGGTAGCAAATCTGAGGCAGCAAGAAAGCTTTGTCACCCCATCCATGCACTCTACCAGCTACTCTGGCTGTGGACTCACTAAGGAAAAAGGCACAGAAAGCAGCTGACTTTACAGACTATGGGTTTCTCTCTGACCTATAACTTCCTTCTGATCCGTTTTCAAAAGAGGTCCAAAATTTAATAAATTAGGGCCTGTCAGCCTCATCTGTGCCCTTGGGAAAATGATGCAGTGAGTCCCCTTAGAACATATCTTGGGCTCAATAACGAGAAGGTGGTGATTAGGAACAGTCAACGTGGATGTTCCAAGGATAAATCATGCCTGACCTACCTGATTCTCTTCTATGATAAAATGATGGGACTTGTGGACAAGGGGAGAGGCATGGAAGCCATTTACCTTGACTTTAGGAAGGCGTTCAACACTTTCCCAGAATGTCTCAAGTTTGATATAAAGCTATTATGAGTGTACTATCAGACGTGTTAAAAACTGATTGGATGATCAAGCTCAGAGCACCATGCTTATACACTAACTGGACGCCAGTAACAAGAAGTATGCAAGGGTATATCCTGGTACAAGTCCTGTTTAACACCTGTATCAATGACTTAGAGGCTCCAAGAAAGTACACTTATATCAGACTTGCACTTGACACCAAACTTGGGGGACCAGTCAATATGTTTAAGGCAAGGCTGCCATTCAGAATAGTCTAGACAGGCTGCAGGAATTGGGCTAATATGAAGTTTGTGAAATTCAATAAATTAGGGCCTGTCAGCCTCATCTGTGTCCTTGGGAAAACGATGCAGTGAGTCCCCTTAGAACAAACACAAAGTCCCGCACTTTGGAAGAAATAATCCACTGTGACAGTACAGACTGCCTACCTAGGTAGCAGCTCTGCTGAGGAGGACCTGGAGGCCTGATAGGGATAAGCGGAATATGAACCTGCAGTATGCCTAACAGCAAAACCAGCCAACAGCATCCTGAGCTGTATCCATGGGACCAGAGCCAGTAGGTCAAGGGAGGTAGTTATTCCAGTTCACTTGGCACTTGCCAGACTCTGTCTAGAAAACATTGTCCAGATTTGGGGCCCCAGTGCAAGAGAAAGATTGAGAAACTGGTGCAAGTTAAATGGAAGTTGAGCAAGGTTGTACTCCGGACGAGTACAACTTCTCCAATATGTTTCTCCATAAGAATACCAATCCTTTAGAAGAAAATCTCTAGAAGATGATTTGTAGAAACAAATATGCAAAGCTATTTCCATGAAGCAAAACAAAGAGGGCTCTGAGCAAAGCTGCATCACAAACAAATTAGGGTAGTTTATTGTCCCTCAGTCTTCACATCTTTAAAAAAAATTTATTTCCCAGTAACACACACAGCGCTGTCTCCTCTTAAAACTGCATTTAGGGTAGGGAGAATGTCCTTTCTAGGCCTAGATAGGTGGAGAGAAGGCAGAAATCAGTAGCCAGTAATTCTCTTCAAAACAGAAAGGACACGGGATGGCTCTTCCCATATATGTTATGATGGATGAGATCCTTTTTTCTTTACAGTCAAGGGAAACTTGAGGAACTATCTGTTGAAAGTAAAATCTTCCCATTAGAACACCTCAAAGGGCCTCCAAAGATCGCACAAGTGATGTCACTTAACAACTTATTAAAAAAACCCAAACACAACATAAAATTCAACATAAAATTCAGGCAAAGCCTGAAACAAAGATAGTGATCTTTGTATTTTGAAAAGGACAAAAGGGACTTTGGCAGAGAATTCTAGATCAGTTAAACTTGATCTCAGCTTGGACAAACAATGAAATGGTTAATCCAGAATTATACTGGGAAAAATAAAATCAGGAGGCTAAAAATATAGTGGAAAGTAGGTCTTGTTAAGCTGCTACCTTCTCTCTCCAGCTCTTTTTTTTTTTTTCTTTTTTTTTTTTTTAACAGGATGACAGGCCTAGTAGGTAAAGACAGCAGTGCTGGTGCAGCACACCTGGACATCCATTGCAAGGCTACAGCCACAGCCAGTTTAGGTGTCATCTCACACACAGTGTGCAAGTCTTAACACATTCCTGGCCTGCAAACCATCCTGCTGCCCTTGTTCAGTACAAACAACAAGCTCAGCCCCAAACGTACTCTGTATATAGCAAAAAAGCAGGAGGTGTGAAGGAGGTGGTAGTGGCAGTCTGCTGACAATGGCATGGAAAGCTGGACGTGCTGCTTTCACTCAGTCTGCCCAGTGCCCTCTGGTCTGCACATCCTGGAGCCAGGGAAACTCTGGCCTTGGCTGCAGGGTAGAGGGACAGAAACCTCTGCCCAAAGACTGGCAGGCAAGAATGGCAGCGAGATCTGTGTCCCCATGGAAGGACAGGGATAGAGCTAGGGGCTACAAGCTGTGTTCCTGGTTATGGGTAAGCAGTGGTATGCAGTTCCTGTCTCTGCAGAAACAACCGCTATGAGAAGCTCGGAGCACTGTCAAACAGAATAGGTACTTGGGCAGGGTACAGAAGTGTGCCTTGGTCAGGGGCAAGGAAGGCACTGTGCAAAGTTTTCAGGAACCAATCTTTCCCACCATCAGCTGGCTCACGAGGAGGGTGGCACAAAAGACAACATTCTTTGCCTTAAACTTCCTTCTGTGATATCTCGAGTAATAAATGTATGCTGTGAACAACCCATTGGGCATGTGATCTATGGATTAAAAACTAGCTCCTCATTCGAGATTCAAGAGAAATCGTCACTGGCAAGACAGCACTAACAGAAATACTAGCAAAAGCTTGCAGTGGTCTACTGCAATTTCAACCCATTGTTGGTATAAATACAACATACAAATGAGTGGGATGAGATAAAATGAGGCAAGAGGCTATGCTTAATTACATGACTCACATCATTCTCTATAACCCAGCAATGCACACCCCAGTGCAAAGGACAAAGTGGGACTGATGCTGCAGTGGATTATCATAGAAGCAGACTTAGGAGTTCCAGGCATAACATGAGCTCTCATGTAACCCTCAGATCTACAATACTGGAAGGATTAATAGCAATGTGTAATCATCTTACATGCATCACTAAGTCAGTTACTAGATCCCTTGCCCCCAGTGGGCACAAGGGGTTTTGTTCCTTTGATTATTCAAGACTGAGAGGATGTATTTACCATGGTGAAGCACCTGAGAGCAGGGTGTCAGTCTTGTAGGTAGAACTGTAAGGAGATCCAGAGACAAGAAGCTGAAGTTGAGGGGTTCAGCTTCAGAATGAGATACTGCCATACTGCCTCCTGGCAAGGGGAATGATACACCAGCTAAGAGAGGCAAGAACTCACTGTGTCTTACACCTGTTTACTTGAGATTCGTTACAACATGGAATTGTCTTCAAATACAGCCTACCAATCTTGGAAGAAATTCTGCTGCAGGAATTTGTTTTCACCCTGAGGAGAGTACACCATCATGGTGTGCTGAAGTAAGACAAACTGTGCACATCTGAGAAGGTATTCAAAGGCACCTATCTACAGAGGACTTGCAATAGGACTCTGTGGAGATAGGGAACAGATCACACAAGGTCAGTGGAGACATGTTTGGCTCACAGCTACCCCGGTTATATTGCCTGTTTCAAACAGCTCAGCTCCCCAAAAAATCCACATCGCCATCCTTCAGTAATCAGTCAAGGGTCAAAAGACATGTAGAAACTGTTCCATGAAAGGAATGAAAGGAACGCTGCTTTCAAAAAAACATTTTCTCTTTTACTGAGAGCCCTCAGAAACCGTCTGCAGTGCAAGTCCTCTTTGATATGTAGGCTAAGAAACAAAGTAGCTCTGAGTACATCAGTGTCACTCCATAAAAGCACTGTAAGACTTAGCCTGCAATAACTGATCACCAGCTCTTTACTGGTACTGTTCCCACTCTATTTCTCATGTTCCTTTTTGCCAGGAGGTATTGTATATTCAGTCCTTGTTGGATTGTTTTGTGGAGCACTATAATTAGCACTGAACCAAAATCACCCAACCCTTGTGGACCCTTTTTCCTTTGCTACTATCAGAATGAGATTTCATCTTGATGTTCAGACCTGGAGACCCAGAGGTCAGAGGTCACCACACGATCCACTGAGCCACCCAGTCCCTAGATCACAATGTTAACAAATCACCATTTATCTTTGTTACTGCAGCAAGTGTCCAAGGCAAAACGGTGCCAAAGATCACATCTGTTGGGATAACCTATTGATTTGTGTCATATTCTGCCCAATCCCTATTTTATTCTTGCTCAGGCAGAGGTCAAATCAGGTTAAAAATAACTCCTTCAGTCTGAGGTTCAGGACTAAGGAATTTAAAGCCAGCCTGTTCTTCCCAAGGGTAGAGGTTCAAAAATCTCCAACACAAGCAACGGGAGCAGTAAGCTACAGCAGTTATGAACAGGAACTTGCAGCTTGCAGTCATGAAGCCACAGCAGAAGGCTTTGCAGCTTTAACTAAAAGACATTTTTTTTTTTTAGAGAGAGAATAAATCACTCGCCCGTCTTAGTTCATTCAAGCAACTAAGCATTACAAAAGTTTACGTGATGTACATAAACAGCAAATGCTTTGATGTACCAGTGCAGACTGGTGCAGATTCTATTACCGCATTCATACCTCCTAGCCAAAGTACACAGACCAATATTAGCATAATTCACTGTCCTTATTCCACAGTAAGTTACAATTTTGAACTTTATTACAGGGGTATTTTAAAAAAATCTCAAAAATGTCAGAGTTGAAGTTGTTACTACTGTTCTAGCACAAATGTTCACATGACATTTTTGTCAGACGACTCCCTAGGTAGACGCGAATGTTTATTTATATTATTTTATCCCATTTCAAAACCTTTTCTATAGGAGTTAAATTGCCAACATTTTAGAGGTATTTTGCCTTCCATTAACACTATGGTCTTCAGGAAATTAAATTTTAAACTAATACACATTTTCCTGGCTTTTTCATTAAAGAAACATAATGTACATGCAAAGCAAAAAACATGCCTTTATAGCCTCCACATGATCTCCTGAAAATCTTGCCCAACGATGCAAAAGAGGATCTTACCTTTACCCTGGCTTCATATTCCCCCTCTCATATACACATTAGATGATTAAGAAAGGAACACAGTTAGTTATTTCATCTTCTTCTAACAACAGAGTTTCTGACACTTGTACTAAAGCTCAGAAGGTTTTAAGGTGGCCCTAATAGGTGGACAAGTCCTCTTCTGCTCACTCCACAAAGATTTACATATGAATTTCTTTCGTCTAATGAACACGCTTCTACAGGCCTCTTAAGTCTTTTATAGAAGGAAGGAGATTAAACCAACCTGTGCTACCAGGAAGTAGAAATAAGCACTCTGAATGACAGAGAGAAAATAAAACTTCCCACTGATTACCAGCATCTTACCTGTAGGAGAGGGTCTACCATGGACTGTGCAATGTATCTCACATAATTCACTCATTTATTCAATCAAATGCCAATAAAAATGCTTCCCTTTCAATTTCGTCCTTGGAACTGAAGAGCCAGCGTATTTTAGGAGCATACTTTAGTCATAGCACTCCGGATGAGAAAGAACTAACTGCCCTTGTGCAAAATAGCAATGATAGTGTGCGGCACCTCTACAGGAGGTGAACAAAGCACAAATCCCACCTCTGACACAACAATGGAATAAACTCTCCAGATGGGACATGAACAATCTCTATAGAGGGAGGTGTACTAATTTACAGTAGTAAAACCACACTAAATCTGTCACAAAAAGCAAAGGAAAAACGAGGAAAGTTTGAAGTTTTCCTGGGCTTACAGGCAGGCACAGGACAATTATGCTGGCTCACTGAACAGAGCCATTTAACCCTTCCTCAGCATCCTGCAATTTTGGCACAGATAGGAATGGCTTGTGAGAGCAGGCAGGGGATACTGGGCCAAAATCTCATAGAAGCTACTGAGAAACCTGAATGTGTTCATCCCTGCCCTCTCACAAAATTGGCCTTCCCCATGGTTAAAGCAGGATCAGAGACAACTAACCTGGCTGAACATCACAGACAGGTTTCTGCCTGTAACAAACAACAGGTGGAAGAGCCAAAGGGCAGTTTAAGTCTCAGCAATACCATACTCACTTGTATGATATATGCTCCAACATCACCTCTTCCCTTACCATATTCCTTCACCGGGACTTTTGTGGAGCAGTAGGGCAGAGTCCAGCGCTGGGCTGCAGGAGCTGGCCACAACAAGAGTTAACCAGCTGTGGCTGCTCTCTTACAGGTTAAAGAGGAGAACACCAGCACAGGCAGGAGGAACAGCAGCCAGAACAGGAGGCAGCAGAGACCTGGCGAAGCACTCGCCTCTCTGCTCTCTCTCTAGCGGTTCTGCGGGCGATTACTCCAGAGCACCCAGCCATAACAAAATCAATAAACAATTTCTACGCAGCAGAGGGAACTTTGCCACACTTAATAAAAGTCTCCAGTCACAGTTATGGCTTCATTTCACCTTAACGTCTTCTTTAACTGTCTCTTCTTTTCAAGATCAATTAGAGGCACGTGCAAAGAGAATAAAACAAAACAAAACAAACAACAACAAGGAAAAAATAAAATGCAAGGTCAAACTAAACACCCCAGCTTTCTTCTTCCTCTCATCACTCCCCTGAGGCAAACATGGAAATACAGGGACTGACAGGTAACACATCGGGACACCTTGTTTACACATGCTCATTGCAGCTTCAGTTCCTGGATGTAGATCAGCAAGAGACCAGCCTTATTTAGGAGAACTGGAGTATTCAGTAAGATTTAACTGAGCCTGTAGAAAACACATTTGTTCCCTGCAATTTCAACGCAAATTCAGCACCCCTGAAAAATTCCAAATACAAAAGGTGAAACTCCACCTATCCTCAAAAGGGATATAGCACAGGCACCTTTAAGTAGGTCTTCATTATGTCCTGAGCTGATTCCCAATGATGCCATGGTTTCTGATGAGACATCCAGAACCCTGCCACTGAATCATCTTCTGTACTCCAGCAATGGATACAAGAAAAGGAGTAACAAAGGAGGGTAACTTCAATTAATAACAACTGGGAGCAAATAGCTGCATTTCGGCCCTTCCTTCCACTTTGGAAATTGTAATGCTAATATTGCTTGATGTTATGTATTCAGGTTAAGAGTATTAGAAAAGTTGCTTGTGTTTTTTTGGTAACTTGTCTGAAATAGCTGGTTCTGTACTTGGGACATCTGCTCTTGAACAAAAGATATGACATTCACTGCACGGAGGACCTGGCCCATATGCCAGACCTTCAGTCCTTAAGTGGCGCCTTAGGATAAAGTGTTTCCTCAGATAGAATCCAGGGTGTCTGCCCTAGCAGAGCTGAGCCTGCAGGCCCCCATGGCTTTTTCAGTCAATAACAGCTGAACTAGCCTTTCATTGTTTTGCAACATTTTAGACCTATGCAAAGTAAGACTCAACAGTTCTATGCCGCTGATGCCACCACTGCCTTTGTGTCCTTAACCAGAACTGTGTAGCAGAAACAGACTGAAATCATTACAACTCCTCAATTCTTCTCACTGTTGCAGAAATCAGCAAGGGAATATCTGCTTTGGATTCATGTCATCGGACATGGGAAGGAGTCACCAGAGGGAAATCCCAGTGAAGCACCAGCTGGGGGCACTGACCTGTCCAGGGACTAAATTAGCTCAACTTGGTTGCACTGGTGTGGGCAGTACTATTCCCACATGTAACAGCTTGGACTCTTAGATTGCTCTAGATCCTCCCACTGAAAGCATAGCTTGGGAGCAGAAAGCAAGGGGACTGTAGAAAGCAGGACAACACTTGCCATCATGCTACTGTCACCAGCAAAACATCTCCCTAAATTAGGCCTCAAGCCTGGGTCTCCTCTTGTGCTCCTTTCACTGGAGTGAAGACCACAAAGGAGAAAGTTTTGGGACAGGCAGACATCATTCTCCAGCTGGCTCCCACTGCTTTGGAAGGGCATACGCGCATTTAATGCATGCACATAGTCAGCAGGGCAATCTGGCTTTTGAAACAAAAAACTCCAAATAAGGTGAACAATAAGGAACAATTCACTTAGCCTTCAATCCAAATCATATTATTCTGAGAACATTTCCAAAGCATTGGCTCTGCTCCTCGGCTAGAGCTCTACTCCAGACACTCCTGCCTCATATCCCAGTTCCTCTTCTTCCTGCCTACACATGCCTTCATACGTGTGTCTTCCCTGATGCCTTCCAACATGCTTTAACTGGTATCCTGAGGTGCCCTTGCTCAAGTCCTGAAAATTAAGGACAATTAATTCAGCAATTAATTCAGCAGTCTCTCTTTTTTGCCATCTTATTTCACACTGATGTCATCACAGATCATGTATCATGCTGCTCTTCCTCTCCTTTACTACTTGTGGCCTACACCCACATCTTGTCTCTGAAAAGTAAATGCTCGTATTCGAAGTCTATAAAGCCTCAGGGTCAGCTGGGCTTCAGTCTTAATCTGAATGTTCTATAGAATACAGTACTCCAGAAAGTGAGGAAAACCTGAGTTTGCAACGATCCCACAGCTACAGCATTTGCTCAGGCCATCACCTAGGTCTGTGGATTGCTTTGCTGAAATAACTCTTTGTACATCTCCCATATAGAAATACTACTTTTCCAGGAGGCCAACAGAAACATTTCTTCACATGACCCTTGCTGGAGAAGTTTAAAGCTCTTCAGCCACCACTCTTTGGACACGGCAGATTTTTCATCATGCTCGCATCATGACAATACTAAAATAACCCAAGTATGCATCAGATGGAGTGAAGTATTTCAAAGCAGGCTATGCAAACCTGCGTCTGGTTATATCCTCATAATGACAGGCCTCTCAGGGAACATTGAGATCACTAATATATTAAAGAACACATCAGAAACTAATAGGGTGTTAAATATTTCCAACTGAGAAGAGCTTACATGGCTGGGAGGAGACAACTCCAGTAAAAGACTGTATGCTGCCGCATCTAGGCTGGTGCGTCACAAGCCTTCAGCAAGAACACTGATTTTCTTGCGTGCAATATTTTACGGACTGTTCAAGACTAAGGAAAATCTATCTTTGCTATTTAAATGTGAAATATCTCAGTGATAACCTGTGATAGGCAATTGATTGCCATCTTTACTATTTAATCTTCTGCTGCATTTCTACTGCCTGTATGAGTAGGCACATAGCAAGGCCCAGGAACTGCAACCTACAACAGAGTGCAGTGATAACCATCACATCTGTAAAATAACAGAAAAATACTGTTTGAGTAGCTCCTGGTTTGGTTGGGAAGGTTTAAAGGAAGAGAAGACAGTTAGAATAGAGAATGGATGTGAAGGCAAAATAATGAAGGCTCTGAATTAATCACTTGCATGAAGCCATCAAAACCATAACTTGAAACAAAAGAATTCAGGGAAAGTATCACTGGAACAAAGGTGACTTGGAGGGATGATCAGGTGGTTGGTGTCAGAAGAGAATTTTTCCTCCGCTAACATGTTAGTACACATTTACTACACATGAAGTTTATATCTACCTGGAAAGCATCAGTTAGAAGCAAGACAATCTCCCAGGCTGTGACAAAGCAAGTTACCCTTTATAATCCATAGTGCTACCAAGAAAAAAAACCAGGCGCACAGCATTTTCAGAACCACCAGAGATTCTCACCTGCCCATTCAACCCAGTTTTGTAAGCATATACTACAGGTGCAAGTAATCTGATTTCTACCCCCAACGCCACCATGCCCAAGCACTTAGCTACATCTAAGCAAGGCCAGGAGATAACTATTAGCATTAACCATGTCTTGCCTCCACAGAAGCAAAACCAGCTTCAGGAACCTGATTCCATACGAGTAAATAAAGAGAGATCCTCCAGGAGAAATGTGAGAACCCATTAACCACAGGCTGTGTAGGGACCAACTTCTGCAGTTGTTCAATGATGAGATCCATCATGGCTAAAGTGATCTTCCTTTCTTGGAATATGCAAGCACCTTACACAGAAATGTCTTACTATGGTATTACCCAAACACTTGACTGTTTCCATATTCACAGAAAACCCATCTCTATGCTGAGCAACCAAGTGTCCTTATCTAGGGGAGGGGATGGAGACCTAGTAGGATGCATAATTGGGACTGGATCACACAGCCAAAGTGAATAACATCCAGTTCATAACGACATGTCATAGTCCTGTGTCAGGATATGGGGAAACAGACCAGTTTCCCAAAGGCAGATATATGTTGGAGGGGGAATGGAAAAAACCCCACAGACCGAGTCTAAGCTTCTGACTATTGCATTGCATCCTCTGGGTATAAGAGGGAAACGGAGGGGCAGCTTGAGAAACAAATCCCTTTTCCCTGATCCCTCTACTACTGGCAAGGCTGCGATTTTATATAGGAAAAACAAAGCACTGGAAATCTCTGGAATAGAAAATATCACAGTTCTTTTTCCCTCTGCCAAGGTGACAGCCCTAAGGACCCAACAAACAACATATCTGCTTGTCTAACTCTTTCAAGGATCACTTCAGCTGTGGCATTGTACTGTACCCTCCTGTACAACTGGCACTTATGCTTCAATTGAGAGGAGGAAGGATTTAATACAGGAATGCCCTGATGTTAACGCCTTGCCAGAGGTGCATGAAGCACTCCAGGTTGCCAAGAGGCCTGACAAATATACAGTCCCTTGGGACAAGGTCTTCTGTGCTTTTTATGGGCTGATACAATAGGTCATTGCAACACCTGAACATGAGACCATCCCACCCTTTTAACCAAACTCCTTTAATGTTTTCCTAGATGGAAAAATATAGTCAAATATCATGTTCTTTACCCAAACCTCAGGAGCAGACAGAGGAATTCCATTTCTTCATCTGAGAATTACTCAGCACAGCGCAACTCTGCCTTGGATAGCAACAGCATTGCCTGGATAGACTCCCCACAAGCACAAGAGGACTGGAGGGTCAGACTTTCTCTTCAGCTGTGAAGGAACACAACTACTACATTTGGGTGCACCCAGGCACGCAAAGCTCAAAAAGTTCTGAAGCATTAGCATTGCTCTTACAGGATGTGCATGGCCTGACTATCCTGAACCTGGCAGACAGGAGAACATAGAGACGTTTTTGGATTTGAGTGCACACCTCCATCAGTCAGGCCTATTTTGGGCTTTTTTTGTTTTCTTGTATTACTCCATTTTAAACAACAGCTCTTTCTCTTCTGGCTCAACAGAGAACTTCAGGACTCCAGAATTCTTCAGCATTCCCTATCTGTGCTCAACAGGGCAGACAGGTTTGTACAGGTAGATGGGGCAGGGTAAGCTGAGAATTGTTTGTTGATACGACAGAGAACTTCAGGGTGGGCTCAAGAGACAGAAAAGGTGAGAAAGAGTGACCCCTGCATTGCCCAGTGTGTTCCTCATTCCTTCTGAGACAAGTTTGTCACTCCTGTGATATTGTCACTTGGCCATCTCATCCTTCTTTAGTGATTCAGGTCCTTAGCAAGCATCCCCATTAGCAAACCCTAAGCCTCCCTTTCACAAGTGGCAGCCTCCTGTAGAAGGCAGCCACTTTACCAGGCAATAACACCTGATGGAGAGAAAATTCCTGTAAGCAGATTCCTTGTGACTGAAGCAGCAACCTTGACCAGTCACTTCAGAGCCCCGTTACATCCATAATCATACTGTCTCCACCTTTCCCTTCCCCCCAGCATGAAAGATGAGTGGTTCTGTGGAACGAGTCCCCAACCTGTGATGGGAATCCGTCTCGCTTGGCTGCAAAAAATATATATATCCTGGCATGGCTGTGATGAATCCTTTCATTATTCATCTGCAATTGCCCTGCTACTGCTGCTGTTCCGTTCTCACTCTTTTTCTTTTATAAATAAAAATGGAAACAGATTAATGACAAACGTTGACAGAGATTACTTTTAAACAGCCACACCTGAACATGGACCATGGGGAAAGAGCAGTGGCAGAGCAGCATCAGAGGGATGGGAAGACCAGGAAAGACTGCGTAAGAGGTGGAAAAAGATAAAGATACTCACTCCAACTGGGACAGATGAGCAGTGACTATGGCAAAGTGTCTTTCTGGTGATGAGGATCTCAATTTGCTCCAACAAATGAGCTCTGGATTAACAGAGCTAGATATCCAAAATATCTGAAATAACTAGCAGCAGTCAGATGTGCTGTCAAAAATACTCTGGAGCAAAGTCTTCAGTGACTTCAGTAAAATACTATTACTCACAGGACCCAATTATGTTGTTCATCCCACTCCACTCCTCGTGACCAGTGAACATTAGGGCTTAGTTTGTGCAACCGTCAAAGCCACTTGTCTTTTGGAAATGTGGCTTAGATGGGCAAAGACATTCTGTGACCACAGGTTGACACAGTGAGTGACACCCTTCCCTGTACATTCCCACTGCATGAAGAAACATGGCAAGCCTTTTATTCAAATAAGATCCCAAGAAGGTGCATTGTTTATTCCCACTTAATGTTTCATTCCCTTATTGAAGAAAGGACAGGAGCAGGATAGGAATGGCAGAAGTCTTCGAGAAAGAAAAGTACCTCACTTTGGATTTACTTCTGGTCTTTAAAAAACCCCTTGTAGCCACTCCAAGTAGATGGGCTGCAGGAGACAAATAGCTCTTAAAGTGCTGTCCTCTCATAACTACACTCATTATACCTGTCCCTTGTAGATCTTGGCACGTTTTCTCTTGAGCCAAACTTCAAGTTCTCATCACATGAACAGGTGAAAGACCTGACCTCCATGATGGCCAACTCAGACTGGTTTGTGTGCCACACACTGCGGCAGCATCACAGAGAGGGGCAGGGAGCTACAGCCACTGCACCTGCCTTAGTATTTAGCCTTGATGTTGCATCCTAGACTTTCTAGGTGCTGTGTAAACCCTGCACACTGAAATAAGTCTTCTTTCCCCCATGGGAAGACTGATGCCACTCTTGTCTTTCACACCTGCTGGTGCCCTTTATATCAGCGGGGCGTCCACAGATTACATTCAATTTTTGTCTATTTTTCTCTCCATTTTCAATCTGTTCATCCTCCTCCACAGACAGTTTGAGTTCTGCTGTCACTTCTCTATGTACCTCTATCTCTAAAGTGATCTCCAGTGACTGTAGTCTCCTCTTTCAGGTCCCATGCTTCCTATATCGAACACTGTCTATCCAGTTGAAGATATCACGTCTGCTAAAATCACCCTTTACCAAACCATTTCCAAGGCCATATCACCTTCTTGCCATCAGCTACACCTCCTACCTAGCTCCTCAATCCCATCAAAGTGTTTGGCATCATGTTTGAGAACAGAGATGTGTATGGACTCATTGCTGCTTGCTACTTGCCAGCCCCCCACTTAACTAAACACATTTTCATCCTTCCCTCAGAATTGCTCCCGCTCTTTTGCTGCCAAACCACTCTCCTGTCCTCCTCAAAGCACACTGCTCCTTGGACTCCTTTCAACAGTAGCTAATGCAAGGCATTACAGCACAGAAGCCTGCGCCAACATCCAGTGCATAAACAAAGACCAGATACATGAGAGGAGAGAACACACTGTCAGCATTTAATAACAAACACTAATTGTGAATAGGGGGATGGAGTTCTCCTTTCTTGTTCTTTCAGCAGCCAAAAGCCATCTGAGCCAGGAGACACAGCCATTCACAAACCAGGATCCACTAATCGTTGAATGGCCCCCTGCTCAATATCTAACTGACTGCTACCAGCCTGCTCAGTGTCTGGCTGATCCACTGAACGGACAGACAGCCTCTTGGAGTTTCGTCTGTGCCTCACTAATGCAAGGACACATAAATATAAGGCCTTTAGGAAGGCAATTCTAAAAGCCTCTCAGGCCTGCCACAGATTTTCCTGATAATCTTTGCAAAGTTTTACTTCTCTCCATGCCTCTTATTTTCCTGAGAATACATCCCATCTCAGAAGGCTGCACAGCACATTGTCTGTTGTCCTCAATGTTTCAGTGTTTCTATTGAAAGCTCTTGCAAAGGATAGATGTGGATTTTTAATAACATTTTCATTTGCCAGAAATGCTGGTTCTCATGACATGCAATGTGGTGCAGAGATGCTAAGAATTCTCCATCATTTTGCCCCATCTATTCATCACTCCATATAGATAAACAAATCTGGTCCCAGAACAGAAGAGATCCACATAAGGGACTCTTTGGGTTCTCCAGAGCAGGCAAGTTCCCTTCAGCCATAATCCCTGTTTAGGAAGCATATACAGTTATTTAACAGGAAATGCCACCTCAGCTAAAGATGCTGTCAAAATCCCTAAGCAGCACCTGCGAGCAGAGGAACACACAGTTCTTGGCGAGTCTGCTCTGATGTGACTTTACAACTCTCAGAAGCACTTCTTGCAGCCTGGGGCTGTGTGGAGTTCCTACAAGCTGCTGAATCCCTGGAGAACAAGGCGCAGTGGGCACATGCCAAAAGTTAAAAAGCTTGGTGCTGCCCGTTGGGTGAGTCTCCCGCATTCAAACCATTATTCCCCAGTACTTTCTCCCAGTCCACCCCCTCTCCCCAGACCTAGGCCTGCCTTCATGCCTTGTGCTGCCTCTGGTGTTCCTCACACACATCAGTTGAGCCAAATCAACTGATTAAACCATCAGGAATCAAGAAATTTTTTTGCAGTTAAGGGGCTGACATGACTCAAAGCCGTCCAAGGAGCAAAATGTAATCAACAGGAGCTTACAGCCAGGCATGGGGACACAATAGGATGGAAATGGAAGGAAAAGTTCTTCCCTTCCAGCAGATAAACTGCTTACCTCAGTTCATGGCCTTGCACCCCATACTTCCAACAATGAAAAGATCCCTAAAATTTCAGTCAACTGCAAAGACTTCATAGAGTGCTTTAGGGTGTATTTGGACTAAAAAGTAGTAGATAACAAGTCAACACCTTTCCCAATTTCTACTTGCTATAAGAGTTTCAGCTCCCACAGACACTCAGGTGACACTGGAAACCCTTTGAGTGTGTTGCAGTTGAACTTGTCCCAGTCTATCCATCTGCATATGCAGTCCATTCTACATGCTCCTCTAGTCTTCACTGTACTTCTCAGTTGATTTTAACCTACATAGCCCTTCAGGACTCAGAATCTCAGTCACCCCAATATTCACCCCTTTCCTCAGGCTCTGGGGCCAGGAGTTGCATAGTTACCTGTATTGTTATTTAGGACAGCTTCATGAGAGAGTTTTTAGCTGTTGCCTTGCCTTGGAAACTTATTAGCTTTGATGTTGTTTGTCATTTTCCAAATGAACACTCTGCATTAAGCCACATGAAGTTTTAGCCCTCCCAACATTGAGCAGATTTTAACTCTGTGGAAAGAGAGAAGATGTGGAATCTATTGACCTTCACACCCCATCACAAAGTCCACCTTTCACTCAGGCTTATGTTTAATGAGATGATATGAAGTGCCTAAGTAATGGGGTATAGTATTCATGTAGATAAAAACTGCTGAAAGAAGGGCCTAGTCCAGCCTGTTTCTTCTTCTTTCTTTATCCTGCCCTTTGTGTCTCATGGCTTTGCCCCTTTGCCCTTGTTCTGACTCCTTCCTGATCCTCCCATCAGGTGACAATTTGAATTTTAAAGCCATTTACACTCCAAAAGCTGCATAATCAGTTTTTTATCCTGTACTTTTCTGATGTGACTTTTTTATTATGATATCAAGTACTGACCCATAATAAGGATGTAAATGCCCACTTTAATGTCTATTACCAGTATCTGCAGATGCATATAAAATTATAGTATCATCACATAACTACATATTAACCTCTTGAGCTCCATGACAGACAAACTCTCCAGGGAACACTGTATTCCAGTTCTCAATTACCGGCAGTAGTTCGATGACAGCAGAAGTTGTACTCGTCCATATCCAAAACCCTCAAGGTATTTGCAGAATGATTGAGAGTAGTCACATTCTGAATACACCAGTTCTGGTGCTTCCAGTTGCCAGCTATTCATGACAAGCATTTGGGTCCTTCCTAGGAAAAAATACACAGCTATATTTAAGTACACATACAGGTGGTATGCAGCTTACCCAAAAGAAAATTGTGGTTTTCAGCAAAGCTGTTCTGAGTCACATCATAGTGCACAATCATCACTTTACCCACAGCGATTAGCACACGGAAGATAAGGTGTACAGCAGTATACGATGTGCCATTTTTTATGCTTCTTTTGAGCAAGCAAGGCACTTTGCTCAGAAAATGCCCATTTAGCACAGGTGTAAAGGTGCAATGTTTGAGCAAGGAATACTATGGTCCACAACACTTTATTGCATGGATAAGGATACTACAACTGTGGCCACCTGCCCAATCTCAGGTGGTTTTCATAGAAATTCACACATTCTGATTTTCATCTTTCAAGTTAATGGCATCTGTTTACATCAGAAATTGGGTATTCAGCTGTGAACAGAGCCTACCAAACTGTGTCTGATGCAAGAACCCTAAAAAAACAGGACAGGGAGTGTGTTTGTGTTTTTTAAAAAACAAAGATGCACTAATTTCTTGAGATCTAGACCTGAGATTCAGTGAGAAGAAACAGAACAAAAGACAAGATAATAAAGACAAAATTTAGTTTCTTTTTTTTTTTTTTTTGTACCTTTGTACCTTTCCCCTTCTTTCTGATGCAGCTCAGTTACATGATTGATTCTGGTTCCAAAGAGAGTCTCTGACCCAAGGGCATTCTTCCCAAAATATACACTAAGATTTCCGATATTTTAAAACTGCTGAATTGGGCATTAACAGGCAGGCTATCATTTGTTAAATAATTGCCAGATTACTTTGGAGTTTAGGGAAGAGAATGAGAGGACAAGACTTGAAATATCCGTGCAAGACCTGAGTTGTCATCTCATCCTATGATGTTCAAGTTAAAGTACATAAAGTGTAACTGTTCAAAAGCAAGTTTTCACCTACCTATTGCTCTTTCTTGAGTTGCGGTAGACAAATTATTTCACAGCAGATCCTCTGTGATATTATACATTTGGGATGCTCCTTTGAAGTCTAGGAATCATAGACATTTCCACAGACAGAGCATATTTTGGGAAGCTAAAATACTCTATAACGAAAACTCAATATAAAGTGAATACAAACCAAAAACTCCTAGTTCAAAAATAAATAAAATCTATCTATACACACACATCTGGTTGGAGATAAAATTACTCGAAAGTGAAGAAATAAACTGCCGTTCTAATTTACCGCTTTGCATACACATTACAATAATGCCAAATCAAATGATCACATAGTTTATTTTCTGTGATACTCTGGCTTCATACAGAGCACAGAACACACACCTCTGGATAGGTGAGGGCCAAGAGCTGAAGACCAGAAATCAAAGCAGGAAACTGTCAAGGCAAAATTCTTGAAATGAAAGCAATCGACGACCAGCCCTGGAGAGAGATGCCTGCTGGTTACCATCCCTCCAGTATTTGAGAAGTTCAAGAAAGACTTCAGCAATGAGGTGAAGGCTTCTCACCTCATCAGTAATCACGGCTGGATTTGCAGAAGTTCTGAGCCCTCATAGTTGATGTGGAACTTTGCAGGAAATCTGATTTGAACCTATAAAAGGCTACAAAGTAAGCCACTCCAAATTGCAGATGCCTGGGTATCTCACCTTGGGCCCCTCCAATTCAGAAATAACTTGGGGGGTTTTCTTCAATCATTCTGATTTAAAGCCCCTACCTATATAATAAGGGCGACAATAACATCCGAATTCTCAGCACACAAACAAATTCATTAACATTCTAAGCTGCCATAGCAGGAAGTATCCTGAAGACACTAAAAAAGAAATTACTTCTTCCCTCTTCAGAATGGTGTCTGGATGCTTTGCAGTAAATAAAATTTGAAGTCAGTTCAAGTGAGAGGAAAATAAAACCCAAATCCAAGCAGCTGTACATTCAGATAGTCTCAACCCTCCTACACTGACTGAGGCAGGAATCCAGTGTGAAAGCAGACAATGTGGAAACCTCAAACCCAAAAACAAATCATGCAATTGCTTGACTGCATTGCATTGTGCATGCAAAAGGGCATGAATTGAAGCACTTGATTGTAGCCTTACTTATCAATGGAGAACAAGTTTTCCAATTTGTTTTCCTTTTTATTTGGGGCAGAGTGTGCTAGGTACTTGTTCAAATGTCTAGATAAATCCATAAACACAGGTAGCCTGCCAATGTGGTCAGGAAGGTGGGAAATGCCACCTGCCCCAGCGCTGCCCTGTGGTTGCTCCTGTACTGCTTGAGTGCAGGGCAATGGCCACACCTCATGGTCCCTCTCCCCTCTTCTGAGAATCAGATCCTGCATTCTCACTCCTTGCTGTGTCCACAGTCCCTAAAAGGACCAGCAATTAATAAAAGGCTCACAAAAGCTCCCCTTGCTGCTCTTGTTCGTATAGGCACCTTTCACGGTGACCCTGGACAGCAAGGAGATTTCTTTCATTCAGCATACCACACGCCACAATAAGAGTGTCTTCACCTTGAGCTTTCTCAAAATGGGAATGCATGTTTCCTCATGGTGAGGGTCTGGGTGAGCCCAATCTGCAAATTACATGGTGAAGCAAGACGAATAAGAGTCCTAAGGCAATGTTGGTGAACCTCTCAGGAAATTGGTGTCTAAATTACTAGAATCAGTGTCAATGCTGGCATTAGTTTAGCAAAGCTGTTCGTTTGCCATCACTGCCCCTGCAGGCAGCCTGTGAGGAAGAAGCTATGACACTCCTCAAAGTAAGATTTTTCCAACTAAATGCAATTTCAAAAGTGTGGTTTGCAAAATGCACGTGCTTCATCTGCCTAATGGCAGCAGCCCCTAACTAAGATTGGCTTTTGTTCTTATATTTAGATATCTCCCTGTTGTTCCCCAATTAGAAATGAATGAGATTAATGTCATTTAGCATTTTGAAACTCTACACTATATTTTATTAAAAAAATCTATTATGAAGTATCTGCTCTTACTGGAAAATACCTTTACTTCAGTAAAGAACAAATGTTGTAGCCCTAGCTTGGAAATAGGCTTTATTTAAATGTGAGGAATCCTCCATTAGTATGTAGCAAGTCTATTTGTAGTCATTCACAGTTTCAGTTGATTCTCTAAGTTGGAAAAGTATGAAGCAAGCATGGTCTGGAAAACATCAAAACAGTAAAAGCCACCACTGTCAGCCCTATTACTGGATTTATTACCAGATATTCAAACTGAACTGAGAAAATTCTCAGCCCTTGGGTGTAAAATTAAAGATGTGTGAACAAGAACAATTCAGCTTTTTTTTTTTTATAGAAATGTCCCCAGATATCAAATGAAATGTTAAGTTCCTCAGAAAAAACACCAGTAGGTGGAAGACTGAATCAGCTCATAATGATTTTCAGGTATCTGACATTTTTGACTATTAACCATAGTTGATCATGTTTGTCAGATCTGGGTACTTTCCATAAGAGAATCTATTGTTAAGAGCTCTTTTCTCCTTGCTCCCAATAAAAATCAGTACATTTCACCAGGAACACTTCCCAATTCTCACAGGTGCAGCCTGCAGAGAAGAGAGGAAAATCATCACTATTAAAAACTTGGGAAATCCCCTTCCCCTCAGTATAGCATTGAGAAGGTGAAGCAATTTTCAAAGGATCTTGATCTTCGTGTTTAAAAGCATTCAATCAACTTGGAATCTAATTTTTTACAATTTATTCCTTGGAACAGTTAGTGGAGAGGGAGTCCTGTTTACCTTCCACAAGTGTGCATAGCTATCAATACTGGGACACATATGCAAAAAAAATTCGAAGTCCACTGCTCATTTGATCTTTGAATCTACTGCTATCATGGTAAAAAAGGCGTTAGCATTGGCAAAATGAATAGATATCCATTAAACAACTGAAACTGACCTGCTCATTTAAATGAAATCCCTTTTGGGATTGGGCAGATCTGAAGCAGTGACTTGGAGGTGAAAAGCTACTTAAGAAACTCTGGAATTGTTACAAATTCCAAACAGGGAGCCTCGCTTGTCTAGAAACAACGTCATGATAAACTGGGAAACAAACAAAATCATTGCAAAAACCCCAAAAGAACAGACATGATAAATTACCTTAAATCTTTCACTCAAGTTTGCAATTCAAAGGAAGAAAAGCATAGTAACTCCCTATAGACCTTCAGGTTATAGTTTATACTTAAGGAAACGGTCAAGGAAGCATGCAGATTAATGGACATTCCAATACTGTAAATCTAGTTAGATGTCAGTGAAGCATCCTCTCCCACTCTCAACTCAGTTCGCTTTATATGAGACAAAACACTTCTTTCATATGTTGATTTATTTCCAGTTTCTATAATCAGAACAAAGATTCTGCAAGAGTCTCGTTCAGAGAATACACATAATGTTTAAGACAGAGGAATACAAGTAGGAATCTTCCCTATTTACATGTTTCCCTCAAAACAAAGTCCTAGGAACCCAGAGACCAATTCCTACCAAACAGTTAAATCTTATGACCATATGAAACATTCGGGACATGTACAATGCAGCTCTTTAAAGATTTTGAGAAGACCTGTTTGTGAACTACCTCTAGGTAAGCCCTCTGGGATAGAAAGAGGAAAGTAGAATGCAAATGATAGCTTTGTCTGTCTGGTGTTGCCAAGCTTCAGATAAAATTCAATGGCTTCAGCAGCCCCGCCCCCCCCAGCGCTCTGGTCAGGCCAGATCAGTCTCAGTTCATGGCACTCTTAGAAGAGGTTTCACGTACACCAATCTGGGCAACAGTAAGAAATGCTAGCATTGGATATTAATGCTATACCCAGCACATTCATTTTGAAACAAAGGTACCGCGTCATGTATTTTAAAGCTTAACAAGTCATTGCTCCCTAATATTAGAGAACATAATACCAGAAAACCATTTCCTCCATTCACATTATCTCCTCTCAGATCAGAGCAGAAGAGCTCTTCCACTTAGTGAAACCTACCACCTGCTCCTTTGGTCCGACAGTGAAGGCTATAGGCTACAAAAAGGGCACTCCTACATGGAGGCATCTTCCTTACATGCCATGAGAGAGAAAAGCAGAAGCAACTGCTATAGAGATTAAGAAAGATATTGCATACTTTTTTGGCAGGTAACCCATCAAGGCATGAAGTCCACCAATGCTCTCCCTCATTTGTTTCTGATGTCAGTGCAATGTGCAGGCAGTTCACACAGCTGAACAAAGAAACGGAGACAGAGCTGCTGAACATGTACACAGGGAACACTACCCCAAGACAGAAGAACTCTAGCTGCCAGGAAAGCAAGGAAAGGGGAATCATCACCAATAACACTCTTCAACTTATTGATCATATAGGTTCCAAAGATTGCACACTCATATGTCATTATACTACCCACAAATAAACTGGCATAAAGAAATGATGCTTCATTTCAGTTGGCACAGATAAACTTTTTCTTACCTCACCATGCAAATTTCATGACAATCTTTTGCTAACACCATAAAACTTCCATCACCATGACTTTTCTTTGTTTGCCAAAACACTTCCCATTTTTCAATAGAACTCTATACTGAAGGAAAAAAAAAAAAAAAAAAAAGTCTTCTGTCTTCTCAAAGGTTCTAAATCAGAAGCAACTATTGTTTCATGTAGACTGGCCTTCACTCTAAAATTCACCATTCAATTTCTTTTCCATGCCTCTATTTATATCAATGGCTTTTATTTGGCTACAGCACTCCATCCATAAAGCTGTTGTCTTCAAATTGATACCTGAAGATACACAGAAGGTACTGCTTCCTACAGCACTTTGTTCCTATGGTTTATTTATCATCACTGTTAAAAGCTCACACACTATTTCTAACTTCAATTCATTTGGCTTTAGCTTCAAATTCATTTTTATGCACAAGACGAGAGGTTTTATTACCTAGTTATTTCCATTTCCGCAAAGGACTTTCTACCACACAGGCAAGACACCTCTGATCCTCTCCTGATAAAACTAAACAGATGGAGCTCTTAAGTATTCCAAATTATCAAAACTGCCAGTCCAAAATTGGCCTGTAATACTGCTAAAGGAAATCCAATGCCTTTTGGAATTAAAAAATTTAAAAAAAGGAGGATTACTCTTACTTTCTAGGATCTTGTGCATTGAAATGCAGCACTAAGAACTTCAGATTTGGAGTCAACTGCCTGAATATTACTTTTATGGTAGTGTACAGCAGTGTTTGGTCAGCAAGGGCTAGCGTGACGTTTGGATATATGAGTATATGATGCCTCAACAGGGAAGCAAGTGTTCCTCCTTCTGTAAAGAACACTTTAAGTGTAGACTTTAGAACTGAATGCAGATGGATGTTGAATACTGGGGATTTTCATGCAGAAGCACAACTAAAGGTTAAGTGACAAGTGCTACAGCATGAAGCTTATGAAAAATTACTTAGATGAGTTATTGGATTAAACAGACTTGTTGACTGGGTATACGTAGTTACACATGACAAATACTCCTAATTGTAAAGGGAGAATAGGACTTTTTAAGCTTGCTGAAAAAAAACCACAGCAAGAAACAATGTCAGGATGTTGATATTACGGAAAAGCTATTCCAAGAGAAGATGCAGATACTTTATAAAGAGGGTAATTAACAAGAAAACTGATTACTAAGAGAGATGATCTAATCCTTACTTGATGTTTTTAAAGTCAGATACTTGTCCTTCTAAAAATATAAATTCAGTTGCAGGATAAATACTGTAGCCAAAAGGTTCATAAAAGTATTCTTCAGCCTTGAAGAAAGGGTTTGTAAATTTTTTTGAGACAGGACACTGGGGTAAGGAAACACAAAAGGCAAGTATTGCTATATAACTACTTTGTCCTTACAGTACCCCCCTACGCATTCAAACCCAGCTACTGAGACAGATTACCAAGGCAGACAGACCTTTGGTCTGACCCAGTGCAGTCTTTCTTATGCTGTCTATCCCATTTCCTTCAGAGATAACAAAGAAAAGAGAGCAGCTTTGCAAAACCCTGATCATCTTCATCATGCTGGCAGCTCTGTGTTAAGACTATGAATACTCTAGGTCATACATGCAGGGCTCAGCAATACTTTTTCTGATTATTGCCTACAGATATACATATATTGCATCTTTCTCTGATATAACAGACTGTGCCAGTCCATTTTCCACTTTTAGCAATTCTTTGAGCTAGTAAAATAATTCTCTTTTTCTAATATGGCAGTTAATACATCTTTATCAACACACTAGTCACAATAACAGCCAGGTTTGCAGTTGTGCAAGCATTTTACCCACATTAAAGTTTAGAAGGATGTTGAAGGTCCCCTCTGTGTCCACAACACAAGCCTGCACGTCACCTGAGTGAGGGCCAGCCATGCACCAGTCTCCAGGTACCTGGTGACAGTTCAGACTCCCTGCACTTGCCTATGGCACAGTTTACTTTCTTGAAGATGAGATGTTTTGGTATAATTAAGACATTACGTTCTCTTTGTTGAGTTCAGTCCTTGTACTGAGTAAAAAGCTGATTGCCTAAGACAATCATCTTGCTTTCTGTATAGCATGGGCCCTTACGCTTTACGCCTTAAGAAGCACTGCTGTATAGTATTTTTCCCGTATTTGATGGTACAAAAGCAGGATGACCCGAAGCACAAAACACAAACTGGAATAGATTGCAAGGGACAAGTTTGTCCTCTTTTGATAGCCTCCTAACAGACTATTAAAATATATTTTCTGAAAAAAAAAATGACTGGTGGCATCCTTTGCTTTTTCTTCACTGAAACATTCTCTGGTTATGAACTGTTCCTCAAGACAACAAAGCAAAGTTCTTACCCACTTTACCCAATTCCTTTTCAATATCCAGGCACACACGGTTTTTTGTAGCATATTCTTTCCTTAGTGCAGAGGTGGTTACAATAAAAGAGGCACTCAATCACCTTTCCTGTTGCCCTTTCTCCCATCTCCCTTCTCACCCTCTGCTTACTGAGCAGGTCTTTGCAGCATCCACAAAGTAACAGCATGAGCTTCCACAGTTCGAAAGGACAGGGCTAACCCTCTCAATGTCATTATTCAGGAATGCTGGCAAGACACACCTCTGCATACCACAATCAGGAAGCTAATCTATCATTCAGTAGCACTAGTTCCAGCCTCTTCTCCAGCTACTGTTTTGTTGCCTCCTTCACACTTTATTGTATCTTAGCTCAAAATCATAAATCCATCAGGCCAGCAACTACATCCTTTTAATTCACATTTCTCCAGTACCCACCAAACTGGGCATTATGCCACAGTAGAGCGCAATGAAATGTGTGAAGAACAGTTAGTAAATGTGCTCCTCCCAGCTCTCGATTTCTCTTTCCCTGAATGTCCACCTTCTCCCTGTACATAAAGCCCTGTTTGCAAAAATATGACAGAGATCAGTTTTGTAAGGACATCTATGAAAAACTATGGCAACTGTGGTTGCCAGTGACAGGATGGGGTATGTATCATGCTACCTTTCTGCAAAGGCAGGAAGGAGAATGTGGGGAAAGACAGGCTAGTCAGCCCTACCTTGATCTCTTGTAGCTTTATGGAGCAAGTTCTGGAAGCCATGTCCAGGCACCCAAAAAACAAGATGGTAGCTAGGAACAGGCAGCCAGATTAAACGAGGGAAATGTCATGTTTATGAACTTGACTGCCTTCTATGATGAAATGACAGGCTCTGTGGATGCTGTTTACATTGACTTCAGTAAGCCTCTTGATGCAGTCTCTCAAATAGCATTCTTATAGCCAGATGAGAAAGCTATGGACCAGATGCCATCCAGCTGGGGAAGGGAGAAACTGATATGCTGGAGAGTGGGGATACCACCCAGGAAGAACATGACAGATTGGAGGAATTAAAAGGTAGAAACCTCATGAAGTTCATGAATAGAGTAGAATAGTTCAATTGGAAGGGACCTACAATTTTCATCTAGTACAACTGCCTGAACACTTCAGGGTTGTCCAAAAGTTAAAGCATGTTATTAAGCGCATAGTCTAAATGGCTCTTAAACACTGAAACACCAATCACCTTTCTAGGAGGCCTGTTTCAGTGTTTGACCACCCTCCCTGCATAGAACTGTTTACTAATTTCCAGTCTAAACCTGCCTAGGCACAGCTTTGAACCATTCCCATGCATCCTATCACTGGATACCCAGAAGAGATCAGCGCTTTCCTCTCCACCTCCCCTCCTCGGGAAGCTGTAGAAAGCAATGACACCATCCCTCAGTCTCCTTTCCAAACTAAACAAACCCAAAGTCCTTAGCCATTCCCTATCAGACATGCCTTCCAGCCCTTTCACCAGCTTAGCTGCCCTCTTCTGGATGCATTCAAGAACTTTCACAACCTCCTTAAATTGTGGGGACCAGAACTACAAACGGTAGACAAGGTGAGGCCCCACCAACACTAAATATAATCACCTCTTTTGAATGGCTGGTTGTACTATTGTTTGATGCACCCCAGGATGAGTTTTGTCCCCTTTGCTGCCCAGGCACGCTGCTGACTGATACTGAGCTGCTGTCAGAGAGCACCCTCAGATCCCTTTTCTGCAGGACTGATCTCCAGCCACTCTTCTCCTGGTTTATACTTATGCTTGGCATTACTCCATCCCGCATGCAGAATCAGTCCTTTGCTCATGTTAAATTTCATCCCATTAATCATAGCTCAATGCTCCTAGATCCCTCTGCAAGGTCTCTTGTCCATTCAGCACCTTCCCAATTTGGTATCATCAGCAAACTTGCTAAATGGTGCGTTCAATTCCTGCATCCAAATAATTGATAAACATATTGAACAGAACAGCCCCTAGAACTGAACTCTATGGAACACCGCTAGTAACTGGTCTCCAGATGTAGTCCCATTCTTAAAAAGCGACCAGCAATCATATACTCCTAAGCCCTCAAAAGAAAAATCCCAGGGGACCCTGCTAACTAGCTCGCTGAGTAGCTTTAAGTTAGCACTTATGAAATCTAGGGTAGCAACTTTGTTGACAATTTTTCTCATTACATCAGAAATTTTGAACTCAATCATTTCATGATCTCTGTGGTGAAGACAGACATCTACCACCATATCTCCCACTTCTCTATTCACAAATAAGCCTGGGAGGACTTCCTTCCTACTTGGCTCGCTGAGTACTTGGGACAAGAAATTATCTTCAACATACCTCAGGAATTTCCCAGTCAGCAATACCAGATAGCAGTATGGTATTCCCAGTTGATATCTGGGAAGTTGAAGTCTCCCATAAGAACAAAGAGAGAAGACAACTGGAGAGAAGACAAAGCTGGAAAAAGAATGAAGAGCTCTGGTGGACAACTAGGAGAATATGAGTGAGCTGCGTATCTTTGAAGCAATAATCACTTACTGGGCTGCCTTTAGTAGAAGCACAGCAACCAAATCAAGGTTCATTATTATTCCTTTCTATCCAAGCAATTCACATCTGAAGCACCATGTCCTTCATTGCAAGTACTGTGTGAGTGCAGTGTGAGTTCTAAGGACTCTGCCTTAGAGGAAAAGAGACAAAATAACGCACCTAGTTCACTCATCTAAGAATGCTGCAGATATTCAAATCTGTATCAGGCTACTGAAGTCTGAAGATAACTTTTGATAAATACCCTGGAGTAATAAGATACATGATTCATTTAGCTTCTACTTCTCAGGAGAATCATATTTGGTTGAGAGCCTGACCAACCTGCAGATGGATTCTAACTAGCAATAGGAAAAATTGCAAGAAATTGAGTCTCCTTGGCACTTCCAGAAAGTTATCATGGCAGGAAGTATGGCCTACCAAGACAAGGCCTGCCACAATTACTCTTTAGTACTGCAACAGTTACATTCAACCTTTAAAAGCAAGGAAGATCTCCTAGGAGCTTACAACCTAAGCAAGGGCTTAACCAGATGAACAGTGCTACTGACCTCAATAGGAAAATCTGATAAATTATCTTTCCATGCCCTCAGAGGAAGACCATGGAAAGTATGGCAAGCCCCACTCCCTCTGCAATGAACAAGGTGAAGGCTGTTTATTCCCTAACACCTCAAATATCTCACTTATAAAAGTTTTATAACTGTCCTGTCACCACAGAAGAAACAGAACTACTCTGAACAATACTAAGAATGTAGCAGGATATGTCAGAATTGGTTTTAAAAAAGAGAGACAAAGTCCAAAATTTAAAATTTTAGTTGAATGATCAGTAACCTGAGGAAGTCTAAGGGAGGCTGAGCAAGATCCTTCAGAAGATTAAAAACACTCAACTGCAAAAATGCTTTTGTAGAGAATTGCTCCTTGTCACTGAAACAGCTTGCAAGTTAGGTTACATGACCTCCAATCCTAAAATTTATCTGCAGGTTGTCAGGCTACTACTTTTCAGATTTACTGTCTCTTTGTTTGTTCTAGATTACAGGCCCTTCAGTGCTGAGGCTTCCGGTCCTACCTCTTATGCACCATTCCTCAAAACAACTACAAAATAAGGCAATCCAATGACTACTTCAAAACAGGAACACTCTTCTCTCCACAAAACCCTTAACACTTTCTCCTGTAATCCAAACTGACCTGTGTACTTAGTCTTTCAGAAAGGTAAGAAGTCCTTCCCTGTTCTAATTAGTTCTAAAATGCACCATCACAAAAAAAAAAAAAAAGAGAAAAAAAAAAAGGGTTTGAGAAGGATTTACAATGACAGATCTGACAGTTTGCTTGGGCTGCGAAATATAAATCCAATTTGGATCTCCCCCTAAGAATAAGTAGGTATTAGGGGATCAGACATGGACAGTGTGTCTGTAGTATAACTGTATTTGTCAATCATGATTTAGCGAGTCATTCAATTTTTGTTTTGTGTATGTTATGAACATTTAACATTTTAATACAGTTAAATATAAATCACCGCTTTATATCCTCACAATGAATTCTGTCCCTCAGCCATTTGATTTATAAGGGAGAGCAGAACACTGCAAAACCACCAAAACCACACAAATTCTGATACCTACTTAGGAGTGCTAACTGCACCTCCACAATCCAAATTAATTTTACAAGCTTAAACATTCCTGTCTGAAAGCTTCACTCAGTGAAGAAAGCAAAGAGTTCTACACACACAAATATATTCTATTTTTAAAGGACTTAAGACTGCAAGGCCACCTGTTCCTTGACAGGCTATGCAGGTATATACTCTAAAAACATAGTCCAAAATAAGCTCTAGACATAATTCTTCAAGGAAAGTAAATAGAGTGTGATCAAAAATTCAAGAAAAGAGAGAGAAGAAATTACTATCCATATATTCTGTAACACTGAAGGCAACAAATTTGAAGTTCTATGAAGAGTGCACGCTGCAGAGTAAAGTACAATCATCAGCAGGTGGAGACACCTCCAGTAGATATAGTAGACAACACTTTTTGAAGGGAGGGAAAACATGAGACAGAAGTGGTCTGATTGATACCCAGAGTGCTTTGAACTCAGGTGATACTTTAAATGGCTTTTTTGTTCAATGGCATATTAGCTTCAACAGTAACTGCCCTTTAGAAAAACAGTAACAGTCCGTTAATTTATACACTGAGAAACAGAACTTTTACATATCCTCTACCAGACTCCAAGGATATTCAAGGGCCCAGGTTCCTTCCCAGGACACCAGCTTGCACATTTATGTCCAAGTAGTTCTCCCAAATCCTTATCCAGTAGGAGATTTAGGAAAGAACATGCAATACATAAGCACGACTAAAGACATTCAGAACAAGAGAAAAGGAAGAGGTCTAATGGACCGTGCTGCCAGTGAGCCTATGGCAATTTCTGAATGGACAAGCACTGTATTTGCTTTGCTAGAAGCAACATGATTCAAGTCCATTAAGTACACAGTCTGAAAACATTCTGCTAATACAGGACTCTGGTTCCATGTTTCAACTTGTTTTCCATTACCTCCTCATCCCCCGTCAAGAAATCCTCCTAGTGTGGAAGAATGCAGGGGAAGACTTTCACCTCCCTGAGCGGCAGTGGGATTTTCACCACAAAACACCAAATGCACAAAAAAGCAACATGTCCAGGTGGTAAATAAAGATCTGAAAACCCAGAAGAATCTGTACATGACCCAGCACACACAAGCTGGCATCAGGAAAAGAGATGAATGCATAATAAATACAGCAATAGCAAGAATATTTTAAAAAGCCATTGCGGTCCCAACACTGATTATCTTTTTTTAAACATAGATTCACAAACATTATTTAGATATGTGGGGCACACAGATCAGTCTGGATGATGGCACGCATCAAGCACCAATGCTGAAGATATCACTATTGCCACACAAGATGTTTGGCAAAGACACACACCAGAGTCAAACACTTTGAAAATCCATAAAGCTTTTACAGTTGCAATGCTTCCTTTCAGCTGTATCCAGGGCTCTTCTCTGGTGGCATTTTAAAAAAGTTACTGGAAACAGCAATAGTGGCTTTCTCGGCTGCTGGTGTTTTCCCTGTCCACTCAGAGTTCTGGGATCTCACAGATGTTGTTGCTGGTAGCTCTGACTCTGTTGCATCCATGCGGACAGATAAAGTTGCTGGAATAAAAATTGCAGGAAAGGGGGAATAGAGGAAGAAAGCAGAAAAGAACAATAAAAAGAAATGTTAGAACAAGTGACTTGATAACAAGTGTCTCATACATATAATTTTTTACATGAAGGTGTTATTTACTGAGTTCACACAAGTTCCCCTACCAAATACCTTTGAAATACACATTCTTGATAGCATTAACACCTTTGCCCCAATTGATTCTCACTTTCAGAACTCCAAGTTCCCAGTCCACTAACTAGTTCCCTTAGTCATAGCTCCTGCTGAATGAAAATCAAGAGCTTTACCTGTCCCATACCTAAACTGAATCAATTCATAATCACTAAACTGAAGATAACTTGATCTCTTCACAATGACTCAATTAACACTGTATCTGAGAATTTCAAAGTCTCTGAAGATTCGGCAAATTTCAGGTTTCAAAGCTCAGTTAAAGAGGAAAACATACATCTCCTTCTTACCCAGTAAAGGCAGTATCATGAACCTCCACACATCTAATATGGTAAATCAGCATATTTTATCAAGAAGCTACTTGCTAGGCTAGCTTGGAGTCCATTCTCATTTTCTCAATACAATCACTGCTTCAAAATCGGACAGGCTACAAAAAGAGCAAAAGAGATTTGCAGATACATAGCTCAACCCCATCACTCACCCAAATTTCCAAAAGGACTGTCAGAAACCTAGAGACAGCAGAGTTTACTCCCATTCTCAATCCTTACAAGCAGAACAGGGCAGGATAAAAAAGGTGTAACTGCTCCAGAAGTCTTTGGGGCAACCAGAATATTTTGAACAAGTAACTGCTCTAGTACAAAACACATATCCTTTTCATCATATTCTTTAACAGATAATAGCTGTTAACGTATTTTTATTAGAAATCACATCTGCTGCTCTGTAGTGGATGAAGGATAGAGGCCATAACAAGCCTCAACTAGAGGACTGATGGCTTTGAAATTTAAATAAGAAGTTGGTTCAGTGTTTGAGGTTCCACACTCAGTAGATCTGGAACCCCAACAATCCTGCTTCTGTACATCCAAAACACTGAATCATTCCCTTACCACCACAACAACACAGCTGATAACAGCACGCTGTATATTTTACCTCTAGCCCATCAACTTCATCTGAAGGTCATACAAAATGTGCAAAAAAAAGTAAGTCAAAGTCCTTAAACTAATAATCACCACTACACTATGGGCCCCTTGCTACCAGCCTCCCTTCTCAGGCTCTCCATCTTTGTTCATAAAAAGAAAAAAAAGCAAAGGACTGAAACAGGCTGCTTGCTGCTGGGTACCATCATGCCACGACAAAGAGTGAATGCATTAGCAAGAAACAGGAGAGGGAAAATTCATCAAATTGCTACTAGTCATCAGACTGTTCTCTGCTAGGCAGCTTCAGAGCCTGCTAACTGCCACCTTTCAGAAATGATTATTTTTCACAAGCTAAGTGTGAATACACGCCAAGGCACACAAAAATTATGCAGACTTTTACCACGGGCTCACTGCAATACCTAAATAGGATACCAGTTAACACGTACAATGCACATGTATAGGGGACTGGACCACATAAACATCAAAATCATCAGTGTAAAGCTGGATAATTGTTCACCGTTTATTTCATGACCATCTATACTTGTGGCCTATTCTGACAAACAGAAGATAGACATTACAATATTATACAGTATTTTTCAGACAAACTCTACTGTGCCACTGAGGACATTATTCTACATCTATTGCACTGTAACAGAAAGTAACTAAACGCAAGGATCCTATCTGTGTCTTCACTCTTAGATCACTGAAAATTCAAAGGACCTTTATCACTGCAGACTTTTCTCCTCCCTAGCTACTGGCTGTTGGTCACTGAATTGTATGAATTTCCAGTGCAGCGAGTCTTACATCCACCAAATTTCCTTATTCTACTGCCAAACTACACCGGCTAGACTTTTGTTTTAACCTGGTAAAGCTTCATTCTTTTCAGGCTCACACACTGTTCAATTGTGTAGTGAGGAAAGCACTAACTTTCACTTTCAAACTCTCTCAATATTTGCATAGTTTTGCCCAATTTAATTTTTATAACAGTCACTCCCTGAAGTGTAAATGAATTCTGAATTTTCTATTCATTCCTTGTTGCTCTCAATATCCAGGTCTTTTTCCAAAATGCTATTCTTTAACAGCTATCTCAGTTATGGTATTCAGGCCAGGTTAGCCTCAAAGGGCAGACTAACACCACAAGTTCAATGCTACAATACAATAAAGACCTACGAACTTTTGCTACAGTAATGAATGTTTTCTGATGTTCATACAAGGGTCTCTCACAAAAGATGACCAGAACCCATAAATATTCACATTCATGAAAGTACGTGAGAAGACATGGAATAAACTTAGTTTGCTTGGCTCCCAAATAAACATGTGTCTAGCTCCCTTCTCTTATTCCTGCAGCTAGAAGGGAGATAGCATCCACATCTCATATGCCTTTTATTAGCATCTTCTGATTTCAGCCAAATTCAACTCAAAACTTTCTGTGTATGGTGGGGGGTGAGGCGACAGGGGAAGATTTGTAGCTGCATGTTTGAGAAAGAAGCTAAATTCATCACAATGACAGGGGAGAGTGTTGGCAGAGATTTGAGCTATTTATTCTTTTAGGAAAATCCTATAAAGAATGACATGAGGAAGCCTCTATCTGCAGTCTTGTTCATCACACTGGTGAAGAGTCCGATAACAGATGTATGCAGTAGCGTGATTTAGTGCCAGGAGCTGGCCCCTGATGTGTATTAATACAGCGGCAAAGCGGAACGAGCCCCTCTTCATCACTCATCTCTATAAAAGAGGTGGAATCCGAGATGGCCCGATGTTCGGCAGAGCAAGCCCATTTGTTCTGCTGACTGATGGAGCCAGCTCAGGCTGTGTCCTTCACCTCCATGGGGCACTCAGGTTGCAAAAAAGGAGATCACTGAAGCAGGACCTGGTCAACAAGTGCAACGAGAGCAGTTGGACTCAGCAAAGGAACTATTTAAAAGTGAAGAAATCCAGCGCTCTGTGTGCCTGCAGTGACATGCATGGGCCTGCATTCTGGTTCACCTGTGTTTTAATCTTTTTCAGAAGAAGCAAAACACCACAAACATAAAAGGCCTCTGTAGTGAGAAAATGAGGCTGCCATCATTTGTCAGCTACAGGGGAACCCCAGTATAAGACATTTATGTAGAAGCAAATAGATGCACAGCATGGGACAAAAATCTGTATCTATTTCATCAATGTCTAACAAGCTTGAGTCTTCAGTTACGTCTACATTATTGCAGAGTAATCCTAGGCATTAGTAATTCCAGAGCCAGATCATCTTTGACATAAATAATGTCAGATTTCAGAAGTTTCCATGGCTAGGTTGTGCTCCAGCTGCAATTGGGAGACTGCTGTAGAAAGTCAGCAAAGACACAGCTTCAGTTACCCAATCATAAAAGTTTCTTTCTGCAGTTCAGTACTGTAGCAAACCCTGCCCATAGCTGTTAATGTTGCTAGTGATATTTCTAAACAGGTTCTAAGGAAGAGATCTTTACAATTTCTGACCATTAAAGACCTTGCAGATCTCTTGATGATCAGCATAAGCATCCTGTCTGAATTCCCATAACTAAACTCTTCTTCCTTATTTCATAATATATAATCTAATAAAACAAAACAAAACCAAAAAAAAACCCCCAACCAAACCCCCAAAACCCTTCAAAGCTCTGTGCTATTTTCCAGTAACGAGTTCCACTCCAGATGCAGAATCAACTTTTCTGATGAGTAATCAATCACTTTCCAGAAATATACCACATGAAAATAAATCAGCATTTTAATTACTACATTCCCAGAGCAAGAAAAGTGACTATTTTTATTCACAGGAGTAAGACAGTTCCCAGAGAATAGGTGGTCTCACCCAGCAATGATACCAAAATAGACAGATTTCTGCCTCTGTGCAAGTGTCTAGAAGCACCCTGCAAAAGGGCACCAGAGCCTCCAGCCAATGTCAGCCCAACGCTTAAGGAATGCACCATGTATATTGATAACCTCCTTATCATCATATACTGCATAATTTAGAAACAGAGGAAATAAGACCTTATGAAAAAACAGATTATTACTTACTGTACAGTGACGCAATGTAAATTATATTAACTTGCCATAGCTGCATCATCAAAGATTTGTTTACTGGGCATCTTTCAATGCTAAGCAGAACCACCTGATATTCTCTCACACACATTTTTCTAGTTTCAAATCAAGATAATATTATTTTGATTACTGTGACTCTGGCACTTTGCTCAAAAGGGACATGACTTTAGAAATGCTAGCACATAGATAAATCCCGGTTACCTGATGCTGGGCTAGACATGGAAGCTACTGCTGGCTTTCGTTTCCTCTTGATGTCCCTTGAATATGGTGGTCCCAAGTGTACATGTGCTTGCCTACAGAGAAATTAAAACAAATTGAACTCTGTCCTGGTATCACCTTCCTACAAGATTGTGGACAAACAACCTTCAATTCCCATTTTCCCATCAGCTGAACTAGCAGGCAATGCAAACCAGACCTTCTCAGGGAAATGTTACTCACATTCTTCATTAATATACCATTATGCTGCTATTTCTTCTAAGAGCTCATGCACACAAACTGCTCAGAAGAGTAATTATTTCTTAGCCTTTAAAGGATCTGGTTTTGTATTAAACTTAAAATAACTCTTTGCATAAGTAAAGATGTGATCAATTAGTGATACGACCCATGTCCTACCATTACTTCTGTACAAGCGTAACAAATGTCTGAAAGATTGCTCTTTAAAGAAATTGCATATTTGCTCCTTTATTCAGAAATTATTTTGCACCTCGTTTAGTACTGTAGAGTTACCTTAGTATGTACCTATATTCCAAATGTCCATGCAGTGTTTCCACTTAAGTAGTAAGTTCATAAAGTTAGGAACACAATACTGTCATGCATTTTCAAAATCATTATTTCCTTACCAAATTGCTGTGAAACAGCTGAATCTGGCTTACAGTAATACAGCCTTGCTGCACCTGTTAACTGGCTCAAAGGCAAAAATCCATCCCAGTCATATCAACTATTAAGTCTGAAGCCTACTGATGACCACTTCAGTTTAACTATTTGCCAATTAACAAGAAACCTGCATTATTGGTAATGATTTGAACTAAGAACTCCTCCAAGTTCTAGACGTCAGAAGTTTAATTCAGAAAAGACAATCTTGGCAACAAATCAAGAGAACTTTCTCAAATACAATCCATAATGGATACAAATGCATAATTTAGCAATGACGTTGAGTTCAAATCCCTGCTTTGTCTGAGGTAACAGTTTCTTTGGCAAGTTCCTTGGTCCACTCTCTGCGTCAGATCTGACACGCAAAATGCAGAACTATAGTGCAAATAAAAATCCACTAAAGGTTGTGAGATGCTTACATGGTGTAAAGACTAGAACTGTGTAAACTCTGATGACAAGTGATGAAAAGCTTCTGTGTCTTTAAAGTTCATTACTGTGATTTTAAAAAAGCTGAAATTTAACAAACTCGCTTATCAAGTACTGAAATGTTTTACAGGCAACAAAAGGAAAAGCTCACAACTTCGTAGTTCCATGTAAAAATCTATCCCTCCCTCAAAAAGCAAAATATTTATAATATATACAATTTTAGACACTGAATGCATGCAAAACTAACGTGTGCTGTTGTAGCTAAACAGAACACTGTAAGAAGCACAAAAAAAAAAAAAAAAAAAAATCCTACACCAGCCAAGACTATAGCTTGTTTGAATGTTGCTGGGTCTACCTAATTATCTGTAACAAATACACAACCACAAAATAAGAAAGAAATACCTACCATTCTGTCTTCTCAACTAAAATTTAAAAGTACTACAGAAAGTCTACAAGATATGTGATGTAAATCTGACATTAACAAATAGTTTCAAAAATTTTTAAATTGGCTTAAGTTTCACTGATAGTCAGTTTTTCAAATCTGGGGATGCATATTAACATTACCAGAAACGGAAGTCTCCTGAAAACACAAGCTAAAGGCTTTTGAAAACACCAGCTCACCTATAGAGTGTATATTCAAATCTTGTGTTTGCACACATAAGTGACCTAACCCCTAAGTGACTTCATAAATGTTAAAACCTGCTTTTGTACATTATGATGATAGTGGCTATATACTATTTTAGCACAGTTCTACCATATATTCTGAAATATCTAGGCACACATAGCCCAAGGAATCATAGTCTTAAGTGGAATTTAAGATTTTTAATTTGGATCAGTGGCATAGTATTAGATTACTAACTAGATGACTATAGAATTATATACAATAATCCAACTCATTTTATCACATAATAAGGTTCCCTTTTTAATTTTATGAACTAACACCAACATTAGTCAGCTGATCCTTGGTGGAGGATCACTGTAGACCAGCAAAGAAGTATTCACTATCATTTCCAAGAGACTTCATGCAATTTTTCCCATTTCAGAAATGTTACAGCTAGATTTGAATGAAAGCTCCTAGCACCCAGCTCCATGCTCAAACCACATCTACCCTTGCCTCATAATTGTAGGGGGTAAAAAAAAAAAAGAAAAATGAAAACATAATGAGAATCTCAAAATTCCCTCTTGTAATGAAAGCAAAGGCAAATCATCCAGCTGGAGACTAACAGCAAGGACGCTGCATCTAGCAGCCCTGCCTCTAACACACATAGGCTCAGAGGTCATAAATTGTATCTGTAACATGTATTTCATTCAGGTTTATCCCTTATTGATCACCCACACTTCAGTTAGTAAATCAGAAACCTATTGATTACTCACTGGCTCTGACTGACCTGGTGGTAAAAGTGTCAGTTTCAAGTGGCTGGTGCACTTTATGGGCACCATAAATCTGCATACAGGGAATCTCCAGGTGGTAGGTAACTTGAGAGAGAAAGGAGCAGAAGAATGCATGCAGGGATGATAGTCCCCATTAAAACATGGGTGTCTGAGGTATGATTTGTGAAATAAGCGGGTTTTTGGAAGATACCACACTTTTCAATCTACATTTTCAATCACAACCTTGCATACAGGTGCTATACTGGTAAGAGGACAGAACTGGTGAATCCCAGTTTAACAGCAGGCTCCTAGAAACACCACCACCAGAAAATGGGTATGCACAGCACACAACACTGCAGTGGACAAACAGAACTATAAATTGTGAAAATGTCACTGACAGGCTGCAACCATGAATTAGTTTTTTCTGCCAATGTTGAATTTTAACAATTCTTCAGAACAGTTAAAAATTATTCTGAAGTAGAATGGAACAGGGCTGAGAGAAAAGGCTGGCAGAAAATGCACATTTGTGCATTGTCACAAGCCCATCTATGAAGAAGTCTGAGGCACAGAGCTTTGTGGGATGAAAGATATAGGCCTAAACTGAAAAACTAGAAGGGTATTTATTCTGTCCTTACTGGCTTTCAATTTCTTTCGCTAGGCTTCTATATACTTTCTTCAACATTGCATAAACAGTAATAAGAAAATAACTGCTTGGTTACTTTTGGACTACGGCTGGTCAATCATACGAAAAAAACGAAGTCACAATGTACAGTCACAGTTGCATCTGGTAGAAGACCAGAGACTAATGTGAAAACCTCGTTTACAGTCTAGAGAGGACTGAAATTCTTACCTGTGAAGAGAAAAAGCAGAACACACCTCAAGAGACAAAGCAGGATCCAAGGAGCAGCTATCCTGATGGCTGCAATATATCCAACTCACACAGCAGCCTCTCACTGCCAGGAGTTAGTGAATGAAAAATTACACACGCATAGAAAAAATGGTTTTATATGAAAAGCAGTCTATAGTGTCTTTCTGACAGTGATGATTATTTTTTTTAATGACAAGCTAAAGGAATTATCCAGGAAATATGGATGTGTCTCTTGTCCTTAACATAGCACTCAAGGTACCCAATTCTACATGCAGGTCATGCTAGAGAAAAAGCAGGCTTTGCTCTGCAGAAAGCTGAGACTCATTGCTGTCTCTAATGTGTCAGAAGGAATGTTTCCTTTCTTTTCTTTTCCACATATTTATTCTGTGAACTGTAATTGCACACACTGGACTTCCATCTCACTCCTGCATTTCAAGGTGACTATGTGGTGGACTAGAGAGTCACAGGAGCTTGCCTTTATTTTACATCTACCACAAGGTTTCAAAAGAAAATTAGGATTGGCAGTACAATTTGTGGGAGACAATACAGAGCACAGACAGACACCAGCCCACAAAGAAATGTACTGAACAGCATCAGGTCCCTGAAACCTTCACTATCTATGAAGAAAATTCTAGAGAGAGTGGATGTCACAATCAAAATTCAGGTTAAAACCCACCTCAATCTCACAACGGCAGACTCTGAGCAAACGCTACGGAGCTAACTGCGATAGTCTGTAGCCTTCTTGGAGGCAGGAAGCATATTGCACACCTGGGGGTGTATGCCTCTCGCTGTAACCTCGCATCATCCAGTTTCTCTGCTGACAATCTTTATTCTAACCCTATCCTTGGAGGAAGCAAAGTACTTGGATTATGCAGTGAAAATGAGAAGCAGCCATTAATCTACTGTCATACAAACAAGGGATGCTATTATCCTCATGTTAAAATAAACGTTCAATAGAGACAGCCTTCTAACAAGGATACTGCTACTAAAACTCAACACAACCCAGCTGTTGCTGTTGTGATGCTATATTCCCAGCGAATACAGGCCAAATAAAACGCTTTCTCTAAGCCCTGAGGTGTACCTGAGGCTGTTGATTTACAAAATCAATAGTAAAAGCAGAGTTCTTCCACCTCTTTGACTACAGAATCAGTTGGGCACCAAACCCTTATCTGCACATAATGTGCAAATCAGTACAAGTTGCTCATCCAATCCGCACTCAAAACTCCCACACATGCAAGTTGTTCTTGCTATCACAGCGCAGATATTTCCCAAGCACAGGAGTCTTGTCTGCCCTGCAGAGCTTCATGGGAGAGCTTCTAGAGCACGCTTCCAGGTTAGAAAATCATGAACAGGTCAGCTCACTTCTTAAATTAACTGAATCTCACAGGTCTTCATGCAGCAGCAGTATGTTCCCCAAGTAAGTATTCTAATGACACAGCAATTCCATTCCTAAAAGTCTGTGTGTGACAAATGCAAGTGAACACATTTTTTTCTAGTTTTCCATGTAAGCATTCTAGGCAGAGACAATGTGATCCCATATATTGCACTCTCTATTTTTATACTGAATCACATGATATCTGTGTCAGAGAGTCTTAAATTTGCCGCCCGCTGAGTACACAGATTTGATAATGGCAACATTATAGGCAAAGAAACAATAGCAAGTAAACAAAATTCTGAAGCCAAGGGGAATTTATTTTTTTCCCTCCAGAGAACTGGGAATCACCAAAATGGGAGCATTAGGCCTCAGACAACTGCATGTGACACTAGGTTGATGGCTGCTGTTCACTGCGTGCCTGTCAGAAGAATTCAGTTATATCCCCAACTGGAATATCAGCCAGGCTTTTGCAACAGAAGACGTGAAAGTGCTCCAGTTAACTGGAAAGAGTTTAAAAAAAACTAGGGAGAAAGATGCATAAAGCAGTTGACAGCAGACATTTTTACATACAGGCAATTCCATGAAGATGAAGATGTGTGGATAGGTTGCATGGAATGAACTGGATACTGTCTTGCTCAAGAGGTAAAGCATGAAATTGTGAAGATCCATTCACTCCTTCAGCTCCCTGGGAAAAGGCTTGGTATTATAGGGATTGCCTGCACTTCCACATGCTTGGGTAAGAAGCAGAAATGTCAGAATCTCTGCACAGATACAGAAGAAGAAGATTAACATTGACAAGTATACTTCTAGAGCTCTAGTTAGAATTAGAGACAATCAAGCCTTTTCACTGTAACAGCATCAGCAAATCCAGGGTACAGAGCAACTGGAAGTTTACTAGGAGATGGTCAGTCACACCTTTAAATCTTTATCCCATGTTCCAGGCAAGATGACGTACTTGCTTCTAAGCCCAATCAAACTCTAGGTCTACAGTTAATATTAACTGAGAGTACATGCAGAGCGATTTTCTTTAATTCATCTGTACTGTTCAGAGGTCTAACATAATTCTTCAATCTCCACCTTCAAAATGTACTTGCCATCTGAGGTCCAGTTTTTCTGTGACCTCTAGTAGGAACATTTAATTGAGTTTTTCACCCACAAACCTATTTTCAAGGCTAGCCAAACATAAATAAATAAATAAATAGCATTAGAGACAATTTATCTTCTACCTCCCTCTCTTATTCTATCTGCTATTCAAACTCAAATTGAAGGGAACATTGACTCTAGGCTCTTCTGAAACTCTTATCCTGCCTCAAGGGAATAACATTCCAGTAACCAACAACCTATATCTTCCCACTGAGAGAGTCATAGAATAACCAAAATCTAACAAGATATTCTGCTTAAGCTTGTACAAAATCCTCTTAAGTAGAAGGACTTCAAGAAGAAAATTCTGTTCCTTTCTCCCACAGAGGTAAACGGGCAGAGGGGAAAGGGGGAATGATCACATGGGTTGTCCATACAAGTCTCTACTTGCTTGCTTTTAACAGCCTGTATCGTGAAGCCGAAACCTTAACAGACAAGACATGATTAGCAAACGCTTTGTGCTCTTAAAGGAGAGTAATTATAGGCATGTGAAAAGAGGAAGAGATCCCTGAGGTACTCTTCCTTGCTTGCCTCCCAAGAGGCAGCAGGGCCATTAAAAATTCCATGATGAAGAGGAAAAACAGCCTGGGAACAGCCAGGAGGCAATACAGCAAATTAATACACCAGCTGTCCCTCGGGAAGACTGCAAGAAAGGCGGAAACTCTGCTCGCTTCACAAAATAAAATTATACCACTAATGATAACAGTCACCACACACACAAAACTGCTTCTAATGATGGGTGTGAAATTCCCAGTGCTGTGCATACACTTTGAATGAAATCTCTTCTTATCACAGACATAAAGCAAGAAAGGTAATCTTGGTAGTGTACAATTTATACAGCTTTTCAAATAAGACTTCTCAAGGATCCCTCCACACAGAGCTTTCTCTTTGACAGTGAAAATTTTTTCTTGAACACCATCAGTGCTCAGTATTCTGGCCTTCAGCTCTGCTTAAACGAACACTGGGTTACCAGTCTTCCTGATGAATTGTACTTCCAGGTGAACTGCACTCAAACCCACAACTAAGACAAAGAAAACATTTCCGTGGCAGAGAAAAGACTCCACCCAGTAACTATACTTCACTGAACACATTTGTGATAACAGAAACTACGCAAAGAGAGGTAACTTTGCATGTCACAGTAGACAGCAGGTTGAAAAAATTGGATGTCCATAACATCAAGACAGTTTCTTCTCCAATATATTTCATATCATTCTCAGGGGATTACCTTCCTTGTACACACATATCATTTTGACAAATTTCTGAACAGAGGACGTGATGCAAACTGTTAGGAGCTTGCTAAACCACAGACTCCTGGAATTGACTCCATCCATGCTAAAAAAAGGAAGATGTTAACTTGTGTAAGAAAATGGGCTACTAATAGGCTTGGCTTTTGAAGCACCTAAAGCACAACTATTTTCAAGAAAACATTTCTGTGAAGGACAATTTCCTTCTGTGCCCTTGGTAGCATCTTTACATAAAGCAAGTACCTTGGCACTAAAGAGTTCAATCCTACCATAGACATGGGGCCACATAATACATTCATTCTTTCCATATTTCTTTCTCCTATAAAGATTCTTGAGCACGTTTCACATGACAATGTGAAATTTTACTATTTTCTCAAACTATAGGCACTTGAAAGTACAGCCTACTCTGGGATGGGACAATTTCTCTGCCAACATTCAGTTACAATTCATCAGAGATCATGTTTGTCAGGACACCAATCACCTGTTCATTAGAAGAAGGAACCAAGCATATATTCTTGGGCTATCTAAACTACATATTCAGCAAAGCAATGTTAACATGATTGCTCCAGGTTTAGGAATTCCTTGCCATTATCAGTAGCTATGGAAAGCGCCTTCATTGATCATCATAAACGTAGTGACTTTGCCCTGTTTGAATTTGTGAGCAGGATTTGTCTAGCTCTCTATTCTGGAATACAAACTTCTGTAGAGCACGAAGTAAAACATTTGAGGCATAAGAAACGTTATCCTAGCTGTAAATAAAGAGCTCAATCAATCTTCTTGCTTCATAGGCACAAAACATCCCAGAGTGGGGCAAAAGCACAGAAAGGAACCAATTTGCTGATGCACCATTTTCTGAATTTTTTAATTTTCATCCAGTTGAATGTTTAAGAGCTAATTTCTTCTTCCCTCCCCCTTTCCAGCTTTAACATGCTGGCTACAGCAGCATGAGGTCATGGTGCGACATCACAAAATTCCCTGCAGAAGCCAGTGGGAGGAGAGGCTTTGCTGGGTGGGTGCCAAGCTTTCGTTCAGACACATACAACCTCAGTACATTTTTCATGCTCTATTTGCTAATTAACAAGGGAAAGAAAGCCATGAAGCTGAAAGTCCAGACATTTCTTTCAGATTTGGTCCCTCGAACAAGCATATAAGCAGAACCGTGTTCCCGGCAAGTCTCTGTCTCTTTGCACAAGGAGAGAGCTCAAGGGCACCTTACCTTTAGACAGTCACCTGCAGCACAAGAATAGGAGTCACCTCCAAGACCGATACTTGAATTTAATTTAGGATTAGTCAGCAGAAGGTATCTGAACAGCATATTAACCCCAACTATGCACATTCAAATATACCTCAGTGTTTGGCCAGACCAGATCCAAATTTCAGCTACAGCCAGAGCAACATCAAGTCATTAGAGGTCACCCTCAGGTGAGCTGTGAATCTGCTCAGAGGGTCTAATTTAGGCACTCAGGATACCAAAATGCCTCAGCATGTCACCCATATAAGCTTGTCAGCACTTTCCCTCTCATCTTGTTCCAATTTTAATAGTGGGCCCATTTGTAACTATACAACAGACTTGCAGCAACTCACTGCACAACCCAGAACAGATCGCATTTATTTCTAAAAGCACAGTATGTTATGCTGGTCTGTCACACACTGTTCCATATACTCTTAAGTGCTTAGTGTATTGAGACTCTCAAATAATCTGCATTGGTACATTTTATACAGGCCTCCTAGGAAAAAGCGCATTAACTTCCAGGTCCATGAGTATTGTTCAGGCCACACAGTACTACTGAGAGAAGCGAGACAACCCCAAAAGAGCAGAGCAAGAGAGTTACCTGGCAGCGCAGTGTGCTGGTGAGCATCTTCGGTGGGAAGCATCAGCAAGCACATCCAAAGAGTACAGAGGAGATAATGGATTGAACTGGAAAGTCAAGAGATTTTATTTAAGCAAAGCAGTAAAAGAAATAGTCTCCAGATACAGCTGTTCAGATCTATCCCCTATATTTGTTCCTACAGTATAAGAAGACCTTTGCAACACATTGGGGGCTGAGACTAGGCAAGAACTGACTTTCACTTCAGAAAACAGGCTAACATGGGATGCAACAGCAAACCTCAGAACCATCTTTTCACAACAGTCTTATAAGCACACTCCTCTTACAGCTTGCACTATTAGAAATGCTGGCTGACTAAGAGGATACCCGAATAGCTCTACTGTTGCATGGCATAAGCAAAAATTCTGCCTCCCTTTTGGGAAATCTCATGTCTACCCTAACAGTGTAGAGAAAAAAGTCACTGTTATTAATGGTGCAAGCACAGAACTTCCCACAGAGCGCTTCCAATATTCCTTATTGGAAGGTTTAGAGTAGTTAGGTAGTTTCCCTGGGGTATCTGTATTACACCTTCACTCAGTATCTCCTCTTTATTTATAATTCACACCACAAGTAGGTAATTAATTTCCACCTGCTTTGCGAAGAGCTACACCAATGTCCGCAACACTTTTCTTATATTACTAGGATTACTGAGACATTTTGAAAAATAAGGACAAATGAATAAACCACAGCTGCAGCAGGACTCAACATAAAAGCTATCAACAACTCTAGAACTCAGGACCAGGCCTTTGACTTCAACCTTTCTGAGAAAGAAGAGGCACTATGTACCACAAAGCTGCTGCTGTCAGGGAGCTCCTCCTTACGTTGAACTGTTAGTTTACTGTGCATGAAGTAACACTGCTGCTGCACAGAAGGGAAGAAGCACCAGTAACCCTCTGCAGCTGATTTCAAGTTCATTTAAGAGAAAATAAAGTAACTTATTTTTACCATTTTAAAGCTTATATATTTATCATTCTTTAGCAATATAAAAGTGGTATGTAAAAAGTTCTCATTAGCTGAAAAAACACAATTGCACAACGGCTTGAAAATTATTTCTTACCATATATATATTTAGTCACTTGAAGGGTAAAACTGATTTCAATCCTACTGCCCACCAACCAAAAAACAACTTGCAAAGGAATAGAAGGGCATATGTGTGACTAGGAACACTGTTACAACATGACTGCTGAAACAGAAGACCCCTTTTGCTTTCTGCTATCAAGAACCCAAGCTCTTATATCTTAAGCAAAAATGCCTCATGGTACTGAAGCTATGAAAGACTTAATGGAGAATATGAAAGTGCCTACACAGGAGTTTCAGTTACAAGAATGTCTATTTCTCTTGCTTACCACCTCTTACATTTTCCTGTTATGGCTAGCATAGCATTTAACCACAATCAGCTCACCATTTTTTTTTCCCCTTCTCTGTTGATGAGACTATCAGGTAGAAGCTTGAGCCAAACACGGCAAAACAAAGCATTTAAAAAGGGAAAAATGTTCCAATTCCTATGGAACTTTGAGAGGCCAAAGCTCCTCCTGTCAAGAGGCATTTTCCCTCCCACTTACTGTTAGAGAGGAAGGCCTACACTAACCTGAAACTGGGAGATAAACAAAAGGAGTTCCTGAGCTATTCAGTTTAAACAGACAATACAATGCCTGAGATACAGGTTGTGTTCAAAGTCCAGAAGACATCAGTTACAAAAATGAGATGGGACAGGGCTGCCTTACCTCATATGCACAGGCCACAGTGTGTGGGAAATCAGAAGCCAGCACTTTGTTGTTTCTAGAGAGAAGGAAACCAAGAAAATAAAAAAGGTAGTGTAGAGTCAGCTTACCTGGTTGCGTTCTCTCCTCCCCATGGATGGTAACCAAAAACTGGAAGGAGGAAGAGTCAGAAGGACAGGTAGAAGCAATGCCAAGGAAGGAACAAACACGGGCGGGGAAAAGGAGGGTTGAGAGTAGGGAGAGAAGGGAAAGGGAAGAACAAAGATGGAGAAAGAGAAAGATTAAACAACAGCAGGACTCATATTAAAAAGACAAATTTCAGCTCCAAGGAAGAAAAATGGATACTAACAGCTGGTGAAGGCTGGGCCCACTGCACTACAGTCAAGTAGTGCCATCCTTACCCATCCACTGCCCAACAAGAATAGCAGTAGAGTGATGCCAAAGGATAGGCACCATGACTATTTCTGGTGCTGACTGTAATTTAAATATACTAATTAGGAAAGGAGACAGAACACCAAAGAAAGAAAAAGCAATTTCACAGCTGCCTTGTCAGCATCATTTCTGCAGTCTGGGTATGCACCCATAGCGTGACTCCACATAAAAGCTTTTTAAATAACTAACGTATAAGGCTCAGTCTTCTCAAACTGTGGAGAAGACCTACAGTTATTGCAATGGCACATTATAAGGGATGGGGAAAAAAAAGCTGACTGTAACCAAAAGGCCATTTTGAGCTGTCTTCACCCACTGAGGCAGCCTTACAAATAAAAGGGAAGTCAGCACTTGCAAATAAGAAAATAGAGAAGCCATCAGTAGAAGACTCCCATTCCACAGGTCACAGCACGCATATGTTAACACCCAGCTCTTCATTCCCTTCATTTCCAGGAGGAAAGAGGACCCTATAGTTCTCCCTCCCCTCCTAAAGTTGTACACAAAAGCTGTTAAGAGCCTTACTCTTTCTGGCGTGGATCACTACCAATATGACCTAGCCTCTCGGTGCCCAGAGTGCTCATGGAGGTCTCCTGAAACACAAAGACATGTAAAAGGTTGTAGACTCTCACACAGTGAGCAGACATAATAGTTTGCTGCTGCCAATAAGAACAAATCTTACTTTCCTGGGCCACATCCTTTCCTTCCCAGCCCACTGTCAGCTAAACATATTCACTCTGAGCTGGTTTACCTGATTAGAATGGCAGAAAAATAATTCTGTTTTATTCGTAGGGCTTTGTTTTTATTGTTTTAGTGACAATATTTACTTGCACAAGGGCACATCAAGGGCTGTACCAGTACAAAGTATGCAGCACAAGGATGCAGTGAAGAACAGGGGAAACAGCTGAGAAGCACTTATTTCCAGGCCGCTGAGGTCAGCAAGCCCAGAAACAGGCTGAGAGACAGAGCATCACGATTTTCCACCAACAATGGCAATTCACCAAACACTGGGAGGATGCATGAAGCTTTGCCCTTTCTGAAAGCAGCAATTCAGCAGCAGAACCTCTAGCAGCTAAAGAAAGCGTAGATTGCAGGAAAAAGGACTTGCTCTGGGAGCATGTTTCTCCCTGTGAGACATTGCCCTGTGTAAGTGCTTGATACTGGTGTACACATATACACACAGCCTGAAGCAGTAGCTGTTCATATCTGCATAGCAGCTACCTCCAAGAAAGGAATACAGTTTGCAGTAAGGGTTTGAAAATGAGGGTAAAAGGTTTCACAGGTAAGATCCTTCACAGTTTGTGCCAGGTAGACAGGCAAAACACACTCAAAGTTTGGGAGGAGTTGCAGCAGGGGTGAAAGATGGGCTATTTGTTACAGCAGGAAAATTATTAAGTTAAAGTGCCGTAATGTTTAAATTTACGGTTTATTACTGTGTAAATTACAAGCCGTACTTTTGGTAATTAGCAGCTCGCTGGCGGGGAGCTCTGAATGAAACTCATTATTTATGATTACATTTAGAGAGAGATGGGGAAGGGGGAGCAGTGACCTCCGCTGCAAATGACAAAGATCCCTTTAAGGTGATGAAGATGAATTAAACAAGTAAATATTATCCTTCTCATTTGGATCATTAGAGGTGCTGCCAAGAGGCCCAGCCACTTGCAGGTGGCCTGAGGAATCCTACCCAAAGTCAGTCTCTTGCCAGCTGAGGATTCATATTTTAATAGCTGGTTACAACTAAGCAAGGTGAGTGGAAGAAAGAAGGGGCAAACAAGGATCTTTCAAGCGTGACTGAACAGAAGGATGAAGTTACACTCCTCTAGACTCCAGGTCCCTCTAACACACCTTGCTAATAGGCTCTCTGAAGCCAGTCAGCTCAGAATATATGCCAATATTTTCAAAACCACAGAGCACACCCAAATAAAAGTAAAGCCAAACACAGCCAACACTGTCCTTCTCAGAAACACCTTTATGACAGACAACAGCACTTAACACTCCAAGATCCAGACCCAACTGGGTACATCCCTCCCTCTTTTATACAGGCATCTGCAAAGTATTGTTTATTCCTTTAGAAACAGGACTAATTTTGTTTCTTGTTTGCCCTATATATAATAAATGTAGTCAATGGCTTTGGGTAACTTCGTCTGCATTATTGCATATACCCTTTTATTCTTTCGCCTCCCCACTAAAAATGCAACTGCTAAAAAACACCTTCCTTTGTTGCCATTCATATCAGTCTCCTTCCCTATTTAATATTTGGCCTTCTTTCACCTCTGAGTCATCTCTCTGCCCTTGTAGACTCAGATTATGAGCATGCACAAGTCTCACACCATCATCATATGGCTCCCTGCCATTCATCTTCAGACCTCCTTTCTTACTGCTTTTAGCACTGACCAACTGCTTTTGCCACATCAAACCTGCCTTAAAATCCACTTTCTCATTCAATCAACTTCTGACAATTAAACAAATTAAACAATACACAAAACAAAAAATGTACAAGGCCCCTTTCTGCAGAAAACAACTCACACAATATATCAGAATAGTACTTCAGGACTGATCAGCACTGGAAATACAAAATTATTATCTTGCAGAAGGGAATACCTTTCCAACAAGCCTCCTCCGACCTTTTCGGAGACAACGGGCAGCAGCTCCTGGAAGGCGATTCAGGCGAGCATGAAATCCTGAAAATCAAACCCAGAAAAACTGAGCAATGAGTACAAGAGATTCTTCCTTACAAAACCAGCAGGAAAAATAGTTCATAGTCAAATCCGATCCTCTCAAACTAAACGAGACAGATATGCCAATTCATTCGCAAATCATATAAAACTCCTATTTATAAAAAATAAAACTCAAGAATGTGAGCAGCTACGAGTATTTTAGTATCCCCTCCAGGAGTGAGGCTATTTTTAACTGGATCATTAGAAAAAACAGATCACTAATACCAGTTTAAATTGCAGCACCTACTCTTGCCATCACATGATATGTTCTCAAACACATGATATTCCTTATGGGCCTCACCTCTCTCAGCTGGCCGTGAAGGCAAGAGAAACATGGAATCTGAGAGCTTGTCCAGACCTGAGTCAATCCGTTCCACTTCAGATCGGTGGTCAGCTCCCCACTTAGGAAGAAGGTTGGGAACAGTGAACCCAGGAACACACTCTCCTTCGTAAAACCAATCACTTTGTTCATCATCTCCTAAAGAAATAGCATGGTATTAGCCACAAGTAACAACTATGTGCTCCATGACAGTCCCACAAAACACTACAGGTAGGCATTTCTGGATGTGAAAAACTGAAGCCTCATTATGAATTCCTTCCTGAAGAGCCTTATATTTGTATTCTGCTTCAATGATCTGCAGTAACTATGGGGCCTCACTAAATACTTTAAACTACCCAAATTCTCAGTCTACAGAATTTCCCCATAGAACAAAGCCATCTTTATAGACCTGCCTAGGGCAGCTTTAGCACTCTGTTGTGACTGCAACTAATCAGCCTTAGTTCATTGTTGTGTGATGTCTTATGCACAACTCCTTCTCTGAATTTATTACTGTGACAGAGGCAGAGGCCAAACATTTAGCACATGCTACAGGCTGCCACCGGAGACACTTCACAACAGAAGACCAGGTTCACTGAGTAAGCATAAGGAACATACTCACTGATGAGAGAGTTTCTCAGTCTCCTAAGATAGCAAAGAGGAGAGCACACAACTACTAGAAATGGTCACTCTGAGTGTAAGAACTACCTATGCTGTGAGCCTGCCTCGAAGTTTCTTAGAACTATAAACCCTCTGCAAAACTAGAGCAGTAGTAACAGAAGTCATGACCAAAGTCTCCATAAAGCAAAGTTACTGTAATGAATGCAGCTGCAGTCTAAAACTGAACTGCATGAGATACCATTCATGGTAAATCTGCCTGGCCAGAAATCTCCTGAGAGCAGTAGCATGTGAGCAGCGTAAGAAAAAAGCAGGAAGAGGGCAAAGAAACTAATACACAGCTTTTCAGTAGCTCAACTAACAAATGTTTCTGTATGTACTTCACCTTGCCTTAAAAAATGAACACACCTGACCTAGGGAAAACTCTCATTTGTCTCCATTAAGTCTCAAATCAAGCACCCCCACTTGCTCTCTCTGCCTCACCAAGTTACATTATCCCTGACTCAAGTCTTCTATGCCTACCCACCCATCTTGCCAGAAGAAGGAAAAAGAATACTAAAAAGGAAAAAAACCCAATTTATCCCAGTAAGAATGCTGCAGTCCTGCACATAAAAGAGAACACAAAAACCACCTCCCACAAGCAACAGGTAGGGCAGCCAGAAAAATTCATCTCAAAAGCTCTGATTTTTTTTTTTTATTTCTGTGATATGCCAGTTGGCCTAGCATGCTTGTGACAAATATATTTTAATATATAAATATCCCTACCAACCTTACAGTAAATTAAAATAATGCTGGACAGTTTTTCTAGGTGGCTCTAATTTGTGCAAAAACATCCCGACAGTTCCAACTTTATGAGTATAGTGCACTGTCATATCTCAACTCATTACTTTCACAAGACAAACTTCAACAATTAGGATTATATGCTAATATCACCGTAACATTCACATACCAATGTGTTTAACAAAAAAAATCTTACAATTAAATTACGAACTAGAACCATTCTCTGCTCACAGAAGTGCACTGGTAGCTGGAATTGTGAAGACAACCTATTTAATTAGCATTAGCATAAATATTACATGACATAACCTCAAAAGAAGGAGGTAAAACACCCTATATTCAACTTAAATATACTGCTGTCTTAAATTTCCCATTATTCAGTTTGGAATTGTACTAGAAGAATTTGTCTAAGGTGATGATATCTAACAAAAATAAGTTTTCTGCTCTCTCCATCTCACTAAAGTGGAGAGCTGCTGTTTATTACTTTATATCTTGAAACTGTCTAAAAAAAAGGAATGGGAGATATTATTTAACCTGAAAGTGCAACAACATTTTTAACCCTTTTAAACACAATGGTAAGCTAAAATATCTTGGCTAGAAAGCTATTATAGTGTAAACTGTTTGAACAGATAGAGGCCTGATGACTAGGATGTCAGAGCTCTTCTAGGACCTAGACAGGGAAGGCTGTAATTTGATTTTTATTTAAGTAGTATATTCTACATGCTTTTGTATACTGGGTATCCTACTTCTATTAGCAGCCAAAAGTTAATGTCTAAAACAGGTTATAAAACCAGGGCAAGTATATAGGGCAAGCATATACACTAGTATATATATATATATATACACACACACACACACACACACACATATCCTGTCTACACCAATCTTGCCTCAGGTAATGAAGTAAAAATTCTACACTTCAGTCACCATCCTACGAGTGCTCACTAATTTCAGCTCCCCCAGAACAGTCACCAGTAAAAAGAGGGGATAAAAGATTTGACTTTTCTGTTGCTTTTGAAGGATGAAAGACTGGAAACAGTTATTTTTCAGCAAGGGAAAAACCTGATATTGGAAAACTCTACTCTTAGAGAAAGTATTATAGCCACCTAAGATCACAACAGATGGACTCTACAGCCTAGCATATCATCAGAAAATACACAAGCATATTTGCTATCATTGTGTTGCCTCACACACAGATACCAGGGTCAGTAGCAAGCTAGTGGAAGCAGCATTTCCTACTGAGTGACTGATATTACTTTCTTTAGCATTCATATATTCCCAGAAGAGATGTCATCCAAATCTTAGCTTGCAAAATGTGACAGAGTGCACACCAGCAGAAGCCATGCAGAATCACAAGTCTCCAGGGTCACATGCCACCTGCTCCAAATATAAGAGCCCTGAGTGCCTAAGTACTTACTACAACCTCTCTCACACTTACTTCTGCCATATCCCCTGTAAACTGGACACAGTGCTGTAACTGATAAACACAACCAGATTACACTCCACACTCAAAACTCCTAAGAAACTGTTTCCACAACAGACATTGAAAATACTAGGCTCAATTAACGTACACAAGAGTAACGGAGCAATGTCTAAAGAAATCACAAATTGCTGTTGTCTTCTCAGCACAGTCCATTAGGTGACTTCTCAGTATAAACTGATTTTTTTTTTTTTTAAAATTGTCTCATTCGGACCACAGAGAAAACAACTAACAGATTCAGGCACTAATGGTATGTAGACAAAATTAAAAAGCCTACAGAACCAAATCATAAGATCTGTTCTTTCACTATGGAGAAGTCTAAAACTCCTCTTGTATTTCTGTGCATTTCGATAATAGCTTCTAATATTTCCAATGTTATGGATCTGATATACAAACTATTTCAGCAGGAAGTTTGTTATCAAAATCACACCTTTGTAGCCGTTAGCTCATACCTTAAACTTCTAGCCCCTCAGAGCCATTGGTCTTTTTCTCATACTTCCCTCTCTGTCCCTCATCAAACATCGACCTTTCTTTGTATTTGTAAACAAAGTAGTAGAAATTTCACAACAACACATGAGGAAAATCACAGGACAGTTGTTACCTTGGCGGCCCTCATCATTGGTAAAGAGGCCAGTATCACTGCTGCTGCATACACTGCTGGTTTCACTGGAACAAAACAAAAAAAAACCCCACATTGTTACAATTGCAGCAGACATAGAACCAAAAAACTCCCTATTACATTTTACTACCTTGTCTGAGCCCGAAAATGCTTTACATATCTCATAGAAATTGCATTTCAGATATACTGTTTGCTTTAGCACAGGACATAATTGCTTTCTGTTAAAACCTAACAATGCTGCATCACTTGAAAAATAGCAGAATCCTGTATCTAGTCTAGTTCTAAGTTATCAAAAGTAATTAATACAATAGCTTTTGCCTCAGGTACTAGAGTTAATAACCTAACTACGACACTGTCTCTGGAATACTCACTAAGAAATGAAATACAGTTAAAAACTCTGTCCTTGGGTCACTTAACAGCTACTGAAAACCCTCTGAAGTTTTCTACTTCAGATTGCTTTTTTTTTCAAAAATGATATACAGGGACATAACCCCCCCTCCGATCTGTAGCAACTTTTATTTTATTTGGAGGGAAGAGCTGCTGGCACATTCACAACTCTTCAGCTAAATACTTAAGCACAGCATTGACTTGCTGCTGCTGAATGCAACCTTGTTAAAGCACATTTTGTATTTGCTGAAGTAGTTACAGGAGACTTAATTCTTGAACTAAAGAATTAAACTAGAAATTAATGTGTAGAAAGTCATTAATTGACTGTAAAGCTGGATGAATATTTGTAGCAGAAGTACATGGTTAGGTCAGTCCCAAGCATCTGATGGCTTTAATGCTGATATTAAATCAATCCTTGGACACTTCAGGCAATACTTCCTTTAATTTAGCTGAGAGATATCAGAACAAGTAGAATCTACTTACTGCCCACCCACTTAGCACCAAGGCCTTAGATGCCAACATCAGGTATAACTCAGCACTAGTATCCATCTCCAATTAGGGTGTGCTGTTGAAAAGCACCTCTGGGTCTCTCTTTTCCAGGGAAACCAGATCATACTAGATACCAGTATCAAGCTGACACCCTTTCATTCAACAGCCTGAAGGATGAGGGGTCACAAGATGCGTCACCTCAAAGAACTACAGGCACATAATAAAACCCCATTTTGAGAGCATATCATTGCTGTTAGAACATGTACTCTAAAAGCAGAGCCAAATCAACTCATCATGTCGGATATCTACAAACTCTCATCTTCATCATCGTACAAAGGCTGTTTAAACTCAAACTTAAACAGTCTGTACTTCATTCCCACATTTCAGTATGTAAGTTAATACAAAATTCCAAATCAATCCATTACAAAATCTGGCCATCCAAACTCCCTCCCACATAAACACCATAGCAATTAGGCCAAGGACAGAGAACCACGACTCATTTGTTTCATTCCTAGCTCTCCTACCAACTCACTGAATGACCCTGGGCAAATCTCTTAGCATGTCTGCTTTCCCATTTGAAACGCTGGATTAATAGTCCTCACAAGCAGCAGACGTGAGGATTGAGTGACTGCTTCATAAGGGTTTTAGCATCCTCAGAGGAAAGGTGTCTGAGAAAGGAAAAAGCATTAAGTCGAGATTCCAGATTCTGTTAACTGTACTTTAAGTATCCTGTCGTACTGACAGCTCTTTAGTTCCTTATAGATACACGTTACTGGCAGCACTTTACTGGAATGAACTTTCACAGCTCTCAGCCTTTTCACCACCCCTTTTATACTTCAGGTCTGAACACAAACTAGACTCCTACACAAGCCTTTCTGCAGGTCCAGTAAGCACTGATTAATGACCTCCACTTGCAAAGGAGGCTACTTACCTTAACCATGAAATAATGAATGCTATTGATCCAACAAGCTACTGCTATAGAGTGTTATTGATCACCCAATCTTTGGTTAAAATGGTCCTCATTTAGCAATTTCACTGTCACAAACACCTGGAGCAAAACATGCTTATAATTAAATAGTTTGAGGGAGTTAAAGTGAGAGGTGATGGACAGAGATCTCAGGTTTCCTCCATTTATTCTTTCGCCTGAGCTATTGTTTGTGTCAGGAGGGATATTGATTTTCTATAAAAATAAGAAAACAAGAGGCACCGAGGGGCTGCAGAAGGTCAGGCTGGGCTAGAGAAGGAGGGGAAGCTGAACACTCTGTCTTTGTCACTTGCCTTCCAAGAGAAAAGAATTTTTTCTTTACAGAGAGACCGGCCTCCAATTCATCAGCTTAGCCAGGCTCTTGACTGCCACTACAGGCTGTCATCGAAATAGCTTCCTTCAAAAGGCAAAGCAGCTGTGCCACAGCCTCACTGCTTACACTCCCAGGCCAGAATACTGTACTGGTTTGGGCTGGATTAGTGTTAAATTTCCCTCATAGTAGCTCTGTGGTGCTATGTTTTGGATTTGTGGCCAAAAAGTATTGATAATACACTGATGTTTTAGTTATTGCTGAATAGTGCTTAAACAGTGCCAAGGCCCTTTTCTCCCATCGCCCCACCAGCGAGCACAAGAAGCTGGGAGGGCACACAGCCAGGCCAGTGGATCCCTGCTGACCACAGGGATATTCCATACCATATAACATCATGATCAGCAATAAAAGCTGGGGGAAAGGAGGAGAAAGAGGAGACATCTGGAGTTACGGCTTTTGTCTTCCCAAGTAACTGTTAAGCCCTCCTTTCCTGGAAATGGTTAAACATCTGCCAGCCAATGGCAAGTAGATAATGAATTCCTTATTTTGCTTTGCTTGCACACAGAGCTTTTACTTCACTTATTAAACCAAATTTATCTCAAACTAAAAGTTTTCTCACTCTTCTGTTTCCCTCTTATATCCCCCTGTGAGGGAGTGAGCCGGTGTAGGGCTTAGTAGCCTATAGAAGTTAAACCACAACTAACGCGTCAACATGAAGCCAGTAAAGTCACATTGCAGTGCTGGGTCAGTATAATCCCCGGTCTGAAAAAGTCACATTAAGAGTTATGGTACTTTAGAGTTGATTAGACAAACTGCACATCTCTCACTAGTAAGCTCATCATTCAAAGCGATTTTTCAGACAGCTCTTGTGCTGTGGTTTGTTCTGCCCCCAAGGCAAACCCAGACCATCCTGGGACTACTTAGCTTAGAACAGCAAGAGAAGGAAATTTAGCACTCAATACATTATATACATATATATATACACACACATATATATATTATTATATATACATAATATGTATATATAATATAATGCTTTATTAAGGCTGCAGAGAATCTCCAAGTGTTAGGGACAAAAGAGCATTCTACTTCTAACAGTCTTAGTAGTTAATTGTCACCTTTGGACAAATATACAAATGGCTACTTAAACTGAGACCACTTGCTTCCTATGTTGTTTCCAATATCATCTATACATCAGGCTTGAGTCATGTCATTACCTGATGACGTTGCTGCACATCCTTCCTCCTCTTGCCTTGTTTGGCTAACCATTTCAAAGATTTCGTTCACGTACACTTTGCATCACACTACTGCATCACATCTTCCTCCAGGAAAAGACTTGGTGCAGTACCACAAGCAAACTATAGAACCTACCTCCTCATTAACGATCCATATCCAAAGCTTTTTCAGTGAATGGGAGTTTATCTACTGATTACAGTAGGATTTTGATCTGACTTAGGATAAGGAGCCTTCTAGAAAGTAATGAAAATGCTGGATATTTTAGCATTTACAGAGATTCATTCCTAAGTAATAAAGAAAAGCAAGTGTCAGTGGAGGGGAAGAAAAAGAAGGTGGACAAAGTTCTGAATACAGAACTTACTTTGCCTAAAAACACTTAAGTTTTGTGACACTTCCCACTGCTAGGTGAGTAAATAGTAGTGAAACCAATTCAGTTCCAGAGTTTCATAAATCAGTAGATCACCACAGACTGCTTCCAAATACCAAAAACTGTATCAGTCCCTTTCCATCAGCTTGCAAAGACAACCATATTGTCCGCTCTCCTAGTCATGCAGTTTTCTTCTCCTTTCCTCAGGATATGCCCTTGTCATACATCTGTGCAAAGTACTTCTCTTGCTAAAGCGGAGTGAGGTAAGCACAGCCAGTTGCACTCTGCTGCTAGCAGCAAAGTGCTATATTTAGAGCAGCAGAGACCAAAGCATGATCCTTCACTGCTGTGAGGGATACTCTGCAGTGAAGAGGGTTTTATGTATTTCTCTCCCCAACTTTGACCTTCATGAGTCATAGCACAGATCACACATGTGGTGGTGGAGAGGTCAAATATTACAATCCCTAGCTTTCCAAAGAGAATCCCAAGGATTTGGCAGCAGACAGTAAATGTCATTTGATCCAGACACTTGCACAATAATTAGTTCGAGAGCAAGGGACAACTGAGACAGAAAAAAGTGATCTCCCAGCATGGTCCTCAAGTAACAGTTCAGACAAAGCTGTTTATTTACTCTTTCAAAGGCTGGCACAAATAAAGGCTGGATGAAAGCCTGCTGGTTTAAGTTCAAGTTTGACATGATAGAACAGACTCTGACTGGTGGAAAAAAAGCCCTCAAGGAACACTGTCCATCACTGCCACATCAAGTAAGGGTATCTCTCAGTCCATCGCCACTGACATGCAACGTTTAGGGGCAACACAGACATTCCCTTCCCTGGGCTACCAGCAAATAGCTCTGAAAAGATAATAGTGCTTTTAACAACTAGTAGCAAAAAAGCCATCCCCTAGTCTCTTGAAAAGGCCCGATTTGCACCCACGTTTTAAGCAAAAAATAGACGCTTTATACGGAACAAAAATATGACCACTTTTTTGCTACTTCCAGCCTGTAACGGTCACATACAAACCACACCAATTCAGTAAAAATGCAACAGTAGTCCCCTGGATCAAGACAGTCAAGGCATATTACAACCTATGCTTTTCATAGTCTCCCAGAAAATACAATTGAGAAGTTTGCACTTCCAGCTATTATCCACAAAGCACTCATCAACCAAGTGCCACCTGTCCACTCTGAAGAACTGCAGGAGCTAGACATCCACAACACTTAAATGAACATTAACACATGAACAATACATTGGATGAAACAATTACACTTCCCAAATCCACTGTCTTCTGTCTAATAGTGGCTATTACAAGTGTATGCTTGAGGAAAAAGTATGAAAACACGACAAATACAGACCGACTGTTTCATCTGTATATTTCTCAAGCTTCCAGCAGTCAGCATTTTAAGGACTTCCTGCACTGGATCTTCCATCTGGGCTATAATGCTTAACAGCCCCTGAAAAATCCGTGCTCCACATCTCCCTTTTTGGACACATTTAAATTTTTTATCTCCAAAACGTCCCAGAACAGAGTTCCAAACCAGAACAGAGTTCCAAACCTCATGTTTTATGGGCTTCCTCAATGTCTCCCACTTCTCACACGATGACAATTAGCAAACAACCAACTCTATTCACCTTTTTTATGTCATTCATTAAGGCATCTCCTTGATTTAATTCTTAGCAGTTATTTCTTGTCTAACCTGAAAAACGTCTTCATACAGAAGCAGTTTCAAAACCTCAGACCTACTATGGAGAGAATAAATGTCACTCTCAAGGGGAAAACTTCCCAAGAGTGACACACAACTTCATACCATGACATTTAAATTTCTCATTTTCATCTCTTACACAAGATTCTGCCACAAATTCATCAAAGTTCTCCAAAACCAGACACAAAGACACGCTAGATTTCACTGTTTGCACAGGCTTATCCCATAAGTACTAATCCAAGTTTCCCCCAATTTCTTTATCATTTTCCCCCTAGCTAGCCTTTCAGAACCCTTTTCCATATTCAGAGCAAAGATGCAGAGCTGCAAAGATGTTTTGACTAAGGTTCACACAGTAGCTGCACACAGGGCTAGCAGTCATGATGGGAGGGAGAGCTGATCTGTTCTTTATTACTACTTATGGAAAACAAGAAATTGAGATCAGTTCATATCAATCAGGCAACACAAGTGCCAACAGCACATATACTCCAAATCTCAGGCGACAAGCATGCCACTTCGTAGCTGTAAGGCCACAGACATTTCAGAGGGCTCCTCCTGTAACAGGAGCCAGAAATATATCAGCTTGCCAACTTTTCAAGGAAGCGTTTTGGGTCATCAGTACAGCATTGACAAGACTTGGAAAAAATCTACAGTTTAGAAGTAGCTGAGATATTTCTCCTCTTCAAAGAGAGCACAGCACCAAATAATTGTGATAAGAACTTCTAAAAGCAAGGATCAGAATTTACAAGCACCTGCAAACAAGGCAGCCATCTGACTAGCACGGGGAAGAAACTGAGATCTCACCATTCTGACATGTTTTCATCTGAGCCCTGTTTCTGTTCATCAGCTTCACACTCCATCTGCTCCTTCCTTCCCCCTTTGCTGAGGAAGGGTCTGTTCTCTCCTGATTCACAAAGGCCATGACTGGATGATGTCCAAGGAGCATTTTCTTTCCAGCGTGAAAGACGTTGTTTCTTGGCTGACTTGAACCTGCAGCCCCTCTCATAGTTCCACTCTGACACCCTGAGTTTTTGCTGGAGACTGGCAGCCACCTCTGATGTCACACGTTTGACTTTCCTTCGGCGCCTGAGTGGTCGACAGGGAGCGTTCTCTGTAAAGGAGTCTGACTCATGCCATGAGTGCTGTTTGCTCCTCAGGGTGGCACTGAGAGCTGGGTGTCGTTTGACCACTGCCATGTCATCAGAGTCACTGAAATTGGCTGTCAGCACCTCACGGCAATCCTTGACAGCTTCGTCCAGGCTTGACTCCGAGGCCTCGCTGTAGCAGCGGGCATGTTCTGCCTGATGTGTGAAGTCTGAGCGTCGCTTACGACCCCGTCTCTTGCGAAGCTGACGCCGCTGCAGCCGTGGGCTTAGGGCCATCTCTTCCCACAGCTCATCCAGCTTGTTTTGTTCTGAAGTCTGCTCTAAGGCTGAGGCCAAATCATGCACCAGTTCATCCATTGGCAATGCCTACTAAAAATTACAACAAACAATTAGCACCAGACATAAATGCTACTACCAGTACATCACTAGACTACAGTATGGTATAGCCTTTATAACATTAACCAAGTTACACACTTACTTTGGAGTTGGCTGGGAGAACCCAATGTAGGACAACTGTTGCTTCTTGGGCTAACGCTCACTCCTTCCTTTTGCAAGGGTTAAATCCTTCTTCTAAACATGGTAGCAGAGATCTTGCTATTGCAGCGGCTTGGTCAAGTGCTGCATTTGAAAAGCCCTTAAGGTTGTATCTTTTACGCTGAAGCAACATGCTCTGTTACACATCTTAAAGGTATGAGAGCCTGCAGGTAGTTTGCTACCTGGTGTTGGTAAGCCACAGAGAAGGGTTAGACCACTCAGCAAACAGATTGAGTCTTCCAAAAAGTAGATAAGGAGCAAAGCTGAGAGTAAAACAGACGGTAAAACAGTTTGCAAGCAAAACAGCAGCAAAACAAGCACACAGGACTTTGTGCTCCCTAGAACAGGGTGTACAAGCCCGAGACTGAACTCCTACTGCCAAAAAATCCCACCCCTTCTCTCTGAGGGCTTTCAGTGCGCCCATCCCAAAGCCCTGTCCCAATCCCTCTCCCTACGTGTCCTTTGCAGACGTGGGATTTCTCTTCCGACCTCCCACCGAGCTCACAAGCAGCCCCACCCCCCGGCTAAAGCACCTGCTGCCGCAAGCCGAGCGTCCTCAGCGACCCGGCCATCCCGCCTCCCTCCTCTGATGGACGAGCCCTCACCGGCCTCCCCCCACGCTCACGGACCCGCCAGGCCTCACCCCGACCCTACTCACCGACCAGCGCCCCGCTCCGCCTGCCCCTCCTCAACGGCGCTTCCGGCCTGCCCGGCCACTTCCTCCTCGCCCGCCCCGCCTGAGGGGCGGGTCTGGCGGCGGCGGCGGCGGAGAGGGTTGGCACGGGCGGGACGCCTCGCGCCTGGGCCGACTGCCACTCCTCGCCGTCGGCGCCGCCTTTAGCGCCATTACGGATCATTTATCTGCTAAGAAGGCAGCCCTTGCCTTGCAGTTGGACTCATGGAATGGTTTGGGTTGCAAGGGACCTTAAAGCCCATCTAGTTCCAAATCCCCCTGCCATAGGCAGGGACGCCTCCCACCAGCCCAGGCTGCTCAGGGCCCCATCCAGCTTGGCCTTGAACACTTCCAGGGAGGGGGGAACCCACAGCTTCCCTGGGCAACCTGTGCCAGTGTCTCACCACCCTCAGTGTAAAGAATTTCTTCCTAATGTCTAATACAAATCTGCCCCCTTCCAATTTAAAGCCATTCCCCCTCATTCTGTCACTACTTGCCCTTGTAAAAAGTCTCTCCCCAGCTTTCCTGTAGTCCCCTCAGGTACTGGAAAGCTGCTACAAGGTCTCCCCAGAGCCTTCTCTTCTCCAGGCTGAACAACCTCAACTCTCTCAACCTGCCTTCATAGCAGAGGTGCTTCAGCCTTCTGATCATCTTTGTAGCCCTCCTCTGGGCCCATTCCAACAGTTCCATGTCCTTCTTATGTTGAGGATTCCAGAACTGGAGACTGTACTCCTAGTGGTATCTCATGAGAGCAGAGCAGAGTGGGAGAATCACCTCCCTTGCCATGCTGGCTGCACTTATTTTGATGCAGCCCAGGACACCGGTTGGCCTTTTGGGCTGCAAGCGCACATTGCTGGCTCATGTCAAGCACCTCCCAAGTCCTTCTCCTCAGTGCTGCTCTCAATCACATCATCCACCATCCTGTATGGGGTACCCAAACGAATGATTGTGTATATCAGGATGGAAATTAGTTGCATCCTATGTTAAACCTCTCTGTGTTATTCGCCTCTACTTAAGCTTTGCACATCTATCATCACCAGCAGACATTGGAACAAAGCCAGGTGTGACCCTGCCACTGCCCAGTGTTTCTTAGCATTCATTTTTATTTCTCATCTTTCATATTTTATTTTGGGTTTTGATATTAGGAAAAGGTTCTTCACTCAGAGGGTGGTGGAGCATTGGAATGGGCTCTCTAGGGAGGTGGTCATGGCGCGAAGCCTAACAATATTCAAGAAGAGATGCACTCAGACATGATGCAAATTTTGGGGGTTGCCCTATGCAGGGAGAGAAGCTGGACTCCATGATCCTTGTGGGTCCCTCCCAATACAGGTGATTAGGTGATTCTGTGATTCTGACTCTGTTTTAACTCAAGCGGCTGCATTCATATTCAAGCCAATACTCGTTCATTTTTCAAGTTAATATTTTACAAGGCAGCATATCAAAAGACTCTGCCGAAGTCCAGATATATTATGTTCATGGCATTCTCTACACTAATTTTGTAAATTCAATCGGAGAAAATAATCAGGTTTGCCTGACATGATTTGTTCTCTATAAAACTACGCTGTTGCTTGTTGCTCATAGATCTCTTATCCTTTGTATTTTCATGTATTTTTTCTACCTCTATTTATTCTGTCATGCCACCAGGAGCAGAAGTCACTCTGAAAGGGTGATAATTGCCAAGATCACTGTCTCCTGCCAGCCCCCCCTCAAAAGACTGTTACGAGCTTGCTTTTCCTCAGTCCTCTGGCACCCTCCCTAGTTTGTCAAGATACTTCAAAAATAACCTAATCCTTGTCTTTGCCATTGATTCCTACAACCCTATAGGACAGTTGCCGTTTCGCTTCACTGAGCTCTCTACATGCGGTGTCTCTAACTAGTCCTTTATGTCAGTCTGAGCTGTCATGTTAACATTTTCATTACCTTTTAGTTCTCTGGGAAATTTCCTTGGAAAAGAAATATTGAAAGAAGAAAAACATTCATTAGATAGATCATTTTTATCCCATTTCTAATAGCTGACTTCATTTAAGTTACTTTCTCTGCATGAATTTGTCTGTATAATTCTTTTTGTCTTTTTAACCCTTTCTGTCACAGTAACTAACCCTACTTCCCTGCAGTATTTTGTTTTCCCTGCCAGTTTCCTATTTCCAATAGAGGGGTTGTCTTTTTACTCTCAGATCTGAGAGCAAATCCCTCCTAAAATCTAATCCTGTTTCACCACTGCAATCCTTTTTCACGCTTAAGGATATAAAACAGCTACAAAATGTCTGGGTTAAGAGAGAAACTCCCCTGATAGGAAGGTTATTCTGTAAACATCCACTTCAGAGCTTCTTACCCCTTCATTTCTAGCACTCAGTACTGGCTGCCATTCCAGGCAGGATAACAAACCAGACATACAATTGTGTACAAGAAATCCTGTGTTCAGATGTCCTGGGGAGATGGCAGCATATGCCCACTCTAATTTATCTTCTTTTCTCTTTGTTATCCCAACTAGTTCTCCACCATTTCTCTTGATCAAAAAATTGTTTCGCAACTGGTATAAATTGTACTTCACCCATCCAATTTTTTTTCCATTTTCAAGACTTCAACCCAAATTTCAACAGATGTTGGCAGCATTTGGCCTGAGTAAAGACAACAGACTGGTTAGGGGGGTGGTTTTTCTGGGAGATGGATAGGGCAAAAGAAAAAGACAGGACGAAGCTGCTTTTGCAAATGCGAGAGTTCCAAGAACTAAAAGGATGGAGCAAAGGAGCATTGGTGTGTACAGGGAAAAGATGGAAAATTGGGAACAGGAGTTGGAGAAATATAACAGGGCAGTTGGGGTAATCTGGTTTTGAGCAGTTTATGGTATTTCTGGCCTGTCTTACAAGGTTCACTCTGACATAGGCCGGTGAGCATAAATTTTGAATCCTTGCCTGCATTCAATTTCATCCCATGTCCCTGGCAAATTATGTACTCTCTATGCAGTTTGCAGAATCCCTGTGTGGACAACAGGAACTGGCCCATCTTTTCAGCACTAGTTTTGCTCATGGAATACTCTAGGGATACAAACACACTTATCCCAGCTGGGTTCTACCTGTCACTGGGCTTTGTACATACAGGCTTCTTTTTCCTGCCCAGAGGCTGAAGTCATCAGTGCTGTACTGTTGCTGGGCCTGGTCGCAGGCGAGGAGATGTTAGTAGTGAGGGTCATTTTCGAGGTGAGCAAGAAAGGATCCTTGGTTGGATGCTTGCAGCATGTTGTGGCATCACTTTTATCCAGGTCCCTGTCTGGTGGGCAGCAGAAGAGGTACAGCCCGGTAGGGCAGGGAGAGTAGAGGGGTCATTGCTCTACCACAGCAAGAGCTTTGCCTGGTCCCATGGTGCTTCTCAGCAAAACCTTCCAGGGGTTAAAAGGAAGAAGAGAGAGACAGAAAGGGGACAAGAGACAAAGGGAGGAATAAAGTCAAAAAATGTGCCGTGAAGCTTCTTGCAGCAAAACGTGGAGAAAGTCATTTCCAACTTCTTTCATCTCAGAGATGAAGCCACTAAATAAAAGGGCAGCGCAGAACACAAGGGCTTTTAATCTGTCTCATCTCCTTCATAATAACTGCAAATTTTCCCTGGGCTCCTGGGAGTGAGCCTCTTTCCTCTGTCTTTGCCTTATCTCCCCCCTCCATATTTCACAGCCGGCTCGGCTCCCCTCACTCGGCTGCCCCCGGTCTAGTCTCCAAAAGGCCTGTGGGAGCCGCCAGCTCCCAGGGCCTCATTGTTCCCGGCTTGGGAGGAAGCTCAGGGAGGGAATTGAAGGCAAGTCAAAGGGAAACGGCATCATCGCTGCTTCATTAATGGGAACCTTTCAGCAGAAAACATATCAGAGCGAGGTCTTTTCAGAGGCAGTAATTAGCAATTTGGAGCCTTCCCCCCTCAGGAGATGCAGCTGCGATCTAACAAGTGGGAGCAGTGCTCGCCTCCTTTTACGCTTCATATTTATTGTTTTTCATTTTCTCCATCTTCCTCCCATTGTCCAGCCTCCTCCTCGCTGCCAGATAAGGGCCCTTTATTAATCGCTCCCTTTTAATTCTTCATTAATGATAATAACTTTCTCTGGCGCACGGAGAGGAGTTAATCTTTCCTGGGTATTGAGAAAGGACAGGGCTGAAAGGGAGGGAGTGAAGAAGTGCATGGTGGACAAGGCTATGCTGCTATGTTTCCCTCCTGCCTCACCACCCGGAAGGAGTTTCTGAAGACTTTGGCTGTCAAGTTGCCCATTGGAAAGCCTCTAGGCTGAGAGTTTGGTCAAGCTGCATGGGTTTGGTCTCTACTCTGGCTCAGGGATATGGCCATTACCAGAAACAGGTATGCTTGGGCTGGAGGGAAAGACTTCCTCTGCGTGTCTTTGTACAAAAAAGCCCAGCATCTTAGTGTGACTAACAGACTGTGTCTCATAAGAATGATCCCTCAGACCTCTTTGAAGCCCTGTTTCCAAACTGCCAACACTGTCCAAGCTTAAACAGAACCTGAATATGGAAAGAAATGGTATCTGGGAGGCTCTGCACATGACAACATCCTCGGTGGTGCCTCCCCCTGGCAGCTGGCACAGTCTGCCTTGGATTGCTCCCATTTGAAGGTGTCAATCCACTAACGTGGGCATTTGTGAAAGGTGGCTGCCACCAGACTGCCTCAGCATGGGCAGCCGCGCCACAAAACTGGATGAAGATGGTAGGGAGAGGAGGAAGCTGTTATGCAGGCTGTGACTGTGTATATGGGGGCTACAGTCAGTGAATACCAGCCCCAAAACACAGCTAGGAAGGACAGGGCCACAATACCCAACATGCTTACAGAGCTTAGCTTCTCTTCCCAGTGTTTTGTACTACTGGCTTCATGGGAACACCTGCTAGTAAAGGCCATGCAACTGATCTTGCCTTCTAGCGGTAGCCTCAGCCCTTTCTGCATAGCTCGATGTGATGCTGTGCCATATAAAATATTTTACTTCTACCAAATATGAGTAAAAAAGGGATGATTGTTACTGTCATGAGGATAGGTGGCTCCACAACCTCGCTGAGGAGTGTCGGGTTGACAGCATTGGGAGATGCTAAGGGAAAGGAACAAATGGCATAAGAAAAACCCAGGAACTTCAATGCAGGAGCTCAAGCTTGTCAGTCAATGGCAGAGACAGCCCTGTGGCCTTCCCTCACACAGTGGCCCCATCCCAGCTTCACACTCCAGTGTTATTCCCTGAGAGCTGCCGAAGAAGCCAGCCGCAATTCAAATTATTGGCTCTCATGGACCTGGAAGCCTGAGTCCCACATGCTTACCTGCGACAGAAATTCAGAAATTACCACAATACCATCAATAACATTGCATGTTGATTTGAGGCAGTTGTCCAGCAGCACTGAGAACTGGGGGAGAAATCAAGCTGCTGAGGGAGTCAGGGCAGGAGCAGGAAGAGACAGAAAACCCCTGAAATTTGCTGTTTTCATTTGCTTCTTCTTTGATGCCATTTGCAAGGCAGATATCCTGTCTGCATTCCTCAGCCCAACATCAGGACTCTTGTCATTGGCTGTGTAGCAGAGAGGGTCAGTTTATTTCTGGTTACTGTTCTCTAAGAATCAGCTGGTGTTTCCCTAATATGCTCTGTTTCTCAAGTCTTTGAAGGTGAAGTGAAACTCAGGCTTACATTTATGTTCTTCTGAGTAATCTGCTTCCAATATCTTTGGTATTCTTTTAACATGCACTTTGAAGGATTCTTGAGAGTCCCGATGATCAGGGATGACCTGTATTTCAGTGTCCTGTGACAGATCTGTGCTTAATTTCCAGTGATTGTAGTACACCGTCCAAAAGTATTTTCTAACTATGAACTTGAAGTAATATAGAAATTAGGGCTGGCCTGTCTGTAAATGTTGCATTATAATCTCCTAGTGGGTCAAGCTACTCCAGTTAAATGTGGGCTGGATTTAGGGCTTATTGTTTGCCCATAGCATCTCTGCATGAGGTCAAAAGAATTCATTTGAACACAGAAAATAGAAGAGGTTTTCACACTTAACAGCAGTAAATGGATTTTGTATTTTAAAACATGCATATTTTCTTTAGACTCAGTGAATCAGATCTCTAGTCTAACACTCCTCCCCTGCACTGGCAGGCCAGCAGGGTCTATCAGTTCCTCTCCACCGCTGTCCCACTAGTCACAGATGTGCCCTCCACTTTCTGGGACTGCTGCCTGCCTTCACACATTTGGACAAAGTCTGCATGGTGGAGGCAGAGCAAGCTTAACCAGGAGGTTTGTGGGACCTGGTCTATATGAGGGCCACTGTCCTTCTAGTATTGTGTGCTGGTCATTGAATCCTGATCCTACCTCAGGTAGGATTCACAGGGACTTTGTGGCTGCTAGCAGTCAGCTGAGCAATGACCATGTGCAGGATACAGGGTCGGGAACTTGTGACAAGGTGCCACTCCTGCTGGTATGGCCAAGTCAAACTCCTGATTGCTGTGGAGAGAACACTGTGAATATAGGTGTGAGGCAACATAAAACAAATGTGGTTGTTACTGTGACAGGTGAGAGACAAGGCATCACAGATGCAGTGCTCCTTGGAAAAGAAATGTAAATAATGAAGATAAATCAGTTTTACTTGGATTCCTCCATGCAAAGGACATTTAAATATAGTAAGCAGGATGTTAATAATGCTGTCACTTGGAAGCGAGAACTAAATAAAAACTGACCACAAGCACAGTAGGAACTGAAGAACCACTAAACAAATTATAGGATTCCCCTTAGTCTTGCAACTGAAAGCCTGGTCATGTAACTACTCATCTCTTATCTAATATGTTTTATTTGATGATTTTCTTTATTTGGCAATAGATCAAGGACTTCTCTAGGTCTAGGTTCTTACTATGGTGCCTGTCCTCATTCTATTGCTGGTTTAACAACAGTGGCCTCTAAGCCACCCAGAAGGGCACTCGACAGGCTCTCAGACAGCCTCAGGGACTCAACTAAAACACCTGAGGATGGTTTCATGTTCAGAAAAGAATTACGTTCGTCATCGCAGCAGAGAGCTGGCAGTGGCACCAGTGATGCTGGTGAGGGCTGGGACATCATGAGTGTTAGGTGGCAGGAACTGAGTGCTAGCTTGCCCTCAGAAAAAAAAACAAGATGTGTTTCAAAAGCTGGAGACCTCAAAGCGAGCCAGCACAAATGTGGGGATCACCCACAAGGACTGGTGAAGCTTCAAGGAAGCTGAAATTATGCCCTTCGCACTTATAATGATTGCAGGTTTTGCTTCCTGAAAGTCTCTGAGGAGTCTCTTGCTCTTGTGCTCCCTGCTGTATCTTGTGATTATCTGGCTGTTGCAATGAGATCAGCTGGTACACAGGAGAGCAGCATGGCTTATACAGGGCTGCAGGGCATGAAACAAGTCTGCATAAAGAAGGCAAGCAGGGGTTGCCAGAAGGCCTTGGTGGATGCATTGTCATTCCTTATTCAAGAGGAAGGTGAAGGTGCTCTACTCGCTGGATGTAGGGGGCTGGGTGTTTCAGACAGGGGCACACTCATTGGAGTAGCCCTGCAGGTTGGCTGGCATACATAGGTTGGGCTGGGCCAAATGGGTTATTTTTAAACATGGAGCTCATGCATACAAGATTTATAAATGTGTAGATTTAGAAAGCAACCCAGAGGACAGCATTTTTTGAGTCATAAGTGTTACTGGAACACAGTTGCATGCAACAGCAACTGGATCCCTGGCCCTGGCTGCACTTAACCTCTCCCTGCCCTTCAGACATGCCTGCAGATACGGCTCTCCTGCATTATCTCCATGTACTTTCTCATTTCTCCTTCCACTGTGTTCTTTCTGCACAGCATATTTGCCTGGTCCTTGCCTCTTGTTGCTTGGAACCCAAGTAGATCTGCCACAATCGCCTGCCCACTGAGCAGATCCTGCTTGCTGCCTTACCGGGCTTTTGCGTGCTGGGTGCTGTGGCCTTCCACAGTTCCCAGCACTGCACCCAGGCAGGCCCTCCTCCTACACCATGCTGTGGCCAGGGGAGCCTGCAGTACTGACATTGCCAAGCCTTTTGGAGGGTTGAGGGTGCTTCATGGAAAGGAAGAAGGCAGCAGCAATGGATCTTCAGGGAGGGGGAGGGGAGCAGCCTGACAATCCCCTTCGAATTATAAACATATCCTCTTTAAATACATTTCTAAGGATAACATTTGTATTACTGCGTCCTGTGGCTGCTGATAGGGCCCTGCTTATCGCCTCGGTCTCTCCTCCTTTCTCTGGGCCCTGCTGGGAAAGGTCCCTATCTGGAGTCGAGCTGGCAATCCTCCGCCAAGCAATTGTTTCAGTCCAGGGGAAAAATTAATTTCTGCCTATCGTTAATTGAGAGAATTGTGTGGAGAGCTGGGAGGGGGGCTGGAGGGGGGAGTGGGGGATGGAGTGGGGAAGAGAGAGATCGTGTTATTAACAGTGTCCCTTTCATAACCAAATACCCTGATTTTCATCAGTGAGATGAGAGGCTCATTACAGCAAGAAGGTGATTAGAGAACTTGGAGGAGCTATCAGGCTAAGCAGGAGAGTGGAATGGAATTCGGGAGGGACTCCCCGCAGAAGGGCAGCTGCACCAACCAACCATTCCCTCTCACCCTCACTGCCATCTCCTCCACCCCTCCTCTACCTGTCAGCCCCAATGATCCCCTGCCCACACCTGAGGAAAAAGCAATGAAGACATTCCAAGGATCAGCAATTTTAGTGACTGGAGAGAAGCTCTATGTGCTGGCAGAGCCTCACAACCAAAAGCCCACTGGCGCGTTTGGCTCCCGAAGGCCCAGGTGACAGCTCATCTTAAACACCTTTTCCAGATGGCCAAAGAATAAGGTGCACAGAAGTGTTGGCCTTCCTCCCAGCTATGTGGAAAGGTCATGTATGGACATTCAGAGTGTCTGTCATAAGCTGATTCCTCAACAAGTGGCTAAAAACTTGAACGCCGACTGTCTCAATCACAGAAATGACATACAAGTAGGATCAAACTAACCCAGACTGTACTCTGATCCAGAGTAACCACTCTGAGAGTGGAACCACTCTTTCCATGCATATCTCCTTCTACAGTATTTCCCCTACTTTAGAGATATCTCTGCTGTGATACAGCCCACCAGCCCCCAAGCCATCTCATGCACCATGCGTATGTCTTCATGAATTTGCTGTCCTTCAGCTCACAGTCACTCCCCTGACAAATAGCTACAGAATCCCCTTGATTCCTGACATTGCTAGAAATAACTTTCTCCCCCTTCGGGAAGGTAAGCAGCCTTGAAAATTCATTCAGCCCGCATAAAGCTACGGGGTGGAACTAGGATAAAAAGTTGAATTTCTTCTACCTTGCATGTGAATGATGCAATTAAAAAAAAATCACTTCAATTTTCCTTCTTTTTTCAGTATAAACCTTTGGCATCCCAGACAAATTTGCAGTGAACAGGAAGATAATAAAGATTCTTATAAATTAGAATAATCTATCTAACCATTACTCCCATAGTTAATATTAGTTAGTACTTTAGTTAGTAGGATTTTTTTGTTGTTAGTCTATTGCCAATGCTGTACTTAAGACTGACAAAAATCCTGTTCTGAAATGACAGAGGGGTCTTTGGCAAGGTCCTACTGGAAAGAAAAATTGCAAAAGAGAAATCAAAGCATCAGCTGAGCAGCTGCAGATTGAAAAAAATTATGGGGACTGAACTCTCCTCTTCCTTTGACAAAAGCCATTCCTCTAGGCTCCGGATGAGGGGCAGACTGTCTCTCTAGAGACTGCAGGAAACTCAATCCAGCATGGCACTTGCAATAAATTGAAGTGAAAACAGAAATACTTTTAGAAGGTAAATGGGCTACTTCTTGTCTAGATCATGCAAGAAAATGTGAAGACAGACAGAAGTGCTCACTGTCACAGTGTATGGAGTTCTGCATAAAGTAGCACAACCAACCTGTCATAACCCAAGCAAACCTCCTACCTCTTCTTATCCTAACTGCATCTACCCCTGACTTTATGTGGAGTTCTAGTCATCTCCAGCTCCTCTGGAGGATCCAGAGAGAAGCAGATCTTCCACATAAGGCAAGGCATCAAGTTTCATTGCTGAAAAATAGAGGACGTGTCCAGGAGTATATGGTCTCTTGGAAAGGCAACTGGAGGGCAGAGTGGTCACCAAGTTCCATTCAATTCTTAGCAATTTCTCTTCATTCACTTAGCCCCATGGGACAATTACAGGTAAACAGCAGACTGTCAACAGTTAAGAGTAGGCCCAGAGCCAGACTTCGGAATCTTTGAAGCCAGAATGATTTGTGAGAGTCTGTGTATTTAGCCTTTCCTCTTTAACAAAGTGTCCATGGCTTGCTTATTTCTTGTGCACATCACCAGAATTCTTCTCATAAATAGTTTGTGTGTTGAAATTCTGGGTTACTCATGTCATCTTCTAAAGATGCTGAGGGCTTAGCCTTGAATTTGTAGTATCACCAGTCAACTAATGAATAAAGAAGAGGATCCTTTCTTAATAGGTAGCTCTGATCTAATACAATTGATAATAAGGTCAACACAGTCTTCATGTCAGTCCCTCGGCTAATCTGACCTCTTGCCAGAAGTACTTCTGAATCCCTCCCAACGGATGGCTCTGAAGTGTCAATTATAACGACTAGAGTGGAATGAGACTGGGAAAGTGGACAACAGGAATATGTAAAAGGAATAGAAAAGGGAGGTGTCTGGGGGAATAAAAGCCAAGTAGTGACAGTGATCTAAGGACAGTGACTGAGGTAACACAAGTAGACGGATGGGAAAGAGAAGTGAGGATTACAGCTTCTCAGACTGGGGAAAGCACCAAAAAAGGGGGAAAAAGAAAAGACAGAACTTAACTATTACAGTGGTATAAGACCTGCATAATCATTTCATTAAATAGGTCACTGAGAATACAACATGGAAGTTGACAGTGCACAGAGAGAAAAAGAAGCAAATTAACAGAGGGAGCATGGGGAACCAAAAAAGACAGTGCATGCAGTTTCAGTGCTACTGAGCTAAAATGACTGGTGTTCCTATTTATTGTTAGCTTCCTGGCCATCACCTTGTATCTAACTTCTTTTGCCTGTGTGTGGTTAGTCCACCAGCAGTGGATTCAAAAGGGACAGCATGATTATTTTGACCACATGTTTCTGTATTATTATGGGTTACTCTACATCTTGTGATGCTTCAACTATAAAAAGGAGAGCATACCTGAATCATGCCAAAGCATGTAGAAGCATTTCAGCAAGTAAGAAGAAAGCTCCCTCATTGACACAGAGCCAGGCCTGTTGAAACCCTTCCCAATACTCACACTGCTTAGGTACTGCTGGGTGATGTAAAGGACAAAACAGTGGTTAGGTGGAGCCTTTGGAGAGAAAGGGATGAGAGTGAACATGCTGAGAATTCTATGCTGGCATAGGAAGCATGTACTTCCCAGAGTTTTTCCACCATTTCGGCACAGAGAAAGAAGTGAGGAGATTAACTGAACTCATAGAGTGAAAGAGAGAATAACACCTGTACAGAGAGGGACAAGCAAACAAACTAAGCTGCAAGCAGAGAATATGAGAGAATTTCAGGAGTAAGAGCATGAAAAACAGAAAGACAGGGAAGTAAGGGTGAATTAGACAGAGAGAGATGGAAACACGGGCTGTGTTCAGAGGAAAGAGCACAGGGAGAGAAAGGAGGGGGCAAAGTCCGAGGCCCTCAGTGAGTTCAGAACAATCTCTATTCTCTACAGCGTTTTCTGTTTAAAAAAATAAAAAAGGAATGATGGAGAAGGGGAGAGAGTCAGACAAGTTTAATGATGTGTGTTCAAAGCTCAGATTGGAAAAATGACAGAGAAAAGCAGCCTGTTTCGGCTCTAATAAATTGTTCTTTGCTGTAAGAGACGCCTGTCGCAGCATTAATACAGGGCCCTAATACACGGGTCAGGGTTAAGTAATTTTCTCCGGCAACTTAAGCGAATAATGAAGCTGGCAGCGGCTAGTGGCGCAGTGGGAGAGATGGCCCAGGCCGCCAGCACTTTGTCTTCATTTATTATGCCAGCTCTCATGATTTGGGTACTGGCTGCAGCAACGGGAAGCCTCCGCCGAGGAGATATCGCTTCATTTCGGCAAGGTAATGAAAGCTGGGATGGGGGGAGGATAAACCAATTTGCTGGCTGACATGGGAAGGAATGATTTGCAGACCTGAGTAAGGGAGGGGGGCAACCAAGCGAGAGGAAGCACAAGGCTAAACCAAGGGGGGTGCTCAAGGCCCTTCCCTAAGATAATGGCACTATGGGCTTGTGGGGACGGCAACAGAGCAGGTCCAAGCAGGAGGGGATGGTGGGACTGGAGTGCAGCACATGTCAGAACCTGAGGGTGTGGGAAATAGAGAAGAGCCACCAGGAAGAGTTGTGTGGGCAGGAGAGGCTGGTGGGACTGGAGTGCAGCACATGTCAGAACCTGAGGGTGTGGGAAGCAGAGAAGAGCCACCAGGAAGAGTTGTGTGGGCAGGAGAGGCTGGTGGAAGTGGAAGCAGCCAGAGTAGGTCCAAGAGCTGATGGAAGCAGCTGGTAGAGTAAAGTTCAAGTAGAAGGGCATATAATGGTGGGATGATGGAAGGTGAGAAAAGAGCAGCCATGTCGGGGAAGGCAAGCACAAGAAGCAGGGTGAAAGGGTGAGCAACAGATGTTGTCTTGGCACTGTGGACAAGGGAGGCCTTCACAAGCCACTTGTCTGAGGCATAGACACTGAGGAACTGCAATTCTGGAGCCACTGAAGTTCATCCCCACTGAGCCCATTGCTCTTCTCATGAAGAAAAACTTCAGATGGCTACAGCCCTGCAGCCACATCTCTCCCAGGAGAAGAGGGAATTTCTGCCTCCTGCGCTCCATCCCCACACATGGGCATAGGCAATCCATCTCCAAAGCTATGTCTTCAAAGCAGATTAGCAATGACCAGTTTTGTGCCTCAGGTCCCAAAATGTGGGTGTCACTCTGACCAGCCTGGGTATGCTGTCTGCATGCTCACAACTGCCTTTACCACTTCACTGCTGTCCCCTCTTCTGACCCTGTGAGAATATATACCTAGCAGCTAGGATGACATATTTGTCCCTGCTTTAAAATATCACTCAGAACAGATTCCTACCTCCTTCAACATCTGTGCTCCCTATTCTTGAAACAGTGAGGGGAATGGAGGCAACAGAGCCCTGGCAGAATCAAATCTCGGACTCTTACACTTTCCTTCCCTCCCCCCCCTTCGATGTGGGTTAAGGATTTCCAATAAGGACCAAGTGTTGGAGGCTTAACACTGCAGTCTCTGGAGAAGCAGGCCAATTTCACACTAATCTTCCCCATGAAGGGAGAGAGCATCGGAAGCAAGAATTACATCAAAGAGAAGTTAATGCTGAGAAGCAGACGACAAAAAGGAGCTGCTTTCAGTTTCAAATGAATACACACAGCTGGATTAAGAGATCAGGCAGCTCAAAGCTTGTATCACAAGCTTTGGTACCCAGGATTTAGCCAGCAGGGAAGAGTTCTGATCTGGGGGCTCTTTTGAAAGGAGAGGAGGGTCTTTCTGGAGCACTGCAGAGACAGGTAGAAGGTAGGGAAGCTGATCTCTTGTTCTGGCCTCTGCTGACCTCTTCTAGTAAATATCATGACAAACTCAGATAATGAGATGGGTTTGCACAGTCTACATAGCTCCTGAAGCCTTTTGGTTAGTGAGCAGTTAAGCTGTCATTTCCCTCTGCCCTGCACAACCCTCCTTCCCTCTTTGGTCTAGGGCAATGTTAGTGTATGGGGAATAGTTCTCCAGGCCCTGAAATGCAGGCAGTCCTTTTCCTCATGGCAGAAGGTGTGTTCAGCTCCAAATGCGACTACTAAAGGCAGCTGAGCTCCCTGTAATATAAAACACACCTTCCGGAGGAAGGGAGAGCAGAGGGTGATTGCAGTACTGTGTCTGTTGTCCCATTTTAAGTGGTGCTGAAGTGAGTCCCAGTGCGCTCCCCCCGCCAGGAGGCTGACAGGTGTAAATCCCGCAATGAATGAAGGCACCCAGCCCTATAAAGCTGGTGTCTCTCCACGCATCTCCGCTCTGATTGACTTGTCGGCTCTCTAAGGCTGACTCTATCAGCTCCTCACTGCCTCCAATTCCAGGTGTGATTTAGTTTGGAGATGAGAGGTGACAGTTAACATTGGTACTCGTCAGTGTACATCAGACGCAGTCACGCTGTCTTCTCCTGGCTTATTCCCTTGCCTCCTCCCCCATGCTCTCCACGCCTCTGGTATCTCTCACTCCTATCTGTTGCTCTCATTCTCCCTGCCTATCCCTTTCTAGTCCTACAGTTTACCACCATATCCTTTTGCCTCCTGTCACCATTGACAGAGCTCATCCTCAGTAAATTCTTCCCTTTCTCTTGTCTTTTCTGTTCCAGAATAACAGACTCCTAATGCCTTCTTCAAGGAAACTTCTTTCATGCAAAGAGTAGGAACAGCTGTTCTGGATTGTTCTTTCCAGTCCCCTGTAAATATAAGCAGGCAATATCTAGCAAATACTCTAGTTGCCAGATTTAACCTATTTCTCCATTGATGGGCTGTTCATTCGAGTTGAATTCTCTCAAGTGTATTTGCTGCTTGGAATTCACCAAACAGTTCTGAAGAATGAACCTGGTCTTGAAGACAGAAGGAAAGAGGGATTTTGCACTTGGTGAGTGAGATTACAATAGAGTTGTTTGGTGTGGAAGAGCTCTTTGTAGTTCATATGCTGTAATATCCTAGAACAGCCCTACAACCAGTGTCTCTGACACAAATGCTGAGATTTCACATCTGGAACTCCTCCTTAATTTAAAATATCCATTTCACCAAACATTTCCTGGCAATACCCACTACTTATAACCCTTATGGAAAAGGAATACAAGGGAAAGGAATCACACTTGTTATTAGTTGCAAAAAAATCCTGGATGTATTCACACAGCTCTTTTTAACCCAATTAACTTTCTACTCTATGTCACTCTTTATCTCCCATTTCCCAATAACTTTCTGTTTCAGTCCCTAGTACTTTAAGGATCAAGATTTCTTTAAGCCACACTGAAAAAGGCAACTGTTCCAGCATCATCAGATAGGATGTGACTCAATGGACAACAATCTTTTCCTCTTTTGCTAGTGTGATCACCCATCATCATGGGCTTCACTGAGTTTGCTCGTAAGTTTGCAGATTACTTAAACTGGAAGAGACTGAATGTGCATTGTAGGATGGAAGAAAGGAGGCAGGTCAGCCACAGCACCACGCTCAGCCATTAGGTAGGAATAACACAAGCAGGTGCAACTGTACAACTAAACCAGAGGTGAGAGACTCGCAGAGCTACATTGCCTCAGCACAGGACATATCACACGCATATTGCACTTGGAAGTGATAAAGGAGATGGGATAAAGTTCCTTTAGCATATTGCCTCTCCAGTACATCAAGTCTAAATAGTCACTGTGCAGCCATGGATCTGGAGAAGAATCAGGTAGGTAGCAGCACTATAGAAATGAAAGTAGGGAGAAACAGCGGGTCACAGATTGAAGACAAATCCCCATGCCAAGCTGCTGTGAAAACGAAAAAAGTGTTCTGGGTTGTAAAAACAAGAGAACAGCCTGCAAGACACAAGAACTAATCCTTGCGCTTTCCTTAGCGTTAACAAGGCCGGAGCTGGACTTTTCAGCCCTTCCTTGTTCCTCTCTGGACTCTGAAGCTCAAGAAAAAAAGTGGATGAGCCAGAAAGATCCAGGGAAGGTAAGTAAGAATTATTTGAGATCTAGAAAACCTGGCCTGCGGGGAAAAGGCTGTAAGTGGGTTTGCTTAGTCTAGAGAAAAAAGAAAAAAATCAGACTGGAGGAGAAATGACGACAACGTTCAAATACATAGCAGGCTGTTTTGAAGAGGCGGGGCCTTTGGAGTGTAGGAGAAATTATAGCCTTAAACTACATCAAGAGAGATTGAGAAAGTTTAGAGAACTTTTTAGCTGTATGTGTAGTAAAGTCTTGAAATAATTTGATTGGAGAGGTTGTGGTAGCACCATAATTTCCCTTAAGGACCAAGTTAGGTAAGCATTTGGAAAGAATCACATGAGTATCTTTGGGCTGGATTAGATGAATTTCCAACATTCCTTCCTGCTGTATTTCCTCTGAATCTGTAAATGCATTGATGACACTACTAACATGACAGGGACTACCCATAACACATAGTCCCTTCCAGAAATAAAAAAAATCTAGCTGAAAATCTGCAGTGAAGCCACTCTAGCATGTGAATGATAATAACATGAGACATTGGTTAAGTCCTGTCTGTGCTTCCCAGCACAGCTATGAGTGAATGAAGCAGAGAGAAGTGTCACTATACATGTACCATGACACTGCTGAGAATCTGAAGGAGTGTGTCCTTTTCTCTGCAAGAAAGGCTAAGATGCATAACTTGGAGAGTAAAGATTGCCTGCTGCAGATATTGCTGAGTTTTGTAATCCTTTCTAAGTTTAGGTATTTTAATGATAAATTAAGTTATGAGCCCTTGAGCTTCAATGAGGTGTGACAGTAGTTCTGTCCAGGGCTAGTGGGAAAGATAATGTTTAGACTACACTTATCCTTTAACATAGACTACATGAACAATATTTACTCTAGTTTATTCAGTGATATTGTTCCTCTAACCTAAAATTATTCTTCTGGCTTCACTTAGAGTGAGGCCACTATAACACTCTATTTCCACTGTGGAAATAGTAATGATATGAAAAGGTACTGAGGTTGATTGGTTCCTTCTTGTTTAGTCTGGTTTGGATTATCACAGTATCACAAGGCTGGAAAAGACCTTTGAGATCATCGATTCCAGCCTATGACCCAACACCAACACCTGCTCATCATCTAAACCATGGCACTAAGTGCCTCATCCAATTTCCCTTTAAACATCTCCAGGGACCGTGGCTCCACCACCTCCCTGGGCAGTGCATTCCAATGACCAGTCACCCTTTCAGTGAAGAATTTTTTCCTAACATCCTTCCCCCAAGGAAGCTTGCGACCATGTCCTCTTGTTCTGTCACCGGTCGCCTGAAAGAAGAGACCAACACCTGCCTGACTACAACCTCCTTTCAGGTAGTTGTAGAGAGCAATAAGGTTCAATTTAGTTCATTTCAGGTAGCTTTTGATCTTTGACATCTATATGTAACCACTTAGTAACCATGAGGCACCATGAACAAGATATATCCCTGGCCTATGGATCACCAAGAAGTTCCATCTCTTTCTTTGAGAGAGGAATAGAGAAACTCTGACTTACGTATTTACCTCTTGAGTGTGAAATGTCGTTCCCTGTCCTGTCAAACAACACTGTTCAAAAACTCAAAGTGGCACTAGGTACAGCTGTCCACACCACCATCCTCCAAGTACAAAAGTTTAAGGGACTACTTTAGTCATGGGGCCCATCTGCCTGTTCCATGAACTTCCCTGTGACACACTGGTGATGGCCACTGTTAGAGGATGAATATTGAACGAGATGGACCACTTACCTACACTACAGGAGTATTCCAGCATCCCTTGACTCTAACAGCATGGAAGCACTGTACTGCATGTTCTTCATCACCTTCCCACACATAGTCCAGAGTCCTAATACTAACCTTGAGGCTTGTCTGCAGTGAGAGATACCCATGCTATCTGTAGCTCCCTAAGACAGTTACAGTCATTGAAAACATGGGAACTGGAAATGTTGCTATGTACACTCCTGGAAGGTGGAGGTTGGGAGCTCTCAGATCTAGCCAAGGGAACACCTTGATAAAGTAGTTCCCAGTTACAAGAAGAGCTAACTAGAAATTTAAGTGATGGAGCCTTAGGAAGGCACTAACAGAACCCATGGGAAAACTCAGATATGCTGGATATGACTCAGATATGCTGGAGTTACCTAAGCCATATCAGAGACAGAAACAGTGATCTCTGAAATATTCCCATGGGTCTTCTCTGTTCTTGCCCCAAAGCTCAAGCAGCACTGGAGCCTGACCATACTCATGACTATACTTACTGCTAAGACATTTCTCAACATCATTTTAGCCTCTCCAGCTCTTATCTGCCAGCCAGCATTCAAAATCTTCCCACTGTCAGAATCTAAATTATTTCTCTCATTTATACAGCTATATGACAGCTGCCCTCCTGTTCCATCCAAAATCCTCTTCTCCAGGATAGAGAAATGTACCTTTCAATCTGTCTTCATCTACTTTTTTTCTCATCCTTTGTTCTACTGAAGATCCCATCTCTACCTTCCATCAGAAAGGGGACATTTGTGGTGTATCTGGGAGACTGTTTACCCAGGCAGCCTCACCTTGTACACGAAAGACTCCAGACATGGAAATTGCAGAGGGAAATAGGTAGCATCAGTGCAGAGCACTGGATGAATAAGCCTGACAACTTCTCTGTCAAATCAGCCCCAGCAGAGTGCACACGCATCTCATTTTTGAATGTTTGAGAGCACTCTTGCCTCTGTTGTGTTGTCAGTGTTGGAATGTAGCAGTGGAGGGAACTTGCAACGTTTTAAAGTGGTCAACAGCCTCTTTAAACAGAGAGCTGCTTCCTGATTCCAGGAGAGATCCCTCCAGCTCTACAAATGCCCGTTCTTTCTTTCTCGAGGCTGGAAGTTTGGGTGGGGGAACTGACTGGGCTTTACGCCACGTAGTGTCTCTCAAAAACAGAAAGAGCCTGCCTCTCATAACCCCACTCCCCGTTCTTGCCTTGTGTCCATCCACTCCCCCTCCCTGCTGCAGCACCTCCCTCCCCACCTCCAGCCCGGGTGACGATCCATGAAAGCCCCCAGCAGTATGTCACGGGAGTGATAATTACATCCCCTGCTCGCATCATGCCGCCTGCTGCTGACCTCTCACCCCTCCTCTCTTTTAATCACCTCCTGGCATCAGTCACTCTGACAGGGCAGCAGCACAGGCCACGTGACCTGTCAGCCCAGGGACATGACTTATAGGGCCCGGCTGGTGGACAAAGGGAAGGGAGATAGGCAGCATAAATCTCCAGGGCGAATAAAAGAGAGTGATGGGGCACTCTGCCGGGGCCTGCGTTAGCAGATTCTCGGCCTCTTGTTATTCAGCCCAGAGTTATGGTGATGAGGAAGTGGCCGAGAGTGACATGCGCTGGTCCCAATCAACCTTGCAAAACCTGCAGAGACCTAGAGAAGCCTTAATGTCACGCATAGCTGGAGAGCCCCAATGAGGCAAGCTAGGGCCAAGGGAGCAGCCAGAGCAGCCCTCAGCTGCCAGAGGCATCTAAGCAGCAAAATCTTCGGCTGTCAGAGCAGGGTACTAAGTCACACAGAACAAGGACAAGGGAATCCAGAGTTGTGTCTCCTTGTCTCAACTGAACACAACTGCAGCAGGATTTTCACATCAGAGTACCCACCAATGGCTCAGGACGCAGATTTCTCCCCAGCTAGCACATTGCTCCAAGCTCCCCACCAGTCCTCTGCTCAGCCACAGGCTCCTCTGCCATTTATCTCCTTTCCAATCTGCTCCCTTGCACTCACCTGTTGCTTGGTAGGATGAAATCACTGGTCCATCAGTCAGTTGCTGCCATTATAAAGGTACAGGACATCTGGGTTTTCCACCAAGGAGGAGTCTTGCATGGCTCCTCTGCTGGGACAGAATTGCTGTTCTTGGGACTGCAGAGACCTTTTGTGTGGCACAGGAGGGAGTACGGTTCACTAACACCTGCACCATTGATGCAGTGTACAGAAGCACCAGAAGAACCCATCTGGATCTTCAACTCTGTCCTACAACAGTCACCCCCAGAGTCCTTACAACGTCATCCCCCTCATCCATGTGTTTCCCAAGAGTGAACATAGCAAAGAAGAACTGATATCCCCAGAAGCACTGCAACATCCCTAATACCACACCTTCTGAGAAGGCCAGGAGCTTTAACCCAGAAGGTGTAGGAAGGAGAAGGAAGGTCAGAAATGAGGACTGGGGGCAGTTTTGAAGGAGGAGAAATTTGGGAGAGGGAAACACCTGGGAGGAAGACAGGGAAATTTTAAGTACGTTTTCTTCCATTTGTTTTAAAACTGATAGTGGTACCTGAAATTGTAGCTCCTCAGTTGAAAGCTGAAAACATCAATGACTTCCCTTGTGCTTCGAGGAGCAAAGTAATGAAGCCCATTTCCAGCTTTGGCTGCAGTTTCTTCTGACTGAACACAAGAAAAGTGAAGCCTAGTAACTAGGAAGGATTTGGCTCTATGAACATCTTTATATGGGAACCACTGTGTCTCAGGTGCTCAGAAACGTGAAAGCACTGGGTGCTTTCACTGCAGGAAGGCCCTGTGCAGACCTCTTGCACTGTGTTCCCATCCTGTCCTATGCTGGCAGTGGCTTCTCTAGACTTCAGGTCTCATCTACACAGTGAAAACGCCAGCAAGGCCAGCTGTGGATGTTGGCTGTTCGTAAGCATCACCTTTGACCATCTCCTCTTGCACTTCCCTGGTTACAAACTCACAGCATTTGCAGCACTCCAGAAGATACTCCATCATTTTTAAGAATCACCGATTTCTAAAATGAGAGGCACATCCAGGCAGTGATGGCTGAAGGCTTCCTTGTGCCATTCCCTGAGCCAGGACCTGCTCTTGTATGCCAAGATGCCCCCACTCATGTGTCAGGAGAGGGGCCCCAGACAGGGCTGTGCAACCCATACAGCTCAGTGCTGCGCAACCCATACAGCTCAGTGCTGCTGCCAGTTAAATCAGAGGAAGAATAGAGAAGCTGAGACCAGCTCTTGGACCAAGGAGAGGGCTCAGCACAGCCACAGAAGCATCCCACAAGTATCCTGTACCCTCCTCCACAGTGAGTGCCCACTGCTGCTGGCCTCAATTCTCCCATCTCTGCCTGCAACCCCCCAAGCTGCTGCACAGCACAAGGCAGGGAGGGCTGTCTCCCACACAGAAGAAGCTTCATCTAGGCCAAACTCTTTATCCCTGGAGATGAGATTGAATAGAGCCCCACACTTCCCATCCTTCCCAAAGGCCTCCTCTCCACTGCCAGCTTCCCTCTGGGGGAAGCCTTGCAGCCCTCTGCCTCCTCACCAGCTGGGTCTTCGCCTCTGAGACAGGAGCACACGGCTCCTTACCCTCCTCCCCCCCATCTGCCTTTTAACGATGATGGAAGTTGCTGTCACTGTGCAGCGACAGTAATAAACACTCTTCTTAATAACACAGGGTGTCCCTCTTATTAAAATGAATAGACTTCGGTGGTGAAGCCAGGCTGCCTGCCTTGCAGCCTGGTGGAGACAGCAACCCTCAAGCAGAGTAGTTTACCTACAGTAATTATAACAGCAGCTTCAGCTCCAGGACATTCCTGGTTACAGCACTGTACCGTACTTCCAGGCAGAGACACTAGTACATGGACAGACAGAAGTACCTATCGATACATGAGCACACCAAAATGCAGGCATAAAATTGCCTGTGCTCCTGAAAAAAATGTACAGTAATCTCTGAGATGCACAGACACTGTACAGTAGGGTTAAATGTATCCATAGCCAGGCTTTTAGAAATCCTAAAATCCAATGAAACAAGCATCAGCAGCTGCTCTCACTCTTTCTGCTTCTTTCATGCTTAACAGGTATTTTAACACATGTATGCATAAACCACACCACACCAAAAGCTGGTAGAGGAAGGTAAATGCTTGGTCTTTGGGTCAGAATCCCCTCCTCCACCAGCTCACAATGTATTTGCTCAATTTTTCCTGTTCCCTGGTCGATGAGAGGTCACAGGATAAATGTGTTTCAGGTTTTACATACCAGTGCAACATGTTGAAAAGAGCTGATGTGGCATCCCTCATATCCACTCTTTCTGGGTTTTGGATCACAGTTAACTTATTGGTTTCTCCCCCATGGGGAAGCTGTCCATTTCTCAAGCACAAAATTCAGAGGATCTCTGTATCCCAAGCATTGACTGTCTTTCACCCTGCATACTGTAGCCAAGCTCCAAGTTTGGGATTCATGGGACAGGGAAGGAAACCATCTGACATGATGCTTACCAGTGGTTCTTTTGGAGGTATATTTGAACTGGCTGTTATGCAGTAGCCTCTATGTATGCTTCCTGGCCTGGAAAACCAAAGTTTCCCCCACCTCTGCTGATCTAGTTTTCTCAGTATTTACTAAGCTGGCTGGTTCTGCAAATGTGCCCAGCACTGACCAGAGGCTACATGTAAGTGGAAGGAAAGCCGCACTGGGAAGCACTTTCCTCCTTCGGAATTCCCTCAGGCAGAGATTATCCAAGGGGAAAAAAATCTATCAGAAATACAAATGACAGCAGCAGGTCCCAACATCCACTCTGCTGCCATCTCAGAGCAGTTTCTGGTCTGCAGAGACCCAGCAAGACCAAATCGGGTCCACTGCATCTCACCCTTCCAGGAGAGAGCACAGAGGAACTGTTGCGTAACTTCTGTGCACCTTCAATATGTTAAGGCAGTTTTCTGCATCGCTGCCATCATTAGGCCCCAAACAACTCACTCCCTCACAGGACTCCAGCATTCAGGAACATCTAACTCCATCTCCCCTTGCAGTGATCCTCATAGAAGAGCCCACAGCTGACAGCAAAGCTAGCAGCAGGCAATTTAACAAATTTAATAATGGAGTAGCATTAAAAAAAATTGATTCATGTGCAGCCAGGAGAAGCAGTTGGCAGGACCTCACCATGAAGAACCAGACTGAGGTATGTCTGCCTTTATTATCTGTGAGAGACTGGCATCTGTAAGCTCTTCCTAGAAAATATTCCTGGCATGCAATATTACAGCTTCACTGGTTTTGCTGTGTTTAGTATGGCAAGAGAGACCAGCAGTGGAGCAGATAGAAAAAAAAATTAAATAACAGGTGAATGAACCGGTCTTTTTCAGCCAGTGACTTCCTGTGCTCAGAAGTCAAATGTATCATGTGAAAGCTGCAGACATGCTGTTCAAGTCACTCGTGCCATATCCTGAATTTTCTGTTCAGCAGAAGGTTAGCAAGAATACACTGGGGGGGGACACACTTCTACCACCAGGACTAGATCTCCAGATCCACATGGTTCACCTGAATCACTGCTACCAAGGGCTGCAGGTCAGGTTATCCGTGAGGCTGCTGCCTGGGCTTTCAAAACTCCCAGCCTGTGTCAGGGGAGAGGGCTAAGTCAGCAGAAAATAGCTCAGAGGAGACAAGGGAGCACTGGCCAGGCTCTGAGGGACAGCCCAGCTCTGCAATCCACCTCATCCTATCAGCATCTGACTTAACAAGCACGAACATTTCATCCATTTCTCACCTGAAAAAAAAATAATCAGAAGAAAACAGGGAGAACCTTGCACAAGAAGCTGAGCACAGGAGCTGGGCAGAGCTAGAAGTTGCAGCCACACCCTTAACCCCTGCTATAGTGATTTTACGTAAGGGACAGGCAAGTTCAGCATGGAAGCTGGGCTGAGACGGAAGGCACATGAAGTCCACCTGCCCACTCCCAAGGCTGCTCCTAGCAAATTCAGTGCCTGCAAGGCCATTCCAACTACAGGAAATGGGTAACTCCTGCCCCAGACAAAACCACACTGCAGGACCACTGCTGAGGCCAGAGGCTGCTAGAGCGGTCCTGATGCCGATGCATTGCCTGCACAGCTGTGATGACTCTCACATATCACCACATATGAAAAAGAAAACACAGTATTAGAACAAGCTTTTCTTCTGCTGTTCAGAAAGCAGTTGAAGCTTCACTCACCACAACACTGTGCTCAAGCTGGTGTCTGGAGTCATTGGGCGGTGGCTCATCACCTATCACCAAACAGCACATGGAAAATGCAAGAGGGAAAGAAGCCGCAGTGTCATGAGTGAAGTGTTTCTCATAAACGTGGATACCCCAACTCCTGAGGAGGTCATGTGTTCCGGGTAGCCTGCAGAGGAAGATTTTTTTTCTTAAGGATGTGATTCACCGTTGCTACAGTGAAGCAAAACACGAGAGCAGAGGAACAAGACCTCCAAAAATCTTAGCGCTAGTCACACCGTTCTCCTCCTTCCACTGGTGTCAGTTCCAAAGCAGCATCAGGGTTTTGCTTCTAGTGCTCTTTGTTGGGATGCTGTAGGATTTTGCAGCACCCATCAAGCACGCAGGAGTTACAGAGGCACGGGCACAGAGAGACAAGCTGAGATCCATGGCCAACAGCCTGGCCAGAGGACAAGAAGTTAAGAGAGAACCAGCTCCTAACCAGCTCATAGAAAGCTTAGAGCATTGGTTTGGCAAATCACTTTCTGGGCAAGTTCCCGGGTGGGCTGACTGAGGGCAAAGGGCTATCAATGCTGACCAGCTACAGAACCTTGCAGTGAGGAGCAGGGTGGTGGAAAGAGATGGGAGCTTGGGAGAGTCTAACAGCAGGAGGCAAATCCCAGGTGGAGCCATTTTCAAGCAGTTAATGCTCAGGAAACTGAGCCAGGAGAATTCAGCCCCATGACTTCAGTAGGCTTGCATGTTCTACGAGGCTGTGACATGTCAAGGAGCAGATGAAGAAATTATTCTAAGCAAGTGTATTTTTCTCCCGTTGCCCTACAGACAAGCACATACAGATAAAGAGAGACCTCTAGTGATGCTGGAGGGACTCTGCCTGTCTTCTGCCTCTCAGCAGCCCTCACAGCCAGAAACAAATGTCTCGGAGTGCTCTGACTAGTTGCTCCTGAGTGGGACAAAAACAAGGGCTGATCACAAGAATATCTGCTCATCCGTGGAGGAGGTGGAGGGACGGTACTCAGAACAGAGGAATGATCATGCCAGACTCTGGCAGGAGGGAGAGGTCAGAAAACCTAATGAAGGTAAGTGAAAAGGTCTCAGGTTTTTCCCACACCCTGCCTCACCAGTTGCAGCTTCCCAAGATCCAGCATGGTCCTGGGATCAGGCACGTGATCCAGCAGGTATGTGGAGGATGGGCAATTGCCAGCGCTGGGAGGTGATGTGCAGTATGGCTGCAATTTGTGCCTGAAGTTCGCATTCAGGCAGAGAGGGAGTTCAGCAGTTGCCAGCTCAGTGTGGCGGAAGTCAGGAGCAAGGAACAGCAAGCAGGTCCCTGGCTGACCCTAGCCATGCTGGGAGATATCATATACCCCTTGCACAACCCTGATAATTGCAGTATCTTGCTCTCAGCTAGGGGACACAGGAGTTTTTAATTCTTGCCGAATCCAGCCTCAAGGCCCCTGTGTCTGGATGTGGACAGAAAGGATGGGACTGTGCTTGTGCTGAGCATCCTGTGCCCAGCACAGAGAGGAGGCAAGCAAACAACACTGTTCATCTTCCCAACTCTCTGCACTAAGAAGGGCTGGACAAAAAGCCAAGAAAACAGTTTAAACCTACTCAGACACACAAACTACTCTGTTAAATTTCCCAGGTATGAAAAGGGTTTGAGAGGAAACATGAGGAGAAGAGGCAAGTGCTAGGGGCAGACTTAGCTATGGCAGAGGCACAGAGATTGTGCTGTACAATGTAAAAAAGCAGGCAAATATACTTGTGCTGTTGCTCTCAAACCCAGGGTGAGAGAAGAAGCTAAGGGCTCCTGCCAAGCTAGAGGCACAGGCCTCTCTTGCCTGCTCCTGCCACATTCTCTGCAGGTCTGAGCTGCAATTACTCAATTAGCAGCTCCTATAGTACCTTCCTTCCACTGTGCGGTCTCTCCTGTTACCCAGCCAGTACATAAATCAAAAAGGAGCAGTTCTTTTCCTGCACTTTCTTTTTCTTCTGCTAGTCCAAGCCTCAGTGACCTCTTGTTGAGAGAGGGGCAGTCGTATTTTGCTGGAATGTTTTATTTTCTGTGCTGCATGAAGAGTAATTGTGGAGAGAAGGGAGAGAGTGTGTACAAGAAAGCATGTGTGCTGCCAGCCAGGCCAATGTCCTTGTCCCGCAAGGTTATGGATCCATTTTAGCTCAAATAATAATAATAAAAAAGCCTCATAGAAGCAAGGGATTCATAAAACAAAACATGAGCTGGGCATTTGGCAGCAGCTGCCTGCAAAGTGGGATGTCTACCTCCAGACTTGCTGGAGGTAGACAAACTCTCTGTACCCTGCCAGGGGCTCAGAGATTTTGGGGAGCTGGCAGGGTTTGTGGTAGTGTGTGCATGCATGTCTGCACACATATATAAAGAGATAGCTGTCAGAAACCTGCTTTTTCTTTCCCTGAATACTTTACTGATGTTATTTCAGGTATTCAGTGCAGCAGCAGTCAGAGTCATTCAAACTGAGCTGCATATTTGACCCAAATGGGAGCAAGTGGCAGGTGAGAACAGCCTGCACGGTGATCTCCTCCTCTGCCCTGCTGCGTCCCAGCATGCTTCCCAGTACAGCAGAAATGCAGCTTTTTAACCTGTGCGCGGGACACTTGCACTGAGTGTTTCTCTTCCCTGATTAGAGGACAAACATCGTGAAGCACAGAACAACAAAACAGCTTACACCTGAGACAGAAGAGAATTCAGGAAACTTTGGGGATTTGCAAGTGTTCTGAAGAAATCCCAACAGGCATGTGAATATTTCCAAGTGATAAATAAAGCCCTGAGGATCAAATTCAAGACTTCTGAAAATAACAACAGCACTCTTCATTTTGCTTCACATATAGTCAGCTCTAATAATGATTACTAATTCTTGTAGCAGGCATGCATGATGTTTTCTTTCTACAGAGGACATCTCGCTTGCTTATTTCTAGTGCATCGGGAGAGAGATGTTTAGATCAATACAGTGGGAACTGGGATGAGTTAAGACTATGCAATACTTTAGAGTCAATTGTTTAATAAATTATGTGCTAGCCAAAAGAGTTTCTGAATTTGTAAGAAATTCAGCTGGTGTTGTTGGAAGTTAAGATCTATTCTTCCTGACAGGCACTTTTACGTTAGAAAACCCCACAGTTAACTAAGGAAGCTGAAGGTAGGATCCAAGCACTCAGGGGAGATTTCTGAGTTTACTGCTCAGAGTGCAAAGGGTTAGACCTAGACTGTCAGTGGCTTTTGCCTGTCAACTCTCCAAGCTCAGCATCTCCAGGCTAGAGTTAACAAACTGGAAGAGGAAAAAAGGAATGGAAACTGAGGACAAAAGTGAAATGCTTTTCTAGAACAAAACCGGCCATCCTTAGTCTACTAAAAACCTCTGGCAAAATTGTGAGAAAAGAAGACATCATTACCTGGACTTCCAAAAAACCCAAATCATCATCTTGAAGGTGCTGCTGCTGAAACTAAGCCATGACAAGGTAGAGGTGATAATGAAGATCTGACGTGGGATTAGAAGAAAGAAGAGTAGATTACTAATCTTGGCATAGCTGAGTAACATCTTTGGGATGCCAGGATGTGACCTCTTAGAAATGCTGTTTGATGTATTTATCAGTGATTAGGGGTGAGCAGAGCAGCGGCATGATTTGTGGGTAAAACCTAGCTGTATTAGCAAAACCATGTCAGAGAAACAGGGATTTTCAGAGGGATGAGTGACAGCAGGCACCCATAATACTGGCGGATGCAAGGCAGCACACATTCAGTTACTTGCCTTCGTAAGGCCAACTTCAATTGGCAGTTTGTGTCAGGGAGCAGCAAGGAGAGGCTGCTCCTATGGAAGGGTGAACTGGGAGCCAAGAGTGATCCCAGCCCAGACAGTGCCCCCACCTGAGTGCAGCGGGTGGATGGTGGTAACGGGGTCCGGAGGTCACCGAGGGAGTCCCATCAGGAACAGCAGGAAATGGGACTGGAGACACTGTTGTAGTGTAGCTATAAAATCTGTTTAGGATATAAGACCAGAAATAGGGCCAGAGATAAGCAGACCTACGGCACAGCTCAAGGAGAGAATGAGCGGCCCATGGAGCTCCTGGGGAGGGGATGTGGGTGGAGGTCCCATGTGAGAATACTCAGGAAAATTCAGGCCTATTGGTTCCATCAGGACCCTGACAGTTTTGCTTGATGTACAGACCCACTTCACATGGGGTAGGGTCATCCACATAAGGAGTTCATATGGATTGCTCTTCCACACTAGCTGGCCTTCAGTGACAATCTTCCTTATATGCTCCTGTAACATCTGTCCGCCTACACTCACGACAGGGAACATGTGTTCCCATCCCTCAGGAAAGGATTTGGCACCATCCAGGCAACAGCATTAGGGTAAAAAAAACAACCACAAAAAAACCCCAACAACGAAAAAACCCAGGTAAAAAACACCAATTCCCTCAAACTGCATTAAAAATAATGCAAATGTATTTCCACTTCTGAAAAATAATTTTAAATAAAGGGCATGTAATGGGAATACCTCTTACTGTAGCATGCAAGTAGCCTGTATGAGTTGCCAGTGCTGTGTGAAGGATGTAAGCCCAGAAGAGGCTCAGACACTCATGCAGTTTAGGGGAACACCCACAGTTATGGCAGGCAGGATTTTAAAGACAACATGTAATTTGTGAACCTTCCTGGTGGAGGGCAAGTAGCAACTGCTGAACAGCTTGAAAGGAGGAGAACAGTACTCTGGGTGGCTTAGTCCCTAATTGTCCATTACAGTATTTCTTGGCCTTTTTTTCCTTAAGTCTTCAATTGTGGCCACCTTGAGCGCTTGAGGGGGAAGTCAGTTCTCTCTGCCTGGGCAATTCATGTGCTACGGAAGTGCTTTTTTTCTGCAGCAGTCCACAAGGTGCTGCAAGAGCAAACAATGAAGTGTATTTTCTGTCCTGAGCTGTGCAGATGAGAGAGAGCATGAAACCAGGCAGGCAGCCGGGAATGGTGATCAGCAGAGAGTGCAAAGGCAGCACAGGGGCTCGTAAATATAATGTTTTGCTGTTACTCTGGAAAGGCAAAGACATGTCCTTGTAGGAGCCAGACTGTACAGATTACTTTTATTTTCAGTCCAATGAAATTAGCAGGAGTGGAGGGAGAAGTGGGGTAAACAGCAGGGAGGAACAGTGGGGATAGAGGGCTGGTACCATGAGGACACCCTGTGCTTGGGCCTGCACAAACCCCAGTCCCAAACTCACTGAGATGGGTTGTGCCTTGGAAGCACAGTGTGGCCAGGTGAATTGGGAATCTGTCCTTGCAGAGCCAACAGGCCCTGCTCGTGCCCAGGTGGAGGTTCAGCAGCAGGGTCCCTACCGTTCGCTGTAGGAGTCTGTGGGGAGACTCCAGATTCCTGCTGCTGCTTCCCAGCTCTGGGAACCAACCCAGCTCCACACCTCTCCCTGCTCCTTCCCAGCCTGCTCCCCACTCTGGCGCTGAAAACAGTGAGAGCCCACACTCGCTCCATCCATCCACCCACCCCATGGAGTCTGAAGGTAGCAGCACAATAACTGCTATGCCCATAGGCACGTTGGTCACTTATTCCCCTACTGTGTTTAGTGATTTATTTATTTGATGTAGAAGCCTTTGCGTGCTCCTCCTCACCCCTCATCTCCTTTTGCCATCTGTCATTTCGTTTGGAAATCTGTTCAAGCTGACCTCGAGCTGACCAGCGCTTTCCTCTTCCCTCAGTCCTGCCATGGGCTCCTCCAGACGTCCCCAGCTCAGCTCAGGGGCTTTTAGCTGACTATGCAAATGTCACCCAGCCAGCTGGTGTCTGCCTCCCAGAAACACATGTTCAAAAGCCCCCTGGATGGCCAGGGGGGAGAAGGGGGCAAGTCCCTGTGCCCCAGCCTAGAGGCTGCGCAGAGAAAGTTACTTAGCCAGGAATTATTCAACAAACAGATGGGAAGAGGGAAGGAAAGCCGGGCAACAGAGAAAATAAGAGTGTGGTGCATCTGTGTGAGCATGTGTACTTGTGGGTGTGTGGGAGTCCCAGGCGAGAGTCTGGGAAATGTGAATGAAATCACTGCATGAGGACAAGTTGTGGTGGAAAAAAGTGTGTGAGATGTACAGATAGTGGAGAACGTTGCTGATAGTTTTATGGCCTTCTCCTAATGACATCTTCTGCAGCATGCAAAAGGAGCTCTAATAGCACAGCATAAAGGAGATGCATCTGTCAGAGAGCCAAACAGCAGGCCCACAGAAACAGCCCTCCAAGAGAGATAATAAAGCAAGGCAAGGCCAGGAGGGCTCATTTGAATTCTTTTTCAAGAGCTCTCTCTTCTCTCTATTGCCTAACTTGTGACTGTCCATCTAAGATCTCTAGATCTCCATGGGTGAAGAGGGTAGAGATGCTGAAACTGGAGCTGAGGATTTAGGAAGGCATTTGGGATTGAATCAAGAAGGGAAGAGAGCAGACAAGCATCGCCACAGCACCCCACCAGGGTTGATAACTACTGTAGGACACACATGCCCAGCCAGAAAGTCACTCATATGCAACAGTTGGGCTCACTTGGGCGTCTTTGCAGGACACAGGCTCTGACACAGTCATTTCCGGAAGCACTGGCAAGGAGCGATTAATGTGATGATGCCCACTAGGTCTCTGCCACGCATAAAGTGAAAGGAAACCTTGGAGAGAAAAGGACAAGGCATCTACAGTACCCCTTATGGACCTCCTCAGCCAATCACAGACCTCCTCAGCAGCTCTGCTCTGCACCCAAAGTCTAATGCATCCTCAGTTTCTCAGGCAGAAAGGAAAGGTCGGATGTCTGCATGTAATTATATAGGGTTTGGACACGCTTTCCACAGAGCAGAGAAACTCTTTTTCTTACCTCTTTCAGATGTTCTCCCTCATCTGAGTTCAGGTGTTTGGGTATTTACTGATAACATTTGAGCAGGGGGACACCAAGTCACATGTCACTGTTTTCTCTAGGCTAAAGAAAAATCAGGATTTTGGCTCTTAAAATGTAACAAGATTTTTCCATGTAATACCAATTAAAATTAGAAGAAGCCAAAGTACCTCTCCCCGGCCTAAATTTTGCCTGTCACAACTGCAGTTCTGGCCCTCTGATGGACCCCTTGGGCTCCCTGGGAGAAGGCAGGATGGCAGCTCCAGATGTAGCTGACAGATGATGCTCTTCCTGGCCATAGGCAAGAACTGTGAAATGGTGAGCTGACAGGAGCAGCTTAAGGAGAGTGTGTGTGCAAGGGAAACTGGGGGGTGGGGGGATGGTACAATACAGTGCATAGGAGAGCTGCTGGACATTGGAGATGTGTGCTTTGTATCCTGACTAGAGATGACAATGAAGCCTGCCCCTGAATCAAGCTTAATGGTAGAGAAAATGTATATTGTGTGAAAGAAACCCAGGCAGGACCATGTCTCCTTTCCACTGAGATTGACAGGATACCTATGGAGGTAACCAGGGCTGAGTTTGTTCCCCAAAATGTGATTGAAGTCTGGGATAAACAGACTTTCAAGGATGGAATGGACTGGTTCTGCTCACAAACCACATCCATCTCATCTAAGGGTTAGAGCAGGTCCCAGGATGTCACTAGGTTTTAGAAAGACCAAAGTGGAATATGTGAATGGATATTGCCATTCCTTAGGTGTGTGTTTGATTTCGTTGGGTTTGGCTTGAGAAATACAAGTGGTAGTGGTTTTTATTTTCACTGAAGAAGAAAACTGGGTTACTTTGCACTATGGCGAGGCTCAACAGAGGCAAAGCTAGGGGAAATCACAGGGCAGGTCAGCAGACTGTGTGGGAATAGAACCAGATCTTCTTGTTTCGCTTATGCTAGATGCTGTGTCATATGTTTTGGTCATACCAGAGGTATGAGGGTGGTACCTGACGGGCTTAGTTCCCTCAGGATCAGGGACTTGGTATAAGGGGAACAAGGCAGCCATGTATTGGCTGATGCAGTCTTCGGAGCAGAGACTTGTGAGTGCATGCTTTGGCCCTTATAAGACTAGCTGAACGTCCCTGGCCAGTTTGAGGTTGTGAGAGATCCTCATCCCCGACCTGCTGTAGCCTCTCTGGGGCCTTCAACTCAACCTCCATGGCAAGCACAGCATTAGCACACTATGACAGGCTGTCAGGAGCACAAGACAAACAGGCTGTACTGGATTACTCCAAAGGGCCATCCAACCCACGGTCCTACCTCCAACAGGCAGACTAGGAGCAGAACTGGAAGAGGGTGAGCACCATTGTGGGCTTTAATGTGAAAGAGAGAGAGTATCCTACTTCTTCCAAGGCAAAACAAGCATCAGCTAAGCACAGCACAAAGCCAAAAAGAGCAGAAGTTACCTGCACTCGATGAGCACCTATTTTCCTCACAATCTTTGAAGAGATCTTCATGCCTTCTACTGCAGTCCTCTCCTGAGCATCTCTCAGCAACGTTTTTGTTGTTACATGGCTTTTTCTTCATAACTGAAATAACCTGAGATAAGAAGTCATCCACCAAACAGAGAAAGAAGGAAAGCAAATGGTTGCATCTACACTAGTGAATTTACCAGGGCACAGGCCTTAGCACTGGCACTCTTTGAACATGGACAGGCTGCTGGTTGGGTGCTGGTCCCTACCAGCTAGTGCCCTCCCAGGCACTGCCTGGCTGTGATCTGGCAGGGGCAGGAGAGGAGCACAGGCAACACACTACTCCCCATAAACAGAACAGAGGAGGCCTTATTGTGCTGTGGTGGAAGAGGTTTGGGACATTTCAGCATGTCATGCCTTATAGCTTGAGTTTGCTTGAATACACTTTTTATAGGCATAACCACAGAAGCCCATTGAAGGATACCAATGGGAGCCCATTTCAAAGAGAAACTCAAAAACTGCAAAGTAATGGAGTGGCCTCCGATGCTTGGTGCTCAGGCAGACCCACCGAGCCAGAGCCAGCACTTGGGCCCATAAATCCTCAGCCTAACCATGAAACCAGAACTTTAGCATCCAGTTTAACAAGGACCCAGGGAGTTGTTCTCTGCTTCTGGCTGCCAGTGTGCAGGACCAGCTCAGCCCCACAAGAAGCCCTGGGCTTCTGTGCAAGGCAGCCGACAGCCCTCATGCCACTCTACCCAGCCAAGCAAGGTGTGGGGTCCCCACCAGGCTCTCTTGTCTTCACAGGAAGGCTGTGAGGCAGAGCGCGTGTGGAGGGGGAGCAGGCTGCATCTCATGTCTCCTCTCCCTTTGTATGTACCTCCTAGTATGATTATTAAACACAAATTACAAAAGATGTGACCCAAACGATCTTTATTTCTTCTTTCACCAAGTGGTGCCTGCAGGGTCCTGATTCTGAATTCCGTTTCAATTACTGATGCCATTTTAACACAAAGCGGCTTCTGTCTGCAATTACCGGTACTGACAGCGGCGCAGAGACAGCTCGGGTGGCAGAACACAAAAGCCTGGCATCTTCCGCCTGTTTAGAAACTTTCATTTGACATGATTAAAGGCAGAAGACGCGGGAGTTGTCTGTCTGCAGAAGTGCACTGCACGCCACCCGCACTCCTTCGTGGTACAGTCCCTGAGAAACCAGCCCTCAGCACTCACCTCCACGAATCACTCAGAAGGACTTTAACTGATGTTCCAGCCGATATATGCAGACAGACTGACAGAGTTAACCCCATCATGACTTAGCTTAGCAAGGAAACTCTCTGCTTTTACCGCTGGTAAAGCCAAGCAGCCTGGATTGCACAGCAGAGACAGCAGTATGGGCTGGAGCACAGGGTGATGCAAAGATGAGTATTCTCCTTTCACAGTGGCAAGCTAAAGCACTACTCAACAACTTACAAAACGCACTCTTCACTTACAGCTGAAATGCAGCCTCCTGGAAGTATGAGGGTAGGAAATGCTACATATATTGCTGGCACAAATTAACACAGGGAGAGGTGATGAGGAATCCCTGAGCCAAAAGAAACTGGTAACAGGAGACTGATACATCTGGAGCTGGCAAATACCTAAGACAAGGGGGGGTTGACATTTGAAATCTGTGGGGCAGGGACCCAGCTTTGCATCTTGTTGCAAAATCAGCATCTCCACCATATAGCATCCTCTCGTTCTCAAGCAAAATTCACAGCCACTGCAGTTTTGACAGCTAAAGTCAAATACAATGGAATTCAAAGAATACATTTCCTTGCAGCGGCTGCACGCCAGTCCCTGAGACTGTATCAGAGAGCCCTTGGGCTGTCTTGAGCGGGGGCACTGCCTGCAAGCTGACCCACCAACACCCACGCATATGTCCCCAGGGTCACCCACGCCCATGGCCAGAGAGGCAGGGTTTTTGCTGCTTTTTCTTCAGTACATGTGGCTGTGCTTCTTTGTCCTTCGGCTCATGCCTATTCTCTTCCAGACCCTTTCTGTCCAGCCTCCACCAATGACACCTGCTTTGTCCCATTCAATCCTTTTTCCCATACCATCCATAATGTACCACCATTTTCCATGAGCTTTTAACACCACTGCTCCCAATGGAGTTTTTACAGACCCGGGAAAAAGCTGACTACAGGTGCTGCCAGCTGGTAAATGTGTTGTTCACATTTATTTTGTTAACCAATTAGTCTCTGACACCAATTTGCTCTTTTTCCTGTTGCCTGTTCCTTGACAAGTGGTTTATTTTTCTCAGCCAGTAGTTTATTTGTCTCTCCTTATGTATGTTTGAACCTAAATGCACAGCACCAAGCCCATGTGAACACTGCAGCTACACATGCAGTGCAAGTGCGCAGCTGGGGGAGCTCTGGAAAGCCCAAGCCAAGGCAGAGATGCTGTATCCCAGGGAAGGCTGTGCTGCAGCTCAGGTGTCTAACATGCCTTGGCTGGGTTGTCATGGGCATGGCGAACACTGGCTATGGAAGCCCTGGCTTTTAGAGGTGACGTGGTGCCCAGCCACAGCTGCCAGCTCAGCTCTCTCTCCTGGGAACAGAGAGACTCTTGGGAAGATACTGTGACCCTTCCCCTTTAAAACCTTCCCAGAGCTTGCATGGATGGAATGAGTCCAGAGTCTTGGCTTATATTGGTGGTTTGTAGGTCAGGAAGGTGGTTCGTGCCCCCTTACTGCACAAGCCACTTTTTCCAGCAAGACCCCGCGTCCCCTTGGGCTGCATGGCCCCACCAGAGAGTGAAATGGGGACGTTAAATCTCACAACCCCGAACGGTAGCACTGAAAATGTCTCTGCCCTGGTGTGGCTGGTGTCCAAACTCCCACTACTTTTCCCTATCCCACTCTGTGGCAGAGCAGCATGTTTCGCATGGACCCGGCCAAGGTGCCGCTCCTGGGAGCTGGTGGAGGGTGAGGAGGGGGCAATTTACAGCCATGGTTATTGAGTGGTGTCTGAGCTGTTTGTCACACTGAGCCCTGGCACCTTGTTCTACCTGTGTTGAGCGTGTTTTATTGGTGTTGAGCAGAGGGAGGCCAGAGCAGAGGGGAGTCTGGGAGGAAAGGCACTCAAGTGAAAAATGAACCGAGCCAAACAGGATTGAGAAAGAAAGAGAGAGAGACATGCAGGGGAAGGGGGTGAAGGGGCCAGATTATAAAACACAAGACAAATGTCCCCACTGGCAGCAGGGTTAGGGAAAGAGGGAGAGGGAAGAGATGAGGGGGGCAGAGGAGGAAAAAGACAGAGAGAATAAAGACACTGCCTTGTGGCCAGCACTATCCTAGTGGGATCAGGGATGCACATGTAGTCAGAAAAATAATTCTGAGTTTAACAAAGCAAGAAGAGGGGGGCGGGAGTGGAGTAAAGCTACAGATCCAAATGGAAAGTGCCCCAGGGTGTCCAATCTGCTGGGTTTAAAAAAAAAAAAATCATTTTGCCTCACCCCCCTCCTTCCCCCACCAGGGAGCCAGCTCCTTCCCTGTCCCCCCAGCCACCACCACCAAAAGAAGTGGGACCGAGAAGAGAGCAGAAGGTCTGTTTAGAATTTCACATCCCTTCCATTCTGCTCCCTCAGTGCTAAACTTTCAAGACAAAAATCATAAAACGAGGTGCTTTGTTGGTGAGGCAGATTTAGAGATCTTCCTGTTAGGAACAAGAAAGAGAAGAGAGAGACAGAGAGTGAGACAGAGAGATAGCTAGATGGAGGGCTGGCTTTGTGCTTGCAACAAGCCACTAAAGGTGCATTTTTAATTAAATTTATACAAAATGTGTCAGTTTTATCTCTGTGTTTCAAACCTGACTCTTTTCTATCAAAGTAAAGTATTGATCTTCACTGCCCCGAAGCTACCTGACTGAATTAAACAGAATAAATAGAAGAAGGACTGAAAGGGCTTAGAAACAACTGCAGAGAGGCGAATGTTTAATGGCTCCACAGTCATTTGCTGCAATTAAAAAACAAAACCGTTTAGAGGGGCTGTTAACACCTTGAAGTCTGAAAATCCTCACTTCAAAAAAGCCCCAAAACAGCTTCCAGGCAAAACATTTTAATTGCCATAAATACTTCCAACCTTAGCCATCACTGGTGCATGTGCACACTGTAAGATAGACAAACAGATCCCTGGACCCAACAGGACAGAACTCACTCAGCTGGTGAGATATAGGTATGCTCTATACAGCACAGAGACACCTCCAGTCAAAGAAAGGCATGTATCCAGTACGATCCAGATACATATCCACTTTATGTACGCGAAAGAACCCCATTTATCTGAGAAATTAAGGATGGACGTTTTAGACCCACGCATGTATTCCAGCTCTGTTTGCCTAATGTGATTATCATTCTCCAAACTGGTCACAATCAATTCTATGTCTTCAAAGTCACAGGTATTGTACAAAGAGCTCACTGTCTCTGTCTTTATGTCACATGAAGCCATCACAGACTTGCACCGCAACCAGTCCCACTCAAGCAATAATTGTATCCTGGGGTATCCTGTGACAAGAACCTACAGCTCCTGAGACAGACAGAGCCCTCAGTTATCTAAAAGGCTCTTGAGCATCATGTGACTTTAAAAAAAACCTGCAACACATTTGCTTGGCTAATCTTAAGGCAATGTGGTACTGTGAGATTTAACCAAAGCCTTTCTGAATGACCTGTGTGTTCCTCAGCATGGTATTTGCCATCTGTGGTCCTCTTCTGCTGAGCTCAGCAGAAAAGCTTGATTTGGGGGACTCTGTAGAGAGAGATGGCAGCAGGCTGAAGAGCCCTATCAGCTTCAGGCTTCCAGAGTTCGCACTGGAAAATAGTTCATCACATTGACAACTCATCCCCTTCCCTGGGCATTTCTGGGACAAGGGGAGCAGGCTTATGATAGGAAGCTGGTTTTCCAGATGATGATTACAGTTTCCTGCCTCAGTGAGGATACTGCCAGGTGGGCAGTGTGCTGTGCTGCTCCTGAGGAAGGTGTACAGAAACTATGAAGTTTTGCTTTGTGTATTTGAAAATCTGGAAGGAGCTCCATAGCCTGAAACCAGCTTTTGGTTGAAAAATCAAAAGAAAACAAATGCACTGTCTTGTACATAATTTCAGTTAGCTGGTGAAGTAATGTGGCTGAGGCACTCGATGGATGCTCAGAGGGGCTGGTTTCAGTTTCTAGCTGTGTCACAGTCTCACTGTGGGACTATGGAAACTTGCATTATCAGCCCATGACTCTGGTCCCTGTGTATGAAATCGGGAGATCCAGTTCCCCTTGCACAGGGACAGACAGGGTCTGAAGTCTTTGGTACCATGTGTTTGAAAGCCACGGAAGTGAGTAAGAGTATTTTTATAGGGCATAGAGCAACATACAGGGGCAGTACTAGAGACAGCTTTAAAAGAGCTAGCTCAGGTCCCTGAAGAAGAGGAGGCACAGCACTGAGATGCGTAAATCCAGGCTCCTTCTCATCCCTCTGGATTAGACACAGTTTGGTATCTGGACTATCTTTGTGCTAGCTCAGGTACAGCTACAACAGCCTGAACTGTTATCACCCATTTATTTATCAGATTGATTCACCTAGCCATACAGCCATCTACACACATAACCCCAGAGGCCACAGGGAGCTACAAGCTTAACTCTACTTTAGCTTTGGAGCTGAAGCACTTGGAAGATTGCTTGACTTGGATAAAATTCTTTGGCAATTCCCCAAGGCACTTTTCTGGCTTTGCGGGTAGTTCTGCTGTTTGGGGTAATGATCAAAGCAAGACTTCAGCCTATCACATGGACTGCAAGTGCATCTTTTTCAGCTGATTCAAAATGTCCCACAAGACCAAAAAAGGTGTCCCTCATCATTTCAGGGCCAAGAACCATCCTGAGAATTTTCCTTACTTGGATCTGAAGAGAGGATGATTTTTGCTGAAGGAGCAGGGTCAGATAATAAAAGCTCTGACCGGTTACTAGTGCGTCAGTCTAGGCAAGTCAACCCTGCATTTTCTCATCTTTCAAACATTTTGTTTGACATCAAGTAATGATGAGAAGATGGGTAGTAGGGCATTTCACATGGAAGTAACAGCTTCAATGTCGCCATGCACAATTCCTGCCTGTAGTTGTTACAGAATCACGTTTTTGAAGGATCTGCTAAGCCATGTGCATGAGTTTGTATTGTGGCAGCTCCTTCTCCAACATCTGAACTGCAGGTTAACGTTCAGCTGAAATGCTCAAAAGCAACAGAAGCACAGAGACAGAAGCCAGCGTGGCTCTGCTTGACAGGATTTCAGAGCTACTCTCTCGCTTGAGCATCAGGAAGTTCTGCCCTATACCCTATCTGGGCCCGCAGCCTCTCAGGGGTGAAACAGCCTACAAATCTGAGCGAGTTGCCATATTCTGTAGCAGAGGGTACATACGCATTCAGTCAGCGCTGCGACTTATGCATCTGAAATGGATTGTTTGGGAACCAAAGAATATGCATTTTTAGCGCTAAGGTTGAATACTGCTGCTGCTTACGGCCAACCTCCTGCTGCTGCTCTTCAGAGCGTTTTGCTTTGTTACGGACCCCTGATTAACACTTTCTAAGCAGTTCAGCCCACACTCCAGTCACTTTACAGATTGCAATGAATGCAGATTTGAGTTTATGGGTTCATAAAAGTGTGAATTAGCACGACAATTTTCCCACAGCCTATTTGCACAGCCCTTCCTCGAGTGACCTGTCCCTTCAGGCAACACAAATATCTCAGCTCAAGTGAACTGCCCTGCAAGGCACTTTTAAGAGACTAGAATGAGATCTGTGGCCCCAGGAAGCAGTGGCTGTGGGTGCACAAAGCAAAAGCATCACCATAAAGCCCAGCATTTGCATCTCCTGGTGATATTAGAAAGTGTTGAGCAGCAGAGTCCTTTAGCCCCTGTAGGAACTGCAGTGATCCCAGCAGCCCCAGCAGTGTCACCTGTATAGGCTCTGAGCCTGGCATTGCTGTTGCCACCCATTCTAAGCAGAGAAGCATAGCAGAGCTCCCCTCCCAGCCTTGAACTGGTGCAGTGGTGCCTCTCACACATGCTTTAATCTCTTCCAGCTTCTACTCCAACATCCCATATCTCTGTGCTGTGGAAAACAGTCATCCAGTAATCTACCCTTTTTCCTGCTCTCTTCATATCGCTGGTGTGATCAAACCTATCTCTGCATGGAGGAGGGGCTGGCTGACCAAATTTCTTTAATTAAAAGAGGAAGGATCAGGTTTATTCCAGATAAGCAGGCAGGATTAAAATAGACAGAAAGAACAGACAAGGGGCAGCTGTCAGCACTCCAGCCAATCCAGTGTGATTATTAATAATGATAAGCAGGAGAAGAGGGCTAATAAAAAGATAATGAAGTGGTCCTGAAAGTGACAGGAGATGGAGCCTGATAAGAGGGCCGGAGCTGCTCTGGCCTCAGAGAGGTCTGCCAAGAGCAGCCTGATGGGGCAGACCCACATAGCAGGGCATCATGAGGAAAGGTTTCATCCCCCCGGGGTACATGGCAGAGAGATTAATGGGCTCGGGAACTCTGGACATCAGTGTCATGCAGCATTGATGACTGAATCAGTCACGATACTTCCTGGGCTGTGGCCACATGGAGTGCAGGTCATCCCCCCAGATAAAGCACAGCCCTGGAAGGACTGGTCTCACCAGGGCAGTCAATCATGGATCCCTCACGGTGCCCCACAGCTGGGGGCTGACTTAGCACTGCACAGACCCAGCACAACCCAGGCCAGGGATGTCACACTTTGAAAGGCACTGCATGTGGAAAAGGCTGCCGAGGTGTGGGGGCGGCTGCTGAGAGAGCACAGAAGCGATGTGGGGCATCTCTGCCCTGTCTAGGGATCACCCACTGCACTGGTGTCTCCTGGCTCTATCGGCTCTCCAGGCCAGGCAAGTGTCCCAGGCAGTTGCTCAAAAAGGTAGTAAGATATGGCTGAAGAAAGAGAAGCCAGTGGAGCGTTGGCTCTGGTTGCCCTTTCCCAAGGGAAAATTCACACACAAAGACTGCTGCAGCCTGGAAACAACACAGCGCACCCATCTGTACTGGCTGCATACAGCTCCTGGCCGCCGTGCAGGTCAGTGGAGGGGAAATAAAGTGTGGAAAGCTGTTTTCCAGGAGCCATTATACAGAGAACGAAACTCCACATATCAGCAAATTCAACTGCTGTCCTCACTGTTGAAGACAGGACCAAATCACCTGTAGACATGCAGTGAGAAACAAGGAAGAGGGAGAGAGAGAAGCTAGAGCCTCACAGCAAGCCAAAGAACATGCCAGATGGCTGGAGAAGGGAGGACTTGGTCAGGGAATGCTACAGGCTCTTTGGGACAAACTGGATTAATTTCCATTTGGATTGGTCTCTTTTCTATTCAAACATCCCCTTCTCTCTCACAAGTCTACAGCATTTCTCATTCTTCAGAGAGAGAAAGGCTCTGGCCGTGGGATGCAGGGGGACGGGTGGCTGGGTGTGTGTTCAGCCTGAGCAGCTACACCACCCCCATGCTCTGCCACGGGCAGTCAGTGAGCAAGGCCCCAGAGAGGAGCACGGAATACCGGCTCTGGCTTGCGCTGCCTGGCGTTGCGCTCCCGCCACTCCGGGTCACCGCAGCAGATGCTGGCAGCATATGCCATGAATTAATTCCACTTTCTCTGAGATGCTCCGGCGAGAGGAACGGTGGTGCCTTTCCAACTTATTAACATAGGAGCTCCCCCCACCTCCCATCACTTTGTCACACTTAATAAAACAGCCAGCCAGAGTCCCTTCAGGAGGCTCCTGGCAGGCTCTTTAATCGAAAGTTGCTGGATCTGGCTTTTTCTGCTTTTGTTTTTTGCATTTATTTCCAGTGCTGCGTATGCTGCATCTGCCCCTACATCCCCCCACAAACAACAAACTGTACCCTAGTAAGGCACCCCACCAAGAAAGCCTATAATCCACCCAGAAAGCCTACAAATATTGTATCTATCATTATAAGCAAAACCTGAAAGGACCAAGAATTCATATTTCCTTTTACTTTGTCTGTAAGGAGGCTCACCATTTACCCGGAACAGGGTAGATATTCAATCTCGTTCAGAATCTCAGCAAGTCCCGAATCAGACACCCCATCTCAGCTCACTGAGCTAAACATGCTGTTGACAACACATGCCTCGACAGGTTCACAGCTCCCCCTCAGCAATGTATGAGCAGAGCAGAACAAAGAGCAAAGAGGACACGAGAGTCTCTACATTGAATCACCATCTCCAAATTGAAGATGGGTACACTCTGCAATTATATGAAAGCCATGTTTGAATCAGGCACTTGAGTCTCCTCGTTTCTAACCCTGATTCTGCCACGGATTTGCTGCGTGGCCCTGGGCATACCACTGCACCTTTCTGTACCCGTCTGTGGACACAGACAAGGGATTATTGCTGTATTCCTCAGCTAGGCACAGCCCAAAGGGCTGAGCTGAGTTGTCAGGAGCACTGTTCTGAGAACTGCTCTCACTTCTTACCTTACGTGAGGATCAACCAGAGCTACACTTTTGCAGGCTACAAGAAAAAATTTACACCTGACATTTCTACCTTTGTATGCCCTTTCCACGGGACTTTTCAGAAATGCAGGTTCCTGAGGCCAATACACACTGGTGCACCACCAGGAGCCAAGAGCTGGCCTGGGCAGGAAAAAGAACTTCATTGTTTCTTTCCAGCAAGGAAAGTAACAGGATTGAGCCGTCCTCTGACAGCACCAAGACCTGAGTGAGGAGAAGCAACAGGTTTCAGTCCGCTTCCTAGCACAGCAACCAGAACATGATTATGGAAGGAAGATGGGTGGAAACAGTTCGCTGGAGGAAAGCCATGAGCCAGACATTCACCTTCCCTCCTCCAGCTGGGAAAGGAATTGAGAAGACATGGAAGCAAGTCTCAGTCTATTAAGTTTATTGAAGGAAATTAAAGAGACAACTTGATCACAGTGCACATAAATACTGAAGAAAGGAGAAAATATCTGACAGCATGGCTTAACCAGGAAGATGAAAGCAGAAGCAGGCCGAGGGAATAGAAGACAAAACTCAAAAACTGTGTCTGGATATAATGCAAATTTTTAACCATAAGGGCAATTATCTATTAGAAAACTAATCAGGGAAGACTTTCAAATACACTATCTGCCTTTCTAAAAGACAGGGGAAGCTCAGCCACATCTCACTGGACTCTGCTATGGCCTGTATCATAGCAGGTCAGACCAAATGATCAAAGCTTCCTCTTCCCAGCTTAAAGTAGACCAGGCTGTGACTTTTTCCAAGCCTTACTCTCAAACTCTGCCTGGGTAATTGCTGGGCTCCCAAGGTCCCAAAGTGGGCACAGACCTAGCCCACACACACTTCCCCCCTACCTCAGAACATCCCTGCATAGGGTTCCAAGCCAGAGGGGGCAGCCAACAGCACTCAGCCCCAAGCACAATCTTCTTGATTTTACACAGCTTAAGAGCAGCTCCTCCAGCACAAGGTGACCACAGCTCATTAGCAAAGGCCTCTTGTGCTCTGTTCTCTCCTGGCTCTCCACCAGTCCCTGTTCTGGCCTCATTCCCCTAAAAATGTTATGCATACTCTGTTCCCAAATCATTCGACCTCCTTGCTCCTTTTGTTCCTCCCTATCCTGCCTCTCCCACAAACCCCACTCTTGCTCCTGACCCTGTCCTCCCCACACCCTGTCTCAAACGTGTGTGTGTCCCCCCCCAAGCCCTTGCCCATTCCTACTTCTCACGGTCTCCTGGAGGATTTCCGTGGTCCGATGTCCCTCCTGTTCTTGTTTCAAGGGGTATATTCATCTTCCTCTTGACTGCTGAAGGGCCCCTGTGGCCTTTGAGAGGCTAAGCACCACTGCACAGCCCTGCTCCACTTCTCATTCCTCCCTGCTGGGATAGCAGCCAGAAAGGAGTGCTCTGCCCACCCAGGATGATCTGAGCAACTCTTGGAGGCAGAGGGTGGCTCTGCAAGCCTTTCTGGAGACAGCTGTGGGTTGTTGGTGCAACGCACAGCTCCTAGAGGAGCAACAGGCTTGGCATGAGTCCTGTGGCTGTAGCCCTAACTACTGCTTAGTTACCCACTCTTAATGCTCCATGTGGCCAGCAAAGCCACCTCCCCAAGCCCCTAAAGAAAGTGCATTGCATAATATGCCACATATCACACACCATACCTCAGAGGCTGAGCAACCAGAGACATCGGATTGATAGTTCAGCCACTTGTGCCTCAGGCCTGGGCATGCTCAGCTTTTCTGGTCATTGATAACGGGTTGATTTTCACTGGGTGACTGTGATTTTATGAGATGACCCAAAAGTGCAAGGTTTCCTATGCTTTGCGGCACTGACTGCAGGGAGAAAGCTGGCCTCACCTCTCAGCCTCCCTTTCTCTCTCTGCCTATGTTATTTTCCTTGCCCTCCTCCTCAACAACCTGAGGCAAGTGCAGCATTGTAGTGGGAAGACAGGTACTTCACTGATACGGACATGGTGCAGAAACCCAAGTTTCAGTGGAGGTACTGGCAGTCTGTTTTAGGCTACTCCTGCAACTACCACAGTTTGTCCTCTCATCCTCAGCGCACAGAGAGTTACGTTCACTTCATGCTTCAAAGAGGCTAAAGTCATGGCAGCAGATACCACTGAATAAAGTGATGCCAGGCAAGCAGCTCATAGGGGAACTGCAGATTACAGCTTCAGACCAAGTGGAAGGGAGAGAACCCACACTGGTCCTGCAGTTTGCAACTGAGAAGAGAGTGACTGCCTCTGCTTTCTCTGTGATCTCTGAGCAATAAACTGAGCAAATTCATGTCCTGTCTCCTCCTCCATTTACCATTCTCTCCTTCTCAGACTAGCTTGTTGGGTTCATCTGATTTACTAACCTATTTGTTGAATGGATTTTTTTTTCCTGGAACAGAAGAAGCATTCTAAACTCTCTTTGGCCAAGAACCATAGGTGTCACAGAAAAATAGACACTAGCCCAGCTGGGGAGTTTTGTTCATACCAAAACATGTTTCCCTGCTCAGAGAAAGAGCTCAGGATTATCCTCCATACGCTGGCTTCCCAAGTTTCTGTCTCACCTAGTTGTCTTGTTATAGGGTATATTTCTTTGTTGTAAAAAACTTAGTGTCTCCTTGAGACAGGTAACCCTCCCCCTTATTTTGATTGTCCCAGACTGGGACCCAATTGCTTCTCTCTTGGTAGAATTGTTTGGCATATCAACTCTGACATGAAATTTTGCAGAGTACTGAGTTCATAGTGAGTTATGTGACCTGTCCTCCTGTCAGTACAAGAGTGGGAATGCAGTGCTCTATTAGACTGACCAAAGAAGCTAAGAAAAGCAGCACAGCAAGTCTTCCTGCCAGGACCTGCACTGCTCCCCAGAAGTATATAGCAAGATTCTCCAGCGGGACAAGGCTTTGAAGGATATTGGCTTAGAAGTAACGTTACTGTTTCCTGCAAATAATGACCACTGTTCCATGGGGACAAGGCATTAACAGCTAAATAGATTTTTCTTTAGATGACAATGACAGTGGGTTACTTGCTTCCAAGGAGGAACCCACTAGGGAGGCACCTTGTTTCAGGGCAGCAGGCTCCATTCTTTCACATGCATGGAATAAACAGTATTTTCTTTGCAAACTACCTATTGCCTGAAGCTATCTCCGTTCAGGCTGTGATCTCACCTGATTGCAAAAACTAAGTGGGGTTAGGCCTAGTCATAACTTAGCTGGGACACCTCAAGGGAAAAAAAAGGTGCTGTAAGAAGTGGTGTGCTGGCAGTTCAATAGGTGATGCTGCTTCCTCCGAGTCAATACAGAGGTAACATTCCTGGGGAGAGGTTAAACCGGCAGGGGATGGCTGGAGGCTGCTGGATGAAATGTAAAATGAGTATCCTGAGAATTTGTCGCATCTGTTGTGAGGAAGATGGTAATGCTAGGCAAACAAATCCTATCAGCCTAAGCTTCTCTGATAGCCATCACTGGAGACCACAATTGGTAAGATGGTCCACTCCAGAGAGGCTGCATTTCAGTAGAGGTAAGATCGACTGTTGCAGTTACCTGTAAAGGTGTTAATGAGGTGGAAGTGACTGTTCATAAGTAAGTATTTTATTGTGTTTAGAATTCTTAATCTCTTTTGAGAACAAAGATTTTTATTACAAAATACCCAAAACGTCTCTCAAGCCAGTCTTCCTATGAAACAAGGTCCTACTTATTTTCACATCTGAAATAAATTCTCAGATACAAACAAGTGAATAGAAAATTGAAGTGGTGAACTATTTACAGGGGATGCATGTATGAGATGTCTGGTGTACCAGTGCTCTAGGGCAGACTGAGGTGGTCCTCTCGCTCAGATTGTCCCAGATTCCACTCAGTCACTAGTTCCGAAGACACCTCTGTGAAGAGATGGTCCCAATCCCAGCTGACATCATCCTACCAGGAGGAAAAAGATAAAGATGCTGAAATGTTACTGCCAGGTCTCTGAACAATGCCAAATATTCAAGATGGACAGAAGAGAGAAATTAAATGGCAGCTGCCCCTGCCAGTGAAGTCCCAGATTCAGTTGGCTGAACAGGAAAACAGGACATAACAAAAGTCAGAACAAAATGTGAATCCCTGCTATGATTTAAAAATTTTGACAGAATTATTCCCTGCTATGACTTAAAGATTTTGACAGAATTATTCATATTCCAAAATCCCATATAGGACATATTTTTTATACTTGTTGATCTTAGATACTCCCAAGCAGGGAGTAAAGAGGAGCCATAAAAATCTTTCACTTTTCTGCACTTCTCCTGAAGCATCTCCAACTCTGCAGAAATCTTTTGTTGCAAGTCCTCAGCTCTTGCCCCCTTCAGCTTTACTGAGGTTATTCTGTCCTGCTTAAACTCATCCCTCTGCCCAAGCCTCAAATGCTTTCTGTCTTTGTTCCTCTGTACCACCCTGCAGAACTACCTGGAGCTCACAGTGGCTACCAAAAGACAACTAAGCATTGTTTCTGCAGGGATCTATGACAGTGCTAGGCCCTTCACATTTTCCTTACTAGCTCTTCCATAATGAAGAGGGGCCATAATCTTACACAGAGAAAGTCCTATATATCTTTAAAAATAATCTGCTGGGGAAATCAGACCTCCATCCTCTTGGAGAAGCTCCTCTTCACAGGCTCCTCCTCATCTCTCCCCTCCATCCCATTGACAAAGGCTTATGTTCCAAGTACAGTTTGAGACTGTTCTATGCTTTTGCTGTGTTGGCGTTCCCACAAAGGAAAGACTCACCTCTCGTAGCTCATGCTCTGGAGCCAAAACTTTGCTGAGAAGCTTCAGGTCAACCTCTCCATCCTATGAACACATAGAATCAGTCTTACAGACAGTGAGAAAGTGAGTATCATAATTTCACCAGGTAAAGACCAGCCAGATGCTAGAGGTAAGTGTAATATTTGCCTCATAAAGGACAAACACTTTGTCCAGGACAAGAGCAAGAGCTTCATTGGAGCAGCAGATACCATACCCACACCATTTACAGACACAAACAAGCATGAAAGCCACACTGCAGAGAGGAAGAGAATTGAAAGCAGAATGGAAGTTGTTTGAATGATAGGCTTGTGTATTTTATGCAGCTGAGTACCACTGTGGAGGACGATGGGAGCCTGGAAGGAGAGGGAGTCACACTGGTCATCCCTTAGCAACATCCACTTACCAGAGTCTGAAAGGCAGCATACTTCATGAGATCTTTGTCCAGGTCATGGTAGGTCAGCACTCTGTTCACCTGTACACTGCAAACAGAAGGGTAAAAGAATCGGCCTGGGTTAAGTATGGAAGCACATCTGAGGAGAAAGGTGGCATGAACAGCTGGTGACACCCATCTCAAGTGTCCACATCACCCATGTTTAATCCCAAGATAAGTATCTCCAGACAGAAGCAAATCTCATTCAGCAAATGAACAGTCATTGACAAATCTACATGCCACGTTCTGCACATGCATAAAAATAGGATGTGAAGTGACTACAGATTCCCTCAGAGAAGCCAGCACACCAGAGAAAAGATTTGCAAACTAGCTTCAAGGGCCAGAAAGAAAACTGGAAACATTGGAAGAACCCCAGCAGGCTCCGAGAGCCCCACCATACAAGCTACAGAATAGTAGGGACCTTGTGATTTCCATGTTTGAGCTGAGTCACAGCTATTAAATACAATTCCTTAAAATGTAACCTCCAAAGAGAAACACAGGGTAGGGGGTAATACAGTATTTTGCCATGCTTCCCTTTGCAGGTGATGCAGTACTATAGATAAGACCTATATTAATTTAATTTCTGTTTGTGTTTGTCTATGAAAATTACTTGTCTTTTCTACTGCAAGGAGACTATGGATACAGGAGGAACAGATGGGATTATGAAAAAAAGAGAGAAAACAAAGACATGAATTCTGGTGAGAGACAAAATAATTTTAAATTTTCTACTATGAAGTGTCATTTATTTCTGTTAACTATTTAATGACAATACCCACTCTATACTTTCAAGAGAGGCACCTGTGGTCAGGAGTAAGATACCCCACCCCTCCAAATAAGGGTCAATAGAAATCCCAACCTGTGATCTTGGCAATAGGCCCAACAGGGAAGAGAAAACTTTACCGATACATTTAAGCTAAAGCCCTCCCAAACTTCATTTTTTAAAACTTCCTGGTCTCCCTTGAGCTAACCCCGAGTTTATTGTGATAAGACCTTCAAACAACAGGATTGTACTTTGCAAATTAACTAAGCATTGGAGTAAGAATGTCCCTGTACTCGGCAGTGGTGAGACCACACCTCGAGTGCTGGGTTCAGTTTTGGGCCCCTCATTACTGGAAGGACATTGAGGGGCTGGAGCGCGCAGAGAAGGGCAATGAGGCTGGTGAGGGATCTGGAGAATAAGCCCTATGAGGAGCGGCTGAGGGAGTTGTGGTTGTTTAGCTTGGAGAAGAGGAGGCTGAGAGGAGACCTCATCACTGTCTACAACTGACTGAAAGGAGGTTGTGACAGGGTGGGTGCTGGGCTCTTCTCACAAGTGACGAGTGATAGGACAAGAGAAAATGGCCACAAGTAGCTCCAGGGGAGGTTTAGACTGGACAGTAGGAAGAATTTCTTTACTGAAAGAGTGGTCAGGGATTGGAACAGGCTGCCCAGGGAGGTGGTGGAGTCACCATCCCTGGAGGTGTTTAAAAAACAGGTGGATGAGTTTCTTAGGGACATGGTTTAGTAGGGAGACAGGCACGGTTGGACTCGGTGATCTCAGAGGTCTTGTCCAAACTAGTGATTCTATGATTCTATGATTTTACATCCTGTGGAGGGCAAAACAGCCTACGACTGTTCATAATCAAAGTGTGTGTGATAATACATGTGTACGGGATGCATTTGAGGTTATACAGACAACCTTAAATCCAATAATTCATAACATTTGAGAGTTTGATTTTGCAACATCAAACATGTTACTTGAATGTATATTTTTATAGGGAGACAGCATATGTAGTAATTGCTATCTCTGTGTAATAGGAAACAAGAAGTTTGCACATTGGAGCCCCACTGCCACAATACACTGCATCAAATCCTGCTGAATGGCACTGTCGCTGATGCCCAGAGAGCCTGAGATAAGATGGAGCTTAATTTCACCAGCCATTTTGCACTGCTAATGAGAACCACGTGGAAGTAGTCTTACCTGGGGGGAGCTGCCACTTGCATGGCCAGGTCTTCTTCCTGAACTTCCTCCAAGTCGGGGATCACAGGAATGTCTGCAACAAGAGAACACAGCAGCAGGAAGTGGGGAGTGTTATGCTCTCCTCTTACTAGAGACGAAGGTTTCCTTGCTTCATACATATGAAACAGCCTGTTTCTTATTAGAGGAAAACACAGGAGAGTTATTTAGCAATTATTAAAAATACATTGTTTAATATTAAAACAAAGCAATACAGCTTTGAAGCTTGGGGTCAAAAGAAATCTTGCAAGAGGAGCAAATCTGGGCTGGGTAGAACTCCATAGCTATGGTCCACGCATTTGAACACAACCTTGAAGCTGAAGGAAGTCAGCTGCACTAAACTCTGCTGCCTCCTTGCCACCATCTTAAGACTGGCAAGAATTTGCTTATGAGATACGTTATCATTTGCTCAGCTCAGCCACCAGCCACCTAGAGTCTGGTAGGAATAAAATGTGGGGCAGAAACTGAAAGAAGCCATGTAAAACTACATGCTGAAGGAGATGCTGGCTGGGTCTCAGAACGTGCAGAGGCCTGTTACATTCCTGATAGCGGAGGAAAGAAGTGCTGGTGGCCTAGCAGATCAAAAGCTAGGGAAGATGCACCTAGTTGTAATGTTATAAACCTTTTCATGATTTCCAGTGTGACCCTGGAATGGCTGATGTCTAGGTCACTGGGTATTCCAAGCATAAGAATACAGCTACCCCATGCAAAAACAATGCCAGAGACAGAAGAATAGAGGAGAGGAGCAAGAACTGGGTGCACACTGAATCCTGCCAAAGGAGCAAGGCTCTGAGAGCACAGCAGGCTTTTTGATTTGGCAAAGTCCCGTAAACAGTTGGAGATTGAGAGAGCAAAAATGGAGAGAGGAAGAGGTAATTGGAGGTGCAAAGCAAGGACAGAGTACACCAGCACAGAGCTCCTTTTAAAGATTCAAGGCCACAAAGGCTCTGTAGAGATCCTGAGCGCTCAAACTGTGGAGAAAGGGTGATTCAGCTCTGGGAAGAGGTTGCCGATGCTGTAGCCAGCAGGCTGCTCCCAGCTGTGTCGGCAGCGTGGCCATATTGGACAGCAGCAGACGGCTGGGCCTGTTTTGCCCGGTCTTGCAGCCTGGGATGAGGTAGATGAATATTCAGGAGCTGGAGAGACGTTCCCACCTGTGGCGCTCAGGACCAAAGGCAGGATCTTCCTGAAAAGCCCTTTGTCCGGCCGCTTGTCAGAGCTCTGCAGGCACTCAGCTGCCCTCTCCAGCTGAATGTCCACTGCGCATCCCCCAGCTCACCGGCCAGCAGGATGGGGGGCAGCCCTCGCCCAGCTGCGGCAGGGCATGGGTCAGCCAGGGCCTTGGCGCAGTGGCTGTTTGGAGCCGGCCACACAGTGGGATTTCTCACTAATTGGCTGCCTGGTGGAAGGCTGAGCGGGACAGGGGCTGCTGCAAGAGCCTGGCCACAGCGAAAGGCAGTGACAGCTTGGTCAGCCTCAGCAGAGCTGTGCATTCTAGCTCCCCTGCCGCCCAAGGAGCAGGTGCCTGCAGAGCAGCTCTCTGACTACAGCAAACTTCCCAAAGACATTTAAAGAGAAACTGCAGCAACAGGCCCCAGGCTGTCCCTTAGACCAGGGGTGTAAAACTCAAGGCTCTCACCATTCTCCTGCTCCCTCAGCGTAACACGTGTCACACACGCTGCACATGTGACTGGCACACTGGCAGGAGCTTAGGAGCAAGGAGCTCAGCACTGCCACCAGGTAGAAACAAGGTGCTGAACCAGACAAATCAAGGTGGAGGGCCGTATTCAGCCCGCAGGCCATGAATTTGACACCCCTGACTTAGACAGAGGAGTTACATGCAAGAAATTCCTGACTAGTGCATCACTAGGAATTCGGGGCAGATCTGTCCCCTCTCTGCCTGTAGGGACAATAGACAGAAGAAGCTGCTATCGTACTGGCTCTTCCCTGGGGGAGCTCCCAGCTCTTTGTAAAACTTGTAGCAAAATGCAATTATGGAACAAAAGCATCTCCATGGACAGGCAGCTGGTAAAACCTGCTCAGTGGTAATGTGGGAGAAAGTCCCTGTATAAAAGCAACAGATACCATGGAGGGAACGTACTAGTGAGACTGGCCCAAGGGGAGGAACTGAAGTGCTGTGCAGAGGTGCCCTGTTAGGTCCAGATAAATGAGCATGGGAACAAGAAAGAGTTTAATCTCTTCTGAGCTAATTTATCCTTTTCAGCAGGAGTCTGTGATTGTTGCTCGGCAAACACAACTAAATGAATGCTACCTGGGAACAGAGCCCATGGAACAGCATTCCCTGCAGCAGGAGAAGGTCAGATCCTTGTCCTTTGACAGCAGATATGTGGAAGGTGTTTGCAGCAAAATGAACGTCTTCACTTGGCACTCATTTTGGCAGCTGTTTCTGGGGTCCACTCTTCCTGGTTCCCTTTTTTGTTTTGTTGATCTCTTTTTGCACTAGAGAAAACTGTAAATTTAGGTCCTGATCAGTGATGCCACTTCCATTTTCCAGGTTCCCAAAGCATCTTGGATTTACTAGAGCTGGTTTTATCTCATCGCCATTTGATTCCATGGAGACATTCCCAAACCCCTTGTAGAGTGCTATCTCTACTCTGTATTAACAGAATCTAGTCAATCACGTAGAAATTCTTTCCTAAAGAAATTCAAGGCTCCAATATCTTATAGGTGCTTTGAAAACATTTCAGACAGAAGAGCTGGAAACGCTCTGGGGGCTCCTGCCAGCCTCTCAAACAAAGGCCAGCACATGCTTGTTCTTACTGCAAACCACGGATGATTTTGTCCATTTCTAGGCAGAAGCAATGCCCTTTAGGACTGTCAGAGACTGACAGGAAACAGAACAAAAATGTCGCAAATTATAAGAAAATATCAGCTCCCCAGGCTAACTGCTATCAGTGGCAAATCTGCTCTGAAATATTTGGGTCTTTATTTCACTTGTTACTCATAATTTCCTCTTCCCTCCACCAATTCCCATGGTGCCACCTCTCTAGAATCCCTCTCTCCTCTCTCTCTGTACAGTTTGCTAAGTGTCTCAGTTCTTACTTTATCACCAAGGACCCAACCTTTCCCCTCACTCAGTCTCCAGCTCCCTAATTGGTTTTGTTGCTCTTCTTAGGACTCACATCTTTTTTTCCCAGTAAGCTCTGGTAACATAGGCAAGTCATGGCACTATGTCATCTCAGAGGGAAGCATGTGATCTGCAAGAGTGCAGGCAAATGCTTTACTTTTAATATGCTCATTAGCTGCAATGAGATTACTTACATACAAGATTAGTACATGCAGAAAAATGTTCACAGGGCCACATCCTCCCACTATCACACTGCAGCACTCATACAGCTTTTTCCAACAACAAGATTACATTATGAACTTACTTTCTGTGTACTTTGTTCTGTTACCCAGTTTTTCCCCTCCTCTTCAGTGTGAGGTTTTTAGATCATTTTCCATCACACTGATAAGCCCATGGTTTTGGTGCAGAATCTTGAGACATACTTTACTGCCCAGGCTCTCACACCTGAATTCAGTGCCCAGGTAGGTAAACTTTAGAAATTGCTGCACAATGTACCTACATACTAAGAAGCTGTCTGTATGAAAAACAAAACACCTTCACAGATACCAGGTCTCTGCAATGATGAGAACAAATGGCCCGTGCATTACAAAAAGAAAATGTTTTGCAGCTGAAAAGATGAGGTAGCATCAAAACCTGGAAACAAAAAGTGATTCTCTGCGGTCTAGCTCTAGGTTGAGAGTGGCCAGAAGGCTGCCCTACTCAGCCACATTCTGGAGGAGAGAGCAGCTTCCATAGTCCTTAATATCAATGGATTTTAATCACAGAAGCCACATGAAAATTTTACAGCTTCAGCTGTTCTCCCACTTTCCAGCAGACTTAGAAATTACAACAAGCCAAAGTAATTCTAATAGTAAGAAACATTAAATAAAAGTTGAGTTACTGGTAAAAAAATAGTAAAAAGGGGAACAAATTCAGTACAAACATACAAACCATCTTATGAACCTTGGTCTCTCAGCTGGCCTCTGAACACTGCGCTGCAAGAAATTGCTACCTGTGCAATGTCACTCAGTCTCCCTCTGACAGAACTCCTCTGAATCTCCATTTCACATGGCAGATAACACTCCCAGAATGAGTACTCCTGAAAATGATACTCACTCTCCCCCTGAAAGTGAGTGTTCTGCTTTCACTTTAGCTGAAGAGAGAGGAGAATAGGTAGACAACACATCAGGTAGTGTTTTAGAAACAGAAATGAGTGTATGCAACAGAAGACGGAACATAAAAATTCAAGAGTATGATTCAAAGACCAATGGATGAGGCTTCTCTTCATGGCTCAAAATGACCATGAACAGAGTAACACAAAATCTTTCCCCATATAAGGAAACAAGATATTAGCCTTAGAAGCTGCTCATGGTAGAGATGTGAAAAACTGAGTGAGCACCAAATGCTAGATGACAACTGCAAACTCCCTGATAATGGTGAACAAAGAATGAAACAAAATATGTCCATGCAGAAGTTATGGAGGGGTAGGAGACACCAGTACCAAACGGTGAACAGGGGAGTTATAATATACTGAAGCAAACTGATTGTCTAAGTCCCAACCTAAAAGTAAGAATAGCTTTTTTATTACAATAGCTGGACTGAGCCAGGTCTTACACGAAAAGAGCTTCATGGCTAAGTTATGGCTACACAACAATAGCATAAGGCAGAAGTGTGTGGGTGGTAGAAGGAAAAGATGGAGGGGCAAGACTGAAAGTGATCAATGCTACATGCAGATAGTCAAAAATAAGCAAGGAACTACAGCTTTTAAAGTCATAAAAAAGAGGACTTAATGTGTTTATTTTAGAGTACATGCAGTAACCATCATCTTTTTTACCTTTTAGCAAATACCTTAGTGACAGCTAATGGAGCCCATCACAGAAAGCAACAAGCAGGAAGTGCCACCTTAATCTCCTGCCAGTCGATGAACTGTCCTTCCACTCCCAGACAGAGTTGATTTTTGGTTTAGTAGCAACACCTGCAGGCTGGGTCCCTTAAAATCCTGCAAGCTTACAGTAAGATGTGGTCCTAGCCCCAAAGAACTAAGTTCTCTATTAGAGACAAAACAGCACATAAGTGGGGACAGACAGAATCTGTTCAAGGTCAGCCAATAAATCAGTGGCAGACCTGGATCTAGAATCTGTGTCCCAGGTCAGGTCTGCAGTGTGGTTGCCACTTTCTGCCTCAGCTGCTTTAAGACTCTCCCAAGCCAACAACATGACATCCAAAAATTTACTCCATTTCACGTCTGATTCGTCTCCCCCAGCTGGAGGAGTGTTTCAAAGGCCAGTTCAGAAGGGACACTCCTGCAGCGGGGACTGAGACCATGCTGCCTTCCCTATCCATGCATCACCGTATCCAGAGAACACAAAGAGGGCAGTGGCTTCTGGTGCTGGCAGTCCCCTGCCACTAAGCAAGCACGAGAATGAAACTAACTTTAGCTTAAGTTGCTTGCTCATAAAATGTAAAACTGCTGCTGCAAAACTTTGTTTTACTGAATGCTGTTACCTTCTGCATCACGTTTGGGGAATTTTAAACAGGCAAGTGGAAGAAGGTCTGATTGAAGATGAAGTTAAGTGAAAGAAATTGGTCTCATTTAGCACATGACAGGATTCATCTGTGTTCCCAAGTCCACTGAGGTAGCATCATGGGCATTTCATATTCATGAGCTGCTGCGACACTGTGTCCCCTCATTTACAAAGCACCGTGTTCAGCAAATTCTGTCCCTGTGGACACTCTGTGCATTTCATGGTCTTGTCAGAGAGACATCAAACACTTCAGTAACCAAATACCAGAAAATGGCTTTAATTAGCGCATCTCAATGCAATAAATAATTTTTCTCTCTAAGTGGAAAAACTGAGAATTAAAAAAAGAAAAGAAAAAAGTGGAAAGCAACAGGCACAAAAAAATCTTCAAAAAAATATAAGGAACAAGGGACACATACAGCTTCTGCTGAACACACAAACAAGCTTGAAGCCTCTTGGAAGCTCTCTCTGGAGAGCAGCAGGCAAATGGAGAGGATAAAGAACTCTTCTTTGGATGCTTGGACATTAATTTCATAGGGATGCCTTTCCCTGACTGAAATTGCCCTACTAGTAGACCAATATGGAACAGCGTACCTGCCTGATCAGCCAGCAGGGAGATGAAATAAGTTGAGTGAAAAGCAGACAGTACCACAGCTACTAAGGCACTGCCTTAAAAGCTGAGACAAGGAGAAAATAACCTGAGTGTCCCGTGTCCCAAATCACTCTTTTAAGAAGAGAATGATGACAACACAACTTGACTGGGAAAAGTCACCCAGTGAGCAGGTGCCAGAGGATTCATAGGATCTAGGGGAGGTCATACAGCAGATTCAGAACTAACCCTCTAGCCTTGCCTTAAAATATTATGCATTTGCCTTGTATCAGACAAAATAAATTTTTCTTCAGCTACCAAGCTCTGATGGTATTATCAGCTAGATGGATGACTGGCTGGGAGGTCGAGTGGTCCATGAGACACTCAACTTGCTTCAATAGTGTTGGGCTTCCACAGACCGCTTGGTGTGGCATGGCTTATTCCTCACCTGAGAGCTTGCAGGGGACAGGCATCAGGCATACTTGCTACTTCCCAATGCTATTACTGCCACTAAGCTGCTGCCCAGTTTCAAGCCCTGGGAAGCATGAAGAGAGACAGTGTACAGAACAGCCATGTCAGATGAGCTGCTGGGCTCAGTGCAGGCCTTCAACGGGCAGTAATCCATGGCTTGTATTGTGCAAGAAGTAAGGGCAGACATTGATTGCTTTAAAGATGAAAAATCTCTTAATGCCTGTTTTTTCACCAGCAGCAGAAGAGAGAAGAGACTGGAGGTCAGGCTCAGGACCTGGAGTCCACCATATTCCTGATTTTATCAGCATTTAGAGTGGTAACTCCCCTCCTAGCCTTACCAACAATCCCCTGACAGAGCACAACACAACTACAACAGTAGTGCCTGTTTTCCTCTTTTCAAAGGCTGTTCCCTACTTCTTTGCAGTATTACCCTGCTGAAACATACTCAAAAGGTGGCAGGGCAGCAGATGAGGAGGCATGAGGTGCCTAGGGAGAGTCTGGTGAACTCAGAGACACAAAATCCCCCTCAACAATGCTGGAGATGAGTGATTTTGCATTACAGCATTACTGTGGCAGGAAAAGCAGCTTCTCAGGATGCTCCTGTGGAAGTATGTTCGAAAGCAGGCGTGTCTGATTCTATTTCATCCTCTTCATGTTACGCTGGAAAAACAAGACAAACTACATTTCTTTTATGCTAAATCCTTAGGTTTTTTATTTTTTTCTTATATATATTTATTAAAAAATACCTCTTTGATCGGCAGCACCCATGACACTTCCACATCCAGCAATTCCTCAGAAGCCTCCCTCCCTCCACACAAGGCCACCACTGCTGACAGCCAGCAGGGTTTGATCAGAGCCACTCAGAATCGGATTTTCATAAGACAGATGAGGAATCTTACTGCTGCTCTCTCTCATATCAGATGAGAAACTGAGGGGGAGGGGGGACGGGTCCTGAGGGAATGACACTACAATCAAGGGCTACGCAGTTCTCTCTCTGTCCCTCCACTGCTGCAATTTTCAAAGGAGTTTGCCTCAGGCAGTTTTAAATGATGGTGTCTCAATTCTGTAATCATCTTTCAAGAGCTTTTTCTTAAAGGGTATTTTAGGTAAACCTAGTCCGTCAACTACACTTATGGACTCAGCAATCACAGACCCAATATGACTGTGTATCTACCATATCGCAGAATTTAGTTATGGAAGATGCTTACCCAGACCATCCTTTTCAGCCCCCAACAAGCTGTCTGTGCTCCCTTGCAATTAAGCTGCCCAATGTCCCTTGGACAGGGGTCTGCTGCTTCAAATAAGACTTCAGACATATCCCTTGGGACATATTCTCTGCTCCCCTCTGCCCACTGCAGCTGTCAGGAGGGAGCTTTCCCTGAACACCAGTGGCTGTAGATCACAACACCAGCAGTCACTGGAGGAGTTCAAACTGGCCTGGAAAAATGGGTCAGTGGAAACCATCAGGCTGGGCTGAGTCTGCCCTTCACTGACTTTACTCAGAGACTCTGGGTAGCACATTAGGGGAGAGGCTAAGGGGAGGACTGCAGTGTGCTGACAGAGCCACACACAAAGTCACAGTGCAGAATCTCAGAAACTCAGCAGTCACTGCACTCTGGGCCTCAGGCCCTTCTCTTCAGCCCGTTCACACCACTTCCAAAACATGTTTTTCACTCCATCTCCATTTCATGGATGCTCAGAACTTTTCATCCATTTAGCTCTCCCCAGACCACTCCAACACTGCCTCCTGAGCCTGTGAAGTACCCAGTCGCCATCTCCCTGGCTGTTCCTGCAAATTCCCCCCTCTCTTACCCCATGCTCAGACAAGGCAACTGTACTTGCAGCTCATAGCCCCTGGAATCCACCAGCACTCGGTGTGCTCTGTAAAAACAGCAGCTCAGCAGGGAAGCTACTGGCAAAGTTTATGAGGAATGAAAGAGCCAACAATAACCATGCTGCACTCTATTCTCAGCTCTGTTTGGAGCAATTTCATGATTGGTGCATACCTGCATGTGGCTAAAGAGGTGTTTGATATTTTATGGCAGTGAATTCTAGGTGCCGGATATCCTGTGAGGCCTGTGTCCCACTTGACAGACAGACACCATTCCCCAGAAGGATGTGGGGACAACTGTATGTCCACTTCCTTAATGTCTTTTTTTTCGAGTAAGCATGATAAACCTTTGATAGAGCATTAAAACATTTTCCATTGCTCCTATTGTGCACAGAGCCTGGACTCCCATACTGTTCAAATGCAAAGGAGCGGCTGGCACGTGCCAGAAGGGTAAGAAGTCCTTCTAGAGGTCTGACATTGTATAGAGAGGTCTAATCGTCAGCTCTGCTTCCTTGAGGAGGCTTCCCAGCAGGCGGGAAGGGGTTTTGCCTTGAGGGCAAAGATCTAGTGTCTGTCTCCTGGCAGCTTTCCTCACCCGCAGGTCAGGTTTGGGTTGTCTGTGTAGCATAGTCAGGCTTTCATTTCATTCAGCAGTCTCATTCACACACACTACCTGCTTTAAAATAACAAGCCGTTGTTCCTGCAGACAGAGAATCACACATCAGCTCCCAATCCTCCAAGAAAAGCCCTGTTCCAGGAGCTATGCATCCCAAGGGTAACAGAGAGAAGGGGGGAAGAGACTTCTGAAGATGGGGCAATAGTCAATGGGGGAAGGATAGCTGGGAGAGAGAGGACAACCTTAGCTAACAAGCCCCCATAGAGTGCTGAGGAGAAAAATCCAAGGGCAACGTAACGAGGAGACAGGCATTTGGGGGAGTGCAACTCAGCAGTGCAGAACTGGTGGACTAGAAAGGAACAACGAAGAAACTTTTAGCTGATGGGGGGGCGGGGCTGGAGGAGGAGAGAGGGAACACCAGCTTTTATTCCAACAGGAAACAGCCCTTTTGAACGCCAAAGAGACACACAAGCAGAGTAAAGCCAAATGAAATACCCAAGCAACAGTCAAAGCAGAGACTCTACTGCCCTGCTGGAGAAAGGAGCAAAGGGAGGAGAAAGTCCTTCAACGTGAACTTGGTTGTTCTGTCTTCCCTCCCACTTCATGAGTAAGAATAGTCTGCACTTGGGAGAAGCTCTTGGCTGCTACAGAAAAGGAAGCAGTGCTCTGCAGCACTTTTTAAAGTCCACTGATAGTCTCACAGCTCCCACCTCGTGCAGTTTCCTTGCCATATAGAGCTCAGCCGCTGTTGCCCATTTCCCTTGTTGACATGGACAGAAAATTGAGCAATTACCCTCAAACTCCATTCTCTCAGATTGCCCAGATTGCTACATACACAGCATTAAGCCCCCAATTACCCCTGGCCAAAAATGACTCAACTAGGGCTGTCCTTTAGGAATTAAAGACTTTTTTGTTGCTTGTGAAGGTTTATTATTCCTTATGCTGTGATGCATTAAATGCTGCTACAGCAGGTTTCCCACCACACAGAGGAGCTGGGCCCCCCCATGACAAGATTCAGCTGGATCACCTAGCAAAGGCACATTATCCATTTGCTATGGCTGTGTACTGGCTCTGTACTGGCATGTGTTTAGGAGGATGGGCAATAAGCTCTCAGTGGGTGCTCTAGGAAAGTCCAATATCCATCAGTGATATATTCTAGAGCTGGTTCTGGAGAGACATTGCACATTTCAACACAGTCTTTCCAACCTAGAGCTTTACAGGAGCAAATGGTGCTTTCAGTCAAACACGTAGCTTTGGTTTCCTATAACTCACAAACTGGTTCCTCTTTAAAGTGTCTCTTTTGCCCTGGACTAGCTTCTGTGAAGAAGAAATATGGAGTTGAGAAAACAAATTCTGCACACGACCTGAGCCAAGGTACTTCACTGCTAGTATTTCAGCAGTTTTGACTTGCACCTTCTGGGTTTTCCTGTGCAACTGTGAGGAATGGCTGAAACCGCAGAGAGTTCCCATATGCATCAATGTCTGGTCCACCCACCTACAATCTCCCATACTTCTTCAGACCTTCCTCACAGCCTGAGAAGCAACTGTACTTCTCTCCAAAACTCCTGTGGAGATGAGGAATCACACGTGATTTCACGCATAGGGTGAATGGTCAGGAACAGTGAGAGGATTCTACTTTTCTTTTGGAAACTACAAAGCATATCGATTCCAAAAGTCTCCACTTGGCTGTACAACCTTCCCTACCCTCTCCACATGCCAAACCGGGCTGTATCCAGGCCCTATGCTTTTTTAACATTTTCTCCAATGGACTCTAAATTCTAAGCCTCTGGGTGTTAGTGCTGTAAAATGGTCACAGCTGAGCACATTTCAAATACACAATGTCTTTTTAAGGGCATATAGTTTTGTCATTCAATCTTTTAATGAAAAGGTTGAGTGGGGGACAAACAATGTTAATGGAATGGTACAGCTATGCTTTCTAACAGGTTAAAGGAAGGCAATCCAAATGCATTGGTTGACAGCACTGATCATTACACAACTGTACCTGTTCATATGAAGGTGTACAAGTTAACACATTATGCAGCACAAAATAACCGTGACCCATCCTCGTGGATCCACACACCGACATCTTGACTTCTGTGCATTTAGAATCTGAGCTGTTAGAGCTAATGACACAAGGCCAAGTGCAGTTCTGTGCAAAGGGAAGGCTGATATGGCTCAACTTACTGCACAGCCACAGCATGCAACTCCCTGCCTTCTGCACTGGGCAGTTATTTGTGTCTCTCTGCTTATTCAAAGCTCTGCTTATTTAGGTTCCAGAGTCTGTTTATATGTCACTTTTCTTCACTGCAATTGGTGAGCCCAAATGCAAAACTCCTCTCTCAGAACAGCTTGCTTGATCTCACTGTAGAAATAGGACTACAAGCATGCAAGGCGCTGACCTGTTTAGAGATTTTCCATATGCAAATTAGATCTGCAACAAAGTGTATTTGACTGCTTGGGTTAGAACCATAATCAGACCAGTGGGATCTTTCTTTTAATGCATAGATTTAATCCAGAACTGAACCTTGGTTTGTAAACAATTCAACTGTTAACAATAGGTTAGGCACAGATAAATAAGTGAAGTGTATTAGGACTTCCCTTGTCCTCATCCCACATTTGGTATCAATTCTAGTCTCTATTTATTACCTAAGTTATCGCAGCACTAAAAGTCACATGCTGCAAACATGCTGCAAGCATTTTTATGCCTGGCTAGCAAAGACAGCTATTATACTCTTGAATACAAGACCAAGATTCAACAATAAGGACAGCATATATGTAAACAGTCAAGGAGCTGTTCAGAACAGACTATCAGCCTCAGTGACACATGCTGAAATTTAAGAAGCCCAAGAAACTTTCCAGGGGAAAAATTCAGTCTATTCTGAAGATGCCAATGCTATAAAGGTGTCAGTTCTGGCAGTCGTGTTGCAATGCTTAATCTGTCAGGAAGACCCAAAGAAGTCTTCATTTAATCTCATTAACCATACTGATATCTAATCCTTTGTGACTCCTGGTAAATCTTACGATGTTTGGTGATGTTTCACAGATGCATTGTATAAAGTTCTCAGCCCTTGAAAACTGAGGTAACTTCCAAAGACTTTAATGAATTTCTAAGCTCCCCGCGGTTCTCTAGAGCTCATCACAAAACTCATGCTGTGGATTTTTCCTGAGATTTCTCTTGGCTCATTCAGCCCTAGAAGAAGAGGTAACATACACTATAAAAAAAACTAGTGCTAAGTTAGAAGTCCAGAAGGTTTCACAGCAGCCTATACAGGGACTAGATTACCCACCAGTCCCTGTTTAGCCTGTGATCAATGATCTTGGGTCAGAGCAAGTGGATTTTTTAAATTAAGAACTGCATCACAACAGAGACCCCAGGACAGCATTGCAGGCACTTGTCCTGAAGAGAACATGCAAAGGATGTTACCATAAAACATAAGAGAGGCTTTCAGTAGACGATATAATCACCTAAACTAGGGGACAGCAGAGATTTCTTTCCCTGATCTTAATTTTTTATTGCTCTTTTAGTTCTCTTTTTGCCCTAGTCCACTGCTCTCCATGTAGAGGCAATCACAGAAAAAAGCAAGTCCTCCACACTTTCCTTCTTCCCAAAAGTGCTTCATCATTCTGTGCTAATGAAGAGCCAGAATTAGACTACACGTCCACTTCCTCATCCTCCTCTCCATCTCCTTTGCTCTCTCCCTCATTCAGCAGCTGGGGAGACATAAGCAGCTCCTGCATTTGTTTACCCGCAGGGTGGTTCATTTCCTTGCAATTTGTTACATGATGCCTCTGCTCACTTTACTGGAAAACCCCCAGACACGCATGAAGGCACTTCTTGCAGTCAAGTAGGTGATACCTCACCTCCTCCATCATCTGACGCCTCCAGGCTGTGTTGTCTGAGACGATGGCTGCAGCAAAGCACAAATAAAGAATTTCACCTGCAAGCCCAGAAAAGAATCCTCTCCCATCCCCTTCCTCCCCACAAAACTCATGGTCTGTCAAGGGGAGAGTTCCCAGGTACATTTAACTTGCAGACTGACCTTCTTCCACACCCCTTGCTGCTGGACTCAGCAGAAATCTCAGCTTATAGAGCTTAAGCAAGATGGCCTTCTACTTTTCTGGGAGGAAAGGGGATGCTTTCTACTTTTTTCTTCTTTCTGCCACATGGGAGTGACAGATATCACCTACTCATATCCAGCAAACTATAGAGCGATCAGCCCTGCATCATCCCAGGACACATGACATGAATTCATGCCAGGCTCTGCACTCTTCCCAAGTTCCAGATCTTGGTGTACTGACGCTTAGAGTCACCATGTCCCTTCTCCATGAGATCAGATGTGAAAGTTGTGAAAGCAGGCTCAGCAACAGTGGGTACTTACTCTTCTACTTCTTCTGCATGCTTTCTTCCTGACCTGCAAGACAAGGAAAGGCTTATGCTTACAAAAGGCTAGAGAAAATTTTGAACCCATTTTATTACTAGATCACTGTTATTGTGCAAAAAAGTTCCTACACCAGGTTCAATATAACACATTGCACCTTTAAAGAGTTCTGAGTGACCATTAAACCAGTAGATCAAAAACTGCCTGAGCGCATCAGATTGAATCAGAACCATTTGGGCCCAACAAGACAGCTATGCCCCGATACAGCAAGAGCCACACTCCCTGTTTTTTTAGCTTCTCAGATAATTTTTCACTCCCTCTGACATCAGCTGCAGGTAAAGCTTGCCTCACCTGAATAGAGAGGTCTGCACATTAAGGACTGAAACAGATGCTATACTCTGTCTACCTACCCCTAAGAGATCAACAGGTTCTTCCTGCCCCTGGTAGTGCATAAAGATTATCTGGTTGTCTTTGTAGGTTGGGAGCCCCACCTGAGCTGGGTCAGACATGCTGTCACTGCAGTAAATCAGAGTTGATCTGGCTGAATTAACAGGAGTTCATAATAATAACGTGGGGGGGAGGCAGTGGCAAATGGCAGCTCCCTTGCTCTCCACCCCTGCAAGCCTAAAAGTAATTCAGTCCCGATTAGGGATGCTTGTTCAATATTCAAAATGTAAAACATGGAGGTTGCTGAACCAGCACTTTGAAAAGTTAATTAAATGCCAGGTTTCTTTTTAGCAGATACTCCATCACTCACTGATTGCTTTGGCCATTTTGCAGAGCGAAGTTTCATCTCTATGCACTGGGAATAAATATTCTCCCCTCCCCTGAAGTCAGGGTGCCATGACAAAGAAAACACAAGTCTCTGCCCTACCACATGCACCATCCCAGGACACACCAACATGCAAGAGAAGTTGCTTTGTTGCCTTGCACTGCTCCTTTCAAAGCATTCCCATGAGTGGGACAGGCCTTATCTAGCTCTCATGTGAATAATCTACTCTTCTAAAAGCCAGGAGCAGAGCAGGGCACAGAGGATGTCTAGCTATGAGAAGAAAGCCCCTTGTCTCCACTGCTCTCCATGGAGCTTGCAGTCTGTGAGAAACTAAACACTACACTGAATCACTGATCTGAGCCCAGTAATATCCACTGCAGCCGTGTAGGTGACATCTGCATCTGGGCTTTCAGCTGTATCTGCACCCTTTCTGTTCATCATAAGGGACAGAAGTGCAGTGGAGCTGGGGAATTTAGGAAGGAGTTCTCCCAGTGAGGAGTAATTGTCCAGCTCCATCCTTCTCCCCAGTGCAAAGCACCTTTTGTGAATCGCCTGATACTACAGAAGAAGAAAAGGATGGCTCCAGAGAGCCCACAAGCAGCTCTCACTGGAGTTCAGAATCTCAAAAGACAGAGATGAAAAGATGATGCAAAAGTTATCCTATTTTATCCCTCCCTTCTGCCTTCACAGAACTATTTCCCACACGCTGTAATCAGAGCCTTGCTCTAACTGAGCTGAAACATCCTAAATGATGGCTGTGCACAGCCTTGCACAGCGAGATGATTTCCTGAAGGTTCAATCTAACCTCTTCTTGGCACGATCCTTTTACTCTTGATAATTGCCTAGCCCCAAAACAACTCTGTTTCTCAGTACTCACACTCCTTACATCTTTGCTCACCTCCTGTCCCCAGGCAGGACTGAAAAAATTCCACACGTTTATACTTCCCAGGAAATGGTCACTCCTGCTATCCCTGTAAGCAATTTCTGTTTCTTTTTCCTGAGCTCCCTGTCATGACAGATATCCAGGTAGCCCACAGGGAAAGCAGTCATATGTAAGTCCTAGAGGCAGAGACTACTTCATTCATGTTGTGAGACTTAAAGCTTTCTCAACTTTTCCTTGTTATGTTTGGGAAGGACTCATTCGGGGCAGTAAGCAAATACTTCATTAAGTGAAGTATTGGAAAAAATAATAATTAGGGGAACAAATTCATAAACCATGAGGGGACAATAGTATTGACCCCTTTAATCCTGGAGCCCAGGCGTCAGAACACTGTCCTGTCAAACAAGACAGTGCTCTCCTCTCTCTAGAGCAAGCTACAGCCACACAGTCAGACGCCACAGGAGAACACCCTCGTCCCTATGCCACAGGGTCTGAAGGCAGCAGCGGGTGATACCAGGTTCTCATGCTGACAGTGCTGTGGTTGATACAGAGCATTTAAGTACCAGTGGCACTAGAGCAGGAGCTAGAAATGACTGTTGCTCTGCTTAGATGAGGCATATGTTTTCAGTCACCTGTACTAGATATGTTTGTGAATACACGATTGCAATAGCATTATTTGTTGAAACTGGCATTTCAAATCAATTGATAAGTTCACAAGTAGAGATCTATTCCAGAAATATAGTATGCAACTTCTGAAGCACAAGACCGAATTACATGTTTTACACTCTGTGGCCTTAATGATTGAGCTATTAGCAAAAGAAGACACCAACCAGCTTACTATTTCCTTTTTTCTTTTATTTGTATTCTTTTCATTTTGTTTGATGCCAAATTACTTTTAATTCCTGTTTCAGATTGGAAAAACAAAATCACAAAATATTTTTTGTTTGTTTCTGAGTAATCTTTTGCTTTTTTGGCCCAATTGCATTACCTAAGACCCTGAGAGAAAAGACAAGCTTTACTCTGTGTCTTAATGTTAAAAACCCTCAAGACAGCAAGGGAAGTCATTAATAGATGTTCAGAAGGTGCCCTACCTCCAACCCTGTCCATTTCATAAGCTTAGAGAGGGCTAAGTCATACATGGAGATACTACTTCTGCAGAAGCAGTTACATGCTTGACTCTGCTTTCCAGGTGCTAGGGGAAGCCCCACCAGCATTCTTCATGAAGTTTTCACACTGCTTTAAGCATTGCAGAGTAACCCTTCCTAAGACCCAGCTCATCTTATCAACGCAAATTGCAACAAGTTAAGACAAGACTGACATTTCACCCTGTGTGTATCTCAGGCCTGGGTACACAGCATCCTGTTCATTCACCACCTGGGCACAGCTTTCTAGTGGGGAGTGAAAGCAAACATCGAAGAAACTAAACTGTAAACTCAAGCCAGCATAGATGGATTTCCTAGTCTTTTCTTACATTGTCAGCAACAAGAAGTGCACTGTCCCGGAGCTGATTTGCTCCAGCAGGAGGCACAGCTCAGGCAGGGCAGCAACAAGTGCCTACAAAATGAGCAATTGTGTATAAACTATAGATACACCCATGCAAGTAAGGACAAACAAAGCAACACAATCCTGGGGGCAGTGCTCAGAAATGCATTCAGCCTGCTAAATCATACACCAGTCATCTCCAGTTTTTGTAAGACAGCAATACCTGTTTCTTTCATTTCTTCTAATAAGCCCATTGCAACTGGAGGGCCAAAGAACATGGACCAACCTCATGTCCTGGACAGTTCCGTTTAGACTGCAAGACTGTATGTACTCCCAAACGTAACCAAAATCCCAAAATATTCCCTCTGGTTTGGCAGGCTGCTGATCCCTCTCTATTCCATGCTGTTGAACAGCTGACAAACTGGGCAGAAGACCCTTGACAGATCCCATGTAACCCCATGTTCTGTAACTCCTAGTTACAGAGTAACAGAGTACCTGTTTCTCTTCTAACTGCGTCTTGGGGGTAGAAGATAACAGATCGAATCTCACTCCAGTGTTGTCTTTGGTCAGCCCAGGCCAGGCAGAATCATCTCTCCATGGGAGGGAGTTATGCCTCAAAACCGAGACTTTCCCCCCTGCCTTTCCCCCATGTACAGGTGTACAGCCTCTGAGCTGCCTGCAACTTCTGTGCTGAAGGGTGAAAGGCAGTTCTAATGTAGACATCATCTCTGTTAAACTGTTTCTCTCCCATTTAATGGACTACCACGGAGATCTAAATGGAGACAGAGTGACAGGGCTCAGAGAACAGCCAGGATGCTATCTTTATGCAGCATGACAATGTGCAGTGGTTAATTAGACACCATTAACCTATTTTAGCAGGGGACATAACTGGGATGAATGGGGGGAAATGTCCTTGAAGTCCTTTAATGTCCGCAGTTCAGGACACACTTCCATCCCGCGCCGAGCCAGGTGCCGGGAAGCACCCGGGGACGCGTGAGGGCGGGAAACTCAGCTGAGGGAAAGGGAAGCAATCCCGGTGCCTGGTCAAGGCGAACGCTGAAGATAGGAATGCCGGTGCAGACGCGGAAGGGCGAGGGCCAGGAGCGCGGGCTGCTCAGCGCCGCGCATTGCCGTGCCGCAGGCGCCCTCTGCCGGTCGACAGGCGGGGGCGCCCGGCCCGCGCTCCCGCGCAGGGGCGGCTCGGCGGGGCCCGAGCGGGACCGCCGCCCAGCGAGGGGCAAGCGCCGGGGCCTCGGCGTTAGCGAGGCTGCCTGTGGGAATGCGGGCTGCCCCGGCGTGGGGCACCGAGGGAGCCGTGCCAGGTGGAGAAGGGCACTGAGGGGCTGGAGCGTGTCCAGAGGAGGCAACGAGGCTGGTGAAGGGGCTGGAACACAAGTCTTCTGAGGAGCGACTGGGGAACCGGGGACGTTTAGCCGGGAGGAGGCTGCGGGGAGACCTCATCACTGCCTACAACTGCCTGAAAGGAGGTTGTAGGGAGGTGGGTGCTGATCTCTTCTCCCAAGTGACAGGTGATAGAAATGGCCTCAAGCTGCATCAGGGCAGGTTCAGATTAGACACCAGGAAAAATTTCTTCATTGAAAGGGCTGTCAGACACTGGCACGGCTGCCCAGGGAGGTGGTTGAGTCCCCATCCCTGGAGGTGTTTAGAAGACGGGTAGATGAGGCACTCAGGAATGTGGTTTAGTAGTGGGCAGGTACAGTTGGACTCGATGATCTCAAAGGTATTTTCCAACCAGGCGATTCTATGATTCTATGGAGGTTGAAGGGGTTTTTTGGTGTTTTGCAGAGCCCTGGCAGCGGCAGGGAATTTCCTCTGCCTGTGCACTGGCTCAGATTTTGGCATGTCTCCACTGCTTCTCTTCATGATTCACATGGAAGCAGAAAGCTGCTTCAAGCTGCCCTCTTGCTAAGCAAATGAAATGGGAGAAAAGGAAACGTCCCAGTGTTCAGAGATACATTTTGTTTTGGGAGAGCAGAGAGGTGAGTTCTGTGCAGAGGAAGGTAGCCACTGGCCACCATTCTGCCTCGGTGCTTCCATCCCAAACCACAGCCACCCCTAAACCACCCTATCCCCAACCCCAACGTTAAGCCTAACCCACCCCTCCCAAACCATACCCTAACCATACCTGCCCCAACGCCCGAGGTTTGGCTCAGCCCTCAGGGAGACATGAAGCCTTTTGCCTCTAGGGCACAGACTATAATGCAGGTCTAGACATGGGGAGGGAGATAGAATAGGACATTGCACCCTCTTGCTCAAGTATTTTTTTTAGTGCCTATCACCACAGTGAGTGGGCGGTGAGCCACCAGTTGCAGCTTGTTCTATAGCCTAAGTCCCAACTAAGTTACACATCCAAAATGACGCACAAGTGCTAACTGATCAGTTCTCCCAGCTCTCCAAGTGTGGGTCTCGTTTGCTTTTTTGCTCAGGCACAGGGAGAGAAAAACACTGATCAAAGCCATCTGTAAAGCAGAACTGTAGCCTGTGCTGGAAAGCACTACCACAAGGTGTCTTCTCAGCTATTCCATTGCACCTTCCCTGGAGCTCTCATCAGTTAAGTTTCTAGCCCCTCTCCCTAGACTGTGGCAGCCTGGAAAAGGCAGGTTTGCCTTGATTAAATTAGGGAGTTCAATCTTCACATCTCCCAAAATCAAGGCAAGTTTTGCCATTGACTTCAGGAGAGCAAGGACTATATTATGGGCCTTTATATCTGTTACAGGATGTCACCTCACAGCCCTCCACTTCCAAGCCCTGGGGCACATGGCTAGCTATAAGTTCACAACAGGGTTTTGAGCAGACACACTGGGTTTTTTTTAACTGTAATGCTCCCAACATCCACCTTCTGGTCCCTCACAGGCTCCCTGGGCTGCCTAGACCACATGTTGAACACATTGCCCTTAGAGGACAGCTCTGGAAGAAGAAGGATGCAGCGATGAGCAGGCATGTTCTGTGGGACAGGATCTGACAGACACTGCAGCTAACTGGCTCCAGCTGAAACGGGCTTGTGAGGCACTAATCAATCTAGCAGAAGTGTTGTTGTTTCTCCTCATGTCCTAATATGTGGGCTTGCTTAACAGAAACAACAAAGGAAGAAAGCTCTGATAAGCAGGACCTATGACTGGCAAGAAAGAACAAGCTGACAGAGAGAGGTTATATGGGGGTCACTGAACTGCAGCCTACTCACTGCACTGGCCCCATAACAGATGTTCCCAGGGTTCCCCCACTCGCTCCGTGGCAGAGAGCTGACCCATGGAGCTGTTCAGAGCTCCTGCTGAGCAACAGAAAAAACAACAACACTCAATACAAATTCCTGCTGTGTGGGAAAACAGTGCTGCAGTTTCTAGAGGTATCCATCACACATCTTTGGTCCCTGAGAATAGGGGCTCCTGTCCATGTGATTGCTTCAGTCTTTGGACTCCAGAAAGCACCAGGGTTAACCCTCACACCAAATGGTTCTTCAGGTTATAAGACTATTTCAGTTTCCATTTAAATGGAAAAGCACACTCCTGATCCTCGAGGTTACATGGATGAACTGACTGCTAAGGAGACAGAACTTGAATGCAAAGAAAAAGTATCTAAGTTGGTTGGTTTTTTTCAAATCCCACAACAGAGAACAAACTTATGATTCTGAAGTACTGGCCCAAAGACTTTCTACTTGAGATTTGCCTCACTGAAAGCATTTAAATGAAAAACACTAGAAAGAAGTCGCATTTATTTATTGCTGAATGGCACCTTGCTCTGTCATTTGAAAGCAACTTCTGAAATAAGACATTTTAAGAACTAGGGAACAGTAGAGGGATTATATGGGGAACGGGACTCAGGGAGGGCGAAATAGGGCCAAGCATGCAGATCAGGTCATCTTGAGTCTCTTTCCACAGGTAAACTGCATTAAACTAGACTTCACAGCCAATTCAGAGCTGGCCAGACAAGTTTGCAGCCTTGGCTTTGACAAATACAGAAGGGTTATAAGTTGGATGTGCTCTTCAACGCGGTTTTGTTTTTGTAAACTAGAAATACTTGGAACAGCAAGAATAGTATCCCCTGAATTTGCTGGTAAATTCCTTGCAGATGCAGAGAACTATGGAAGGAAGATGCTTTGTCCTCAGTTAAAAAAATCAGACTTCACTCTGAGCACACTGTCACCTCAGCAGCTTAAAGGACTGTTATCAAAAATGTCACACTCCTATTCCATTTTTGTCATGCAGTCTTCATTTTCTAGGGGAGCAAGAGGCTACAATCCTACTAGTTCTTCCATTGCCCAGTTTCTTTCATGAAAAAAGAAAAAATTTCAAAATTTCACTAACAGCAAAAAAATCAAACAGAGATCTAGCTTAAAAAAAGGAGGAGAAAGGAGCAGGAAAAAATAAATTTAAAAAGGAAAAAGAAAAAAAAGCCCAAATTTTTTTCCAGGCTCCTCTAGGCACTGCAAAGACACAGGAACGAGCACAAATCTAGCACTCACCTTTTGCAGGAAACCCTTGCAAGTCACCCTAAGCAGGATTAAATAGGAAAAAAAACCCCACCACAGGAATGGTACTGAGGCATTCTCAGGTGACTCCTCTTGTCTTTTAGGCACTTTCCTTTTCCTGCCAGTTATCTTTACTGAGTCTAAACAGAAACACCAAGGAGAGCTCACCCCAGCAATGACACAGAGGGACAAGAGGACAAGAGCCTGTTAGCATTCCTGGAACATCCTGCCTATTAGAAAAAGGAAAAGGAAAAGGAAAAGGAAACGGAAAAGAAAAGAAAAAGAAAAAGAAAAAGAAAAAGAAAAAGAAAAAGAAAAAGAAAAAGAAAAAGAAAAAGAAAAAGAAAAAGAAAAAGAAAAAGAAAAAGAAAAAGAAGTGGGGAGAGAGAGGGAGAAAGAGAGAAAAAAAGCCCACCCTGGGCCTGCACATTGCAGCTTACCGCCATCTTGATGTCCTTGATGCGTGCCGATGGTGTGGAGGCGGTTGGCACCAGATCAGCCCAAGAGAAGGAATGAGAGGCCAATGGAGATTTATGTGAGGAGAGTGAGATGGACAAGGTAAAATTGTCAGGAGGAGTTGTTAGAAAGTAAAATATATTGTGACAATTCCACTCCTGCCGTTCATCAATAAACTGACAGATCATTTAGTGTCAATTAGGAGTGATAGATGGACAAGTCCCCATGATCCTGGGCCAAAATTAATGGCTGGGAGGGAGAGGGTGATTGAAAATGACGGCTGACATTGAGAGGAAAGTCCTGAAGGTCCCCAAGGGGCCATTACTTGCCTCATTCCCTTGCAGATCAATGCAGGGACAAACCCAAAAACAGACACTTCAAGACAAAACTTAATCAGACTTCCTTTTCTTTCTTCTCCTTCTAAGTTGTGCCCCCTCACTTGGTAGCCTGGATCCTTTGTGTGATCCTCTTTGCATCATTGAGGACACCCACAGATGGCTGCAAGATGCACAGTGACGCTGCCGTCTTCCCCACAATCAGGAGCTTGGCTCCACTCTTAACACGGCAGTGTCACAGGGAAGCCCATTATGAGACCTTTCTCAACAATGCCGGACTGGGAGTAGAGGGCAGAAGCAATGACACAGGCTTTCCTCTACCATGTCAGACAGAGAAACTCATGAGCACTTTACTACTCCCACTTGCAAGACAGGGATGGCTAGAGTTTCTGTAAACCAGGGACTCTCAGGGGTCATTTCATATAGACACTCCACAGGACAGCTTAAGCCTGTATTTTTGAAACAGGAGGTTTTTAACTTTACTTACCTCTAGAGACCTTGAATCATAAACCCCCTTAATCTCTTAAATAACTTTCCTCCAGCTCCAGGGTGCAATCTCACCATTGCCCACCCTCCAGAGCCCTAACCGATATCTACTCAGAGGCTGGGTTACCCAGCTCTAAAGGTCACCCTGACTGCAACCCCTTCCTTCCTGCAGGCCCTTAATATTCACCTTCTTGTTAAATGCATTCCTGGACACTACCACCACTTCTGTTGAAAATACTTCAGCTAAGTCATTTTCCTAAACAAGCCTTGATTATTCCAACTCTTTAGGACCCATCAGTCAAAAAGGAGAAATTTCAGTTGTAGCTGGAGCACCTATTGCTAAACTGCCATGAACCCTGCAGAAGAAAGGAGGTACATATGCAGGCACTGGAAGGGCCACCTGAGACAATCTATGGTTATTCCACAACAACCCTAGCTACTGCCTGCAGAACTGTACAAATTTTAAGGGGCTAACTGCAAGACCAAAGGGATGAGGGACCAAGTAAACTAGTAGTGTCCCAAGAAACAAAGAAACAAAGATACCAATAGGGTGAAAAATGGAAAAAGTTCTATAAAGAAAGTCAGATAGATGAAATCAGCAGAAGCTGGAATTAAACAGAGCCTGGAAGCACCTGTCCTTCATCAAATCCTCACCAGTATGCAAAACTGAGTTCCCTTTTCCTTTTCCCATTGGCAGGCACTTTGTGTTTCTTCCTTCTGATGCATGAGATAACCTGACAATAAACCTCTGCTTTGCTTGTCACAAGTGTCAACACTAATGTCATTAAGGACATCAGCATAGCATTTAGAATGGCACTTGGGCTCCATCCAGTGGCTAGAGAGCTCCTTCTGTAGCAAACTCAACTGTAATTACTATTATTTATGTAATCTCAGCAGGGTACTAGGCCCCAAGTGGCTGCCTAGGATCTTGGCTGATCCCTTTCCTCTCATACTGGGGCTACAATATTGCTGGGGCAGCAATGGGACTGCTTCTTCTCATAGAGAGTGATTTTCCTCGCTGAGTACAAATTTGAATAAATACAGCAGATGCAGGTGCAGAGGGTCCCATCAGTAAGGAAAAAAAATTCTTCTGTTACTACTTTGCACCATTTATTTGCTAACTGCAGAGGGCAAGTCTGAGAGCTTGCTCAGGCACTTACCTGCAGTCTTCGTCATTATCCAGATATACAAAATGGAACTCCTAGCAATGACAACTGTTCTACAGAGGTACTGTGAGTCCAAAGTAATCCTTCCATGCTTGACTTTTGAAAACTTAGCATTAAAAGATGGCATTTTGCTAGTTCTGAGGAATATAAATATCTGACATTTGTAAATGCTATGGGAACTCATGATGAAATACTTTATCCTACTTGCACACCATCTGTGTGAATTAATTTCAGGTTGAAAAACTTTAAGGACCTTCCTCATCTTCCTGTATTCCAATAGCCTGAGACAGCAGTAGTCTGACGGAAAGAATCAGCAAGATGGTGAGAGTATTTGCAAGCTCATCCAGATAAGACAAAAGGAACTAAAAGGGACTAGCAGGGGTAGAAAAAAGAAAAACAGGTCGCAAATTAAAATCTACTCTAACATGTGCCAAACAGAAACACAAAGAACAATTTCAAGTGATCATTTCACAATGATAAGACTCTGAACTAGAAATACAGCAGAAAAGATTTTAAGTATCCCTGCAGGAAAAGCAACAAGTGTGCATTTGCAACTGGTTGGATCTGTCAGAAACAGAACTGAAAGCTTAACCTCAAAGGGGGAGAGAATAACACCTAAACAACTGCAGGATCATTTCACGAGTGGCTACAGGATCCCATCTGACCCACAAAATATTTACACAACACAGAAAATCTAACTGCAGCCACTCTGCTCATCCTTCCTTCCTAAGTAGAAAAAAATCAAAAATTTTAACAGTCAGATTTGAAATCCAAATTACTTAAAGCAGTACAATTTCCAAGTGTAAGGTCAGTTACACCGGCATAGAAGTGCTTATACCTATATCAAGCATGTTATTTTAACTGCATCTACATTAGTCAAATTGGAGCAAGTTAACCTGATGGGCTTCCAAACTGAGTCAAAGTGGCTGAAAAGCTGTGGTGAGATACAGCCTGAGAAAACAGAAACTACAAAGCTACGGCAACATCAGTATGACATCAGCCAATGACTCAGACTTTTCACATGAAGACTTTACTCTGGGATATGTCACAAAGACAGCCTTACAGGCCAGCATCTCAGATTTTTTAAGGGAGAGATCAGCTTAGGGAAAATACACAGATGAGGGAAAGAAAAGACAAGGGAAATAGTGGTACAAAATCTTTGTACTTCATATGACTAAAGAAAGTCAGAACAAAGCTCCCCTTCATAAAATTTATTAAATAAAAGTTCTTAATACAAATGAAAAGAATATGTCAGATAAGGCATGCTATCATATGCATGACTGAGCAAGGGGCATAACTTCATCTCATGTCCCACTGTGCAGGGTCTCACAGATAGAGAAGTCTCCTGTTCTGCTTTTTCAGGTGAATAGTGTCCAACCTCATAGGAGCATTTTACTCCAGACACCTTCTATATCTGTAAACCATGCAACTGAGAATCTGGAGAAGCACCCCTGATAGGTACTGTTCCAAATCTACCAGAAGAAGCTACTGTCAAACAACGGAAAACATCCTGAAGTAGAACATGGCACAGTGCCGTTACAGTAGGAACCTGTACATGGTCCTTCAGGGCACATTAGACACAGGCCTGAATAACCTTTTTTACCTCCAATCCAGTCCTTCACCTAGCCAAAAATTACATGATTTATTTTTCCTAAACAATGCAATACACCCTTATTCTCTGCTATCACATTTCCATAAAGTTTCTGCTTGGTCCTACAAAGATCCAGGATCACGGGTGGCATTTTTTAATAACCCTAAGGTGGATGCATCTTTGCAATGGAAACTTCTAGTTGCAGCCAGCCTATAAAAAAATAATACCATCATCAGAGTTAAACTGGAGAGGAACAGGAGTTCAGGCTGGAATCTTTATTGCTTTGCTTTACTCCAGTCTCCAGATTTTCAGGTGATTTATTCTTCAAAGAAAAACAGAGTGACAATTTTCCCAGAAAAGTACTGGTTTCCAGAAAGCCTACTCCAGGATATAGACCACTTCTCAAGAAATACTGATTCTATAACACATTTCTGGATGTCCCTTCTCATTCTCAGGGTTCCAAGAAAATACATAACTTTTCCATAAATCAGAGTGCCTCCAAATTATATGTCCAGACACATACACTCTGATTATAGGCCTTAATGTATACAAGCAAACTCACACACTCCATGATTGAGCCTTTCAGTTCTGTGAATAGGAAATAGAACACCAGCAAAACTTTACAGTTTGAAAAATAACAAATAGCTTGAAACCAAGTAATTTCCTCCCAGTCTGAACTGTCCTTTAGTTTTCATACCCATTCTATTACCATGTCCAGATATTTCCTTTCCCTTAGATGTCCTTCATAAGCATCAGGTTTCTCAACCTACACACTACAATTTGTATACTTTTTTCTTCCCATCTCTTCTCGCTGACCGTCTCCATTATAACATAACCCCTCACACACATAAACATTGACAAATTTCACCTTTACTGTCAAGGCTGATCACTAAATCCTGAACTGTTCATTGCATTCTTGTCAGTGGGGCACTGTCATGTGTCACTCTCCTGGAAAAGATGCAACCAGTCGAACCCCTCCCTCCCAGCTCCTGCATTTAACAAGCTTATTATGTTCTTGGCTTCTTTCAGTTACTGTATCAGGTAAGTCATACAATTCCTCTGGCAGACAGCAACATGTACACAGTTCTGAGCCCTGTCAGGCCATTTTATAAAAAGCATTCAGCAGCAGAACCAAGCAAGAACAATACTTCAAATGGTTTGAAAGAGCTGCAATGACATTGGAGACTCAGGCCAGCTACAAGACCCAGAAAAACTGTTTCAATGCCTGTGACAGCAAAGCCCAACAAATGACGTTCACCAAATCCAGACCTAAGGCCCCATAATAATGAAAGAGGTAAGGACTCACTTGGTAGGTGCCGGTACAGGATCATCCGCCCAGCCTCCTTGCCGGCGTGGGGGTTTAGGTGGTGGACCCTTCAATAAAGAAAAGACACATTACAGCCAGCTCCAGTCAAGGCAAAGTCAAGCCAATTGAGTCACCGGGTCCACACATACTAAGGTAACACTAACGAATAATACACAGAGAGATGGTTTTGCAAAGTGCTATTGATTCATAAAATAAAAGGAAGACAAATATTGCAGGACAGATTTGTAAGTGAAAGATGTATCTCTAATCAGTATTTGGACAAGTTTCAGGTTTGTGTGCCTTTGACCTGTGCACACAATACTGTAGCAGACTGATCCACAGAGGATGCGCTCTCCTGGCAAAATATGGTTCACTGGGAATCATTCATTACTGCCACCCACATTTCAGTGGGAGGTATCACAGGTTACACATTTCCTAGGGTACAAGTCTGCATGGTTCAGATATCTTGTTTTAGGTAAGGAATTGTTCCCAAAGTGTCTGCTTTTGTCCACTGCCTAGAATAGATTAGATGACAAGTTCAGACACAGCCACCCATACCAAACATCTCTAAAGCAAATTGAGATGAATCCCACCACTGCCACCACTGAAATCCTAAAGGGGAAGTTCATTTGGAGCTTGAAGACACTCCCTGCTATTCTTTTGCATTGTCTTGTGCGGCGCTGTGCTGCTCAGCAAAAGAAAACAGGAATTCAGCTTGGGGTGTACAATAGGAATTTTCAAACAGGGCCATGAATTCCCAGCATGTGGGAGCTGCCCAATGCCTTCTGCAGTTTTGGGCTCAGTTCTCCCTGTCTGAAGCACCACGTACAGTAATGCCTTTAGTGTTTTGCACAACAGGCAGAGAGGCAAGGTGAACCCAACGGATTCTCTTTTATATAGCTCCCAATTGATGGTCTCCAGGGACCTGTAAAGAGACCATCACAAGAAATGATGATTGGATAAAAGCAATAGCAGGAAAAATGGTCACTGCAAAGGATTCTAAGCTGGAGCAACGGTAAGCAGACAGGTGGCTTCCACAGCTTTTATTAGGAAAGGGAATGAGCTGTGCAAGTCCTGAGGATTTTTCACTTGACAAAAGGAACCTTGCATGTGTGGTGGGGTCAGCCCTGAGCCAAAGCTGAATTACCTCTTGCCACAGATGAGGAAGGGGTTGAAGCTAACCCCTGATGGTAGGGGTCTCCCATGTTTATTTCTTGAAGCAGAAGCATTGTTTGTGAGTGTGGGAAATGAGGAGATCCTGCCAGGGGCAGCCACTGCCTGCTGCAGGGAAGGGGCACGACCCTACATAGCTCCCTGATAGGAGCAAAAATAGTCATCCTCCAAAAATAAACAGGGAGCAGGAATGAGGCAGGAGCTGCAGTCCCAAAATACCAGCTTTCTTCGGCAAAGGGAGCACAGGAGGGCAGAGGGACAGGCAGGGAGCACGAAACGCAGGAAACAGCCTCCTTATATGGGCTCATCCGCAGGGGACAGAGCTCAGTCGACTGGAATGACCATGTCACAGAATGTGAAGCCTTCAGGGGCCTAAGTGAATGGAGTTTTCTGATCTTTAAATGATTCCCCCAGATTCTTAAGATGCCAAACCAGAGAAGAGGCTGTAGTGCCAAAAAAGGAGCATTTTGAATTCAGTTGATCTTGACACACCCAGAGCCCAGGAAAAAGGGGAAAAACACACCACATATGGGCGTGCATGCTCACATAAACATCCTTCTTCCCATTACACACCCCTACCTCAAAAGCACACTCCCTCCCACATAAATCCTTCCTATGCAAACAACCCTCCTCCCCTCACACCCTCCCTCTGATAGCCAGCAGGCCCTGTTCCAAACACACAGCCTCACAGCTCCTCATAAAGGTGCACATTGTTACACAAATGCCACCAAAGAACCTGGGCCATAAGGCTAAGGGAAAATGCAGCATTTCCAAGGCATTCCTATACACCTGCAACTTAATTCCCTCATCAACAAAAGTAGCCTTCAGACCAAAGATATCTCAATTGAGTACTGCTGATCAGAGGGTGATGAAAATGACTGCCCAATCTTTGCACAGGGCACGACTCCATGCATCTAGGGGTTTGAATCTAACGTCTTGACAATGTTATAACATCTTCCTATTGATCATACACACCAGGCAACCCAGCCTCACATATACTTACAGGTCTCTTATTCCTCTTGCAATAAATCAGGTAATTCTTTTTGAATTGCCTACAGGAGCCCAGCAGGAAAGGCAATGTTAACTGTCAGCTGAGGATAAATAGGTTTTCTTTGTTAGTTGCCTGGAAAGTGCCATAATAAGGTCACATGCCACATGCACTCTTGTCAAGCAAATAAACTTACCTTCATAGACTTTCACATTTCCAAAACCTCAGCATAATTTACAATTGAGAATGCAACGTCATGCATTGCCATAATATGGTGACAGGTAGGGACACTGCAGCTGCAAGCAAGAGTTTGATGGAGAATATGGGAATATCATCAGCCTCAGAAGGAGCCACGCAGAAATTGTTCTTCGGTAATGGAGCAAATGTGCTCCCGAACCCATCTTTTTGGTAAAAAAGACTGGGGGCTTTAAATGATCAGAACTTGTTGATACCCATTATATCTTGGGCAAGACTCCCAAATGAAAAGCCGAGCTATACACCAAACAGTCTGGTGTTCAAAACACTGAGATTGCTTCAACTCCTGACAACAGTGCTCTCAGCTCTTGCTCCTCAGACTCTTTCACAGCATTAACTAACCACTTGCTTGCTGCGGTTTGCTTGTCCACTTAAGTTTTGTCAGTTATTTACCTCCAGAAGCTTTCCTCCACCTTAGTTTCTGTAGATAGTCCACTTTTTCAAGGAACATGGCCATGGTGTGGGCTTTTTATTTTATTTTCTCTCAGGAACTCGGTTCACCATTTTTGTGATGGCACTTCTCCAGTACTTCTCAGGCCACTTTCCTTACCAACACTTTCATACTACCACCATAATCAGTATCTTATCTCTCCCTTTGAAAAATGACTGGCCAGAATTCTATGTCTCCTGCCTTAAAGTACAAACTCTACCATCTTCTTTATCTGTAGTCATGCCTTTTCTTATCAGACAGATGTAGAATTCTAATTTGGCTTCTCCATTAAGGCAGAAATTTCCAGGCTACTTGTCAGATCATGTCTGCAGTTTTGAAGGTGCTAGCTGGATGTTACTTCCCTTACAGAAGCAACTACCCTGTGTGTCTCTGGATCCTGAGGGTTCAGCAAATGAGCGACCATGACACAAGCAGAATACAGACATGTTTCATCCCTCAGATTCTCAGGTGGGTCTGGAAATACAGATTAATTTACCTCCATCAACACGACAGCTCCTTTGAAACAGCAAGCACTCTGTTCAGGGAAGCAGGGACTCAAATGACATTGACAGTGTGCAACAGAGGACACACAATTTTTCTGTCATGTAATATATGTCCTAAAATCTGTGGGATCTATGTTCTGCCCAATATACAAACACTGTGAGAATTTATACAGTATGTAGGTGCTTTGTTTTTACCCAATATTGACCATGGAGCAGAAGGAAAGCAGTATGGCCAGTCTGAAGTTTCCTTTTCTCCAGCAAGTTGTCTGAGGGTCCCCTGAATGAGGAAAAGTAAATCTCCACAAACAGGCCTGATGAATTAGTTTTGACTGCTGCCAATTAGGAGCTGTAAGTCAAACAGCCCCATTGCTTCCAAGCAGCCATATAACATTTATAATCTATAGCTATCTCAGAGCACATGTGATATCAAAAAGGGCTCAGTTCTCAGATCTATGCAAGCCTTGGTTTTTTGCAAAGAACAGCCCATCTCTGCTGGCCCTCTTTATCATGTCCACAAACCGTTCAAGTAACACACCTGATTTTCATGAATCCCCTCCAAGGACCTCTACACGTCTTAAATGCCTAGCAGAAAATACTAGATTTCCATTTCATCCACAATCTGTCCTTCTTCAGGGTCACTGACCTTCCTTTACCAGGGAAAGTTCTACTGAGACAGAAAAAGTTCTTGGGGGGTCTTAAATATTCTCTGTCATCTATCACAGCAGGAGAAGGAGCAGCTCATATTGTTAAGCACCTTCAATTTCTTCCCCAAACAACTGTCCGCTACCTAGTCGACTTCCACATGCACCTCCTGGGAAAGCTGTCATATTGCAGCATTTGGCACCTTAACCTGTCTCAGGAGTTACTGCTCTCCCTTGCATGCAAACAGTGAAGTAGCACACAACAGTCTGATTCTCTGAGCAAGGGGTTATCAGGTAGAATCCTCTCACAACTCAGTTACAGAGCAGTGCCCTTGAACCCTCCTAGGCATGAACAACTCTCAAACCATTTGCTACTACCTTTTGCTACATACTGTCAAGGCTCCACCTCTACCGCTTCTACAGTTCTTTGGTTGCCTGCAGGTAGGCCCAGGAGCACCCAAAGCATGAAATAAATGCATGGAAAAGAAAAAGAAAAGCTTTTAATAAAATTATTTTTAATGGGATTGTCCCATATCCACATCAAGGTAGCCAAGCATGTTGGATACTACTAGAAAGGCTGGGAAACATGGCTGATTAGAAACGCTATTTCAGTAGATGTCATCAAAAGGCTAGTAGATAACCTCAGAAAGCTGAAAATAACTGTCCTGCTGGCTAGCCACTGGGGGTGCATAGGATAGGCAGCACAAAGCCTTGGGGAGCTCCAGTGCTGGGGCTCACACTGGGGAAGTTGGCCTAATTAGGGAACAAAATTTCAGCCGCATTTTTGAGATTCCTCTTGGAGAACCTGGCCAACTTCCAGCTCAGCAGTCCCCAGGAAAAGGCTGGGAGTCCAGCATTTCTACAAGCAATCAGAAGATCACTAGAAAAAAATAAGCAATGCCTGTAAAATGGAGGCAAGTTAAAAAAGCCAATGCTTCTTGGATGCTGGTTCCCTTTGGTGATGCATGTTTTTTAACACAATGCAAGAATCCAAACAGATAACAGAAACTGTGAGACACAGAGTGAGAAATTCAGTTCAGCACAGGACAAACACAGATGGGAGGGCATTCATGTGCAAAAGCTACAGGGAATTCGGCCTCAGAGAAACCTCACAGGTTCTCAGAGATGCTGGCTACTTCACAAGCCATCTACTGCCAGTCCATCCCACTCCCAGTTGTGTGCCTAAGAAGGCAAAATCCTGGCAACGTGCCATATATAAAATGCAGCTTGCCCCTCGTAAAAAGGGCTCTTCTACAACCCAAAGATCACAGGGGGGAACAGGATGCTACAAAAAACCAATGCAGTCAGACTGTGTGGTCTTTGGGATAGGAACCTTCTGTCCCAGTAACACACCAACATTCTCTAGATCTTACTGCAATGCAAGCCATAGATACAAAAGGGTTTAAATGAACTGCATTACAACTATACATGACTACTTAGGTCATTAACTCTGAACCAGAATGGCTGGACAGTGCCTAAACAACTGCAATTATTTTTACACAAGTAAGGTCCTCCAGTAAGCACCCAGCTGACTGCAGCCACTGCTGGGCTCCTCAGTCTCACATTTCTGAGCTTCAGAGGATGTGGGGAAGAGCATCTGGCGGGTGACTGCTGCGCAGACCCAGACCAGACCAGACCAGACAATGGAATGAGAGCTTGGAGCTGTGTGCCAACCACTGTGTGAGGGTAAGAAATGGGTCAGGAAAACACCACTCACATTAAAGGCCCTGATCATATAAAGCCCCAGGCTATGTCTACACCACAGGTGCAGACATACCTGCAAGCTGGATCCACGTGAGTACACTCAAGTCTGGAAACGGTCTACCTTTAGGTACTTCTGGTAACAAAGCTGGTACCTCCCTGGGTAGAGTGCAGGTTGCTTCTCACTGGGGGATCTCTGCATCATTTGCACTGTATTTTAGAATGTTGCATCTCACTCAAACACTCACTCAAATAAACCCATCTATCTGGGCCACTTTGCAACATGAGATCCACAATCCACATTTCAGGTTCTTAAACTTTTTTGATAGCTGTTCAACCAACAAACATTCAAGGGAAACAATTGTTCCTGACATGTCTTAATCTAAAAAATAGCCCATATTTCCACATGTTTTTTTTTAAAAGCACTGGGAACTAGAACTACAGAAGGACTTGGTTGCCCCTTCTGGAAAGATCAAATCCTCCTTCCAACTGTTGCCTTAAAGCATGTCATCTCTCAAATATGGAGTGACAGAGAGCCAGAGAGGTCAGAATCTGCCTATTTAAGAGTTAGAAATCAGGTGCTCTCCCTGCTTTAGTCCATGAAGAACCTTGAGACTATCTACGGCATGTCTACCAAAGCACAAAAAGAGAACAAGATCCCAGCTGGACTCATTAGGACTGGAATAAATCTCTTCCTGCTAAAATGTTGATATTTTCTGTTAGAAAGTCCTTCCTGTGGCCTGAAAATTATTTCTGTTCCTTTTGCAAAGCAGAGTAGCTTTAGGTGAAAAGATTGAGAGCCTCCTTAGACCCAGAACAGCTCACAGCTTTGTCATTACATGTAATATTCTCTAGGCAAGTGGGAAAGATTACCTCATACATCTTTCAGGAGGAGAAAGGGAAGAATAAGATCAGTATATTCCAGCTTGGAAAGGAGATGCTGGGTTTAATCTTGAAGTTTATGTATAAAGCATGTGGCTTCAACATCAAAATTAACACCTGTCTGAACTTGTGTGTAAACTTGTGTGTTGTAAAGTTTGCATTGGTTAGGTACATGATCTGTTGGTTGATTGGTTTATAAGTACATGTCTTATTGTGTGATTGGATATAAGTTTTGTAGCCACTATACAGATTGTGCTATGAGAATATAAAAGTAGTCAGGTTGAGAATAAAGATCTCTCATTCTGCACCCCAGATTCAGTCCATATTTATTTCAAGATGCAACAAACACCTCCATCCTTGGAGGTCCCCAAAGGCAAGGAAAAGCTCTGCTCCACTGGTGAAGGCTATAAAACACAGGACAGAAGTCAGGATCACTCACTGCTAGGAGAGGGACATGCGCTCCCAGAACTCTCAGTGAGGTGTCACAAATCCACACACCAGGGTTTCAGACACACTGCAGTCCCCATTCACTCTTTATCACCATAATAGATCCACAGGCCTATTCTGAGACTGTCTACACACTACATAGGCACCTTATACAGGCTGTGGACTCTGCTAAAATAAGGCATTTAAAGCCTCCCCGTGCATTGGAGTTCAGGGAAACCCTACGGTTCTCCTATACAAAGCTCTAGCCCTCCTTTAGACAGGGACTTCTCCAAGACCCCAAAGCAAATCCATGACCCAGGAAGAGAACCCAGTAAAATCTTGGCTCATCGCCATGTTCATACTCCTCCTGCCTATTCTGCCTCTGCACATTAACTGAGATATTATAATACACCCTTTATTACACCATTGATCAGCCTTACAGCCTTTGGCTAATTGTCCCAGGCAGCCTTGGAAGGTGCAGCCAAAGGAGTGATTCAACTGGCAAAAATTGAGATCCAAGATGAGTGCTTTGTCAAAGGATGCAAAACAAGTCTCAGAGCAAGCAGACGGCTGGAGGGTAGGACTTCAGCAGGTACGTTCACATCGACAGCCCAGATGGGGCTGCTTGCTAGGATTCAGGCAGCCTCCAAGTATCTTTAGTGCAGCAAAAGGAAAGGGACCAAATCCAGGAAGACTCAGCAGAGCCCAAAGGGAGTTCACAGAAGGGTTACATGAGCGATCAGGACAAAGGGGCCAACTTCGGACAAATGATTCAAGAAGCCAAGTATTTCAGCTTGGCCAGATAGTGACTAAGGGAGGGATACACTGCAACACGTTTTGGATCACAATTTATAATATAAAGATCCACTAACAATTGGTTTGGAAGTGACTTATCATATAATTGACAGAAGTTTGTAATCATACAGTATTACAAGTCAAAAGCAGCTTTCTGATCAGTCAGATTTCTGAATGCTCAAGTTAACCATTTTGTTACCCTTCACAAATGGAAAAATAATATAAAGTGTGACTGTGATGCTTAAGAGCAAAATCCTGAATAAAGGGTGCAGGAATTATCCACACAAGAGGAGTTTCAAAGCAGGTATAACTTCATACTAATGAAAATCTCCTTGCCAGGCACCACTGCATGATATCCCTGAAGCAACAATTGCTCGTGTGGAAAAGTCACATCAGTTTAGTTATTTTAATGAAATTTAGCAGTCAAGAGCAAGAAGGCGCCCATAGCATGTGACCAGCCACCACTCAGTACAGCAGACCTTGGGAACTAATGATTTAGGGCACTGTATGGAGGTGGAATCAGTTCCAGTGAAATGACTGTAAGGACTGGTTCCAGGGAGGGGGGAGTTCAGATCAATTATCAGGAAAAATTTCTATTTGGTAACCAGTCCCCAAAATTATACCCATCAGCAGGAGGTCTCTTTGCCTGATAAATGGAAAACTGCTCTGGGCATAGTCCTGAACCATCAATCACGGATGAATAAGCCTTCAATACTATCTCTAGTGCTACGAAGAGAAAATGGAGCTAAACTGAATAGTCTTGACTCCTGGTAATCTGCATACCCTTCTGCGGCCAGAATTAATGAAATGGGTGATACGGGTTATGTTCCTGGGCTTTAAATTCCACAAATGAATCTAGTATGCTACCACTACTGGGCTGCTGCTTCAGCAGAAAGAATTAAAAGTATGGGAGAGAATGCTTTAATTGTCTAACATATACGGAGAACAACTCTAGCCAGGGAAAACTGGGCAACACCAATTAGGCTTAGGAGTAGTGCAAGACAATCAGCACAAAAACTTTAACAGAAACAGGTACTAGTTCTTAGGTTGTTCTGAACACCACCAACCTGGCTTCTAATGTCAAAGGAACCCTAAGTATTTTAGCTTTGCTCCAGGATGAGAAAGGATATATGAATTCCTTTTTTCTGTAAAACAGGAGCCTGGTAAGAAGCACTATGCCATCCTATTAAAAACAGATATGAGCATTCCAGCACTAGTGCAAGAAAAAGGAAAGACTCATATAAAATACAAAGGCACATTTCCTTGTACTACTGGCTAGCCTTCTCCTCTGGGGCACCAGCAAGACTTCATAATCCCTAAGGACAAGTTTTCATCTTATGTGAGCAAGCTAACCCTACTGGACAGCAAATCTAGGCTCAGTCAGGTTTTGTACTCTATTAGATAATTACTTCCTGACTTTTAAATTAAAATAGAGTAACTTTCCAATGGCCACTTATATATCTGTGACCTCAGAATAAAATGCAGCAGCTGATAACAGCAGCTGCTACAATGATAATTAAAAGAACTGTCAGCAGTAGGAACAGAGGATGCAGGAAAGGCACTGCATCTGAGGCAAACTTTGTCTTATTTGCCAGTACAAGAGTCCCCTCTTAAGGTAGTCTCCAGACACAGGAATAGGTTAGTCCTTCTAGTCCCCTTCAGAGGAGCCAGCATCTACCTAGAAAGCCTCTAGTCTTACATGGTCAACATTTTCCTCAGGGTCTTCATCCTAGAAGGATCAAGAGAGAAAAAAAGAGAAAAAGAAGTTTAAAGGAAGAACTATGGAAGTTTGCACTAAATAGCTTGAATAACATGAATGGCTGTCCTGCAGCACATGCTTTTCAACCTTATTCACTTGAACAAAGCTGATGCCACCACTGTGAGATTTTTAAATCCACAGTCATTTATGCATACACCAACTGCAATACTATAAAGCATGCCTGCTTGACTGCAGTGGCAGGAAAGCCTGCTACCAATCAGACCCTTCAAAGGCATATAAAGAAAAACACTACAAATGAGAGCAAAGGGACAGAAGACATAGTTCCTCTTCCCTACAGCATGAGAAGACCCAAATTATTCAGGTGTGTAAGACACGAGAAATATTTGTATGGACAGGCTCTGCAATCATGCCACAGACCCAAAATTATGCTGGGCCAGTCACACTGGGGGTTAAACACCATAATAGGCAGCGGCTCCTTTTTTAAGGACCTAATATTTCTCAAGCCAAGGTCAGATCCTCCACCGGGAGCATCAGCTGTAGCAGTTAGCACAAGAAAGGCCAGGCTGACAACAGTGTCATCTTTAGTAAATGAACTTTAGCTAACCCTATTGTATAATGGAGTAGCTTATTTATGAGGTGGATGAGTAACTCAAGAAAAGTAGCCTGTTAATCACTGTAAAAGTTGCAAACTGGTTGAGAACCTTTCTGAGACTGCCAGCACTAGGAGTTTTGTTACAACAAACAGTTGTTAGGCACCAAATGCAAGACGGAGGCATAACTGCCTCCAGTAATCCAGAATCCAGTAATCTCTACGCAATCCTAGAAATGACAGTGTTCAGAATCACTCAGGGACAGTGAGCCGCAAAAATGAAATCAGATTCACCCAAATGGTAAAATCTGCTGGAAGTGTGTATCTGTAAGCTAGGGCCTCACTGTTCCCACACCCAAGAGGAGAAAGCCTTCTGTGGGGCCCAACATGACCTAAGCTTTTCTGGATGTACAGAGCAGAAGTGGTACAGAACTCGCAGTAGCATGGAAGGAAATCCAGCTGGACAACACATGTTGGAAAAGCATTTAATAACCTCTTCTTTGAGTAATCTTCCACCCTCAGCAATTGATTTGCAGTTGTTTATTCACTTGGGTTAGATAACCAGAGTCCTATTTAAACAATGCCTGGATTTCAGCCTAAAGAATCACTGCCAGGAGTGCTTCTAAGATGGGTGATGGAGGTCCAAATGCTGCTTTGCAAAATTCACCTGTGGAAACATCCTTCCAATATGCAGTGGAGGCAGACCAAGCTTTTGTCTGTCTACATGAACATGGTCTGAATAAGCTTTTTTTTTCAGCACAGAAACATTCACTTTTTAACTATCAGCCAAGGACGACAACTTACACAGGCAAGCTTACCAACAGCAGGCAGGATAAGAGAAGAATTTACTCTCACAGAAGTGAAAGGACAGAGCCTTTCCCCAGGTTTTGGTGAAACATGGGGAAAAGAACCAGCAAGGAACTAGGTAACTTTGGACAAATCCTGATATAAAGTGAAAGCGTGGAGATACTCTCATCATGGCCTAGAAATCGCTCATCCTTTAGGCTGACATATGGCCTATTAAAGCAGTCTCCACTAAATGGATCTACAGGTGTTGCCAGAGAGATACAGACAACGTTACATTGAGACTGTAAGAGATAGAAACACAGGGAAGTCTCAAACAAGGTCCCAAGGGAATCCTGTCACTGCAGGATGAAGAGAAAACAGACTGTGGAAACAGGATAACATTAAAGTATTTTTGCATACTGATTTCTTATGGAACAGCAAATAGTTCACTCTTGTTGAGAGGAGACACAAAAAAGGAAAAATTTGCTGAAATATTTTTAAAAAATACTTTCCCACTCAGCCGTCCCACTCAGCCTGTTGTGTGTATGTATCCCCCATGATAAGTTCCTTAACTGTAGTGGTGTGCCTCTAATTCATCTGCCCAAATCTCTATTTGATAATTCCTATTCCTCTGTGGAAGTATCTGTATTCTCTTCAAATTTAGACCTCTGCCTCCTCAAGAGGCTCACTAAGGGTCACGAAGCTCACAGTCTGCCATCTGGGACGCAGAGCATTCCTGCCTTTTCAGAAGTACAAGTACTAACAAACAACACTGCAGCTATGTATTATTTCATGGGGCAAGAAGGAACATGAGTCTTTGCTGTAACTGGTGCAGTCAGCATCCTCCTGCAGCAATGGCTGTGCGTGTTCCTGGCCTTTAGAGCTCCTTGGCAAATAGGCAGGCACTTGGGCATCCAGGGGAATATGCTGTAAATGGGAATTCCTAGAGATAAATCTGCTTGCTGCGTGCCAAAACTCCACATTTCAAGCATTCATTTTCAGAGCAGTAATGTGTCCCATTTTTCTGTTGGGAGGCCTTTCCCATCCCCTGGCTTGATGTGTTACTTTTACTCATCTTGATGCTATCAAGTTTCTGACAAAATGGGACAAACTCAAGCTGGTCATATTATTTGTATAATGGGAGGAGCATGTCATGTAATGAGATCTGTTGAAGATCTTTGCTGTCTCATCCTACCAGGGCTTCTGTACAATTTTATAGAATAAAAGTCAAGCCTTTTTCCTAGCTCTAACATTGCTACATCCAACAGTCTGATTGCTGGCTTGATGGCATCCACTTAAGAAGTTGTTTGACCAGGTTTAGAGCTCGAAGGAGGGACCCCAAAATTGAGGAGGGGACCCCAAAATTGAGGGGGACCCCCAAAACCCAAGGGGACACCCCAAAATCAAAGGTTTCCCCTCAAAAAAACCCCCCACCAGACCCAAAATGCGGCTTTTTGACCCCAAAATCCCCCCTGGGGACCCCAAAATGAGCCCGGGGACCTCAAAATCGAGGAGGGGACTCCAAAATTGAGGGGGGGACCCCAAAAATGGACCCAGGAGACCCCAAAATCAAAGGTTTTCCCTCCAAAAAATCCCCACCAGACCCAAAATGCCACTTTTTGACCCCAAAATGAGCCCAGGGGAGCCCAAAAATGGGGGGGACACCCCAAAATCGAGGAGGGGACCCCAAAAATGGGGGGGCCCCTAATTTTGGGGTGTCTGCCCCCCCCCAGCAGAGGCGCGGAGGCGGGGGGACTCCTGCAGCTGCGGGAGGAGCAGCAACAGGCGGAGCTGGGGCGGCAGCGGGAGCACCTGCGGCAGGTACTGGGCATACTGGGAGGCACTGGGAGGCACTGGGAGGGGGACTGGGAGGCACTGGGAGGCCACACCTTTCTGCTGAAAAGCTCACTGCTTTCAAACAGAAGATTGTAACTACGTCTTAGTCCTCTCCAGAGGTGCCCAAGGATAGAAGCCTTATGATCTCTTCACAGCTACTACAATGCCTATGATGCAAGACACACCAAGTACAACTGCAGTAAGTTAGCAACAGTCAGCTGTACCCCTACATCATGCTCTGGTCTCTTTCTAACCAGGGAATCAGTTCATGAACTAGGACAGCCAGTTCCAGTAAGAGAACAATCTGACAATAAGCCACCCTAATTTGGAGGCTAGCCAACGACTACACCCACCTAAACCACCAGTTGGTTTCTTTTAGACTTTCTTTACCTATTGAGGCCCACGGTTATTGCAATTTCTTAAATTGCACCTTCTGCAAACTCCCTCATGGAATCTCTCCTGAACTCCTATAGCATACCTGGGGAGGGGATGGGAGTTGATTCTCTGTTATGTGTACCAAGACAAAAGAGCATACTTTTGCAAGAAAAAAAAGCCTGTTCTATGAGATGTTACTGTAAGCTAAGCCATAAACAGTGTATTTTTAACAGCAATGTAGCAACTCCCAGGAAATATCCCTCCACAAAATCATTTTGGCACAGATGCCTGGGACACAGTTACTCAGTGTAACAACAGTTCTGTCCCAACACAGAGGATCAGGGAGTAGCCACTTCTAAGGCAGAAGGTTCCAGAGCTCTGCGCACAGCAGCCTGAAGCACATTTGTTGCCAGGATAGCCAGCAGGGCAAACTGGGTTGGCAATTTAAAGAAGCCAAGAATATGGTATGCTGGAGATCCCACAGCACTGCAAAATGCGAACGATCATCTAATTTAAACAAGGTCAGTAATTTAAACACTGTCAGTAAGGTGGCAGTCTGATGACTCTTTTGTCCATCTTAATGTGTTAGGGAGCAAAATCGGTATGTCATTTCTTGACAGGTGGTCCTTTCAGGACATGCCTGTAGAGAAGCCATGCTAAGATCAAAGAGCAAACTTCCAAGTAGAATTTGAACATTTTGCAGCGCTAAGCAAGAATGTGAATCTAAAGAGTTCAGATATCGCATTTCTGGTATTAAAGGATGCTGCCTCATTCTCCAGTGAAAGAGAGACACCAGCAGGGTCACAGACAGGTTCTCCTGACAGCAGGACACCCACCTCTCCAAGAGAAGCAGATGAGGAATTCTTCCTGCTGAGATTTTCATCTTGAAAGAAGTCCTGGCGGGCTCGACGGCCCATCTTTAGTACCTGTAGCGCATAGGGAAACACAAGGGAGCAGAGGGCACACAGTTACCGACAAAAGGAACATTAGACATGAGGAAGAAATTCTTCATGCTGAGGGTGGTGAGACACTGGCACAGGTTGCCCAGGGAAGCTGTGGGTGCCCCCTCCCTGGAAGTGTTCAAGGCCAGGCTGGAGGGGGCCTTGAGCAGCCTGGGCTGGTGGGAGGTGTCCCTGCCCATGGCAGGGGGGTGGAACTGGATGGGCTTTAATGTTCCTTCCAACCCAAACCATTCTGTGATTCTATGAAAAGCCGCGTAGGAGCAGGGGCTGAAACGCGAGCGGCCGCTCTGCAGTTACACCGTGCAACAATCCCCGTGCGCCCAGCTGGGGCAAAGCCTTCCCCACCGCAGCTGCCCGCGTCACGCTCCCCGCTACCCTGGGTCCCTCCTTCTGCCCTCCCTGAGCCGCCCTCGCGGGGCTCCGCACAGGACCGGACCACATCGCTCCGCCTGGCCGGGAGAGCTGTCCTCCCCCAGCCAGCCCCGGGACCCGCTCTCGGAGAAAGCGAAGCCCGTTCCGGTAACGGGTGCAGGGCCCAGCCCGCTCACCCCAGCCGCGCCCGCCCGCCGCGGCGGCTCCGCTCGCTCCAGCCCAGCCTCCATCCGCCACCGGGGCTTCCGGCACACAGCCCGCCCCGCCCCTCCCGGCCCCGGGGCCGCACCTCTCGTAACGACAGAGGGCTGGAGAGCAGGTCCTGTGAGGAGCAGCTGAGGGAACTGGCGTTGTTTAACCTGGAGAAGAAGAGGCTGAAGGGAGACCTCCTCACTGTCTACAACTGCCTGAAAGGAGGCTGTAGCGACATGGGTGCTGGTCTCTTCTCCCAAGTGACAGGTGATGGGATGAGAGGAAATGGCCTCAAATTGTGCAGGAGGTTCAGATTAGGCGTCAGGAAAAATTTCTTCACTGAGGGGGTGCTTAGGCACTGGCACGGCTGCCCAGGGAGGTGTTTAGTCCCCATTCCAGAAGGTGTTTAAAAGACAGGCAGATGAGGCACTCAGGGATCTGGTTTAGTGGTAGACAGATATGGTTTGACTTGATGGTCTCAAAGGTTTTATCCAACCAAGTGATTCTATAACCAGCATGACCCAGGCTTGGCGCTTCTGCAAGGCAGAACATTACAGTACCGGGTGCTCCTGGCAGCCGTACAGACACCAGCCACGGCAGCAATCTGAAATCTTGACCTGGCTGACAGTGACAGCGGTGCTACAGTTTCTCAGCACAATGCATATGTTAGTACTCCTTTTACAGTTTTTAATTCCACAGAGGCAAGTTAAAAACAACCTGCCAGCTGTGTCTTAGAATCACAGAATGGTTTGGGTTGGAAGGGACCTTGGATCCAGTTCCAAGCCCCACTGCCATGGGCAGGGACACTTCCCACCAGCCCAGGCTGCTCAAGGCCCTATCCAACCTGGCCTTGAACACTTCCAGGTAGGGGTCACTCACAGCTTCCTTGGGCAACCTGTGCCAGTGTCTCACCACCCTCATCATGAAGAATTTCTTCCTAATGTCTAATTTAAATCTCCCCCAATCCAATTTCAAGCCAATTTCAAGCCATTCCCCCCTTGTCCTATCACTGCGTGTCCTTGTAAAAAGTCCCTTCCCAGCTTTCCTGTAGCCCCTTCAGGTACTGGAAAGCTGCTATGATGCCTCCCCACAGGCTTCTCTTCTCCAGGCTGACCAACTCCAACTCCCTCAACCTGTCCTCACAGCAGAGGTGCTCCAGCCCTCTGAGCATCTTCGTAGCTCTCCTCTGGACGCTTAATCTTGCATCTTAACTCTTGGCCTGGCTGAAAATGAAAGCAGTGCTACAGTTTCTCAGCACAATGCATTATGTAAGTACTTCTGTATCAGCTTTGAATTCAACAGGGGCAGGTTAAAAACAGCCTGCCACCCGTGTCTTCTCCAGCTTTTATCATGTATACAGTCCCTCAGTTCCCACTAAGACAGGTAATCCTAGCCTTGTAGATCCATCTCCTCATAGGGAGTATTGCCAAGTCTCCTGATGGCTTCTGGTACACTTCCCAATTCTCTCTAGCTCTCTAACACTGCATTCCAGACGGGGCAGCCAGAGCACTTGGTGGAGGCAGTCCCAAGGATCAAATATAAGCACAAGGATCATTACACACATGCCTCTCAAGCATAAGTCATGCAGAGATTTCCACTGAGCTGCATAAAATGAACCTTGGCCCCATCATTGGTTGGATAGTGGTAGAGATTAATTGCAAGTAAATCTGTTTTTAGTGCCACGTGTTAAACATGCAGTTCTCCAGTGCTTTGTCCATTTGCCCACATTTTCTGCTACCTGACATTCCTCACAATCTTTAATCTTCAACAATTGTCATCCACTTAATTCTGCTCCTACAGTCAAGGACTGTACCACACCACAAACTATACTGTATCATGATGAAAACGGACTGTGTAACCCTAAATTTTTAAGCCCTCCAGGAATAAATTTGACTAAAGGGACCAGATCTCACTCCATTATTGCTCAGCTTTAGTAGAAGCTCGTGGTCTGGCTGAAGAACTTTAAGAAGTCTAAACAAATTGTGTCAAACAAGTCTCCTTTTTTCCATTCCTTACTGACATTTTCAAGTAGTTGTGCTGTGACTGTGATGATCTAAGCATTAAATGTAATAAGATTTGTGGGCAGAAGGAATAACATTTTATTAGACCAACAGATATAGCTGGAAAAAACATACAAGAAGTGTTTCTGTGTCTGAAAGCTTGTCTGTTTTTTCCAGCTATATCAATTGGCCTAATATAAGATATTATCTCTCTTTACAAACCTTGACATGTTCAAGGAATTCATTAAGTGAGGTGTGATTTTCCTTTGTTGAAGCCAGGCTGGTTAAAGTCTATGAAATCATGGTCTTCCAGATACTTCATTCTTCTCTTTTAATTACAGATTCAAGTATTCATCAATTAGAGAGGGCAGTTTTCACCTAGCCCCACGCTTCACCACCAGGACTGTGGGAATATGGCCTTGCATTTCCCACTTCCCATCCACTCCTCCAAAGAGATGCCGCAACAGTGCAGCTACACAGATACTAGGAGATGGAGGGTACTGTAGCCCTCAGATTGCAGTACCTAGTGTGGGATGTCCGAGTAGAAGTGTAGACTTAGAGCTGACCTTCTTGATCAGAGAAAGAGCATTCTAAGAAGAGCATGATAACATCCAGAGCAATGTCTGCTAAAGCAGGAGGGCATCCCTGGGATGGGAATCCTTGGGTAGGAGCACATTGCCAGTTGTGGCCCCAAACAGGTAGCTGGCAGAGTGTTACTACCCCGGGCAGGGTAGGAACAGTACCATGTTGGACACGAGTCAGCAGGACCCATGGGTTCACTTGTCTTGAATTGACCCCCTCAAGGCCCTCCTAAACGATCCCCCAGTCCCCATCCCAGGCACCACCCCCCTAGCACATCCCAGCCCCTCCCCAGACACTCTACACTGCTTGCTACCCACCCCAGTGACATGAGTCTCAGGCTGACTGAAGAAAGGTGGGGTCCAAGTGTGGGAAAGAAAACATGTAAACAGTTGAGGAATCACATCTTGCCTCAATACTTTGACTTCTGACTTCAGAGATTTTTGATGAGAGGGAAGAGCAGATATGCAGAAAGAATGAAACCTAAAATCTGTCCTGTCTTGAGTCCCTCTGGACTCCTCTGCTCATCATGAATGGGATTTGTCACCTAGTCTGACACATTTTTGCCTGCTTCAGGAGGGCAACAGGGGAGAAAGAGTTTTCATCCATCGTTTCATGTTGTGGCTAAAATGGATCTTGCTTTAAACATCGGGGTCACCTTTTCTGAACGGCTTAATTCTCCACTGTCTTACTGGTGTCACTGGAGGCAACATTTGATCCTGGGCCTAGAGCAGCCCCAGTCAGTTGAGAAGGAGACAGTTACAAGACAAAAATCTGGTGCTGCTGTGGCTGTCTAAAGCCATTTTCTCTGCTTGCTTCCTGTCCAGTTCAGGTCCATGGTGATAGGATTTCCCTTTCCCTGTGTACAGTTTCAGGTGTATTCTCAGCTCACAGTCTGCCTTACTTGTTCAGTTTTGCCCTTGCTATAAATCACTGCTGCCACCCCGTCTCATCTGAACAGCAAGAACTATGCAAGCATTCCTTTCATAGACAAGTTCTCACACCTAAGCATGGACTCTCTCCATCTGGTTCCAACCCAAACCCAAGTGCTCATAATAGGACTAACAGAGTCCCCTACTAGCAATGTGTGCTGTTGATTGCTCTTTGACTGGACCTATGAATAAAGCTTGAGTCTGGTCGTCCTTCTACTCAAGAGAAAGCCGGGAAAGTCTGGGAAAGCAATCACACTTGAGCACTCCCACATGCTTCTGGTCCTAGACCACCTCTAGAGCAAAGACACACGTGCATAGTTAAAGCTACAGCTATGGTGGAAAGCCCACACGGTAGCACTCTGCAGGGAAAGAACAATGATCACCTTATTCAGAGCGGCCAGAGTTTTTGTTAAGCAGGTCTCTGGCAGCAGTAGGATTTATGGGATGCAAGGCGATTCCAGTAGCAACCAGTAACATAGCACCGTGCCTGTCTTCCTCACCTAGTCCTCCCATCAGGCAGCCAGCCAGACGCCCAATTTTGACATGGACAGTTTCCTTGAAAACATTAAGCTTCCAGTGGGAAGCACAGTGCTCGATGAGCATTGCTGCTGTGGCTGGCTCCACACTAGCAGCACGTTGGTAGCTCCAAGAACCTCAGTTTAATTTTTCCACATTTTTTTTCTCAACACATCTCAATGTATTTACCCCATCTCTAAGGGGTTTTGAAGGGGGAAACAGCTGCAAATATTCTGTTATTTGTGCGGGTTCCAGGACAAAATCTCCTAACAATTGCAAAAGCTTCAAACAAGAGGTTACTCCCTCTGGAAGCAGAAGGGACTTTGCTAGGCAGAAAAGGCCCACACATTTGCCGGTCTTGATCTCCATGAGAACAGATGCTGTTCAGTGTATATCAGCCCCAGCTCAGACTGTCAAACCCAGGCAGGACTGCCAAGTCTGAAATATTTCCTCACATGTTCAGAAGCCTCATTGGGCTCTCCCTCAGCCCAGCTAGATTCTAGCATGTCCACGATGTGCAACCTGTTAGTGACTGCTACTCACAGCCACCAGTGGCGGTTTCAGCGCACATCAGACCACAGAGCTTCCCCACCTCTTCTCAATCCAGAGAGAGCAACACTCAAAGCAGAAAGTGAGTGACCCATAACTGGAACCAGCACCACACCTACATCTCTTTTCTCTGCTATTATTTCCAAGTGGAAAGTCCTCGGTGTCATTTCAAGAGAAATGTCTGCTCTCAGCCATTAACAACACAACCTTTACCTTTTGTCCTATGGTGTTTCATCTCATTTCTACTGTCTCAGCCATCAAAATTGCTTACCCTCGCCTATAGGATATCCCAGTTCTCTGCTATATTGACAATGCTTCCCAACTTTGGACAAGCAGCCAATTTCATTAGCACATCCATTCTAGTGTGCCAAGATCATTAATGAAATCTGGGCCCGAGACCAGCCACTGGGGAACTCCTCTGGTAATCGTCTATAATTCCTGTACTTATCTCCATCTTAACTAATAACTCACCACGCAACACTGTAGCAAATGGATTACTGAAGTCCAAAGCAATCAGTTCTACCACATTTAGTGTGACTGCCAACCTAACGTGGGTTAGAAGGGTTCCCAGAGCGGAAAAGCACCCAGAATTCATTTTGGAAGTGTCAGGGGAGCTCTAGAAACATCCCCAATCTACATAAAAATATTCCAGGGACAGTTAACGGCAGCGCTCAGACTTTGCACCTCACTCCAAGTTGTGATTCGCCTAACACACTCTAAGAGACATTAGATCCTGTTATATCTTTGTCTACTCCATCAAGGAACTCAAATTCCTCTCCCCCAAGCAAAGCAGATGCAAACTGTGAACAGCTCACCCTTCCATCTCCTCAGAGCTGCAGGGAACAGGCTCACAGGGTATCCAGCACCCCCAGCCGCCCCACAGGTTTCCTCTGACCCTCCTACACACTCCATGCTTTGGGTGCTGCTGGCCTCTGAGCTGTCAGTGCTCTCCCAGTCCAAACCCCCAAACACACAGGCTGGGGAAGGCTCCCCGCAGCAATGCCTGGTGTTTCCAGCCACAGATCTGCTGCATTGCTGCCAGCCACCACCCTGCAGATGCTGGGGCCACATGGCCCTGGGGCCCACCTCTCCCAGAGCAGGAATTGCTTCAGCAGAGAGCACTGCCCAGCTCTCGCCTCATCCGCAGCCCTGCAGCAGCAGTCCCTGCCGCATCTTCCAAACGGCACAGCCAAGATGTTGACTTCCTTGGCAGAGCAGCCAGTGATGCAGATGGCTGCTCTTGGTCAGCAAGGCAAGAAGCCACCATTGCCGCTGCGTCAGCCATGAGGTGTTTAGCTGCCACCCTTGTAAAGGAGCAGGGCTGGGTGTTGGGGTGGGGAGCCTCTGTGTGGCTGGGGTCCAGGTGAGGGCGTGAGAAGGGGTGCTTGCTCCAGGGCCCAGGAGCCCCTGCATGACAGGATGAGAGGAAATGGCCTCAAGTTGCATCAGGGCAAGTTCAGATTACACATCAGGAAGAATTTCTTCACTGAAAGGGCTGTCAGGCACTGGCACAGCTGCCCATGGAGGTGGCTGAGTCCCCATTCCTGGAGGTGTTTGAAAGACAGGTGGATGAGGCGCTCAAGGATGTGGTTGGTACAGTAGTGGACGGGTACGGTTGGACTCAATGATCTCAAGGGTCTTTTCCAACCAGGCGATTCCATGATTCTATGCCCGGGCAGTGAGCACAGGCGCAGCCTGGACACGGAGGAGGGCAGCAGGCGGCACGGGCAGGGATGCCCGGGAGATGAGCCCACTCAGCCCCAGCTAGTGGGGCCGAACCCCTGGGGCCGGTGTTTGGTGTCCCACCCGTGGCCCCGGCCCCTCCTGAGGGGGTGTGCTTGAGGCAGCCCCTTCCCCAGCGAGGGCTCCACGACGGGGCATACCCTGCCTCCAGTGGGTGCTCCCCGCCCGCCGCAGCCCCTCGCCGGCAGCGAGGGAAGGAACCACATCAGGAAAGTATTCGGGGCGTCTTTAGCCGGTTTTACTGCGATCTCGCAGCTGGGAGCGGGAGTTCCCCTCGCGCTGCCCGTCCCGGCCCCACCGCGCAGGGGCTGCTGCGGCTACTCCCTCCGGAGGAGCCCGGGCCGCAGGCGGGACACCAGGCACCGGCCCCAGGGCAGGTTCGCCAGCAGGGGGCGCCCGCGCGCCGCGACGGAGCGGAGCAGCGGCCACGTCGGAGGGCGCGCGGGGCCGCCCCGCAGCGGAGGGGCCCGGCCCGGGGCGCGAGGGGCCCGGCGCCGGCGGCCGCGCGGGGGGCGGCGGCGCGGCCCGGCGGGGGGGGGGGGGGGGGGGGGCGGGGGCCGCGCGGCTGCTGAAGCCATTAGCGCGGTGGTGCGGGCGAAGGCCGGGCTTGGAGCTCCCTCCCCCGCGTGAGCCCCGTCCCGGGGACGTCATGGGAGGGAGGTATAAAATACCGGCGGCTGGGCTAGGGCAGCGGCAGAGCGCGCGGGTGGGGCGGCGCGGAGCCGGGCTGAGCGGAGCGCGGGCAGGGGCACGGCGGGCGGCGGAGCCCGCGGGCGGCGCTGGGGCTGCGGGGGGCGCCGCCGCGCTGCCGGGGGTCGGGCTGCGGGCGATGTAGGGCGCGGGGCATGCATGGTGCAGCGGGAGGGGCGGCGCGGGCCGCTGACACGTGCGGCGGCGCGGCGGGGCGCCCGCGGCTCCGCGGGGCGCAGGGAGGGAGCGCGGCGCCCGCCGCTTCTCCGCGCGGAGCGCTGCCAGCGCTCCCTGGAAGTGCCGAGCGGCGCGCGGCGCGGTGAGTTCATGCACCGCCTCGCCTCGTCGCAGCCCGCGGGATCCGGAGAGGCCGCCGCCAGCGCCGCGCCCGGGGCCCCGCGCCTGCCCGCCGCCCGGGGGTCGCTCCCGGGGGCCGCCGCCGCCCCCGCGCACATGAAGATGTACGTGCAAAGGGCTCTGGTGCTGCTCTCGCTGCTGAGCTTCGCCACTGTGAGTCTCTCGCTGTCCTCCTGCACCACCTTGGATCTGGACCACATCAAGAAGAAGCGGGTGGAAGCCATCCGGGGGCAGATCCTGAGCAAGCTGCGCCTCACCAGCCCCCCGGAGACCGTGGGGCCGGCCCATGTGCCCTATCAGATCTTGGCGCTCTACAACAGCACCCGGGAGCTGCTGGAGGAGATGGAGGAGGAGAAGGAGGAGAGCTGCTCGCAGGACAACACAGAGTCTGAATACTATGCCAAAGAGATCCACAAATTTGACATGATCCAAGGCCTCCCCGAGCACAGTAAGTGCCGGGCTCCCTCCGCGGGCAGGAGCGGGGACTGGGGGCGCCGGCCCCTCCTCCTCCCCACCAGTGTGGGAGGGGCCGCTTTCCCGGGGGGCGCTCCGAGCCCCGGGATGGGCGGGGGGGAGATGCGGCGGCCGAAGCAGCATCGGTCTAGAGCCCCGCCGTCTGGGGGAAGGCGAGGGGTGGGGGGTAGGAGAGCGGAGGCGAGAGATGGGGAGGCAGCCGGGATGGGTGCTGCGCGCTGGGCTTGTGTTTGGGGGGGGGAGCAGGTAGAGGAGCTCCAGCGCCTGCCGCAGGGACACGGGCAGCCTGTCTGGGCTGTGGCAGCACCCGCACCGGCCATGGGGGTGGTGGAGAGGCGCTTGCTGGCTGCAGGACACTAGCCAGGGTGGTACTCTGCTAGCGTGAAGGTTTGGAGAGCCGGCAGAAGATAGCGGGGCCGCTGAGCAGGTGCAAAGCAGACAGCGATGCAAAGGGGACCCCCAGGGAAATACAGACATTGAGGGAACACGACAGATGTTGGGCAGGTGTGGAACAGATGATGCGGAAGCCCAGGTATGGACAGTAAGCAGATTCAGGTGCAGAAGCTGAGCAGATGCAGATGCAAAGACAGAGACCAAACAGACATGAACCCCAAGCGGATTGCAGGTGCTGAGCACATGTAGGCACAAGCAATCCTTTTGGTCTGTGCTTAGGATTCCTTAGGGCTGGAAGATGTTGGTGGGCATGCGGTCACACCGCTATCCAGGGTGTCCTCCTGTGATGTAGTGCAGTCTTGGGGATGTAATTTGAATGCCAGCAGTTTGGGGGAGGAGCTGTGACTTGGTGCAGGCAGCCTCAGAATGCAGTTACGCTGCCAGGTTTATGTTAATCTTGACATATGATGAGCTGGAATAAGAGCTACAATGTGGTAATGCAACAAATTTCACTTAATCTCTAGCAGACTGCACTCCATATGGTTATACAATTAGCTCTGAGCTCAGGAGACAGCAAGACTTGAGGAACAGAGAGTGCACAGGGTATAGCAGCTTACCCATACTTCAGCATTTTGGACCTGGTGAAGTGTTGTTTGTGAAATTGTAAAACATATATAGGGAAGACAAGGCAATGCACAAAATACTAAAGGCACTCTATGAACTGTTGTGTTTGGGGAAGGAAACTGGGGAAGCACAACTGTGGGAAACGAAGTCAAAGGAGTGGATTTGGATAGAGGGGGAAGGGGAATGAAAATGTGGTGTACGAGAAGGAGCACTGAGGAGGGACTGTGGGCTGGGGACAATTCCCATGGAAATGAATGACCCTGTCCCATGTCCCTGTAGGACACTGGGGCGAGGTGCTGAGCGGTAGGGTTCAAAAGACCTGGTGCTGAGTTTGAATTGCTGGGAGTGGGCAGTATAGATGCCACCAGCCATAGAAAGAGGGAACTTTGGAATTGGGTCACAGTGGCAGAGACTAGCTCTAGAGAGGCTGTAGTGTCAAGCGACGCGCTCCTTTTGAAACCTAGGGAGCTTCATTGCTTACAGCATGGCTGAATTTGGCCCCGTGTCTTCAGAAGTGGCTGATATTCAACTTTCCCATGACTCTGTCACTGTGCCAGGTGGTGATCTCAGAGCTTGCTCTGAGCCAAAGCCAGTCTCCTCTGGAGGGAAGGACTGCTCCATTGAGGGAGCTGTGAGGATGATACAGACAAGTCTGAAATGTGTGCACAGGCACACTCACACGCACACGAACTGTCCTAGCTCCAAAGTATTAGTCAAGCAACTTGTTGGCTCAGAGAACTCATCCTTCTTAGACTTAAGGCCCAAAAGTGAGGAGAGCTGAGAGGCAAAAAGAGCAGTGGGGAGAGCTCCATCCTGCTATGAAGGAAGGTTATTCAGGACTGGGTTCCCCTTCCCTACTCTGAGCTGTTTGGTGACTCATGGAATGGTTTTTCTGTTGTGCCTCTCAGGCCCATGGCCTGAATTATAAGGGACTTCCAGAGAATAAGTTGCTCGACCAGCCAGGGATCTTCTAAAACTTACAAGTATTCAGACCCCCCTTAAACACTGACTTGGTTAGATTAAGCTCAGAGCATTTGCAATGATCCTGCAATGGTTTTGCTTACCTATCTGAAGAAAAAGAGATGCCATTTACCAAGTCAGTGTGAGAGGCAAGACTATTAAAGCCACAGGTTGCTGGGGCCAAGCATCTCTTCCCTCTAAACCCACCACCTGCAGAGTTCCAGAAAGATCAATTTTTTCTCCAAAGTTATACAGCTTTGCCATGGAACACCTTTAAGTACCAGTGGTATAATATGGAGTGAGGCAATACTTGCTCATAGACAGCCTCCCCTTCCTTGAGATCAAACTCCAGCCGCACAGCCACCAGCCTTCTTGGGGCTTGCCAGAAGCAGCAGCTGTGTAGGATTGGCAGCACGTGGAGAACTTGTCTTTACTTAGAGCAGTGGTAGAAAAAGGGAAGCTCCCAAAAGAACCTCCTTGCTGTATCACTTTGTCCATGCTGAGAGGCAATGGTCTCATCATTTGTGCAGTCAACAGCTCCGGGCTGTCTGTGCTCCACAGTAATAGCAGGGTCTGATTGTCGGACATAGCCTGTCATGGGCGCTCAGGGTGTCATAGATTCCCTGTCTATAGGCATGGTTACAGCCACAGAGTATTGTGGGCTGGGCAAGTTTGCAGGAATATTGCCTCCGGGTTTTGTTCCATGCTGGTAGGTGGACATGTCTGGATTTCAGTGTAGTTAACACACGTGAGCTGGATCTGGGCCAAATTCCCTGAAAAATCACCTCCCCTCCTTTGCCTGTGACCTCCTGCAAGAAGTACTTTGCCTCAAAGCAGTTGGGCTTCCTGGGAGTGAGGTCTGTGACCTGGACAGCCGGCAGGCTCCAGCCTCACAGTGCTCAGAGTGAAACAGAACACAGCTCCACCTCCCCATCACACAGGGCTTGTTCCCAGGGTATGAAGGGAACATGAAACTTCTTTAGGAAGGGAAGATAGCTGTTACTATTTCCACTAGGAACATCTCCCAGAACACTAGCACCTTGCTAGTGAAGTAAGTAGGTAGAAGGCAGTGTGGGCACAGCAGGCAAAATACAGTAGAGGCAGTAATCTCTTACCAGCACAGCTGCCTAATGTAGCCGGAAATGTTAAAAAGATTAAAATTAAATGATTTTGCCTCTCATTTGCACTGTGCTGTAGGACCAGACCTGCAGTCTAAATAGATAGTCAGATAAAGCACTGCTGTTGGAAACAAGATGCTCGGCTAGATTGACCACTGGTCTGATCTAGAAAGGCACTTCTGATGATTACTGGAACACCCCTCATGGGCAGGCAGGCAGGTCTGAAATGGAAGGGCAGGCTGTTAACAGTACTATTAATAAGACTAGGAGTACAAAACGGCTTAAGGGGGTATTAAAACACAGTATCTGCCTAGGTCGAGGACACGAAACATTTATCAGTGCTTATCATAAGCCAGGAAGATGCCTTTGGGCATTTAATGACATCAGAGCTTGGGGTTTCTGCTGTGCAGTTCTGTGGCATAAAGCCTAGAACTAGTCACAGAGGGGGAGTCCCCACTGCGGGTGGCACTCCTAGTGCTGTGGCATTGTTGGGCTGAGCATATCAGCTCATGGCTGCAGTGGGGTCTTGTCTCTTGAGATTACCAAACATCCATCTCTTCAGTAGCAGCCAGAGACTTTCCTGTATGGGAAAACAGTTCCGTTCCCTAGCACAAATGACAACCCCCCCCTCCAATTAAAGATGTGAGCATCTGGTCAATAGCTTATTGAGTAAAACTCCAGCACCCTAAGAACACATCCTTGTAAACTGGCAGGCTCCTGCTTGCTGAATCTGAGCGTAGCACAAGAGCTTCATGTTCATGGAGATGAGACTGGAAGTGCATCAGTGTTCTTCAAAGTAGCATCTGGCATGGGAGGTGAAAGTCTGGTGCTCAGGCGCTGTTTCACACTAGCTCATCTTCAAAAGCTGTTTCCCTGGGGAGATACTGATAGTGGTGTGAAGAGAGGAATCAGCTCCAGGGGTCTAACTTGAAGATTGCTTCAGCTAGGGCTTCTAGCCTGTTTCACAGAGGCTGGAACTGTGGATGGGAAGAGGTGAAAGTTTTTCTTTCTGTTACGTTTTTTTTTAAAAACAACCTAAATGTCAGCTGACATGAGAGCCCTGTGCTGCATTGGACAACAGGCAAATGTCATTTAAGAGACTCTGTAGATCTGCAAACAAACCTGCATGTGAGTGTAAGAGCAAGACCTGCTGGTTTGTCTGCAGGAAGCTTTGGTGATGCTAGATCCTTGAAGGCTAGCAGAGGTCAATAGGAACAACAACAACGACAAAGACTTTGCCATGGGACCAAATTGGACCCAAAGAAGAGAAACTTGTTTTCAATTGAGGACTCTGCTTTGGGCCACATGGCTTTTACCTACTGTCTTTTGGGGCATCTGTGAAATGGATTTTTCTGCTCAGCAAGCACACATCGAGGCAGAGAATTGCTATGTTATTTCCTGCCCATGTGTGTGATCCCTTCAGGCCTCTTAGCACTATTACTCTGTCCCTGAAGAACTCTGTATCTTGTAATATTCATTAATTCCTTCTCCAGGTCATGAGTGAGAACTGATATTAAAACCATATCTTTCAGTCCACAATGAATAGTCACTGCCTGAAAAAGTCTTCCACACCTCATGCTTTGTGGACACTTGGCTGGCTTTCATTATAGGATACAATGTCAAGGTTTGTAAAACTAAGACTCAGCAGCAGTGGGATCACCTCCTGTGATTTTAAGTCTCCAGCATGCGAAGAGTCACACCGTCATTGCAATTGGGAATGGGCCCCACTAGCTGCAAATAACGTTCCCCCACTGCCTTGGCTGGGCTTGTCACTTTGGATGCAGCAGGCTCGTGAGCATGAGAAGCGTTTGGTGAGCAGAGTCATAAGTGATAATACTAAAAATACAGTGGTTGATCTCTACTGATTCTATGGCTTGTGGCACTGAAATAACGGTGGCAGTAAGTGGGAAGATATTGTTAAACGTTGGAGTGTAAATCAAATTTGAGTGAATTCATTCTGTGACAGCCCTGCTTCACAGGTGGCAAGAGGTTTGAATGGCAGACCTCTAATGGAAAGCTCTTTCTCAAAACAATATTTATTTGACATTCCACCCATCTGATCTATGGTTCTCAGTCTTTCTATCTTTCTTTCTCCTAGATGAGTTGGGCATTTGTCCAAAAGGTGTCACCTCCAATGTATTCCGTTTTAATGTGTCCTCGGCAGAGAAGAACAGCACTAACTTATTCCGAGCCGAGTTTCGGGTGCTGCGCGTGCCCAACCCAAGCTCCAAACGCAGTGAGCAGCGCATTGAGCTCTTCCAGGTGAGTATCCTTCTCACCTTCCCCTGTGCCTGAGCCCAAAATAGCTTTGCTTCTTAATGATCACTTCAATTGAACATGTAGGGCTACAGAAGAGAGATAGGAGCAATCACACTCTGTACTCCAGGCTTCTTCCAGCATATGCAGCGATACAGTCCCCTTTCTTTCCTTTTACAGCATAGTACTGTCCTTTTCCCACTCACATTGTCTGTCTACTCTGGTGCCCACTATAGCTCTTCGCTGCACTGAGAAGGGAGGTGGAAGGGGAGCTCCTCACCAGAGCAGCAGCCCTGACCCTTTTGTCACATCTGCGTGCCTGGGTCTCTTGGCAGTGTTGTTCTTTTGACTGTTGCAGTACAGTTGGTGCTAATCTAACAGGTGAAGCTTGTGGTCTTGTCACTGATTTACTGGAAAAACTGTGCTTGCTTTCAACGTTCCATTCAGCAGCAGCTCCTGAGGGGCACAGTGCATGGCCCCATTAATTCAGGTACTTATCTGGAGTTTGGTTTTGAACCCAGGGACTCCTCTGGCACAATAATGTCTGGTTCAGTTTTGGAAGTGGTCTTAGGCTGTGCTGGACCACTCAGCTAATGGTACAGTTTAGCGTTCCCATAGGTTGGTGGTGCATTCCCACAGGCTGGTGTCTGTCCACTTTGGAATAAGAGTGCAGCTAAAATCACCCTGTGCCTGGTATCTCTTGAGGGCTTCCTGAAATTAAGCTTCAAAGGTCAGAGCAATTCTCCACCACGTGACACAACTGACAAGGATGCAATCCCAGAGCTTCTCCATAGGTTCAGTGCTCTGTGAACCTGAGGTACTGCAGGAAGGAACACCTTGCACAGGCTGTGGCTGTTTGTCTGAAAGCCAAAAGAGATGTCAGAGCATGAAGAGAGGTCTACAAACATGGTCAGCCCTGGTGTGTTTTAACAGAAGTTGAAGGGTGTAGGACACATCAAAACGCCACAGTGGTGACTCAGTACGGTGTAAAACTGCTTGCTGGGCAAACACCACAGTGCAGAACTCCTTGCTGGGCAAGGGACCTGTGGCAAGATCTACTGCCCACTGCTGGTTCTACTCTGAAATCTAGACCCACATCCCACAGGTGTATAAAGAAACAAACCCACCCATTAGATCAGCTACTGTGTGCTTCTGCCTCTGGACATGTGCCCCAAATTGTGAGTGAATTGAGAGAGGTGGGACTGCTTAGGACACAAAAATAAATGTTGTGTAGATCTGTGGAGTTCAGGTTGGTTGTGAAGCATGTCCTTCTCGCCTGTGCCAGGGAATTCCTGATGTCATATTTGCTGGAACCAACCTCCTGAATGAGTTTTTAGCAAGCTATGGAAATATAAAGACTCAGGGCTATGCCTTCCTTATGCATGGCACTGGCTGATTCTCTCTACCTCTCCTTCTGATGCAGATCCTTCGGCCAGATGAACACATAGCAAAGCAGCGCTACCTCAGTGGCAGGAACGTGCAGACACGGGGCTCCCCTGAGTGGCTGTCCTTTGATGTCACCGAGACTGTGCGTGAGTGGCTTCTGCACAGAGGTAGGGGTCTTAGCTGAGCCGGGTGTCAAGGCATCTATATGCACGTGGATCAATGTTGACAGTAGTCTCTCTCTGCTCCCCTTTTTGCAGGAGCTTGGCTTACATACAAGACAGCCTCTTTCAGTCTGAGAACAAGCCTTCCCTCAGAGAGCTACCTCAATGCCTGATAATTTGCTAGGTTCCTAGCTCTGTCCTGGAGTCCCCACTGTGCAGCTCTATGGGCTGAGTCAGAATGAGGATTCATCCTCTGGAGGAGGAAATAGTTTTCACTGAGAGATGCTGGAACTTCTTTTGCTTCTTCGATTCTAAGCCCAGAGGGTTTCCCTCTGCTTGTCTAAACTATAATCTGTAATACATAGAAAATGAGGATTGCTCTGGTTTAATTTTCATGTAGACTAGAGCAAACCTAGTAAGGAAAAAACAGCAAGGATCCTAGTTTCGTTAGCTGTTTACAGCTTGGCAGGTATAAAGGTGAGGAAATACCAGAGGCTGACACACCTAGACAGATGGAGGCTTTAGCACTGTAGAGAACATACCTCTGCGACCACTGGGCAGCCCAACAGATAGTTATGGGGTAGCTCCCAGCAAGAACACTGACCCCATTCACAGCTGGAGCATAGGCACTGTGACTCACAGCTGGATTGGCCTCACTCATAGAAGCTAGAGGCCACTGAAAACTGGAATGCAGGTACTGGCAAGCAGCCGTTCCATGGAGGAGTAAGCTGTGAACTTGTAGGTTCCTCCTTTTTCAAGCAATGTAAGTTATGTCGTGACAGCTGGAGTTCAGGGCTGGAATGGCAGCAAGCTCTGGGTAAGCGTGCTAGCTGACAAGACACCACGGAGTATACAGTGTTTCAGAAAAAGGGTGCTAGGCACCTTGTCAATGCCCCAAGCAGCCAGATGTTTTAATTCATGACACAACATAAAAAGGACCTTTCATAAGAGTCTTATGTTGCCTTAGTCAAGCCCACACAGCATGAAGTCCAGGAAGTTATCATGAAAATAAAAGTTGCCTCTGGCAAGTCTGTGTGACTGAGACCACTAGCAGTTCAACAAAACAGGAGGTTGCAGCTGCTGAGAAAAATGCTTCCAGTGAAATTACTTGTCCATATCCAACTCTATTGTTTTCAGCTCTCTCCTTCAGACACTAAGCAGAAGCCAGATAGGTAGTGAGGATGGCAAAACACAGACACTGCAAGCCAGCTCTTCAAAATACTTGTCCAGTAGAGCTCCTTGAAGCTCACAAATGCTTTTGGATGCTGAATAGCCTGAAAAACATAACCAGGAGCACCTTTCTCACCTGAGCAGGAAGCTTCCTTTACCAAGAGCACAGGTGAAGCTGCAAGATTCTGCTTCCCATTCTCTTTTCCAAGGCAGCTTCTGTTCCCCAACTTCAATAGCCTCTTGACTTTGAGACCAACCTACAGTCTAGGAGTTACTACAGTACTGGTTCTCAGTGAAACTTCTCTATACCAGTAGCTGTCCCAGCTGAGAAAGACTGTTTCTCAGAGAGTCATCTTCTTTGCAGAGTCCAACCTTGGCCTGGAAATCAGCATACACTGTCCTTGCCATACTTTTCAGCCCAACGGGGACATCTTGGAGAATTTGCACGAGGTCTTGGAGATCAAGTTCAAAGGTGATAAAGAGCTGGGTTAGAGGACGCTGTTGGGGAGGGGAAAGCCTGGAATATCTAAAGAAAAAACAAGGTCTTGCCTTGCATGTTTGAGCATTTTACATTGCATAACATTTGCCTTAAGCCATATGCTCTGGGTTTGCATGTTGACTACATGGGTAAAGCCACTTTGTACATAGGTTAGAAATGGAAGAAGGTAGGTACAGGCTGGGAGGGTTTGCACGAGTGTCTGCAGGAAAGAATAATTTTGTATGTCAATGCCTCTATGGAAGGTTCAGCTTGATGCCTTATCAGATTTCCACAGAGGCTCTGCTTTGCAGTTAGGGTGACTGAAACACAAGGAAGTCAGGCATCCTGTGTGAAGGTGGCCCAGAGAGTCAGTGGCTTGGCTGGCCGAAGAACTAGGAACCTCCTGGCTCGCAGCCCTGGGCTGCAGCCACTGGTCCCCACAGGCTCCATTTCTGAGGCTGTTCTGCAGAGTGCCAATGATCTGACATCTTCTTTAAACCATTCATCTTCCTGCCTGTCCTGGGACTGAAGCCAGGAGTGAGTGGAATGGATTAATGGCCCCACCAGCAGTTTGCAAATGGTAAAACGGGTGGCCTGGAAGCCTCTATTTCAAGCCTGCAGCAGTCAGATTCACCAGGAGTAGAGGGGTCCGTGTGAGGGAAGAATTCCCAGAGTAAGTGGATGTGGTGCATGAATCCCTTTCATCCTGCTTCAAAGGCAGGCAGGAGAGTGTTAAATGCACTGTTTTGCATTTGTTTCATCTTCCGCTTCCACACTGATTTCTTATTTGTGGTTCCCATTTTTCTCTGAAGGCATTGACAGTGAAGATGACTATGGCCGTGGGGACTTGGGGCGCCTGAAGAAGCAGAAAGACTTACATAATCCCCACCTCATCCTGATGATGTTACCTCCACATCGGCTGGAGAGCCCAGTGTTGGGAGGCCAGAGAAAGAAACGGGCCCTGGATACCAATTATTGTTTCCGGTAAGTGAGAATCCTGCCTGGAGTGACCAGGTCCCATGCCTGAGGTGGGAAAGCCTGGCAAGACTTAGTGCCACTAGGAAAGGCAGAGCCCTCCAAGGGATTGTGGGTCACTGTAGTGCCACAGAGACCATATAAGGGGCACAGTTCAGCCAGCTGCTCCTCATGGTGTTCCTATGTACTTCCCACTGAGCTACTGGCTAGAGGGAGGCTTGCAAGCAGCTTCCTGGAGCACAGCCTGGGCAGGGACCCACAGCAGTCCCATTAGCTCCAGGTGCCGGAGACCACCCAGGTGCTGCGGTGGGAGAGCAGGGTGCTGCCTCCCTGGGCCAGTGGCACAAGCAGTACCAGGCTGCTGAGCTGCCTGTCACTTTCTCCCTGTGCTGTTCCTCTGCACCTGGTGCAGAAGAACACCACATCCCACTGTGCACTGCTGGTACCAGTCCTGCTCAGGAAGCTGCATTATGCCACTGCATGTAAGGCCCCTTTTTTAGATTCACTGTGTTTTGATACTCTATTTCAGGAACCTGGAGGAGAACTGCTGCGTGCGTCCTCTGTACATCGACTTCCGACAGGACCTTGGCTGGAAATGGGTCCATGAGCCTAAGGGCTACTTTGCTAACTTTTGTTCGGGCCCTTGTCCATACCTCCGCAGTGCAGACACCACTCACAGCACGGTACATCCATTAAATTATCCTGTCAGGCCCTGTGGCCATCACTCCCAATTCCTCCCTAAGTCCAATCATATCTGGTTGCTTCAAAACAGCAAAAGCAGTTCAGATCAATACTTGTAAAAACAGTCTCAGGAAAATGCAGAACAGAGTCTAGGTGGGTCAGGAGGGAGAATGTGCGTCCTTTGGAGCTTCTAACCAGGTGTTGAGGAGGAGGATGCTGTCTCTTAGATAAGATGTAGAACAGCAGAATTGATGGTTCTAGGGTACTTATTTGGTAATGGGTAGAGTATTAACTGAACTGTTCACATCAAATGTCAACTCTTGATACTTACCTTTGCCTAAGTTTCTCCTGCAGTTTGCAGTGAACAGAGGATTTGTCCATGCTCTGTGCCAGGTTGTCAGGCGAAACTGCTGTGCCATGGCACACAGCTGCCAGCTGCTCCCACAGGGGCAGCTGTAGCCCCAAAATGAAGGGAAATATGTGTCTATGTCCAGAAGTGAACACAGCTGTGCAGTAAGCTCTCCTTTCTGCACAGGAATCCTTTCCAGCTGTATAAATCCCACCTCACCTATGGCAGGGAGGAGCCTACTAGGCAGTAAGATTAATTAGTAAAAACTGGCAGAATGCAAATGTCTTTTAGTAACTTAGGCATAACTTTTGTTTGAGTACACCGGGCAGTCTTTGGTAAAAATACCACCTGAGCCTGGCTACTGTCTAGAGTGGAAGAAAATAAAAGCAATAGAAAAGAACAGGCATGGGAGAAGTACCAAGAGGAGTAGACAGACTATTGAGCAGGCATTCCATTGCTGAAGCAAGAAAAGCCTTAGGAAAATCCTGTTTCTGCTCACAGAAGAGAAAAGGCAGTAATCCAGACAATGCAAGAGCTCACTAGCAACTTAGCTTCAGGTTTCACTAAGAATGTTACTGGAAAAAGCAGATTTGGCTGAAGAACAGATAACTGGCTGAAGGTGATATTGCAGAAAAGATGCTAACATTTTCTTGACAGCTTGAGAGTCCGCAGAGCAGCAAGACTCACTGAAGCTCAAGGACTAATATCAGTGGGAGCAGTCGTTCTATGGGAACGAAGGAGTGAACAGATGCTGGGCATTAAGCACAAGACAAAGCAAGGAAACGAACTGCTTTGAGAGGGTAATGGGCATGTAGCTTTACCATCTGGTTGTCCTGAGAAGCTCTGTAGCAGAGAGAAAGGACATTTTAGAATGGTTCCTAATGTTCTTTTCTTGAGCAAGAAAGGAAACTATGAAGTGTTAAGGTCAGCTGAGTGATTTAAGAAACCTTTAGAACAATGTAGCTGCTGACAGCTTGCCAGCAACCACCTAGGAAAAACAGGGTGAAAAGAAGATTTCTCACCAGTCTGTTGAGTAGAGTGGCCCCAAAGTACATGGTACCCCTGTAGCACAGCTCAGCATCCCAGAGAGCTTTTTACCAAAATGACGGTGATCACATGGATCTAAGTGGTAGAACAAGATGTTTCCTTAGCACCTCTCATCCCCTAAGACTGTAAGACCCTAAGACCCTGTCTTTTATACCAGATAAGCACTAATGAGACCACAGTAGTGCAGGTGAGATCATGCTTTGGCCCTGCAACTCAAGAAGTTGCTTACTGCTGAGAACTGGCCACCTCTGGCAAGAAACATGGCAACTGTTCTGTAGCGGTTACATGGTTGAAGTGTACAATCATCCGTGGGCTGGGGCCAGCTGGGAGGAGGAATCCAGTGGGGTCCCAGAGGACAGACTCCTGGCTCCAGCATTATAGTGTAATGACTTGGAAAATGGAGTGGAGAGAGAAGGCATCAGACAGTTCAAAGCTGGGAGGGAATTGCGAGTACTTGAGAAGATTGGCATCCATCCAGTGCTATCTAGAGATGTTGGTTGAAATAAGCAGCACTGATGTTCTTTCTTCTGGTTTCTTTAGTGGAACTCAAGACATTGCCCCAGGCTGGTTACACCCAGCCTTATTAAAGACAAAAATTGTGATACTGTCCACCATACCCAATTAGAGACGAAAGGAGACAACTGCTTGCACTCCCTTTCAACCCTTAGGCATCAGCCACAGAGCAAGGCTACTACAATTAAAGAAAAAACCAAAAGGCTTGAGCGTCAGATGAGGGCAGGTGAGACCCTTTACAAGCAGGCCATGATCAGAAAGTGACTGGGGAGTATTACTTGCATCAGGGAAATACCCTCTGATAAGCACAGTCCAAACACCTACAGACCTGTTAGCTTTGCAGTCCCTTCCTGTCCTCAATCAATTTGAATATCTTCTGGCCTTCATGACCACATTTACTTTGTTTCTGCAGGTGCTAGGCTTATACAACACGCTGAACCCTGAGGCATCTGCTTCGCCCTGCTGTGTCCCCCAGGACCTGGAGCCGCTCACTATCTTGTACTATGTTGGGAGGACCCCAAAAGTGGAGCAGCTCTCCAACATGGTGGTGAAATCCTGCAAGTGCAGCTGAAAGGCACCCTGGCCCACCCAAAGCCAAGAGAGAAACTGTCAGCACCCGCTCTCCTGCTCCCAGGCTAACGCAAAAGGAACTGGGTGTCAGAGACTATGCATGCTGAGGGCTGAGTGCCAAACCCTTTGGTTTACGGTCTGGCAGCCCTTGGGGATCTCTTCTGGAACATTTCTTGGTCTTGTTGGCAGTGTCATGTTCCTTCTGGGAGTTACTTTGGTGACACGAAGGCCACGCTCTCCAAAATGGCTGGACAGTTGGTGCAGAAGAGGAAGATAGGATGGAGGAACTGCTGTATATTTAAATGCTGGGTGGTTGAGCTGGGAAAGCAAGGCAGTAAGAAAGAGCAGGTTAAAGGAGAAATGGAAATGGGGAGATGTCTTCTATTTCAGCTTTAGCTGTCTTAGGATCTGCACTGGCCTGAAGAATTAAAGGTTTCCCCTGTAGGAGGAAAACCTGAAAGTTTCTTTAGAGAAAGCAAATGCACCAAGAAGGCAAGGTGCTGAGAGAAGAAATGCTCAGAGATACACTTAGACTTTTATTCCTTAGAGTTGTGATCCAGGAGTCCTGCAACTGAAGCTCTATCTGCCAAACCTGTAACTTCAGTTGATAGATCCTGGCTATTGGTTTCTAAATGCAAACTGCAAAGCTCCCACACAGCCTGCTGAGGGTGGGCAAACACAAGGAAAGAGGGTGCTGAGTCCATTTTCAGAAGACTGATGTCTCCATTCAGCTCTTCCCTTCCTGGAGTTTCCGAGAGGTGGTTTCTGGTTCAGGGCAGGAGCAATATCTGTGGGTACCTGCATACTGGGCCCATTCATTTGTGTGCTGATACATCCTGAGGACCTCTTATCTTGTGGTTTGTGATGTGCTTTGGAGTGCTCTGCACCTGATCTCCACGATGACATGAATGTGGCCCAGGCCTCACCTGCCAAGACTTTAAAAATAGTAATCTCAAAAACATTGTAAAAAATAAATATTTGAGGGGGACATGCTCTTTTTTTTCACAAGCAAGTTGTTTGTTGGAGGGTTAGATGGTTTGCTGGTTTTAATTTGCTGCTGCTGTGAGACTCAGTCTAAAATCTTTCCCCTTTCCAAAAGGTCTCTTGAAAGAAACGGAATTTAGGTCAGCCAGGGTGCACCAGGATGGAAATTCCTTGGTATTCTCAAATCCTGCCTGGTGAATATGTGCCCTGTACCGCCCTAGTCCTTCAGACTTGTACATCACCTCTGGCATCTGCTCCCCTCAAATATAAAACACTTCCAACAATACTGTATGAGTAACCAGGGCAGTGCAGTTGCCGCAACAGACAAATGTCCTGTGTCCATTTTAATGTATATGGTCTGCCCATACAGACTCATACACACAGGTAAATAACACACCCTCCCTCCCAGTTTACCATGAACATTGCAGATGGTCATAGAAAACTCACAGATGATGTCCAGGCAAGAAATCAATGTACTCTTTTAAAAGAATGGGCTTTTTTGGCAATATATACTCCCAAAGGTAAAAATCTCTGGTGCTTGCATGCCACATGAGACTCTGAGGTGGTCTCTGACTCCAAACCACAACTACTTAAAGTCATGTTCTAGAGACCACAGAGGGTCCTCCCTGCCTCCTCTCAGTTCCTGGTCCCCAGCAACTGAGTGTAAAATGACACCTAGCCGGTTAATGACTTGTGGCCAGAGCTCTCCACGGTCAGCTCAGAATTCAGCTCTTCCATCAAGACTTTCAAAATAGTGGCTGCTTCCATGTACCTTATGTGAGGCTGCCATACCATGTAATCTCAAACATTTCAATAAACTGTAAACAAACCCCGCACCATCACCAGCCGGCTAGAGGTTAGCAAGGGTGGGTCAGTGGAGGGAGCCTGCCAACCTGTGTGGCATTTCAGCTGGAGCGTACATGCTCTGCTAGAGGCGCTCCCCAGTGCTTATGTTTATCCCTTTCATCCCTCTGGGCTCCCTGACCTGTCACTGGTGTGAGGATGAAAGGCACAGCTCTGATCAGTCCTGCAGCACTACTGTGTTAGTGTGCGTTGTACAGCTCTCCATGCCCACATTTCCCCTTCCCACTCCCTGCTTGCCCAAGGAGGGAGCAAATAAATGCATTATGACAACACTACCATGCTGATAGGCCAAAAATTTAGTGGCTGCAATGGTGGGATATGGGGAAATCCAGATGCCAATTGGCAGAGGAGTTCTTTCTAATCTCCTTTTAGCAGCAACCCCTGGGGAGGTTTTGGTTTACAAGCTACAGCTTGTTCTTTGGTCATTGCTCCTCCTGAGTCCTGAGCTGGCTCTGCTGCCCATCCAACTGAAGGGCTTCCATGCTAGTAAAGGGGGAAAAAACAAAATAAAACAAAAAAACCAACAAGGAAGGGGAGCTGCAAAGAGCTGAGCTCGAACACTTGCACAGCTCACAGTCCTACGTGGCACTTGGAGCACACCAGCCACCCACAGATTAACCCTGGCAAGCCCCTTGAGGTAGGTCTGTGTTATTTGCCGTTGTTCATTGCTGCTTCTCGGTGGCAGGGAGAAGTGGCAGAAGGACCAAGTCTTTTGCCTTCTTGGAAAGCAAAATGGCAATAAAAAAATCAGGGGAGAAGAGTCTGAGGGTGTCCAACTTGTAAGGACACAGGTAGTATTGTGGGTACAGTAATCCTTCAAGTTGAACAGACACATTTCAGTTCCTGCTTCTCTGTCCAATCTTTTATTTCCCTAGCAACATTTGAGAATTAGATTTGTGAGACAGGATCTGAATTCATTATCTTGCAATTAAAATAGCTTTTCTAGGGATGTTTTAGCTATAATTCAGCAACAAACTATACTATCTACGTGGGGTTAATAACAGACTGAATACACTCCTAGGCACAGGCTTACCAAAAGGTTTCAGGACACTTGTGAGAAAAGGCAGAGCGCAGTTCTCTGTATGCTCTATTCCTAGCTGGCAAGCTGAGCTAGACAATGGGAAAGAAAAAGTGGGCTTTTCACTGCCAACACTAAATACAGCTCCCAACAGTTCCCTTTTGTTGTTCGCAGGAACAAACAAAAGCTGATGAAAACAATCCCAGCACACTTTCTCTAACAAAGATCAACGGTTAGGAAGAGTGAAAACCCCTTATTCTGCACTGCCATAAGGCAGATCCTACACAGATTATCAAACGACCATCTGTAGTCCCTGCTTCTCTGCAACATACTCTAGTACAGTGTGCTAGGAGCCTACATCTGAACTTGAACACCTTGTTTTCCAGACTGTAGTGCATTGTGGAGCTCTGCAAGGAACACTGCTTCAGTAAGTACAGGAATGTACACTGGTATTTCATCAAAGAATAGTCTTGGCAGACTAAATGAGTCTTTGTTCCCTGGGCTTTGGATTGGACGGTCTCAAGCTGTCTCACTGCACTTAAAGAAAGCAGTAGTATATGTCTATTACCCCTGTATGACCTGGGGTACGCTGCTTTTTGTTTCATTTTTCCATAATCAACAGACATCAATACACGTAGCAAGCAAGATGGACAATGTTGAAAAGTAATAAAAGAGAGAAGAGACAAACATACCTGCCCACTCCTCCAGCAACATCAGAGCTCTGTTCTGCTCTGTCCTGTGATGTCTCACATCTCCATTGTAGCTACCAAATTTCCATTCTCTAAGTTCACAAATCCTTCTCTTACCTTTCTTTGCTGCTCTGAAACTTTCTGTATCTATGGCTACTGTCCTCATGACAGCAGAAATACAAAAGGTCTCCAGGCTCAGACTAGTTTGTAAATGAAATCACTACAGCCACCCCATGACAGAAGAGGATCCATTGTAACGTCTTATGAGGAAGACATCTTCAATATGGTCTGGGGTCCAATGCATGGCATGTTCAGTACCACAGGCTGAGCAGGATGCAGCTCTAGAGCCAGCTCCATTGTGTAGAAAAGGTTTCTTACCTACTGTGTTTCTGGTGGCATGCAAAACATCAGTTCTATGGTACTGGGTTGTCTTCTCTTAATAGGTGATTGAAAGGAATGAAATCAATCGAGAAAAGACAGTTTTTAATACATATGGAGCCAACAGTGTGATACTGACACTTGCAAAACTATACTGGTTTGTGGTAGTGCAAAATGACAGATGGTTTTAGGGGCTGCCTATAAACTACATTAACTGTGGTTTAGAGTAACAACAGCAATTCAGATATGGTGCAAGGAGGAAAACATGCCTTCTAATTCTTTTAAAATAAGATTGATTAAAGTTTTCTTTTACATAAAAAATCACCAGAATATTTTGGTCAAAAGCTGTATAAAATCAGTAACTAACACAAATACTATGTTTAGTAAAAGAACACCTGGACTTTCAGGCCTCTGCTTTACTAATATTTTCTTTTGTATACAGAGAAGTCGTTTAAGTTTTGGTTCACTTTTCATGCAGCTCCAGAAGTGACAGAAGGAAACAACTAAGCTCAGTGTCTTTTGTCCTCTCTGTAAGTGAGGCTTCACCTGCCCTGTACAAATGCAAGATCCTTTATCATGCAACAAGTCAACATAGAAGAGATGAGACAGTTTTACTCATGGGGAAATAGATTGTCTTAGAAATTAATTCAGATACATCAACAAGAAATGCAGCACATGAAAACTGCTGATTAATAGTTGCCATTCTCTTACTTTTCTAAATAACAGTAATGCATTTGAGATGCCACTTATGCCCAAAATTTCAGAAAGAATATGCTACACTATTTTGGATGTCACAGTGTGTTTCCAGGAAAGACTAATTTCAAAGGTTACTCAGCTGCTTTTAGAACAACGTTATCTAGGGCTAGGTTGCATAGGGAAGATGGCAGAGATGGTCTGAAGGCATTCACCAAGCAGCTGCGCCTTTCCCAGTACCGGGCTGAGATTTCATGGAAAATACACTTAGGGATAAGGACCTTTACATCTAGTACAGAATAGACATTTCTTTACAGCTGTGGTTTGTGGCAAAAACCCGCCACACATTATTGGTTTCCCACATCCTGCAGACTTAGTGAAAAACTTTCAAGCAAAAACTCTGTCCCCTGTGGTATAGGCTGGCACTGTTAAATTATACCAAGGAATACCAATCTTTCAAGCAGTATCTTCTGAAGACAAAGATTTATTTCTTCCCTTTTTAGGTGGGTAGTGGTTTTTGTGCAGGGTGATATTCTTTTTCTGTCATTCCACTTATTTGGCTAGGAAAGATGATACTTCATTGCTGTCCACAGAGACCAACACAAGAAATAATTATGAGAAGGGGTTATGCATATTGGAGAAAGCAAAGGTGAATTCCTTTGCTGGTCTGCCAACACTCAGACATTTCTCAGTAGCTGCTTACAAATATCCATTCATCACATACAGAAATCAGCATGAGGCAATCTAATAATATATGGTTGTCAGTTCATGTAAATCACTCGATGAAAGAAGCCAGATGGGTCATGTCAAACCAGAAATTTCCTGACATTCTTCAGGAAGGATTTCTTTTTTTTTTTTTTAAGTTATTATCATCTTCAGGAAGCAGATGAAACAAAGATTTTTCTGAACAGCCACAGGCAAATCTTACAGGATTTGTGCAACGCACATAGTGTAATGACTGGGGAATGTCTTCAGAATCACGTTCTGTTTTTTTAAAGTGCTGAAACCCTCTTTCAGATAGACTAGATGCTTTCAAGGATTTATAAGAAACTCCACTTGTGGGGGAAAGCAGTAGCAGTCTGACTCCCAACAAAAGCCTCTGGAAGACACCCAGCTTGCAACAAGCTGCCTTGCATGACACAATTTGACACCTGCCCCCTCAAAGGACACCTTCTACAGAAATCTCTAACTAGGATCTGAAGATCTTGTTTGGATGCTACCACACTAAGTGCTCTGCTGTGCTAATCTGAAGAACTGGAAATGAATGAACAGAACAACAAAGAGAAACAAAAGGGACGGCAACAAAATTTCAGGGAAGTATGGTGTATCAGCAGTTTCAATGTGCTGACCACACATTCTAAATTGTCTTAATTTCTATCAATTTCACCTGTCTTCAGCCAGAAACTTGCAGAGCCACAATTTGGCAGGAAGAGTCACCAACGTTTAGTCTTAAGATATTTTTTTCTTGATAAATTTTCAGTAGACACAGCAGACATGAATTTTATAGGTCTGTGGATGAGAAAAAAAATTCCTAGCTGATACCATAGACAAAATGCATTCCACATTGAATTTCTGGCATTAGAAATGGTGGAGAAAAAACAGTTCCATGAGAGAAGACAATCCTGATTTGAATGGGGGAAGCATCATTCAACTGTAACTGTACATTAGTACTGTAACTAGTGGCATCAATGGGATGCCTACAACTTCATTTGCCCTCCCAGTAGATTCACAGATGTCCATCTGCACACCTTGAAGAACGGCACAGACATCCTAAATGTAATACATACATCTGACACAGAATGACCTTTCCATAAGGTCACATAAATAACGCAAACCCACTTGAAAAACATGAGCTGAATCCTCTATAGTAATTACTGTAGTCAGTGGGGGAAAATCCCTTGTGATTTTTCTTTCCCAATCTCAGAAAACCCAAATTTTATAATAGAATGGGGGAGTGATGACAGTCGAACATTTGGACTTGGCAGTAGAGGAACTTTTCAAAGATCCATTCCTGGCTTTTGACATGGTAGTACTCAAGACACAGGGATTAGATCAATAACCCCAAAGCATTTTTTTTAAGAGATTTTATGACTTTTGAACATAACCACTGTGAGTGCAGTAACTCATGTCCTCTTACTCTGGAGGAAGGAAACTACCATTGCTAAACTGTGGTGAAATGAGATTTTCTAAAATACTCTAGCAGGGATGCCAAATTAAACTGATGTTCTGAGGTTGTCTTCTGTTACACATCCCCGAACACTACTAGGCAAAAGGTCAAATACAATGCTGATAACAGCACCTTTTTCACCTGCCCCAAAGAAGTGGTAAGAATTCTACTAATGAACATTTCCCAAACATTTTGAACAGTTCCCAACTCTTAACAATTGCATCAAATTTATTTTTTTAAGGCAAATCATATTTTTTTGTCTGATAGGTCAGATAAAGAAGCCACTCCGTTCCAAAGAATACAAGATTTCTCAAGCTGTAGGGCATGGACTTGTGGAGAAGAGGCCCTGTTAAGTACCCTCTTTTCCTTAAGGAACCACTAGGATTCATTGAGTACCACTGGCAAAGGCTTCACACCAGGGTCTCCACAGTGATCTGTGATTCTTTAAATTTGTAACAGCAGTGAAAACTCTTTTTTCAACAAGGGCCAGCAAGAACCCTTTTTGGCAAGGTAACAGATAGAGAAGGCTCCTCAGGGCAGACTTGGTGTTATCACCTTTAGTTCAGTGGAGTTTGTCCTCTGTTAAAATTACATGCACAGGCTTGTTTCAAAAACTCAGAATCCAAGAATTTTGGAGATTAGCTTGCATTTCCTAACTACTCATCTCTAAGACAGTCTTGAAACTTAATCTCATTCTTTGGAAAGGACAGTAGGGTTCTAATGGGGAAAGAAAGCAGTTACCAGGCACTGTAGTTCTCCAAGATGTGCTGTGGTTATGCACGTTCACCCTGAAGGTGCTCTGCACTCAAGCGCTTTGGAAGACAAAGATGGCAAGAAACGAAATGTCTATGAAAAAGATAACTTAAGAGCTTCAGTTGTGGCCTGGTTCTAGTTGGGAAAGCATTTATTTCTTTATTTTGGCAGGGATTTTTTGCAAGAAGCGGGAAGGGACACAGTCGGGGCAGCTGACCCAGACTGGCAAAAGCGATATGCAATACCATGACATCATGCACAGTATATATGAGGGACTAGCTGTGTGGTGGGGAGCATAGTTTCTGGCTTGTCTCCTCAGCGCAATTCCTGTCAGGGCTCACAGATTCCAGAACAGGAGCAAGTTCCCAGGCAGTGAGCAATCTGCATTGTGCATCGCCTATTCTGTATATTCTTTTATTGTTGTATTTTATCTCCTTTTCCTGTTCTGTTAAACTGTTTTTATCCCAACCCACGAGTTATACCTTTGGGTTTTTTTATTCCCCTCCACATCCCACTGGAGGAGAGAACAAGCAGCTGCCATGGTACTTTGTTTGCCAGTTAAGGCTGTATGAAGTGGCCACATGACTCTTTTTGTTGCCAGCTTAGGGCTAAATCACAAGGTTAGTGGTAAGTATTTTCTTTTCCATATTTAAGCAATTAACTATTTATAAACATTGTATTATGGATGACTTCCATACAGCAAAATACTTTTCCCCCAAATAACAACTGCCTAGGGGCGGATCCTGGTATCCTTTATGCTCTTGTAAGAGCTTTATAATTCTGAAAGCCTCGGTAACATATAGTGCGCACCCAGATGAAGGCAAAGACAAGCTGCACGTGACAGCTTGATAGATGTCAGCAATGGAGACTTTTCTTAGAGAACCAATCACAGAGTGAATTCTGATGGAACAGGCTGCTGTCATGGAAGGCAGCTTTGCCTTGGCTGCTTTAGCAGGCAGTACTGCAACTGTCAAACTAAAAGGTCTTCACAAAGTCAGACTACAAGATATTCTAGCTCATCTCTGGTCTCTGACAGTGGTCAGCAGTAGATGTGTAATAGACAAGCTAAAAATTGGAAGAGTCCATTGTGATACTTCCCAAGAACAGTCACTTGAAAAGTCTTAGAAAATTCCTGCTTGTTTTTTAGTTTTAATATTTAATATGTCCTAATAGATTACTTTTTCATGGATTTGTCTACTTGTCTTTTCAAACCACATACATGTTTTTGTATCCACATCATCTTGTGACAAAGAGTTCCGTAGGTCAATTATATACTGTGAAAAAGCCTGGTGTCCCTCCTCTTTTCTTCTTTGAGCCCGATCTCTGTTAGTTTCATTTGATGTTCCTACTTCTAATGGGCAAGACTATGAACAGTTACTCCCTTTCCACCTTCTCCCTTACGCTCCTCCTTGCCCATCTCTTTTCCAATTAACCACTTTCTGCACGAAGAGAACTACGAATGTTAAGTTTTGTGCTCTTGGTATAACTAATCTCAAGGACTGTTACACTACCTGGTTCTGTAAAGACAAAATAAGGTCCTCCTGATGTTTGGCATAAACAAAGATGTCTTAGATCTAGAAATATGAAGTTCTAGAAAGAAGAAAAGGAGGTCAAGTCCCAGGTTTAAGTAAAGCTCAGAAGTTTCTTTTGGCAGAAACTCATGACAGAGATCCACAGGAATAATATACCCAGAAAGGAAATAGTATGAAGGGGATCAATCAGCCTGTTACTGCAACCTAAAAAAATTCAACTATTCAAACTCCAGCAAATAACCCACCCAGATTCAAACAGTCAGCCCAGGATTACCATGAGCAGCAAATGTAGGACTGACTGAGGAAAAAAATCCTTGGCAGACGGATCAAGTAAACCTTAACAAAAATGCTAGGAGTGAGACTACTATTGTTTCCAGCAAATAATGCAAAATGACTGAAACAGCTGTATTAGTACAAGGTACAGGCCTGAAAGAATGCAAGCTGAGAATCCAGTCTGTCCTGTAAACTCATCTGTAAGTCGATGATCTTCATCACAAGTAAAGAAGAGGAATGATCCAGCACTGCGAGTCATTCAGCTCCGTGCACACAAAGACAATCCATACTCTGGTATAAGGAAGAGGTGCAGCACTGAGATTTCTACTAGTAAACAAAGGTCTGCCTTTGTTTACAAACAAACCTCCTGCCACAGTGTGGAACCAGTATCAAAGAGACATATGCCAACCTTCCAGGCATCATAATGAGGAGCATTTCCAACAAACCATGATTGTCCAAAAGCATAGCTAGTCTTGAGTATGGAAATTTCAGTACATCTTGTTGGTATTCAAGACTAAGTGGTCTACCTAGTGTCACAACATGATTTCCTACTGATGGTACTCACATGACCTGGGGTCCTCAGGGATACGATTAGTAGTGGACAGGTATGGTTGGACTCAACAATCTGAAAGGTCTTTTGCAACCAAATGATCCTACCATTCTCGTGAGGCTGTTTTAAAGGCCAAAATGCACCATGTAAAAGTGAACTTCATGTATTGAGTACAAGTCAGTCCTTTAATTTTTATGTTGCGGTATGCTCACCACCTAAACATGGCACAGAATGCTTGTATGGGATCTGCATTACCTCAGCCTCCAGGACCCTGATATGCACCTTCCTCCTTTCAAGACTAACAAGCTTGATCCTCTGTCACTGAAACAGGCTCCTTAACTTAGACGTGATGCAAATATGCAGTAGAAGAGAAGGATCCCTTGGTTACATTACCCAGTCTTGCCACTGAAGTACATGCTGTATGATTGGTAATTTTCTTTTCTCACAGTAAACAAAGGCACTTCAGATGAAACTCATTGATGAAGACAGGGAAGCGAATGTCATAAAAGCAAATACAAACTAATCCGTACTTGAGTAGCATGGTATATAATTGTACTCCCCTCATGTGCAACTATTATAAAGCCAAAATGCTTTGCTATTCTCCTTAACTCCCTTGTACTAGAAAATACTTCCTTTAAAATGTGTTCTCTCCAAGATGTGTGAGAAACGTTCTATGCCTCCCCACAGAATCTCTTAATTGAAGCACTCTGAGATGTTTTTGAAAAGGGATGGACATAGAGGCAGCAAAGAGACAAAATACATGCATTACTCTTCAGTACACAGTATCCATCTTGCACAAAGACATACATGGACTCCAGGCTGAGTATACACAGAGATGGAAAAAATAAAAGGCTGGAATTGTAGGATTTGTTGCTGATTCTCTATTGCACATACTCCCAGAGTAGTAGCATTTGTGCTCAGAGTTGGGAACAGCAGATGGCCAAGGAAAAGGAATACTGCTATTTCCTTTGATGCTCTGGCTGTTCTGACGTGTGGCGTTGGCTACATCTAATATGCAATGCAAAGAAGTTCAGAAAACATGCTGGCTGTAACTGAGTACAAATCATTATCCCAAAACCAGCGTGTGGGAGACTGGCAAAGCTGACAAAATAAGCTATATTCACAATAAGTCAGCACTAATTGCTAATTTGCCAGACAAAGATGTAATGCTGTTTCTGCCAATGATCTTCTGAAGACAATCACCTTTCCTGGGCTAGCTGTGCATTTCAATCTATGCCCTTCAAACCCTTCTATAGTTTTCAGTGATGGCTGTGACAACCTGAACGAAAAAAATACAGAACAAAAACAGAGATGAGAGTTCCACAAGGATGTATATCCTGTAGCTTCTTGATCCTGCACATGAAATGCAGTGGAACAAGGACACCTCAGATTCCCTGGGAAGAAGAAAGGAATCGGATCCATTATTTACTGAAGCTAAATCTTACAAGGAAATAGCCCTCTGACAGTTCTGTATCAGAGCTAGGGGCTATAGCAATACTACACGTAGCAGAGTAGACTATGAGAAGACAGATCCAAGGTCTTGAAACCCGCAGCTGCTGGGGATGTGCAGAAGTTTGAAGTGACAACTTCTCCAACTAAATTTTCACTAATCATGAGCCAACAACTTCATGCATGAGTAAAAGCAGCTATCTCGGAGATCCATGGATGGAATTTAGTGCTTACAGACAGCAGGGACGGGATCTAAACGTATAACAACTTCACAAGACTTTACAAATCTCTTGGTCACTGACGACATGTGATGGCAGCCCAGGCAGCAGAAAAATGCTGTGGAGGTTCTTGAAGAACACAGCTGAAAGTGAGCAGGATCATGACTGCCTAGGAAATGAAAGATAAGCAAACGAAATAAGAAAGGGAACAGCTACATCAGAGAACTGCATTTTGGATAAATGAAGTATTCATTGTCATACGCACAAGTGGAACAGGAACAGAGAAATGCATGTTCTTTCCTATGAATGTATGCCTGAAACTAATAGGGTACAAACATAAGTATTTCATCTTCTCACAATTGACAGAATGTCTTGAATGACAGAAAATACGTGCAATCCAAGACAGAACATGAAAACAATCATTTCTAGAGAAAATACTTTCCCCTCTGACACTGTTTCTTCTGTCAACCATTTAAGCTTGCCAACACATAAGCATGATCTTTTAACACTGACTCTACAGACTAGAACTGTGGAATAACAAAACAGATCAAACAGGCTGTTAAAATCCAGTCTCTGAGCGCTCTGATACAAACAACAGGAGATTTTGTACCCTTTGAGAATTACAATCATACTACTTACTGTTTGACACGGCAGAAGCTGCAAAATACTGAGTTTTCATTTTAATCTGGCATCAACAAAGAGCCAGAGCTGAAGCTGCTTCCTGTTCCTTTTAAGAATGGGTGGATCTTCTCTCCAAAACATTTACCAGCTGCTGATGTTATTTTCTAACACAAGGAAATTAATTTTCATAGCATTAGGCAAATTTTAACTGGAGTGCTTCACCAAACCACTATTGCAACTGATAGGAGCCACCTGGGCCTGAGGGTTCAAGCTTGGGTCTGAAAACATCAGCCAATTTTAAAAGTTTATAAAGCCTAAACAAATAGAAATCAAAATACAAAAAATAAGCCACACAGAACATAAGCATCCAACACTGAAACTTAAAGATAGATTTTAAATCCTGTCCAATATAATGACAGCAAATATTTTGGGGGTGTGAAATAATAACTGAAATGATAACCAAAATAAACAAATGAATTGAATTTATTCAAACCAATCACTTCTATGACTCTGTGACAAAATTCAAGATTGGCAACCAATATGGATGTCTCCAGTCATATATTCTAATATTTTTCACTGCTGTTGATTGCCAAGTGATGATAGCAGAGAATCCTGGCTGTTACCAGACTAGGACAGACTGTAACAGCTGAGTAAGTGAGATTCTATGTTCAAACTTGGACTTCAGGAAGATCAACACAGACAGCTGGAGGACCTCTGTCTTATAGAAAGATCTCACGGTTAGCGATCAGGAAGAGGTGGGAGGAAGGGACCCCAGGACTCAGCAGCAGAAGCTCTGAGAGGCAATAATTCACCTCAGCTTGCACATGTATCACCAGCTTCCACAGATATTCAGGAACTCTCCTAAGTGAGCTGTCCTCTCACCAAGGCCTCCTCTTCCGTTTTTCCTGAGTGTTATGGGAGTGTGATGGTACGAAGTCACTGCTGCTTTTCCCTTTGCCCCATACTTGAAGCACTACTCTGGATTCCTCACCTAGTGTTCGGTGTTAGAGCTTCTCTGTGAGCAGAGGCTGGAAAAAAACATAAAGCAAAGATTCTGAGTAATGGGGGACTGCTTTGTGGGAAAAATAGCTGCACTGCTCTGCAAATTTCAGCCATCACCAGAAATCTGGATCTATCACACAACCTTTCTCTACAGTAGCAGATGAGAACACAGATCAATATGATAAAACCTAACTTAATAAGCTACTGTGTGAAAAATACTCTTGGTATTCCTGTCAAGCCCCAGTATACCTTCTTCACTCTTTGCTTCTGACTCATCTCTCCATATGATCCTCCAGTAGCTATAAATCCTTTTCTTTTATATGCTTTGTCTCTTTCTTTGTGTCTTTTACTTATTCGCTTCCACTCCAAAAGATGCTGAGGACCTTGGTGCAGGAAAGATGGGGAGGTGAAAAAGTTGATCTTTTAAAAAAATGAAATGGTGATAAGGAAATTTTTTTCTTCCCATTATTACACAGATATTTAATTCTACATACTGCGACATTTTCCTGCTCAGGTATGTTATGGGAAAAGGTCAATATTATCTTCACTTCTTTTACTTAAAAATTCTTAGACTGTTCTTTAAAAAGAAAAATCCAAAACTTAGAAATGCACCAAGGTTTTTTCAGACAGTTCGCATTTTACAGCTAATCTAGTAGGTAAAGTTTGTCCTGTGTACTTAGCACACCGGCTTGCTCCTAAATGTAAGTGATATTTGTTGAAAGCTGTTTATTAAAAAATATTGCTGTATCTTTCAAAATACACTCTCCTTGAAAGCTCAGCATACAGCCAAACATCACACAGCACTGAGGATTTGGAAAGATGTTTAGAAAGCAGGACTGCCAGCTATGTCACAATCCAGAAAATTTGGAACTTGAATTAGGAACTGACCTGTCAACCATGTGTACTAAGACAGGATACCAGTCCAGAAACCTATCCCTTGGCAATATGCTGAAATTAAGGAAACAAAGGCACAAGAGAGAGGCAGCCAATTTCAACCTCATCTTCCTGTTTTGAAGAGACTTTTCACCCTTCCTTTTCCTATAGAAATGCACAGTGCAATTTGTCTTTTCTCACAAACCAAATTAAAATCACTTTGTGTGTTCCTCTTGTATGGCTGCCTTGAGGACTCAACACAAAGAGGGGCATTCCTATGTCTACAAGTAAATATGCAGGTTTCTACCATAAGCGCAGTTCATGGCCTATTCAATAATTTCATAAATATTAATGGATATAGTTCTATGACATTTTATCATCCAAAGCTAATGGTGAGCATTCCACTTACTTCTGCTTGAGTAGGTTGAAATTCTGGTTGAGTAGAGGGGACAGAAAAAAACCCTCCTTCGTTACAGCAGCCAACACTAAGTGTTGATTCTCCTTAGCGGTAAGAGTCATCACAGTGAATCACCACATGCAAGAGAATGTATCTCCTTTATTCTCTGCCTGCCAGGAGGCCTGGATGTCTGTCCACATGTTTACATTCTATTACGTCATCCATGACTGCACCTCAAACTAACACTTTTGTACTTAGAACAATTACATAGGAGGAAGAAAAGGATTACCCCCGTTTCATGGATATGACCCTGAGTCACAAGGAAACCACAGGAGTTGTGAACACTCATTTACAGGAAACCCACACACTAAAATTCAGTGCCATATAGACCTTGCCAGCCCAGATGTACACAGCTTTGGTCAGACACCCATGCCTAATCTGCTCTGCTTCCAAGCTGCAGGAATTAGACAGTGCAGAGCACTAGGCTGGATGACTGGAACAGGGACCCACACTACCAGTTTTTAGAGCTACTTTGGGCTGTTTCACCATACCCAGAGCAAGTCTGTGACATGTCAAAGCCTCTGGAATCTATTGCTGAAACCAGGAACCTCCCTTCTCCCTGAAAGGCTCTAATAATCCTAGAAATTTGGTCTTTTTTTATCCCAGAGAAGAGGGAATCTCTAATCCTAGAGTGATGCCCAGCATTCTCTTGATAATATATAGTGCAACTAAGAAAGGCAATAAGTAGATGGGGTTTATTTATATCCCTGGGTGACTGACACTAGGCAAGCCAGGACAGCTGATGAGAGAAGGCCAGCCTTCCCTCCCCCATCTTTTGGGCATAATTTCAAGTTGGCTGGCAGGCACGAGAAAGTAACAGTTTCGTCTTGAAAATGTACTTGAGAGCGGGGTGTGTGACAGAAACAGCACACAACTGTATTCAGGTGAAGTCTCCCTGCATGAAAAGAGCAGTGAGAGCCTCACTAACATGTGGAGAAAAAGCAGTGGAAGCCATCATGAGCCTTCCTGTTCCCCATGTTACAGACAAGACATCACTCTGACTGCTAATGGTCTTCGGTACTTGACAGCCTTCGTTCCAATTTCCCTTATTCAGCTCCCTGCTCCCCGGTTAGATGTGGCTCTCTGACTCTTGCCCACATTCCATTTCATAACTCCAGACACTCCTTTTACCCTTCCATTTTGGCTTCTATTTTTAGTCTTAATAAAATAATGCCAGATCAAAACAAAATCCAATTTGGATGGGCAAAGCCATCCTCTCTATAGGTAGCTTCATGCCAAAGGGCCAGATGTGAAAGAGTAGTAGCCAAGACATTATATAACATCTCCCCAGCAATTGCACACCTGATCTGCAATGGCATTTCCAGCACAGCAAGGAAATACAGGCACTTTGCCATCACATCACTACTGAGAACAAGCAATGCTAAGCCTCCAGTCAGGCAAAAATGCCAACTGCCTGAAGTCATTACTTATCCTCCTTTGGAATTTTCTTTGAGCCTGTCAGAAGTGAAGGCTTCTAAATTTAAAGCCAGGTTCTAGTTCTTAAAAAGGGAAGTCAGTTTCTAGAGACTGTCTTTTGCTTTCTCTCCTGCTTTCCTAGTGGTCCTGCAACCTGTAATATCCTTTCAGTAGCATAAGACCAGTAACAATAGGAAAAAGCTCCTTCATTTCATAAAAGAGAGGCAAAACATGGACTAACGGTTTAAGATGGGGGCTGCTCTCACAAGTTCAGAAACAAACGTAATTTCTGATAATTAGAAGTGAACATTGACTCTCAGTTCTAGCTGAGAGGTGACAGCCGAGTTGGACATTATCTTCTTAATGTGGTCTGAGAAGGGTCTGGAATGCTGCTTTTGGCAAAACTTCACACGCCGCTAGGACTTAATGAGACTTACATACAGTTTTCTGGTAAGTGGATAAACCCTAATACAGTGAAGCTTCAATAATTTCTATCTATTTTAAAGGTTAGAGATGTCACTATTTGCTCATTGCTAGTCATAAGGTAATGGTATCCTGGTCCTTCAAAGAGAACCAAGAAACAGTAAGGAGAAAGTGTCTCTTTACCATTCTTTTTTCCCTTCTGATCCATCTGGAACTACAGGTTTATCTGTCATTATATGACCTGGGACAGATGTGACAACTATAGCAGGGAAAGAAATTATCTTTTCCTTCCTTCCTGTTTGCCCTCTTTACGAAACTGTGGAAGTAAGCAGTAGAGAGAGAGATGCAGGATGTTTTTGTGAAGCATGAAAGAACAATGACTTTAGGAAGATAATTATAAGAACAAATGTGAACCTAAATATCCTCCATTGTAACTGATTCTTTGTCCTCCCCAATTGAGGCACAATAGTAGGATTCACCTCGAGCTCTGTTGCTTTCCAAATTACGACAACAAAAATCAATTCCATTTCTCAATAACCCTTTCTCTGCATGGAGATGGTGCTACGGAGAGAGACGCTGCCAGAATGTTACTACTGCTGTTGAAAAAGGCTGTATGCAGGGGGAGGGGCTGCATTGGAAAAGTCTGATGCAAGATGCTGGATATCACACTGCTGTTCCCTTTCAGTGACCCATTGTGAGCTTCTCAGCCAGACAGGTGGTTCTGGAAGGATTTATGTGGAAGAGCTCATTATTACTCCATTCCTGGACCAGGATAAGTAATGAGACATGAAAAGTTGCTCTCTTGTGTCATAAGATATCTTGTGCCTGAGTAGTAAAAGCAGTCTAAGGTAGAGGTTACTCAAGGTGCCCATTTGAAGGTCACCTTTCAAAGTCAAGACCACTTGTGCAGTCAGTCACAGCAACGAGAGGGAACCAGGCGGGTGGCAAATGAAGACTGGAATTAACAGGATTAGTGGGAGGGAGGAGGTGTACCCAGCAATGTACTGTGCAGAAACCTGAGTGACTTCTTTTCCCAGCTGCTCCTGATGAAGGATTTGGATGGTGTGGTGCGACCAGCTGAAATCATAGCCAAGGCTCCTCTTGGGAATGTGGTAACAACATAAAAATAAATACATCGGTGTTCAAAAATCTACTGCTTTCCCAGTCTACAGGGCAGCCTGGCAGAAGCTGAGGGAGCCTGGACAAGGCTGGGCAGCTGTGAATTCCACTCCGCTGTAGCAAATGGCTGGGAGTCTGACACAGAACATGCACAGTGGCAACAGCATGTATCCCACCCCACCCTTTTACTCTCCCAGAGAGCTGAGAGGCACTGACTGATGAAAGAATCTCTAAATGCCAAGCATTTTCTTTCTTTAGATCTAGAAAAAAATACAAAGTGATTGCACGTGTCTTGTTTAAATGCCTGTTGTGTTTACTTGCCCCCTCCCCCCTCCCCTTTTTTTCTCTTGCAGGTGCAGGACAATTTTGAAGTTTGTACTTTTCCATACCTGCTGAAAGAATTTCTTCTTTTTTTTTCCCCTTAAACTTATATAAAAGATGTTGCATTTCAGGAATAAAGTTAATTCAAGCAGTGTGTAGATAACAGCCAGCAGCCAACAGCTTAGCACCTCCAAAGTTAACTCTTATTTCAGATCTCCAATAAGAAGACATATATGCCCTTTTTATGAAGGACCATACAATAATCTTAGATATAAAAAACTTTAGGAATTCAAGGTCTACCTGTAGATTTCCTTTAAAATGAAAAAAAAAAAAATTAAGCTTGCTAGATGTAGAGAACAGCAAGTGCAAAAGTGCTCCTTACCATCACTAGTTTGCAAGCAGGCTCCGTTCATTGTTCTATACCAGACCCCACTGCTTGCACATTCAACTTATTTGGATGGTGTTCAGCCACTGCTCTCCACCTTAGCCTAAAGAAGGAAATCACTAGAAAATTAAGAACAGCAGCCTTGCCTTCTACATGGATTAGATCCACACCAGTTTATTAATCCCCATGTTCTTCAACTAGTCTCTTGGCAATTCAGGATCCAGTTTTAAGCCCTTAAAGATGATGATACACTTTATTTCAGAGAATTGCATACCTTCAGTATTTGGCATTCATGCAGATATGGGATCCAGGTGAATGGCCAAAGTAAACAGACAACTGTGCATCATTCTGCATCTAAGCTCAGATACACATTTGGGAATCACAGGGAATAAAATCAAGTCTATACCACCTAGCTCAAGAAGTTTCCTCCCTAGCTTCAGATTTGAGTTTTGACATTCACCTTCTGTATGAAGTATTCTCAAGAACTAGAATACCAATAAATTAGTTTTGGACTCATGCTTTTAACCAGACTAGGTAAAGATCTGGGGCTTTGCATGAATTAGCAGTTTTCACTGCTGTCAAACTCAGATAGCATATTACTAACGTTTACCTCCCCCAATCAGTAATTCTAATCCTTTTTTCTTCTCTCAGCACACGTAGTGGAAAAGCCATGTGGACACTAGTAATATAAACATTAGCACAATAAAACTCCATCAGTGTCAATCAGTCTAAGTACTAAAAGATAAAAGTCCTGTGAAGTTCAGAGCCAGGCATGAGTCTTGCTCAGTTTTAATGACTCATATTTGTTTGTAATTATATTTGTTATTAGCACATTATATTTTTGCCATAGCAAAACAGACCTACAGAGGCATTCTGTCTTTCACAAACTCTCAAGAGGCTGCCAGCAAACGAAGGAGAGACACAAAGACAGATTTCACTTATAGTTGCTGTTACCTTTACAGATCAAACCAAATAAAATCAGCTGCGTCCATTCCACAAGCGCACTTTAACTATAATTTCAGATTGTTCCTGTCTGCAGCCTCTTGCAGACAAGGAACAGCTCAGGAACAGAGAAGCTGGCTAGACTACACTGTTATATTCTCATTAAGTGCCCTTCATCATCTGTTCTCCCTAAAACTTGCTTTGTGTAATAAATTTCAAACTATGAAATCTTCCACATAGCTATAGCACTTCTTTGATGTTTCTTGCCAGTTATTCAAAAGCTAAATTCTAATGGAAAAATACTAGTGGAAGTACTGACAAAGTTTGCTGATGACACAAAACTGGGGTGAGCCATCAACATTCTTGGGAGAAAAGGGGCCCTGCAGAGAGATCTTGACAGACTGGAGAGATGGACAATCACCAACAGCATGAAATTTATCAAGGGAAAGTCCCGGGTTCTGCACCTGGGACACAGCAACCCTGGATACACGTACAGACTGGGGTCTGAGAGGCTGGAGAGTAGCCCTGCAGGGAGGGACCTGGAGGTTCTGGTTGATGGCAAGTTGAACATGAGCCAACAGTGCACCCTGGCAGCCAAGAGGGCCAGCTGTGTCCTGGGGTGCATCAAGCACGGCATTGCCAGCTGGTCGAGGGAGGGGATTGTCCCACTCTGTTCTGCATTGGTGTGGCCCCGCCTCAAGTGCTTCGTGCCGTTTTGGACGCCACAGAATAAAAAAGGACATCAAACTACTGGAGAGTGTCCGGAGGAGGCCACAAGGCTGGTGAAGGGCCTAGAGGGGAAGTCGTGTGAGGAGCGGCTGAAGTCACTTGGTCTGTTCAGCCTGGAGAAGAGGAAACAGAGGGGATCTCATAGCTACCTTCTCACAAGGGAGGTGGGTGAAACAGGTGCTGATCTCTTTTCTCTTGCAGCCTATGATAGGACTAGAGGTAATGGCAGGAAGATGTGCCAGGGGATGTTTAGATTGGACATTAGGAGAACGTTCTTCTCCCAACAGGGGGTGGAGCACTGGAACAGCTCCCCAGGGAAGTAGTCATGGCACCGAGTCTGCCAGCATTCCAGAAGCATTTGGACAATGCCCTCAGTCACATGATGTGAATGTTGGGAGTGTCCTGTGTAGGGATAGGAGTTGGATTCAATGATCCTTTTAGTTCCCTTCCAACTTAGGTGATTCTATGATTCTATGAAAAATGACAACTTTTTTATCTAGAATTTCACTTGAGAAAAAGAATTCATGCACCATTCACTTAATGCCACTAGAGAGGAATATAAAATAAAACAGCAAAAACTGACAAAATGTCTCTATACATCTTATACACATCTTAATACATACAGTAAAAAAAAAAAATGACCAGCCTCTACGTTCCTTCCTTCATCATCTGAACTTGCCATATCAAACACAGCCTCAAAGACAACCTAGAATTGAACAACCCCCAGTACTGCTTAGCTTGGCTGTCACTCAGCAAGCTATATTAGGAAGAAAACTTGGGAGCCCCATCCCTAGAGGTGTTCAAGGCCAGGCAGGATGAGGCTTTGAGCAAACTGATCTAGTGAAAGGTGTCCCCCCCCCAGGGGAGGGGGGTTGGAACTGGATGATCATTAAGGTCCCTTCCAACCCAAACCCGTCTATGATATGATTCTATGAGAAGAGGACTGATATTTTTTAGTTCACAGTCACCCTATTTCACTAACACTAATTGAACTGCTAAATTCCATGAAGCAGGAAACATCAGTGTAATTCTGAGGGACCCTCAAAGTAACATAGAATAAAAAAAATAGTGTGATAATGGCTGTATTTTCAGAATGACTGACAATCTACTAGTGGACGGGTGTTCACTTTCACTGAAAAATCAGGTCAGAAGCATTTTGAGTGTTCCCTAGAAGTAGTAATTCCTAGTATTTCTTTAATAGAATAAATCCTGTTAAAATGTTCAGGAACTTTGACAGGAAAATAACCCCCAAAAGATAGCTTGCAGATTTAGCTTCCTCTCTGTAGGTACTCATGAGACTCTCTGCTTTGTCTCTCATTATGCCAGTGGCACACAGCTCTCACACAACTTCTGCCTCTTCGTGAAATGAGGATGAGGCCACAGGGATGACACGTTGCCACCCTTTGATTGTAGTGGTGGCTTGTTTCATAATCCTGAGATGCTTTGTAGAAATGCTGACTTTTATTTTCCCTTTTATTTCATGTCAAGGGATTTGTCCTCAAGATCTTGAGCCCGCCGCACAACAGTCCCCACAACTGGTATTCCCCTATAGTTGCAATACCAACCACCAGCAAACAGTTTTCTGGACAATGTGGTTAAAAGTTTCCATACTGTCTGTCTCTCCTCCTTCAAGCATCATCCTTACTTTTGGTTAGGTCATTTGTGACACCTTTATGCTCCTCTACAGAGCCCCATAGCTATCCTCAGATAGGCTGTCAGAGAAGGCCTATCAAGCTTCTCAGACATTTTTGAACACTTGTGTGTTTATACAGAGGTTCTGCTGGTTCCTCTTTTATTTCCACAACCTTTCACAGCCTTCTATACAGAATAAACTACAAGCATTTAAAGAATCTGCTTTAAGACTTATGTTTCCAACTTCTCTAGTTGACATCTAGAATACTAAATACATGTGAAACAGTAACACCAAATAACCTCCTGATGTGGGAAATCACGGAAATCATATTGTGAAAGCAATCAATGGAGAGAGTGAAGAAGAAAAACAGCTGTTCTTGCAGGAAGGACTAGTGTAGTTTCTGAGACACACAGACTGGGCACAGCAGCCTCTGACACATACCAGTCGCTTGGTGCAAAGCTGAAGAAAATATTACTCCCCTGTTTCCAAGAACAAACATTTTACTCTAGTTAATTCAACCATCACAATATTTAGCACTGTTCTTAGAGCTACATACCTTTTCTAGCGATGAAGAAGCTTTGAATGACCCACCCACCATGATTCTGCTAGCCTATCCCTAATCAAAATAGGGTTCTATCTAAGCCATCACTCTCTTAGCAAAATGGCAGATAAACCTTTTGCTCCTGCTTCAAGAGAGCATAAGTTTAGTACAGTGCAGCTAGGATAGTCCTACAGAAGGAAACCTGAGCTGAAGTTCTCATTTCTCACTGAATGACAAGTATTCCAGAGAGGGTGACTTCCCTGAGGTTTGTAGTTATCTAGCCTATATTCTTCCTGCAGCTCGGACTGTTGCCCTCCATCTTTAATATTATCAACACTCCTCATGCATGCCCTGCATAAATACTCACAGGAACCAGGAAGGATAGAGGAATGCTACCTAGAGTTATCGGAGACACACCAAAACAACAGAAGTACCCAGAGGAGGTGGAAAGGATCTCTCACAGAGGTTAACATTACAAGGTGACAACTATGAGAGTGCTGTGAGAAAGAAGGCAGAATTCAGTACACAAACACCTTCATGTAAGCCTGCTCTGCAAACCCGTTTGGTCAATATTTTGAGAACCCCATTTTTACATTAACTTGCAAATTTATGTGTAACTTTGCTTCATTTACTACACTAAAAACTTAACTTGAACTACACAATAGAGCAGGACTTTTACCTTAATGATACCTATACCACAGTGTTAACATAATTTTATTTTGATACTCCCATTATATTCCATTCCTACACTGTTATATTACAGCGTGCTGTAGGATCTTTTTTTTATTGACTATGGCTATTAACCCTATAAAATTTCTGGTAGGATAACTGAACTTTTTTGGCAGATGGTGATGCATGGGAGCCAGTTTGGAACTGTATGGTAAGTGCTCAGATGAAAGTTTGTGCTAGAAGATCAGCAATAAAATTACTGACATTAATAATGGAAGTATAATCTTTAAGTTTCAGAGCTAAATATCTAAGAGATGAGTTTGGTAGTCCACCCTTGTGCGAACTTTCTTTTCAGCCTGTGGAACACAGAGATCACTGCATTAGTGATATCCAAGTCACATTTTCAGGGTTTCCACAGCAAAACAAAAGGTCAGAAACGTAATTTTTTAAAGCATTTTAGGCCATAATTTGTCCACTTATTCCATTACAGCACCATCACAAATTACAGTGGGCCATGGGTAATACAGATTCATCAAGAATACACTCTACCTGCTAATATGTCTGCTCCAATGAAAAATGGATTGGGTCCTCATTTACTAAGACCTTAAAAGCAGATAAACCTGTTTGAATTAATTAGCTACTAGAGAATGATGAAGATTTGATTTTATAAGTCTCAGTGATTTTCCTTTCACCTCTATTGACTGATTTCACTATGCAGCTGATCCACAAGTTTCAACTATGTCTTTCTGAACTAAGAGGTTTTTTCTGCAAGACTGAAGAAAAATGTAAAAAATGCCCTGTCCCTTTATTACAGGCCAAGCTTAAACAACAGAGCATCTTTGAGCCAAAGCCTAAAGCAAAGAGGAGCCATTTTAGCCAAGTGTTTTTTCCCAGCCACATCTTTAGAGATCTTCCACTTTCAACTATATGAAATTTAGCCTTTGCTCCCTTCTGTTTAGTCTTTTTAATCCCAGGAGGAATAAATTCCCCGCACAGCTGAACCCAGACTGTTACCTAGGAACCACTACACGCAGAGTAGGCAGCTGTGTTTCTTCTCCTTGCTGAGAAAGTTTTTTCCCTGCAAGTTCTTGAGAAAGATTTAAGTATCCCAGCATGCCCACCCCCACTTTCCTGGTCTTCTGCACTGGCACTTACCTGTGGAATTTGGTTTTGGCTCACAGGATGCAGCGCTTTGAAGGCTGTTCTGGAATCCATTCAGTTGCCTTTCAGTAGAGGTCACCCTACCAGGTAAAACCAGAGATCAGAAGGAATATACCAAGGAAGAATAAAAGTCTCAAACAAAAAGTTGAAAATTCTCCTAGTTTACATAATCTCACCGGGTTTATAGCTATGAAGCATGCCTGAACATGGTATGAAAAGGCAGTGACAGCAATCGACTCCAAAAAGTCAGAGCAAGATAGATGAACACTCAAGCCACCAGCAAGACTTTGACGTGCCTACAATACTTAATTGTCCCACATGCCTTGGAATCTGATTCTGGAGGATAAAGGAATCACAGAATCATTTAGGTTGGAAAAGACCTTTAAGATCATCAAGTTCAATAGTAAGAAGACAGTAAATGGTACTGAACCACTAAAGCACAACTTAACTAATAATGCAGTCACCTCCTTCCACTGATTTGAACATGCTACATCTAAAGTTAAATCCTTGCATGTTGTCTCAGCAGAGAGCTCATTTAGGCAAGATTTCTCTCTTGTCTTTGATCTCCAATAGTCCCGTGCCAGTCCTCAAGCAGATACTTCATGCACAGCCTCCTGCATTTATCTCAGCATTTGAGGTACAGCAAAACTATACTCTGTAGAGTACAACTTCCACTTCCTTTAACTGTTATAAAGATTCATTACCAAACTAAGACCATGCCCTCTTACATTAAAAAAATGGGTCTACTCACACAGCAAGGTCAAGTTATACAGCTGCAATGATCTATTCTGTCCTTAAAATCTGTACAATTTATCCATCTATTCCTGGTTCACCCTATAATCCCTTATCCCTCCTTGCCTTTCTTCCTTCCTGCCCAACTCTTTTCTGATCACTCCAGACTTCTGTATTTACACTCCAGTCTCTCTGCCAGTCCTTGTCCTTCATTCATTCAGCTCTGCAGCATTGCGCAGTTATTGTGATCTCTTCCCCAGAAAAGCACTGCAACATTCAATTCCTACATGATGTCCTGATGACTAACAGAGCCAGGCACACGTGTGCAGTTTCTATAGTTTGGTCTAAAACTTTTTGCTTTCAGATTTCAAAGTCAGCAAGTTGCCAGTAATCCAGGTGCTCCTGGCAGCTAAAAGGCCAGTGAGGGACGCCTGTATTTTATCTCAGTTGGGTTTTAGAGAAATAAATGGCAGTCCATACAGAAAGGGAGAGGAATGCAGATATGACATTTGCAAAACACAACCCCTTATTCCAGTCAGCCATGATTTTAAATGTTATTGCCAAATGAGGTGTGAGTTTCTACGTTCATTCTCCCTTGGAGAGAATATTTATGGTTTATTTTGCTGATGATACTACATGGTCCTCCTGGGAGCTGAGAATCCAGATGGATCTTCATGCTTCTTATATAGAGATTCCATGCTCTTAATTAGTTTGTCCATTTTGTTAATGCAGCAGAACTGACAGCCATATTCAGCTCACTCTTCTGGAGGCAGAGCGCAAGACCAGTGATTGACAAAGCTATCAAGAAAGCCAGTAAGCACAACAACAACAAAACTAAAACAGGGATCAGTCACGCTTCTGCCTTATAGCATGGTTTATGTTTAGAGAATCCCTTTTCCTTTACAAACTTGCCCTTCTCCTTTTCTGCTTACCAACAGCGTACCCTGATTCTTGCAGTTTCAAGTGTCACCTCAACACAGCTCATTCTCAGATATGCTTCTGGGTCATTGATCTCCCACCACACTAAGCTCACCCCCCAAGTTCCCTCTGCTGTCCTGATGGAAGCTCCAGTGCCAGAATATATTCACCACTTAAACTGAGTTAATTCCTTTCCACTTTTTTCCTCCTTGGGTTGGCTGGAACCCTACCACCTTTCTCAGTTTCCTACTTTTAATGTTTGTGTTGTTCTTGCTTCCTCTTCTCCAGTGCAATCTATTGCTATATTCTCCATTTCTTCTTCTTCAACACTAATAGAAACACTGTCTGCTCCACTTAAATGTCTGTCATTGTCCTTTTCCATCTCTTATACAGTTAATTTCTCCTTGAAACTGATACTGACTTCCTTCATTTAGACAGTAAACCAATCCTAAGCTGCCTAGGCATTGCAAATAAGGAGGATGCTCTCATTCCACAGGTGACAAAGAAACACTTTGCTGACTAAATATTGAACACCTTTGTTTTAACAACCTACTCCTGGGATGCTATGAACACATCTAATGGTCCGGGAGTAGGGGACAGAACTGACTCTTAACAAATTCACAACACAAAAAGCTCAGGTTTGACAAGAGGCTACCAACAAATACGAAGACCCAGAGCCAGGGAGGAATTTTTGTTCCTTTTTGTTGCTCTTGGACAGGGTATGTCTGCATGTGTAACTGTGTGTATCATCGGAGGCTAGCCAAGGGCTAAGAGCTACAGGCCTAGTAAGCCCAGCTGTGTTAGGGTGTTAAATCAAGGCACGTCTCTTAGATGTGCTGCTTCTGCTGCCAAAAACAGTCCAAGGGTCAGGCAGCCTGATTAACCCAGATGCTCAGGAGTTAAAAAACCAAGTGTGCTGCAGTACAGCAGTAGCAAAAAAGTAAAAAGGGTTCCAGTAACAGTTACAAGCTTGGTCTCTTGCTGCCTGTCCTCTTTTCAGTGGGCACTCTGTGTGTGTGATATACTCGGCTCAAGTTAAGACACTTCACAAATGCCTATGAATAAACACACATGGGCAAGACATGATACAAACCAGAATCATGGTGTTTTACAGGGCTTGCTCTGTGGCCATCATTCTACTTTTGGCACATTTGCCAAGCTTGGCCAGCCTGTCCTACAACAGCTGGCTCCTGCTGTATCCAATTGTACTCAGGACTCCACCCTGCCGTGGGATGAATTTCCCGAATCCTGGAGAAATACATCACCTCTACCGTATTTCTGCACTAGTTACAGTAGAGCAGAACTTTGGCTCTTCTGCTACTGGCACCACACAAAGCAAATATACAAAAGAACAAGGTATAAAGATTTTGTGCTGTGGTGTTGGGACTTGAAGGGAGTATTTGTTTCAAAGGGCTTCCTGCATACAGATGTTGGGAATGACATTTACAGAGAAGTTCAATAAAAGAAATAATGATCAACATCACCAACAGTTTGTGATGTTCCAGTCTATTTATGGTAAACTCGGGGATCTTCTTGGGCTCACTTTCTCCCTGATAACATCTTGAGCTATACATGCTTCTTTTCTCTACCAGGTACTTCCTCTCTGTATATATAGTGGTCTAATGTGGAACCTGTACTGCTTCGCTCTGGGTTCCGACAGTTGAGCTAATAAATTTTTCTACTTTGCATGCTGTCATCTGTAACGTTAAGATTCAACACTTCAAATGCTGCCTCCAAGGACATCTGCTTCATTCCATGTCTTATGAATACTCTATCTGTGACGTCTGTCACAAAATGTTGCTCTCAGCTATCAGCAGGTCTCTTCATGGTTCACAGATCTGCCAATAGTAGTGGCAACGTGAGCAGCGGAAAGGACCTGGTCTGACTCTTGGAAAGAAAGATGAGCTGCCTGTATTACCTATTCAAAAACTCTCTTTCTACTACTGATATGAGCACATTTAATCAAAACTATGGAGGCCCATGAGATAATTTTATGGGACTACATTTTAGCGTAGAACTACATATTAGACTATTTCTCCCAGTTTGTCTTCCCACACCTTAATATGGGCCTCACATTTCCATTGTTAGTTTAAGCAAGGAGTCTGTTTTGGACAAAATCCATTATAAAATCAACCTACCACTTTTTACAAGTTGAGAGACTGAGAAAACAAGAGACACCAGGAACTGAAAAGACAAGACTGAATTGTCTGGCTGTTCTATTTCTTCCTTCTACTTTTTCCTTTATGTTTTAGGCAGCGAAATGTCCAACTTACTAGATAGTTTTTGAAGTAATCAGTAATATTAATCTTTAGCATCTCACTCAGTAGCTGAGTTTTCCACTCCTTATTAATTTCTTCCTCATCTAGAAGCCATGTGTGGTTGCTGGGAGAGTATTGATAATGCATGCAAGGAAGAGATAGGTCAAAGAGACAAAGTTGATTTCAGTTTGTCTTTGCAGTCCAGTCTCCGGAGAAATTCTACAAACAACTTAATAAAAATAATCTTTTTGAAGATGTTAAAAGAAGTCAGGCAGTGCAAGAGCAGACAGAGAAATAAGGTCTGGCTTACCAAAAGATACAAAAAAAAAAAGAAGCAGCAAGAGATTTAAAACTAGAATGGGATTAGTTTCGGTGAGTCTTATGGAAATAATATACAGCACTGAGATTCGCTTTGAGGAAAGAGGTCAGGAAAACAGCCAACAAGTATTATGGGGTGAGAGTGGGCAGCAAATCAAAAATGATCTGACAGAGAAATGAAGCAGCCAAAAAGACAAAATTAGATTAGATGTTATGGAAAGGGATATTTGCCATGTCATAACCTAAGGATACGGTAGTTCCACACTGGAAAAGTACAGTTCTGGGTGCCACAACGCAAGCACTCTGACACACTGAAGAACACACAATAAATTAACACAATTAAGGACTTGGCAGGTGGAATTACTATCGGAGGTTAATAAAACCTCAACAAGTCTAAGCAACATTAGGAAACTCCAAGAAGGAGAAAGATATTCAAAAGATGGAAAGTATTTGCAAGGGAAAGTGTTTAGTGTGGTTCAGGAAGGAGGAACGAGGTATAACAGGATGAAACAAAGGAAAAAATCAGATTGCATATCAGGCCAAACTTTCTGACAGTAAGGTTGTCTAGATTCTTAAATAGTCTTCTATAGCACATACTGGGGTTTCTGCCATTGGAGTTTTTTGAAGGAAGACTACACAGTGTCCAAGAATACTTTGTACAGAATAACCAGGGACTACAAAGCACAGGCTGGAGCATGCAAGACATCTCTTTCTTCTCTAATCTATATTCCTTTGACACAGAGCCTTCTTTCCATTCACTTCTCTGTCAGTGCATCTCTGGTCTTTTCTTGACAACAATAAATCGACTACATTAGACTGAGATTTAGCAGTTTTTAAACAATTGACTCTCAGTATACTGGAAATATAGCTGGGCACTGCTGTTTTCCATGTAAGTGAAAAAATGTTACTGCAAGATCCCATGAATGGCAAGAATGGCTTTGGAGCTTCGTGCTGGAGACTGAAAGGCAACTTGGAAAGTATTTCTGGAGTGGCTCTTTGCAGCCTTCAATAATTGGATTAGTTTTCTGAAATTCTGAAGGAATCTTTTGCTTTTTTTCCCCCTTCTGTGCATTTTTGGTGCTGAACTTTTTCCGGTTTTCCCACACTCCTGCCTGTCACAGAGCAGAAACCACAAAAATGCAGCAAAGTAAAGTCTGTCCAAGGAGCTGCAATTCCATCTCACAAGGATAAACATTTCCTCTGCCAAGAAGTGAGCACAGCACACCGGCATCTTCAAATACACATCCTTGCTGCCCAGCAGAGAAACCCACCGGCACAGCCTGTCACCTGTACTAACATGAGTTCCCCAACATAAAAGAAATCAGATAGCAAACCTGCCAGCATATACCTGCCAGACTAGATGCTCACATCTGCACGTGCTGAGCTGACGAAGTCTACCAAAGTCTTGTTTTCTTTTTAAATAGTTTTGAGGGATTAATTCAGTGTGCTATCTCTTAAGATAGCAAGAGGAAATACACAAGCTTCCTCAAAGCAGTTCTGTCCAAGATCCTTAAATATGTCTTGCAGTTCCAGATCTGATCCACACACACTGACAGTGTCATAGCATCTTCATAGAGCATCTTTCATTGGTAATCTTTTACTGATGCTACTCTCTTTAAACAGGAAGGGAACACAGATCAGGAAACCTCACAGGAACTCATTCTGAAAGCTTTACAACTTTTGTGGCTGTAGAATAAGGATAAGGGAGGAAGTTACAAATGCAATTCTTTCCCTTCAGTATTCAGGGATGAAACAAGGCTAAGGATATATGAAGAAAAACCTGACAAAAGATTTAGTCTAAAGCAGTTCTCTTATTTAGGAGGAAATAAATAGACAGCTGAGGAAGCTACCAGGAAAAGTAAAGGATAAGAAGAAAACCCAGAAGTCTTGCTCACCTTCTCTCATATTGCATAAAAGAGAAGATACATGAAGAAATGGAAAGAAAAGAAATTTACAACCATTAAGTAACATTTCATGGTGAATTTTCTTTGTTTTTAAAGATAACACAAATCTACCTTAGAAAGGCAAGCACTATACAACTAAAAGCTTGGTAATAGTTAAAAGAAGGATTTCTACAGATAATTAGGAAAGCTATTGTTACATTAGGCACAATAGAAACTCTTTAAATGAAATAAACACTTGTGCTTGAAGGTGTAAGTTAATCATTGTATGTTAAATTTAGGGGGAAACCTGGCTCGAGGGCAGATTATCTTGTTAAGGATACAGTATTTTTGGACACATTTTCTGACACATCACATTCTAGCCCTCAACAGAGATTAAACATGGAGGGCGTGACTCGAGAGCTTAAACATAGATGTCTAGTACCATACTTACCAGTCTTAAGCTATTTGAGACATCTGCATGGGACTGGCAGATACAACAGAAGATCTACATAAGAGTTATGCTCATCTGCAGAAGCAGCTGGAGGTCAGGCAGAATAGCCCTGGGCATCTACAATGTCTCTAGCAACCTGTATTTAGATAACTGAATCCTGCCCTGGATCCAAAAATTCTCCGATTCAATCTGGCAATGCCTATGTCCTTATATTTTATGATGCTATGGTCTTACCTACCTTACCAGTGTGAAACATGAAATTGCAACACAGTATACATCTATTTCAGTACACATAGCTCAGGTTATTCTGAGATTTATCTTAGAGATCTTTTTGGCTATGCTGTCCAAGAGTCACATGTAGACAGGTTCTTCTCTGCTATTTCTTCTGGGGGTAATCAGTGCTAACTCCCTATTGTGGATAGGGAGAGATAAAACTTACTTGGAAATCCTCCGGGCTGCAGCCTTTCTGACCACTGCCTGCCTGTGGTTTGCTGGAGGCTTTGGAACCAACTGAGAAGGCGTACCCTGGGATGGCATCACTTTGAGCAAACTGGCTGTCTTCTGGTTACTAGAAGTGGCACTTGATGTCTTGCAGGCATCAGAGCCAGCTGGCATAGATAAATGGCTGGTACTGGATTGGGAGTAGTTGGCAAAGAGAGCCTGGTGAAAAAAAAAAAAAAGATGACAACAAAAACATCATAGTAATTGGCAATTACCTCTCTGAATACTGCTGAGAGGGCTGATGGAGCTGGGTGACATTTTTATGAGGGTTGATGTCTGCCTGGTGAAGGCAACCCCAGGACTCCAGGGATAGTCCCATGCATAAAAAGAAGAGTTAAGTGGTCAAGGCAGTGAAGTAGTTTTTAGAGCTGAATTTTATACCCTTGGAAGCTGGCACTAGCTTCTAGGGAGGTAGACAAGCTCACTACTGCCACAGAATGACAGTTCTGGATTAAAAAGCAAGTGGTCCTATCCTCAATCTAATCTTGCAGTGAGCTCTCATCCACAAAGAATTAAAGCTTTCATTGCTTTGATTGATTTGCCCCATTTATCTTGCTAAAATAGTCTTTGTGTGGGAGGTGGGATTGAAACACAATTCTACAAAAGAAAAAGCTTATAAGGAAAATGTCATAATGCCAGTTCTTCAGTCTAATCCCACAGGTGCTTGGAATAACAGAAAGGCTCTAGGGTACCTTCTCTGTAAAAGGGATTTTAGGTCAGCAGCTGACAAAAAGGAAATCCCCAATAATACCAGAGAACCGAAAATATTTCTATTCATATAACAGGTGGGAGAGTAAGTATGTCGGATATTTGTCACAGGCAACAAAAGAATCTGAATGTTACGAGACACTGGAGAACTGGGCAGTGGACTGGCAAAGCAGGGAGTGAGGAATGGCTCCCTGTGGGAGCTCTGCAAACTGCTCAGCTTTTTTCAGAAAGGAACAACCTGCTGAGACTGCTGCGTCGTCTTTCTTCGAAGTCAGTCAGATTCCCAGGGCAAAGAGGCAATACCATAACCACATAGTTTGGCAGCTAGGGGTCAGTGATAGGAGATGAGGAGAATAGCTGAGCACTCACCAGTTACCTCAGCGTGACCCTGGGAGCAGTGCCCTTCACTGCATTTGTCCTCAGTTTCTTCTCTTGTGAAAAACACACAAAGCCACAGTGAGTGGAGTGGGCTCCAGGCTCCAGAGCAAACCACAGTCTGAGGGCTGGCTCAGTCTCAGCACACAGACAGGAAAAGCCCCTCTCCCCCGCAATTCTCTGGCAAGTGACATGGCAGTGGTGTGTGGGAAGGCGTTTCTGACAGGCAGAGCTCTAGGGAGAAAAGGAAGTGGAGGAGCCAAAACAGGTCCGTTTCCTAACCAGAGCTCACTGACAAGATGCCCTCGAACTTCCAGTCTTTCTTAACCTCTCCCTCCCCTGAAGCTCTACTTTGATTGCAGCTTCCAGATTTTGACTAAGTAGCTGGTACAAGCACAGAAATCTGGAAAACACCAAACAAAGCCCACCTCCTCCCAGTAAAGAGACTAAAATGGAACTTGGTTCAGCCTCTTGCACCTTAGAGTCTGACTCACTGCACCCCCTTCTTATTCAGGGGTGACATTTCATTGTGCTCTGTTATCATGCATATTTCCTGTAAGCTCTTTTTCTTGTTATTAAAATCACTAAGATCCTGGAGTCCACAAAGCATACAGTCTTAACCCCTTCCCTATGTTAACATGCAATGACAAGGAGGTCCATGAATCTGAAGAAAGAGTAGTATAGATGCTCTAACAAAGTCCGATCAGCAAAAGCTGCGCTGAGAACTGCCTAGAGAAAGGTCATGAATGTTTTTCTTGGGGGTAATGGATTTCCAAAAAGGCCTTTGTCTCCACGCTGTGCTGAGACTCTGGCTGCCTTCCAGGCAAGGATGGGGAGACTGGAAGCTGACACAGACCATGGGTTCTGGATTCATCTACAAAGCATACTGTCCTGCTGTGAACTCCATGGGGACAGGACAGGAAACCAGGAGAAGCTACTGTGCAAATAAAGAGGGCAGCTGGGGAGAGCAGAGCCTGACCACACAAAGGAAGGGTTGGGAAGAGATTTCAGCTCTTCCAAAAAGTACGAGACAGACCTCATCACTCAGGATTCTGAAGGCTCAGGGTCTAGGGAGAGCAGAAGCCTAGACAGACCCTGACAGAGGCAGTCCTGGAGCAGGTAGCACCCAACAACTATTGCTGCAAGTGAAAACTTTGAACCATGCTTTCCAGGCTGGCAGATTTAACTTGATGTCGAGGAGACATTTGGTTCCCTGACAAGTTCTTAGGGCTATAAATCTGAAAAATACTTTAAACACTATGAGATCTTTTTATCTTAAAACCATGTAAAGCATTGGTGAGCTAATTCACTTGCATAATTCTCTGGGGAGGTAGGACAACATTAACCCTGTCTTGCAAATGAAGAATGTTAGCACTGACAGAGAAAGTGATTTTCCCCGAGCAACAGACTGAAGCGACACAAAAAATTGAGAGCTCACAGAAGATCCTGAATCCCAATCCCATATTTGCCTCATTAGATCACACCTCTCCTTGCTTCCACTTCTACGCATGAACACCATACACAAAATGTTATCTGTACAAAACCAGCAGTTTTCAATTAGAAAAATCCTAACATGTACAGATTGTCAGTAAGGACAAAGTACACCTACGCCTATTAGCCAGTAGCAGCTGAACTCAGACTGCTCATGATTAAAAGAAGGGAGGTACTGCAGTAATTTAAGAAAAGCAAATATATTAATGATCTTCAAAAACAGAAAGAATGTTCCTGGCACTTACCATCCCTGTATCTAACACCCATCCCTAGCACAGTAACGGAACAAATGTTGCAAGCAAAAACACGTTCATTCTGTGACCAGAGGAGGTAATGAAGCTTATTTCCTGTGAATCTGTCTTGTGGCTGACTCTTACAGTATCTCATATAAAGCGTGCCCCAAATTATGCCTCCTTTCATGGATTCAGGGCATTCTTGTGCTGATTTTCCGCTGTCTAATTAGGAGTGGCTTCGTACTGTAGCCTTTGCCTTAATGGGAACAGAAGCTGAATCCTGTTTCCAGATATACGGCTCTTTATTTTCATGAAATTTATATGAAACACAGCTCAGATTTCTGTCCCATAGCCATTCACTTTAAATTAGATCAGCAAGTCTGAAAATGTCGAAAGACACAGAAGTGTACAAGAACTGACACACAGATGCACACACACATGCAGCTAGTTCCAAATCACTAGCACTGGAAATTGAGATGTTTACAGGCAGTAAACAATGATGAAGTTTTAAATTAAAAAGAAAAAAAAAGCAAACCCCCCAAAATTAAAACCAACCTCTTTTAGAAAAGCAACTGCATTTCAGATGACATTGCAAAAAAGAGAAGTAAAAGGCTTGGAATACATTTGGGAACATATCAAGTGTTTAGTGGAGATTAATTTGAACACACACTGATGCATTCACCTCAGTTTGGATGCAGTGTTAAGCTACAGTAAGAGAAGCATCATGAGGTCACTAAGATACATAAGAAGAGGACTAAACCCATGTTATGCACAGACTGTGCTGAAGCATGCCTTCCTTGGTAAAATCTTCAGATCAAGACTAAAATATACTAAAATAAGTTGACTTGGTGCCTTCTCCTTTGTTTCTTTGTTGGTACTAGGAGCTCTCTTGGACAAGGATTGGGCCATATCATTGTATTAGAAATATACTTAATACATCTGAGTGTTACCATATTCCTAATAGTGACAAAATCAGAAACATGGAGACAAAATTTCAGCTGGTATAAATCAGCACAGACTACTGCTTTCAGAACAGTTGTTCTGCTTAAATGAAGACTTTGACTCATCAGTATCACAAGACTCAAACAGGAAAAATGGCAGTTAGCACATTTAGTGGGAAAACAATCTGAGGGAGAAAGCTGCAAAACGAGAATGAACAAGAGACTCAAAGGGAAGAGAGACTGAACATCTGAAACCAGTCCAATATATAATAGTTTAGAAAACAGTTTAATGATGTTTAAGGCTGCATTCAAAGAGGATCTGTGTCCTCAGGCAGGAATATTGTAGTTCTAGGAATACTAGGAATATTATTCTGAATAAACATTCTCAGTCAGATCTAAATAAACCATGGGGAATTCAGAAGGGGATCATATACCTTAAAAAAAAATGCTGAACTTCATAAAATGAGGAAGACTTCAGAGAACTTACATTTTTAAATGATTGAGAGAATTATTTAAGACTAACTTAGCCCAATGTTTTGTAGCATAAAAAGTACTTAAAATTCTGAATGAAAATGTGATGTCTTGTTAAACAAGGGCTTTTTTTCTATAAGCAGTACTTACTGATGAGGATCATTCCACTATCCAACTCAACTTTTCTTGTTTTAATCTAGCTTTTTTCCCCATGTGAAATGTTTGGCACAGAATTCTAAACCCTGTAGATGCTGTGCTACACAGACAGAACAAAGCCACACAGAGAAGGAGGAACCTCCCTAACAGCTAATGGCATCTTTCCAGTACAGGAAACAATTAGAGAATAAACAGTGATGGTATATTAACTGCCTTGCCAACTGCAGCAGTGATACTAACATCTAGGTCATAACGTGTCACATGAAGTCTCCTTTAAACATTAAAAATAGTGCTATGTCTGTTTTTCTTTTCTTTTGGTTTGATTTTGTAATTCTTGTTCCTTGATTTTGTTGATACCAGATTTAAGCTTCTTGTTTCCACTTTCAAACTCTGTCCCTTTCTATTTTTTTCCTCTTTTCTCAGATTCTGTGTTGTCTCTGTTCCTGGGTCCTATCACCACATCCAGTTGTTTGTCAGATTCTCATCAGTTTTTCTTTCTGTCCAGGGAACAAAGCACCTATTCTGGCATCAAAAGGTCTATTTCCACCATACTACACTGCATGAACTAACTTCCACACACAGTGAGTGAAAATTATTGGTTATTATTCCTCTTCTTAATCTGCAAATCATTAAATGCCTGAAGGAGAAACCATCGTTCTTACATGTCTGTAAAGTGCTCAACCAAGAGTGGGTGCTGCCACAAAGAAGTAAGCCTTCATGATAAGACACATCCACTGCATGGCAGATGGGGGTATTCCTATTACACCAAATACTTGACAAGGAATTTCCATGCTTCCCAACACATCCATCTCATCTCCAACGTATCAAACTGGTTAATATACAGGCAGAAGTATTTGCCTGTGTTATTAACCACAGCGCTTCTGTTACTTGTTCCCATGCTAGCCATATACATATTTTTAGTCCATTTGTCCCCAAGAAAAGGGAAGACTGGCATCTAGTCTCAGGACGTGCCTGGGGATATAATATTAAAAGTACTTCACCTACTGACACAGGGCTAGCCTGCCTTCCAACTGTAACAAGAACTTGAACAATCAGATAAAACAGGCTTGGAGATACCCTGCATGCATTCCCCAAAGTAGAGAGATCATGACACTCTTTCAAGAGATAAGCTTTCCGATTTTTTCTTCTGTTGAGAGGAGGCTGAGGAAATTTGAAGCAGGAAAGACAATGAGGGATGGAATAGAGCTCATTATGTGGGAAGGAACAGAAGGGAAAGAGCAGGCAATGGGAGACGGGTGGCTTAGGTGACACTGACTAGGAAACGTGGTAAAGCCATGCAGACTAGGATAAGCTACCTCAACTGTAGGGAAAGAGAGAGGACAAATGATGGCAAGCAGGAAAAGGCAGAATGGAAGTCAAAGCAGAGTGAGTGGGAAGGAGATGTGGGGCAGGGAATGTGTAACCAGAAGAAAAGAGAAAACAGTTCTTGAAAATGCCAAGTCAAAAGACTGAAGTCTGAGAAGCTAACTAGCAGAAGGAAGAGGTCAGTGACAGGAAACTACAAATGGACCAAGGGACAGCAGATCAATGTGAGGATAGTACAGTGACTGGGAGGGGCATCAGTGTGCAACTGTGACTGGAAGGGGAGGTCTGGCTGGCTCCATACGATGTCTAGTGGGAGAGGAAGTATCCAAGAGACAATAATTTTATTAAGATGTGGTTTTCACTACAGGAAGTCTGACAGTCTCCATGTTCAGCAAATACCTTTCTTCATTAATGGCAACTTCAGTACAGCCTAGGCCCTCCGGCATGGCAATGGCCTCAATACTGCAACTCCAAACTGCTTGGCTCAGGGGAAGGGAGGGAGGGAAAGGAGGGGGACATTGTGGGAGTGAGAGGAGGTTTAACAAAGAATCACTTTAACAGAAACTCCTGAGTAATGGCTCTGCTCCTGGCCAAGAATAACATCAGCTCAATGTCAGCAATTAGAAGAAGGCTCAGCCAGGCCCCGTGACCAGCTCCAGCCTCCTCACAGGCACAAGCCAGCTTACAGCCCTTTCCTGAGCAGCCTCAGGTTGTCCACCCAGAGCCCCTTGGATGAAGATGAAAGGAAGACCTCCTGCTCAGAGGGGGCGTGGGACAACTGTAGGTAAGGGAATTTGTGGATGGAAAGTGCATGGCTAAGTAAGGGCCTCAAAAGGAGTGCAAGGAGCAAAAGCAGAAGTGCCTCTCCTTCAAGATGCTCCCAGAAACAGATGAGGGCAATTTGCCTATAACCTGTTCTCAAAGACCCTGACTAGTGACTCGTCTGCGTCACATGAGGAAGACTGGGTGTGTTCATGGTTTTGTTGGGAGTCCAGTCCTGCCAGATGGCCCAAATAGCTCCTTCCTAAAGGAGACCAATCACTTTTGAGTGCAGGTTTGTTCACCCAAAGACTTCCTCCCCTTCAGTAGGGAAGTCCTTTGGACATCACTCACACACCTCTCACTCCATAACAACAAAGAAAAGTAACAAGTGCATCAATGAACTCATTGTAACTTTGAAAGATTCCCCAGGTCGGATGGGACGGAAATGCTGTTCCAGACATAGTGGTCCACTTCTGGCATCTAGGTGTCATCCAGGACATCAAATAATATAAACCCTTTTTCATATTTGCTCTAGCTCTTGGACGCTAAGCCCATCTTTTATTTTTGCAATTTTAACAAAGGAGTCATGTATCCGTCACGGTTCCATGCAAAACAGTCAAAGGAGATCTTAAATACAACAAAACGTGTAGGAGACCTGGAGACCATATTCAGGGTTGCAGAGAAAAATTGCATCAGGCATCAGAGTCAGTGGCCATGTCTTATGCACACTGAAGATATTAATACATTTCTTCAAAAGAATAAAGACTCTCCTAAATAATTTTTGAGTCCTCTTAACATACTGCTCTTTTTATAACTGCATCAAATGAGAAGACATGCAGGAGGAAAAATATTTAGTCAAGATGAAGTCTTGATGGGGTCTGTTTGCCACAGAGGGCACAATTGCCAACACAATTTCAAGACCCTATATCAACACTGACCCAGCTTGAAGCACTACCCAAGAAGAACTCAAGTCAAAGCAGGAACAGATCATCAGTGATGAGATTAAGAGACAAAGAACTGTGGAGACTGTAGACATTTCTAAGGCTGTCTGACGCACTATAAAGGCATGCCGTGAAGTAGTGCAGAAAAGAAAGCAGCAACATGCCAGTAGCCCAATGGAGAAAGATGCTGATGCAGTAAGAAGTAAGATGCAGTAAGAAGGCAACTACCGCCTCACAATTCAATCAAAATCACTGCAGGTAATATTAGTATATTTGCAACTCACTTGAAAAGCTACTTCCTTCACCAAAGCTGTGCCATATGTACTGGCTCTGGGCTGGTTCTGCACACCTAACACTCAGTCAGCACTGCTACATCCCAGGCAGGATTTTTACTTAGTTACCTGACACCGGGCTTGGCTTTGCTTCAACAGCTGTTGTGACTGAAGTTTCTGCTGCTGAAGTTGCTGTACAGCAAAACGGAGCTGATAGTTGGGGTTTGCCAGCAGACTCTGTGTCACCTTGTCGTAGACAGTGTTCTCCATCTCTCCTTCCCAGGCAAAACGATGGTTCTCTGGAGCCCTGAGAAGAGAAAAGCCATCATGCTTTCACCACTCTGTGTATCAGGACTCCTGCTTACAAGGCACTGCTGCTTCCTAAAAATCCCTTAATACTTTGCCAGCTATGAATTTATACTAAGTGGATCGATCCAGCAAGCACAACATCTGCTAGAGGTGCCATGTGTTGTATTGCTAAGGAGTTTCTTGAACTCCAGGCTGGGACTGTAGTACTAACCATAACACCATGCTTGAGGAGAACAAAGGAAAAGAGAAGAAATACTCAAAGCTGGAGCACCTTTACCACTAATTAGCATTGAAGAGAGGCAGAGTTGCAGAAGGAAGAGATCTAAGGATTCCCATCACTAATTAGATAACAAAATCTCTACAAATCCGAATATTTAATACTCTAACACAAGGCTTACACCAAGCACACACATGCTGCAGTGAGAGTGGAACAGAAAACAGACATGCAGTACAATGTCCACAGAGAGGATAAAGGACCGTTAGGGTGAAGTTGCAACTAGGACACATATTGACTTCATACAGTTGCAATCCAGAAGACCTGAGGGGAATGAAGATAAGCTCATTTCTTTCATCATCAGAGTAATGTAAGCCATTCCCAGAGAAGAAAAGGCCTACTGCACAGAGGCAGGAACTCTTACAACCTAGACTTATACAGTGGGAGTTCAGCTGCGGCCTGCAACATGATAAGTACAAACAGGAGCTCCTTTGAAGTCTGTAAGCCTCAGTGAGAAGGCAGCAGCAACAGACTTCCACAAAAGTCTGAGGGGCTTTGCAGAGAGCAGATGGCAGACTGACAGGACCACAAGGTGTCCTGGAGAGCCTGCCATAGCCCAGCAATCCGCACGCCCTGTGCTCACAAGACAGGATGCCATATGACCCACTGAATCCTGGCATTCTGGCTAATAAAACCTTCAATCCTCCATGCCTGAGCTTCCCAAGGTTCTGCTGCTCTGTCACATTTCCCTAGGTCACTCTTTCAAAATATTTCCTTTGTATTCCAGGGGCAGAGCTCCCTTTTATTTCCTACATGTCATAAGTAATGGGGTTTGTAAAAGACGGTGTCTTCCACTTCATGCCATGATTTGGAGTGTAGTTCATGGTTTTGGCAAGAGTTAACTGCAATCTCCTTGCTTAGGGATCCTATCAACACTTACAACCTAGACTCTTTGAATACGTCACAGCTTCCCCTGAATGTGTTGCACCTTCCCCCACAAGTTTCAGCATCACAGTGAACTCAGAATTCAGAAGGCTGTTTCAAACAAAACCAGAAGCAACTGTGAGCCCTATGTACTCTCCCTCAAAAATAATATAATGCATCTCTTTCAAAGCAAGCTGAGGACAAGGACTCTGAACATCAAAGGGTCCCTCTCCATGCTGAGCTCCTCAGCAACAGAGGAGTAAGGTAATGCAGTGGAAATGGAGTTCAGCTGTTAGCATCTCTTCCCTCCATCCTCTGTCCCTCCTCCTGCTTGAAGCACCACTACTACTGTTGCTCTTACGGGCCACTGGCTGTATAAAGCCTTCTCTAGACTTCTCTGTTGAAGGGATCCCACCTTCCTCAGTCCTTTGCTTCCATTGTACCCCAGCATAACACCAGATAAATGACTCTCAGTCCCTGCTTCCTTCCGCTACAAGGTTCTTGGTCTATCAGTTCTTTTCCTTTCAACTGTGCTTGGAAAAAGTGACAACTGTAAAGTTGCTGCCAGTACTCAGGCCTTGAAACTTAAATTGTACACATTCAAATCTGGCTTTGTGGTTAACCTTGAGAGAGCTGCTTCCCTCTTCTGAAACTGCCTTCCCTCTTCTGCTCCAGTAATGGGGTCATGATCCTCATCTACCGTGGTTTTGCCTGCAGTGGTTCAGCTCTGGATCCATGGATGAATGTTTGCTGCTGGCCGCCCAGCACTGTCCCCTACAGAATGCCACAAGATGCATTACTTAAAAGGAGGATGTGACAAGGTACAAAGAATCTTTGAAACAGTACCCAGCTACCTCCTCTCCGATCCCACCAGCTCACCACATGGGTAGCTGGCAGGTTGCTGTCAACTCCCATCCCAAGGGTAGCATCTGCTTGTTCCACTGCATAGACACAGACTCCACTTTCTCTATCTTGATATTAAAGCTCATTGGACTCTTCCCCAGTGTGAAGCATCTGCAGTCCATGATACCCTCCCAGTAAAGTCAGGTCATGCTGACAGCTGAAAAGCACAAAGGACTCTACGAGGACTGGAAAGCACCCTTTGCGAGACAGCTGAGGGCTACACAGACCAGGCCTGCACCATCAACTGCACTAGATATAAAGCTGAAGAGCATTCAGGAGCTCCATCAAAGTCATGTTAGCGTTCAGTAAACAGCCTGATTAACTCCTGATCAATACTACTGAAAAATGATCTTCAATGCTTCTGTTTTGAACTAAACATTTGTCTGTTTGGCTCGCGTAACTTTTTCACATCACTATTTTCTCAATTGAGAAAATTTAGTAAGTTCATTCAAAATGCTCTGAAATAAAGAAAGCCAAAGTAAAGTAAGCCAATGTAGGATAAAGAGGTTACCATCAGTTGATTTAATACCTAGTTAAAACACATGAAGACAAAGCTAGAATAAATGGACAGTTTCCACAAAGGAAGGAGATTACCACTGATGTCCCACAAGAATCTTTGCTACAGTCTCCACTGTCCAAAACATTTATAAGTCATCTGGGAAAAAAAAAGAGTGAAATAAAAAAAAAAAAGTTTGCTGCTGAAAACTGAAAGTCACTGAGAAGTGTGAAAAAAATACATTACTGAATGATCAGACATTAAATTGATCAATGACATTTAATTTAATAGCTACAAAGTCACGTACAGTGGGAAACACAATCCTAGTTCTAAGCAGTGATGGACTTTGAACTAGTTCTATTCGGAAAGGAAATCTTATAACTATAGCTATAATAGATTTTTCTATGAAATCATTACTAAAATACTCTCAAAAAGTACACCTGGTTTTAGGAATTATTAGGAAAGAGATAAGGAATAAAACCAAGAATACTAGTATGCTACCATATAAATCAAAACTGCATCTATCTCTTGCATTCTGTACAAAGAAATGCTATAGAGATGACCAAAGGTATGGAACGGCTTATATATTGAGGAATGACTAAATAAAAAAGACTCTTCAGCTTGGAAAAAGGACAACTGAAAGGAAATCTGAAAAATATGTATAAAATCATGAGCCTCGGGGAGAAGGAGAATAGGGAACACTCACTCACCTCCCGCAATACAAGACACAGGAAAGACCAAATGAAGTCATCAGGTGGGAAGGTTAAAACAAACTAAAGGAGGTAGTTTTTCTCATAACACGTAATTAAACTGTGGATGCCTTGCTACTACAGGAAGGTAAGGATGCCAAAAATTTACAGGGGTTCAAAAATGATTAGAAAAACTTACAGAAGCAAGAGCCACTAACACTATTCATACACAAAGATAGCATCTTCCGGTCAGAAAAATCACTGATTACCAAGCCCCAGAGAGCACTGGGGAAGTATCACCATTCCATAACATTGTCTAATTCTCTTCCCATGGGATCTTCCATGGGCTACTGTCTGAGTAGGACACTGGTCCCACTGGCCCCTCTGGTCTATGAAAATGCAACCAGTATTGTTTATGGATCAGGGGTCTGAAAATAAACTTGTCTCAGGTCTCAGTCAGAAGTTAGAGAATTCAGTCAAGCACTCTAAACTTTTTCATTCCAGTTATATGACTAATTCTAGAAACTAATATCTGTTCCAACTTCTTTCATATCTATCTCCAGCTCAGAACCTGCAATGCATAAATTTATCCTTTGATCCAAAGGAATGCTTGGGAAACTAAAGACTGAGCAATTTGTTTTAAAATGTAAAAGTCAAGATGAAGTGGAGGACATAAAACTGATGTAAGTGAAAACTCCACTAAAGCTGGGCCTGCTGGTAGCCAAACTGGCTTTGTGCCACAGAGGTCATGTACAGCGACTGCAGTCTGTAGTACTGTGAGTTCCACTAAATGAAAGGCAAAACTTTAGTATCAATTCCTTGATCATCATTTCTTTTGTTTTGAGATATCCAGCAAAGGATTATCTATCATAGAAATACAGATACTGAGGACTGATGGCCCAGTTTTTAAAAGTGCACTGGGATTGCTGCCTTGTTCTAACCTTTGTCCAACTTCAATGAAATCTCAAATGCTTACATGTAGTTTGTGAACTGTTTCAATCCACTTTTTCTGTTTTAAGCAATATATGATCTATAACACAAAATAAAATAGCCTAAATATACTGCCCTGATAAGCTTCGTTCAAATTACACAGGAAAACACTGCTGGAACTATGTTATTAAATCTCTAAGAACTAAATTTTTTTAAAAAAAAAACAAAATGCAGAAACTTTGGGTAATGTTTTCTTGCAGCACTGAGTCTTGTACACACCACCCTGCAGTTCCAATACCTTCCATCCACACGATGTAGCACAACAGTACCTTTTTTTTCCTAGATACTTTATTGAAAACACTGATACTTGCCTGAGCAGTTTTTACTCTCCTGGTCAGCAAGATTCTTCTGCATTGAACACACTTCTGTTACCTTCCATAGGCTTTGCTTCTTTATAGATGGAAATCAACATGAATTCATTATACATAACTTCAACCTTTTATAACATGAGAATTAAGTATTTGACAAGAGAAAGTCTGCATCTTTGCAAGTCTTAGGATCACTTCCATAGAGAGATGTTTCATTTGCACTTTTGGAAAGTCGCCATATAATATGTTATCAAGTTGCTGATAATATATCTAAGGCAAAGCTCGCCCTGGTACAGGACAACAGGTCTTAGAATCTGAGACTCAATATGCTGCTGCCAGAGATGTGCTCCAGCTCTCAGTCTATTTGCCACACTCACAGGAATGCATCAAGGTGCAGCTCCTGTTCTCAGTCTCTACCTGTCAGATGACTTACAAAAGCATGACAGCACCTTTGCATCCTTCCTGAAGTTAGCTCTTCCGCGAGGGTTGGAAAAAAAGCTGTAGAGGACCTCACATCTAAATAAACACGACAGAGTTCACATGGGAGAGAGACTACATAAATACCCTAAACTGAAGGAAAAGCTTTTTCACAACTCACATCATTTTAGGCAAAGCCAAAAATAACCAGAACTCCTCCCACACACCTCCAGTGGAAATGAGGATCACAGAGTCAGTACTCACAGACCTGCCCATTTCCTATTCAGGATTATCGCTCGAACAGTAAAAACTGACTGACTACTCGTTTGTTTACAGATACAGACAACAGATAGAGGCATAGTTGCACACACAGGCAAATGGGAAATAGAAATTCCTGCTCGTGCCACCAGAAGAGATTTGGTTTCATTCTGTCAGCTAGGCTGGTTGTGAGCAATCTCATAGCTTGCACAGGATTATTTATGAGTTGCTTAGTTTACAGATCTGGCCAGGATTCAGGCCTTCACTACGCACAGGAAATCTCAGTCTTTGGCATGATGGCCCATCCTTTGTAAGCAAGAGACTGTCCTTCCAGCAACTCTGAGGACTACTCAGTATTTTTGGCAAGAAACCCATTGTGTTCCTTTCTTGCAACTGTAATTTTCATAAATTCTGTGCTAGAATCCCCTTTTTCCTCTTCAGTGACAGTGTAAGACCTCTCTGCTGCAGCTTTTTGCATCACAGAAGATACAATTTTGGTTTTGAGACAAATTTCAACAGATCTCCATGCTATTATGATCGCAACACAGCCTGAAAGTGCTAGAATACCATGCACTCATCCCCACATTTTCTGGTTTCAAATTCTCTTTCTGCTCTAGTTCTCCAATTCATTAGCTCTTTTCTGATGTAAGCAACCCTTATGTAATCAACTACATACACCTGTGCTAGGAACTAATGCTAGTGTACTACTTTATAACTAATAGATTTGTTCATTGACTACAGAAACAGAAGTCTCAGTTACATGCAGCCTCTGTAGGGAAGGGATGTGGTTATCAGCTCTTACAAGCAAGGAAAGCGCTGTCTTCTGTTTCCATGTCAAAGAGATTTGAAGGGAATACCAAAGACCGAAGGTGTAGACAAGACCAGGCCACAGAACATCACTCACTGAGAATTCTGCCGCTATGAAGAACTCTAACATACAGCAAGTCTGTACTAAAAGAACGACACTGGTAACCACCAATGACAGCCCACATTTCTGTTAGTGTCCACCATTCCTAAGCAACACACTCAACCACTGCTAGGAAGATTAATATCAGACAATGAACAACAACAGCACAGGACAGAGCAAAGAAAAAATCTTTACTAAAATGAAACTACAAGGAAATAATTGGGGGAGAGGAAGGAAATACAGGAGTAGAAGGCATTCAGAATATAATTTCTTAATGCATACTTTGAATATGAATTGAGTTTAAAGCTTCCAATGTTACCCAAAAAATATTGGAGGATTTCTAATTATCATAAATATTGCATACAGGGCTTTCATTTCTATTTCAACTGAAGCCTTCTTCCAATGGCACAGCTGGACACTTTGATACCAAGACCTGTGTTGCAGACAACAATACCAATTCATAAACTATACTAGCGTTCCCCATATATCACTTATTCAGCTGACACTTTCAAAACACTTGAAAAGTGTCTACAACCCACTGGAAGGCAATGCACGCTAGGCTTAAATTACTTATGAAAATGAAACATCAGCATTTTTGGAAAAATATTCCTCTATGTTTAACCCTGCTTAGCATGTAAGAACTGATAGGATCACAGGAGTCAGTATAGCTGGAGGTCTAGTAAACTGAGAAAAGAAATATCCTTCTTTTAAACGAGGAAACAAGCTGACAAAATACTTTGCATCCTTTCCCGTAAAGGCTGGAGCTAAGGATGAACAAGGGCCATTGCTGGCAATAAAGGAACCCACTGCATTTATAAATAGGTGTTCCCACCTTGTCACGGATTGCAAGACAATCTTGGGCAGCAGTTTCTTTCCCATAGGGCATTCAGGTGGTGTAAGTCCAGGAAGCTTTCAGTATAAAGCCTTTGTGGGCACCAGCTGCTAGAAAGCAGTTGGCATAGTAACTAATGACTCTGTCTAGTGCAGCAGCTCCCAGCATCCTGCTGACTTATGTTCAGGCACTCAGAAAAACACAGAACATTTTCTTTGGCACACTATGTGCTTCTTCCATCCCTAACAATAGGCCCTAGGTTGGGGCTGGCTATGGAGCAACGATAAACATAGTGCGACAAAGCCCAGGACGCTGGGGGCCTGGCTGGGATGCAGGACTGTCAGGCCCCTCACAGTGCCGCTTGCCTCAAGGCCCTTCTTTGTCTCTTCTCCCTCTTTCCCTCCCCTCAGCTTCAAAAGCAATAAATTAAAAACTGAAAAACAAAGCAACAAGTCTTTGAGAATAGTTCGCTCCTGGCCTCTGCTATTATCAGCAGTGTCTATGAAAGAACGACTTTGGTCCAGTTCAGTCTGCAAGATCCTGTCTTTCAGCATGGCCTGTAGCTCTGATTGCTGCAAAACACAAGCCCCTGAACCATGCAGCAGCAGCTATGTTACAACAGTAAAGAAAAGTAGCTTTCTAAAAAACAGGGGTGAACAAAGCACTTTTAATACTCTTCAAAGAGCTCTGCCTAGGACTTCTGAGATCTGAGGCACTGGGAGCTGTCCAGAATGTGCCATGGCACAGGTACTTGGAGACAGGGAAAGGGGATGAAGCAGCTGGCCAGTGTGAAAAGAGGATGCCATCACCTGGCTTGCAATCTGCTTTTAAGGTCTGCAAAAGGTTTTAAAGCTAATGAGCAACCTGTCAAGGCTACATTGGCACAACAGAAGTGTGGAACTGCATTTTGGGTTGAAATCCAGTTCAAAGTGGCAAATAATCTCCCATGGTCAAGGTGTTGCAGAGATATAGAAGAGTTTCTGTCCCAGACCATGAATTAATTTTTTTCTTCTAAATGATGCACAGATGCAGGCATCCTGTAATAGTATCAGTCTTAGTTCTTCAGCTCCCCATTTTGCCAGGAGCTCAAGGTACACAAGAGACTCTCGGCATCAGTATCTCTGTGTCATGAGACAACAGAAGAGATACAAGGCCCATGTGAAAAGCTTTGGGACTGAGTTGCTTTAGGCAAAGAACATGAAAACTTCTGTGAATTTAACTACAATTCCCAGATCCATTCACAGGTTAACTGTAATAGCTACCAGAGGCACAATTCAAACATCCCAAGACATTTTAATGTGCATAATTACTAGCAAATGTTGGGAGTCCCCCTCTGCTATTCTCTCAATTCCCCCTTTCAACTGAGAGTTGATGCTGTTACATGGATTTTATTCAAAAACAAAGATGTACGCAAAAGCATCCAACTCATCTCCTTGTGGTGCAGTATTAGCAATGTTTCAGTCCATGTGTCACACTCTCGGTTGCACAACTCCACAGGCAGGTACAAATTCAGTGTCAAGAACTTTCCATGAGATACCCAATTAAACTTACTTTCTGTTTTATTGCATAAACTTCCTCTTATTTCAGGTCTAAGCCTTCACTAGTAGAGCTATGCCTCCTTTGAGCTTAGCCTTAACGCTTAACTCCATCTTTTTTCCTCATCTCAGTCACTTCTAGCCTTTCATTGTATATTGCTTTTCTCTGAACTTTTTCTACTTTATCAGTATGTGGGGCTAGGCAAGTGCTCAAAACTGAGTGCATTATTCCAGATGCGCATGCACAATGGCTAAACAGGGAAAGTCTACCATCTTCTTGTGCTCTCACGTTATTCTGCAATTACTATCAAAGTTCAGGGGCTTCCTTCTTTTCTGATATATACTACTGTATAATTTATTTCCTGCTCTGTGGCTTCTGTAAATTATTCCTATTATTTCTCTGCCATTGAGAAACCTGTAGTGACAACTCAGTTCAACTACAGAGCAGTAATTAAGAGCATTTTATGTCCTGGGTCTCCATATACAGGCAAGGTCATGAGCATAGCAGGTTAGAAACAAGGTGCATTAAAGCAGCCTTGTGACCATCTAGCTGAGTAAGGGCAGGGCAAGATTATGGAGCTCTGGAAAATCTCTCTAGGCAAGGCCTAATCTACCTCAGCTCTTCCTGGATTTAGCTGGCATTATCAACATCTTATTTTCAGGAGCACTAAACTTGCCAGTCTTAAAAAATGAAATGAAATATCTACCCTTCAGTGCAGACAATTTTTGTTGGGCCCTTCATAGCATCCTTGGCTCCATGCCTGTTACAAAATAAACATGACATGCAATTGCCTGGGCTGTGTCATGTTGCCTCCCCATGCCCCCACCATCCCCATTATTAAAGTATTAATTAATGAATGAAATTCAGCCAGGCAGGTGGACTTAGTGAATTTACTTTATTGTACTGTCTATCTCCACCTTAAGATAAGTCATTCAGACTTAATGTGTTAAATGCCACCTTAAAGTTGATAACTTGTCCTAGTCTAGGCAAAGTTTCTGAGATGAATACCACACCACAGAATTCAAAGTACCAGAAACTTAGATGAAATACTGCACCACTTACAGAGATGGGAAAGGTATTCCTCTTTAAAATCTTAGCGTTCCTCAAGTGGATCAACACAAAACATGACTTGTACTGACGTTCTTTTACTTTTCCTGTATGAATGTAGGCCAGCCTATTGAAAACAAACTGGAAAAGACCAATGGACTATTTATTCCTAGCCACATATATTTTAGTGCTTTATCCAAGCAGATTTTGCATTTTGGGGTGGATAGCACCAGTAGCACATGAGGAAATGTGTTAAAAAAAACAGTAAATGGGCACTGCTATCTCTCTAGAATATGCTTATAACTAGGTCTGTAATTAAAGTCTCTAATCCCTCTTGGAAACCCATATTCCCTACCTCTCCAGAGAGGCAAGGGTTAAGTCAGGACTAGTAAATTAGCCCTGTACCCTGTAACGCCTCCTTTGAAAAGCCGCTCACCAAGTTTACAGGGAAATAGTGAGAGTGCAGCTGCTGTCCCAGCCAACATTTGGTTCCTATTACAGTGAATAAATCTCCCCCTCCTCCCCTTCCCTCCTCTCTCCTCTCCCCTCCCCTCCTCTTTTATATTAGAAGTCCATGAAGTACATTTTTTTTCTCCTTAATATTTTCCATTAAGTTTCCTACTGCGTAAGCTTTCCCAGAGTGTGGTGCTCTTCACTACATGTGCTCAAGCAGCAGCTGCAAGATCCCACTGAATAAGAGAACAGGGAATGAAGCAAGCACCTCAGGCCCTTTGTTTAAGTCTCAAGAGGCAAGTGAAAAGTTAAAGTTGGGTTAAAATGGTGAAATCTAGAGCATTCGAGAAGAATAAACAAACAAACAAAAATCAGGCTGTTGAGTTTTGTAGGGTGAGGATTCATGAGATGAGGCTGAGTACTCAAAGCTCTCTGTCCCTGCCCAGATCTAAATAGCCCTGACACCACCAGCCTCCCAAAAGACACAGCGCAGGATGGCATTACACTACAGGGCATTAAGGGCTCCTCCAGGATTGGGGTGTCCAGGTCTCACACCACTTGAGGCCCGAACAATTCAGCTATGTTGTATGACCATGGAATAGAGATGCAATAGGCTTGTCACTTTGGATGTTTGTTGTCTAAGTATTAAATACTCTGTATACAAAGAAACCTCTAAAGAACATGATAAGCCTCTAGATTCCATCAAGTTTGTGCTGAAGTTCATGAAAGCAATCAACTTTCCTTGACAACCAGTACACCTATCATCTTGTTATATGGTAGACGAAGACTCTGACGAACACCTCAGAGAAGATTTGACAGACCACTTAGGTGGTCTATGGTCTTAGCATGCTGAAGTACGCAGTTCCCTGTCATCATGCCGATAAATTTCAAGACTAAGAATTACAGCCAGATAACACAATTTCACAAAAAAGCAACACTTCTACATTTATAATCTGTATACCTAAAGGGAAGGCCTGAATCTGTTCCACACTTCCAGAGCAAAGACACACAAATTCATCTAATCAGGAACTGTGAAACACCTGAAAGCCAGCTGGGCCACAATCATATAGGGAGAAATGCTTCAGGTAAAAGAGGTAGAGTAGCAGCATGGCACCAGCAAGATGCATCTACTGCTACTATTCAGTAACACAACTAAACCAGTATAACATCCAGCTGCTGAAATACAGTAAAGTAAGAAAAAACATACAAAACAAGAACTAAAGGTTACTTATTTGGGTCCTTGTTGTGAGGCTGTATGCTTGTGGTTAACAGTCCCTTGGTTTTGGATAATTGCCCAAGCATTGATACAAGGGCAGAGGCAAGGCCGTCAAGACACCTTTTCCCTTAACCTATTGAAATGTAATCAACCTAGATCCAATGTCATGAAGTTAAAGGATTTTCCCAATAAAAAGAAGACAGATTGACATGGTCCCCAGGCCTGATGATTCTTATATCCTGGTCAAAGAGGCATCTCTGGCATTCTTCTCTTCCCCAATGTTATACACTTGATTCCGTACGTAGTTCCTGCTTGTCCCTCAAGTGGATTTAGACTGGTCACCCAGCTTCCTTAGAGGTAACGGAAAATACTTTCTTAAAGTGCTTATTTCAACCAAGGGAGCACAAATTCCTAGCAATGCTAGCTAAAGCTGACTGAAGTTTTCCTGGTCTGTAGTATTCCATCTAAGAAACCTGCAGAGATACCTCACTTGCAGAGAAGTTATTTTTCAGAAAAGAATTCTGCCTTAAAAGTCCACAAGATATTTGCAAACAAATTTGCTGTGTTTTGTTGATAGCTAAATCAACCTAAAAAATACCTTCAGAACAGAATGTCAGGTTCTATTTTGAATTACATGTTATCAATTCTTAATATGGAACCAGAAAATATTTTAGAAAAAATCCATAGCCAGCACTGGAACAACAACAACAAAAAAAGAACAGTACACCTCCTTCCCAAAACTTGCTATGCATCTGTCCTTATTGTATTGCTTCCAGAAACTGGTGATGACATGAAAGGACTGCATTATAAAGAACTGCAAAAAAGAGTGGAAAGACTTATTTTTATAAAACCTCACCTGGAAAAGCAAGATCTTCAAGTACTGCAGAGCAAGAATCTCCCCATTTTTTGGCACTTTGTTCTTCCAGGACGAATTCCACAGAAGTGTGTTGCCTTGCCAAAAGAGACTATTCCAGTTTATGACAATTTTGGCCTCCTTGCTCATCTTTTGTTTTAAGCTATACAGAATACATTCCCCATTCCATTTATTGTTCCATAAATTCCTGCCTCCTGTTGGGATCTATCTATCTCTTTGCCTGAAAACAGAGCTCAGCCTGCAACATTTCCAGTAACTAATGCTTCAAAAAACAAAATCATAGAGGAGTTCATATTATCATAAAGTAGTTCAATATTCAGTGGAATAAACTGAGTTACAGCATCTTATTTCTGGCAGAGTTAAGCGAGAAAAGGGGAAGCTCACAGCTAACCGCCGCCAGCAGATATAGCAAGTGAGTGGTGTCTGTTCCTGCTTTAACAGAGCCTTTATATGAAGCCTTGGTTCAGCCATCACATTTCTCTGTCTCTCTCTTTCCTTACTGGAAAGAATATCTGGTCCAACTAGACCCAGCAAGGAGTTCTGTGGCATCATGGATATAAATCTCTGCCTATTTTATGTAGCCATTACAAAACAAAAGATTAAAATGACTATGATTATTTGGGGAGAGGATATAAAGGAGAAGAGAGGTGAGGAAACAGTAATTAGAAAGGCAGAGAAAACTGAAGTGAAATAAATTTATTACTCTAGTAGGCCCAAGCAAGTGTAAAGTGCTTTGCAGACACATGGCAACAGGCACTATAACTCAAAGGGTAAAATACAATAAATCAATACTATTGCTAATGCCCATGCATTGGTTTAATTAATTTTCTTTTAGTTCTCAACCTGGCACTGTAAAGAATAACACAACGCATGCAGGCTGGGGGCAGAAGTGCTGCACAGGGCTGAGGCAGCATACCTGGCAGCTGCTAAAACAGAACTTCAAAGTCTCAGCTCCCTTTGAAAACTCATCAGGCAAGAACCACTCCTCCCCTTCAACCTCTTTAGGGGCTGGTACACTTAACCATTTCAGCATGTTTGGCAGTTCTACAGCCACTTCCTAAGCAGGTGGTGGAGTGGAAAATTGTGGGAGAGCCCCAGATCACTCAGTTGTCTCCCTCTTTCCCCAGCAGGCAGCAATGCATGTGCTGACCAAGCAGGCCAGCTGACAGATCACAGTTAAGCACAGAGAACAGGGAATTTGTGACTACACCTCTGAAACTAGAGAAAAGGCCCAGAGTTATCTCAGTAAACTGGGTTGATGATATCTTTCTCCAGGAAACTGCTAAATCTCATGACAGACTATGTCTGTCATTAGAGGAAGATGAGTAAAAGGATGTTCAGATGATTATACTGTGTAGTACAAAGAGCTGGCACACTAAAAAGGCAGTTCCCAGACTTGTCTAGGATTTGTTGAAAGATCCTTCTCTGTCAGACCCTGTCTGCAAAATATGCTCAAGCTGCACAAAACTTACTTGGATCACCTACAGCGTGAAGTCTTTTACATAAGATTTATGCCTCTGCCTAGAACTGCAGACTAGGAAGTAAGCACTGGGTTTATTTGCAGCACTTAGAAAAAAGCTTTTAGATTCTGACCCTTTGAACAGGCACCCATATTTATGATGTTTCCTCCTCCAGTGTAATGACAGAGAGTCTATGATGCAGTTGTGCAAGCTCTGCTGCTCATCCTAACTGCATACTTAACCCATCTTTTCCCCTGAGGTTTCAAAAGAATAAGAATCTAGAGATGGTGCTGTTCTCTTAGGGATGCAACTTTGCCTGATTCCTTAATGACTGATTTTGAGTAGGCCTTTCAATTGCTGCAGCTTCAAGACTGTATATATGGGTGTTGAATATCTCTAATGACTCTGGAAACCAAAAGCCAAGAGCAGGTATCTTCAGAGGAAGTGCAATAGCTTTTCTAGGAATTTGTGGTTAAGGATAAAAAAAAAAAAAAAAGTTCTGCAATCCTGTATTCCAGTCCAACCCAATCCCTTTTTCTAGAGCCAAAATGGAATTGTTTCCTACAGCATACAGAGAAAATTGTATAATTAGTCAGAAGCTCACACACTCAGGGACACATATGGGAACCATGGAATCACTACCTCAGGAATTTCACCAAGTGATCGCATGGATGAGCACATCAAAAATGCAGCTGCAGATGCTAAACCCTTATAAGGGCAGACTGAAATATCCCAGCCACTTGATGGAATAATGTACTTTCAAGAGTCCCCTTCTAGCATAGATAAGGCACATCGAGGACAATAACAACAGTGTCCAGTGTTCAATCAAGCAATCTCCCTTATATGTTGCTTCTTTATACTTGATGCCTCTCATGATGTTTCAGCAAATATCCTAAATCAAGTAGACTCTTCTCACAATTCCACCAACTGGTATATTTCACAGAAAACCAGTATGTAGCAAAGACAAATAAGAGCGCAAACTTGGCTTCCAGATGACTTGAGCTGAACGTGGTAACATTTACAAAGAGGTTAACCTTCATGTTGTGCACTGTGTTTATGGCTCTCTACAGACCAGTGCGAGTATAAGACAGTGAGCAAGCTCTCACCTAAAAGCGAAAAACAGATATTAGAAAAAAACTGGAAGTAAATACAAGAGTAGTTGTTACCTAGGTTTGCTACTTAACAATATACACCATGAACACGAGAGTGAGATTTTGATAAACTTGATGCAAACCACCGTGCATTCTGTAGCAACAAACAGAACAATTCACAATCTATGAAGCTACATGACATCAGGAATTTAGATAATTTCAGAGTGAGACATGCAAACAACAACATTTCCAGCACCACAATTCTCTTTCCTTTCACAGAAATGCACCTCAGTAACACAGGCCCAAAGTCTACATTCACTCGTTCAGGTCCTGCAGCACATTAGAGGGCATATGTTAACAAAGAAATTGTTCTGTTTAGAAAATAAGAATAAAGAAAATCACTTCACTACGTGAAGCATTCTGTCCTCTATGCCCCAAAACAACCTAGAAATATGTGCATAACTTTCGTTCTCTTTGCAACAGGTAGTAGCGGATGCTTCATATTTAAACCATTTGGATTAGCAGCAGCAATAGGAATGTGGAATTTCAGTAACAAGTGAAAACATGACTGTGACCTTCAAAAAAACCAAAATCAGTTATGCAAACAGTGTCCTGAGCAGAAAGACAAAATATGTAAATGACTATCTGAAAACTGATAGGATCCAAGTTTTCTGAAATATACCAGAATAATCCAATTATTAAAATTGGGCTTTTGAAATTATTTTACCAGTACCTCTTATGTTATTTTATTTAATAAATAATTATATGCATTTTTTATATAAATGAAAATAAAAAATTAAAATATTTGTGAACTTTAATAGATAATGGAGAGTCATTGTTCCTGCAGAAATACAATGAAATTAATTCCACGTTACAACACAGCTCCTTCTTCAGGGTTTTCAAATTTGAAGAAAGATTAGCAAGTTCTCAATATTCAAAACCAAACTCTATGAAAAACAGTTGTTCCAGAAAATCTTAATAGGCAGCCTTTGTTGGAACTGTTCATAAGGGATGCACTTAAATTTTCTTGGGGTTCTTTTTGTAAAGAATTTTGAAAACAGGAGGCCAGGGGTGTTGCTGTCAGTAGGAGCAAAATATCTCTCTTGGAGAATGTTATAGAGATATTACATGCAGTTCTTTATTAGGAAGAAATGTGTTTATCAACACATCTCATCTTAAGAGCAGCAAAGTCTCCGAAGAATTGCTTTTGGGGCTCTCTGAGAATTTCAAGCCCCTGTGCTTGGACCTTCCACATACACTGGTTTCCTTCTTCACAACAGATGCCCTCTTTGTCATGTTGACGGCCTGAGTTGGAGGGCGTTTAACTCTTCTTCAAATTACCATCCACCAGAAGGCATTTACAAAGAAGCCAAAATCTTCAGCATCAGGAGACTGTCAAAGAATGCTACACTCAAGTGTCTCCTAGTGGAGCTGAGACCAGAAATATATTGCATAGAACACTCTTAACAAGTTATTTCAAGTTTTTCTAACACCACAGTTTGAGATCTTTTAGGAAACAGCCATGGAAAGTACAAGTCACTCCCTTGTAAGCAGTATGCTCTCTTAAAAGAGTACTGGAAAGTTCTCATTTGAAATTCAGAATTATTATTTATAAGCGGTAGAAGCCATACCTAGATACCTATTCATCAGCACCATAAAAGACCAACATAGGTGTGAAATCTGAGCTTCTGACTAATCATTCCATTTATGCAGTTCTGTGGCTAAAACATCAGAAAAGAAAAATTCCTGGAAATGCTACATTAGTTGTAAAAATACGTGTGAATCTGAAAGTTCAAATAGTTTCTAAGGAATGCCAAACCATCCTTGGTATGACTGTTACCTCCTTGTGGATATACACTCAGTTACCAGCAGCAAGAAACAGAACTCTTAAAACTTACTCGATTTCTGCAGCTTTTCAAAATGCTAAGTGGAAAGGAGCTGACACCTTTTCACTCATCAGCATCAGAAACAGATGGTTCAGACCTGACATTTCCTCCTTCTTTTCATATAGTCTATCAAACTGAAAGTTTTCCAAGCTGAATTTGGCAGAAAACTCAATTTTCAAACTCAATTTTCAACACTGAAGATGTTCACAGCCCAACTCAGCTACCTTCTTCACAGAGATAATTTTGTTTTTTTCAGCAACAAGCAAATAAAGACTTCTTTATGTATACAAGAGGTTAAAACCACGTAAGCCCCAGTCCTTTCGCTCCAAACAGTGACTCTTGCCCAGGCTAAGTATCCCTGACAGACAGCTGCCAAGCAGCATATGCAGCACTGCCAGATAACAACCTTCTTAAACTGTATTTTCAGTCAAATTCCATGTGCCAGATAGCAGAAAGATTGAAAGAGCAGTGGAAGACATTTACTGAGCCAGAAGCAATCTGAAATTCAAGCACAGAAACCATGCAACATCAGGGATACCAGCAGCTAGAATATAAACAGTGACTTTGATAAGGCTATCTGACTTGGAAATTCCTTTTACTAAAAGTTGTTGTCTCAGGGCCAGTTTTCAGTAGACTTGGATCAGCCAGGCTGCCTTGGCCTCTCCCCACCTGGTTTGCTGTGGACAGTAATTAGATGAGAAATGTTAATAAAAGTTCAGTGAGTGCAACAGGAGTGTCTGAAAACCATGGCATCTTTAAGCACTACCTTTAAGCATTACTACTACTTTTTTTTTTTAAGAAGATATCCATCTTAACTATCATTACAGAATGAAACCCTAGAAATAACTGCTCATGATAAAGGACTCTGGATATATTGGTATTACCATCCTGATGTTGCAGAGCCTACCTTTAACAGTTCATATAAAAATCTTTGTAATTAGCCTTAGTTGTGGATAACCAATAACCAGCTTTCTTGAGCCAACAAAATGCTTTCTTGCTCATCACCAAACAAGTTTTCTTACCCAGAGCATTTTGGTTAAACTTCTCACTCGCTGATAGTATACAGTGCTTGGTAGAGACTAAGAAAGTACTGCTAACTACAAGTGTTACTCATCATTATAATTCACGCTATTCCCTAAACAAAAACCTAGCATTCTACAGTGGAGTTCTAGTTACCCCATCTTCTTCAGATTACACAATATATACTCATATGCAAGTTTCAAAAAACTGAGCTAGTGAACAGCATCATCAAGCAAAGCTGTCACCACATGCATAGAGAAGCTGAAATACGTCCTGCTGGTTTTATGCCTCTTTTTCCCTCCCTCTTTTTCAAAAGAGGTTTTTGTTAAATGCTGGAGCCCCGCATGGCTCACAAACAGCTGCTGCTTGATACCTGCAGCCCAAAGAAGCTCTGGAGAATAGCAAGCTGTCATGGAGCCAACAATATACAATTCACAAACTCTTGCGTCAGCTACAAAACTCCTCCACTCTAAAAGGTGGGGAAAATTAGGTGACAAAGCAGGATCCTCATAGGAAAGCCTGACTAAAATGGGTTTCTCTGTGTTTTTGGCAGGAGTTTCCCATTTATATCACAGCACAAAACATGAAAAAGAGGGCCCTGCTCATCTTGAGCAAGCCAAGCTAAAGCATGACCTTGGGCTGGATGGAAAATGTGAATCTGCATTGGTGCTGGAAACTTCACTGTACAATGGAAGGTAGCTCCAAATCAAAGCCTCGCAGGAAGGAAAACCCTTTGGCCCCTTTTGCTGCCTCCTGCTCTGGCGTTCACACTTGGTCACTGACACCCTTAATTCATCTGAGCTTGACTCCAGGCCCTTTGGCTGCTGAATTCATAAGTTGGTAAGGGATTGCCCCACATGAGAGCTGCCTCCTGGAAAGGCTTTCACATGAATCTCAGATCACACCCTGCTCCCAACATCTGACAGGCTTACTGAGATAGCAAGATAATTCTAACAGAATTTCTCTTTCTTGGCTGTACAATACCAATGTATTCAACACAGCTGTTCAAGACCTCTGCTCTCACCAGCAACTCAGCCTCCTTTCCAACACTACCCTCCTAGACACCTCGATTTTCTCAAAGTGAAAAGGTAAAGAGCAGACCTGGAAATCCCAAAGTACTCATAATGAGTTCAACTTCGGGACAGCCTTGGAGAGCATGAGGCAAATAAAGGCTGCTAATCTGTCTTGTCCTTCATAAGCCTGGCTTATAAAGGGGATTTCCATTTTTATAAAGCAGCATTCTGGTATGTGTCTGGTACTGAGGACACAGAACACGGAGCTCTGAGATTTCTAAGTGCCTTGCTGTGACCCATAGGAATAGCACAGTTCGAAGATGGGCCCTTTCAATCTCTCTATTCTTTGGCCAGATAGACCTGCCCTAAGATCAATGCCAGAAAGGACGTTCTTCTGGGAAACTTCCCAATGCCCTTCTCAGCTGCACAACTGTGAACTAATTCCAAAAGCTATGGAATGGTAGCATGGCTTTTATTTCTACCTCACTACCTGCAAGACCAATCAACAGACAAAACTTGAGGTGCCTGTGCAGGGAAGAGCCAGGGAATGGATAAAAATATTGCTCAAAAATCAGGAAAGGGGAGAAACCAGACATTCGTGGGATTCCCTGACAGCTCCATGCAGAAGGAAGGGCTGGGCTGGAAAAAACAGGGCCCCAGGTTCCTGCCAAGCTGTCTGAAGCCTGTCCTTTCCAAATAGCTCAAAGAAACAGCCAAGGCTGCCTTGTAACCCTTTCAGAACCTCTCTAGAGAGAAAGGCTGCAGTGGCCACAGCCGCTCGCACAGAGCACCAGACTGCTGGGGTCCCCTCATTCCTAGAAGGCTGCAAGTAGCAGAGTTGATCTCCTCCAGGACAGCTAAAGTGGCTACAGCCACATTAACCCTCTGAATGCCACCCTGGAAAGGAGCTATCTTAATGATGATTTAAATAAATGCAGAGGAAAGAGAGATATGCTGGTTGCTTTGCAACATGAAACACCTAGAACCTACACAAGATATTTTAAATAGATAAAGATCATGGGTGGCCAGGGGCAGGTCATGAGTCAGGCAGTGTCAAACACTGAAAGATCTCTAATTGTTCAATATTGAATTAGATCCTTATTAGAACAGAAAACAGCATGTGACTTCCATCACAGCCAACAAACAAAATCTACTGTGGCAGCTGAAAGCAGAACAAGTTCACTGGTAAGGACGAAGAAAAAAAAAATTTGTATCAGTATGAACTGTCTATACCTGTTGCTCGGTTTTACATTTACTGCAATAGTCAAAGAAAAATAACTGCATATTAATAAAAAACTTAGTGTTTAGCATGGTCAGAAGCCAGCAAAATATTAGTATAAGTTATGAGTTAGAAAACAAATATACAAATCTGTTACTTACATAAACCCAGTGTTTTGCTCCTACTTGATGTATTGTTTTAATTTCTTGCCACGTCTATAAAGACAGCCAGACAATTATTAGAGGGCTAGGAAGATATCCATTTAGAACTTGAAAAGAATGGGACTGTTTAGCTTAGAATAGACAAATGAGAAGGAAGATGATAGAAACAAAGAATAAATAGTGCAGCAAATAAATCAAGCATTTCTGCTTGCCTTCAGTAAGGGTACAGAGACTTTTGACAAATTTGGGGAAAAACAAAAAAGGGAAACTTTTGCATAGTATGTAATTCATCTGTGGAACTTGCTGCTACAGCCCAATGAGACTACTGTTCTTCCAGAAAGTACAAATATATGATTAATAACAACATCCAGACTAGATTATGTAGAACAGAAAGTATATGAGAACTACAAGCCAGCAGTTTACAGGTGGAAGCTAAAAGGAAGTTTCCTCTGCAGACAGGGAACCTCCTTGCTGCCCATCAGAACATTCTCTGTGCTTCTACCAGAGGTGGGGGTAGTTCCTTCGAAGCAGAGGATGGGAGAACTAGACAGATCAGCAGCTCAGTCCAGGATAACAAATCCTATGTTTACATTAGGGCAAGGTCAGTTTGTGGAGGCAGATGAAATCAGAAAAAACAAAACCATTACAAAGTATTGTCTTAGGAGAAGATATGAAACCCGTCACTCCGCTCCGCCTACCAACATGAGCTGCTTGCTGGGAAGAATGGGAAATATCCTTGTATCTTCTCTGAAAGGAAGCCATGCAGTCAGAGAAACCTTTCTCCCTCAAATTTCAAGAGCTATTTGTACCAACCTAAGACCAGCACACACAGGTAGTGGAGACATGTTCTTGTGCTCGGCTAGAGCCAGTCCAAAGGAGGCCCAAGGCTGCAGCTCCAGCAAAACCTCCTGGAAGTAGCTGAGCACAGAGGCCACACTCACACAAGCCCGCTGGTGCCCCACTCTGCCCTGCCGTGAGGCCCCAGCTCTCGCCTCCAGCTCTCGCCTCCAGCTCACAGCCCCAGCACTGGCTCCTACGGTCTCCCTGCACGCAGCCCAAACCCCCTTCGTCTCTGGAAAAGGTTCTGCGATTAATCTCACTTATTACCTCGGAAAAGTAACAGCACGGCGGCTGCCAGCCAAGTCCGACTCAACAGCGTCTGGGGAGCGGAGGCTGCAGGGCCAGGCCTCAGACTGTCTGGGCAAGTCACGAGCTTTCCGCCTTTCCAATCCCGGAGGCTCCAGACAGACAGAGCCAAGGCCTAGCTGTGGGAAGCAGGGATCCTTCAGGACTGTGCCAATCCATGGTGCTAAGGCTCAAGGCGATTTCCGAGCAGGATGGAGAGTAATTGGACCTGCCATCACAAGTTTCTTTAGTGTGACCAAAATATATATATAAAAAAATACAAGGCAAGCCATCAATTTCTGAATTTTAAGTCAGCCAATTCACTTGCAGTTAACAAGTTGTCACTGATGACCCTGGGAGATGTGTTATAAAAAAAAAAAAAAAAAAAAAAAAAAAATAAAGGGTAAGAGGTTGCTGGGGCGGGGGAGGGCTGTTACAGGCACAAATATGCATGAGTAGAGGAACAACATGCACAAACTAGAAACAGGATGAGCTGCAAGAACGTACAGCTACCCAGGCGGCACTTCTATTTTTAACCCACCCTCCTCAAACCCCCTCTAAGGAGAAGGTAATACTAGACCAAACCCCAGACCTGGGGCTCTTGGAAATGCTGCTTCAAGGACTGCAGGCAAAACCAGAGTGACAGAGCTACTGAGGAGACAGACAGCAGATTGGTCATGGGGAAAAAAATAAAATAAAATAAAATAAAAAAAAAAAATCACTGTTTACCCTCAATTACTCCTCCACCTCAAATATTGAAATAGAATTAATTTAGGCATAAAGAGAAGAGGGCAAGTAGTATGAGGAGCAAGGAACAGACATGTGGCTATGCTGGCACTGGGCTGGATACAGTCCTGTTGGTCGGCTGCTGTTCTGGCACTTCTGTGCTGCTTAGTTTAGGGAGGTGTTAAGGTCAATGTGGTTTACTCAAACTGAACTGAAGGCCTATTGTGTAGCCCTCAGTGCTTGCTGCTTTCTTTATTTTTTTCCAGAGGCATCAGTGCAGTACAGTCTCCACGTTAGCTTGCACCCAGATGCTGTGCAAACAGACAGGCTCTGACCACTTTGGCATGCACGGCACATAGGACAGCAGTCAGGCAGCCTCTAAGTTGCAAGAGCCTGCAGGGAGATTGAAACAAATGATTTGGAAGAGAATAAACTCACTATCAGCCATTAGAATGCACAACTACAAAGCAACACAGTATCACAGTAACACAAGGTTGGAAAAGATCTTTGAGATCACTGAGTCCAACCTATGAGCCAACACCAACTCATCGTCTAAACCATGGCACTAAATGCCTCATCCAATCTCCTCTTAAACACCTCCAGGGACGGTGACTCCACCACCTCCCCAGGCAGTGCATTCCAATGGCCAATCACCCTTTTAGTAAAGAATTTTTTCCTAGTACCAAGCCTAAATCTCCCCTGAGGAAGCTTGAGACCATGTCCTCTTGAAACACCTTTTACACATATGTAAACTCTTTTTACACATATGTAAAAAAGAGAAATAGATTTATTGTTATAGAAGTTTGGCATTAGCTATCAGGATCCCAGGGAATTCCTCCTTTTTGCTGCAAGACTATATGTAGCTAGCTCTTTCCCACAGCCCCTATTGCAATATCCATGCTGCTTCTACCACGGTAAGCCCACCCTGGCCTAGCTCACCAGTCTTGCAAAAAAACCCAAGACTATTCCATCAACTGCTCACCCTTTATCATTGTAAGAATCACCCTGCACACTAGCACATCTCTGGGCTCTTCTAGGATGACTCTTCTCATAGCTCTTCAGAGCTAGACTCATCAGAGGCCAAGTCTGATTTTTCGTTTTACATTCCACATGTCCAAAATTTAAAACAAAAACTGAGCCACTTTCATTTTTCCTTTATGCCAAAACTCAGCAGGCTGCACTTTTGATAACTGTCTGGGGGATTTCTAGCAAAACTCAAAGTTTCAGTGGAAATAGAGAAGCCACTTACACCAGCACAGAACAAACCCTCAAAAGAGATCAGAGACTCTTCCACACACTCAGAAGTCCAAAGGACATAGACTTCGTATGATCAAGGCAGAACATTCAAAACCTAGGACATGTACTTCAAGTCTCTCTAGCCGTAAATGAAACCGGCATGAAGCAGTAGTAGTCACTAGGTGGGGAAGGAGGATATAAAGCATCCATTACCCAGTTTAGGCTAAGGAAGGCCAGGAATTAAAAAGAAAGTCCTGGGTTGGGAGACTGCAAAAGCAGTATAAGATTGTCAGGGAATGTGTGTGGTACAGAGGTCTTCGTTTGTGAGCTGGGGTGTGCAAAAGAGTGCAGCATACAATCGTTTTTCTGTGTAGAATTTTCAGGATACAAATAAACACACATTTGCTATTAGAACAGACACAGGAAGCTAATGTTTTAAGCGGTATTGGATTTCCTGTACCCATATTGTTCAGCTGATTTGTATTTGAGGAGTAAATATATGCAATGTGACCCAGAAGCACCTACAATGTGAATGCTCTAACTATGCTGTGAACGGCAGGAAACCTGATTCCTTCAAAAAGCTGCAGGCTTAGTGCACATCAGATATTTCTAGAAATTCTAGACACTAGGTTTACAGTTTGGGGTGCCTGAAAGCCTGAGATCCCAAATGCTTGGATAGCATCTTCTAGTTTCCACTCCATTCAATACTTCCAGGCAAGGCAAAGTAAAAACGAAAATACACAAAGCAGAGTCTGTTTGGGAAACTGGACATACGGCAGGTATGACTACACAGCCTATAAAGCCCTAAGCAGCTGCTGCTGTTCCTACCACTGAGAATGACATCAGAGCAAATTAATCTTAGAAATTCTTACATCTGAAAATTGAAGAAGTCTGGTTTGATACAATTTAACCCAGATTAGACAGTCTGCCAACAAAATATCACTTCTTGATGAATCTGAGCACCTTGGCTGAAATTATGAGCCAAGAAGTATTTCAGGCACGTCAAGCAATGAGAAGAGGAAAATCCTTTGTTTCTGACTACAGTAGACTTCCCTGGTTATCTGGTATAATTCGAACTGCCATTCTACCCTCTGACTGATGACAGGGAAGCTTGCTTGCCTGCCTCCCCTAACCAAGTTAGATAAATCTGTCAGAAGATCCAAGGAAAAAAAATATGTTGAGTATTTTAGAAGAGCTAGACTGGTGTTGTCTTTAGGTTTAAGAAAGATGTTATGAGAGAACAAGCAGCTAACGAAACAACAGGGCTAAGAATATACTGACCATTTAATTACTGAATTATTGCCAGACTGCTCATAGAGTTCTAAAAGATGAACCTGAGCAACAATGGCTGCTGTTGCCCACTGAAAACACAGACCAGTTAGAAAGAAATCTGTCTTGCTACCATTGGTCCACGTCTTGGAGATTAAGTGACCTGCAGAGCCCAAGCTATTCTTTGAGAAATCCACTGCCTTTTTTTAAAAAAAAAAAAAAAAAAAAAAAAAAAAAAAAAAAAAAAGTGACACAGTAGCTGCACACACCTGTGTCAGAAGCTTCTAGAAACACCTACTGTCTGCATCACTAGGGCTTATGCAACTATTTGCTAACAGGTACTGGAAAATTAATTTAGGTTCTGAATCAATAAGCTTTGTTCTCTTAAACATGATTTTTTTTACCTTTCTTATGCAACTGAGAATGCTTTGAGAGAACGGTTTTTCAGGAGCAGTAGTAAGGTCTTGACTGCAGTGACTGGAAATTAGTTTCACTGGATAATGAGGAATCACTTTATGACTTTAGTGATAAAAATTATATCTTGAGAATCTTAAATACTTTTACTACAGAACATGCAACCACTTATTGTGCCTTTACAGAATGTGAAAGGGTGACAATCTTGCCTGATGGATAGAGTGAGAAGCTGAGATAGATCTGAAATAGGGCACTGAGCCAGGACTAGGGCTAAAGGAGAGAGCTGATTTGGCACAGCCTTAATGAGCTACAGAAGGCAGGGCTACAGCAAATGTGGCACAAGCTGACAGTCATAGAATCGTAAGGTTGGAAGAGACCTCTGACATCATTGAGTCCAACCGTACCCATCTCCCTACTAAACCATGTCCCTAAGGAACTCATCTACCCATCTCTTAAACATATCTTGGGATGGCAACTCCACCACCTCCCTGGGCAGCTGGATCCAATCACTGACCACCCTTTCAGTAAAGAAACTCTTCCTAATGTCTAGTCTAAACCTCCCTTGGAGCAAATTGTAGCCATTTCTGCTTGTCCTATTGCTTGTCACTTGTGAGAAGAGCCCAGCACCCACCTCACTACAACCTTCTTTCAGGCAGTTGTAGAGAGCGATGAGGTCTCCGCTCAGCCTTCTCTTCTCCAAGCTAAACAACCCCAGTTCCCTCAGCTGCTCCTCACAGGACTTGTTCTCTAGCCCCCTCACCAACCTCATTGCCCTTCCCTGGACACACTCAGCACCTCAATGTCCTTCTTACAGTCATGTTACAGTAGTCAGAAGTAAGCCTTGAGTTCAATGATGGTGATGACTGGGCTGAGAGTCTATGGGTAAAAATCAGTGGAACATCCAATAAGTCACATATGGTGGGAGTCTGCTATAGGGTGCCCAGCTAAGAAGAGACTGATGAGGTCTTCTAAAAGCAACTGGGAGAAGTCTCAGGATCACTAGCCCTTGTTCTTGTGGGAGACTTCAACCTACCAGATGTCTGATGGGAGCATAACGCAGCAGACAGGAAACAGTCTAGGATGTTCCTCAAGTGTATGGAAGACAAGTTCCTGACACAACTGGTGAGTGAATTGACTACGGAAGGTGCCCCACGGGATCTGCTGTTTGTGAACAGAGAAAGCCTTGTGGGAGATGCGACATTTGGAGGACGTCTGGGGCACAGTGATCATGACATGATAGAAATCTCAGTTCTTGGAAAAGGAGGGGGGTCAGCAGAACTGCCACCCTAGCCTTCCGGAAGGCATATTTAGGACTGTTTAGAAAGCTGGTTAATGAAGTTCCTTGAGAAGCAGCCCTAAAAGACAAAGAAGCCCAAGAAGGCTGGATGCTCCTCAAGAAGGAAATCCTGGTGGTGCAAGTGCCAGCGGGGAAGAAAACTGGCTTTGCTGAGCAGAGAGCTTTGGGTGGATCTTGGAAAAAGCAGGAAAGTATATGAGCTTTGGACGAAGGGGCAGCCATCTCAGGAGGACTACAAGGATGAAGTGAGATCATGCAGAGAGAAAATCAGAACAGCTAAAGCCCAACTAGATCTTCAATTGGCCAATTCTGTGAAAGATAAGGAAAAAAAGTTTCCACAAATATATTAACAACAACAGGAGGATTCAGGGGAAACAATAGTGACAGAAGATGAGGATAAAGCTGAGGTACTTAAAGCTTTCTTTGCCTCAGACTTTAATAGTAAGGTAAGATGTTCTCTGAGTACTCAGCCTCCTGAGCCAGTAGACAGAGAGGGGGAGCAGAACAAAGCTCCAGTGATCCAAGAGGAAATGGTTAGAGACCTCCTCGGCCAATTGGACATTCACAAGTCTATGGGGCTGAACGGAATCCACCCAAGGGTATTATTAAGGGAACTGGTAGAGATCTCACCAAACCCCTTTCCATCATCTACCAGCAGTCCTGGCCAAATGGGGAGGTTCTACTTGACTAGAAGTTGGCAAATGTTACGCTTATTTACAAGAAGAGTCGGAGGGAGCATCCAGGGAACTACAGACCTGTCACCCTGACCTCAGTACCGAGGAAGGTCACGAAGCCAGTAAACTTGAGTGCTATCACACAGCACATACAAGACAACCAGATGATCAGGCCCAGTCAACATGGGTTTAAGAAAGGCAGGTCCTGTCAATCTCACCTGATCTCCTTCTATGACAAGGTGACCCACTTAATGGACAACAGAAAGGCTGTGGATGTGGTGTACCTGGACTTTGGTAAAGCCTTTGACACTGTTCCTCACAGCATTCTGCTTGAGAAACTGGCTGCGATTGCCCTAGACAGGTAATGGGTCTTTACCCTCTGCTGGGTAAAGAACTGGCTGGATGGCCGGACCCAAAGAGTAGAGGTAAATAGAGTTAAATCCAGCTGGAGGCCGACTACAAGTCATGTTCCCCAAGGCTCAGTGTTGGGTCCAGTTCTGTTTCATATCTTTATTGATGATCTAGATGAGAGGACTGCGTGCACCCTTAGTAAGTTTGTGGATGGCACTAAGCTGGGTGGTAGTGTGGATCTGCTTGAGGGTAGGGAGGCTCTGCAGAAGGATCTGGACAGGCCGGACTGGTGAGCTGAGCCCAGCAGAATGAGGTTCAACAAAGCTAAGTGCCAAATTCTGCACTTGGGACACAACAACCTCATGCAGTGTTACAGGCTTGGGGACAAATGGCTGGAGAGATGCATGGCAGAGAAGGACCTGGGGGTGTTGGTTGACAGCGGCTGAACATGAGCCAGCAGTGTGCCCAGGTGGCCAAGAGGGCCAAAGACATCTTGGCCTGTATCAGAAATACCGTGGCCAGCAGGACCAGGGAAGTGAATGTGCCCCTGTACTCAGCACTGGTGAGGCCACACCTCGAGTGCTGGGTTCAGTTTTGGGCCTTTCACTACAAGAAGGACATTGAGGTGCTGGAGCGTTTCCAGAGAAGGGCAATGAGGCTGGTGAGGGGGCTGGAGAACAAGTCTTACGAGGAGCAGCTGAGGGAACTGGGGTTGTTTAGCTTAGAGAAAAGAAGGCTGAGGGGAGACCTTATCACTGTCTATAACTGCCTGAAAGGAGGCTGTAGCGAGGTGGGTGTTGGTCTCTTCTCTCTAGTGGCAGGTAATAGGACAAGAGGAAACAGCCTCAAGCTGTCAGGGGACATTCAGCTTAGACGTCAGGAAAAATTTCTTCACCAAAAGGGCTGTCAGGCACTAGAACAGCTGCCCAAGGTGGTGGTTGAGTCCCCATCCCTGAAGGAGTTTAAAAGACAGATAAATGATGTGCTCAGAGATGTGGTGGTTTAGTAGTGGACAGGTACAGTTGGACTCGACGATCTCAGAAGTCCTTTCTAACCAAGCCATTCTATGATTCTGTGTTACAGTAGTCAGAAGTAAGCCCATGTACAACTTGGAACATCTTGTCTCTGGTGTAGTTCTTCAGGGTTTTTAGTCCACAGCACAGTGAAAGCCTAAACCATCATCTGAGTGTGAATAGTGACAATGCTTATAGGAAGTGTCAAAAAAAAAAATCTCAAAAGGCACAGCAATGCAGGTTTATAAAATAACAGAACAGCTATGAAATAACCATAATCAATATCCAGAACAGTTCTCTGTGTCTATATTACAAACTCAAGATGCCCTTTGCCTTTTGGCAAGCAGACTACTGATGTGGCACCTCATCTCATATAGTCAAAAATATCCAACAAAAGAAGGGAGACCTTCTTTTGAGAAACATTTAGATAAGTCAGTACTGGGAGAGTTGCGAATTACAGAGGATGAAGATTTATCTGTAAGAACAGCATGAATCCTATCGATTGCAAGCATCAAAACAAAACTTTCAAACAAACCTCAGCTGCACTAAAATGGCTTAGATTTACCACAGAGCCATACAAAAAACTCTAAGGACTGAGCTTCAGAGGCAGATGTTTGAACTGGAGCCAAGTGTAAGCCAGATAAGAGACCCATTTATAAAACATTTCCATCCTTGCTGAATTCTACAACTGATAGATCAGAACCTTAATGGAACAAAACAGGAAGCTTTTCTTCTAACAGTCATCCAGCACTGAGTACAGGCTGACACCCATCAGATGACCCTCTGTGAACTGCTTGCTCCAGTGTAACAGATCAAGTAGCAAAAACCAGGCATTTACAATACAAGATAGCCACCTTCATATATCATGACCTTGATATTCCTTTTGGAATTCTCTCATTAAATAAAAGTTCACAGCCCAAGTAATTCAGCACTGCCTCAAGAATCCTTTTTTTTTTTTTTTTCCGTTTTCCAAATGTACATAAAACTTTTAACTCCTAGTATTCTGGCTATTTGATACAAAGAGCCAAGAAGATAAAGTAATTCAGTAAGGCTCTAAAGACATATTTCTGTCTTGATGGGAGGACAGAAAAAGAGCAACTGAAGTACTGAAAGACCAAATGGTTCCTAAAAGGCTTGAAGATAGAATCTTATACCAGCTGTGGCTGGACAATTCTAAAGTATTTTTGGGTTGTTGTACAAAATAAAACAGAATTTCTAAAGGCATTAAACTATGCATACAATGCTAGATGAGGCTAGATGCTAGATGAGGCACAGTCCTGGAAGTTGTTCAGAGGGGAGTTTTGAGCATCAAATGGTGGGCTCTCAGACTTACAGGTAACAAATTTCAGAACGTGGTAATTATAGTCGATTCTGCAGGGTTCTGCAACAGAAGATTTTGACCACAAGTAATCCTCTTGTCCAAGTACTTGCAGAGGTGCAGAGTTGAGAAAGGAACAGAAGTTTTAGGACTGCCTGCACTCTGCTGCGCTCTCAAGCTATGTTGGTGGGGAAGGCAGTTTACACCTGTTGGGTAGTTTCTTTATTTGGATTAGGTAATAGCCTGCCTGGCTGGACTCCAAGAGCAGAATCACCACCACCTCTCTCAATAACTCTAACCCCAGAGGCAAACGTTGTGCTGGAACAGCAACAGGCCAAGAATTCATTTCTTACATTCCTCTTCTTTAGGCAGGACAAAAAGCAGTGACTGATGAAATAAGAACAATTTTACTTGAGCTTTCCAAATCCCACCCCAGTCCTCCTATTAAAGGACCCATTTGGGAAAGGATGACCACTCAGGTCATGTGCTTTCTGCACTGTGTCTGCTTCTCTCACCTGCCTCCACTATCCAGTAGCCTTCAGGCACCAATGAAAAGAATCAGGATTTTCCAGCATACCATGCTTTCCAGTCCTAAAGTTGTGCTGGAGAAGCTCTGCCTCATTATTCTACTTTAAATGACAAAAATTAAGGCTTAGGCAAATTAATAACTAATATTTACAGAAGCAGCAAGGGAAGAACTCAAATCTTCAGCAGTTTTGGGCCTGTACTCAGCCTAATCTGCTGCAGCAAACTCAGCCTACTCCTAGCTTCCAAGATCCAGAACCCTTGGGGTAAATCTTGCTGCTCTTTCAAGCCCAGTAAGAATGGTTTTACTGCAGAATCATAGTTCTCTGCTCTGAGTCCTGTAAGTATATCAGCCATAAATATAAATTCCAATGTCCAAAATTAGTAAAGAGCATAAAGAAGTCATCTGAAAACAAACGCTGCAAGATACTGTTCTATCTTCAAACAACCTAAACTTGATATGCAAGGAAAAAGTATGATGAGTGCTTTAGTGGAGATTTCTGCAGTATCAGGTATAAATCTGCATATATCTCAAAACCTAAAATTACAGATGCAGGGATGAGACATGATCAAAAAGAGACACTTTCCTTTCATTCCACATGTTCGTCCATGCCCTTACTTCACCATGAATCTGCTAGCTCTGGGAATATCTCTCTATTGTCATAGACCTAATTTCTACGACAGTTCCTGAGAAGAACCAGTACTAGGTCCTTAGATGTTATCTTCTAAGCAAGAAGTCAAATTGCAAATGAGCTTCTGAGTGCAGTGTATTCTTCAAAAAGCCAGAGCAGCAATTTCATCTTACCTGACTGCTGAAGAGACTTTATCTTACCTGACTGCTGAAGAGACAGATCTTTTATCAGCTATATGAGTGCCTGACTGAACAGCCGACCGTGACCGTCTTTTGTTGATTGGTGACTTGTAGCTCTGTGGAGCAGCTACATTCTCCTTGCTTATAGCTCCACTTGTCAAGTTCAGGTTTGTTAACTAAAAAGAGTAAAGAAAAAGTACACCACCAACAATTAAAAGCCAAGAAAAATGCAAAAGGTATCAGTAAATAAACTTGATAGAGTATGTACTACGAGAAGATTGCTAAAGAAGGGAAATCTTCTATGTAGAAAAACTACTAGTTGCATAAATTATTGGGAGAGATGACACCAACAGCCACCGTGCCCAAAATGAATTCAAGTACAAGCATCAAAACTATAACCCTTCCATTCACAGAAGAACAAAGGAGGAAAATTACAAAGATGGGCAAAAATCCCATGGTAAGAAAGCAACATGTTCCTACCATGTGAAAAATTAACTCTACATGCACTAACCAAAAGCTAAAAGCTCATATTACACTAAGCAGAGACCAGAGTGTCTGCCTAGTCATCATGAGGTGTGTCACTAAGCCCCCCTACAGCACCTGTCCTCTCTCTGCCTTTCTCTTTGTTTATGTACAGGCACAACCCAACAGCAAATGTATCTTGGGTATAAAATTCAAAATCAAATTCTACCACGCATGAAAGAAACTTCTCACCCAAGCACTTCCCAACTGTTTAGACAAGTAAATACACTAGTTAATGATAGCCTAAAATCACGTTAAGTGTATGTTTGTCAAATCAAGCTCTAAAGACATTACATATGCATTTTTAAGCATATAAAATGTATTCCATTGTTTCCTTCTCTGAGCATTCTTCTTGGATTGCTTATCTTCTTGAAAGATCAAACTCTGCAAGCAGACACTATATGCTGGTTTATTGAAGAGAATCTAAATACATAACATAATGGTATCTACTACAGCAGTGTAAGCAGCATTAGTTCACATTCGAAAAAAATCACTCTTAAGAAGTTTACAAAACATCACAAATGTTGCGAAGCTAAGATTCCTAGTCAGGCATTGCCAGAATTAAGCTTATGACTGCCTTTAATTACATGATCACACGTTGCTTTTTAGGAGCACAGAATAGACCTGGTTCTGCACCAAGATTAAGGTTATATGGCAAGCAAGACTTATCTGCATTGCCCATGCTCACTTCTGTGGCAACTGGAAAGCGTACAGCCAATGAGACACAGCACAGACAGAAAGATGAGTCTAACAACTAGCCCTTTATCTGCTCCAGATCTCAAAAGGCCACATTTTCTAAGTCACTTAAGTAGAACTAAACTTAAGCATAGCTTGTGAATTCCCAGCTTTGAGATCTTAATAATGCTTTTTTACCAGAATGTGTGTGCTATTACTCAACCAAGTACCCACCAGCTCCACTGCAATACACTGTACTCATACCTACAACAGACTTGTGGAGGACTGCAGACTTTGTATCTTCTGATTGACCTCTGGAACATGAACTAACATAGCAACCACAACACAGTAGGTTGCCACTCCTTCTGTGGTTTAGTAGTACAAGGCATAAAGGCATTTTTTAAGTTCAGGAATCTTAACTCCTACTTCAAATTCTGGACAGAATTAAATTATAGTGGTTACGCATGAGGCTTCTGCTCACTTCAAAAATCACTGCTTTCGTCGCATCTCTTTTCAGCTCTATCCTTTCCCATTCTTGCCCCTTGTCCATGTGTCATTATTCTCAGCCAGTCTTAGCTTCCATGTCTCAGGTTCTTTTGCCAATCTCTTTGTTCATCCAGTCCCAGAACGCGGGCTCCTCATAGGACCACATTTACCACACCGCCATTTCTTCCATTTCTCTCCTTTCTCCTGAACAGTTGTGTCCTCTCCCAAATTAAGCCCAGGTCTAAATTTCACAGCCTCCTTGTCCCAGCTGTTATCCACACCCTGGCAGAATTACTACTCATTCAAGACAGACAGGCATGGACCAGGTCACTGAGAACACAGGAGAATGATGTCCCAAGCCTCAGTGCTCTAGAGGTATAAATAAAGACACATTCAGTTTCGCATCCTCAGCATGGAGGGAACCTCCAGAAAGCTGAGAAGCTCTAGCAGGTGCAAATGAGTACATTTCACCTGAAGCTTTTCGATGGTTATTGTGCAATCAGGTTTAGACAAAATTTTAAATTCCAAATTTCTGTTCCAAAGCACGAGGGATTCAGAGAAAGAAGAGTTCCGTAGATATTAAAATGCTCAATTTTTTTTTTTATCCAGCCTTGGTTTTCACCTTGCCTGAAGTGTTCTGAAAACTGAACATTAACCACAGAAAACATAAGTCCAAATGGATGAATTTTTAGAACATTACAAGCGATTCAAAACAAGGTCTTACAGTAGGAAATACCAGACAAGCTTAGAAATAGGCATTGCATCTTGTATGGAAAACAGCATTAGGTGTCATTTGGGTGCCTTTACCTCACCCTTAAATGTTGTTGTCTTCTGAGGAATTTAATTAAAATTTAAAGCATTTTAATTGCAACAAGAGAAAACTGCAAATTAGGTTTAGTTCTGATTGTGCCAGGCACTATACAAATACATAACAATGACAGTTCCTGGCCACAAAGAGTTTATTGTCTGAAAAGAAACAAGAATGGCAAATGAGGCAAACACAGAGGACAACATAGTAAAAGAAACAGGATGTACACAATTCTTAGCTTATCAGCAACAGTGATCACAGCTTTGCTAAGGCATCCAACGTGTGAAATGTAGATGACTTCATCCAATTCTCTCTCCTGATACCAAGAACCATTTCATCTGATTAATTACCACCTCACCCCTGCTCTATCCATGCAATATGCTTCCCTCTCTAATACTGTATCATTGTTTATCTGAAGTCTGTCTTTCTAAGCAAAGCAGGTGAGCAAATAGCTTAGTGTGGGTAGTAGGGACATTTCACACATTCCAGGTAGACAGGTGTTTAAACTACCAGAGGATTAAACACAGGCAAGGGAAGCAGAATGAGGGAGAGAACACCAGTATAAGTATAAGGTTTAGCTGCAGCTAGCCCACCCAGATAGGTGTTACTGCTTGTTACCATGCTGTGCACTGAGACAATTCAGCTGCCATAATTAGCTTGCCAGGATGTTGCCTTGGTGGATTGTTGGAACACCCCTAACACATCTCTCCTCAGCTGAGTTGGCTTTATTTTCTATTCACTAGTCCTGTGCACCTCATGAAATGGTATTCTTTCCTTTATAGAGTCAAATACTTAGCAGAAAATCAGTTTTTACTTTGGCTTAAAAGAAGATAATAGATAGCACCTGGACCAAAGCAAATCTCCATGAAGAATAGCTTGCAGCTTCAGAAACTGTGGTAGCAGAAAAGAAAAAAAACCCATCAGAATAACAGGAAAACAACTACAACACCTCCAAAAATCCCCAACTTATCAAAAAAGGCAGGCTAGTATAATGGGGCTCAATGGGGAAGGTGGTTATTAGTGTATGTCTACAAGAATAAAGGTAGTTTTCACATTGAGTTGTATTAAGATTGGTTCAAACTCTCCTGCTTGATAAGATTCCCGGTTTTCACTAGCAGTGAGGGACTTTAAGGATATTTTTTTTTTCCGATACTGACAGTATAACAGGAAACCATGTGTCCTGCACTGCACTGAGCATCTCTATTTTCAAAGATCTCTCCTCTCATCTATATGTTCTCTGTGGAGTTTGTAAAAGGTGAGATAATACACAGCTAATATCTCTCACGATAGAATGACTCAAAGTTTTGCCATGTTTTTTAAGCTGTTGGAGACAGCAAAAGGTTACAAAATGAAACGAATGTGCTGAGTGAAGACCGCAGTGGGATAGTAAATCCCAAAAAGCTCTCATGGAAGAAGCAGAGTCCACTTGATGTCTTTCTGTTTATTATCTACCATTAAGAAACAGGGGAGGGAAGAACATGTGAGTTGCCACAGCTCTATCAGTGTGTTAGAAAACCTAACGGCATGTTTATGTACTGTTGTATTTAGTTTGATACAAGGCTGATAAGCCAAAAGACAAATAATAGCATAATGCCAAAATACTTTTTTTAAAAAATTTTTAAGCTTTATAAGGCAAGTTTACAACTGCAATACACTTGCCTTCTTGACAGCAGAGACACATAAGCTGATAGGAATTGGTCTCTATAGTCTTGCTTTATTCAGAGAAATTTATTTCTGAGTAAATTTGAGATTGAAAGTAAGGCCACACCATAGAATGATACCCACAAGTGCTGGATATAAACGAGTTGAGCGTTTGGGCTTTGTTAATCTGCTTTAAAATTTAAATAAATAAATAAATAGGAAATCTCCGCATACAGATTGGAAGAGAGAAAATTCCAGGACAGAATTTGTTTCTAATGAATAGCATCCTCCAGACAGAGATCCACTGTATAATACCTTTAAGAAATCACAAGCAAGAATGAGAAGAGGAGCTTAATATTTTTCACATTTCTGATGTACGTTATACTGTTCTTTCAATAGTTTCCCATTATCATATTCAGGAACATTTCTTTTTTGTAATAAAGTGATTATTTTAATTTTGATCTTGTCTAATATTTCAAACAAGCTACAGCAGCAAATGTTAACAATGTGGGGGGGGGGGGGGGGGGGAACAAACCCAGTGCTACAGATCAGCCTCCACAGATTCAGGAAAAGCCTTAGAAAGCTTGAGTGTTTCTCTTTCTAGTTTGCAGGAGTCAACCAGGATGAAGAGGGACACATCATCACTAGAAGTTGTTACTCTGCCCCTCTTGGCAGAGAGTGGAGAAGTGACTTAAATTTTCATTACCAACATCCTGCACAGCAGATCCTGGGTCTCACTGGTCAATGTGTTACAACGCTGAGCACTAAAAAAAATGCCTACTTCACACTCCCCAGCTGGCCATTTCAGTATTTTTCTGCCAGAGACCAGTCATAACCTGTTGCCTATAAAATCCTGGGGACTGGAGATCTAAAAAATCTAAAGAGCTCTTACTTGGAGCAAACTTGCTCTTACTTGGAGCAAACAACTTCTGCAGTTCACACATCTTACATTTCCATTTGGATCTTTCCAGTTGGTGAGGAGGAAAAAGGATCCAGAGTTTGAGACACATTTCAAAGACCAAGGCTAAGAGATATGCCAACAGAACGCAGCCATCATAAGGCCTGCTTTGTGTCTTCAAAAAAACCTTCAATATAATGAAAGATTCAGTCTGGAACAGGAGGTGACCCAGTGCCACAATGTCCTCAGCACAATGTAAGCTGTCAACAAGTTTCAAAGGAATCTAGAAATATTAACTTTTCACTGAGAAACATTTTCCTTCTAAGAAATATTGGGCAGGGATTGTGTTAAGACACACATAGGATCACTGCTCCTCTACACTGTGACCAGGTCAGGTTTTGATGCTGCAGACAGGACAAGATGACACTATAATAAGACCAGCAAAGGAAGCATTCCATTAGAAAAGTGAAAATGTGCAAAACATCTCATGATTTGTAATATCTTTTCCTTTGCCTTTTCATCTGTTTTTCCCCTGTATGCTCAGTTTGACTCCTCCAAGACCTTCAGTCATTCCCATATTTTTCACTTTATTACTTATCATGCATCCAGTAATGCTATCTTTATCCAATAACTTGTAAAATAAATGTTTGTTTTCTTCTACTACCTTGCTTCTGTAGTCACTGTATTTGCACCTGCTAAGCCTTCCTCAAACTCACATACCCCTGAGGCTTTTGAGATCAACGAAATATTTATATTCCCATGAAAGAGAGGGGGAGAGCTAACAACATGCCATTTAAAAAATTTAGAAAAAGGATTTTGCTGCATTATTTTACTTATATTTTTCTTCTTTCAGCCTTCAGAGATGACTATGACTAGGTGCTACAACGATATTTATATTCTGTCCTCAGTATGTGTCTTGAATTTTCTTGGCTTCACCACAGAGCTCCCATGTACATCTGTGATCTAGCATAGGGTAGCATGACTTGGTCTAACAGAGCACTGAGGTCTTCCAGTACTATTGGAAACAGTCCACTTGCCTTGCCTTCCTTAATGCATCAAGATACAGAATCCAACAGGCCATCCCAGTGTGGGAAACATCACAGGATCTTAAACTGTCTCTTTCCTTAAGAGGCAAAAGAAAGCTCAAACCATACATGTCTCTCACACACACACTTCCACTCTCTGAATAGCAGCGCAAAATGTATCTACTACAAATTCCTCAAAGAAATCATAATACAAACAAATTTTTCTAGCACCACCTTTTTGATAGCTGGCCAGCTTGCTGACCACACCCCATACTAAGCCATCTTCATTTTATGTACAGATTTGAATTTGCAGGAGTAACCAGCCAGAAGAAGGGAATAACTGGGGCTAACAGACTAGGAAGTGTGAAATCTGTGTGCGTACCAAGGCTGATTTGGCTAAAGGCCTGTGACATTCTTTCTCTGCTCGTGGAGCTTACCAGCTTACAGGATATACATATGCATACAGAGCACAAGTGTTCCAGTCTCCAGAAAATGTTCCAGACAAAGACTTGCCAGAGACATTCCTGGGAAACCTGACAAACTTGCAAATTCCTTTGTAGTATCTCCAGTGTATGCATCCATTTAACAAAGGGAAAAAAAAAAAAAAAAAAAGGCAAAGTTAGTGCTGCTGCTGTGGATGGCTGAATCCCCCTGTTCGTTCTCCTGATAAAGTCATGCTTTCATTTCGACACTCTCTGCCTCAAAACTTCCCATTGGGAGTGATTTTGATAAGGCACAGTCCTGCCAAACATTCGATGATCGGGTGTAATCTTTCCCACAACATGAGTTCTAGCTGCTCAGCCTGGCCCTTTCAGTGACTGATCTGCAGATGTTGCTGCATGATAACAAATGCCTCTGCTCCTATCCTCTGTAGAGCCTCAGAGCAGAAGGAGTTCAATTCGAGCACCACAGAAACTACATTGACATTTTCGCTTCCTACAGCCTCTGCCGAGACTAGTTATATTACTGCTGATGCTACAAATCAGTAGTGTTAAAAGTAACTCCAGCTCCTGTGTGACCAGCCTTGGGAAAAGGAGGAGACAGCGCCCTGCAGCAGTGCAGGGTTGTGTGAAAGAAAAATGTCCCTTAGACTTCATCTCCTGGCTTCTTGCTCCTCTTCCTAGTTACAGAAAGATGCTTTTTTCCTCAACACTTCATTTTCTCTCCTCCATCAGGGAAAGGGTAAAACCCAATTAAATAGTTATATAAGGAAAATAAATCTGATCAAGACTCGGATAAAGTGGATTGAGTCAAAGGAAGGGACTAACATTGAAAAAAAACTGTGGTGGGGAAAATGTCCCCATCAAATTTCTGCAAATATTTGCTGCACCCTGAGTGTCGTTGTTTTTTTGGTTTTTTTTTGCAGTCATCGTGTTGTGCTGCTCAGGTCTAGAACTGAGAGAGCTGACACCCACTGGGACTGGCAACACTCTTTTGGCACACTGGCAGTTGGCTTTGTGGCATTTCTCTGCTGAGGACAAAGCCAAACAGGGACCACGCTGTAATTGAGAAGGTAACTGTGGAGTGGTGTGGGTTCAAATACTGTTGTAGCTGATGTTAAGCTGAAGCTCAGTACTTTGAGATTCCTGTGCATATAACTCCCACAAGGTCACTCTGGTGCACTGTAAACTGCCTGCTCCACTTCTTCCTCACTCCCTCTCCCTGCCCTAAGGTTTAGTAAACTCATCTGCTTCTTGTTAATTTCTACCTTCTGTCCAAACGGAAAACATAGAATGAGAAAAGTGCCCATTCTCCTATGGATCCGTCAGCATTTTTGCAAGAATCCTGGCTGCAAGATCTTGGGCACTGACTGGCTGCATAGCAGAGACTGAGGCAGCTCAGTATAGCCCTTGCCTGGGTGGTCTGATGTTATCCCTGTGATTTAACTCCCTGGCTCAAAGAATTGGAGCTATTCCTAATGATAGCTGGGTCCTGAAATCTCACACTCTCCCTCACAGAATGGGGCAGAGCTCCCACCAGGCTTCCCCTCCTCCTTCTGTTCTTCCTCCTCAAGGTAAAGCGGGCCAATTCAACACATTCTTGAGATCACAAGCATTAATAACTGCAAAGCAATATAGCCTGGTAGATATCAACCGCAGCCCCCCCACATCAGCCAGTGATAGGGACCTCACACAGATCCAGCATTGCAGTAGAAATATTTCATTTTTACCTTACAGCATATTTCGAAGAGAAGTAGCATGCTATTCACAAAGAAAAAACACATGTGCAGCCAGGATCCAGCCACCTGGCTCTGAATCTACACACATGCTGTGCAATTTAATGTCCTCCCTGTAGAAAGTCCCGCAATACAAGCACACGGACATATGTTATGCCAAGCACACATGAAATAGCAACTGTAGGATTAATGCCTGGTAAGGAATACAACAGAGAGAAAAGAAGTCTGGATTATTTTGGTCACAGCCTTCATCTATCCTTCAGGAAAGGCCAATGGCTAACAGTAGGTACCGAGGAAAAACATTTCTGGATAGCTGAACTACAAGGGAACGCAGTAGCCACTAAAGTCCCTGTATCACAAAACCAAGGTATGAAAGGCAATTAAGTACCTATACAATGAAAGCAGCTTACTGAACTACATCTTCAGGCTTCATTCCCCAGCTCGCCACTGATGTATCTGTCTTGATTCTCCAATAGTTCCGTTACTACCTTAGGCTCCTGCTAGGCAATGGGCACACCGAATGAGAAAATGTCAAGACAACTGAAAAACTAAGCACCCGTAACACACTGACAACATCAAAGGTGAACCATTACACTACAAATACTGACAAAGACATCATCACTCTGTAAAAAAAAAACTAGCAAGCATTTGCATGCCATAACTGTGGAAATAGCTAATTTCAGCTACTGATTTCCTCATAACTGTCTCTTATAAAGGAAATATTTAGTTTGACTACTGTAAGGCAATGCAGCAAAGAAAAAGACAAATATGGAAGCAGCAGCACAGCACATGTTCCTCAATATTAAAGACAGTCAGTTCAGAGCAATGGCCCAGCAAACTTGCTATCCTGCCTGACAAGTTTCACAAGATGGAAGAAGCTTTAGTTTCCATGCATCTAACTGAAACGTCTTATTGATAAGGAAAATTGTTACCTCTGTATGTTAAAAAACAGGGATCTGGCATTCACAAAATGCTCATCTTTCTGTACAAAGTAACTGTTAACCTTTCTGCCTTAATGGTATCCTGTTGCAGGAAGTCTCAGAAGGTAAGTATATTCTGTGACAATTATCCACTTTTATTATCAGTTTTTACTCTTATGTGTTCCTACTAAACTGAATATCCTCAGAAATGTGAGTAAAATCAACTTTATTTACCTCGTCATCCACTGCTCTGTACAATTCCTTCATACTTATCTCCTGCCTTAAAAAACTTGGTATTTCCACTTCCTCATTAAACATGCATTTTGCAGTTAATTGTTGTACTTTTTTATTTGTGAATCCCAGTTATTTTTCCTGAATTCACTTTAGGAATGGCAATCAGAACTGACAACAGGTTATCAAGGAAAGGCATGTAATTGATGCTCACATTACTACACACCATTTCCTGTCCTGTTCCTTAAACATACTGGTAATTTCTGTTTGTTTCCTTTACTACTTGACTTAGAACACCTTTCTCCAGTAAGCTTTCCCGTGACAAAACTCAATTTTTTCTTCCTTAAATGATTAATTTAATGCCTATTACTTTAAGTGATTAAAATTATTGCTGTCATGTTATCAGTTATGTGTACGCACTGAACTTCATCTGCTGCTGTGTCGCCCAGTTAATGCAGTTGTTAAATTTCTCTTACCTTTTCTCATAATAATCAACGAAAGAATACAGACATACTGACAAATTCCCAGTAGGAAGGCTCAAGTTTAAGTCTACAGCACACACATAACTTTACAGTAATTGAACATCTGGACACCTGCAGCCCACATTTTACTGAAGGTAACAAGAAGTTACCTCGTGTGATAAACATGAGCTGCACAAGCATGTGTTTACGTGGGTGAACACTATACAGTAGTTAATCTACTGTAAATTCACGCCCCATATTACCTTGCAATAACTTGGTTTTATATTCACTTTTTAGGTAATAATGTGCCAGTCGTGCATTCTGTATTCTGTGTGTTCAGTTATCCACTTGCTGTGCAGCAAACTGGCTGTTACTCTTTTGTTTGCTTTCTCTCTGCTCTCAACCTATAACAAAACCTTACCTCTCACCCTACAGATAGCTGACTTGCTTAACAGTCTTTGCTGAAAGCTCATAAAAAACTTTCAAAAAAAGTTTGAATAACAAGAACCAGTTCCACTAGATGCTATTTTTTCTCAGTTAAAAGAATTCCAATAGATCAAAACATGGGTTGGGTCTTTTGGGGATTTTTTTGATCTGAATTATGTTTATCTAGGTGAATTAAAACTATTTTTACTTCAATTTAATACATATCTTCTAGTGGAGCAAGACTTGTTGCTTTAATTTACAGGAAACTTTAGGTTCCTTATTACAAATAAGCACATTTGTTGTCTTTCTGTCTTCTAAAACAGCCTTAACACTGACCACACCTTTCAGTAGAAACTTTGTTACCTCACTGTTGTGTTTCTGCACTCCTAAATGTACACCTTCCAGCCACAGAAGTCTCATAAAGCATTTTTTGCCTATTTTTTCTATTAGGAACTTAACTTCATTACCTAGAAAGAAAATGTACCTCCTTTGTATCTGTTATAATGACAATACATAAAAGAAATTATTCCATTTTGTTAAATGCCGATATCCTCAAAAATGTGTTTCTGCAGACCTTGACTATATCTCTGCTGAATTAATAAATTAATCTATAAATAGTATATTTAAGGGAATCTGATTTTTTGTGGTATCCCCACATGTCTTCCTGGCCAACGACCACATCATCCACAAATCTGCTACCTAAGATACCTTCAAGATCTTTCCTTCTTGTGTCCCCTCCTAACTAATAAGCAAGAAGCAGCACACGTTGCAGCTAGTTCCTAATTACCACCCTGTTCACTGCTAATTAATATCTGCTGCCTAGCCAGTCAGAATGAATGTACTTTGAAGTCCACCCGATTTTAGCCCTGGACTGAAACACTCATGGGTCTTGTGCTTCTATGCACTTAACATTTTTTACATAACAGGTAAGAATGTACTATCTTCTAAGCTAAATTAGTTGAAACTTGGGGAATCTGGGCAGAGGCTTTCTCCTCCTTACTCATTTTTTTTATGACCTTTGGATCTCAGACACCTCCTTTTAGTATCCTACTTTGTCATGAACTGATGAGGCCAATGCTGGATCCTCAAAGGTACACATTTTCTATAGAGAACCCTGTGTTGCTTGCTCTGAAAGGTACTGAGTAGGTAACTAGAGAAACACCTTGTAATTTTTTGATAGGGTGGAGTACTATAGTCAAATGGCAAGTACTGCAAAAATCAGACAGTGTTTGAAAGATCCTCTATGGATAGAGGTAAACAACTCTCATCGTTCATGATAACCTCAGAATCAACTTTATTATTAGATTTTATGTAACCACAAAACCTTTATAATCTGTGGTTTTAAGTAAATAAAATGGAATAAAATTCATCAGAAGTAAAATGTAACATTCATCATTAACAGTTATACTGAACAATAAAGATTCTCCCTAGCAACTTCACTGTATTTATTACTTTGGAACGCTAAACATTTATTGTACATAACCTAACTTGAGACTGTCACATCCAGTGTGTCCTTAAGGCAATATCTTTCCTGCACTTACCATTAAAGACAGTTCAGAAGTTACCCAAACAGCTGCTCCTTTTCTAGTCTAAAATAGAATAATACTGCTCTTTCCTCTCTATTCATTTCTCTCATTCCTGCAACTGGGCAGTAAGGCATCATACAGTGATGCAGGGGATTAAGTAATGATTCTTAGGGGTTCTAGACCAGTATTTCTATTGCATATCAGTGTGAAGGCACTTTTGTTCTCTCCATGTTGCAAGCACAAAGATGCACAGATGAAATTTTATACAATATAATGAAAAATATTTTTCAAAAATACAAATTAATGAAAGGCAAAATGTTCTCACACACTTTGTTTGACAGTCTGCAAGGACTGAAAACTAACTTTGTACAAGGGAATGAAACCACATCATCAGTGAGACTCTACCTTACTACCATCTCCACCTCCTACATTACAAGAACTGTTCACTTTGAGTATCACCATGAAGTTCCCGTCTGGTGTTCCAGACACGAATGGAGAGGACTGACAAGACACAAAGCTGATGCAATCACAAAATCTTTTCTTAAGATGACAGGTTTTAAATATCTTTCTCAAAGCTCATCAGAACTTAAAGTCTTCCCTTTGAACACTGTCATTTCAGCAGCCAATTGGCCTAATAAATCAAACTGATTTAATACAGAGGATAGAATACAAGAGTGTAAGAGAAAACGTGAAACAGGTGCTTTGAGTATGGGTTGGCAACAATGAAGAACAGCAGGGACTGGAGAGGGACAGAGGTGAACTCCCAACCAGAATGGCAACGTCATTCCAAGAACAGCTGTTGAGGTTACATTCCTGGGAACGCTGGACACCCATGCTGGTACATGGAAAACAAAAGCAAATCTCATAAGAATGGGAATGGAAAACAAGCTTCCCGGCTGCTCTTGGACAGAGGTAATGCATTCAGAGTACCCACACTCCCAAGACACAGCTGGGCACAGAAGGAACCAAGGCACAGACAAAGTGTTCAAATCTCACAGAAGTTCCTGCCCTTGGAAAAGAAGCACTGTTCACAGCAATAGAGCCTTTTCAAAAGTCTCTTTCACAACCTCCTCCAAATCAATAATCCTAATCTTGTCACTAAACATAATTAAATCCAAATATCAAGTCCTTTTCACACCCATCAGGTACCTTCCAACAAGGTAGACTAACTCCAGGTTTCTGGAGTGGCTTTAAACAACTGTACTATTTTTATTACTTAGGTAAGTGATGTTATCTTCCAGGGGTCATCTTCATGTCAATTTATTTTAGAATGCTTTTACTTTAAGAGGACCTTTATATTTAAAGTGGCTTAAACAGAGGAGATAAAAGGGGGAAATAACAATTCAGAGTGTCCTGATTAGAAATGCATAGGAAAGTGGTGCCTTGTTTAACTACCTCACCCTCAGACAAGCTCTGTCTCTAACCTGCTCTCTTCTTTCAGTCCCTTACTTCTCCTGTACCAAAGCCACCATAAAGTTTCAGAACCCAGGGTCCCCAAACACTCCCATCCCAAGTCTTTCCCTCTTTCAACTCATACCATTTCCCTCCAGCTGTTTACTAAAGCCCCTCCCACGTGTTCCTTTCTCTCTTTTGCCCCTATCTTCCCCACTGCTGGTTCACAGCAAATACTCTTTGCCCAAATCTATAACCACAAAGGACTCACAAACAGCTTCACCAATACCTACCCTTCTGCAAATCACTTTCTAAACTGCCAGCGTACTCTGTAATGCCTGCACTTCTATTCACATAGTCCCCCTGCTTCACATCCACATCCATACCTACCAGCTCAATGCCAGGTATCCTGGTTCCAGATCCCTCAATAATGGCCCAGTCCTTGCCTGGTTCCTCCAGTTTTGCCTGTACAGGCACTTGCTGCCACACTATTATGCTTTTATTGTATGTTGGTACTTCTTGTCACCCTTTCATTGTCATGGCAGCCTTGTCTTCCCACAGAACTAAAACCCTTCATCCTTGTTGCACGACAGGCTTTAAAGGCTGGGCTGGATCAAAAAAATAATCAGAATGACTCTTACATGACAGAAAAGTAGAATGTGTCCAGGAAAAAAAAATAAAAAAAATCAACAAACAAACCCACAAGTAGCAGTTGTGTACTTTAGCTTTGTTCCTTTGGGCCTTGTAGTTACACCAGAGCCTTTTAAAACTTCATTGTTTCAGGTACGATTAAAATAATATTCTCAGCTTAGAAATTACTATGTGCCATAAATTCAGTACTGAAGAATCAGACTGCCTTAAAAGGAAAAACTGTCCTCAATGAAACCATCCAAGTTTTCATACTAAGCAAGCTTCAGATTTTATCTCTCCAAAGAGATTATCACAGATGCACAGCGTGGAGAACCACAGTAGAGAGCAGATGTGTAAAACTGAATGCATGCAGGCTCAGGAAAGAATTCATTGTCAGATAAAGCTCCAGATCTAAACTTTTCATTGACTTGTGAATCCCTTTCTACATGGTTCTTTTTCATGATGACAGAAGACCACTAAGACACAACCCAACCCACGTCTCTATATTTCATTACAGAAGCAAAGCTTGACAAACACTGTGTAGTCAAATTTAAAATATATCAAGGTCACTCAGAAAATGTACATTGTCTACTATAAGCCAAGGTCTTTATTGTCTGCTTGTCATGAGGAAGGGAACTGGCACCTTCATTCTCCTGTACGTTTCCCACCTCTTCTGTGGAAAGTATCTTGGGAGAATCCAGAAGTAAAAAGCAATGCAGACACATTCACGACAACCAACACATTTCCAGAGCTACCACTGTATTTCATAGCCATTTTCATACTTGAGTATACCTACACTGGTTGGCTGACTGGTGGCTAAACAGGTTTCAGCCTCCACTATCTACATTTACCAGAGTATGTTCCTTTGTCACCCTACACAGCTGTGCTCAGGACGCTACCTCACCCTTTCCATGTAAATCTTTGGGAATTCCTCTCTGGATTCCCCCTTATATACTTCCTAATTTTATTAGCAGTAACTAGCTATGATAGGAATACAGAAGTTTAAAAATTATCTACTAACAGCATCTAATAAATTATCTCATGGCAGCAGGAAGACAACTTGGGTTCTCTAGACCAATCCAAGAAATCACACCAGTTGGAGTCAAATGGGAAATGCCTGGTTTTAGGGAGAAATTCTATGCATTTATTTTTAAAAGTTCTTTTCTGAAAAGACTAAAACTAGATACATTTTAATTTTTCCTCAAACTTTTGTTTTAGATACTAACATTATCCAAGGAGGCAGTTTCTGTCATATATTTATCTTTCAACAAATCAGCATTTCTTGAATGAAAATATTTCACTATCATTTTTTTGAACATTTCTACTGACAAAGTTTAGCTTAAAAAAAAAGCTTCATTTTGCTTTCATTAAGAGACTGACAGCTCTGAATATTGCTGGACAAGTGGTATGTCCCCATACCACTCTAGGCTTTGAAAGATCAAATTCTCTAAGTAGGGCCAGTCTGCACAAGATCAAGGCACAGCATCACTGGTATATTCAGTGCTCATATTTTCTGCTGAGTCCATCAACAAGAAGATGTTTTGTTTATGTGACTTATCCTTTAAAGTTCAACACTAACAAATGCACCCCACCTTTGGAAAAAGACACATGGCCAGTCATTAATCAGATATCCTAAATGCAAACATATAACAACGAAATTGAAAGAAGCAAAAAGAAGCAAAGAGCAGCATCTATTGCAACAATAAAACACATCACAGAAAACTTAGCAAAATATCACTAAAACTAGTACTTCCAAGATCAAAATACCAGAGCAAAGATACTTAAACTCTTTAACCCTAGCAAGTAAAGAAAGGAAAAAAATTATTTCCAAGGCAAACTGCCTATCCTGGAGAACCTCCAGTTGACAGCTTAATTCACTGAGAAGTGTCCAACTTGAATATCTTTGATAAACACAACTACAGCCTATTATAAAGAAAAAAAAATTACTATATGCATAGCCATTTAGGACAGAAAAACTCAACAAGAAATATGAAACTAAGTGGAATTCTACCAGAAGCCAATGTAAATCTGATTTATATCATCATGTTTAGCAAAAGAATTATCATACCTTATGCTAGTAACTTCTTAATTATGTCTTAACAATGTTATTGGAATATAGAATTTAGATAGAACCCATTCTGCATACTTCCGTTCCCAGCAATACAATGACACATTGGAGGAATGAGGAAATAAATCATATGGAAAAATCAAATCTTTTTAGATTTGTGCTATTGTTTAAGACCACCAGCTAAGGATTTGGGTTTTTAACATATTGTCTAATCCTCTGCCTAGTCTTGCCTTTTTCTACAAAAGGACTTCAGCAACATTCTTGTCACCCCACAGAAAAATCAAAATTCTGGTCACTGTAAACACTTCAAAATAACACTTCAAATCAATTTTCATGAGATTTGCTCCATCCAGCATGTTTCAGCACATCCCAGTGCTGATACAGAAGCCTGTGACGGACTTTTCTGTTGTCACGGGGGTTCTGGCTTTACTGCTGAAATACCTGCTGTGTAAGGAGACTGATGTGGCTTGGTGAGGAATATTGACAGACTGCTTGCTTTTCTGCCAGCTGCTGCAGTTCTGCTGCTGCCATACTGAGGCTGTAACCTTTGTCCTGGGAAGAAGGATCTTCTGCATCTTTGTGCATACTGGCTGAGCCCACATGCTGCCCACTTGGACCACGATGGCACAAACCTATCAAAGAAACATTTGGACATGCTTAGTGACCAGTTTGTCAGACTCTCTCAGCCTGCTGATCCCATAGACACAAAAGAAGGTATGATACTTTCTGTTGATTATAGGGAGAATAAAACCACCTATTCTGCATGAGCATTTCCTCTATGAGCTTTTGCCAATTCTAAACTTGTATTCTCTATCATAATGTATCTAATGGCACTCAATTCCAGAGAATATTGGCTGCTGTTACCTAAGTTAAATCTACAATGTTTCTTCCTTAAAAAGAAATGTATCTCTTTAAACAAGCTAATCAGTTGGGGAAGTAAGATTTATTTTAATGCTAGAAAGGTTGTCAATATATACATAGCAATCCTAGTGAACATGTGCTGACCCTGCCACACAACCTAAAGCAAATGTATGCCATCATCAAAAAAAAAATAAGACACATGTATATTATCAGGACCACAGCTGTTAGCCTGTGTGTGGTTCCCAAAACTTTCCTAATAGATTACAGTCTGCATCCATAAATTACCAGTTTCTTCTATCCTTCAGACTCCTTACACTCTCAAGTTGCATTGTTCAACTGTGTTCTACCACAGAAAGATAAATGGGGAGTCTCTAAATCATTTTTTAAGATACTCCTGGATATGGCAGTGCTGAAATGTCCCAGAAAATAAGATGCAGTGATGATTCATTCAGAATTTTTTTTTGGATGTCTCTTACATCTTTAAGTATTCAACAATTATGAGGTTTCATTAAAGGATTTCTCTGCATGATAAACACAAACTAAGAACAGCACATAGACTGAGACAGGCCTTCTGCTAACCAAAACTACATTAAATCACTAATGATAAACAAGAGATCAGTGAAATAAACAAGTGAAAATACACAATACTTCATTTCTCAGCTCTTTTCAAACAAGTTCAAAGGCTGAGTTCAGAGTTTGAGGCGGCTTTCAAGAGGTCTACTGCTCTTTACAAATACGTGAAAGGAGGCTTGTCAGGACCAGCTCCTGTCCCCCCCCCCAGACCTGCTCAGTCAGAGAGGGAAGGGTCCTTTCATGTCTGTGGGCAAATTGGAGACTGACAAATCTCCCAGAGTAAATTCAAACTGTTTATTTTGAGCACAGCCAAAACAACAAATCAGTATTTATTTTGGGCATGGCCAAAATAACAAATCAATATTTTGGGCAAGGCCAAAATATCAAATCAAATACTTGGGTGCACTCTAAGTTGCAGCTCCCCAGAAGCTGCAAAAGCAGATCCTAATCTGTTCACATCCCAATCTGATACCCTCAAGGCAGCTGGACAAAACAACACAACTCAGATGCAATCCGATATACAGTAGCATCATGGAAAAAAAAAGAAAGAAAAGAAGAGAGAGAGGAATAAGAGTAGCGGGGGGAAGAGGAAAACAGTCACAACTCCATGGGCTTCTGGAAAATATGGTACTCAGGAGCAAGTGGTCCTGTGATTCTTCTGCAGCACACTTTCAGTCAGGTTCCATGGGATGATGAGCACATGGCACCTGCCTTCTTGGCGGGCTTCTAGAAATAATAGAACAAGTCCATGTCCCCTCCACCAGCGTGAGGGGTGGGGTCTTGCTGCAAAAGTTCTCGAATTAGCACGTGTAGAAACTTATTTGGGAAGGTTCTGGAATTGGGGCTGGGGCTCCAGGTTCAACAGACCCTTGCCAGAATAACCTGTGCATGAGCCCTTTTGGTCTGTATGTGCAGTCAGGTGTGGGGGAGGGGCACAGCACCTGCTGCTGCATCACCTCCTCGGCAGAGGCACAGTGAGCCCAGCAGGAGCCACAGCACTCAAGATGATGTTAAAGACAACAATACAAGTAGAGTCAGACGATGTTTAAGACAATACAAGTAGTATCAGTTGATGTTTAAAACAACAACAGAAGTAGAGTCAGTCTGTACAAGGCTGTGGTGAGGTGGATGCTGGTCTCTTCTCCCAAGTAACAAGTGACAGGACAAGAAGAAATGGCCTCAAGTTGCTCCAGGAGAGGTTTAGATTGCAAATTAGGAAAAATTTCTTCACTGAAAGGGTTGTCAAGCACTGGAACAGGCTGCCCAGGGAAGCAGTGGAGTCACCATACCTTGAGCTACTTAAAAGATGTGTAGAGAGGGCACTTAGGGACATGGTTTAGTGGTAGACTTGGTAGTGTATGGTTAAGGGCTGGACTTGATGATCTTAAGGATCTTTTCCTATCTAAATGATTCTGTGATGCCCTATCTAAGTGATGCCCTGGTTCTTCTGCTCAAGAGAAGGGCATCTTTAACAAACAGAGGCTGCTTCCTGCACTCCTCCTCTCCACCAGAAATTTAGCACCATTCAACAAGACTCATAACTCTGGAAAGGCAAAATTTCTACCTACTCACAGAACAGAGATTACACAATCTCTTTACTGAATTAGCAGGTTATTATGCATCCCAGGACACTCACCTACTTTTGCAGAAGTTGGTCGGAAAAATCTTTGGCTGTAGATCTGAGCAGCTCTCGGAAAAGATGAGAATGAGCCAATGGTGCAGCTGCTGGAATGACAACGATGTAACCCTGCAAGGCTAGAAGCCTCACTGGACACTGAGTTTGTGAAGACAGAAGAGCCACCAGGAGCTGTGCTCAGCAAGGATGGTAGTAGGGATCGGGGCTGAATTAGCCTAGAATCAACTGGAGGAGCTGGTAATGAATTGTGATGAGGCACCTGTGAATCTTCAGAGGCTGCAGGCTGAGATGGTACCCAGGAACTGGTATTTCTCTGGAATGTGGCACCAGAAACAGAGGAAGAAGCACTAGGACAGCCACACCAAGGTAATTTCACTTCAGGATTTAAGTAGGAGGTGGGTCCTTCTGGAACTACACAAAGATAAATGAGCCCACTACATGAGAAAAAGATGCTTCTTAGGTCCTTCAAACAGTATCAACACACAGAAGATGCCTCTACTCAGACACACAGAAGCCAAAATTACCTCATCTACCAGCAAAGACAAGAAGAGAATTGACACGATGGAAATTGTCTTTCAAAAGCTTGCCCCCACAGAAGAGGGGAGGAGATCATACTGCTCACTCTATAGTATCTTCTCTTGGGTTTAAAAGGAAAACCTGTATAATCTCCCCCGAAACTGGGCATTTGAATCTCTCGGTTTGAACCCGAAAATTCCAACCTCTGTTTAAACCAGTATTAAAAACAGAATATAGATAGATTACTTTTTTAACTGATGATTATTTAAACCAGTTCACTTACAGGATGATTGAACTTCTTTGGGTTTGCAGCCTTTTAATACTTCTGCAGGCAGATCTGCAACTAAAGTTCTGGGCTGATCACCTTTTCTTTTTCTCACCACCTCAGGATGCTCTGTAACAAAATAAATGAACAATGCAAACTGTGATATCATTAGAACAGGACTGCAGAATTTAAACCTTGTTACAATCGACTTTCTTGCTATAGTTTACTGTAGACTATGCAACTCTATTGATCACAATTGTGCTGTCATGTACAGTACCATGGACTACTGGATATGTGTGGCTGGCCCTGCATTTCCTTCCATGGAACACCTAATTAGGCTCAAGTATACAGACTGTCTTGCAATGAGTACACTGACTGCAGGCAGCACAATTTATCAAGCCTTGATTATTCTAATCCCTCACTTTGATTTCAGGATTCTCTGTTCACTTCAAATTTCAGTGTTTTCAGTCTCCACATTTTCATTTCAGTCATATCTAGTTCCTTATATATAGTAGTCCAGATTCATCCCATTCCACTTCAGGCAAAGAAGGTAGGAGTGCAGTTACTCTCATCTTCACATATAGACTCAGGGGTTTTTTGTTTGTTTGTTTTTTATAAAAAAAAAAAAAAAAAAAAAGGATATGCAACTTCAAAAAACCTGAGTAACATCTTTGAGGGGTTGCTCTCTTTCCAAACAGGGTTTATCTGAGCAACAGCATCTGCCTGCAAAACCTACCTCCAGGCTGTTTCTCTGACTGGTTACTGGTGTTGCTGGGTTTTGTGCTTGTGGACTTTGCTCCTAGGAAGACATTTGCTGACTTGGTTTTTTGTGTGTAAAATGTCAGCACTTCCTCCAGGTCACTTTCACTACAATAAGGGGAGAAGAACAGACGTTAACTGAGGATTCTAAGCTTTTCTGCCTTCATGTAACAATCCAAGATAAGAAACAATAAAGAAACTGAAGACAGGGGTGGGGAAGAAAGATAAGGCCAGACAAGCTAATGATTTGCTTAGTTCTGCAGGGTAAGAGCAGAAGGAAGGGAACATGTCTTGGTTAAACCTGAGATTCCCGCTGAAATGCCAGTTTCTCATGCAGTAGAAAATTCAAGACATTCAAGAGTGTTCCCAGAATAAATAAAGAGCAAGTGAAAAATTCAAACACATTTTTTTGGAGATCAGCTCAACAAAAGAGATCCAGTTCAGAGCTAAATTTCTGAATCTTCTCCAGGTGCTCTCTAGAACAAGCAGCTATCATGTTCACGACAGAACTCAGCTCAGCCTCTGTTTCACAGTCCTTGTTAAGTAGTTTCAATCCAGTAGTGTGGGCAGAAGAGGAAAGAGGGAGGAAGAGCTTGTTAATGAGCCAAAACTGCAGGACAAATTCTGTTAATCTCACAGAACTTGCATAAATTTCTTGTTTTCTTTATAAGCAGAGAATTTAACTGCCCCAATGTCCTAAGCTTCTGTCAGCCTCAAACGGATATCAGTTACTTGGCCATTCAAATTAGAGCTTGTGCAAGCTGTAATTCTAATTATTTTTATATCTAATGTGTTTCTTTTTGCTTTATAGTGTTGCCTCAGCATCAGTGAGTACACATATGGCAAAGCAAAGACCAAAAGCAAATGTATAATGCCAGTAACACTACAAGAAAATGTAACACAGGACTACAAATTCCCATGGCAGTAGTAATAATCCTTCAAAATATCCTCTGCGTATCACAGTCATACTAGTCTTTGCTGGCCTGAGCTTTGGTAAAAGCAATGTCTAAAGCTGATCCCATTGGAGTTCAGACCTTCAGGGCATGTTGCAAGGTTCACCTTTTCTCCCAAACCAATGAGAACAGAGGTGAAGAGGAAATCAAAGCACTGAAAGTTGTTTCTGGAAAGGTGTCTTAAGCTTTTAAGTGAACTTATCAGCAAAAGTATACTTCAATATTGCACTGAGGAAGTTCAGAAGTAATGGTTGTAGCACGTGTATAACTAAACACAACGCCATCTATGTGATACTACAGAATCAATGAGAATCTCATTTTATTAAGTGGCATCATTTATAACTCATGTTCTCCGGTGCTGCAGTCACTGTATTGCAGACAAACAATCAATGTACAACCTATCCCCTTTGCTCGGCTCCAAATGACTACCTCACTGAGTTAAGCTTTAAGCACAGCTCAAAGCAGTGTCAGATATCACAGTTTTCAAACACAGTCAATACTTCCTAAGAAGCGGAAAGATCAGCACTAGGAATTGTCTGATAGTTGGCAAACTGGCTTTTTCTGTTCTTTGTCACACAGACAGATTTATCCAGCAAAATCTCCAGCGCTAGACTAGAGCATACATCAGGGCATGGCATTGTAGCAAATAATATGGAAACAGAAGACTATGTAGTTCTGCCCCAAACAGCCATCTCTTAGCATTTCTGGCAAAAGGTAAAGTGACCTGCCCTAGGAGGCAACAGTCTTTTTAGTGGCCAGAGATGTCAAAGAACCAGAAGCACACTGTGAAACAACATAATCTGTTTCTAGTGACAGGAGTAGATGCTATAATATACGGCAGTGAGACATCCTGAGTATCATTCTTTTACAGAACTCTACCTGAAAAGCAGCGAGACTTTTCTTGGAGCCTGTAAATCTGTTGCACTAATAACTTCAATTATATCAGCAAAATGTAAAATTCATTGATGCCACATTTTCATGAAAAAGAAGTGAGACTGTGAAGCTTTCTGAACTTAATTAAGAAGCCTCAGTTATCACCCACTTCTTATCAGCCACTACAAGTGCTATCCAGAGAAAAAGAAAGATCAATTTTGTAACTGATCATGAAAAAGAAGCAGTGACTGTCAACCTACCCTTCATTCCTACTAGGGAAGACAGAAGTGCATTAAAAAGGCAGATCAACTCTCCCTGTTCAGATATTGACAGGAGTTCCTGCCCATACAGGCATGTCCTATATGGGCCAAATAAAGGAGTCAGAAGGAATGAGGTTTTGTGCTCAAGAATCAGAGACTTTGAGGACATAATTCTGGTTTACTGAATAATTTCAGACCTCTCCATAGTCAGATAGCGACATCACCATTGTTTTTCATAAAATGCTACAGGTCATAAAGAGTATTTACATGTTTTCAAAATACATTTCCTACCAGACTCGTGGAAGTCTAAGGCAGATAAAGTCAAGAGCATGCACAGCTAGAAAATGCTGGTTTTATTATTGTGGAAGTAACAGCTTGCACTGGACTGCCTTAACAAGCCAAATAGGAAACGAGGATGAAGACAGAGTCTAACTCCTTTCCTTTCTCATCACAGAAAGGCCAGACCAGGAGAGGTCCTGAAGAGAGTCAGCAAGCATGAGATTTGTTACTGAGAGTAGAAACTTGAGAGCCAGAGACACAAACACTGTTCAACCACAGCAGATCAAAGCCATCTGAGCATCAGCTCTAGGTTCATTTTCCTTCCAAAGAACTGCCACATTTGCTCCAGCACACAGGAAAGGAGACCATTAGCTCACCAGCATAAGCTTGAAATTTACACAGACCAAGGCAATCACTGCTGTCCTTTGGGAATCTACTTAATGGTCAAAACATCTATTGTACGTCCTTTTTCTGTGCACCAGATGCTGATTCTACAAGTGTTTGGTGGCTGAAAAGGAGGGAGAAAAAAAGAAGACAAATTCTCTGTTCCCCAGCAACAGCAGGAGCAGGTGCTACAGCCAATAAAGGTATCTAGAGGCTTTAGATCAATCAGGTCATCTTTAGAACAATACCATCACCTACATGGCTGGAAAATCCTTTTTCAAAGGGAATAAAATCCATTCCTACCTCGCTCTGGTAATAAAGTTCTGAAAACCTTCAGGATTCACTCCCTCCTCCTCCTCTTCCTGTTTTTTTTCTGATCGCTTCTGAACCATCCGCTCTGTTTCCTGTTAATAAGCAGTATCAGTGAGTGTGCCTATGCGGTTATTTTATGTTCCATGGCATAGCTACAGCTCAGAGAAGACAAAAAAAACCAATGCCATGGGGTTCATTAAAAAAGAATGTTAATTCCAAAGAGCTAAATTATTTTGCTATGTGCAACAAAATGGATAAATACAGAGAGCCCCAGAGACAGCATGCTGAGCACATACTACACTCCTCTCATTCCTCCACTTGACATAAAACTTATTAGAACTGATTTGATGAGAAGAGGTCAAGTCTTCACAAATACACACTGCTACTTCAAATACACTCTTTGCTGGGATGTAAGTAAGCTGGGCAGGAGGGGAATCATTCTTCGTTTCCTGAGACCACTTTCTACTTTTGCTGTTTCAGTCAGAGTTCCTCAAAATAGCTTTTATTTGAGCATCTGTCCCAAAAGAAGATACTCAGGAACAACAGAGGACCAAAATATAAAATTAGGTTAAAGAAACTCAGTCAGTGAGGTCTGTTGGGGGCATCCACATTACCTTCTGGAAACTAGGACTTCTCCTCTTGAGTTAATTTATCTTGCCATGCAGCAAATTGCCAAGGGCTTATTTACATACCAAAAAATACAATATACTGCTTTAGCAAAAACAAAGGAAGCAAAACAGTAAAGCATGGGGCAAATATGCATTTATACACTAAAATATACTGGAATGAGAGATGGTAAACCTTTATGTAAGGAAGGGAGCAAGCTCTCAGATATAAATTATCTGTTTTACACCAGTAGACTCTGATGACACTAAAGGTTGTATTGGCACAAACATTTTTACTAAATTAAAAAAAACCAAACAAACAAAACAAAACCCAAAAAAACATTACAGGCTTGTCTGAAATATTAATACCAGCATACAAGCTTTATCTGACCAGACTTGACCTCCGCTTCATTGCTTCCTACCAGTACTCTGAGAGCATTCCCAGGACAAAAGGGTCAGATGCGTCTTTTGAAAGATAATTCAAGGGGAAGAAAAAAAAGCTACTCTGGGACGTGCTTCTAGCATTCACTATTCAAGTAAAAGTCTGGAGGATATGTGATCTGTTTTACTTATTTGCTGGAGGTAGTATGGGGTTTTTTCTGTGTTATTACGGAAGATACATAATGGGTAGTAGGAGTTCTCTACTAGATCTGAAGTTACAAGTCAGTGAAAGAAGTCTGTGTGTTAGAATCAGACATCAAAAAAGCTCATAGCCTAACAGTCTCTCAATGGCTTAGACGTGTATGTCCTAAAACCTCAAGAGATCTGTTCTCACTTGTTTTAAATGAGAAAATATATTTATGCACCGATTTATTACCAGTTACACAGCTTTACTTTGTGAATTTACTCAAGAGTTAGCAGAAAATCCTGATGTTTGAATACAATTTGAGTGGAAATTATATTCAAAGCAGCTGCATTCTTCACTCACCACAGAGCCACCCGAGTGTTTTGTGGTTACTCCTAAAGCAGTAATTCAGTGAGCATTAAGCATACAAGGCACTCCTTGGAACAGATTTGGTTCAATACCAACCTTGCTTTGACAGATCAAGTTACCAGATGTCAGTTCTGACAAGGGAATATAAGCGAACATCCTCTGCAAACAAGTAGGAGCTTGGAGGCTTGTGTGCACAGCAGCCTCTGGAAACAAAATTTAAACTACCCTTGTTCTAATACTAAAGAAATGCTGGGGGCAAAGGAAAAGGGAAGCTGTTCTTGCAAAACAAGGATTAGCATGAAACCACTATGCTAATAACAGCGTCTTCTACATCTAAAGAGGTGAAAATTATTTAAATCAGGACCTACTTTTCTTTAACACTGAGCATGCAGAGTCCCATACTGCAGATAGGTAGCAGTCCCTCAATATACTAAACAAGCAGTAAAACACATATTTCATACTGTTCTATATAAAAAAGAATCTCTAAAGAAGCATCATAAAAATAGGGAGAAATGGAAGAGGCATTGCAAAACAGTAAAATCAAAGACAAGCCAAAGGAAAACTGCCAGTTAAATTCACTTCATTTCAACACTTTTTACTTTTATGCATATGATTACCAGACAGCATATAAAATGCAGTAATGCTGTCGTCTACCTGACAATTCGAACAAACTGCCATTACTGGATCCACAACTGTAAACAGACTGTTGGGTTTGCCTGTCAAGGGTTCTGGTAGCAGGGCTACAGGGGTGGCTGCTGCTGGAGGCTGCTGGCTCTGGGGCAGACCAGAGCCAAGGCCAAGCCAATCAGCAATGGTGGCAACACCTCTGATAACATATTTAAGAAGAGGGAAAAAACGGTGAGATGGCAGCAGCAGAGGGAGGTGGGAGGTGCATGGAGAGACATGGGCCTCTCCTCCTGGTAGTGTCCAGGCTGCCAGGGGACACTAAACTGCTCATGCACTTTGGTGGAGAGAGAGAAAGAGAGAGACAGAGTGGTGAGATGCAAGCAAAATAGTCCTGCAGACACCAGATGCAAGAGGAACAACTATGCAGACACTAGAAGCGAGGAAAAAAAGCACTGCACCTGTGTCAGTCAAGAAGGAAGGGGAGGAAGTGCTCCAGATGCCCAAGCAGAGATTCCCTGCAGCCCATGGAGGAGACTGGTTGAGCAGGCTCTCCTCCTGCAGCCCATGAGGAGTGCTGGTGGAAACCCACCCTCAGCACAAGTGGGACCTTGTGCTGGAGCAAGTTGTGGAGTTCTGCAGCCCACAGGAACAACTCAGGTTGGAGTTCATGGAGGACTACTGTCTCCCATGGGAGGGACCCCGCTCTGAAGCAGGGGAAGAGAGCAAGGATTCATCCCCGTAAGGAGGAAAGTGTGGCAGAGACATGTGATGAACTGATTCGGATGTAGAGAATATAGGGAATAAAAGTCAAGTCTAGGAAGAAGGGAGGTCTGAGAGAAAAGTGTTCTTCTGGGGATTTGGTTTCGGTTTTCAGTATCTTCCTTTAGTTTCATTAGCAAAAAATTAGATTGATTTTTTTCCCAAGTTGAGTCTGTTTTGCCTACAACAGTAATCCAGTGCTCAAAACCACAACACAGACCGTGTAAATTACAGAACATAGCCTTTAAAACAGCCTTCTGTCTTGTATATGACAGCAGCCAGCAGAAGAAGAGAAGAGAAACCAAGAACTACCAAAAGAAGAATCAAGAAAGAAAGATCTACCTTGTTATAACAGACGATGAACTCACCCAGCTGGTGAGCCAGGATACGAAGACGATCATTTAGTCCTAACTGATGGCTTGGGAGCATCATCCTCAAGGACTGCTGAAGATTGCTGGCAGCTCGCTTCAAAAAGCGTACTACAAGCTCCTGCAAGCAAGAGAGATGAAGTTAATAATGGACCAGCTGCAAGATCGGGGAGAACAGAGGTGTTACAGCAGCTAATGACTGGTAAGAATTAAACACACTGTCCTGAGAAAATGAGCTTAAAACTGTCAGGCAAAAGCATTCTGCAATGTTCATTTTTAACGTAGCCCTACAAATTCAAGGTGGAGGGAGAAAGACGATGGTGTGCCTTGCCTGACATGGGTCAGAACTGGCAACACTTGAGTGTTTGTCTGAAGAGCACAGCAGATGAAGAAAACAGAAAAACAAGCAGCAAAAAGTAGGAACAACCTGTAAAGTCCAATACCTTAGGAGAATATTTCCAAAATTACCTGCAACGTGCTAAAGAAAGCCTGCGATGAAGCAACCCGATGCAAAACCCTCTCAGCCCTATCACAGGGAAAGGGATCCTGGTCAGATATCTCTAGTACAGTGATGTAGCCCCATTTCATAACCTTTCATATATGTATACCACTGCCACAGCCTTTTCACAGCAACAGATGACTGCATCTAGAGCCATGTAATTCCAGCCTTCCACCATATCTGTTTGACCTCTGGTAGGGGAATCATATGGCAAGGCAGATCCTAAGGCAAGATGCATCCTGTGGGTGTTTTGAATCCTTTCTGTCTTCCCTCTGGATATGCTTTTGGTTAGGAGCTCTGCTAATGCATAAATGAGCAGCCTCACAGCCAAACTATTGGATTTCACAGCTCGCCTCTCACTGCTATTACTCCAGGCTGGTTTGATCTGTTATTTTAAACATTATTTTTCACAGTACAGCAGACAAAGTGACTCTCAAAATGTCAGGTTTAATTTCCACTTGGAAAGAGCAGGGGTAACATTTTCCACTGAGTCGACTGATGGTTCTTGACACACAATTTTATCTCTGAACTGTGCTGGCTGATTCCCTGCAACACAAATTCAGTAAGAATACATTTGGATTTGCAGAAAGCTCTAGAGCCTACCATTCAAAGCTCTTTTAGGAAGGTTTGTGAGATCTGGGCTTGTTGCACTGATAAAATGTATACACATCAAATACAGGGCCTTAAAATACTGCCTAGAAAGATTCATCACGTGGTTTTTTTAAAAAAAAAAACAAAAACAAAACCAACACATATGCAAGAAAGTAACTTTCTCTTCTCAGTGGCTTTTACTTTTTTTTCCCCTCTATATAGGATGCAAGGAAGACTCCTAAGCACAGATGCCTGCGAAGAGTGAAACAGTTCATGGGAAACAAAGCTTAACCGGGTACCTGCTCTATCTGAGTAGATGTATATTTTGTTTTATGCGGTAGAAACTAAATACTGCGAAGTAATCTTAAGGAATCTTGAGAGAAGAATTCAAAAGCAGGTAAGCTCAGACATCAGTGAAGGAGAACTGGTGAAAGATCTGAGCAGCTTAAATGTCAACCATGCTCTAGCCATTAAGAGCTGTCTACTCTATCGCTGCTTAGCTATCAGTCAGCAGTCCTACCTTGTCTATATATTAAAATACAACACTGGCAGCTAGACAGACAATTGATATCAAAACTCTAAAGGCAGATTTCAACTTGGTTTTTCAGTCTGGTCAATATAAAGATTCTTACCATTTGCTCATCCTCCTTCGCGGTCCAGGCAGGATTCCGGATCTGGACACTAGCCTCCTTCATCAGTCGCAACTGAACGTGCTGTAGATAAGCAGAGAAAGCCCTTCGAGCTTGCACTTTGCTGTGGACCAAGAGAATCAGTCAGCTATCTTCAGAACGGTAATGGGAAGAGTTACAGCTTGTGGACCTAGGTACAGTCAGCAAGGACCTCCCAGGCACACAAATGTTGATGCTTTAGGGAGAAAGGACCCCATGACCTCACCAGTACTTTCAAGGAGACCTTCACCAAGATGGGGGAGGTATTGCATGAGATACAAAAGACAGCAGATGCTCTCTAAGTTCTAAGATAATCTCTACAAATGGAAGGCGATCCTTGACTTTTCACAGTCTTAGCTGCTCTCCTCCAAAAGCCAATAACATGAACATCAGCAAAACTGTGTATTTTTAAACCAAATTCAAGGCTCTCTTGGGCCTCTCTCTTCACAAGTATTTTGAATACCACAACAACAGACCATAAAATAAACAAAGGGCCTAGTACTGGTGCCAGAGTTATAACAAAGGCCCTGGAATTCCCGTTGGAAATGGAAAAATTAAATCTGTGAAAGTGAGCTCTTCCCCTGCTGTCCAAAACACAAGCCAAATTTCATTGAGCAAGGCACCACTAAAGAATGAAGGAACATCAGCAAACTCTGCTGTGCAGCTGGTAGAACATGTCGGGAAGCTGTGAGCATGAACTGAGGAGAGGACTGGGGTAGGATTGGGAGGGACACGTTACTTCTCATTCCCCCAATGGTAGTCACTTTAGGATACGCATCTGCTATGAGAGAAATTGCCGAAAGCCTTGCCTAATTCTGTTCATTTTTGTCTTGGACTAAACCCTCTTCTCCATCATCCTGCTCTCCCCCTCTCCACTCATCCTCAATCTTCCCCGTAGTTGTTACAAGTTGTCCTTGAATTACTAGGCATGACTTCTCCTTTCTTTTTCATAAGGATGTAGAAGTAGATGGGCTTAAGTGTCAGTGACAGATTCCCCTTCTATTACAGGCAATGTCCTAATCATTTCTATAAAATTATCAAGTTTCATCTTAAAACAAAACTAGAGTTTTCAACTCATTAATTTCCTGGAATGTTATTCCAGAATTTACCATTCCAGTAATTAGGAACCCAGTCTACCTTCACTCATGAGCAGTTTATATCTGCTTTTTCTTTCTCCAGCATTGTCCTGTATTTTAAATAATTTCATTCCTGATGGGTCTCCTACATTGAATGTATTTATTAACAAATACATCCTTTCTTAGGTGTCATTTTATTTGTGTGAACTATCCACATCTTTCAGTGCCTTCTATCAAAGCACCCACACTGGTGACAAGATGAGACTAGCAGCTCATCTCCAACTGTTACAGGCACAACTTACCCTCTACGAACATGGGTGATAGCAAGCGTACACAATATTGCACAAGAAGTCTCAGAATTATCTTAAGCGATAAAACCTAGGCCATTTGGTGTTTTCACGCATGCATGAGCTAGAGCTTCACAAACCTCCTGTGATCAACAAGTATGCAAGATATTTCTCCTTATAATTAATTTCCAGTTGATGAACACCCAGTTGATAGAATTTCTGCTGTAAATCATTAGTTCTTAAAAGCATGCCTTTGCACTTTGTGGTACTGAATTTCATCCTAGTTATATTATTCCCGTCTGCAAGTTCATCCAGTTCTTCTCATATTTATTCCACTACTTCTCTCATGGCAATAACTCCCAAATATTTTCCATCAGAAAACTCCATTAGCACATTTAGACATTTTGTGTCATTCTTGAATTGATTACTAAAATCAGCCTCAGTCTGATTCCTGAGGAACCTCATAATTTTTTCCTCTACTTTTTCTCTGCTCCTTCAATATATTTGCAGATACTCATATGGTCCCCATGACTCCATGTACACAATTCCCTGAAATGCCGTTAAGAACTCAACCCAGAGATTTACTCCTCCTGTTTTATGTCTGTAAATTTCATTAACACTTCCATAGTGTTACATGGAAACCATACGACATAGAAGCACTTATAGAGATCAATGTATCAATTTAGATAAGAATTGAAGTTAAATAGAACACATTGAAAATACCCACAAATCTGCTTAATCATGAGTTTTTGATGCTTTGGAAGAGCATGCCAGGCCCAAAGAAGGCCTAAGCAAATGAGTTCACAAGAGTCTCAAAATAACATCCCCTGTGGATAGCTGTACCAATATCACAGTAACTAAAACATGATAAAAATATCTGGTTACAATTCCTGTCTTATGAGGAACTCTAGAATGCACAGCAGGCCTTGTAACACTTCTGAGCTCTGTACGCTGCTTGTCCCCACATCTACCTTTTCTCCTCACATGCAGAACATCAGGGAAACACTCCAAATCCTTACTAAGAACTAATGCTTCATACATCAGGCCACCATATATCAGAAAAGGCTTTCCCCTGAGGGCTCTCTAGGGCTGCCAGGTTTGTTTTAGGTGTAACTCAATCATCTCATGATGGGGAGTTCAATATTTGTGGTGGAAGGAATTAAGAAATCCCCATTATCAACATCAGCACAGCAATACAATATTCACCTGCATTTGATACTTCTGTGACTACAAAACAGGAAACTGAAGGTCCTTGTATAACACTACCTCTCCTACAGCATGTGGTATATTGAAACACAAGGCCTCCAATGCGGGAACAAGTAAATCCCTTTTATTTTTACTTCCCTGGGAAAGGCACAACTGGAGAAATATGTTTCATTTGACTGTCACCTCTTCACCACTAACACTCAGTGTGTGGAAGGCAGAGAATCTGCCTCATCAGGCTGACTAAAGGAGAGAGAGAAGGCCTACCACTTACAAAACTTGACTGAAAGAGGCCTGGTTTCTTTTAGATTAGAATTTCATTACTTCACCTCCTCTGCCTGTTGACCCTACAAGCAGAGCTTTCATCAATGACAGATCAGATGGGGCTAAGCCCAGCACAGTTCTGGAACATGAGGTCATCACAAGCCTTTACACAATTCTGTGGGGAATCCCAATAGCACTGGGTGCTGAGCAAAATTCTGCCAGGAACATCAGACAGAGCTCACATTCCTGCCAGGAGTCAGTTCTATATATAGATGACAGAACTGTTATGTTCATCCTCAAAAGAGCTTTCAGAATCTTCCACAGCAAATGTCCTCATCACAAGAAGACAACAGAAAAATCCCCAAATCCATTTCATAATCCATAAAACCTCTCCAAAACTAAATGAAGAAAGCAACAATAATTATTTTCTCTACCTTTGGACATTTTTAACAGAAAACGTAATACTGCTTCTTATTTAGAAGATGTAAAATCATCCTACACAGATATCTATAATGACTTTCTTTTTTGCTCTTTCTTTCCATTTGCAAATAGACAGATCTACTACCCACATTTAAGGAGAGGACAATGCTTCTAAACATCTAGTAGGATGCTGCTTGGTGTTATTCTATACATTCTCCTCCAGTACTTCTTTTTTCCAAGCAACAGAGCCATGGATCAGAATGAATTCTGCTCCACACTGTCATATTTAACAGCAGGCAATGAGATGCTTCAGTAATTTGTCTCTCCTATCTTACTCTCTGGAGGTGATATCCTTGACCAGAGATCAAAATTTATGAACAACACTAAAGACAAAAATGAGAAAACCAATCTTATGGAGAGACAACACTGATATATTCATGCCCAGCCTTTCCTGGATAGTTTAACAGATACAGTTGGACTTGATGATCTTCTAAGTCTTTTCCAACCTTAATAATTCTATATCTACATCCACTTCTTTGGAAATGCAAAGGATGAAAAGATGAATTTCAGAATTCAATAGCAGGCATCCTGCATTAAGATAGAGAGGCATTTTAGAAGCCTGAGTTGACCAAAGAACAGCTTACATCACAAGATTAAAGAACAGCAATGGAAACTATGTCTTATGCTTTATACTGATCCAACAGGTCAGGCATTTAGGTAAACTGTCAGTCTCTGCAACTATCTCCCTTCTGTGCCAAGAAGCTGTTAAGGCAGCCCACAGTTAGACAAAAATCCAGGCCCCTTTCTCTAGGGTCCTCTTATCTCCTCACACTCATTCACAATGAGGCACTAAGTGTACATCCTCCATATTGCAACCAATATTAGCCGCTAGTCAAAACTTAAGGCAATACGCAGAAATCTCTCACCTCAGGTTTCCATGCTTTTGAAGAACCTGCAGCAAGTTAAACCGAGATTCTGTGTCTCGTTTTTGAAGAATCTGCTCTCTTCCATCTCCAGTTTTCTTGTCAAGTTTATTTTGCAAGGTCTCCTTACAAGTAGTTTTCACCAAGTCAGAGAGTTTTGACTTGCTTTTCACCTGGGTGCCTGAAAGTGAGCCAACAGTTCTGTCTAGCTCTTTATCTTCATCTGCACTGACCTCTTCTTCCTCCTCACCTTCTGTGTCTGACTTGAGGGACAGCTTTTTTGGTTTTGATGTAGCTGTATTAGAGAAGATATAATTTATGCTAGTTAAGAAAGGGAAAGAAATGGGGAATCCTGTCCTGCTCATTTACACCGTTTGGGTTTGCTTCTAAACTCTTTTCTGCTTGGGCAGAAGATCATTTTGGAATAGTATCGGTGCCCTTTATTCTTTCTGTCTTTCCGCCTGTGTATCAAACAATTGTGAAGCCCATTTTCACAATATCAGAGAAGACAGACCAAAATTCTTGTCTTAACTTTACAAATAAAAAAAAAAAAAAAAAAAAAGACATTTACCCATATTTTATCCTTATTCTTGCAAATACAGACATACATATATATAGTTATACTTGATGTATATACTCACTTTTTGTATTTTTACACATAATGAAAAACAAAGCTACAAAATCTGAACTTCCACATGTGCCAATAAAGATCACATATCTTCACGTAGCACCAAAAATCATTTTATAACATACAACCTCTCCCACTGCAGTCGGGATCACATAGCTACTAGAAAAAGTTTAGATAATGGCTTCTGAACAGCCACTTGTAAGTATCGTTCACCTCTGTAGGCTTTAAAATCTTTCTCACATCAGCTTGGCTAAGAAGGATTTGTCCCTTTCCAGCAGCTCGGAGTCACTGCTGTGTAAGAATGTCACTGTTGTGTAGGAGAGAACCAGCCTGGAAGGTCCTAAGTTTTCATCTTTCTCTGAAAAGTTGGAGGAGCATTGCATTCTTGTACCATTGCATTTTTGTACCCAAAATACAACCACAAGCTCATCTTCAAGTAAATATTGATTACCTTTAGTTACATACATGGGATTTGGAATAGCGGGAATGAAATTCTAGGCACTGAGAAGGCAGGAAGATCAGAAGTTGAACAAAGTGAAAACTATTGACACTTGAAATGAAAATTACTAACTTCAACCTGTGAATCCCTTTAGGGACTATGAAGGCCAGAACAACCTCCTTCACACACATTTAAAATTAAGAAGTCCTTGATTGCTCGTTTTTGACTAGTTGCTCATCTAAAATTCTAATCATACATACCTGATGACCTTGTCTGTGCTGCTCTAACCTTTCCACGGCATTGCTGGCGCTTCCGTAACTCCAGTGAAACAAGCTTTCTCTCATAAAAGGGAGCATGAGAGTCTACAGCTTCCAGCCTCACATCCTGCCTCCCATGAAGGCCTGTTCTGGGAAGCATAATAGACATCCTCAATTCCCCTTTTTACTTTAGCAAATTAAATTTCTTCAAGAAACAGTTTTCCTAACACAGGGAAGATATATTTACGATCAGTCCAACTTTGCTCTATTTAAAGCCTGCAAATGTTTGAAGGGAATCTTGCAAGTAATTTACAGAATATCATCTCTCAAAGCCGCAAAATGCACTTATCTAGTGGCATGCTTTCATGACCGAGCAGCATCTGTTCACCACGCAGCAGCTCGAGGTACGATTAATAGGAAAAAATGCATTTCAGGAGTACAAAACAATGGAGGGGAGTGGGAAGACAGCACATGGACCTGAGTCCAGTTTTCTGAACCTTTGATGCAGACAGTCTGTTCTTCACTGTTTGGTCAGAGATAAAAGAATTTTAACATAATCTAAAAAATTACAACCTTTCTACAAGTTCTGCCTAAATCAAGGGAGAAGGAGCCCTGCCAGATTCCTTAAGGGAGACAAACAACTTTCTGCCAGTGCACAAAGATCCAGCAAAGTTCTCTTTGCAGGATCAGCCACAGAAAACCCATGTTGTTCCACTTATCTATTAGATCTACTAATATATATTTGGCTGTAAAAAGTCCAAAATCCTCATGCATTACGGAATCCTTTGAGAAAGCTTAATAATGAAGCTTATCAATAGGCTTGCTATTTTGGCATTCCTACCATAAGAGGAGCAATTTTAAGGTCCAATCCAACAAAACTTAAGCTATCCACATAGAATGGTTTGTGTTGGAATGGACATTTAAAGGTCATCTATTCCAACCTCCCTGCTGTGAGCGGGGACAACAAACTATACCAGGTTGTCCATCCAACTTGACCTTGAAGGTTTCCAGGGATGGGGCATCTACCACCTCTCTGGGCAACCTGTTACAGTGTTTCATCACCCTTATCATAGAATATGTCTACCTTATATCCAGTCTAAATCTGCCCTCTTTTAGTTTAAAACCATTACCACTTTTTCTATTGTAACAGGCCCTGTTAAAAAGTTTGTCCCCCTTTAAGTGTTGAAAGGCCACAATAAGGTCTCTCTGGAGTTTTCCATTCTCCAGGCTAAACAATCCCAACTCTCTCACAGCCTTTCCTCATAGGGAGGTGCTCCATCCCTCCAACAATTTTTGCGGCCCTCTTCTGGACCTACTCCAAAAAAGTCCATGTCCTTCCTGCACTGAGGACTCCAGAGCTGAACACAGTACTCCAGGTGGGGTCTCACCAGAGCAGAGTAGAGGGACAGAATCACCTCCCTTGACCTGCTGGCCACACTTCTTCTGATGCAGCCCAGGATATGGTTGGATTTCTGGGCTGCCAGAGCACATTGTTTGTTCATGTCCAGCTTTTCATCCATCAGTGCTCCCAAGTCCTCTCAGCAGGGCTGCTCTCAACCCCTCATTCTCCAGCCTACACTGATACCAGGGGTTTCCCCATGCCAGGTACAGGACATGATACTTGTTGTTGAACCTCATGAGGTTAACATGGGCCCACCGCTTCAGCTTGTCCAGATTCCTCTGTACAGCATCCCATCCCACATGCTGGCATACTCTTCGTGCATTGTATTTACTTCTCTAAAATTAGTTTGATGGATTTCAGGTAGAAAAGGTGTGGGAATCCAAATGTAGAATAAATCCTACAAAGTACAAATTATTTAATTAAGAAGCAATTTACCGGGATCTCTCACTGATTAAGTCTCTTTTCATCTTGCCCCTAGAAAGGGAAAAACAGAAAAAAACCACTTTCATTCTGGATCATTGACTGAATTATAAAGCATTCAAAGTCTTTCATAAGTACAATGAAAAGGCCAAATTCACATAATTCCTTGTGTGTTCGATCTTAAAGGAGGGGGAAAAAAGGCTCTAAAAGAGGAAATTTGAGCAGCTGTTCTACAATTGATGTTTGCATCGGTCTGGCTTAAACTGGAGAAGGTGTCATTTGGAACTGCCCTCTAGAGACATCCTTAAAAGTACACAGGAAAAAAAAGAGTATTTACAGAAGCTTTTTCTGCATCAGCACTGTACAATGTATCTCCTTAGTCAGTAACCTTACCATTACTCTGTAGTTACTTTATTGTGGATCTTCAACTCGGATAAGAACAACCTTTAAGAAGGACAGGTGTTAAACATACAGTGGAAGATAGTGCATACAACTCCCAATGGAAGTTCAGCCAGCGGCGTGAACTGCCATTTCCACACAAGCACAACTCAGAGAAAGAGGCATCAACTCATGCTCACAGAGGACAAGAGATGGGGATACTAAACCTTCGAAGTAAATTTCAGTGCTTACTTTACATGAGGACAAACTCCAGTGTGACTTTAAATTTGAAACAAAAGGTAATAAGCAAGGACCACTGATAATCCCTTCATAGAGAAGCTTACGAGCATGAAGGTTTTCCATCTCTATAGTCATCTTTTTACTTCAGTGACTCCCATGCCTTTAGAGAATTTTTCTTTTTGCCCTTAGATTCAGAAGCACAACTTGTAAAAATGTGAGAAACTTCCACCGTCACTGGCAGACTAGACCACTTGTATAAATCACAGGGAGTGATCAGCGTTTATAACATTGGATAAGTAAGAAAACCTATCCTTTTCGTGCTGTTTGTGCCCTTTGCCTCCCTTCCAAGTAGAAAAGCTTTATACCTGTCCCGAAACAAATGCGTAGCCAGCATGTAGTTCATCGATGTCTTGTGCTCTAAAAAGGACCTAGAAGAACAAAATACAGGATGTATCAAGACAGATTTGAACACAGTGAAAGGCAGCATAATACAGAAATAAGCTATCTATTAAAAACATCCTGGAAGTGGATTGAGACAATATGCTGTACTGTAACAGAAAAAAGGAAAGGAGAGAGCTATCATTTCTCAGCAGCTGAGGCTTCCAGCAAGCCAAGAGACACAGAGAAACATTACAGACTAGAAAAAAAAAATTAGAAAAGCGTAATATAGTATCACTTACAAGGTGAGTCCTATATTGTGGTTTTGGTTGAATGACCAAGTACACAATATATGCAGCTCCAAGATGTAAAAGCAGATAGCAGGAATGGATTATCTGAAGCGAGGATATTTTTGTTCTGACACAAAAGCAACATCAGAAAAAATGCTTGATATCCTTCCATGAGGTGAAGCAGTTAAAAAGAAAGGATGAGGAAAAAAAAAATAAAAAATATCTGCAACAACAGAGCTCTATCAAATCCCTCAACATGTGTCTTTCTGATTGCTAAGCTGGTTGATTTACATATACCCAATATAGAATATCCCTCAACACAGAGTATCAGTGCATCACTGAGCCATCCTATTGGAATCTTATTCTTACCCATAAAGGTCCCATGTAAATGGGGTAGGGAATATCCGGATGAAGCCACCTCTCCGTTCATTCTCCTCTCTCACTCGACGAAGAACTTTTATCTTGGAATAAAAAGAGAGAAAAATAGCCAGTAAAATAGATTCAATGAAAAAATGAACCCTAGAAAAATCTGAGTTTCAGAGGACAAGATTATTATTGAAGTCCTGGGAGTGAGCTGGATACATTTGATATCCTTAAACAATTTTATCTTGTATTTAAATTCTGAAAGAGTCAATCACTGCTTAGAACACATATGTATGCTGAGGGCACAGGCACTACCAGCAGCAAAACTCAGCAGTTCTGTTTCAAAAATTATACTTGCTCTTTGCTGAGCAATAACCCCACGTACGGCATGAAAGCCAGGGTAAAAAAAAAAAAAAAGATACTTAATAGACTACTCACCTGCTCCCTGGAGAGACTCAGCACAGAGCTGCCTTGCCTTCCTGTTGCTTTTTCCCTGCCTGAGGGCATTAGGGTTTTAATTTCAGCATCACTGGCAGACAGAGGACGGGTACGCTGTGGAGACAGAATGAATCTACATTTTTCCCCTTTTCCTCTTCCAACTTACTTTAAAAAAAGTTACATTCTAATTTCAAGACCCCATTCCCAGATGAATCTACACTCCAGAGTACTACAGCCAGAATTCACAATTCCACACTCCAGCTACTGAAGACTTCACATCCCACTGTGCACTAAGTGTTGAGTATCACATTCTTAGTTTTTAACACAGCAGAACTCAAAATTTAGGCACCAGGGCCCCTTCCAGGAAAATATGAGTCACATTCAAAAGCACCAAAGTCAGGATTTCACACAGAAAAATCCTCACCCAAGGGGCACAGTATTCACACTCAGAGGCCCCAAATGCACTTGGATTCACACCACAATGGTACCAGAACCACGACTCTGTTCCAGTTGTGTTGCTACAGTATAAGAATAGAACTTCAATTCACTGATGAGATAAAGTTGTGGGGAAAAAGTGAAAATTTTAGTTATTCTTTAGTTACTATACTGCTGGATCTCAACTTGCTACTTCTTGCACTTACTGGACAGATCCTGTATATGAACATAGATACATCATGCAAATTTAAAAAAATAAGAAAAGAAATAATTTGCAAACAGCCTCTCTAAGCTCATTCTTAACCTGATGGGCAGTCGTGATTGATTCTAGCAAAGAAAAGGAATTCAAAGTGTCTTCAGATTAGCAGGATTATAAAATCTTAAAATTCCAGCAAGACTGAAATCTTTGAACTTGTCTCAAGTACATTTTAGCTGGTCTTGGGCCCAGTTCAGATAAACTCCCTCTGTAAAAACAGCATTAAAAGAGTCTAGCTGAGATGGTCGCATGCCTTTATATAAAAAATCAAATTTTCTTTTAGCACTATACCGAGCAAACAATGCAGAGGAAGACTTCCTAGTCTAGAAAGAAGAGAAAAACATGGCAGAAATCTTACACTGGATAAACCCAAGGGAATATCCCATACTGCTCAGACAGAAATAAAAGACATGGAAAGATCAGGTTGTATCATTATTTGTAAGGATTGATTTGAATTCCATTCTCTGTTTCATTAGAAATTGCAAGCAGCTATTCAGAATCTGCAGGTGAAGCAACTGCAAAAGCCACAGACATTGCACTAGAATGGGTTACACTGCAGTGATTGGCACAGAAAGATCCAAAGAGAAAACAGACATGGCAGGTGCCAGCTGAAACATTTTGTTAAGCCTGATGAAAACTGATTAAAACAAGAGCAAATGAAGGTAGGAGACATAAGCATTTCAGAAGAAATAAAAACGACAGTTGTCACACAGGTTTGCTTGATGCTGTAGATGATATTTAGGATGAAAGGCTTCTAGTCTTTCGTCTTCAGCTTTCCTCCATTTCAAAAGAACAGTTAAACTACATTGCTTAATAACTTCCTCTAAAATCTCCTGCTAGGTAACCTCCACTTCAAAATCATTTCCTGACACTGCCATAACAATCATCATGTGAGAACTCCTGCTCAAAAATAACATTACAGGAAATTGTTCATCCTGTCAGATGATCTCCTTCATTAAGGAAATACTTCCATGAAATCATCTCCATTTTCTTGGTACAGTGGAGATTATTTCATTGATTACAAACAAAAAATGTACACCTGTGTACTTAACAGCTCTGGCTCCTACCTGAGAACAAACTACACTGCTGTCAAAATGCCAGAGAAAAACTCCAACTTTACTGAACTTCCTGCACAAACATTTTCTGTGCTTCACTGCAGAATTCTCTGTGGTTCTAGCACAGAAACGTCTCCAACTTCACAAAGATCTTGTTTCCTCTTTGACTCAGCTTATCTTTAAAACTATAGATAAATCCAACCACTTTGTTTTATCTCCAAATTCTGCAAGCATCTCTGGTTCCCACATCATGATTCTAACTACACTAAGCACTGACAGCAGTTGGCACAAATTCTCTATCCTATTCTCCATGAAACCTCATTATTCAACAAGACTCTTTCCTCTTAGCCTAAGCTACACTTATACAGAATGACATAAACGGCAGCACACAGACTGAATTACGTTCTCAAGATGATTCCATCTGTTCTACCTTACTTCCTGCTGGGAAGCCTCAAAAATCAGAGTCCTTGCTGCTACGTTTGTGCACAGAGCCCAGCAGCAAAATAAGGCCTACGGTATCCCCACACAGCCAGGTGCTCAGAATTGTAAACTAACACTGATTTGTCCTTATGGCTTGCAAGAAGGGTGCCAAATATGACACTTAGAAACATGGATCAGTCAGAAAACAATAGTTCCATGTTCTTCCATTATCTTTAAGAAATCCTTCTTATCTCTGTATTTATTTTGACCCAGTTCACACAAACTTTTGCAGTTTCCTTCAGATGACTGTCTCACAGGTAATAAATACTTCTCTTACAAGGTCACTTGAATTTTATCAATACATATTCACCTGTAATATGCTTTTCATTCAGACTTACTCCATCCCCTGTAGTACACAAGACAAACTCTTCCTCCTCCTCCCTTTTGGTGTGACACTTCTATTCGCTGCTTTTCACCAGCTCTTCCTTTTTCTTACACTTTCCCTTTCAATGGTCTACACCGCTGCCACTGTCTTCTTCATTTGATGACCAGATTGATAACTTTATCTTTAAACATCTATATCCAATTTCATTAAAACGCAGTTCAGAATACTTGTAAAGCTTAAAAACTTTGAGGGATTTGACCCAGCTGACCCTGACTCCCAGAACCCCTCCACTGCTCTTTTTTAAAGCTGCTTGAACTAATGTGAATTTTCCAACCTTTGTTTTTGCCACCTGGAAACGTATGCCAGTACCTACCTGCTCATATCCTCTTTTCTTCACACACCCTAGGCTACTTAGGTGCAAAATATATTTTGGAAACAATTGCGCCAGAAGTATTGTACTAGGTAACATTTGAAACTGTGTCCCCTATATTGAAGGGAGCTGAAGGGTACTTAGCAATCTGGTGTTTGCTGTTTGTGACTGTGCAGACACAGGATGCTACAAGAGACACACAAAGAGAATAAAAACTTTGTGTTCTCCAAAACACTATCATCCCTGCCTGATTTGCCGAGAAGTGGTGAGTACCCTAAAGCAAAAGGGTATAACTGAAGTCTAGAGATACAGCTGAAAACTTCTCTCAGTTCAGAACTTCCTCATATCCTCCAAAAACATATCCCAACTCCATTGCAAACTCATCACTAATTTTAACTCGGATGTACTCAACTGTGCACAATGCATCTGGGTACACATATATAATTTTTAAAAGCACACAGAAAAGAACTCTGCAGAATGGATGAATGAACTCAACTCCCATGACCAAAATTCATATTTTTGTAAGATAAGAGTTACCCAGAGGAAAATATTTAATAGCTATATATTCAGGAGAAACAAACGCTGTCAAATAAAATTGTTCATAGAACAGAGGGGGTAAAAAAAAAACAAAACAGTAAACCCCATGAAATTCCAGAAGCCATTTCATTTAAATATCTCAAAAATATTCCAATTCTTGTGGAGCAACAAGATGCTAAATAGCTTTCCAAAACAAGTGTAGAAATATCAGCAGGATGTCAAAAAAAGTACCCTGTATTATTTATCTGGCATCAGGCCTAAAAGCAAGACCAGTTTAATTACAGGGGTAGTTCCAAAAGAAAAATTATGACAAGACCTTAGACTTTTCTTGCCTTCAGGGGTATTCAGGCTGCTGCTCTCATGTCCTATGCCTAAGAGGGCCAAATGGTGTAAGAAAGAATTCTGAAGAAACGTACCATTTCTAGCTGTACCATTGCCAAGTTTTCTACAATTGGGCTGTACAAAACAGGTCAAGATCCCTTTATTGCTTACAATTAATTGAAAGAGATCCAATCCAAATCAACAATAAGTTACAAAGGAAGCAGCTAAATTATTCATTTCCCTAGAGAGAGTCAAACCAAAGAAATTGCACAAGGAACTTGCAGACCAGTCTGGTGAAAGTCAGAAAACAGAACAACTACCTCATGACCAAGAACGCTGATATCAGCACTTTTCCCCCCAAGAAGCAATTTTTACAATGATTAAAGATGATCTACGTGAACAACCAAAAACTTAAGACATCATGAATGACTTCAGAAAGAAAAAAAAAAAATAGGTTCCAAGTACCCTTTGCAACTGTGAATTGAACAGAAGTATCAAAAGATCCAACAAGCTCAGATAAAATGTGTTCAGCAAAGAGCAGGCCAAAACATTCTTGAAGCATGAAAAGATCTATGCATCTATTTAGCTGTAGAATTTCCATTTATGTTCTTAAGATAAACATGCTATTAAACTTTATCATTGGATTAGAAGCCTCTTCCTGGTAAATATACGTAAGGGGAACATCTGTCCCAAAAGATAAATTAATCCCATCTCATAACCACTGCTCTGTCATATGAATCTTTGCACATTTCACTTAGGCAGGCCTTACACCTTTTTGTAGGTTTTTAAGCAAAATAAATATTTAAGTTTAAAGCCTCCTTAAAACTCAATGCTTCCCAACAGCTCAATTTTCTGAGATTGTCTTCTATAACCTTTTTCAGATAAAAGACTACAAATCATCAAAACCCGACTGCATTACTCTAAGAGAGAAGTTAAATTAGAAACCATTCCAGAAAAAGTATCTTTTATCTGCCACAAAGAGCACCTTTATGGTCAGAGGCATCTGTATGAAAACTTATCTATTAAATCGGCCTTAGAAACTTTGGACTCAAGTCACATCCTACGGATACTCAAATCCCACCTTCCCAGCTATTCACTTCTCCCAGTGACTCAAGGCTCCAAGCTTTACAAGAAGCAAAAATGTTGCAATTTCTGTAATTTTTCCCTATACCCAAATGGACAGTGTATTGATAGTCTGTCGCTCAACAAAAACAACTTTCCATGTCTCCCTCACAGGAGCACATGCAGCAGCTGTAGCGAGCATCAGGATATACCATTTGTCGGTCTGCCTGAGGAGAAATGCATTTGAAAGTCCAAATGACACAAGGGATCTTTGCGAGTGCTCCACTTCCACAGATATTCATGGAATCCATCCCATATCCAAAAAGAGAGAGATAACAACTGCCCTTCAGTATTACAGCACTAAGGAAGTACGATCTTAGCAGAAAAGGTAATGGACAGTCAGAGCAAGCCACGTGAGGCATTGATCCAAGGATCCACAAGAAAGGAAGTGATGGGAAAGAAGCCTTAAATTTCAAACATGAAAAGCCCTTTTGCCTCAGAAGAGATCTTGGAGACATTCACAGAGCTCTAGGGTTCTGGAAGCTTGCTGCCCACAACAAAACAAAAATGGCTGAACAGCCCATAGCTCAGATACGACCCCCAAGTCTCTTCTGTAGTTATGCCAGAAATTCAGATGACACTTCTCGCTCACCAGCTCTCTTACCTGTGAGCCAAATTCAATAAGAATGATTTTCCTGCTACGCTCTTCAGCTCTGGCTCATTGAAGTCACTTACCTGCAGCTTCTGATATGGACTTCTCCTGAAAGATTCAGATGAATGATAAATGGCCTGGCTTGACTGCTGGCCTGGATCCTGGCACACGAAGCCTATGGGCATCAGGAGCCACATGAGAACGTTAAGACAGGCAAACTCTGAAACATCAACTTAACAATCCTATTAATTATCTTAGTCTACATATGATATTCCTCTCCCTGCCCAAGGAATCAAAACAGATGCTTTTCTTTTTTATACTTTGCTTTGTTTAATCCCAAACTCTACATTGCACAACATTTTTTAATAATTTGCTTCAAAAGTAAGTACTTGGTCTTGAAGCAAGTTCCTCAAATCAATAAGATGGATCACTGAATAGCATCATAGAGACACGCTCCATTTCTTAAACAGCTGAGCAGACTACATGATGACAATTCTGCCCTTTTAGTATTAGGGGTAAGTTGCATCACATAACTAAACCAAGAGGTATGAGGGATGCCTAAAAGCTGCTGTACACTATACAGTCATGCAGCTTTCACAGTCATGAAACAGCATAACCAGAACCCACATACTCAGACTTAAAAAAAAAAAGTGTGAATTCTGACTCTGAGGGCTAAACTGAAGTCACTTGCTGAAGACTAATGTCTTCAAACACCAAACTAGAAACTCTTAATACCACCTAAGCATCACAAACAGCCTGATTATTCTGAAAGTAAAATGTCCACATATAACTTCCAGGGCTAAATACAGTTGTTCTCCTTAACTAAGTTCTCCTCTATTATACTTATCTAATAACACACAGCTCATAAACCCTCCTTTTATTGCTTTTAAATGAGGGAAAGATCGAAGGAGCTTTTTGTTACACTTACCTACAAGAGTGAACATATCTGACAGCATGCTAGCTTTGATCTTCAGGTCCAAAGGAGCATCACTATCCACGCATACAACAGAGGACAAGAGGAATTATTTGTCTGGCATTAAATGGGAGGAACGTGTCAATATCTAAAACATCATCCAATATAGTTTCTTTATATTGGTCCTTAACACAAACATAATCAACATAGGAGGAAAACAAGGTGATTTTCACACACACAAACATGACACAGCAACACATTCGTCTGTTTGTTTATCCTTTTTCACAGCTTTAGCCATCTAATGCAATAATGCACAGTCTTGTTTCAGCTCTGCTTGGCTAGAAACATTTTATTTGAATGTATCTATGCTACTTCTCATGGAGTAGACAGAGGTTGCAGTCACAGAAGTTTTTTTAAAAGCCTATCACCCATGCCTTTTCCACATAAAATCATAAAATCAGATGGGTTAGTTCTAATGGATGGGAACAAATTATTAGAGAAGATGATGGATGTGAAGAGGTAACACAGTGGGGACAAATGGGAAGCATCCATAATTCTATTCAGCAGAAAAAAAAAAAATATTGATGCATATAACTCGGACCAAACAGGCAAAGTTTGATTCCTTGGGATCAGGGAAATCAACATATTCTACGGCACAGTGATAGATGCGTTGGTAGGACAAAGAAAATTACAATGAAAGCAGAGCAAAGGATGCAGATGTGAGTAAAGACTTTTAAGTAGTAAAGGATGCAAGTAATTTAGTGTGAATGTATATGAGCACAAACCACAAAATTAGGAAATTAAATGTAAAAAACTTTCTAGTTACACCTGAAAACAAAACGGGTACTGTGGAAGCTAGAGATATGAACAGCGTGTGGAAAAGAAAATCTACGCAGGAAAAAAACAGGGGGAAAAAAGAAATCAAGAGGAAGGTCAGATATGGCTATTACAGGAACATATAATTTAAAGTTTATTTATACCACCATAACAAGTATTACTCAGTACTACAAAAGCATATTGTGCATCTATGCTCTTGTAAAGTTAAACTGTGGCCCACAAAACATACATAGTTGGAGATCTACAAAAATAAATCCTTGTTTCATCAGAGTATGAAGATCAGCATAAGGGTCATGACAACACTCACTCTTCAGACTTTAGCTAAAAAGAGTCTTAGATCAAAAAATGGAGCCTAAGCATACATCTATGTATTTAAGTCAAGCATAATGCCTAAACTCTGCTTAGACTCCAAAATCTTAAAGTTTCTATGCAGCCAAGCAGATTGAAACCCCAAACAATAGCCCGGAGAGTTTCAAAACTAGTCTGTGATGGGAGATTATGAAGCGTTAACAATGATGACGGACTGAGGAGTAGAAATAATTAAAAAGAAAATGGATTCCCAACTGGGTTCTTTCAAAACCTATTGCTGCAATAAGTTTGTTTACGCAAAGAGAAAAGCAAAGGACTATCTTCTCTGTCAATTAGTAATGGAACAAATACTCAGTAGGCATCATGAAATCATGCCACAAGTTTCAAGGACAACCACCTCTAGCAACAGTCCCAGTCTCATCTTACCAGGCCAATGATGGGGACAGGTTCACTTCCAACAGCCAGGGTTTGAGCGCATCATCAATAAGGACATCAAAACCATACAGCTCTGAAAACACAACAGACACTACAAGTTTACCTTAATGCACCTTTAAATATCCAGGTAAGGTCCAACATTAGTCTCTATTAGGTCATTTCTATCTATCATTTAAGGGTTGAACACAAAATAATATTACACAAGTAGAAAATTTCACTTCCTCACAATCACGATTAAATATATTCTGTTTGTAGGAGAAAGATAAAAACAGAAAATGAATCTCAGAACTAAGTATCATATAGAAAAATAAACTCTTTGCTGCCCACAAACTGCAGTTCACGTAGAACTCCACCACTTGTTTTCACATAGAACTGACAAGCACAGTAGGTCCAATCTACTACTTCCACTGGATTGTAGAAACAACAGAACTTCATTTTCCTTTTCACTTTCTAATTCCTAGATTCATTGTTCCAGTCAGCTATAGAAAAATTGGCTTTTTTTAAGCATCAGCTTATTTTCAGTTATTCCTCTATGTTCTTCTGCAATATTCCCATGGGTATACAAGAGCCTCTCCTTGGCAGCTCCTTCTACCTGGACAACCTCCTTTATATTATTGACAGCTTGCCACTTTGCAGCAAACCACTATAGGATTTTTCCCCCTTACTTTCTGAAACATTCATAACATATTATATCTGCTAGATTTGTTCTGCTCTACACAGGTCAGATTGAAGGCAGCTTCCCATTCCAAGAATGATTTTACTAGTTCACTCTGCACACGTTCTCTTTAGTTTGGATAGAGTTGCAAGAAGGGCGCTACACAAAGACGACTGTAAATAAGAAGTTGGTGTTAATGCAACTCCCTCTTCCAGCATTAAGAAATAGAGTTAATAATCATCAGGGCAGGGCAACTTCTGCACATTTTTTTACAACACTGCAGAACAGGGTATTGGCAGAGAAGGTTTTCCATGGAATTAACCAGTTCCCTAGTGCCTGGAGTAAAAGCAGGAGAATTTCTTTATCACGTTGCTTTCCTTGAATTCTGGCCTTGGCCTTTTGTCGCTTGCCTGACATTACTGCTGGCTCTGGGGAACTGGTCTGCTTCACAAGATCTTCCTATGCAGCTGTGTGAGAGCTCACATGGCTTATAATGGGAAGTTAATGAACTGCACGGGGGTCTTGGAAGCAGAGGAAATGGCAGCAGAGTGAGTACTGCCTGCTCACTTTTCTAGACTGCGTAGCCAGACATTGAGCGGGAAGCAAAACAGCAGAGAGTTAAGGAGTTGGTTCACTCCAAAGAAATGAGGCTGAATCTAAGTTTGGCTTTCTTGCTCCCCAAACAGGAAAGGCTATAGTAGAGGGAAAAGGCGGAGGTGGAGATTATAATGCAAACACTAGCAAAGCATTTTGACCAGGATAAACTTCTGATTGTTTTAATACGTTAAAATACAAGTTCAGATTTTGTGACTATGACTTTTAATGGCATAGCAAACACCAGTGGACAGGCAGCTCATTCCCGAGGCAGAAAAGCAATGAGTGGGCTTGTGGCAGCTGCTGGTCTGCAACCACCCAGCCCCAGTCAGGAAGCAGAGCAGTTTGTTTTGACTAGCTGCTGCTGGCCATTCCCTCCCACTGACCCTCAAAGGACCTTTGCTAGTATTTTGGCTCCTCTGCCTTTGTCCTCCTCTCCCACACTTTTCTCCTTGTCAAACCACTTGCTTTTTAAGCCTTCCTCTTTCCCACCCAGTTACTCACTCCATCCACTTTTACAAATACACAAAGGAAACCTCTTCACCTTACTAGCCCTGACCATGCTGCTGAAGCTTGACACTCTTTTCCCTCATGTCTGCCTTCTTTATTAGGACAGTAAGCTCCTCAGGGTACCCCTGTTGACTCCATTCCATTGTTAAACACAGACATCTAATGCCATCTGCAATGCCTTATAGTCTTCTAGGAAGACTACACTTCTGTTCCATAATGCCACAAGTTTCATCTATTCTAGGCCATGCCTACAACCCCTAGATTAACGTCTCTGCTACCTCAGGGCATTAAGAGTTATGCAATATCCATGTTCTGACAATAGAATCAAGTCTCACAGATTCCCACACAGGGCTTATCACAAACGGATGCTCAGGTCTGCCCTGGATAGTAGGGCACAAACAGAAAACAAATTACCTGTGGTTTCAAATATCCTAGAAACATTTCCTTGGCCCCCTTCCACTTGTGGAAAATGCACTACCTAGATCAAACACAGAAGAAGTATCCTTTCTACTGTGAAACCACCATCATTTGCAAAAATAAATACATAGGCAGCACAAAGATGTAGAGTCATATGAGCATAGCAAGATCAGAAGTATATCCTCTGCAGTTACCAACTTAAGCAAGACTGCCCTTTCTCTCTGTAAAAAGAGTAAAGAAAACAGAATGACTGAAAGAGAAACATGCCTTAGGCTGTGGCAATTGTAGGTTTATGAAAACCCACCTTGCAGAATAGAAGAAACTAAGGTATCAGGTTTCCACAGTGCTTTCCCTTGCTCCCCTCCTTTTGCTACTGCAATCCACAAAAATACGTTTCACCCTTGCAGTTTGCTAAAGAGATTGGAAGTGTATCAGGAGGTACCAGCTGTTGCCAAGACTCAGCAGGAACAGCCTGCCTCTCCCCTCCAACCCCCACAGAGAAGTCACTGCTGACCAAGCTTCCCATCCTCCCACGAGAAAGGCTAACTTCAGACTAAGTCTAACAGCAACTGTTCAGCCACAGAGTTTTTTGGCAATGTCATTATTTAAGACTAAGAAGAAGGCTAGAGACATGGTCTCAAGCTTTTTTGGTTCTGGTAAACTACCCTGTATTCCAAGCTTGTCTTACAATCCTGTCAAAGACTGCACTGGCATTCCCTTTTAGAACATAATCCCCAAACAATTTGCTCTTCTCTAAGTCTAAAAACTAAGCCACAACTGATATGCTGGTAGCACAAACAATGCTTTCATGATTTTGCATAGAATTAATAAGCTTAATTCCTAGAGGGTCGCTGCAATTCTGGTCTTTGTTTTCAGCTTGCTCACTGGGGAAAAAGAAGCAGCTCTACTGCGGAGTACATATTCTCTGACTGGAGGCTGTCTGAGGTTACAAAGGGACACATATACACTGCAAAAAAGATGCACAGTATGTAACTTTTCTGCTTTTGCAAAAAACCCCCAATTGCCTCATTTTAAGAAGGAGCATATTTACAGATATTCCTAATGCAAGGAACTTCACCTGTGGCACTGAAATTCAAGCCTTCCCTTTTTCTTTCTCAATATTTCTGTGCTTTATATAAAGGTATCCTGCAGGTAATGCTTATAGACAACACGTACCGAGGAGATTCAGTTAGAAAAGTTAACTGTGCTACAATTCCATGCAATTCAGCAACAAACAAGGGAGAAAAACTTATAGCAATGGACGTAGTTCTTTATTGAACATATTGCCAAACTTGAGGCTTCGGAAACCATAATATTTTGTAAATTAACTCCCTCATTTTATCTAGTGACAGTACAGCATCTGCTTCAACTCTGGTACAGCACATCTTAACAGCTATGGGGACCTGAAAAAACCCACACCTTTAGGGCTATGGCAGTGAGGTCCCAGATCATTCCTGTTACTCTGCAAAAGGCCAGCATAACACTTTAGCAGAAGACCACAGATGTCATACCAAGTAACAGTAGAAGTCTCTACTCTGGACACTGGGGAAAGTACTGGACTCTGGCTTTGGGGGAAGTACTGCTGTAGTCTCGTGTAGTCAAGCAAGTCTGCACAGGAATTCCTTAAGGATCTCAAATTTTTAGTGTCCTGCAAAATTCATTATGGAGCAGACCAGCAGTGTTCAATACTACAAAAGGCTACCATTCCACGAACAGGTTAACGCTTACTACTAAGAAAATTAAATGCTCATGAAGAACAGTAATATTGATGGTTGATAACTGGTGATGAGATACTAAGACTTCAAGCACTTAGCTCTGGGTCACCACCACTCAAGAAGTACAATAGTTTATCGTTTGCTCTATATCATCTTAATGGAGATGTGATTAGAAGCACGAGCCTGACCAATTTAGCCTTAGGACAGACAAGCAGCTAAAATAGAAAATCATTGCTTTAGTGCAATCAACACGTCTATTTTCCTACCCTGTCCTGTCTTCTTGATTGCAGAAGAGCTCAACAGTGTCACCACTGGGTTGACTACAGCTGGGAATGAAACAGGGGACTTATATTTATTGCTTCTTCATGTTCACGTTTCATCAAGTACAAAAAATGATGCTACACTGGATGCTGGCAAAAAAATGTGCTGCACTCAGTTGCCTTCATTTCATCCCCTACTAAACCATCCTACCGAGAGAATTTTAAGACTCTGAAAGCAGTGCCTCACTGCCTTTTCTAGCCTACCCAGAAATGCTTACTTCAGGAGGGAGAACAATGCAGTCTTTAACCGGCTTGGGCACATGCATCTCCATCATACCTTCCGCTTCCACACCAAGGTGTCATGTTCCTCAAAGTCAGTGCAAAATCCAGTTTCTCCTAAAGAAGTCTCTAAAGATAACCAATAACTTAGCCGCTGACCTGCTTCAGGCCAACACAGTGGTTCAGGGTCCTGCAGTTTGTCCTCCTCTGGAGCTACAAGCAATTTTTACTTGCAGCTTAATTGTACATGAGGAATCATTAGCTAATAACAAAGAACAAAATAGAAGCTTGAGATCACATCATTGCTAACACTGCATGATCAAGGCTGCAACAAAATCAGGTAATACTGAAACTACTTTCTGTGACGCACTTCAGAGGAACAAAACTACTGAGCATCTAAAGTCCTTTGGGAACTGATTATTACTAGAATGCTGTAAACAGCCCACATGACATGGCCAAAAGAAGACTCTCTACAATCTTTCCACAAATTGTCAGCAGCACTCCACTTTAATGCTAGAAAAAGATTCATTCTGACCTACCACTCTCACTTTTTGTGCAAGCATGGGCAGCTGGAACCATACAGACTGTCTCAAGAGTTTTACTTTAGAACATGAAGAAGGCAGGAATGGAGTCACTTCCCTTAAATCTAGAAAAAAGTACATTACATTAAAAACCCCAAAACATTTTCTTGGGAAAGGAATAAAGGACCATAGCAGTGCTAAACTGATGGAGAAATAAAGTGGGCAGCCTAACCTAGATAAATCATAGAATCACAGAATGGTTTAGTTTGGAAGGGACCTTAAAGATCATCCAGTTCCATTCCTCCCACCATGGGCAAGGACACCTCCCACCAGACCAGGCCGCTCAAGGACACATCCAACCTGGCCTTGAACACTTCCAGGTAGGGGTCACTCACAGCTTCCCTGGGCAACCTGTGCCAGTGTCTCACCACCACCAGCATGAAGAATTTCTTCCTGATGTCCAATATAAATCATTCTCCTTCCAATTTCAAGTCATTCCCCCTTGGCCTATCACTACAGGTTCTTGTAAAAAGTCCCTCCCCAGCTTTCCTGTAGCCCCTTCAAGTACTGGAAGCCTGCTAAAAGGTCTCCCCACAGCCTTGTCTTCTCCAGGCTGAACAATCCCAGCTCTCTCAGCCTGTCCTCACAGCACAGCTGCTCTAGCCCTCTGATCATAGCCCTCCTCTGGACTCATATCAACAGTTCCATATCCTTCTTACATTGGGAATTCCAGAATTGGAGACAATACTCCAGGTGGGGTCTCACGAGAGCTGAATAGAGGGGGAGAACCACCTCCCTTGACCTGCTAGCCATCCTTCTTTTGATGCAGTACTTTTGATTAAATTTTTAGCAAGAAGGTGGCAAGTGGGTTGGAGTCCTATTTTTCTGCACAGCATTACAAAGAGTAGAGTAGAATGCGCATTAAGTTAGTCATATTTTTCTAGAAGCTTTCCAAACAAGTCCTACCTCTATCTGAATCTCAGATACAGGTTTCTGAAGTCCGAGATAGTTTGCAAATCACCAGTCTTTCTTAAGACACACATGCAGTTTCATTGTTCACTAGACTAGAACCAAAAAAAAAAAAAAAAAAAAAAAGGAGCCTTTGCACACTGCCTCAAAATATTGATTCCTAGTTTTCTCCCTCATATTAACAGCTATGAACTCCACCATTCTGAATATTTCCAGCTAGAAAAACTGCCTTTTTACAACAGGGTTAAAAGTGGTTCTGGCACTCTTTGGTTGCGCAAGACACATGGATGAAGAATAAGCCATACAGTATGACAAAAGACATTCAAATCCTTGGGACAAGGACTACCACTTAATTGTGGGGGAAGGTGGCAGAAAGTACTGAGCTCTGGAAATGCTTTAGGCTCCCTAGGGAAGCAGTATGGCTCCTTCTTAAGCTCTCTTTCCTGGGAAGCTCTTAATTTATGTTTACACTGAAATAAATGGAACAAAACGGTTTATTTGTGGGGGAGCATCTGAGAGGGTGGTTACAGCAGCCCTGGGGAGGCAGCGGGAAGTGGGATAACCTCAGAGACAGGCCCAGCAGAAAGTACATGATGAACATTAGTTTCCACATACACAGCTCAGAGTAATCTAGAGACACAACAGAGGGAAGAAAAGGGAGAAACAAAAAAAAGAGTCAGTTAAAGTTTTTTGATGTGCTTTTTTTTTTTTTTTTTTTTTAAATCCAGTTGTTAATATTTCTGGAGTAGCTGATAAACTACTACTTCACCAAAACTATCAACCAACTTATAAATCCACACATATGCCAAGGTTCTCCAACTTTATTCAAAGTCATTGGTGTCAGTTAGGAGAAGCTTAGGCCAAAGAAGTAGCTAGTTTGGCAGGTAACTAAATATATAAGCAATGGCTCCTCCTTGATTCTTTACTGTCTTATCACCCCAAATACCCAATGATGACAGCATTTACATCAGAGTTTTGAAAGTTGCAGAACTGTCAATATCCAAGTGAAATGCAAGGCACACAAATGGATTTACCTGTCACGATTAGTTTAAATATAATTCCCAATATCTCAACACACAGTTGCTTAAGTCAAGCGTGGTCTTTGGTTTAAGCACTAACTGAGACTAATTCTAAACTTGTTTTCCCTGCCCCGAGACTCCATCTTCATGAATGTATCCACATGAGTAAAGGGTGGCTAAGAGCAGGAGGAGGCCTCTTTAGGGAAGATTGGGAAGCAGCCACTGGAAAGCAGAAGGCACACTGTGGTACCAGCCGCTGCTTTCTGGACCTTATCCCAGCATCTGCTGCCAGCGAGTTCTCAAATCCTTTTGCCAGCACATAGTTCTGCATCCAGTTTCTGCCAGAAATAGGTTTTGACGCCACCATGTGGTACTCTCACACAAGCACAAGCCCAGAAGCGTTACCAACACCATCATTCCAGGCACTGCATTCATTACACGTTCCTCCCTAGTCCTCAGATGCATGTAGAACAATAATTCAGAACTATATTGGGCTAGATGGCTCCATAGAAAATATTAAATGCTCTAAAGGCATGTTTAATCATCCACTGCCATCCTTTGGCAGGGCACTAGTGAGTCAGTAACTTCAACTTTTAAGTTCCTTTTCAAGTCCCTTGTCATTATCCCATTTTGCTAGCATGAGATTCTGATGAACAATATTGTCCCACTCAACGTCACAGAAGTCTACATTGAGGAAAAAAAATCCCAATATGCTGCTTCCTCGGAAGAGGGAATACACATTTCTCTGCAGCATCAGAAAGCTGGAAGTTTTAAACAGCACTCGTGCAAATCAAAGATGCTCCCAGTGCCTTACCAAAGCAGTTGCCACGATGTGAAAGATAAGTTTTACAAGCTGTGGCAATAGTCAGCTCAGCAGAAAGCACAGTCTTGATAATCAGGTCTTCCACGTTGGCCATCAGTGCTGCAAGGAGGGGAGAAAAAAGGAAAAAGTAGATTGTGGAGTAGCACACAATATCTATAAAAGCATGACAATATGCATATGGACAGATACCTTTGTGAATCAAAGCACGTGAGAGCCTATGGATGACAAAGCAAAGATGTTTGGAAATCCATGCAAGCATAAGTATATAGATACATGCATAAGTATCCTAGTGCAAAAATACTCACAAATGAGAATGATAAAAGTGAGTATATGTACAGTGCAAGTAAGCAGAAACATGTGACAAGCACATCAGCACAAGTCAGCTGGAGTCTGATCACCACCCACTCAGTATTGGGAAGGATTAAACAAGAGTGGATTAGTGAGATAAAGCCCTATAACTACAGAGAATAAGCCATAGCTACCGAAATACAGAAATTTTTCTTGTGGACTTCTACGAGTTAACTTTCATGTGATGTTGCACCTTCCTCTAAAGCAGCTGTTCCCATATCATAATTCACAAATTATTCCAAAACCATGACTGGTGACAGCTCCCAGTCCTGTTAACCTATAGATAACCTGCAGTTTCAATAAGAAAGCTCTCTCCAGCTCCTGTATGAACCTGTAAACAGAGCTCAGGAACAGGAATCTGAGCTGACAGAGGACGCAAAAGGCAAGAGGCACATTAAGTAGACCTGGATTTTGCACTGGGCTTGGGATGAGTCATGCAATTCAAAGGACACCACACTTGGTTTCTGTTTTCAAGGACAAGCAAAAGAGAAGTGAGAGGAGGAGATAATGAAGGAACACTGGAGTCCTGGTCTGAAAAGTTAGTAGGGATGATAGGACAGCCTTCCCTACCCCTTGAAGGAAGAAAAAGCAAACACACAAGACCTCCAGCAAACCCACACAGACATTGGGTAACCCCTGTCCCAAGGAACACTTAGTACAAACCACTTGACTTAGAGGGCTTGATTTAGGCCTCTAATTACTATTGCTCTTTTTCAGATGGTGGTATGCAGGGATCTGACTAATTAGAGGAGCATGCAAGCAAATTCAGACATAAACTTCTGCGTCAGAAGACAACTAAGTGGATGTAACATAGCATATGAATCTGTAAGCGTACATCAACATCCCAGAGCACAAAAATCTTGCCAGCCCAGGCAAGGCCAGCACTTTCCAGCCAGCATTCTGCTTTCCTATGACCAGAGCCAGATGCATCAGAGAAAGGTGCAAGAAACCTTGTAGTGGATAGTTAGAGAAACCTCTTTGCATTGCTCAGCAGTTTCCTTAATTCTAAGAGTGCACGTTTTATGCTTAAGGTTAGGGAGGGGCATGGAATTGTATCAATATAAGTATCTGTGCGTTCACAGCTTACTGAAAAAATACAGTGCAAGTGACTGGACAGCCATGCACACATATGATGGGGAAAAAGTCTACTTCCACCTGAAAGCCAGATTCAAATCCCCTTCTCAAACATCTAAGTGGTCCCTGGCAACAATATGGACATGGCTGCTATCAGTAGTGTTACTTATGCATCAGTATCTCAGGTAATTTCTCCCTTTAAGGACATACCTGGATTCTGCCCTGCATATGCATTTACCCCCAGCGGACCTGGCAAAGGTGCGGAAGAGGGAGCTATTTTATATGAAACACAGACTGAAATGAAAACACTCAGCAAAAACCTGAGCCATGGAAAGATGACACCACATCCAAGAGTCATTCAAACTGGCACAGCTCTCCAGAGGCTGGTCACTCATCAGACTGAACAGGCCATGGGAGTAGTAGAGGGAGGGAAGCTTTAGAAGGAATGGAATGACCTTAAGAAATGGGAAATGTAGGTAAAATATTAAGAAACACACCCTGAGAAAGTCTCAGAATATTATTTGCAAAAGGGAAGGGGTAGGACTTATCTCTGGGGATAGGACTCATGTCTGGGATAGGGAATAGCTATGCAAGCTGCAGTAAGCCATAAGGAACAATGCTTCCCTCCACCCTGCTTTGGTGCTAAATGGGACTCACGGGGCTATTCCCTGACTTCTTTGGATTTGCACTAGTGAGATGGTTAAGATCCAACAAAGGAATAAAAGAACAAGATCTGTACTGACCTGCAGTGTCTCTCCCCTTTTGTTTTAAGTACCTCAGCATTGCGCTCATGCTCCACTTGTTTCCATAATCCTCTACTTCAGGATCATCACAGCTGAAAATGAATGAAAGCAGCAAGCTGATAGCACTGGCCTACCTCTTTGCATTTGCACCAACCTTAGACAAACTCAGGTAAATTCACTCAACCTCTAGAGATCAAGTTCCATTTTCCAGCCAAGTACCTGACATAATCTCTACTCTTCTTGTTGACACTGTAGTTGGTCAGATGCATGAACTGGTTTTTAATGTTCTTGGATGCCTGGTCATACCTCACTGTTGCAAACCTGTAAAGAGGGATAAAGATTCATATTATTTCTTGAACAAGTGACATACTTGCTAAATATGACCTACTACACAGACTGCTCAATGGCAACAGCTAAGGAGAAAATGCATGTAATGAGACTTCATCAAATGCAACCTCTCCTCACAAAAACCAGTTATTCCCAAGGGCCACTTCCGGGTGCATTTAGTTTATTTCCAGTTTCTTAGAGCAGGCAGCTCCATTGGTTCTCCTGGGAGTTCTCACAGCCTAACTGTGTACATATGCTAAGCATATTTTTTCTTGACTGCTTAAGAATTGCGGTCTTTGGGCATTCTGGCCATACAGGCCACTTTGCTTTCTACAGTCAGTGTCATAGTCCCTTCAGTTTCACAATAGGACCTAGCATGAATACGTAAGATCCATAGGGCCTAGGAAATGCACACATACATATGCATAACACAGCCAGTTTCCCCGAAGCATTATACTAACACGGTTCTTGTGTACTCCAAGGATGCCTTAGGGAAGGCTGAGGGTAGGAACAGATTGACCCCCAACTTCACTGCCTACAACGGATGATTCTCTTTATCAATTGGCATACAGGAAACTAGGTACAACCTGCAGGGCCAGACCAATTTGTCCAACAAGGCATCATCTGCTCCAGAATGCTGTCATTCCCAGGGACTACGCAGCCCTTCCTTATCTCAAAAAAGACATCACTTAGGTGTGTACAAGGAAAAGGATGGTAGGGAAGACCACAGTCAGAAGCAAGACACTGCTAGAAGCATATCTAGTCTCTGTATGAGCCCTGTTAAAGTCAACACCACCACAGTTAAATCAGTCAGTTTATTATGGAAACAGTCATAACCTCCTGATTAAAAGGCATTACCTGTACTGTAACAAAGTACCCCACCACCACTCCCTTAGCCATATACTGCCATCACACACTTGTGTTGAAATGAATCAAGAAATTGATTCAACTGAGAAGCAGCCCACAATTTTGGTTTGTAAGGTGTTCAAGGGATTTTTTCTTTTTGGTTTTGTGTTGAGGGGAGGCAGAGGGAACAGGAGTGAGAGGGAGAAGCTCCCTGATCCAGCTACAAAGTTGCAAATTGATAAGCTTTTTTTTTTAATCCTCCCTCTCCAGTGGACACCCAGACTTAAGCTATCCCTACTTTCTTTCCACAGCTACCCAGCTTCATTTTACCTGCACAATAGCAGCACAAGGGTATCTATCCTGCACATCACCAAGCCATCAAAAAATACCCTTTTTTGCTACGCTATGTATCAAATCAGATCAGTTCACTGCATGGGTACAAAAATGTTTGTGGTGACGCAACACAATGGACATCAATGAGACCCTAAAAGAGGACAGGAATACAGTACAAAATTGCACTGAAGCAATTTAAACAGTAATCTTATCAACAGTAGATCTCTAAGAATAGGCTGAATTAATGCTGAAACAATGTAAGCTCCTGGAGGAAGGTGAAGGAGCGTCCTGCAACCAACTGCTAGGACCGCTGCTCATGCTACCTTGTCCATTCCAGTTTGCCCTGTGCAGCTAGAGAGGAACTGATCATATATACCTCTACCAGGAAAGGGTAAACATGAGAAAGTGAACAGCAGCCAGGAAGAGTGCAAGACTGCTTCTCTTGATAGCCATTCCATTTTAAAGTGTTTAAAATTTCATCTTGTTCAGAAGTTGCTTTCTAAAGGTGTAGTTGCAGCATCAGCCTTTGTCAGTCCAAGGATGCACTATGGCTGAAAGCTCACCACACACCAGCCACTCTTCTTGACCTGCTGCACAAATTACACAGCCACAGGCAGGTCAGATCACTTCACAGATCTGACTGAACAGCTGCTTGAGCAAATATTGAAAGTTAATTGGTATCTTTTTATCAGATGCAGATACATTCTCTTTCCGATATAACAACTAAGAGTGTTAGGATGCAGAGTCAAGACAGGAAGAGGGGTTTGCCTCCATTTTAGGAGCATGCCACAAAATAACTTAAAATAATTAAACATTAAACAGAGGATAATGCTATTTGTGATAACATTTACAAAGTCCTACACCCAGACAAGGATATGGCATCAAGTTAGTTATAAAGTAATAGAATACTTCCAGTTGGAAAAGACCTACAGGGATAATCTAGTCCAACTGCAATCATTTCCTTATGCTACATGTAATCAATTCCAGTTTCAATATGTATTTTAGGCCTCAGGCTTTGGAGAAAAATAAATACAACAAACAAAAGATCGAGGGCAGAATCCAGGGCATCTGGTTGGCAGAATGACCATTATGAGCCACTGCTAACCATCACAGCTCATAACAGCAAGCACATTCTAGTTCAGAATAAAACAAATCAAGACAAAACACACCTTTTTCTTCACTCTGACCATACTTCTATGCCATAATAGCTGGAGATGTCAATGCCTTGAAAGGGAACTAAGAAAGGGCAAACGAGAGTTAGAAATGCTATCCTAAGAAGCTCTGGCAAGAGGAAAAGAAAGTACCAAGTAGGGCAGTATTAGTTGCAAGAAAAGGAGAGTAGAATTGAGCGAAACCTCAAAACCAGAAAAGGAAGGCAGTGCTCAAGAAAAATGAAATAGGGAGCGAAATATGAAGCACCTGGCTTTGCAATGAAGTTAGTGTCCAGAAAACAATGAACTCCCAATTAGCTCTATTGATAGTTATCTCTCTTCATCATTCCCCTATTATTGCCCACAGTTCACAAAAAGTTAGATATACTTGTATTGTTCAGCAAGTTACACACACACAAAACCCTTTCCTTTAGAAAGAATTGCCATTAAAAAAGAAAACCTAACTTCTCAGTGAGAATGAAGCCACTCACTTGGCAGCCAGAGAAATGTCTCTCTGCACAAGAACTATACCAGCAAACCCATGAAGATGTTCATCAGATCAAATGTATCCTTAAACCCAAAGGCAGGATCAGGAAAAAAAAAAGCTTTATGATGTAACTAACTCTAAGCAGCAAAGTTAAACAAAGCTAAAAATATATTTTAGGACAATATTTTTCTGAGCTTTAACTACATATGAAGTTAGGGCATCTGGTAACAGAAAAGAATTCGGAAGCTTGGATCCCCTTTACACGTATTTCCAGAGCTTAAAGTATTTGAACTTCTTTTCAGCTTAATTGTAAGTTTCATAGAATCAAAGAATCATTTAGGTTGTAAAAGACATTTAATATCATAAAGTCCAACCCTTAACCTAACACTGCAATGTCCACCTCTAAACCATGTCCTCAAGCACCACAGGTACACCTCCTAAATACCTCCAGGGACAGCAGCTCCACCACTTATCTGGGCAGTCTGTTCCAATGCTTGACAACCTTTTCAGTGAAGAAATATTTCCTAATTTCCAATCCATGCCTCCCCTGGTGCAACTGAAGGTCATTACCTCTAATCCTATCACCTGTCACTCGTGAGAAGAGACCAGTACCCACCTTACTGAAAAAATCTCCTTTCAGACAGTTGTAGAGAGCAATAAGGTCTCCCCCCAGTCTCCTTTTCTCCAGGCTGAACAGCATCAGTTCCCTCAGCAGCTCCTCATAAGACTTGTTCTCCAGCCCCTTCACCAGCCTTGATGCCCTTCTCTGGACACACCCGAGCACCTCAGTGTCTTTTTTGTACTGAGGGGCCCAAAACTGAACACAGGATTCAAGGTGCAGCCTCACCAATGCCGAGTACAAAGGGACAATCACTTCCCTGGTCCTGCTGGCCACACTATTTCTGATACAAGCCAGGATGTTGCTGGCCTTTGTGGCGACCTGGGCACACTGCTGGCTCATGTTCAGCTGTCAACCAGCACTCCCAAGTCCTTTTCCAGTCATTTGTGCCCAAGCCTGTAGCACTGCATGGGGTTATTGTGACTGAAATGCAGGATCTGGCACCTACCCTTATTAAACCTCATACAATTTACCTCTGCCACTACATTTCCATTATTCAGAAGGGATTTCAATGTGTTCTATAGCTCTCAGTATAAATGCTTCCTCTTTCACTAGGATGTTGTCATCTTAAAGGGTATTAGGACCAGGTAAGTGATGCATCAAAAAATACAAAACATTCAATGATTCAAATCTACTTTCAAAACCTCCAAGCTTTTAACAAGAGAATCAATTGCTGGCTTAATACATTCTCCAGGAGCTGGTCTGACAGCCTTACTAGCCTCATGCTAAGTGCAAGTCTGCAAATGGAAAATCCAGGTTATTTCTAGAGCCTCTATCAATAGTCTCTGTATGTTAGAATGCTAACAGATCCCAAGTACAATGCTGGCAATAGCCCACACCCCTTCACTTTGTTTCACATTTGCTTACCCCACATCATTTCGGTAAACTCTTCATTTTCTGTTTTCATTTTGCCCCTCCCCTTTCCTACACTATTTTGAGGGCTCTTCCCTTTTCCAATTTCATTTTGGGACCCTTCTCTTTTCCACGTAACATAATATACCACAAGCACATGCTGCAACATTCTGCACGAGCTATTGTCCTAAGTATTAATGTCTTCATTTCCAGGTGTCTCATATTGCTATAATCCAGCCAAAGAGTGAAGGCATAAACAACTGAGGCCAGGTCATCATCCAGGACAGGACTGTTTCCTAGCCAAAGCATTACTTGTGGATGCTGCAATGTGGAAGCCTGCAAACAGCCAAGAATCCAAGCGTACTTCTAAATTGGAGGCTGAACTGTCCACATGCAGAGGCACATCTTCAGCCAAAGGGAACTATTTTATCAAGTGAAACTCACTGTCTTCTGCTCACTAGTATCACCTCTTTCCCACTCTCCTACAAGCAACCTTTATTTTTGCCCACCGTGATCTGATCCTGGACTACTCCATAGGCTTTGCAATGCAGAGACCCAACATGTGTAACACTGCTGTGTATTGCTGGTAGTTAAGTTTGTGTGGTCTAAGCAGTTCAACAACTGGATCCGTATCGCTTTGAAGTCTTACGCAGTAACTTCCTGGAAGACTTGTCAGGTGAAAAAAAAAATAAAAACAGGAAGAGGTGAAACTTTCCACTATTAGTCAGACAGGAAGGTTTCCTACCACTTCAGTGCGTTCTTCTGAGCCCACCTCATCTAAACCAGCAGTTCTTCGTGTTACCAATGTGAAATATTATAGAGGTAACCAAGAAAGGAACGGATGTCTGTTCCATAACCACCATCAGAAGGATATCAACTCAATTCAGATTCGCTTTCTCCATAACACGGGTTCTAACCACAAGTTTTCCAAGTTGGATTTTTCCTGTGTTGACCGAACTCTTTCACCTGCCAATGAACTTGTGATGGGAGAGAGGAAGAGGATGCAGAAGGAGTGGTCCCCTATCATATCATTAATGCGGGTCGCCACTGTGATATCTATCACACAGAGATAATATACATCACAGTAGCAAGGACATAGAAAGCACCTTCCCATGTCTTGATGTTATGTACTGCTTGTATTCACTGTCTAAAATGAACAAGTTTGATTTAATTCATTTCCCTGGCCTTACTGCACTCCCATTTTCTCTCAAAGGTCCTGCCCTTCTGGTGAATCTTGTCCTTTCAAAAATCTGAGTAAAGAGGTAATTTAAAAAAATTCAGGACACCTACTAACATGATATACAAGAGATGAGATTCCAAAAACCACTAAACAGAAATACTATGTGAGACCTTCTGCCCCAAAACTACAGATGAAAACAGGAAAGGTTAAACTGAGGTTGACTGCACGTTGTTCAGTTTCCACACCAACTGCTGCCAGCAATGCAGCCTCCCAGGCAGAACCAATAGCAAGCATACGGTGAACAGCCCTGGCAGCCTCCCTCCCTTTCACTGCAGCTTCCCTTTCCTCAGCAGGACAGAGGTGGTGCCCTTCATTTCTGAATTCAAAACTCAGAACACAAAAGTGACTCTTGTACGTTCTATCGTTCCAACACACCTGCCCATGTCTCAGCTTCTCATAGTCAAGTCACACAGCTTGGGTGAAGGCAACAACCAGTTCCCTTCATCAGCAACTACACTCTGCTACAGAGCTCACCTTCAACAACAGCACATTTGCCTTCCCTCTAGCTATACTTTCTCTCAAATCAGAGAGAGGTAAAGAGCAAGCAGCAGAGTGGCAGTGGTGGCATCAGGTGGTCTGGGCAGCAGAAATAGAAAATTTAGGTAGAAATCCTTACTAATTCCTTCAGACTCCAGAAGCACTATGAACCTCCAGACTAACAGTCCTCACCTAGAGGAATTCCAGCTCTCTGCCTCCTTGTCATTCTTCAGAATTCTCCTGTTAAAAATAACCCTTGACACTCAGGTACTGACAAATTACTGCCTTCCCTCCCCATCTTGTTAGAGTTCACTATAAGCCAAATAAGCAAGTTTAAGCGCCACCTCCAATATGCCACCTACTCCACAAGTGACACACAGCACTTCTCCCTGTTGGTCAAGCAATCCACAAAACATGTCACAGAGCCCACATTTATCTCTAGAAACCCCCAAATTCACCACACACACACCCCTAACCCACACCCCTACACTCCCTTAACCAAACAACCTACCCTTTTAATGTCACAAGTTCAGGTGGGACACTATGAGGGCAGAGGTACACCACTCTTTGCTGTATCCCCAGCATTACTTCAGGAAATGAACTGACCATGAGGTACAGTTTGTCATACGCAAGTCATTTTGGAAATACATAAACTAGATCATTAAATATTTACATTAGATGTTACATGGGTTTGCACGAAACTTGGCCGCTCTGGAATGCTTATTTGTGACATCTAACCAGGCTCTGGGAAATGAGAAGGAAAAAAGCCCCTGGAGCGGGAAGAAGGGAAGAATAGTTAATCCCTTTTCTCTCAAACAAGTGCTACAGAAAAAGAACACATTATGGTAGTCCATGACTGCACAAAGAGTTCCTGCCTAAATGTACTTAAAAAAACAGTATAGTGCTGCTATAAGCACACTCCTCCCATTTTTAGAGTAATCTTTTCAGTCCCTATTCACTCCTCTCTCTATACATTAGACTTCGGTTTCCCTGCCAGTTTATTCACTGACACTTTGCTTAGGGAACTAAGGCCATATAGAAAGTTGTTTGCACCATTCAATTCTCCATATGGTTCCCATAAACTGCTGTTAAAATCAGGATGAAAAGAAACTAGATGCCCTAAGGTAGTTCAATGGACTAGAATGGGTAGAAGAGACCACTATTCTTACTATCAAGGTCAGGACTCGAAAATGCCGTCTGAGACCCAGTTCTCTTGTGGTACAGGACAGAAAGCAGAAGTCTAGAGATCATCACAATCCCTCTATCTCCAACATGACTATTTTCCACAGCATCCACCTACTATGGCAGTTAGCAACTGATTATGAATACGAGCCAAAGCTTCTAAGGGAATTACTAAACATAAACCAGAGTTTTGGTGACATCTGTATGACAGCGAAGTTTCTCTAACCAAATCTGGATAAAATTATTCAAACAGTTCTGTTAAAGGATAAGATCCAGGAGCAGTTTTACCAGATGTCTGCAGGGACAAAAAAAGGAGAAAGAGATCCATTTTCCTTTTTCAACTTTTCATAGCAAATTTGCAAGTTTAACTTAGGCACTACCATTAATAGGATTTTAAACCTATGGAGCATAAGGAAACACAAGGAGGGTGACTCACCACTTGCACAAGTTGCACAGAGAGATTGTGGAGTCTCCCTCCTTAAGAGTTATTCAGAAGCTGTCTGGACATGGTCCTGGACAACTGATTCTAGGTGGCCTGCTTGAGCAGGAGGCATTGGATCAGAGACTTCCAGAGGTCCCCTCACACCTCAGCCACTCCAAAGAAGCAGTTTTGCTGAAGCTCAAGAAGAACAGTTTGTTCAAAATTAAATCTTTGTCCAAGGTCCCTAACTAAGGGCCATATCCTATACCATAGGCGAGTGTCTAGCTGCCTGCCATGGGAACAAGATTTAACAAAGAGCATCACTAGGCCATGACTGAAATATACTCAGCAAAAAATATAAAAATATTACACATACAAATATATGGATAGCAGGCTTTCTTGCAACTCTCAACAGTAGCTGCCTGAAGCTCAACTACTCCATTTTATAGAAGAAAAATCAAGTAGCAGATATCTGTATAGGCAATACATTTCTATTAAAAGACACACATAGACAGACAGATCTTTTCCCTCAATGATTCAAACACCGCTTATCTAACTCAAATAGCAAGGAAGCAGCAGAAGGCCTCCTGACTTGGATCGGTGGATAGTGCATCAAAGTCCAGTGGGAACGTCTAGTGAAAAACACTGCTCCACAGCTTCTGTGTGAGGCAATGCCTACCAAAGTAGTTGTCATTTGGTGGTGTCCATGCAGAAGTGAGTTAGGCTCCCTAAGAAGCAGAGGCCTGACAGGCAGGGGTTACTGCAAGGGGAACAGGGCTGCTGCAGCCAGCTCTGGCCTAAGCACAGCCTGTGAGGTAATGCAAATTCCTTGGCTCAAAGCGAGCACCTGAATTCTTTGAAAACCACAGGAATCCAGCACCAAAAAGGTAAATACCCCATTGGAGCCAGTGCTAATTAGGAAGCCAGGCTACTGAAGAAAGGGGTGCTGCAAGGCTAAGGGGAGGAGCTCAGTAGGCAGGATGTCAGCTGGTGGCAGCCACCGTGAAGGTCAGCTGTCTATCCCATCATTACAGGAATTCTCATGTCCCTCTGGGAAGTCTCTCCCAGCTGCTGCCCTTGGGCCCTTTGCAAGAACATTTGGTTTTCAGCTCAGCTTTACCTTTTTTTTTTCCTTTTTAAAATCTATTTTTCAAATTCAGGGTAAATCTGACTAAGAAGCTCCTGCTGGGCTAGGACCCTTCCAGCCATTCAGGCTCAGAAATAAGGCTGCCTAAACCTGGTAGTTCAGGAAAAATAAACAGACTATAGAGAGATGTCCCCAAAACAAGGAGCCATTCCACTATGAATTCTCCACACCATGAGTCAAGTCCCCATTTTGTCTGCAGGAACCCAGCAAGACAGGTCCACCAGGTTCCCTAATGTCCCACAAGGAGGTACACAGAAAAGGAAAGCCAGACAGGAGAGAGAGGGGGACATCCTTAGCTGGAAAAATGTGGAAGGCTCACAAACAGCACGAGCTATTTCTGGCCCCATGTGCCCTTCAGCTATACTTCAGGCACAAGCTAGGCTTGTTATTCTCTCCTTGCATGGATGCCGCTTCAAAAACCAGCACAATCCACCAAGTCAACAGTTGGCTGTTGACTTGGCCATGAGCAGCCTTGGAACTTCCACGCAACTGGGCTTGGTGAAATCACCTTCAAGAGCATGTCAAATTTTCTAATTAAGACTGTAGTTTATTAACAATACACCTCTTATTCATACTAGTATATAACAAGTACGTAAATAAATATATCCTATCACCTATTTTGGAATTCTCAGATAAATAAGCCTACCTAGATTTTTAACTCATATGACTGAGTTACACCATCAGGCAAACCTGGACCAAGCTTGCCAAGACCATCTCATTCTCCAAACTTATACCTTCAATGCAAATCTCCCAGAAACAGTTCTTCAGGCTGTGAAGCACAGATGGTCAATCTAGATGATAATTGTTCTTCCCAGCACCAAGTTATTAAATATCTGCCAATTTAACAGATGTACAGCAGCGTGCTTTTGTCTACCTATTTTTTTTTAAATATACACTAGAAAAGCATTTGACACCACATTTTTCAATACAAGAGAAAAGGATCTTAAGTCACCCAGTGCTGCTTTATGCCTGAAGCACAGCACAAATCAAGCAACAATAGCTGAAGGCTTTGTTACACACCTCTCTGGGTACATACCTTTCACATCTCCTTCAAAGGAAACTTTTTCTTTAATCTTCTACATGGAAAGTTGTTAAGAGAAATTTAGTGTTGGAAGTTTTACAAGTTGCTGCTGGGAGCTGCAAAGAGTGAAGATAAAGTTCTTAGTTCTGTCCCCTGTACAGACCCTTCCAGGGCTAGTTTAAAATGTAGACATGCTGATTAAATAGAAAACTGTGTTGGACAAAAGATGAAAAATTAATTCAAGCAGGTGCGCTTGTATAAAAGCTGGGCTTCAGTAATTAATAGAATACTGAGGGGCTTTCTTTGCCTGCAACTGATTCCATTCTAAGTGAGACGTACTGAAGTGGAACAAGAAGAAAGAAGTTTGTTGAGAAAGAAGAACTAAGAGGACTTAATAAGTGATGAATTCTGAGAACATGAAGACTCCATGGAAAATTTGAAAGGCTTTGTACCTTATGTAATCAGGATAAGAATAGTATGTAAATCAGCTTGCAGTTTTGCATCTTCGCTATCCACTGCAGTGGTAGCCCTACTCTCAGTTGTGTAATTAAACCAGACCTAGAGTTATCCACAAACTTTGTGATAATGAAACTTTATGAAACATAAGTTACACGTGCTAGATACATAATACCTTTCTTCTCCTCAAATTCCTCAAATTTGAGCACTGAAGCCTCAAATTCCACTTCAGATCATGTCACAAGTCTAGCTGTGCTATGAGCAACCAGGCCTAAGAAAGTATCTAGTCAATCATCACAAGTGTTGATTACACCTAATCAGTTCCTCTTAAAGACCATTAAATCTTATGGTTTCCTGATAGCACTCCTAACTAAGGTCACTAGTGTTAGTGAAACAGTCACATTCCTCTTATTCTTGGAATAACACCAGAGGGGAATATTACCCTTCAGACAGACTAAGGAAAAAAAAAAAAAAAAAAAAAAAGAAAGCAACCCAGAAGGGCTCACCCTGACTATACTTCAAAGAGCACCTACCTTCAGAAAGCAAACTCAAAACCTGGAAGTCACCATAGGAAGACACAGAGGTCCCAAAACCAGATGCCTTTGTTCTGCTTCAATACCACCTTTGATTCCAGGCCCTGATCTTACCTCTTAGTTCTCTGCTACAAATTGCTTCCACTCAAGCGGGGGCTGGAGGGTTGGGGGGGGGAGGTGAGCTGTTTCATAATCTAAGGCTAACAAATAGCTTCCACTCACAAAGGTTAAAGGATTCCCCTTAAAGTTTTGTCCCAGCTTCAAAATAAATCATTACACCGTATGAGGCAACAAAAGGGTCTCTCCCAGCAATTAACTTGCACTGTTAAATGGAAGGCAAAAAAGCTAAGTAGGAAGCCAAAATCCAGTAGCTCCAGGTTCACTACCTCTCACCCGCTGAATTTGCAAATCCAGGGTACGGGAAAAATCCAGATCACTAAAGCCAAGGATCACTAGTGCCATCTAGTGGCACTAGCGGAGGACACAGAGAATAGCCCACCTAAAGTTTTCTGTCAACAGCTGCTCATGCTTGAGTGTTGCCCTTCAAAGAGCTTGCCAGCACTTGCTACACAAAGGTACCAACTTTACAGCCACAGAAGAAGGGAAAAGTTTAAGAGTAAGACACTGGTTGCAATAAATTTATACCCATCATGTGAATGCCTTCAACTGTAAGTCTTGCTAAAAGCTGACACTACAGCCGAAATTGCTCAGTGGGCAGTTGAAGTTCAGTAACAGAACTAGAGTTACCGTCCAGGGTGACTTCAGGAGTGTCCTTGGATCGGAGACAACACCTCATTATTCTCTCTACACCAATCTCACAGCTGTACTAGTACAGCTGACTGTATCACAGAGCAGCATGAGGATATCTACTGCCACAGTTAGTCTCTATAAACTAGTTACCTCTCACAGAGAGGTGTAAGACAGGATGAGATCTGCAAAAAAGTGTAACTACCATTAGTAACATTGTGGTGTCCTCTATGTATGCTCCACTTGTCATGTATGTTGACACCACATGCTCTAGTTTTGATTATTGTTCAAGCAAATGGAATCTAAACACATAAGACTTAAAAGATTTCAGAACACTGAAAAGTGATCTGCAAGTGTTACTGACTGAGAGTCCAGAATTGCTGAGACTGATGGTTCTGGATGAATACACACTTAAATTATCTGCTTAGGGTTGACTACAATACTGTTTCAAGCTCTAGAGGTGAACATTATGAATATCAAAAGAACAAAGAAATTCAGCCAGCCAGCATCCAGGTTGTCAAATAGGAACAGTGGCTCACAAACTCAAAGAAATCAGATCATCGTTTCAAGATACCATTTACTTAGGATGACCCAGGTAATCTACAGTCTTGCTACCATTAAGAGCTCCTGGACTGTTACCTTTCAGGAAGACATTTCCAGGTATATGAAGGATAAAATGATTATTTGGAACAGCAAGCACAAATTTTCCAATAACAAATCACACCTGATGCCTCCTGATGCCATTCTAGGATGACATAAGTGGTTCTGGGGACAAAGGGAGAGCAGTGGACAGCATGGCTCAAGACCTAAGCACTCAAATGCCCCCTGTAAAGCTAGAGGAATGGGCTAACAGAATGCTCACAAACTTTACAAAATGCCGAAGTCTTGCACCTGATAAGAATAACCCCGTTCAACAGTGCCGGGTGGGTGGATAGAAAGCAGCTCCACAGAACAGACAAGCAGTCCTGGCGTACAAGTTGAACGTGAATTAGCAGTTTGCATTTGCAGCCATGAAGGCTAACTACATGCTGGACAGTATCAACAAGAGCGTAACCAGTAGGTTGAGAGAAGTGATCAGTAGCTGTAACTTCTGAGTGCTTACCAAGCACTGGACATACGTCTGGAAAGCCATGTTCATTTATGAGCCCTCAGTGCAAGGAGAAGTATTGATAAAGCACTGTAAATTTGACAAGGAGCTCTTAAAATGGGCTGAAAAACATTATGTACAATGAGAACCTAAGTAAAAAAGGATTGTTTAGCTAAGAGTAGATCTAAACTGCTGTGTTCAACTCCTTAATGCACAACTACAAAGACAGACCTAGACTTTTCTCAAAAGTGAAAAGCAGGACAAGAGGCAACAGTTAAACTGCAACAAGGAAAATTTTGATTAGATATAAAACACATGTTCACAGTGAGAATGGTCAAACATTGGAATAGGTTGTCAGGAAAGACTATGGAATCTCCATTCCTGGAAGATATTCAAAACTTCATGGTATAAGGCCATAGACCACCTGCCCAAACACTGAAGAAGGTATTGTCTTGAGAAGGAGGTTGGACTAAAGATCTTCAGATTTCCCTTCTCAACTAAATAACGGGATAATTCTATCCTAAGGGATTCACTAGAACTGTCTGACCAGAGTATTTCAGTCAGAAGAATATACTTGCTTCCTTCCCTAGACTGATAGGGGAATACCCAATACAACTAGAATTGTTAAAAGAAGATAAAAGATAAAAAAAAAAAAGCATACACATCCCCATATCCACTTCCTTCCCAAGGAAAACACATTACTCCGTCACAGACAAAAACGCTACCTATCATGGAATTGCCATACTTGACCCTAAACAGAGTAGAACACTTGCCTCTTACCTAGATGGATATTTTCGAGAAGTAAATTCCTTTGTTGCAACAAGATCAGCAGAACTACCTTTAAGACATTATTGATAGTAGAAATCCCATTTTGGAGGCCTGCTATGCACTGTCCATTTTCAGAACATCCTAGCAATCTACTCATATGTTCACGATGGATGTTCATGTTTCCCTCTTCACTTTCCAATAACATACAATATTAGGAACTAACTAATTGCAGATTCCCAAGAGAAAAGCCTTGCGTGTCAGGCATCCTGGAGGATGCTCTTCTAAGGTAAATATATAGTTGTCAGGTTTTCCATTGCCCCCTTTCAGGGAAACAATCTATTCACATTATCTTTGCAGGCAGAGGCACATCACAACACATCAATTAACGGAAGATATTTCTTGTGGTATCATTGTTAACATATTCTTTCAGATTCTGCTTTGGATAAACGTAAGTTGGATTCAGTACCTGTCAGAGTTATACAAATTTGAACCCTAGAGATATTCTTTCTGGGTACGCCACATATAAGACAGATCCAGCATTGCTTAAAACTGTTACAGAACACAGCCTTGTGATGCTGTCTTCTCATACACCACTACAGTTAATTTCCAACAGACCAGAAACTTAAGAGGGGTGATTATTTCAAGTTTATTAGTTACTATAGACAGCTATTCAGCTAAATTTTGGTAGAAAAAAAATACTGACCTAAAATTTACAAGAGCAGTTGAAAGCATTAAAACAAAGGCAAATATATCCAACAACAGATCTCCAACTGCTTTTGTCATTAGGATTAAACAGAAACTGAGAAGATTTAAATTCCCTTTGCCTCGGAGGATGGAGAAGGTGCACAAAGGCACCAAGAGTCAGGTTTCAAGCAGAACTAATTTTAAGAATGAAGACATGGATAATGGTGTGTGTGGCTACTCAAACCTTAAGACTTGAAAACTTACGTTACTTATTACTTATGTAATAAAGTCCCTCACTAAAGATCCTTTAATCTATATAATGAAAACTGATGGTACTCAGCATAACAAAGTATCAGATATTCAAACCCTGCAGAACTCCCTAGCTGGCACTTCCTTCGTCTGCTACTGTATCAGAGGCAAGCCAAGACATCTCAGGATGATCAAGCACAGATACACCGAGAAAGAAGAAACTTCCCCTACCTGGCCAATCCTTCCTCGTAGAGATAGATGACAAGTGGATCATAGGATGTCACCAGAACATAGAGGCGCACATCAAACTTGAAATCTGAAATATAGTTGTCAAGAGTCAGCGACTGCAAATATTTTTCGGATGTCATATCCAGTTGAGGAATTTCAACAGACCCTGAAAGCAATAAACCATTACCTGCTGCTGACAGAGGTGCCTGAAGCTTTCCCAGCTGTAAAGCTTCCAGATTTTAAGAAATTCTCTAGTTACATTTTTTCTAGTACTAGAGGAAGATCAACTGCTTAGTTATTCAACAAAATTCCTGCAAAAGTTGCAGAGATCCTCAGGCACGGAGATGGGCAAAGAGAAAAAATCAGTTCCTAAGCACACTCACCGTCTATGAGCAGAGGGTTGCTGATGTAACGAGAAACCAGGATGTTGTCTTCCAGGACAATTTGGTTTGGCTACAGAAGAACAGAGAATCCAAGAGTGAAAAAACAGAAGGCTTGAGGAATCAGATGATTAGATCAAACCCACCATTTTTTCCAGTCTTTGCCTCCTAAAGCCACTCTGTACCCACAACCATGTCTGGGGAGGCAGGAAACAAAAACAAAATGAAAAAAACCAACCCTGTCAGTCACAACATACTTAAGGTAATTAGAGCCTAATCAACATCTGCAAGTGATTACCTTTCCAAAAAACCTGCCTCTTGCATCTTCCAGTTAAATGCTCCTTAGGGAAGAATACAGATCTAAAAGCCACACGGCAATGATGTAAAATAGACAGGAAAACCACACACCTAAGACATGACTGTCATTCTGTTTGCTTCTCAAGTATTTAACCAAAGACAGAAGGAGGGGTTTAGAAGACACTGGAAGGAGTATGTGACTACAGTTAGTGAGGAAGTCAGAAGTAAAGAAAATGACTCTTCAACTTGTGATCTTTATACCTAGATCCTGGGCTGGTATCCAACCTTTTTGCCTACATGAATAAATACCTTCTACCAAGATTCAGTTCACAGCAGGGGCGATGGTACTGTACACTTCCCTTAGAGCTTTCTGTTCTGAGCTACATGACAAGTACATCACAAAGGCATGGGATTTGCTGGAAAAGCTTTTACTTTTTGCTGTATATAAGCCTCTCTTGTAACCACTTCTAACTACTCGTACAAATAGTTTCTTGCCAGACATTTTCTTGCCTTCAATTTGAAAAAAAAGCCAAGAGAATGTCATCACCCTGCCTTTATTCAATTTTGCATGCATTCAGCCACATCACCAGCATCATGAGAAAGAAGCCTGGGAATACAGAGTGCACATGAGGGAACAAGTTCAACTTTCCTCAGCACACCACTGAAAAGTGACAGCCTGTTTTATTATGGATCAGAGAAATTCAGAGGTTTATTGTTTTGTTCGGAGTTTTATTGTTGTTTTTCAACACTTTTGTGATGAGATTCTAGAAGACACTTCCTTAATGGCATCACATTGAAGGAAACTGAAGTCTTTGGGCCAAACCAGCTGAAGTGTTTCTGGAACAGATAAGGGAGATTGGTCCCAGAGAGTCTTTTCCTCAGTTCATGGCCAACTGCCATATAAGCTTGAGCTTGTTCTTGTCTTTCAAGCAAAGAAAAGGCTGAGTGCAGCTCTGGAAAAACTTACCTCATACACTTGGCAAATTGCTCCTTTATTTTATGGGAAATGATCCAAATAGAGAACAGATGAGGCAGCATGACCTCAATGCAGAGGAAACTAAAGGGGTCTGAGTGAGTGAAAACAAAGTGACTCACTAGTCAGTTTTGCTGCCAAGAATATTTATTGGAATCCCCTCATGTGTTTGCCTCCTGTCCAGATGTATTTTTTACCTACGACAATTTAACTCCCTGCAAAGCCGCAAAAGGGCAAAAGACACTATAACCCACACATTTATGTCAAGGAACCATTCTCTGCTACACCTCAGTAAGGGCACAATGGCGTTTAGATAACATAGTTCACATCCTACTGTATTACACAAGGCTTCATTTTAATTCGTCTTTTTCATGGGGGAAGAGGGAGACGAGGGGACTGTTAACATCACACAGGTAAACAACTACGGAGAGTTCTGGGAATATTCCTAAGGCCAGTCTACTGTCAGCCACAAGGAAAGGATGAAGCAGCACAACTTCCCAAACTGTCTTAGGGAGCATGAAACCGCTCCTTATAAGCTAGGACTTCAAAGAACCATGTAGGTTGCAAGATAAGCACAGCATACAAATAAATAGATTGCTTTTGTTTGCACAGCATAGACCCAGGCAGGCTTTGCCAGCTGCTCAGGGCTGCTGAACTGCTCATCAATGTATGGTTGAAATCCAGAGCACAGCCAGTGTCTGGTTAGATGTTTCCACGAACCTCACCTGGAAGCTGGCATAGTTTTGCAAACAGTATTACTGAAGAGCAGTCCTTTTGCTGAACACTTACATTGTTTATCAGGTAGACACCTCGACCCCTGGAAGAGGCCACAGGCTTCACTATCCATGGGCCTCTGTCCTTAGAATAAGTATCTGGTTAAAAGAAAACAGCACAAGTCTGAAACATCTTCCATTTTTCTTACTTACAGGGAGCAAGAATCAAGAACACTGCCTACAGTAAAAGCTTTAGAGAACTTTATGAGGAGATAGAAGTCTACTTTTTAATGTCCCATTTTACCCCTTGGCACTCATGGCATTTATTATGGCCCCTTCTGCTGCTCCAATAGATTCACATCTCTGCTCTATGCCTCCTCTGCACTACTCCCAGATTTTTGTCAAGGATATCGTGAAGTGATCCTCAACAACAACGGGCACAAAAAAAATTTCTCAGTTCTGGAGCCTTAAGCCCACATCAGCTTCTTGAGGATTTGGGGAGACATGGAATAAACAGCAGAGTAGAAATTATATACAGAAATTACGTGGGCCTTTTCCATTGTCCCTCCAGCTTCCTCTGATTTTGTTGTCTTAACCACTGGCATAATCAATAGGCTGGGATATTAAAAGCAATTACCTTCCCCCCCACCCAGTTATTTTGCTTTAGGTCTGGACACCATCAGCCATTCACTTACTGCAGAAGTCCTGGTATTCTGTTGGGAGGATAAAGGTCTGAGGTAAAATATGGTACGTCTTGAATCCATGGGCCAACTGCATACGTCTGACATTCTTGTATAGTTTATCCTTTCGTGTCAGTTCATATGACCTGAAGTCCCAAAAAAACAAGAGATTGTACCTATTTTTCCTCACATAAAAAAACTCCCACATTACAGCAACCCTTCATCCTAGTTACTAAAGCATCTGTAGCTCTGACAGATCTCTAAACCCTAATCTGCAACTACTCTTTATTTTTACTGTCTCTGACCAAGGGCTGTATTAATATCGATCCCTATTTGTAGCACTTCTTGCAATTCCCAAGACAGACAGAAGCACAGCCAACTTTTATAATGGTGTTTGTAAACTTCAGCAGGTGACATATGGCCCTGTAACTGGGGCTTTAGACTATCAAATAAAGAAGAAAAAAAAATAAACCACTACCCAGTATTTGGGCTACAGACAAGCACTTTAACTCACATACTATCTCCCTAAAACCCCAAAGACCATTTAGAGTGAAGATAGCATGTGGCACAGCCACAGCGCATTGGAACTTCACAGTACAATGTATACTTTATTTTTTTCAGGGCTATCTATGTTCAGATTTTTGCAATCCATCACAAAGATGTTCAGCAAAACATGATATCAAGGCCTCACCTAGGAAAATGATTGACTTTCTGAATATCTGTAAGGGAACGCAGCAAGTAGGACTTCAAGTGTGATCCTGTCCACATGAGATTATATTCAGTGCTATTAGCGTGCACCTAAAAAGCAACGTAAAAAGAACATATAAACACACAGAACTAACGAAAAGCACCACCACTTTTCCTGTAGACTGTGACCTTATGTCTAGGACACCAAAGCAATTCTAGTGAAAGACAATCTCCTCCATCCATCTCTGACATTAGGGCAACTCTAGCCAGACTCCCATCCTAAGTTACTGTACAATGGTGACAGGCAATAACCACTTCACATCTTTCTAAACCAACTTGTGGTTTTCTTCTTTTTGCAGACTGTTTAAACCCAGTTTGTAAAGCATTTTAGATTTCTTCTTGTGAGATCAACTCTGTAAGCTGGTGTTATTCAGAAGAAAATCCACCACAAACACACACCTCTCAAACTGTCATTAGCTGCATATAGGACATTCTTCAGAGCAAGAGAAGTGCTAGAAGAGAAACATCAAATCAATGTTTATGTGAGCTTGCACAGGCTGAGAGATTAAATTCTTCAGATCTTCCTAAGGGTGTGAGATGATGCTTTAAAAGTAGGAAGAGAAAAAAGAACTACCAAACTTCAGCTTTTCTAATTTTTCAGGCTTAAGGCTAAGGGGTACTTCCTTTGAGAGAGAAAAATCATTACATATTGCCTTGTCTCCTGAGCAGAGTATGTAAAAAAGGAAACAAACCACACTTTAAGGGAGTCCACAGCAACTTCATGGTTCTAACTCTATAGAGTTCAAAAAGAAAATCCAAACCAAACAAAGCACAAAACAAAACACTAAAAAAACCTCAAAACATAATAATCATCATCGACACCACTTCCCAGGCCAGCACAATCAGATCTGAAGTTCATGGCACTCACCTCGCGGAATCCATGGGCAGTCAGAATGCTTCGAACAAGACGGCTGTCCGTTTGTACAATCTTATAGGACAAGTGATAACGCTCTGTTAGGAGGGCAAGAGACACGATATTAGAGCCTGCACCTAGAAAGATAAAACAAAGTTATCTGTGCTACCAAAGAAGAGAGAAGAGCACCATAGGACCCAGCATAGTACAGCTGCACTTAATCCACAGTGGAGCATTCACACAGTAGCAGCACATAATAGGCAAAGGGTGACAGGAAATGCCTGTCCATCTCCTGGGGCATTGACTCCGATGATGGTATTGAACTGATTTACATCAATCCTTAGGTATAATATTGCTGCATTGTATCAAATATCAAAATACCTTTTTAAAATAAAACACAGGACATCCTAATAAACACTTGGATTTTTTTTAAACAGCTCTTTATATCAACTGTTTTATAACACTGCAAACTTGATTTCAGCTCGTTCTTCTCAATTCAAGATTGGTATTCCTAGCTAAAAGTAATCATGTCATATGCCCTTCCTTGACACAGCTAGCTTATATGATTACTTATTAGAACTTGAAAACCCAAAATAAAACATCAAAGTTCTGTTCACATCTCATTCACCTGTATCAATTCTGACAAAAAGTAGTAGGAAACAAAGTAAATAAGACAAGGAAAGAAAAAGAAAACCAATATCCAAGAAGAAAGTCATGAAAACAAAAGCAGTAAGTAGCACTGGAAGTATAAGACAAACAGAAAGCAAATAGCAAGACTAGAGGCCAGTTGTTGTAAAAAAAGATGTGGCAATCCATAGAAGATTTCAAAGAAAGTAGAGGCAGAAATTGCAATGCTAGAACACAGAATCTCTTGGAAAAGGCACTTTATAAATCTGTTTGAACTAAGAGCAGAAAAATGAAGATCAGGTTAAACCTCAGGAAATATGTTCTACCAAAAAAAGTAAGTCTAAAGAAAAGATTAAGAAGTATCATAACCTGGGACCAGACAAAGCTCAAGGAAATTTAACAAACTGCATTATTCAGTAGTAGATTTGCTAAACCATGAAAAGCCTCTACCTCCTGAGAAAATGCAGAACAGACACCATACTCCAGTTAGGATATAAGTTACAATTACTATCAGCTTCTGTCACCATTCAGGTATGCTTTTAACTCACATGAAAAGGATCAGGAGTTTCCACACACAAATCACCTTCTCTAGCCCTTACCCCAATAAGCCAGAAGCATTTCTGCTTGGATAGGATATTAGAAATGAGGGCACAAATTACCTAAGAATGGAAGAGAGGCAAGATAAGAAAGAAGTGTCAGCTGCTTCACAAAAAGAAGTTGCATAGTCTTTAAATTTTCTACAGCTCACCACATCCAAAATGAGCTCCTAGCTGTAACAACTGCAAGTACTAACTCTTGCAATGCAGCATGACTGTTTATAACAACTCTGCCTCTTGTTTGGAAGCTCTCCCTTATTTGACACTAGACAGGTTTGGTAACCCAACTCAAGTGCTGCCAGAGCAGCAACTATTTTGCTTATGACCTTACCCATGGTTGTGAGGCTTTAGACACGGAATTTGTTTCTACAGCTTACTGCTCTTCTTACCACTGGGGGGGGCTGCTTTATTACCCAGTGAAACCCTCTCAAAACTCAGTGCAATGATTGACTTTACACTCTTAGCTACAGAGTACTGAGGTCATCATACTCTGGTGTTAAGCTCTAGCACAGCCTCCAAGCTCGGTTTGCAAGCACACAGTTTCTATTTCATGAGGACCCAATGAAGGGACAAACATAGATACTCATCACCCAAAGATATGATATACATTCACCAACTGATCAATCATTTCTGAACACCTCAGAGTTCAGAAACTAGAAAATATTATAATTTCCTTCCTACCATGTCCTCTTCTCCACCACAAAGAGAACGGAACATCCAGGTAAGAGACTTCCAACTCATGCCTTCAGGCCAAAAGCTAGCACATAGTCACACCCACCTCCAATTAGGCGGAGGTAGCTGTCGTTCATCAGAATGGCTTCAGCATGAAACACCAAGACAGCGATCCGCCTGCAGCCGCCACCAGTCCACTTGATACATGGATGATCCCTGAAACAGCAAGATAGTCAGTATAAGCAACTGCTGAGCCTCATACACATGGCAGTTACTTACAATGAGGACATAGAAATTCTCCATACTTGCCCATGCTTGTCCACTGAGCCTGTGGGCAGGACACAGGCAAACACACTGTGAGAAAATAATTTAAGATTGGCAAGGAGGATTGTAAACATGCTCCAATGTACATGTCATTCTAATTGTTGTCTATCCTTGTGTGCTTGACAAGTAGAACATCTATGTTCAGATAACAAAGGACTGTGATAGACTTAGAGGCACCCTGTTGAATATGCTTGGGATTCCTACCCTGCTGTGGTAAAAATCACAGCACAGTGGCTAAATTACGCCTGCATGAATCCCTCTAAAATCAGGAGGAAACAGTAAGTTCAGCAATCCCCTAGAAAGGACAGAGTTTCATAGTACCTGTGTCCCCACCTGCGTGCCTCCGCCCCAGTGCTGCTTCAGGGGTTCTCTGGCTGGCAAGGTAATGAAAGTAAATTTGCTCTTTTTATTTCAGCTGTGGTTTTGTGGTTGTTCCTGCACCCTGCCTGTGCTGACTCACACCTACTTTGCACCCTTGGTACTCAGCTATAAAGGGAGTCTTCCAGATTATCCTCTTTTTGGGTTGGTCTTGCCAGGCTAAGTTAGAGTTCTGTTTAATTTCTATTTATTTTACTGAGAGTAATTTGGAAGAATCTCCATGAGTTTTCACAGCTACAGTTCTCTGCATTTATAGCCTGAAAACACAATCTATAACTCAGGATAAAATACAATTTCTGGTATCCACACAACCAGACTTTAAATTGGAAACTGCACTGTAAGAACTGCAAATTAGTACATGCTGCCTGGTTGTAATCCTGGACTCTGAAGTGCACAAAAAGGCACTCATGCAGAGTCTGAGAGACTACAACAGGCTTGGCTAAACACAACACAGACTTTTGTGTTCTTCCATTTTAATTTCTGCCAGATGCAGTGGAATGCAAGTCCAGAATTCAACAATGATGACCCCAGCCAGCCACTCAAGCTACAACTTCCAAGATACAGTGATCAGTTCTGTCCAAAACAATAGGAACTATCATGTTCTCAGAGGAATTAAGGGCACACACAAAAAAATTATCATCTGTTATATGAAACCCTAAGATCACAGAAAGAAAACCTGTCAACCTCCTGAAGCAAATAAAACTTAGACTGCTTATTACTCACTGCCCACGAAATGGGACCATGAAAAATTAACAGAAAACAGAGACTGAGAGGCTGGAGAGACATATCTCTATCTACACAGACAAGAAGAAATATAAAGACTGGCAGAGATAGACAAAAGCATATCTACGGAATGTGCAAGATCATTGTCTACCAAAGGGTTGGAGAAACTACAGAAGACAAAACACTTCCTACACTTAGAACACGGGAACTGAAATAAAAGGGCAACTTTCTGATGTTAGGACAAGTGTAACCTTGGTCCTCTTAACCAAGTTATAACCATTATCACCCAGATAAATTAACTTCACAGCACTCCTATCTGCTTCGATCACCTCTAAAGAAAAAAAAAAACAAAATCAATTCCTGGGGTGTGATTAGCTGTTCAGACTGGAAGGGACCCAAGAAGCTTCAAGAATTTACACTACAGGCCAGAGCCTTATATAAGTGGGGAATGAGCTGAGGCAACAGGAAGGGAGTTTATATTAAGCCTGTCTTGAGGATTTACAGTAAGGCTCAATCCTCCAGGTGACAGTTATTCACTCCTAGCATGACCCTTGGCCCCTTGATGCAGACATACTGTTACAATCATGTTCTTGGTGAAGGCAGTTTTGGACCTTTCCATCCACGAGGGTCTGTCGTGTTTGTGCCAACTACTTGGTGTGAAGCAACATTCCCCTAAATGTCTTATGCTACTCCAGTTTGCAACTAGGCACTCAGTCACAATATGCAATCAAAACAAAACAAAAAGGACACATTAAAGTATGTCTGGCTGAAATACAAAAGGATGCCACTCTGTGAAAGAATAAGGGACCGAGTCCCTCACAAGATAAAAGAAGCTACTAAACAAAGCCAGAACAAGCACACAGTAGTAAGCAACAAGAACACTAGGAATAGAGTTCTCACAAAGATCATTTTTAAAAAAGGACATTAAACATTGCATATCAGTATATTGTAGACTACATTTCCATTAACTGTAGCAAGGTAAAAACTGAAAAAAAAAACTAAAGAAAAAAAACCCCAACATTCATTTCCTTCATTTTCTTAAACATGATCAAGATAGTTCCCAGCTCAGGAACACAGACAGGAAAAGATCAATGAAGCTACAGACTTCAGAGTAGCCAAGGAGCTGTACCCCCAGCCCTGATGAATATGTTGGTCTTTTAGGATACAACGTAGGCAGCCTACCCACAAGCCAGAGGCCCAAACCAACCACCTCCTTTATCAATAGAAGGAGGGTAAGGAATGCAACTGTCTTTTAAGATTAGTACAAATCCTGCAGGAAGCACAGGAAGGCAGAAACAGCTAAGACGGGGTTTTCCCTACTTACTCCAGCTCATCTGCAGCATCTTCTTCCTCCTCCTCCTCTGATGAGGCAGATTCCTTCAGGTCTTGAGCCATCCCAACTGGCATTTCCTCCGGGAGATTTAAAACAGCCCAGTCTCAGCAGCCTCTGACAGTCCCTCTGGCAGATTCAAGGGATACTGCAGTTACCTGGGAGGATTAAAAGCACGAACGCAGAACTGAGCAGGACAGCACTGAGGCAGCCTAACTCCACACATTTCCACGGGGCTACCAACAAGCTTCACCGCAGGCTGTGAGCCGCCTCCCAGCCCGGGCAGCGAGGAAGAACATCACCCTAGAGCATGTCACTCCCCACCTGCCCCCGAGAATCCCTCAGGCACCCACAGCTCCTGCCCCGCCCGCAGAGCCGCACCGGCCCGGCGGGAAACGCCCGCTGCCCCGGTGCTGCCGCCACCGCCCGGGCCCAGCCGGGCGCTCTAACGACCTGGAAACCGAGACCCCTCCAAGCTCTGCGCGAGCAGAGCTGCCGGGCCGGCCAGGCGCCGCCTTGGCCTGCAGCGGCCCACGGAGAAGCCGGAGCGTCCGGGAGCCCCGAGGGGCCGCGACTCCCGCCCCACTGCCGCCGACCAATCACCCCCCGCCCCGAGGCAGCAGGTCCCTCCGTACCCGCTCCCGCGCAGGGCAGGGCGGCCCGACCCAGCCGCCGCAGCCCCTCCCGCCGCTTCCCCGTTACTACAACAACCGAGCCCCATACCCGTGCGCAGGCGCGTCCCCATCCCCACCCACCCCGTCCACAGGCGCGGCGGGAGGGCCCGGCTGCCTCTCTCCTTCCGCATGGTGGGCGGAGCTAAAAGGGCAAGACCGCCTGCGGGGCGGTGAGCAATTCGATTGGCGATGGGGGCTGCACGTCAGCGTGGCGCGTAGCCATTCGGAGCGCGGGGCGGTGGCGCGCGCCGGTGGCGGGGGCGCGGTGCGGTGCGGTGCGGTGCTAGCGGGGAGAATGAGCCGGTTCCTGAACGTGCTGCGCAGCTGGCTGGTGATGGTGTCGGTCATCGCCGCCGGGAACACCCTACAGAGCTTCCGCGACCACAGCTTCCTCTCGGAGAAGCTGTACACCGCCAGCCCCGGCCTCGGTGAGCACTGCCGCCCCTCCCGCGCCTTCCGCGGAGCCCCGCGGCCCCTCCCGGCGGGGGAAGGGAGGTGGCCAGCGGGGCGGGGCGTGGCATGGCATCCACGTGCTCCTCCTTCTCTTTGCGCAGTGAACGGGCTCCAGGCTCGGACCTTCGGCGTCTGGACGCTGCTGGCATCCGTGATCCGCTGTCTCTGCGCGATCGACATCCGCAACAGAACGTGGGTGACTGCGCGCCGGAGGAGCCCTGGGGTTCGATGGCACCTCCCACCAGCCCAGGCTGCTCAAGGCCCCATCCAGCCTGGCCTTGAACACATCCAGGGAGGGGGCACCCACAGCTTCCCTGGGCAACTGTGCCAGTGTCTCACCGCCCTTAGCGAGATGGGCAATTGCAAGCTGTGCCTGAACCTTCTATGGGGTTGAAAGCATTCCCATGAAAACCCTTCCATAGCAGCGCAGGAGCAGTATGGTTACTGCAGCTGCCAGCTGCCTCTGGGGAGAGCCTGTACACTGAGTTCTGTCTGTGAACGCAGGCAGAAATTCGTAGAGCTGAGAACCTGTTACGTCTCACATAAGAACAGACCAATGATAAGACTCGAGGGAATGGCAAAAAGATGTGCCAGGGGAGGGTTAGGTTGGAAATCAGGAAAAGGTTTTGCACTCAGAGGGTGGTGGGGCACTGGATCAGCTCCCCAGGGAAGGAGTCACAGAACCAAGCCTGGCAATATTCAAGAAGCATTTAGACAATGCCCTCAGATACATGATGTAAATGTTGGGGTTGTCCTATGGAGTTGGACTCCCTTGTGGGACCCTTCCAACTCAAGTCGTTTTGTGATGCTGTGACATTTCTGAGCTCCAGCTTGGAAAGCGTCTTCTGCTGGCCTAGCTGCTTTGGTGACATTGAGCAATTGCTAACGCTGTGATCTGACTGATGCTCAGTACTGCTTTTCCTGTTTCCTGCTTTTAGCTAAGGAAGAGCTCAGGAGGTTAAGATGCCCCTTGCAGTGTTCTTAGCAGGTTACCTTCTTCCATACGCTCTTATCTGAGGCTGAGGACAAGGCCTGCAGTGCAACCGGGTGCTGTGGTGGGATGCAGGCCATTTCTCCCTGTGGTAACTGAACTGTTTCTGAGAGGGATTTCTAGGCAGGCTGACTCTAGGTCTGTGCTAGACAGAGCCTATTCTGGAGGTTGCTAGAGCTCACTCTTGTCACCACCTCCCTGAGCCTTGCAGCAGAAGTTGCTGCTCACCTGGCAGCATGTCCTTGGATTGCCTAGGCTTGTCTAGGGTAGGGAGACACAGAGACTTAATGGTTTGGTTTTAGGAGCTGGTGGCAATCTCAATTATCATGAAGCCAGCTGTTTCTTAGAAGGATTTTTTTATTTTGCATCTCTTGGACTTTTCCATGGCTGTGGCCCCTAGAGGGTAGTAGAGCACAGGTGGGAAGATGTGTTGGGGGATTCAGCCTGGAGTCAGCCAAGTCCTGTCAGCCTAGTTCTCAGCTCATCCAGCCCTCACCCTCTTTTTGTGTGTGCACTTGCTTCTCACTTCACAATGTCCTACCCTTGCTCTCCCCTCCTTCACCTCCCTTCAGGCAAGATGAGGTCTTTGACTTTCAGTGTACCATTGCACATGCTGCCCTGTTCTCTCATAGTTGCACCTCACTAACCCAAGTGTCCTGTGTGCTGCCACAGTGAGGACAAGACATGCAGGTTTGTCTCTTTTCCACTCAGCCATGCTTGTGCCTGTAGTATGGGCTGTATGGTAACCTGCTTCTTTCTGCTCTCCAACAGCCTCTATTACATCACGCTCTTCACCTTCTGTTTGGCCCTTGTTCACTTCCTCTCTGAGGTCTTCATTTACCACACTGCAGCCTTGACAATTGGAGTTATGGCACCCCTTATGGTAGCAAGTAAGTTGAGCTCTGCATTCTCCCCCCACAAAGTCTCCTTGGAGCCACGACCCCTCAGAAAAACTCTCAGTGGGTCTGTGAGCTAAGAGCAGGGAGGGGATAGGGGAAGGGAAAGTCTCATCTCCTGTCCAGCTTTTTCTACACAACTCTTCTTGTGTTTCCATCACAGGTTTCTCTATGTTGGGGATGTTGATTGGGCTGCAATACCTGGAAGTAGAAGAACTGTCACAAAACAAGAAGAAAAACTGAAGCTGAAGGCCCTGCGTAGGTCAGCATTGTCTGTCTTCACTGCCAAACTTCCGCTAAGCTCAGCTGAACTTCTCCAGAATGCTAATCCCCCATTTCTAATAAACGACAGAAAACTGCAGGGCGCTATATCTGTCTTTCTGCTACACTGTAGCAGACAGAGAATGTACAATTGCAGAGCAAATGCAGTTTCTACTGGATGTTGCAGGATAAATCATGTCTCTTTACAGCAACCCACCTTTTCCTGACTCCTTCCCACAAAGTTCCAATCCGACTGCTCACATTATGACACATATAAAGAGAGTTGTTGCAGCTCTCACTTGTGTGCATGCATCTGTGAGCAAGAACAGAGCTGCCTTTGCAGTGAGCTAAAACTACAGAAGACATCAAAAACAGGAACAGGTTGCTTAGACCTAGATGAAATAATGTCCAAAGCAGATGGACAGTGCACAGACAGTAGGAAGGAACCAGCAGGATCTCCTAGCTGGGAAGATGGTGCACGTGCAGAAGAAAGAGGGGGAAAAAACACAGAAGGGAGGAAAAGAGCACAACAGTAACACTGGGCAGAAAGATGATTTTTCCATTCTGCAAAACATTTCAAGCTATTAAGAGAATCAGATGTAGAATGTTTCACCCATTTAATATAAATGTGTCAAGTTTCCTTGTACAATTCAAATGTTTCTATTGTATATAAAAACTTATATTGCAAAGCAATTTTGGACCCCCATCCTCAATCCCAAACATGTCAAAAGACAGTATAATTTCACCCAGAAAAATGTATTGTCAAAAATGTTACGTCAGCGAGGACTACGTTTATCCATTCCACTTGGTTGTGGTTTTTGTCCCCCTCCCCTAAATGATATACACAACTGCATGGATTAAGGAGTATAAGGACACTTGATGTCTCCACCAGTGCAGGGATGCTGGAAAGGAAGGAGATGGGACATAAGGATCTACGTTTATGTTTACAAGATAAGCAGCAGCATACAGAGGGGTAGTGTCTACAAGACACAAATTCTAGTAAGAGGCTACTTCTGCTGTTGTCTATTATAGTGGGAAGCTTCCACACTGGAGCAAATCTGGGTTCCTATCCTACTCGAACCCCTCGCTGTGGCTGCAAAGAGCAACACAGCCTTGCCTGATTATCTCATAAACCAAAAGTTTTTATGTAGTGTGGAGATGTGCTAAAGGCACTTCATTAAGGACAAAGACACAGTCCTCGTCCCAGGGAGCTTGTGGTTTGACTTACTCCTATTGCTGGCCTAGTGATGAGCTGGGCTTAAGCTGTAGCTTCAGCGTAAGTGGCAATACTAGTCCTTGCCTCCAGGTAGAAGGAGGCATATTGGTATCACTCAATTACTCCTAATATATAGGAAAATCAGGGCAAACTCAGTGAATTCTGAGCAGAGGTTTACTCACAGACTATGAGTGCTTCAACTGGGACATGTAATAAACCCAGAGCTGGCAGCAGCAGATGCACTGCTTTGCACTTGCTGGTGATGTGCTAAAGCCTGTACCATCACCTGTGCAACACAGCATCACAGGCACCAATCCCTGTTCCTGAAAGCCAGCTGAAAGCTCTTCCAGGGCTGCTCACAGAGTAAGCTTGGTCCAGCTTCTGCATTTCATATCACAGCTTGCCTGTGAGAGCCACGGGCAGGGTGCCATCCTCACGTGCTCAGGGCCAGCCTGGAACTATGGCTTTTCTCAGCATGTGTGCTTTTTCTTTTCCAAGCATATACAGTGGGATGCGGGAAGCAGTGGGGTTTCCCAACTTTTCCTCCCAGGCAGCAAAGTCTCCAAACCAGCAAGATGCAGAGGTATAACTGAAGAGAGCAACTCCCTTCTTGTTTTGCTCTTTCACACTCTCTATAAGCAGTTCACTGGGCTCCTGTGTGGAGGCTTCAAGTCCCTGCCATGGTGCGCATGGAACAGGAGGACAGTGTAGGTAGCAAAGATGGGAATGAAGGGAGCTGCATCACCCAGCTCTGCCACCCCTCCATTTCACAGCTTTGATTCCTCAAGGACTATGGGATCGGTGCGGGCTTCTGGCATCACTTTCTGCAAGTCAGACAGAGAAAAACAACATGGTTAGGATCCTGGGCTTCAGAGACCAGCTGGCCAGATGCTGGCTGATTCGCAGCTCCCTGCTAGCATGCAGAAGTCCCCAAAGAGGAATCACCATCCTCAGACAGTGCACCTGGTTCTCTCCTCCTTCTCTAGAGCCCTCTGCTGCCCAGATAAGGGGCACTAGAGCAGCAGGGCAAAGCAAGGGTCCCACTTCCTTAAGCTACTTGCTGTAGTCCTCAGATCACAGCTAATTCACAGCAGTTTTACAGGACCAGGTAATCAGCCCTACAGCAAGGTTCACTGGAGACACTTCACTGTGATACAAGATCAGCCTCGAAGCACTGAAGCTGCAGAGCCAGATCCCTGGGAAGGGAAGGACCTGGGAATTCCTCCTTCATGCCACTGGGCAGTGCAGTATCTGTGCAAGCACCAGAGAGAACCTACATACTGTGCAGCCTCAGGAGGCTCAGCATAGCAAGTAGCTCCTCTCTGTCCTTACTCTGGAATGTCTGAGGGCCCCTTCAACTCCCAGACAGATTGCTGGTTCTGCTCATCTTCAAGTCTTTTCATCCCCACTCCCCATTCAGAGCTGGCACTTTCTTCCCTATCCCCAGCTTGGACTTATGGCTGAGAATTCCACAGAGTGTTACAGATAGGAACCAAACATACACAAGTTTTTTTCTGCATAAAACCTATGGCTGAATTAGCTACTTAAACCCTCCTAAAGTTTCTTCTCTTAAGATGGAGGTTGCTGTAGAGTCATCTCCCAGAGGAAAAGCCGACACTGCTGCCCAGTTATTACCCTATCCCAGGTTGCATGAAATACACAAACTTTCGCAATTCCAGTTCAGGCTTCCTGGGTCCAGCTTGATAAGCTCCTCACCGAGCCTTGCTGGGATTTATTAGGATTAGACCTGAGACTTCTTCCTCTGGAGGATTTCAGGCACTTCTCTTCAAGTTCTGATTCTCCTTACAGTGAGATACCCCAGTTGTCACCAACTCAGAGGACAGCATGCAGACTTGTGAGGGTAAATGGGGAGTCTCCCACAGCCTGGGCTCTGAACTAACTCACTGTGGGGCAAGCCTGTCATTTGAGGCAGGCATCAGAGGTGCATGGGAAAGAGGTTCATATGCTCAGTGCAGTTCAAGGTAAGTCCAGGCAGCATGGAAGCAAAAGATATGAAACAGTTTCATTTTGAGTAGCCTCTTACACAAACTGTAGGTGGAAAGGTTTTAGAGGTTAACAGCAATATCCCAAAGCAGAGGAGTGAAATCAGCTTCAAAAAGATGCTTGGAAGCAAAAGCCAGGAAGTGGAAAGAGGAAACTTCTACCAGCAGGAGGGGTAGTGGGGTGCATGAAGGAGTGCCAGAAGCAGAAGTAAGGGGAAAGCTGCATTTAGCCTTGGGAAACCCCACCAGAATGCATCATGGAAGCACAATGGCAACTCTGAATAGGCCTCTCAAGCACCTCTGGGGTCTGAACATCACTCACCTACTGTGGAGCTACAGAGGCTTAGGAGATTAGCCAGCCTGCAGGGCTTCAACGCCTTGGGAAAGAAGGCTGCTCTCACAGCTGGGAGTCACAGTACTGGAACAGGGCACGCAGACAGCCTGCCCATGGCTTTGGCATTGCCACACAGTAAGCACAGAAAGGGAGCAGGGAAGTTTGGGAAGCTTGGGTACACACCATTTGTGCCTACTATGCAGAATTCCAGCAGGTTTTTTTTTTTATTGGCAGTATTTCTCTAGAGTAAGCATGGCACAGGTCACAAGGGACTCCAAAAGCTGTCACAGGTGGATGCTTGCAGTAATGCCCTAAGCCAGCCTCTAAATCACACTGGTCCTTGGGTAGAAAAAGCAACATGCTTTGGTATATTCCACTCAGATCCATCAGACGCATCTTTGCATCCTGGCAAATGCATTATTAGCAAAAAAAGGTACTTGGCCCTGATTATCCTGACTTATCCAGGACATGGTTTCAGGACACAGCAGAACAACAGTCCTGTTTTAAACAAATCCCTTGCTGTGGCTGTACGCCTAGAGGAGGTCACTGATCATCCAAAGTCATCTACTCATCAGTGCTCAGCCCTGTTGGTAGCATAACATTCCAGGCAAAAGGTTTTTATTTTATTACACTTAAGAAACTGGGACAAAGTCTGAAGCCACTTTACTCCCTACTCTGCAAAGGTTCCTCACACTGGCACACCAAAAAATATTCAATTTATCTACCACTACGTAACACTGGCACAAGTGCTCTGAACACACATTAATCAAATTTGCAAGTTTCAGAGGCCTAGCAAAGCCCACTTTGAAGGAAAACAAAGTCCTGCCATTTTTGAATCCTGCACTCTGTATCTTAACTGCTTTCTTAAAAATCCACACAAGCTTAAAAGTATTTCCAAAGAAATGTTGCCTAGGAGTTTTTGTGATCAATCCACTCCTGAATCAAAACAAACCATGGAAAATCAGCAAAGATGCTTATTTCATAATGCAAAGAAACAATGCAGGAAGGTTTGCATGGATGCTAGAAACCAGGAACAGATGAGTACAGGGTGTACACAGCATATACATGAGTATAATCTGTATAATGCTGAATCAACTAACAGTGTTATGAAACCTTAAGGCACAATATTGGAATGGCTTTGGACACACTTAAAACAAGGGCAGCCCACAAAGCAACTCATTATCACATAAAACGAGCGCTTGATCCAAGTGCCCTGAGATACTGAAAGCAACTCTGCTGTCGCTCTGGGAACTGAGGCAGGCATAAGTGGGCGGATTGTTGGAAACACTCTACAGATTTATTATTAATAGTGGAAAAGGTGTCAACAATGCCATTAGGCTAACTTAGTTCCCACTACAAGTTCTACTAATTGCAACATCTGTTAATTACAACCATAAGCAGATAAGGGCACCGAAAGAGGACAGATTACCTGCAAACACAAGGCAGGTCCTTCAGGAAGAAGGGAAAGCTTCCTGCACTGTGGACACAGTGGCCAAAAGCTCTGACAGGTGGCTGCTGAGAAGCTGTGATTCCTGGGCACAGTCAAGGCTGATAAACACAGACTCTTGCCACAGAAGCTATGGCTTTATACATTGCTCTTCTCCCTGCAAAGTCAACAGCTCAACCAGGTTCTAGGCTTTCCATTTCATCACCAGAAGCCACTAACAGAAGAAAATGGAAGAATCAGCACGTGAGTTTTTCCCTTGCATGTTCCTTAATACACTGGGAAATCAGGTTGTTCCACAGTCCTGTTCTGCACCAAAGCTACTCAACAGCTGAACATCCAGCTAAAAGTTTCGACAGTTTTCCATCAGATCATTTCTATTTCTACACCAGGGAGAATCAGACCTTGTCAGGCCAGTACTCTGAATGATGAGACCCCAAAGAAAACAAAAAGCCATGTGCATACTTTCACTATGGGACTGCACCTCCTCTGGGTCAAGACAGAGGAAGACCTCACTGCCATCAAAAGGGCTACAGAGCCAATATACACAGTATAGTGTTTCAGTGGGAAGTGTAAGAACTGCACAGCTCCATAGCTCTGCATCCTCTGGAAGCTTACACCTGAGTGTCATTCTCCTTGGAACAGCCTTAGAATGACAGAATCACAGAATCATTTAGGTTGGAAAAGTCCTTTAAGATCATCAAGTCCAACTGTTAACCTAACACTGCCAACTTGACCTCTAAACCATGTCCCTAAGCACCACATCTATACCTCTTTTAAATACTTCCAGGGATGGCGACTCAACTTCTTGCCTGAGCAGTCTGTCCCAATGCTTAACAACCCTTTCAGTTAAGAAATTTTTGCTTATTTCCAATCTACACCTCCATCTACACAACCAACGCCTGTTGCTTGTTACTTGGGAGAAGAGACCAACACTCACCTCAATAAAACCACCTTTCAGGCAGTTGTAGAAAGTGATAAGGTCTCCCCCCAGTCTTCTCTTCTCCAGGCTAAACAACACCAGTTCTCTCAGCTGCTCCTCATAAGACTTGTTCTCCAACCCCTTCACCAGCTTCATTGCCCTCCTCATGACACACTCCAACACCTCAATGTCTTTTTTGCAGTGACAGGCCCAAAACTGAACACAGAATTTGAGGTATTGCCTCACCAATGCTGAGTACAAAGTGACAATCACTTCCCTGGTCCTGCTGGCCACACTATTTTTGATATAAGCCAGGATGCCATTGGCCTTCTTGGCCATCTTGACACACTGCTGGCTCATGTTCAGCTGGGTGTGAACCAACACCCCCAGGTCCTTTTCCAGCAGGCAAATTTCCAGCCATTTGTGTCCAAGCCTGTAGTACTGCACAGGGTTGTTGTGGTTCAGATGCTAGAGCCAGCACTTAGCCTTGTCAAACTCCGTACAATTGGCCATGGCCCACCTATCCAGCCTGTCCAGATTCCCCTGCAGAGACTTCCTTCACCTCAAGCTGATCAACCCTCCTGCCCAACTTGGTGCCATCTGCAAACTTACTGAGGCTGCACTCCATCACTTTGTTCAGATCATTGATAAAGGTATTAAACAGAAGCCCTAATTCCAATGTGACTATTGTCAGGTGCTTCCATGGTTTCTAACACACCAATAACCATTGCTTCTTTGCTATCATGTGGATGTCCACCCTCTACCTCCACTGAGATGGCAGACTGAAGGACCTCGCTAGCAAACCGTCCTGTAAACACTGGCATGCTGCCTCCACGCTTACCTCTAAAGAGCCTGGTTTTATCCCTTTCACCCCTTCAAAACTAGTTTAAAGCTATTCCAATGAGCCCTGCTAACTCTTATGCAAAGATACTTTTCCCACTGTGAGACAGGTGTACCCTGTCTGTTGCCAGCAGGCCTAGCGTCATGTAACCAGGAACCAAAATGACAAAACTCTACTGTTGTTATTAGGTTCAGAACCACATATTGATCTGCTGGCTCTTCCTGTTCTTCCCTCACCATTCCCTGCAACTGGAAGGACAGAGGAGAACACTACTTGTGCTCCTGATCCCTTAAACAGATGTCCCAAGGCCCTGTAGTCTCTTGATTGCCTTCAGACTTCTTGTTACAACTTCACTGCTGCCTACCTGAAAAGTCAATAATGGATAATTATCTGAGGGCCACATCAGGGTAGGTACATCTCTTCACATCTTTATCCTGGGTCCCAGGGAGGCAGCAGACTTTCCTAAGTAGTAGGTCTGGTCTGCATATTGGGCCTTTTGTTCCCTTCCGAAGGGAGTCTCCTACAGCAATGACCCATCTTTTTTTCTTCATGGACACAGTTTTGATGCAGGGCATATACAGCAACATGCCTGAGCCTCACAATGTCTATTTTGCAACTGGGATGTCAGTAGTAACACTGGCAATTGTACCATGCTAGATCTGCCATCAAAGGCAAAGACATAAACTTCAGCCATCAAAAAGAGTATCAGTATACCACAAGTAGGCTTGCCTAACTCATGCAGCTATAGCTTCTCAGCTGCTTGGTCCTTAAACAACACCACATGTGTACCCTGCTAAAACTGCCACGGGCAGCAGCATGGAGACAGTCTAAGAAGCCCTCAGCCTAGAGTCAAATCTTTCCCTACCCAAGGTACTCATCCTCATACTTGTATCAAAGCATGGCAGCTTCACACTCCCTGTAGCACATGCTCTAGTCTTAGCAGGACAAAGGCTGCTTTCCCCCAACAGACTCACTCTGCTTTTGCCTATTAGTTCTGTTGGCTGTGGCACTAAGGGATACACATACGCAATGAACACCTTGAAAAGCAAATGGTAGCATGGTTAACTCGGCAGATCAACCAGTCAGTGCAAAGCAGAGGACAGTAAGTAATAATGCATTACATCCCAAGCAACAGCCCAGAAAATGCCAAATGCCATTGAGATTCACAGACCAGCAAGCATAATTTCAAGGCATTCTTATACCAAAAGGCACCAACCCAATGACTCTGTTATGGCTAGATATTTTTAAACTTCCTTCTTGAAGCTGGCCATGCATCCTGGCTGTGATCAAAGCCAGCTCTTCTATGCTGCTCCTGGCATCACTTCCAGCCAAGAATCTGGACAGTAAAAGGAATGTCTGAGAAAAGTCTCCAAATGCCTGCACCTCGCCTCCCTAATAACTAACTGACAACTCAGTTCTTCATCTACTTCAGCACCAGGCTTTGCCTTGCTGCATCTAGTTGAATCCCTATGCCCTATGCCTGAGGTGGATATAGTGGAATCTCCACTCTGTTCTTGAAAGCTGTCTTGTCTTTCCTCTCAGGTAGGTACCTGAGAAGGCCAGAAAGATTCTCAGTACTCTACAGCCATTGCTGTCACCCCTAGAAGTGCCATTGGCTTGGTGCCTGTGCCACCCATGAGTGTTCAGAGAAACAGATTAGTGCGATTCTCCTACCTTTGTGTATGAGCTAGTGAGCAGGAATGGGAATTGATGGGGTTAGGGTTACAAGCTACAGTCCCATAATCCATGATCTGATTGCTGCTTTGTAGTCTCTGTAAGAATAGCCACAAGTCACCATCCCAGAAAAGATGGAGGCAAGAAGGGAGGGGGAAATAAAAGAGGAACAGGCAAAGGAAGAAACTGGTAAAATCACCCAGGCATGTATACAGCAGCTGTACCATGTAGAAAAGCTCAGTATCTGACTGTCAGAGCTCTCCACAAAGGCAGCACATAATGCCCAAGCCCAGCAGATTGCTCTCCTGACTAATGCATCCATGTTAGCCCAGAACACCAAATTCAACCCACCTTCAGCTGGTTGAGCACCTGGGGTTGTTTGTAAAGCTTGAGAAGTACCCAGGTGAGCTCAGCTATGTGGAGGCCACATTTCAGGGTGTGGTCAAGTGTCCATCATGCTCCTCAGAGCATGACTTCTAAGGCAGAAGGCACTGCCAATGAAGTTTCTGACTGACTGAGATTGTTACTTCACACACATCCCTCTGGTTCTTACTGCAGTCAGTTCTGGAGGCTTTTAGGATTACACAAAAGACACCTGTACCACCTTTGCTCTGGTCTCAATGCTCTTACCCTTCCAGCAGCAAGCTCTTACAATTTATTTATACCAAAAAGATTTATACTAAAAATGGCTTAAGGAGAAGTGTACAATTCATCTGGTGAGAGAATTGCCTGACTAAGGGAAAGGACTTTACTAACAGTACGCATCTTGTTTGCTGCCAAAGGACCTTGATATTTCCCAGGCCTTCCACATGCATACTATGCATTAACTCACAGTGCCACCAGCACCTCTCATTACAACTCTGCTGCCTCAGGGCTTGCAGAGGATGGTTTGGCCTCACAATTCATCTTCTGGCTTTGACTTCAGCATTGTTAATCAAGGGATACAAGCAGTTTGGTGTGTATCAAAACAGACTGGTCTTTAACCCAGCTCAAGTTAACCCCATTCATGCCAGGATTCTGGGAGAACAGTTGTTTTCTGTCTTGGTCCCATAGACCATCATGTCAACTGCTGCTAAAATCAGCCAAAACTGTAAGCCTCAGAGCAGAAAAAAAATTCTTTTTAAGTTATGATAAAGGTGGTATGAATGTGTGTTCCTTTACCCAAACTAGATAAATTGTAAAGCCTTTTGCCCTCAATCTAGTCCACAATTGTATGTGCAAGAACTGCTCAAGGCAGCATCAATTCCCTTTACTTACCCTATCCTCTGCATCTGCGTTCAGATAGTCCAGCAAAAATAAATAAAAAATCAAAATAAAATAAAAAGTATTTATTTTGTAATGAAAATCCACCTTCCTGAGCAGCTGATCAGAGCACAGCTGCTTTGTGGACCTTCTGGTCTCTCTCCAGATTAGACTGGTTAGAGGAAGGCAGCACTGTCTTCTGAAAAGAGCTGACTTGAGCCAGCAGAGAACTGAGCTTATGCACTTTGCTAGTCATGATGGCTGATGGCTTCAAGAATGTTGAATGCATGTCTCCGCTAACGTCCTAGAAGAGGAGCCCAGAGCAATACAGAAAGGAGCCTCAGACAACAACCAGTCCCCTCCCTTTCCCTGCAAAGAGAGCTTCTAAAAGTATCCACTGCAATTAGTTCACCAGAGGCTCTCTCCCATACACAAACAGCTGCATTTATTGCACGCCATGCCACAGGGACACCATATCCCGAGCTCTGGTGCACACATTTGAACTAGCAAACTTGTCTGAAGCTCTGCACAAAGGCTGAGGAGCCAAGCTGCTCAAGCCTTCATTTGGGCTTTGCCACCAACTTCTCCAGTCCCATACACTGAACCCCACTTGGCAGCTAAGGCCAGGGAATAAGAGGAATAACTTGTCTCTTTAGGGGCCTGGAATAATATTTACTCAGCTCTGAATGATAGCAAAGCACTGGAGAGCTCAGTGCATTGTCAAGGGAAAGAAGCAAGCACAGCATCACCCTACATCTGTCCCTAGTCAATACAAAGATGCATGAAGCCCTAGAGACTCCCAGGGGACCAGAGCTTACACATTCTGCATGACATTAACAGTAAACAAACAGAGGCCCCAGCAGCTGTTACAGCTGAAATTACAACCACTTGTCTGAAAATGCCAACAAGGATCTTCCCCGCAGGCTGGGCAAGAAATGGTGGGATAAGAGAACTGCAGCTGCCATCATAACCCAGAAAGGGCCAGCCTCATTCCTAGGAAGGAGAGAGGTTGGACCTTGTCCTAAGCTAAGAGCAGGGGTACAGCAGGGATTGAAGGGGGGTTTACTCACTGTCTGTTCATTATCCAAATTGGCCCGCTGTCTTCGGAGATCAGCCTTAATGAATGCTGGGACAGAGGGAAGAAGAGATGTGAAGGCAGTTAAGTCACAATGCAGACCCCAAATCAATTTCCCCAGGACTTAAAGGGGCAACAGAGGCCCCAGAGGAGACACGAACACATTACGGTGAGCAAGCAAAACCTCTCTCTTCGATAAAGCAGAGAATGCTTCTGAAACAGGCAGGACAGAGACTCCTTATTGCAGCATGTAAAGCATGCAGCACGTAGAGTCTTTTGAGATCCCAGCCAGCAGTCAGGGCAAAAAGCCTTGGATCTTCTTTGTAACACAGACCAGAGGTTTCAAGAAACACAGCAGAATTGCTATGGGACTGCTGTGTGGGTCCTGCCCTTTCCTGCAGGCACCGATACACACAAAAGCCCTTCATCTCATATGCAGAGCCCAGGGGGGAGAGTCACAACAGAGAAATACTGAAAAAAATTAACTACCTGTCATAATGGTCCCCAGGAACAAGAAGGAACAAAGAAAGAGGTTGCCTTCCCTTGTACCAAAGTGATCCATGATTTGCCCTTCGCCGATGGTGAAGGCAATACCAAAAATCTACAAATAAAGATAGTGTCAAGCTGTGCTGTTGCTATAAAGCAGCCCAAACAGCTTCCCAGCTTTACCAAAGTATCAGAGCATACAGGCCAGCAAAGCTGTTGGCCTAGAGAGGCAAAAGTTTGTCTATGAACACATCCAGAGGCACCTCCTTTCATCTGATGGGAAGACAGATGACCCTTAAGGCTGGGATTCCATCTCTCACTGAAGAGCCAGATCTTAGGCTGTTAGGAACAATGCTGTAAAAGGCAATGAAAACCAGCATCCTGATGGATTTTCCTAAGCAGAAACCAGAGAAAAGTCACGAGGAACATAAGTAAAAAAGCCAGGTCCCGGGGTGCTTACATTCACAGTACGTTACAAGAATCACAGACAAGAAATAGGAGTCAAGGCTGGAACCTGCAATTGAATCTCTCTGTCTATAAAGTGGCAAGTGAAGTGAAAATAGCACACCTACCTGTGCTGAGACATTAAGGAGCCCTGATGATGTTCCTTCTGATTCTGGGTATGTCAACTCTGCAGCAAACTCAAAGCCCAGGGGAAGGTATCCTGTCATGAAAAACCTGTGAAGAAACACACAGAAAGGAAGATTCAGCAACTACCAGAAGGAAGACTGAAGAGGCACCGTGTAGCCCATATCCCTTTTTGGATGCTTCACTGACTGCACAGGATGTTTCCATTGGCACTGTCACAGCCCAGAGACCTGTCTGACTCCCTCACCATGGAACAAGTCTTCCTCCTACCCAGAAATACCTTTGCCCACAGTCTCAAGGCACAGAGACAGGCCAGCACAGAACTGCTGGTTGCTACAAGGCACTAAAAGCAGCATCTCCCACAAGTAACTCTAATGGGCAGCATCCCCAGCACAGTCAAACAGCCACCCAGGCCCATGTGCTTTTCATTCCTGCCTATTGGTCATCTATGGGGCTGTAGTACCATTTGCTTCTCAAATGCTTTCACTTGATTACCTGGAACATTTAAGGCAGCTGCAGCTAAGCAGGGCCACGCTGTTAGGTCAGTGACTCTAACAGAACATATAATAAGAGAGAGATGGGAAGAGCAGATAATTTTGCCCTTAAACTATGCAAGGAGCCACACACAGGCTATTGCTTTCCCCAGTTCCTCCTGCACCACGAGCTTTCCCTCCCTGCTCATCCCCTAGCAGCTCGTATGTAGATGAAAGCAGCCTGCACGTGAACTTACCCCAGTATGCCTGCAGTCACAAATACAACCCAGAGGTGGCCTAGGCTCAGAGTGAAGGTGTAGGCTATCATTCCCACCAGAGACATGATATAGACGACTAGCGTTGTCTGTCTGCAAGGAAAAGCAGAGTCAGGGTTTTATTTAAACCACTCCTTTTTGCCCACAAATATTGGTATAGTTTGCAGCACGTGGTTAAAAAAAATATTAAAAGTTGTACAGCTCTCTGACACCCTTACTCCAGACAGAGGAACTGGACTGACAGAGAGCACGCAAGGGCCTGCATGCACAGCAGGGCAGCAGGGGAAACAAGAACAGGACCTAGGAGTTTTTACATCCCTACCTCATGACTGGGGGCTTTGCTCCTGTGGGGTCAGTGCATCTCATTTATTAAGGAAAGGCCTATGAGGCAGCCAAGAAACTCAGATCCTACCATGGGCTGACAGATCCCTGATCACGTACTGTTCATTCTTCTCAAGGGGCAGAACAAGAACCAAATAAAGAAATATTCATCTTTCCTGGGCACCCTCTGTACTACAGCAAGTTGGACACACTTACTTGTAAGCAGGAACCGAGGTGACTAAGCAGTCCCAAGCAGGAATGAAAGGGAAGAGATGACACAATACAGCTAAGAGCATTACGATCCTGTATTTTTCTGTGCTATGTAAAAACCTTTCATCACTGCTCCTTTCTCTGTTTAAATTGCCTACTGTACTTACACAGGTGACGTGCAAGCCAGGTTGCCCTCAAAACCTCACCCTCAAGCCGCAGCAGCATGTAGCAGGACTACTGCCAGTTCCCCATGGCCAACGGCAGCTGAACCACAAGCTCTCATCTCTAAGCAGAGAGGACAAAGAGACACCGTGCCCAAGAAGCATCCCCAGGTGGATCCTGGGAACAGCCAGATCTGCAGCCTGGCCATGCTTGAGGGCTCAATACTGCAAGACACATGCAGCAGTCCAGGCCAACTTTACCACAAGAGAAACATTAGCAATTGTCATCCCTGACTAGACACAAAGGAAAGTCTCCCCATATCCAAAAACATCATGGCTCTTTCCAGTACAAGAGGTAGTAAGTAGTCCTTCACAAAACACAATTTTGAGAAGGAAGGAAAAGTAAATCCTTTACCTGAGTGAAATTCCACCAGGCTCTTGAAAGCAGGGCAGTTACCAGAGTTGACAAAAGATTAACTTTTGGGGCATTGTCTTTAAGGAAGATGTTAAATGTATAACCACAAGCTACTTGTGTACTTTCTACAAATTTTAGACTTAATCCATTAAAGAATGTGTTTGGTATCAGTTCCTAGAATTCTACTAAAGAAACCAGATGTCAACCTGTTTTCACTTTTTTTTTTTTTTCCTTTTTAATGCAAATGACCAACATCAAAATTCCAACCCCAAAAGGGCAGCCAGTATTATATTCCATGCTAAAATGTTTCCACTACACTGAATTACTACAGATAAAAACAGAATGTTCTGGCTAAGGTTCTGTGCTCCCTCACTGCTGGCAGTGACTGAAGTCACTGGGTTTCATGCTCCTACATCACTTCTTATACAAATATAGGCTTGAGAAGCTAATTTCAGACTTCAACTATAGAGCCATGCTTACAAAGGTTCACCAGACACATTCAATGCACTGAAAGTCTAAACAACATTTTGCCGTGATAAGTAATTTTGGTTTATGTCAATAGATAGGCAAATTCCTTAACCTCCGATGCCATATCATTTCTAGAATATGTTCTTTCCAATGCTTCCATTACTTCTTCTAGAACATGTTACAGAGAGCTGCTACATGGCCAGCACACAGCCCAGAGACTGCATAAGGAGAAGAGATGAAGGACTAACAGGAGTTAGAAAGCAGCCCCAAGAAGGTGAAAGCAAATCATGGAATGGTTTGGCTTAGAAGCAACCTTAAAAATCATCCAGTTCAAGAAGCAGATAAAAGCCTTTCTCTGTTGAATACAGGGTTCCTCAGATATCTCTTGCATGTTATGCCTTCCATCTCTTGACAAGCAGCCATGCCCTGCACTGACTAGGAAAGGGATTCAAAGCAAGAATTACAGCTCCCTGGGCTGCATGGACCCAGTTTGAACTGAGTGCTCCGTCCATACACAGGAGTCTTCAAACTACATAGCAGTCAGAGCTAAAATACAGCACAAGTCTCCAAGAGAGACCTAAAAAACTTAGTCTTTGCCAGCAGGGACATTTGGGACACTTTTTTTTCCTTCCCACAGCTAATTTTGTCTCAGTGCAGAGCTCTAAGAGTCCCATAACATCTCATCCAGTTTCCTAGCCTTATGGTTCAAGTATTCTAGGTATCTTGTATCTGAGTCACTCTGTCGTGACAATTGTCATCAGTTACACTTTGCTCCTCATCTCCAGGCAAAGATGATGAAGGAGTTAGCAATCAGATGTGGTCAAAACTTTGTTTCACATTAATGCTATGTCATTAGTCGCTGCAAGAAAGAATTTCCCAAAACACTCACACACCCCCCACTGACAACTAGAGCAGGCAGGTTCAGAGAGGCAGGCAGCTCTTGTAGGTTCAAGCCACCAGTGTTCTTCATTGGGACTGCAGAAATCAGTTGGGGACAAAATGGAGAAAAGTGTTCCATCTTGCCATGGGTACCACATCTACCACATATCATCTGGCTCAAGGAGACGATGAACTTTCCTCACTGACCTGCCTCCCTGAATCATTAGGCTCTAGCAGGACCAAAAGAATTGACGAACTTTTGAAAGAACAAGACCATGGGCTTGTGCTGTGGAAATCACACCAGGAAGTGACCTGAAACCACGCATTGAGCGGCTGCCTGCCCAACACAGTCCCTAACTGGGACTTGCCCTGAATGCAACTCCTGCTTCAGGGAACAGCCTCATGCACACGGGCGGACTTCTACTAAGCCAGACTTTAGCAAGACTTTACTCCAATGAGCACTGATGACAATAAAGGAGATTGAGTGCTCAGCAGTGCAAGCAAGACCCAAAAACTTGCAAAGGGTTTAGTTGAGACAGAGTTAGATAAGGAAAACAAAGAAACCCCTGGGGAAAGACTCTAAGGTAAGGCTCAGGAAGACTCTCAGAAAGTGGACTTTGTCACCACACACACTAGAGGACAAGAAGAATGCTCTATGGTCCTAGGGGCACCAAGGCATGAAATAATGCTTGGTTTTGTTTGATAAGATTCTTATCATAGCCATAAATATGTTACTAGAGAGATAAAAAAACAAAGGTGAAGCAGATTTACAGAGCATATCTGCACAGCATACTGGTGGTTTTAGCAGCCCTACATGGACTGATAATTATTGTCTGGAACAGGTACAGCCAGCCTTCTTGAAAGGCTGCCCAGTGCAGTCAGTGCAGGATAGAAGTTAGGCATTCTGCTACATCACCTTAGGACAACTGGGGTTAACCTACTTCTGTGCTCTGCGTGTGGGAAGGAAGCCCAGTGCACCCATGTGGAAGCAGTGCTACAAAGGCACCAGCTGCCAAGTCTCTGTAGCAGAGCCAGAGGGAGATCTGTGCAGGAACTGACACGCTTGTCACTTAGGTGAACCTAAGCTGCCCTGGCATTCAACTGCCCTCCCAGCCACATTTTGAAGAGGCAGATTAAAATGCTCACGACAAAGGACTGTGAGAAAATAAAGAACTCAGGGTGGGGGGCAGAAACCAGCCAAGGCCAGCACCAGCAGGGAACAATACTGAAATGGAGAACCCAACTCCTGCTGTTCAGCCAACTCTAGAGGAGGCTCTAGAGCAAGGACTGGGCATGGCTCAGCCCACTCGCGTTTCACAAGGTTGCTTGGATGAGGAAAGCCAAAGAAACACGACCAGACTCACAGGGGATCCAAGCTGCAAAAACACTAGAGTCAAGCAACATCTGAAGCAACAAATGAATGGGGGGAGGGAAGGGAAGCCACAGCCATGTGCCACAGCTTTAGCTGCTCACTGGAACGTTGTGTGCTGCTCCAGAGTGCTCTGCTGTATGGACTGGGATAACAAATGGACTCCAAAAGCTTTGCTGTGAGGACAGTACATTGCAGGCAGTGCAAGACCCTGAACAAAGGCCTTGTCCCTATACTCCCAAACAACTTCACTGCTGAAGACACTGAAGTATTAGATGCTGGAGAGGGCTGGTATGGTTTTCACCACCCCCTCATCCCTTGACACTCAGTTTTGTGCAACTTTCTTCCTGTATGAAGGTCACAAAAAAGGACAGCCTTGATAAACCATTTACATAAGTGATATGGCAGGACAGGGTGAAGGCATATCCACTACACAAGGACTAACTTGGAAAAAGCCTACAAGACCATCCATAGTGCATGCCAAACTAGGTTGAGAGAGCATTCACCTTTCAATGGAAGAGACCCAAACACCCCGTTCTCCAATATCAAAGTTTTTCCTCCCCAAATTTCTGCGCACTTTAGGCCCATACAGACCTAAGTTTGAAACACCACTTGGAGTCCTCTGCCCGGTACATGGAGAGAAATGGGTGTTTCTGACATCTTGCCTTACACAGATGACAGTGGAGAGCACTGTCTGGAACTAGCTGGACCTGAGGCCATGTGAATACTGCCCTTAAAAGCAAAATGTGGGCAAAGAGAAGTCCTGATTAATCCAGTCCCCAAACCCCGTATTCTAAGCCAGATTCTGCTACACATACCAGTACACTCAGCAGTCTCCAGATGTCAAAATCCCATCTCTCCTCTGAGCCAGGAACCTGAAGGATGTACATGGAGCCTCATTTAACTTAATGTCAAAATGTGTTTTCTCAAAGAGAGGGGCTGCTCTCAACAAGGCAGCCCCACTTCTAGGACTGCTCACTTGTCACAAAGTAACTCACATATTTGTAAGGGCCAAATCTGTGCCTGCTAATTCCAAAAATAAGAACAGCTCAAGGGCTGTTGCAGGGACTTGCTTGCCAAATAAAAGCAAGATTGAAGGCCATTTGGTGCGTAAGCATGACAGATGGGGAAAGCCTGACTTAGCACAGCCTCCCCCTTTCAAGGATCTGCTGATGGGACAGTAAAAAGCAAACACGCATGTAGAGTTCTCAATTCCTTCTGTTATTAACCTCCCTCTGCTCCCCTCAATCACAGCTGGATCCCATTTACTTGCTTCCCTCCCTCCAAAATGACTAAAAAAAGGACTCGACATCTTCCCTTCCTGATTTTCATGTGCTTCCCATTTCATTCCTGACTCTATCTGAGCAGCAGAGGGAAGGGGGAGGGTACCTACCTAGAACATCTGGCATCTTGACAGTTTTTTTTTTTAAATAGACTTTTAAATAGGGCTAAATAAAGATCGTAGCACTCAGAAAAAATTTTGCTAGTTCCACAGAAATCCACTTTGTAGGCTGCAATGGAGAACCAATTCTTAGCAGTGTTTGTCCCCACCTAAGGCTAAATATATTCCCAGATAGTCCCTGGGGTCTGTAGGATAAATTCCATAGGTGTCATAGCCCTGTTTTTCTGCACTCTAAGCCAGCTCTGCTCACCTATATGATTCCTCCAAGCAAGCAGGGCCTGTGGAACAAATCCAGGATTAATATTTTTTTCTTTCTCATCCTTTCAAGTGAAGCTCTGCCTGGTGAGTGACACAGCTCTTCAACCTTCATGGTGCAACCTAGCTCCACTTACGGAGAATCAGGAAAAGCATCTGCCCTGGCAGTGACAGTTGAGGGCACCTTACCACCAGCCTCAGGCTGGAAAGAGACACAAGCTACACTGCACAGTTATCTAGCACAGTTCCAGCAGCTGTGCTTCTAATTATCAGGACTGCCAAATGAGAACTATTCAGTGGCACACAATGATCTATAAACAGCAATAAGTGACCTGCCAGTCTCTGTTATTAGTCATCTGCTTCTCCTTCCCAACACCCCCAGGAGTTCCTAAGCTACCATTCTTTCTTGTTAGAGCCCATTTCCTCTTCATTTTTTATCTCTGTACTTGACAGCTAGGGCCAGAGGCCATTTCAGAAGCTACAAGCTCACAGCAAGCCAGATTCATCTAAGCTGCCCACAATGAGAACACGCTTTTCTGGCCCAAGATACCAGGTAGAATAACGGTAGTGGGACGCCCTCAGCTGCTGCAAAGAAAGGAAGTCTGAAGTTGCCTTCAGCTCATCACCAGTACATCACCAGTAAAGCCCCCTCTCAACCAACCTGCTCAGACAACAGGTTACAGCACAGTTCTCAGAGCCAACAAGGAAAGTGAAAAGCAGATTACATAGATCCCAACATACAACAGGAGAGGCACTCTCCATTGCCCAGGACACCCTACAGAGGTCTGTCAGTGAGATCAGAGTTCCTGAGGACTGGGAGCTGCAAGACACCCAAAGACTCTTAGCAGTCCCTTTGCAGATGGCAGGGTTTACTGGCCAGATCTGCCCTCCCAACCCACCAGGCAGCAAACCCAGAATCATCCACCCACAACTCCAATACACCTTATGCCTTCCCTAAACGCAGCAATGTGCCCTCACACAGTGCCTCTGGGCACCGGATTCAATGTGCCTTTCATTAAGCCAGACAAAGATTCACAGAAGCTGGTTTGTAAGGGCTGAGAAATGCCCTGCTACAGCCTTGATTTTATTTGTGCCAAGAACACTCTCATCCCTGAAAAAGCAGCTGCTGGGCCTTCTCATTCTCTCCCTTTGCCTCCTCATGGAACACTAGAACCAGACCTTGTCAGGATCCAGTGTAGAATAACACACAGCTCCAAATCTCACTTTAGATGAACTGGATTTTGAAGAACCACATTTTTTTCCTACAAACTCTTCCAAAGATTTGGTCCCTGGACTGCCGAGTTGCAACTGCACAAGGGTGCTTCTTGCACAGTATGGGGGAAGATCACAGCCACTAGGCACACAGGCACAAACAAGGCACTTACTTGTAGGTTTTGGTTCTGTCCAACCAGATGCCGGAGATCAGAGCCCCAGCCATCCCCGACAGTACAATGGTGAGTCCAATCCTGCCAGCATTCACCTCCTCTCCCTGTGGGGAGACACACACACACTCACACAAATGCAGGAGCCAAGTCATAGCCATCAAGAAGCAAAGTGCGGAGAACCCAGAGGGGAAGAAGCACCAAAGTTCGTGTCCCATACATGTCTTCTGCTGGCAACACAATAACAGAACTAGCCTCTGCAAGAACACTTTTGGGCCCAATGTGGTGACCTATTCTGGCCCATGAAGAAAAGTGATTTGGCACTTCTCTCTGAGTTAGCCCAGATTAAAATGTGGGCACTGGGCAGCATGAACAGACACTGTCAGAGGAGTCAGCATAAACCTTATGAAGCTTGCTGTTAGGATTTGTGCGAGGTCCATCAGGAAACATTAGGATCTGGTGTAAGGTAGCACAGAAAGGCATCCCACCCTTCTGCCACCAGAGCACGAGTGTGGGCAGTCTCCTGGTACAGATGTCCTTGTAGAAATCCCTATCAGGAACAGGGCAGAGGCAATTGCTACAAGAATTTCCCAGGAGAAAATGTTGTCATTTAGGGTGTAAAGAAGCTGTCTTTGCTAGAGCTTGCCAGCTTTTGCACTGAGTGATGTAAAGAACTAAAGGAACCAGCTTGTTCCAGAGTCAGCCAGAAGTGCTGTGGCATTGCATTTCTCACAGACTCTCCTTTGGCAGCCAGCACTGGATAACAGCAAGCAACAGAGGGCTATGAGGGTTGGATGCACTTACTGGGTAGTGATGGATCACCATGCGGTTCAGCAGAGTGGACAGGGCGTAGAAGCAACCTGTATTCAGACCTGAGAGGGGGATAAAAATGCAGCACATTCAGAGCCTGCTACTCTCCTATGTGGTAGTGAAAGGGTAGAAAGGCAGAGAGAGTTATCTTTGGGAGCAGCGATCCATAACAAAGCTGCTGAGCCTCAGGAGAGCCAGCCAGACTGGCCTATGGGTTATTGAAAAAAATGCAGACCAAGGACAGCCAGATCTCAATGTGCAGGAGGAAGCACTCTGCAGTTTCAAGATGGTTCTTACCTTAGCAGTTAGAGGAAGGGCTGTGCATATTTCTGGTACAGAAAGGTCTTGCAAGTACTTCATAGGATCCCAACACTCCCTCACAGCCAGACTCATCTTTAGCATTGGGTTTTCCTCCTCTCCCCAGCCAAGGTAAAATACTCAAAAGAGTACCTGCCTTAGCATCACACTTTTAAAAAAGGCCTATAGTTCAATTAACAACAGAGCCATTGACCTGTGGAGTTTCCTCCCAGAAAAGAGCCTGATAGCACTCTCCCTGCTGAGAGCCAGTAAAAACATCCTCTCCAAGCCAAGAAACACCAGAAGGCAAGTAGGAGCAGAGCTGATGGTGAACCACAGACAGGACTTCCCCAGGCGCCTGGTGTGTGTGTCTGCATGGGAAAAATCATGCATTTTAAAAGATATCACTGAAGCCTGAAAAAAACCCCAACAACTGTGAAAGTAATCATCTTTCTGAAAGGGAAGTTAGATTAACTGTTATAGACATCAGCCACCTGGTGAAGATTTCTCAGTATCACCCAAGGTGAGAATGGAAACCGTTGGTGTGATACTGGTCAAGCCCCATTCTGACACTCTACTTCAGCTAGCATGCAACTCTGCTTGAGTCAAACACCTTCCCAAAGGCCACAAAAACCAGAAGCTCTGCTTATAGTAGACAAGAACATCTGCATGGGCGCTGGACCAGTAGTACCACAACAGCTACACTCTCACCTTGGGCGATACTGAGAAACCTTGCCCAGGTGGATGAAGTCTGTAACAGCCAGCACAACTTTCTTCTCAGAAAGTCATTTACATTTGCAGTTAGTTTCCCTTCAAGGCTTCAGTGATCCTGATGGAGGGGGGATGGGAACACAGACTTCACCACTGCAGCTCACACATCTATAGGCTCCATAAGGAGGCATCGGTTTAAAAACTCTGGCACAGTTGCCTGAAATCCTGACAGAACAAGGTATGTGTCAAGTATTCACTTCCTATTTTTCATCTTCCAGCCTCAGCTAAAAGCAGGAACATCACAAGACAAGATACAGAAGTGCAGTCTAGCAGATAGAGCTTTGACAAAGAGAACAAAACCTTGAGCTCCTCTAACCCTGAAGTCCTCCAGCTCTCCTGCCCCTGAAGTAGTCAGCAATCCTGCCCCTAATCCACTCCTCTGAGACACTGAATACCCGTGGCCCTACACTGCTCACAAAGCACTCTGAGGAGCCACAAGACTGGCAGCTGGAAGGGACATCGCACTTCATATGTCATCTCTGACAATATTAAGCACAGCTCACTCCACTGCTTCATGGCACAGAGAACAGATAAATAATCTTATGCAAGTGATCCCAAGTAAGACAACTGCCCGTGACAACCCTCCCTGCTCCAAAAATGTGTCAGGAGGTTACAGGAGAGGCTAGTAACCTGAGTGACATGCTCTTTAGGCAGGAGCAATCCACCCAGTCCTTTCCAAGAGTTACTCAGAAAAGACGGAAACTCCAGTCAGGCCAGCAGCTAGAGAGGGCAGAACAATTGTAGATCTCACAGCAAGCAGGTGCCCTCTAGCACTGAAAGTTGGCTCCTTACAACACCTGGCTAAAGCAAAACAGCCCACAGAGAGCCCAATTCAGCTTCATCCTGTGTCCACCTCTGGAGCATTCTGCTCACTAGGAGACACCACAAACTGCAGTGCCAGGACACGGGAGTGTGGTAAATCAGCACCATCCCTCCACTCTCTACTGCTTTACTTGAACGCTGGGCATAAACATAGATTGTGTACCATTACTTCTCACCCAGCCAAGAGGACAGCAATTTTGTGGGGGCAGCCAGACATTGCTGCAGTAGCTGACACTGTCAGTATGCCAGATTCACAGCAGCTCTGTGATGCATGAGATTTCAAAGAGAAAGAAGGGCCTCTGCTCCCAAACTGGGCAGAAAGGGATGCAGAGCTGGCAGCAATACTTGGCACTAGAGTGAGGCAAAATATTCTAAGAATCAAGACAACGTGCTGAATTTGCATTTGTGAGGGCTGACAAAAGTTGCATACATTTCACGTGTCACGGTTCTCAGTGAAGTTTCTTCATGAATTACAGCTGTTTGAATGCCCATAAAACAAGCAAAGGCAAGTCTCCAGTAGGGCAGTGCCCATTTGCCCGTGCAGATGAGGAGAACCAGAACTAGCAGCTGGAAGCAGGACTTCTGAAGGTCCAGTCCTACATGATTCATTGGTTACCATAGTTTAATTGTAAGAACATTTTTGAGACCTCACAGTGTTTCCTCTATTTTTCGGAGGCCAGAAAGGGCAAGTTCCAAAAGCAGCCTTTATTAACCCTCAGACTAGAACCCGAGTCTTCTCTGTCTAAGCAGCCTATTGTCTACATTCCAAACTACTGGTCTCCCTCTTCTTCACCCTCATAGTCATCCTCCAGGACAACGGTTCTTTATGTAGATCTCACTGCCCTGTCTCCTCCTCACTGCCTCATCACTTTTCCAAATGCTGATTCTTTGAGGCTACCTCATCACTCCCACTTTACCGACCTTTTCCACCCTTTTCCTTCCTGCTGCCTCCTAGTAGCAACATGCAGTTGCTCTCCGGTGCATAGCCCAATTCAATAAACTCAAGAGTTTCTTAATGCCCACTCCACGTTATGCCTCAGCTTTATGGAAGCAATGTCAGCAGCCGTTGGGAAAAGGCTGCCTGAGGGTTTTCCTGAAAAATGGTTCACTAGCACTAAAATAGCCATGGTGCCACCAATGTTTCCAGCACTGCAAATCTTATCACAAGAAAGGAATTGGCAGGTGCTGGTAATATCAAGACCTTAGAGGTCTGCAGACCTATTCTGACCTGGCATCACATAAGGGCCACCATTCTTCTTACAGCCAGGGGAGATGGATAAGCAGCAGGCTTCCCCCTCTCTTCCCTGACACACACTATGCTAATAAAAAAGCTAAGAAAGACTGCAGATATCTTTGTGTTAGATAGGGAAGATGACTCAGTTGCACTTGTGGCTGCAGATGTTTTAAATCTTGGCCAACATAACTTTTGACTTGAGTAGGAAAAAACATGCCCGTTTTAAAGCCAGACTAGTTAAAAAAAATTAAGTTTCACTGCATAGTTCCCTCTCTGAGTAACAGTCACCATCTCAAGTCAAGCTGGAGATTGACATAAGGCTGACACAGAGAGGAACAGAATAAACGCACAGACCAGCAGGAAGAGAGATTGAATTATGAGGCACTGAACAGCCTTACCATGCTGTCCGTGGCTGCCAGAGGGAGTCACCCCAGGGAGGTCAGGCTCTAAACATGCCTTTTGTACTAACAGCCCTCCTCTCTCCTCTAGGACTTGTTTCTGCCTATTAGAACAAATGTTTTCCCCTTTCTTTTCCTGAAGAGTAAGTGCAAACTGAACAGATGGCACAACCCACCTTTTAGACACAGTCTGCCTGACAGTTTTTTCTATCTCCACTTTCTGAGAGGGCATCACATACTACAAAAAAACAAACAAGAAAACAAACAAACCAACAGCTGCAATGCAAAAAAGCAGAACTTAAGGACGATCTAAGAGGGACATTTCTAGAAGACTACTGCAACTGAGTAGGGAGAAGAAATTTCAACAACTCAAAGATCATTACAAAGCCACCACCTCACTCTCTCCAACCTGGCCACTCATCCATCACGTCTGTTAGGCACAACTGCTGGCAGAAAAACTTTAAGCACTATTTAACTTTCCCCCTGAGGAGCTACCACAGCGCGCTGGTAGGAAGTGAAATCAGAACTCCCTGCAGACTGGCTGGCTACAGTATATCCTACTATGCAGCCAGGCATAGACCTTTCTGCTGAAGAGAAAAATACTTTTCCATATGACAATTCAGCATTAGGAACAGATTCAACACACCACACTGCCTGCAGAGAAATAGACCAAGATTGCTCAAGAGAAGCAAGCAGGAAACCTAGTGTGCAGGGACAGATGGCAAAAGAAGGTGTTCTCCAATCCTTCCTTCCATCTCCTTCATAGGGATTGCCAAGGAAGCTGACATAGTCTGCAGACCTACATCCTCCACATGATATCCACTGGGATGCTTGGAAACCATACTCTTCACTCAATGCTGTGACCTGCACTCAGACACAGCTCCATATATTTCTTAGGAAAGCACTGAGATTAGTTCATTGCAAGTAACTAACTGACCAGAAAAGAAAACAACAGAGTGAAGACATCCTCTGAACAGAAAATACTCAGAGACTGGGAGAACAGTAGGGGGGCACATTGTCCTCTGTGCGTTTGCCTTGTTTTTGTTCTTCCTTAGATATTTGCTTATAACCACTGCTGGAGATTACAAAGCTAGCAGGACTCCTGGTCTACTGCAGCACAGCTACCCTTACGCTCCCCTAAAACTACTCAGAGCACAGAGAGCGAGGGAGAAGCTAAGCATGTCTAGCAGTGATAACTGCACAGAAGGAAGGCCAGATCTTACCATAAGTGACCGTAAGCAGCAAAAAGTTGCCATTGCGGAGCAGACGGAGGATTGATTGCACGTAGGAATACTCCTCTGTCGGTCTTGACTGGATCAAGGCCTGAGCTCGGCTTGGAGGGTGTGAAGGCTTCTCCTTGAAGACTAAAACCAGACACAAAGTACACATGTACATAAGCATGCAATCAAGGAGCCTGAGTACACACTTGTGGGTAGAGCCATCTGAGGGACTGCAGAGAGGCTAGTAAAAGCAAGTGTATAAAACGCAATCATCCTCAAGCTTTGATCTTCATGTACGAACTTATCCAGGAACAGAAGAGAACAGGGGTCTCTCCAACAATAACTCCTGCCACTGGGGAAACAGCTTGCCTTCAATTAGCTTTTTGTGTAAGCAGTGTCTGGTAGCAACAAAAGATCAATAATACCTTTGTCTCCAGGAGGATAGCCAGACAGCCACGAAAGTGTTGCATGGAGGTACAAATGCAAAAGCCAAATGGGAAAACCAGCTGGAAAAGGTGGCCTAGTGTCCTGTAGTGCCTGGGTTTTATTTCAGGTCTGGCATTTCTTAGGCTGGCCAAGTCATCTGCAAATCCCTAACTAGCATTAAAGTAGCATCCAGAAATCCCAGTAGCAGGCGATAGTGCTGTACTGGGTGCTAGACAGCCATTCTTGTACCTTGTCTATTTCCTGCCTCAGATTCTTTAAAGTCTACATCTGATTCAGCCACCAGGCAACATGAAGAAGCTGGCAAGAGGAGCCTATAAAAAAAATTAAATTTACATGGAGTTCAGCAGACAAGGCCTGCTCTCCAGAGAGCAAGCCAGTCTTTCATGCTAAAGATATGGCTTCCATCTCACATGTTAAGCAGGGGAATTGCACCTCTGGTGTCCTCCTACTGCCCTTAATGCTTCCTCCTCTCCACTCATACATAACCGGTTACCTTTTCTTCTCCTGGAAACAGCTTGCTCCTGTGATGCCATATAACCTGCCTCTTTCTCCCTACCCTCACACAAGGTAGTCAGGTCCAAGACATAACCCAAAGCCCAGCACCCTGTTTGCAGGCAAGATGACTGTGGATCTTGGAAGATTTCTGTTGGCTTTTAAAAGACTTACTCATGCCAGGGTTTTACTACACAGGCAATGAAAAGATGAAATGAACAACTGGCAGGCCTCTAAAACCTCTTGCACTACCTTCTACATGTGCTGTTCATCAAGGGCTTGAAGCAGTAAGATATGGTACTGCATGACCCTGTCAGCTGCATACTAGGACGCACCCCCACATGACCTCCCCAGCCCATTTCCTGGCATACAGGCCTCTCACACACACAGGATGATCTTTTCATCCCCACCTGGTTTCATGTGCACGCTCCCACCTCCTTACCTATGACAACCAGGATGAACAGGGCTGTTGCCACACCTGCAGTAATGAAGAACATGATGCTGATGTGGTAGGCCAGTTTGTCCACATCCTCCACATTGGGAACCAGAACTGGAGGGACCAGAAATCCCACAGCAATACCGAGCTGAGCAGGAGGAAAAGGGGACACACAGAGGTGAAATGCTGAACCACAACACTGCCACCACCCCACAGCTCAACCCGGACTCCCATGCCCAGCCTATTCCAATTTCACAACCAAGGTGAAAAATCTTCTTTACCACCCAATAATTATGAGATGAAAGCCAGCCACACATTGCAATTAGGTCAGAAGGAGAGGTCCTCTCCACCACACTCAAAACTTTCAGGACATTCAAGCCAAGGTTTTACAATGGAACTGAGCAGAATGAATACCTGCCTCCATCGAAGTGGAGGTCTTTCTTCCCCTGTCCTCCCCCCGCTTTTATGTTCCTATTCACATACGCATCCCACTCCTTATCTTGCACCTGCCCTGATGCTGGCCTGATCACCTGGTAATCCAATTTCACTCTTTAAAAATGGCAGAAAACAAGACTGTCAAAACCCACCACAATTCTTTGCTGGTTTAATGAGTTAAACCCATTTATTTTTCGCACTAACAGAGGAGGGAGGAATATGCAAAACATGGAAAGGAAGATATAGACAAATTAAGTCCATTGCATTTACTGTTTCCTTATAAGAAGTATTAGACGGATAGGAATCAATTATCACCACCATGACCCAGGATAATGGACTGGAGAGGATACTGGACAGAAACAAGACAGCACCACTAGTGAACTGCTGCTATACAGAAGGATTCTGCAGTGCTCGATGTCTTCATAATGCCTGGAAACTGTCTATTACTCTACAGGTATGGAAAACAAGGACTAAGAAAGGCGAGGACTGTGCCTCAGAAAACTCCCCATAAACCCCTCTAACCAGACAGCGGATTTTTGAGACATGAAGAATGCTTATATTTCAAACAGAGCCATCTGCTATAATAGACACCCTATTTTGCTTACAAACAAGTAACTTTCCACCATGTCTGGCCAAACTTCTCCTGTGTCAAACAGTGCCCTCCATTAGGACCTGGAGTAGCCTAGGTCAGGATCAGCAACAGGCATCTCCACTGAGTTCATTCTTGGTGCTGGGACACCACAGGAAACCAGTAGGAAGAGTTACCAAGAGATTACAGATGTGTCCCACCAGTTTAGGGTACTGTCTGGAATTAGACATTCAAGGGCTGGTTAAATGGACTGAAGATAGACACAAGTTGTGCTGTCCGAGATAGCAAGTCAAGGACTGAAAGCGTTTAGGAGGAAACTTAAGAGACCATTATGAAGGTTAAACTTTCCTAACACCCACAGTGCACAAACAGCCTCTGATACAAGACTAAACTTGCCGGCATTCAACTTTATTCGGACATGGCCTATCCCCAGCCTCTCACCACAGCGAGTCAGGTCTGCTCTCCTATTCTCCACTGCCTGCTGACCCCAGAGATTCACACACAACTACCAGCCGGCTTAGAGACTTCAAGCTCTAATCTTCACTAAATTACATGCCTCCCCTTTCTCTGCTTAAGGCAAACAACCCTGCAGCTGCACCAAAGAGGCAACAACACTGAACACAGATGCTCACAGAGATCGCTCTGAGAGGGCAAAAGCTTGTTTCTCCCTGCAGCACATTTATTTTTCAATGCTTGTGGCCAAAGTGCAGGTCTGTCGTTCCAGGATGCCTGCTCAGTCCAGGACACACCCACACTGGGCTTCACTTCTATCTCCTTAGCATTCCCAAAGGTTCAAGCTTCAAGGAAAAGACTCTCCATATTGCTCCTTTCCATTCAAAGGAAAAGTCCTACTAGCTCTTACATATCGGGTCTCACATGTGCCCTCCACCTTTTACCAAACGAGGTCTATAAACACCTTTCCAGGAATTGTTCCTTTGTCTTATCATCATTTCATTCTTGGAAGAACTGGGCTGGATTCCTGTGCTAGGTGCTTCTTGGTTTCCTGGTCTCTGCAATCACATGCTAGTCCCATAAGCTGCCGAACCACAGGAAAACAAGAACAGGAAAGGAGGAGAGATCCATGTTTAATTCTGACCTCTAACATAAGTTTCTCCAGGACCACAATCAACATTCACTCTTTTCAGGTCTCTCTCTAGATTCTCCTTCCTGAAAAAGGATCTATCTGATGTATCTAGCAGGGAAGGTATCAAGAAGGAACTGGGAAGTCCTATAGTCATTGCTTACCCAACGGGACACAGACTTACTCAGCTTTCTTGGACACTGTTGTTGTCTTTTCAGAAGACTTGAACAATTTTTTCTAAGCATAAATGGATGTCAAGTCCTCTCTCTTCCCCTCCCAAAAAAAAAGGAACCACTTTATCCATTCGAGTTTGTTAAACCTTTGAGAAGGACTATGTGGTAGAATGGGAAAAAAAGAATTCCCAGAAATCATAGCAATAGGAGCTACAGTTTATATTTCATCGCAACCAATGTTATTAATCCTATGAAGATGAGGCCCATTGATCTGATAAAAACAAACATTTTCTGGATATTCACAGGCCCCGGATTATTCATACCATTTTTAGCAACAAAGACAAGCTCTCAATAACACAATGAGTATTATACAAAACATAATTTACCATTCATAAGGTGATTTTTACCTGGTTCTCAGCAGGCCAGTGCTCACTTCACCATCACCCGAACAGATAACACTGTAACCAGTTAATGAGAAAATTTAAAGACTCCTCAGCAAGGCAAAAATAACTTTTCTCCCTTCTCCACATCTCTCACATCAGGGTAGAAAAAATAAAGCAATGTAAATCCAAGGCTGGCTCTGCAGCAGTCTGTGCTACACTCCTTACAGAGACCATGGGTCATTAGGTTTCATAGTGCAGTCCCTCTCACCAGCATACAAATTAGCATCTTCAACCTTTGTACAGGCAGAAAGGTCTCCAAGACCTATACAGATAGGCTCTAGTTCCCAAAATTCAGCACATCATTCAGCATCCCCACACCTAAAAGACACAACACTGTCCTAATCTCCAAGATACTCTCCTCACGAACCAGGCTGCTGGCACTTCATTAAAATAAAGAAGGCTTTGGGTAATTTTTAAACAGAATTCCAGGGAAGTCAACAACTACAGCAGAGTGCACTTATTCTTTAAAGGCTGACAAAGGAGAGAAAGATTGTATTTCCTATTTGAATTTTGTCAAGGACCAGCCCCAACAACAACAACATCGTATTCAAGATTCAAGCATATACAAGAACAAGCAATAAAACCAAGAGCAAGTGGTTAATAAGATGGTATAAATGTAGACGAAGTCTTGAAATGAAAAACAGGATGCCTCATTTAAGCTTAGCTGTTTGTATACTAAGAGTCTGCTCAAAGAAGATAATCAGTGCAGTATTAGCATAGAAATTGTAAATGAATGATCAATGGGGAGTGGGTCCCCACCTTAAAGAAAACTAAGAGTCAGCAATGGGAATACAAAAGCGCTATAAAATTCCTTAAGTAAGCACAAATATTGACAGAGGATATCACCAAACCCAGAAGGTCAATTAAAGTGTTAAAAGATAGAAAGAGAGAGATGTTGCAAAGGCAGAAAAAATAGAACAGTGAGAAATTCCGACAATGCCCTTGCAGGCTAAATAATCATCATGACAGGGATGATGCAGAGATTGCATTTTTGGATTCCATAAATACTCTTTTCTGAGGAGAACCTGTAAGTGGCAGCACAATTTGTGATTTAGACCTAGAGCAGCACAGTGTGATCACTGACAATATTACCGAATGGTTCTGCACTGCACTCAAATTCAGATTCCTTGCAGCAGCAACAAAAAAATCGACCCTCCAAAGCACTATGGCAATACATAACTCACAAGAGGGAGCTGCCTAAAAGGAAAGAAGCTTGTTAATAGAAAATTAAAAAGAAAAGCCAAAGAAATTAAATGCTTGCAAGCAGCATTAAGATTCTGTAAAGACACTGCATCAGAGGCTTAGTGTAACCCTAGAGAATATTAGCAAAAGATTTTAGAACAGAATAAAGGACCCACAGTTAAGTAAAGAAAAAAAAAAATCACAACAACAAACGACACCATGACCTGACTCAAAAACTGGACATTATTCCTTCAAGCAAAGAAAAAAAGACAGCAATTCAGACCAAGCTAAAGCAAAACCATATTTAGGCCACAAAAGGCTGAAGAATAACTTCACAAATTAAGACAAAACTCTTCAGACACAGCACAATCAGGAAGCCTGCCAGAAAGTCTATACGACCAAAAGATGATCACTGTGGAAGGAGAACATTTGAGGAAGAGGAAGAACTAAATTACATCTTGCACTAGCTTGCACTCATGACACAGTATTTATGGGAGATTTCCACACCAACAGAACCTCCTCACATGGCAAAACTCTGAAGCATTATGAATGGAAGATCTTAATGAATTTATTTCAACTGATTTCTTCTAAGAGGCATCAGGACCAGATGGTATGTTAAGAGAAATTTAGTGTTGGAAGTTTTATAAGCTGCTGCTGCTGAGAGCTGCAAAGAGTGAAGGTTAAGGTCTTAGCTCCGTCTCCTATACAGACCCTTCCAGAGCTAGTTTAAAACGTAGACATGCTGATCAAATAGAAGCCCATATTAGACAAAAGATGAAAAATTAATTCAAGCAGGTGTGCTTGTATAAGAACTGGGCTTCAGTAATTAATAGAATACTGAGGGGCTTTCTTAGAATGGAATCAATCAGAGGCAAAGTGAGAAGATTGTTAAGAAAGAAGAACTGAGAGAACTTAGTATATGATAAACTCTGAGGACATGAAGACCCCATGAAAAATTTCAAAGGCTTTTTACATTATGTTATCGGGATAAGAAGAGTATATAAATCAGCTTGCAACTTTGTATCTTTGCTATCCACTGCCATGGTAACCCAACTCTCAGTTGTGTAATTAAAGCAAACCTAATGTATCTACAAACTTTGTTGATCATTTTTTTACAGGTATTCATCCAGGAGTTCAAAAGAACAAGTCAACAGAAAACCCACACTACTCACAAAACACACTGAACTGCTCACTCTGCTCTGTTGCCAAGTACTCGTATCAGGAATGGAGTAAGACAAACATGATGTGAATTTTTAAGAAGTTTGGTGAACAGAGGAGTTTGAGGAAACCCCAGGTTTTGGCCAAAGGGGCAGAAACTGTAGCAATCAAAAAACTGAAGTTTAGGCATTGATAAACACCAGTGCAACAGGCTTCTCAGACACTATGATTTCAACACAGTCTCAGCAAGTTCCCAAGCCAAGACTTTGGAGAGTCAGACAGAAGATACAGTCCTTTTTTATTGTTCTTCCCTTAGCACTTATCACTGACGGGCCTGAGGCTGCCTGACAAATCTGACCTGACCTAGGCCAGATTCTCCCCTGTTCTGATGCATTGTACCTTTCCAAAGTAAAAGCTTGGGGCGGGGGGGGTGTAATAATATCAAGAGCTTCACCTGTCCTCTCCAAAGACAGCTTAGTGCATTTGTCATCACACCACTGGAGTTACTCTACCTTTCCATTCCCCCTGAGTGACCTGTAACAGGGCTCACACTCACTTAGATCTGAGAATCAATCTTTCACACACACAACCCGCACCACCAGCCCAGATCAGCCTAGAGAATAAAAACAGGAGAACCCAACTACCCACTGAAGGCCTCTCTTTGAGGGACATTTGTGAAACTCTATCAAATTCAATGTTTGAAAGCATGAATAAAACCAACACTTCACCTGTGCCAAAGACTTCCCCGCTGGCAGCCCTACACTGAGCCACCCACCCAGTGCCACTGCCAGAAGCCTTCTAAGAGCCACACCAACCTAATCCCCTCCAGGGTCACCCCTCCATTTCTAACTGACCCTCCTCCACTGCCTCTGAAAGCAAGGGAGCAGGGAAGATCCTGCTGGGAAGACGCAATACTAGTCTTGAATCATTTAATTACAATGCACAGCACTACCTCTAATCCACGTGGAGATGAGGAATCCTCTAGAAAACCACAGGGACTACCATGATTTGGAAGAAAATGACTGATATTTCAGAAGCTTTAAGTCAGTTCTGCTAGACACATAGATTTAACTGTTTTCTGACAGGTATGTTTAAGTCTGTAGGGCTTCACATTTTCCAGATGTTCTTCTCCAGACTAAGTAGTAGAAATGGCTTTGGGTTTTTTTGGGGGGTGTTTTAAAATATATTTGGTTCTAATACAAGTGGCTTCATATACCAAAAGCTTAAAAACAAGTCCACTGAGATTTCACAATGAGAACTACTTGACAGTATTATCACCAGACAAGCCAAAGTTCTTGGTGAAAAGTCAAGAATGCAAGCATGCACACTGCAACTCTTGTTCTTCTAGAAACCTCCATCTCAGATAATCACCACAACAACAGATTGTCTCTCCAAAAATCTTACAGACAAAACACACAAGCCAAGGACAGCAATATCTGTGCTATTCAGTAAGAGATGAGACTACATCAGGATGTCACTACACTAGCTTACCCTGTAGTGCAAACCAGTTCAAAGGTGCAGACCGTAAATGGTAGTGTCAAAAGGATGCATCTGACAGGTGGAAGGAGGGGGAATTTGCACAGTTTGCTGGATATGAGCCAGTAGTGTGCTCAGGTGGGCAAAAGGGCTAACAGCATCCTGGCTTGTATCAGAAATGGTGTGGCCAGCAGGACCAGGGAAGTGACTGTTCCTTGTGCTCAGCACTGGTGAGGCTGCACCTCAAACCCTGTGTTCACTTTTGGGCCCCTCGCTACAAGAAAGACATTGAAGCACTGGAGCGTGCCCAGAAGAGGCCAATGAAGCTGGTGAAGGAGCTGGAGAACAAGTCTTATGAGGAGCGGCTGAGGGAAATGGGATTGTTTAGCCTGGAGAAGAGGAGGCTGAGGGGAGACCTTACTGCTCTCTACAATTGCCTGAAAAGAGGTTGTAGTGAGGCGGGTGCTGGTCTCTTCTCCTAAGTAACAAGTGATAGCACGGAGAGGTAATGGCCTCAAGTTGCACCAGGGGTGGTTTAGATTAGATATTAGAATAAAATTCTTCACCAAAAGAGTGTTCAAGCACTGCAACAGGCTGTCCAGGGCAGTGGTGGAGTCATTGTCCCTGGAGGTGTTCAAAAAATGGGTAGACATGGCACTTTGTGACATGGTTTAATAGGCACAATGGTGTTGTGCTGACGGTTGGACTGGATGACCTTAGAGGTCTTTTCTGACCTTAATGATTCTATGATCTGAACAATGTGCCTCTATTGTAGTAGGGAAGGCTTTATGAAGGGGCGCAGAAGGGCTCTCCTCACTAATTGATTTTAAATGTATGAGAGAGAGGAACTTTTAACCAAGCTCAATACATACAGGATCTGTGCCAGATGCCTCTCCGACAGTTCTGCTATCTTAATTAAATGCATCAGATCTGGGTCTTCATTCACCCAAGGAACAAATTGAGGAGGTACCTATTCCAAAACCATGGGCAACAGAGCCTCTTCCTCCACTCCTGTCTGTGTGTCAAAGCTTTGCCCTGTGATGCTCCCTCCTTTTCTAACTACAGGTGCCTCCCATGCAATAACTATGACATTTCACAGGAGAAGCTGAACTTTCTGACCCTACAATTCACATATCACAATCTGCAGAGAGCAAACAGCCATCTCCATCTCACACCCTGTGACTCCTCCTGCACATCAGCTTCCCAATGCTTTGCTATCAGCACAGGTCCCAGCTGCCTTTCTATGCAAAAGGCTACAGTAGAATTGAAAATACCCAGTTGAAGAGCTGTGCAAAGGAGAGGCTGCCAGTTTCTACCCAGTATACTTCTGTATGGATTGCTCTCCAGAATATGCTTCTTTGATACTACTGACAGCAAAACCAAAAGAGCCTGTTGAAAGCCAGATAGTCAGAAAGTCATCATACATGTTTGCAAACCACAGCTTAATCACCTTTCTTGCAGTGTTTTAAGAAGCAGAAAGGATTCAAATTGTGAAAGGAAAAACTGTAATCCAGGTCTTGTGATGAGATAAGATAGGGCTTAAGCTCTTTCTCACTCTCCCACTTATGTGAGAGATAAAGTATTTTTTCAAACTGCACTTGCACAACCAAAGCTCTCAAAGTAAACTCCCTTCCTCATCACACTTCTTCTGTGGCAACATCTGATACTGCTTAATATGATGCAATGTCGTATGATGAAGACTACTTCTCTATGCAAGTCAGTCAGGGCCTGTCAGCCTTGAATGCACCTTCCCCCGCTTTACAGGGAAAGAAACACAAGACAGCAAAACAACAGCAGCAGATAAGAGTGATTAAAGCTGAAGAGGGGTTTCAGCTCTGACAGCTACCTCAGCTACTGCTGGAATCCTCGGTCAGGATATAATACTTTGGTGAAGGACCCACTACAGTCACCTAACACAGGCAGCCCCTTCCCCCCAGAAAAACACTGCAGTCAGTTCTTTAACTCCCATGTAACTTTCACAGAATATAATCCAAAAGTCAATTGCGTCTGTGAGGGAGAAGGAGGAGCTGCCAGATGAAATGGGTAGAAAAAGAGTTTCTTTCAGGCTCCAGTGTCCACTTATAGACACTTAGACATTCCTAGGAAAGCCACACTGCTATTTGGTCAGCATGCCCTCCCACACTTGAGCCACATCAGTATCTTGGAGAGCTGGCCACCCAGCACTCCTTGTGATTCAAGTGCTCTGATCCATCCTGCTCTTCTTTACAGGAGGACAATGGAGCCAGGGCTGGTGAATGTCAACCATCAACTACCGTCACTATCAGCTCCTCTTGGTTCCTGACTAAACCCTTCCCTGTTCTAATAGCTGAAATCCTGGCAGACACAGAGCCAAGCTATATAGGGATGTTAGGAAGACCACCATCTGCCCCTATTTCCAGCAGGGATCAAATCTCATCTGAAGAGATGAGGAGCCTCCAGCAGAGACAGAACAGCCAAAGAGATCTAGAAGTCCATTCGAAGACAAGAATTCCACCGGACATGCTCCATTTCCGCAACACTTCTCAGACTTTCAGATGCTGCCTTCCCTTAAGGACAAAAGGTACAAGAGTTAGCAGTGAGGCATCAAACAGTAGCACATGCACTGCCCAAACAGCACTGCAGGCTTAGCAGTGCAAAACCAATGGCCATTCAGACGTTGCAGACCCAAATACTCGAAGACACCTTCCCCACCCACTACCCCAAGCAGTCTCTTTACCCATTTCAGACCCACCAGGAGACACAGAGCATTTTCCTGAATTCCACTCACAGCTTATCATCCAGTTTGTCTGCTTCAAAAGCCAGTGATTAACTGGGAGACTGGCACTCCCAATGCCAGTGGCAGTCTGCAGATATCACCTAAAAGCTCTGCCTCGGGCCATTTCTGTTATGGAAACCCTAAATCTCAGAAGTCACATGCCACCTGCATCAGAACAAGGACAGACACCACCTGAAGATCAGTGAGGAGCTGCATCATTTTTCCCCAGAGGCTGAGATTAATCTGAAGCTGAAGTCTTCTTTCCTTTCAAATCACATCAACACCTTTTATCAATCCTTGCTAAAAAATGAAGAGGCAAAATTACAGCAGAAAGATCATCTAACGTACCCGCACCCTTACTCCCAACCCCACCAGCTGCTTGTTTCTCTTTGTCAAAATAGCAAGAGCCAGGAACAAGGTCTATTTCAATCAAAAAGGAGGCAAAGCAATAAAATCACAAATACAAATGTTCTTTCATTGACCATGTGCAACACAGTGGTACACTTCTCTCCCTGCTGCCACATCCCTTGGCTATCGGGAGACAACAGAGAGGTAAGAGATAGACCTAACAACAACATGCCTGAAGAAGCATGGCCCAAGCACTGCAGTCCAGCACACACCATGGCATGAAGCAGAGAGCTGGTACCTGGCCACTGGGCTCCGGCTTATAAATCTTAAAAAAACATGAGAATTTAACTCGTTACCTAAACATCTCCACCACTGTGTTAGTTCTGTCACACCACAGCACCATGTTTTCTCATCCCCAAAAGAGAGCAGAGCAAGTATGTTAAAGGAAGGGGCAAGGCCCACTGCTCCAGCAAGCACAAACTCCTGCAAATGCTAGTATCTCAGGAGAGCGTTCCTTCCCTCTGTGTTCCTGTCACCAGAGAGAGTGAGGGGACAGCCTCCCTCTGCCATAAAAATCAGAAGCCCATTTGCTGCGACCTGTCCAGTCCAAACCACAGCCCCAAACAGGGGACTGGCTGATGAATCAATATACCAAAATGGAAGTAGTACAGCCTTACGCAAACCCCTCTCTCCCACCCACCTCTTGTGCATGGGATTTCTTGTAAATATCCAGCACTGAGCTCCTCCACAAGTGACACTGCTGACGATGTAGCAGGCATGCTACTACTGATGACTGTGTCTCAGAAGCACGTCAGACAGATTCCTCACAATATTCAAACACATCTGAAGAACACCAGGAACTCTCCAAAAAACTCATGGTTCCTTAGCCCAGAATTTCAGCCCGAGGAAAAGCCCTCACATAGATTTTTCCTAGTCTTTTAAGCAATGAGATACGAGTAAAATTTTTATAACACTAATAGTTTAATGGCAAAGTACCCAACATGCAAGTGAACCCCATTCCACACCTCCCCATACATGCACTTGCGGGGACAAGGGAAAAAGAATGGAAAAACCTATGTACCTCCCTGTTAAAATGGGGAAAAGCAATATGTTGTGAAAAACAGCAGCAACTAAACAAGAGAACGTGAGCACCTCCTCCACAGGTGTCCACATTCGTCTCTTCTAGAAGTTCTTCAGCCTTGGTTCAAGTGTGCTCAATCTAACCTTTCTTTGTACTTCGGATACCACAGCCAACACAAGACCAGAAACAAGTAAGAAGAATCTGATATTCTCCTAGGGTTTGTGTGGGTTTTGAAAGATATTTAATACCCAGTCTGACTGATTCACTGATTTGCTGTTCAGGGCTAAATTTGAAACTGAAGGTTCTGTCACTCAGCAAGCAGCAGCAGCACCCTGAGCAGACGTCATCCCAGCAGACCTAAATGAACCAGCAGGCAGGGCTCTTCTCTGGACAGCACTGCTTAAGTGCTGCCTAAGACTGAGAGGATAGAAGCAGAAAGCGAGCAGGTGCATCAAGGGAAAGAAGCAGTGACACTGTCTTGTTCCTCCATGTAGCTGGTTGAAGTTCATGATGGAAAGGGACATCAGTGCTTAGCATTCAATAATAATAGTAATAACCATCATCATCATAACAATAATAATCATTATCATGATGATAACAACACATGACAGTTTTCCACCTTGAGGATATGTAACTAAGTGACGTGGCAAGGAAACGAAAACCATGCAGTTGTAGAGGAATGAGCAAAGGGAATAATTTGCCATACTGGCATACTGCAATTACAAATTCACTGTATTATACCCTTAGATAACACTCCCTAAAACACAGTCTTCAACTGCAGAGTCTGGAAAAAAGGATGCCTCTATTCCTTTCCCCTGTCCAGCATTACCAGTAAACAAAAAAGCTACTTTTCATCCACTGCAATTATGCAGCTCAGGACCCTTGATTAAGGGAATGAATAGGTCCTTCTCATGCAGCACACCCTGCCTTTAGTAATTTCTGACTCCTCCAGTTCTCTAAAAGCAAAGTTTGAGCTTACAAAGCAAATACTATGTACTGAACTGAGATCTCATTCCCAAGTCAGTTCAAGCCGCAGAGCAGCGTGGAGCAAAACTGTAGCCAAAGTTTGCTTTTCACAAGTGTTATACTAACCTACTTCTTTCAGGCCGATGAAGATCACACATACAGGATTGAAAACGTTATTGTTTGGATTTCTTATGCACACTGTTGAGTAACTTCACCTGAATAATTAAAAATAAGTCTGGCAGCAAAATACTCAGTTACTTATTTACTTCTAAACCAACAGAGTGCTCACGCCAAATTAAATGCCTTCCATTGTAAAGCTTCATTTAAAACACATATAAACCAGCCCACTAGCAGGGGTGATAAGAGCAAAGAGGAAAGCCTAGATTTGCTCAGAGAAAGGTAAATTTTCTCTTTCCAGAAATCTCCTTAATTCCCTAGCACTGTTTCACAAACTTCAGTTCCTCAAACACCACCTCTGAGCATTCACCTCTTGTTGCCTCAGCAGTATCTAAATAAACACAGAAACCCAGGAATGTGGGGAATGGAGACCTCACACCCAGCTACACACAAAGTTATCTGTGAGGAAGAGCTGTGCATTAGAAACTACTCAAATTGCAAACCATTCAAATCCAAACAGCAGCCATCCACAGGCTGATTTAAAGATGGTTCAGAGTGCTGCACAGCCAGGTGTAGGGGAGAATACTGGATCTCAAATCAAGGGGCACCGGTCTAGCCTAGCAGCTAATGCCAAGTTCTGCTTCCCTCTTCTTCGTGTCAGCATTGCAAAGCCAGACTCACTTCCCTTACACCACATTGCACCAGTATTGGCCTGTCTGCTTCGCACAACAGGGATGAGTGGGTATTCTGGGACAAAGGTCAAGAAGCAGTTTCCCTGATCCTTTCAAAGCAGTGGAAAAATTTATCTGAGAGCTAGCTGACTATGAGAAAAGACAACCACAGCTTGAGCACGTGCAGGTCACTGGCCTCCTTGACCCACACTGATACAAGAGTGCTCAGGGAGTTTACCTCACCCTAGGAAGATGGAAAGTTCCTTTCTTTTCAAAGCACCTGCTTGTAGAGATTCTGTACCTACTTTAAAGAAGTAAAAAAGTGCTAATGTCCTTTTCCTCCAGGACTCAGTGACAAGTACTCTTTTCAGCAGTCAACTATTGTCCTTTGCCCCATCTAGTTGTCAGCAGGAGGAAGATAACTGCAACGTCAAGTCCAGACACAACTACAGATGTGGGGTTTGCAGGACACTGCCTAAGGAAGTCTCTCAGCACCGTGCATTCCTCTTTGGCTCATCCATGGTTCTACTGACTCACACCCCTGGTCTGGAGATTCGCAGATACGGGAACAGGAGGGTACTGGAGAAGACCCTGAGTACAAACTCGTCTCAAAGCCAGAATCATACCAAACCCCGATGTTTCCCCCAACTTTGTAGACTTAGGCAGACCTGCCTCTGCCACCACCATCACTACTCAGCCTCCCTCCAGGTACCAGCTGCATCTCTCAGGAGGAACTTTGTGTAAGTGAGTGCCTCTTACTGTTGCTCTTGTCCTCTAGGCCCTGTGCATCTCTTCCCCCTCCCTGGTTTACCGCTCTGTCCCCCTTAGCACTCCCTTAGCACTCTCCATTCAGGCTGGTGAAGTCCTGTCCCAAGCGTCCGGCCATCTGGGACACAGCCACTCATTACCTGGTTCCCAAAGACAGCGATGGAGCAAGCAGTGGAGACTTCACGGGGGCCGAACCAGACGGAGGCGATGCGCGAGGGCATGCCTAAGATGAAGACCTGAGCCAGGGAGCAGATGACCTGTCCCAGGACGGTGACAGGGAAGAGGCAGGGCTTCAGGCTGCCCAGTTTCACCCAGGCACCCAGGGCATTGAAGGCCGCACCTGCCAGAGCGATGAGGCGCAGGCCTCTCTTGTCCAGCAGCCAGGCGACAGGGAAGAGCAGCGGGATGTAGGTGATCATGTAGCTCATGGACAGCCAGTCGATGGCGAAGGTGCTCACCTCGTAGAAGCGCACGAAGACGTTGTTGATGCTGCCGTACTGGATCCACTGGAAGGCGTTGCACAGGGAGTAGCAGCTGAACAGCAGCACCACGGCCCAGCGGCGCCGGGACAGGCACACCTCGGGAGCGCCAGCAGCGTCCCCCGAAGCCTCCAGTCCGGGCGCCTGGGCGGGCTCCTGATGCACCATCCCGGCTCTGCCCGGCCCAGCCTGGCTTGGCTCAGCCCAGCTCCGTCCGGCCTGGCTCGGCTCGGCTCGGCTCGGCTCGGCTCCGCTCGGCCCGGCCCGGCCTGGCTCCGCTCGGCCCAGCCCGACCCTGCTCCTCACCGCTCCCCACCTGTCCAGCAAACCCCGCCCGAGCGCCCCACCGGGCGCAGCAGCCGCCGCCACCGGGGAGGCGCCCCGCCCCGCCTCCGGCCCCGCCCGGGAGGGCCGGGCAGACAGGCCCAACGCCCTAGGGGGGGGCGCGGCAGCCAGGGGTCCCCGCGGGTCGTCAGTGCGTGACCTGAGGTGAGGGACGGGACGTAGGCTGGCCCAGAACTGTGTCCTGTGTGCCTGACCCGGCCAGAGAGGCCAGGGCGACCCCGGCCTGGGGGCTCGTTTCGGTTGCCTTCCCGTGCTTTTTTCATGACCACACCCAGTAAAGTCAGAATTAAAACATCTCAACGTGACTGGTGCAAAAGAGCCTGAAGTGACGTTTGTTTTCATCCTCCAGGGGAACTTGTAGTTAATGAGTCAGCTCTCGTTTTCGGGTACTTCAGCAAAGCACGGCTCCAGCAGATTCCTGCCTGGAGGTCGGTTTGGATCCACAGTTCATTTCATTAACACTGTGTTATCTCAATAGCGCAAACATCACTCAGCATGAGCTTTAAAATGTGGACTTGTTCGCACGATAGCATTGCTCAGCTCTTTCCCAGCACTGAACACACAGCCCAAAGTTCACTCGGAAAGATGGGAGCAATAACCTGTCTTTCAGATGTTGTATACCTGAAACAAAGACTTGGGTCAGAGAACGAAAAAGTGGTTTCTCTGGGCTGTATTTACTTTGTGCGAGGCTGTCAGAGGTTACTAATGCTGCTCTCACTTGTTATCCACTGGACTGCTGCCAGGGTCAAAAGGGAAAAAAAAAGCTTTGGACAAATTATCCCAAGGAGCAAATCACACCTAAAGTCATTCTTGCCGTCTCTCCTCACAGAGCTCACATCTTATCACCTGCTTGAGTTTCCTACTCCTAGCAGAGTGACCAGGAGCGCAGCTGGTGGCAAGCAAAAGCCAGCCTTAGCCCTCCCTCTGTGCTCTGCTGAAAGAACCACAGGGCTTTCTCAGTGAACCTCCAGCCTCGCCTCAGATGCTCATTATGATGGTACAACATAACCATAATGTAGCCCTTTTACATAATAAATAAGAAAGGCAAATTCAGAAGCAAGAGCCAGAAAACAGGTTTTCAGTCCCATTTATTATTAGGCTAGGCACCCAAAGTTAGCTCAAACTTTGTACTGAGACAGCAGAAAGAAGAATTTGTTCCAATAAATTTGTAATTTAAATGTATCTGGAATGCAGTGCAGAGAGCACGGAGGTGAAACGGAGCAGGAAAAGGATTGTCCCAGTCCCACAGCTGCTTAGTCTGAGAACTCTGAGGATGTAACAGTAAAATAGTAAAGAAGATTAACTTTTAGGTTCATCAGATTTGAAAAGGTTTTTATGAAATTCTCCGAAGTAATATAAAGAAATCAAAGTTCCCCAGAGGTCATCACTATCATTGATTAAAGAGTAGTCAAAAAGCCAAGATCAAAAATAGAAATAAACAGACAATTTTTAGCAAGACAAACTAGATTTATTCAGGGTAGTGTCATTTATTAATAATCCCAAAATCAAAGCGAGGAGCAAAATTTATTCTAGACTAACTTAAGTATGTTACCTCCATGTTTTATTTAGGTCTGTATGACTTAAGGACTGTAGCTTTAGCTGTGACTGAAAGTGTTATCACAGTCCATGGCATCCATAATTGGTAAACTTGGATAAACTCAGGATGATGTATAAATCCAGGTACTGTATGGCAGTTTACTGTAGTCAAAGGTCTCTAGGCAGCAGCAAGGAAGATATCAGTCACTAACGAGGATTGAACGTGGTTTTCAGAATTAGGTCACAGAAAAAGCAGAAAGAGCATACAGGACAAAAAATTAGTTGAGAAGACACTGTCATACATTAGGAAAACACTGAGAACAGTTAGATTTCTTTACATGTGACTCAAAAAAAGGAGTATGCACATAGAGAAATCTTTAGGTATATGGGAGATTAATAAGAAACTCACATTGGGTCTTTTGCCTCCCACTAGCCCTGCTCCAAGCTGGATTCAGAAACAATCTGTCATCTTGAGCTATGTTTTAGTTTTAGTCCCACCTTCAGCTCCTAAATATCTCTCAAAAATCCTTAGTTTTGCCCAAAAAGTCTGTAGCAAGCCAGAGCCTGACAAGCAAGGAGTCATTTGCTTGCACTAAACCGATGTCTTTAGTCCAAACAGAAAAGTCAAACAGTAAATCAAGAATGACTAAAACACAGACCCTTCTGAAAATAACAGCTCAAAGCAGATGGATGAAAGTAGTACCAGGCAGGGAAACAACCCTGGCTCTCCCCAAAGTTGATTTAAGTGAAGTATTTTTCAGACCTGTAGGCCCACACCTCCCAGAACTCTTCTCCTCTGATTTTGGGGCTGTTTTGTTTTGTTTCTCTCTCTGTGAACTGTTCAAACACCCCTTTATATCATCTGCCAATTTCTGGACCAAAATAAAACCCCTATGCTTTGCATTTCTTCCTCTCTCCATTGCTGCATCTGTTTCTACTTAAGTAGATGAGCCTCTTTCCCTTCTTGAAGCAACACAGCAGCTGCTTTTGGATTTCCCTCATCAGAGCATCTTTATATAAAATTTTTTTAGCCATGAAAAAATATTTATATTTCAGGACAACCCCTTGAAGTGGATTTTAAAGCTAGAGGGAAATCTCCATTACAGGAAGATTGATACAAGTGCTGAAAAGGTTACATGATCCTATAGCCAAAATTATCTGTGAAGGTTGGAAAGCACTAAAACAGAGGCAGAAGCAGGGCCCAAATTAACTGTAATGGTACAGGCCATCAGATAGAGCCTAACATCTCTGGCTTCCCTACTGATCTCAAGAAATCCAACTTCTGACTGTCTTAAAATATACTCTGCCTTTATGACCAATGAGTACATACAATTCCTTTATGTTCTGTAAGGACTGAAGAACATGCCTTGGAACAAGCTTGTTTTTCTCAAAGCTCACCCAATAAACATAAACATTGGGGATGATGATGATAATGCAGATTTCTGATTTCTAGTGAATGGCAACAGGCCTCAATGACAAGCAAGGCCCTAATGAATAGGTAGTGGAAATTGCCTTGGAAGGTGGGCAGAAGGTCCATTAGAAAATTATTGTAAACAGCATAATTCCTTGATACCTTTTCTCTTCCATACTGTATCAGATGTCCAAGGAGCAGGTGGACAAAAAGTGAAAGTTGCCACAGAAAAGCAGCTACTGGATTTCCCATCCATGCAGTTCCTGCAAAGATGTCAGAAGATGCTTAGGCTCCCTTTAAATGAGAAGCATCCAAGCTCACAGGATCATAGTATGTCCCTTGCTCTCAAACTCACAGCATTGTGATTTATGCCTCTAAATCTCATCATCGCACTTAGAAGACCTAGTTAATGTAGCTCTTCGGAAGCTCTACCACATTTTGACTGATAGGATTAAGGTCTGGAAGAGAGGTCAGAAGATCTACCAGTATATCCCATACAACCTTTCACAACAGACATTGCAGGGAAGATAACAAGGTCTTTGTTGATAAAGGGAAAATGTTTTATGTTGGGTTAGTCAAAAACGACCGAGCGAAACCATTTGAAAAAAAAATATTTGTCATCCTTTTATTGTTCGTTGTGAGGTAGTTATTTGCAAAGCAATGTAGCGGTGCTAAGGATAGCCAGAGGCGCACCCAGCCTCAGTCGGCATGGGTTAATATACAGTTGGTACATATTCGTTACATGCATATATTCATTACATGCACATATTCATCACATTTCCAGGAGTAAGCTGAGTTAGGCTGATCAGTTCCAGGGAATCATTAACATAAGTTCCCTCCTTCTCACGCGTGCGCAGTGTCCTTTTGTGGTGGTCGTGCGAGGGTCATGAGGAAGGATACCGGGGCCTTCCTTTTGACTGCGAGTAGCCTCTGTTATCTGTGCAAGCTCAGTCAGTATCTTGCCATGGGGGTCTTGGAGATTCTTGCCAAGGGTACGTTAAGCCTCCTCCTTATCAGCGCAAGGCGTCCTTACAAAGTTTTTACAAAATTCCATTGTAGACCCCCTACTCACCCATCAAGCTTAAACGAAGTGCAAAGCCAAAAATTTCATTGGCTATTTTCACAGGTTCAACACTCAAACGTCTTTTGTAGAGGTCTTCCGAAGACAGGTAGTTGTATCAGGAGACCAAACAGCAAGACTCAAATAGCTGGCAGAACCATTCACTTCTTCTGGGGCACACCTGCATGCAGTTCACATCTGGAGACACACTGTGCAGAGTGGGCTGGCGAGGGTTGCCACGTTGAAAGAAGACAGTGTTATTCCCCTATAGTGCAGGGAGGCTGCGAGCCCTCTGCTGGCACCTACAGCTTGCATTCTTCCAGGAACCAAGCAGGATGCAGCGTGCAGCTTATAAATGCAGTGGATTGGTTTACTACTGTAGGTTAGAGTCACAATTATTTTGATACCATAAACCATTATGAATCTTTCCTGTTACATTTCTGGTGTAAATATACAGGAACACGTACAGTGATGGACAACAACCCTTGTAACAGTGCAGGCTCTAGAGCATTCAAAATTTGGCAAAAATTACCTTCCTCTATGCAAAATGTGATGGCTTAGTTGCACAAACTAAAATCTCTAGAGAAGACTGCAGACCTCACAACCACCAAAGCTGTGCGGGGGATAACTTTGAGGACCAAGCCTATCACAGCTTAAGGCTTTTCAAAAGTGTAATTCAAGGAAGGAAAATAAAGTTTTGTTCCCCTTCAGCACATCTCATCTGTATCTCTCAGAGAACTTCACTAGGGATGCATCACCTACATTTATTTTACAGGGAAAACAAAGAGTTATGGCGATTTGCCTGTGGCCCTGCCAGGGGCAGGGCTGTAGTTCCTGACTACCAGTCCACACCTTCCAACCTTGGCTGCAGGGGCTTGCCCAACAGCAGCTACAACTACCACCTCTTTACAGATCTAATCTCCCTGTTCAAAGCCTGTATATAACACAGCAATGGCTTTAATTTAACTCTCTCCAGGTCAGATGTGATATTTGTATGGACGAGTCATATAGGTCTAAACTGCAAAGAGCACGTGGGAGGGCACAACTGAAGTGCTAATAATCACATCTACATTATTGCAGCAAGAAAAGGGTGTAAAAGGGAGTAAGTGGCACGGAGGAGCACTTGCACCCATGGTACCTCAGATGTGCTCATTTTTGGTTAGTGCACACTCCTGGAGAAATAGGGTGGTTACACTACCTTTGCATGGCTTCAGCAAGCAGGTATCAACTTGTCCTGCCCCATGGTCTGTTAGAGAACCAGCTCTAACAGTATAACTGTGGTTAGTCTGCTGGTTCAAGCATCTAAGTCCAGGTCTCAACCTTTGCTTGTGAAAAACTGTGGAGCTATAAATGGTTGTGAGGAGAGCCATGCATAGGCTCTGTTTGCTCTGTCATTGGAGCAAAGCCCTTTCGTTCCTCTGTTGTGCACCAGGCATGCACATGGGACATGAAGATTTTTTCACTCAGCTCAGAATAAAAGAAGTGAAAAAACAACCAGCTCGACTCAAAACTCAGCTACAGTCTAGATTTACATCCCCAGTCCAGATCAGGGTCACAGATTAACCCCAAATACCAAAAGCTCGAAGTATATAAGCCCTTCTTACTCAGCATCCTCCAGCCTCCGTCTCAGTGAGTCATACCAGTTCATGCCAATGACACAAAAAAGGTTTTCATCTCCTAATGCTCACAGCTGGCATTAATTAATAATTAAAGACTGCTGGAGATGTGCACGGCTCACTGCTGGACTCAGGCATGTTCTTCTTCCTCCTACTCGCACTGCAGCAAAAAGACAAATCTCGGACAAGTCCTGGGGACAAGGGCACCATACCATCGCTGTTGTGAGGGGAGAAAAGTTGATTGCATCTTAGGAAAGAGTACAGACCTGGTGCAGGAGTTGGGAGGAATGTATGCTCTCTCTGTGTGAATGTAGGTAGGACTCTCAGCAGCTGGCGTCTGCAGCCTCAGCTGCAAGAAAAATTATGTAGTAACCTTAAAGCACTGGTTGTAACCCTGCCCTGGCAAGAAATCAATACATTTTCTGCTTTTTAGTTGGGTAGATTTTTGATTCACCTAAAAAACTTTATGTATACACATATTGCTGCCTCACTGCTTAAATCCCCTGCAGATCGTTGATCCATAATAAGGTGGCAACAACATGGTAGAATAAGAACCCAGACAAAGCAAGCATAGTGCTGTTTGCTAGGAGAAAGTCTCGTAATTTCGTGCAGTGCTTTTCTTTTTCTCTTCTCACCAGCTTTTGATTCATAAAAATTCTTTGTCTCTTAGCAGTGATTCCTCATCTTCTTTGATCTCTGTATGCTGAAACATTAGCATCCAGACAGCATTCTAGTATGACAAGCACTGCTTTGGATACTACGATCATTGTAAGAGACAGAGAGAGGGGCTTTTTTGTGGGCTGCTGCTTTGGTTCAGTATGCAGATTATCCTCTTGCTGATGCAGGCTGGCAGCACTAACAGAAGTGACTGCTGAGATGGGATTTGCAAAACGAGTGCATAAATACTTTGGAGCTGCAGCAAAATGTGCAACAGAGCTGCTTAGTCTGTCCTTTGCCAAACTGAAGACATGCCTCTACTTCTTTTCTGACTCCATGTGTACTGCACTTGGATATTACCCCTTCTTTTGTCTCTCAAGAGAGAAAACTCACATGTGAATCAATTTAGAGGGAGGGCATCATACCAATAACAGCTGGGATCATAACAACCCCATACATTAGGATGGTTGCATCCTGCCCTAGACTGGCTGGCTCTGTCTCCTCACCGTGGCACCTGGCACAACGGGACCCTGCACCTGCACTAAGGAAGATGAGGCAGGAAGGAAATACCAGGCATAAAATATTGCTCTGAGCTTGCCGTCTTGGGAGACATCTTAAGCTGAAGTGAGCACCAAATGTCGTATCTTTATTTATCTTACCATAGAAGCAGCCCTGAAATGCTGATACCGAGCACTTGTGAAGTGCTGAGCCTGTGCTTTTAGGGGGATAGAAAGGGAGAAAATTACTGCATCCCTCCATGTTTTGTGATGTGCTGTCCTTCTGCATAGAGTGGCCAGGATGCCTTGATCTGTAGGAGGTATTGAGATTCAGTGAAAGCCATAAAGGAAAATGGAACTCTCATGCCCCACAGTTCCCATCTCCACTGACACACGGAGAAACAACTTCACAACCTGGTGGGTTATGAAGGGTAAGTTTATTACAGCGCTGGGGACACATGAGATCGCTCCTCCAAAAACGTGCCCCCAAATTTCCAGCAACTCATCCCAGTTTAAATGCAATGAAGTGTTACATATTCGTATGATTTCCCAATACGCCTATACATATGCATCACCTGTCCCCACTTCGTGTTAAAATTGTCCCATTGCGCTTGCCCAGTGCCTCCTAGTGCTGTTCGTGAGGATGAAGTAAGTGGTCATCTTCAAGGTTGAACTTTTTACCTTTCAGCCCTGTGTAGGCTTAATTGCTCCTTGACTTACTGCCAGGCCAGTTGACCTCCTGCCAGGCTGGTGACCCTTCTTCAGCCGATCCTTCCTTACTTCAGCGGTTTCAGACAATAGTGTATTCTTTGAGGATGCAGGTGCAATCTCCTACCTAGTTAACTAGTAACTAATTCTTGCCCTGCCTCTAAAATCCAAAAATCTTAGGAAACCCCTTCTCACCACCCTCTGATCTCTCAACAGATGTTTGACACACACCTCTGTTTTGTCTACAGAGAAGACACCAGCTAGCAAGTAAATGTGGAGGCAACAGTCACTAAAGTTTGAGAAGCACCCACAGCAGCTGCCTCCCAGTGCCACCTTCCACCTGCCCTCACTGCTCTCCCAGCCCCAGTCTTTTGTTTTTATCTTGCTTTTCCTGGTATGCATCCATAGTAGAGTGCCCAAGACAAGGCCTCTGGGCATAAATCCAGCCCAAGTGCTTCTACAAAAGCTTTTCTGGGTATCAAAACACTGAAATCTGCTGTTCTCATCTCAAGTCTGAGTGAAGGCGATTATAGTTCATCAAGGCTGCAGCCAGGTCTATGTTTATTTAAACAAGTAGCTGTTATTAGCTGTTCACCTGTGGTTCTTCCCAGTGCTCAGTTCCCGCATCCAGCCCAGCACTGCCTACACACAGCTCTGCAAGTTCCATGGGAGCTGGGGAAGGTGGGGGACACGAAGCCAAGCTTCCCACACCTTTGTGCAGCAATGGAAACACACTGGGACTACAAAGAAGAACTGGCCCCTTACCCAAGCTATGAGATCTTTGGCCAAGGGAGATCACAGCCCTGTGTTTCCACTTGGACCTGGACATCCCTCTTCAGGCAGCCTTAGCCAACCTTTGTCTTCACACACGTTAATCTTGAGCCTTCCAGTTCTTTCCCTAGTCTCTGGCTATAACGCGGTTAACCTTCAAGCCAGCTCTGCTGCATGGGAGCGCAAAGAGGAGGCTGCTGAGGCGCGTGGTTGCAGGCTGGGAGAGCTCAGCCTTTGCCCAGCAGAGGCCAGCACAAACGCACTATTTGGGCAGGCTGTACTTGCAGGGAAGAGTTGTCTCTACCTGGCCTTCCTCGGCTCAGCCTCTCAGCCTCCTGTGAGCCCTCATCTCTTTACTGCTTTGATCGAACTTCTCAGTGAGGGACTATGCAGTGTAACAGAAAGGCACTGACATCCTACTTGGGTAAGGACAAGCTGCCACAGAAGCAGCCATCACCCAGTTACTCCACTTGTGTGTACAGAAGCATCCCCTTCCTTTGGAGCAACAAGCAGTACTGTGCTCCTGGAGGCTGGGCACGGCCAGATAATACACAACACTTTAGAAATGTCAGGTGCCATGGAAATTAACTTCAAAAGGAATTGCATTACAATTGCAGACAACTAAAAGCAATCAGTGATGATTACCCTGGTCACCACCCTGCCCTTTGCTCTTCGTTTGAGCTCATTAACAGTTAATTTGCTGACAAGAGTTAGAGCCACACCAGAAGTCAGGCACTTGACTATTTAGAAATCAAAACTAATCGCATAAGGACCCAGGAGCAGAGGCCAGAAGCCTGAGAAAGGGAAGCAAGAGATGGCGCTTGTACAAAAGTGAAGGTAATCTCCTCACATAGCCTGAACAAGAAACTGGTGCAGCTCTGCAAAAAGCCTCAGGAAAAGATGCTTTTCTCAGCGACTGGTTGAAAGGGCTGGTGGTTCTGAAAAGCCTTGGTTCTGCCTTGTTGCCTGGGTGGTAAGAACGGTCTCCCAAGGGAGAGACATTCTCCACAACAAAGAGAGACCACATCCCAGACACCTAACAATCACAAGAAGCAACCAAGAGGTCAAAACCCAGTTGAACTATGCAGATCATCTTCTATGATCAGGTTTTTTGAGGGCAAGACTCGAGCAAAGACAAGTCAGATTGGAAGATGCATCCCTTAGCACCAGCATACTCACAGCGCTTGGCCAAAACGGATGAGCACAACGCTGATGAAGGCCTTCCAGCTCACAGCCAGCCGTGCAGAGGAAGGGCACCTTAACTGATGGTGCCAAGACTATTGTTTAGGTTCTGGAGAGGATGTTGTTGCTAACCTGTCTCCCAGTCTCACCACTTACCACTTATTTTCGTTCTGAGTTGCAGTAATAAGTCTGAGACGTTACTAGTGAGTAGTCTAGCAATTCTGTGGGCATTAGGCAGAACCCCACCCAGCCTGCAGGATCTCAGACTTGGACAGCTTTGCAACAAAAATATTGGCTTTGTGTCTGTGTGGGCATAGGTGGTACGTATAAAACAGGGTAGAGCCTTCTCCATCTGCAGCTAAAACCAAGCTTAGCTTTTTATAGCCATGAAAAAACACAAAGGCTTGCAGCAAGGATAGAGATGTCTCGCTGTTGTAGGCAACACCATGCTTTAAGTCACTGCAAGCTTTGCTGGGGTTCTGTTGCATCCTCCAGCGAGGAGCAAAAGTTTGCAGTGCCCTGCACAGCAAACCCCAAGCAATGTAGCAGTATTTTTTTTCTCTGATTCTATGTAACCCAGGAGCATGGGAGCATCAGAGCCCTAAGAACAGCAAGTGAAAAATTCAGGAGCAAACCCACCAGAAGCTGAAGGAGCAGAGGGGAAGCCTGTAAAAACAAGTATCTCCAGAGCTGCAGCCAGTTGTCCCTCTAAGGTTATAAGAGCCAAATCCAAGAGAAAAGCAGTTTAGGAAAGGTCTTTCGCAGCTTGGGTGGCTCAAAGCATGACCTGTGTGGGGAATCAGCAGCTTTGGTTATTGTACCAATGGATGGAATAAAGCTTACTGGTATGAGTTTAGTGGGGTGGTGTAAGACACACTGAAATTGTGCCTGCTGCTTTTTTTTGGTGAACATAGTTAGAATATTTTTGCTGTATTCTGCATGCCTTGTATGCAGAAACCCAGCTGCTTGGCTGTAATACCACCATTCTCCCCTAAGTGTGAGCATCCCTCTCCTCTGGGCTGGTGGCAGAGCAGCACAGACGAAGGCCAGTGCAATCACCCATTGCCTCAGCACTGCTTTTGTAGGGCAGTGACACCCAGGCCAATGTGCTGACACTAGGCATCACTGACCATGGTGCTTCCCATGCTGGCACAGAAGCTGGAGGCAGAAGGTTCACAAGGTTTTTCATAAGCTTCTTAACAGGCCCTGGCAGGAGAGATTGTGGTGCTACCTGCGCCTTTCCTAAGGACAGCTTGCCAAGGCATGGCAGTGTTTGGTTATCATCCTGCTAGTGTGAATCAGAGAGAGAAAATGGGCACAGCACAGCACATTACAGACTGTTCTCAACCATTAGGGCTATGGTGATGGGTCAAAACCCATCTGGAAATATGCCCGCTTCTTTGTGCCTGAAAGAAGGGTATCTAAAAATCAGGTCTATTTAGCTCAGCTGAAAGCCTGTGTCAGCAGCACTGCTTTTGGTACCCTGTGCTGGGAAAATAATACTGCAGCTAATGCTCCTTGGAGATGGCAGCAGCCCTGAGCCAGCATTAACAACAGGACCCGCACTGGTGACTGGGCTTCAGCCTTGTGTATAGTCAGACTGATAAGCAGACTGCTGGCTGGTGGGGTGTTAGGTGCAGAGACCGTCTGCATGGACCAGCTTGTGTTTCCACTAGATCAGACCCAGCAGAACTAATCTAGCCAGCTGGATAGGATGAGTCCACAAGGAGCCAAATAACCCTTTCAGGCTTCATCTGCTTCAATGCATGAGATAGTGCAGCGGGCTTTTGTGGATCTGTGACGGGTGGGGAAGTGGAAAGAGTGTAGGTTGCAGCTATGTGCCCTACAGCAGGGTGCCTTGGAGCAAGGGTCCTGCTGGGTCCTGTTTCCATTGTGCACTCCAGCACGGCATCACCACTCCCCTCCATGCTCCCATGCTTCTTCTCAACTGTGCTGCTGGTCAAGCTGAAGGCTCCACCAGCCCACCAAGACTGACACGTGAAGTGACACCTCCACATATGAAAGGGCAGCAGGTGGAAGTCTACCCATTGGTAGCAGGGAGCTGAGGGGGTCAGCAGGGAGGAGACCTATGATGCTACACGGCATGTCAGACTCATTAGCCACATCCAGGCCTGCAGCAAGAAGGGACACATCTCCCCCAGGGACCCCATAACTCCACAAATCATTGGTCCCTAACCTGTCCAATCCACATGCAACCCTGCTTCTAAACATGGGGTGCTGGCTGCTGACCCTGGATTAGACACCGGTACATGCAGGGCTATTCCCTGGACTACAGGTTCTCCCCTTCTGCTGCCTGCATCCTCACTGTGTCATGCTAGGCCTGAGGTGTGGCTCCTATGTAGAAAACAAAGAGTGAAGCATTTTCAACCTTTATTTTACAAAAATAAACCAGTTTTGCCCTGGTACTCAGTGGCCCCCCACCTTCCACTCTGCCCCTGCTCCCGTTCATCTCCCTGGAGCTTTGGCTGTTGTGCACCGCAGTCTGCCATTCCACTGAGGCTCCTGGTGTCATACGCTCCTATGAACCTTCCCAGGAATGCACTGGGGGAGGGGGTCGGTGCCCGTTTGCGAATGCCTCCTCTTCCCAGGGTCCAAGCCCGAAGATGCCTCCTGGTGGCTCTGCCATTTCTGCACAGGGAGGAACTCTTAGGCAAGTAACTCATAGTATACTTGTACACTTTGAGAAGGGGTGTCCATCCATCCTTCTGTCCTTCTCCCTTGGATGGAAAAGTGAGCCCCACAGATTTGCTTCTTGCCGTCGGTGGAGCCAGCAGGCTGCCGTCCCACTGGCTGGCTCAGTGCTGGAAGCGTGGGGAGCTGATGTGGGGCTGGTGGAAGGAGTGTGTGGCATAGAGCACTTCTGGAGGTGGCGGAGGGGGGGTCAGAATGGAGCAAAGTGGTTCGTGGGAGCTCAGCATCGAGGCGAAGTGCTTCATCTCCTCTGTCAGCTGCTTGATCTCCCGGCGCAGGGCAGCATTCTGCCTCTCCAGATCTTCGCTCTCCTGAGGAGACAAAACCACAGGGGCTTCCTCAGCACAGGAGACACAGGGATGAACTGGGGACGTGCGGGTCACGGCCGTGCACCGCTCTGCCCGGCAGAGTTCCCAGTACATATTTCCAGTAAATCCGGCACTGAGCCGCGCCTGGGCAAACCCCGCTCCTGCAGCCGGCCGGGCCAAGCGCGGGTGCGGGTGCGATGCTGGCGGCCCCAGCTTACGAGAAGTGACAGCGGCGCTCCCGCCCAGGCTTTCTCGCTCCCTCTCACGCACGCTGCCCGGCCGCTTCCCGCGCCGTCCGGCCTGGGGGAGGGCGCGCTCAGTAACCGCCGTCTTTAACCAGAAAACCACCTGCCACAGGAAACCTGTCATTGCCCTGGAAAGAAAAGACTCACTGCTTCCTGCTAGCAGCCGGGGAAACCAGTGGCACGGTGGGGAGGAGGGGGAGACGCTTGAGTCAGAAGAAAAGAGAAACTGAGGTCTCAGAAAAACTGAATTAATACTGTTGTTAATGAGAATAACAACAAAGGGGTTAATAATGATGCTTAGCCTCATCTCAACGATCTTGACAGCACTGCAGCCTTTGCTACATCTACTGCTGCCAAAGTGCAGCCAGCTCCAGGCTGGAGCATCCCAGGCACGGACAAACCATGGAGCCAGCAGCCTGGGCAGCACCTGAGGAGGGAGGACGCAGCAGCAGGCTCTGCAAACTCAGCTGAGACAGCTAAGTGAGTCCCAGCACACTGAGGTCCTTTAAAGATGCACCACTACCTTGCAAATCAAACCTGCCACTGCTCTACTCACCTCTCTGCTGCCACATCGACTTCTGATGGTGCCTGCTCTCTGTGCACAGGTACTGGTTGAAACACACCTAGCAGCTGTCACAGCAACTTGCAGAACAAGTGAGCATCTCTCAGATGTGACTAAATGCTTTGGAAATCTTGACTGATGTCAAACTCAGGAGCTGATGGGAATCACCCAGGGGCCAGTGACTCATTCACCTCAAAACGCAAGCTACAAAACCCTGGGGCAGATGGAAATCCTGGCTTCTTTCATATCACCATAGCTCAAGCTGAGCCATGCTCTTCAGGGCAGAACCACATCAGAGAAGCAAAGTCCCCGATGCAGAGTCGACCAAACGGAAAGAGCCCTCGGGGAATGACCCCAGGATCACTGTCTATCAGGAACTGGGAAAATCATTAGCAAAAATTCACCATCCACTCTGTATTTGCCTCCCTGAATTTCTCCAGCTGCCTGCCAGGATCCTTTCTGTCTGAACAAAACTGGGCTTAGCCCCTTGCTCCCATCTCCATGGGAAGGCAAGGAATACATTCTAGTGATAATAGCTGAGCAGTAGCAATCTTGTTGGCAAGTGGTTTGTCATTTTCTCTAAGAAGAGTAGCCCAGTTCTTCTTGGTGCACAGCTAGGTGGGATTTTCCTGAGGGAGGATCAGAGCCCATACCCACTTCTAGAATTACTTTGGAGAGAGCACCCACCCAAAGGAAAGGGGTGTCTCCTCACGCCCCTCAGACACAGTCACCCAGAGCCATCACTGCTGGCAGATGTAATGTGATCAACCTAGAGCCATGTAAGTTCTAGAAGGATCATCTGCTACTGAGAAAAGAGTGAAAGCCGTTTTAAACCCAGCTCCAACTGTGGACTGAGGGCAGTGTGTAAGGAGGAAGGTTCAAGACAGGCTTCTCAAGAATTATTCCCAAAAATGGAAATTGGGGGGAATATGAAGACCAAAGTTTTTTGAAAATGAACCCAACTACCATTTTTCAAAGGGCAGCTAAGTCCAGCACAAGGATAAAGGTGGTCTCTTCAGGCTATGTGTTCTGCATCCTGCTCACCAATGGCCCAAAACACATGGGACCACACTTTAACAATGTGTAAAATGCAAAGGAGTCCAGCCCTTGATCTCCAACACAGTCCTGCCCAAACACACACAGACAGAAGTGACCATCCATTCTGAAAAGCGGATGCCTAATTCTTCACACTGGGAAGAGCCACAAGGGTGCCTGCAGTACCACAGGAGGAGAGTGGGACAACCAAAGGAGGGAAAATCCATGCTAAACAGCAGGAAAAGCACAGTTCTCAGATGTAGAAAGGGGTACAAGTGCTACCATGGAGACATCTAAAAATACTAAAAAATTATTAATATTTATTTATCTACACTGAGCAACATCTCAGCGAACAGACCAGAGGATATGGCTCATGCAGCTCTGCATTGCTCCATCATCCATACCAATGAATACAAAATGCTACCATCTCAGAAATGCATCCTTATATGTTGTTACACCGCTGCATAAGTGATGGCATAAAGCACAAACCCAGGGAGAGCCAGCCAGTCCAGGTGAGCCTGTACTTTCAAAAAGCTTCTGGCTGAGCCAGTCAGAAAAGGTTAGGAAAGGAAATCAGTAAAGTCAGACTGAGAGATAAAGACGGGTTCAAAACTAGCTGCAAAAACTAAATGCTTCAGTGGCAGTCGTCCTGGGCTGTGTGCTCTCACTGTGAGCACTGACTCCTACATCCTGCCCTGGCCTCACTTTTCCTGTCCGCCTCAACTGAACACCTCCGCCCCGAGTCCCCGGGGGAAAAACACATAGACCCCTATGTGAGCCCTCAGTGCCAATGACAGGGAAAGGTGGGAGTGCTCACCAAGTGCAGCGTGTCGGCTTTCTGGGTCTGCCTCAAGCGGCTCTTCTGTGCAGCGATGCGATTCTTCTCCCTCCTTTGGACTTTCCTCATGTCATCAGAAGAGTCCTAGGGAAACAAGGCATGAAAATGACTGGGGCATCCTCTTCCTTACCCTGCTTCTGCAGGGCAGTAGGTGGGAAGGGGACAAAGTAGTTCAACATCATTGAAGCACAGGACACGGGATGGATACACACCCTCAACACCAGGATAAAGCCATACCCCAAGGATGTATGATGCTTGATGCTTTTGTTATCCCCATTGCCAGGAGAGGCAATTCTGATACCCTTGGGCATCCCGACACATCTGGGAGATGAGCACTGTCCCTTCAACAAGACTTAGGCCTGGGATAAGGCTTGAGGGACCAGAGTAAGGACCTCTCTTTGGAACAGAGACAATTCGAATATCTTGTTCAGAAAAAGTTTCCCTTTCCCATCTCTCTGTGGGGAAACGGCACTGCAGACATTCCAGCTCCTTGGCTAAATCATCTTTCCAGAGATTTAGCCTGCATTTTCCTCCTTGCATGCCTATAGGTCCTACCCTGTCTCCAACACCCTTCTCCTGCAGGCTTTGTTAGTTGCAGATCCTTACAGTGCAATGTGGCCTGTGCTTTGTTTAACTAGACAGACTCAGATCTTTTGTTTTTTCCCCAGATCTCATTTGGTCCAGCTCTCTGATCTCTGTGTTTGCTCTTTTCTGGAATCCCTTGGTTGCAATGCCGGCAACGCTGAATGCAAAACTCTGAAGTCCCTTTGGCAAGGGAGAGCACAGCTCTTCAAGCTCCAGGTCACAAGCCTTGTGCAGCAGCCGTTCTCTGCTGAGATCTGGTCTTGCTGCTGCCTCTGGCAGTTGAAACCGTCGCACAGACTCTTTCATCTTCTATTTTCATTTTGCACTGCCTGTTTTGTGGACTCTCTAACATTCACACCACCGCTTCTCCACAGGACTACAAAACTCAGCCACAAAAGTTATCTTCCCAGCCCATCAGTCTGTCCACATCCTCTCCCCCTTCCACCCCACCCAAGATCTTTTCTTTTCTTTGAACTTAACCGTTTTATCCTTGTTTTCGATACCCTACAAATGTCTTAGATATATCAGCTCCCACGTCCTGCACCAAGTCCAGTTTCTATCCTTTGGCAACCCCTGGTCTTTATCCCCTTCTCTACCATCCCCTCCTCATCCCTGGTTGCAAGCCCAAAATAATCTGTCCTGATCATCCTCAATATTTCTGAGCAAAATCTCAGATACTTGCTGGTGTTACCAGCCCTAGAGAAATGGCAAAATGACAGTTGTAGCAAACCTTATCCAGAAAAGGCAGTGGAAATACCTTGGACTATTGTCAGTATTGGCCAGCAGAAGACCTACCACCATTAAGATACTCCAGGCAAAAAACCAAAATCCTTCTGTCAAGTATTACTGAGATGAAAAGCCTCTGAGGCTGAACAGAAAACAAAGCAGACCCAAAGTGGCAGGGTCTTCTGGGTCCTGAGTACTGTCCAAGGCAGGCAGTCCTGGTCCATGGGAAGGAGGTGGATGCACAGGCTTCTCACCAGAGCACCGACTCTCACACCAAAGCTTCCTTCCTGCTGCCTGTCCGGTGTGTATTGCAGGGCTCACTGTGCCCGGGGGTCCCAGCACCCCAGTTGCCCCTGCCACAGCCCCAGGTAACTAGGCCTCTCCTCTTCACCCATATCCAGCTCGGTGTCTGGGGTTACTGCCAGAGCTCTGGGCTCAGCCCCTCATACCCCTCCCCACAGCCGTTCCTAGAAAGCCCGGCCATACTGTGCTGTGAAAACACCAGTAGTGCGTGCCACCCTTTCTCCTGCCCACCTATGGCCCACCTCTAAGCATGGTCCAGTCAGAGAGACCTGGGGAAGGATCCCCGCTTTACCTGCTTGCTGGGAGGGGGAGACTGGCTGAAGCTGCTGGAGTCGCTGCTGTCAGAGCTGTGGGGCATGGCTCCTGTCTCTGGCTCCCAGGGCCTCTTCAGCTTCCTTCGTGTTCTTGGTGTGCCTACCTTCTGTCTTTCTTCCCTTCCCTCTCTCCTGCTCTCCTCTGTACCTCCTGAGATGGTCCTTGACTTCCTGGCTCTTGCCCGTCCTAGAGGCACTCTGTCCTCCTGCCTCACGCTCTGCCACTTTCTTTGCCTCTCCTCTCAGAGCCTCTGCACCTTCCCTTTAGGTCTCGGCCTCCTGTGGTTTCTCAGAACCTCAGGGATGTAAGCTGAAAGTCACGTGGCCGGAAACTTTAAGGCAAAGAAGAAAAGTTAGAGAAGAAAAAAGAAAAAAAAAAAGAAGAAGAAAAAAAAAAGCACATCTGGGAAAAATGAGCTTCAAAATAGCCTGAAAAACCCCCGAAAAACACCTTCAGATGGCTGAAAAACAGCGAGATGGGTTTTCTCTGAGAAAAACAGCAGAGATGGAAAAGAAGAAAAGCCCCGGCTCTGGCTGTGAAACTTGGACCCTCAAAGGAGGGCAGTGCGGGGGAGGTGTTGCCGGGAGCCCAGAAATTCCAGGGGCACTGCAAGCTGTGCCAGCCCTGTGCAGGCAGGAGATTGGTCCAGCCCCAGGCAACCTCCACCTCAGCCCAGCTGCGTAAATTCCAGGCAGCCACCCACCTCCCCACAACCCTCCTACCCCCTCCTGCTGCCCCCGACACCATTGACGCAGGTCCCCGGGAGGGGACAGGTACCCTCAGCAGGTGCTGTGTAAACGTTGTTTACGCAGATGGTTTGCTTGTGTACAATGAAGCACCAGCCCCGTCTAAGAAGAGAGGCTCGGGATTGTAGAACATTTGGACTAGTTTTGGTAAGACTGTTTTTTTCTATAAGGCAAAGCTATTTAGCACTTTAAAACATTAGTACCTCACCAGTGGCCCATAAGGGGAATATCAACCCTGGCATACAAATTGAAGTGCTTTAAATGTTATGGTCTATAGACCCAGAAGCTAAACCTGAGACCTGGTTTTCACTCTGTGCCACGGTATGAGCTTGGCTACACCGCAGGGGAGGTGAGACTGTCATGTAAGGGTCCTGAGTCCCTGCCTGCTCCCCTTTAGCCTCCTCTCGCCATAGATGGCAGTAGGAGATGTGGGACAGGAGTATGGGGAGACAGGAGCATTATGGCACATTGAGGGTTGTTTCCTTGCTGTTCTCCCTCTGCTAGAAGCCCAGCTTGGGCAATAGCCCATGCAGATGGCAGCAAAGGCAAACTGTTTCACACCCCATGGTTTCTCCCCTGGTCTGTGCTGTGTGGGACTACTTCCATCATTAGGATGAGTCTCAGTAGACTGAAGATGTGCAAGCAGGTCATGGGACAGCAGTGTTTCAGGAGGGACCTCAGGATACACCATGCTAGCAGCTCTGGAGGTAACAGTGCAGGAGAAGGTAGCACCAAAGCAGTAGTCATTTGGATTTTGATCTGCTCCACATTGCCAGAGCCAGTGGGATGAACTTGGGCCATGTGGCAACAGGCTCTCCACCCACAGACAGGAGCACACGTCTTTGGAGTGGCTACATTTTCACATGTGCCATGAAGAGCAGATACTGAAACAGGCATGAACCAATCCACAGTAACCCACTCCTGTGGAACGCAGCAATTCCCACTTACTATTTTTTGTTGTGTATTGGTGTTTTGATTTCCCAAGCAGAAGCAGGGAGCGAGTATGAACAGAGTGTTAGCAAAGGCACTTGAAATGCAGTTGTCCTCAGGGCAGAAGCACTGGCAGCTTTGAGTTCGTAGCCTTATTGCAGCACAGAAGGCACATCCATGGAGAAGCGTGTGCTTGGATCACAGTGCAGACTTGAATGGACATCACTGGCATTTCTTCCTAGCCCTGCTGCTCATGGAGCCAGCACAGGGCAAACACAGCCAAAAGCGAGAATTGTGTGGGGCTGGCCATGGGCTGGGTGGCTCAGAGAAATTGCCTGGCCTAGCTCCAGTAGCAAACTTGCTCCGTTTTGGTCCATTTCCCTCTTTAGAAACATCCTGTGGCACTGCTGTGCTACTTTTGGCCCTATTATCTGACATTTCACAGCCTTAAGTGTATTTTTTCTCCCAGTGTGCTGTAGGGAAATGCTAGGATCCTCCACACTTTTGACCATGACTGCGAGGGTTTGCTTGTTTGGCACAAGCCACCTTGAGGGATCCACTCTCCTGGCAGTGCAGCCCCCGTGTAGCAGGCAGGGCTCCTCTGGCATAGCCAGCTCCAGGAATGGAGCAGCCAAAGGTGCTAGTGAGACGACGGGTTCATGGGGCGTTGAGCTCAGGCCTCCCAAGACACCAGCTAGCAGCACAGCCATTGAAACGTTCATTCGCTTACTGCATTGCTACACTTCCTCTGAACTCTGCAACCCCGTGTGGCACTTCCTTTTCAGGAAGCATGCCACTAGATTCCTTCTCTTCCTTTTCAGGAAGCATGCCACTAGATTCCTTCTCTCCCAAGGAAACCCACACTCCTCTGCCGACAAGCGGGTCTCAGAGACTGCCTGGCACACTCTGCTCTACAGGCTGCTGTTGCTCAGGGCAGGATGGAGGGAGCTCCTTCCTCAGGGAAAAGTACTCAAAAGTACCCTTGTTCCATTACTGGACAAATAAGCTGGATTCCCTCCTTTTCTATACACCAAGGCCAGCAGCTTGAAGGAAGGTGACTGGGAAGGCAGTGGTGCAGGGAAGTTGGGTGTCCCAGCAGCAGCTGGATGGTCAGTGCAAAACTGGCCAGAATGTGGTGATGGTGTTCTTTGATCCACAGGAAGAAAGTTTTGAGCTGCATTCTGGTTTGCCCAGAGCTGGGATTTTATTAACAGCTGATGGAACAACTCGGGAGACAGCAACATTGCAGGAGAGGGTTTGAACACTTGGTCTTGCTGAGCAGGAGTAAGAGAACATCCCTCTTCCCTTCTTGCTTGAAGAATCTCCTCACCCTCAAGCTGGCTATGATGCTAATGAATTTGTGTCGCTTATGAGCAATTAACGAGTGTGCTGTAAATGAGACAGTGTGTCCTGGCAGGAAGGTGGTCAGAACTTCACATCACTCCCCTGGGCTAGGCAGGACCCATGTTGCTTTCTTGCAGCTGCGCCATGCTGTTCCTCCAGAGAGCTGTGATCCCACAACCCAGAGCAGCAGAAACCACCAGTGTGGCTCCACCAGTATCTTCTCACGGCTGCCCTGGGCACCTGCTGCAGGCACAACGTGGGGAGCCCATACCCTGCTGTCCCTCCCAGGATCTCCCTCTCCTCTGCTATCAGGGAGAGGCTCAGGAACCAGCCTCTTAATCTCTGTTCTTGATTTAGGTGAATAAATTTACACTGTGAATAACATCCCCTCTCTTTTTCTCTGGGATCATGTAGGTTTCTTGATCTTAATCACAGTAGCTGTGAAATCACTGTTGGTGCCACTGGATGAACTCACGCATGTTAGGTTGCTGCCGTATCGACAACTTGATGGAACAGGGATATTTCCAGCAGTTTTTAGGGGAAGGATGAGGCCATCGAGTTCTGTGTTTAAGCCTTCTGAATAACAGTGGGCACTGCTGATGGGAGTCCTTTTCTCTCCAGAACAGAGTAGTTGCAAGGACTGTGGAGGCTGGGCAGAGAGTCATCGCGACTGCCAGAGAAATGGTTTGAAAGCAGCAAGATGCAGTTCAGCAAGAACAAATGCAAATGTAAAGCAAAGCGGGATGTAGGTAGAAGAACTGGGGAATAACCGACTGGGTAGCAAAATGGCAGGGAAAAATCTGGGGGTTGCAAAACATCATAAACTGAAGCTTTGCCAACAGCTCAGAGGTGTTGCAAAGGGGCCGGTATCGGCCTGAGGTGCTGGGTGCAAGGGAAAGGAGACAACTGGCCTGTGCTGCAGGATTAGGAGCCATCCAGAATTCCAAGTCCAGAAGTGCAAAAGTACAGAAGAAAACAGTACAAAGGATAAATACACAGAAATCTTGTGCTAAGGGAAAGGAATGAAGACTTTTGGTCCATTTAGCCTAGAAAAGAGAAGTCTTGGGGGCGGAAAGTGGGTGGGGAGGAAGGGGTAGTTTGATATGTTGTAATGGAAAGGGTGGTCAGCTGTTTTCTGCACTGCCAGTTAAGAGTAAAAAGCACTGGGACCCAACCGCAGCAGGAAAGATTCAGGTCCCTGATTCAAAGCAAGATGAGGTTAGGAAGACCTTGGGATGGGCAGTACAGGAAAGTTATTTAAGCCCCTTCATAAGAAGTGGCTGAGAACAAACTTCTGTTGAAGTTTGAATCCTGCCTCTATTGGCTGGGTTAGAGTTACCAGGGTTTAAATAAGGAAAAATTTGTTTAAAAATTGTAAGAAGGGCTCCTCAAAGCCCAGAGAGCACATGGGGTGTTTCTCAGTCTTATCTGCAGCCAGTCCCTTTCCCTCCAAAGCCCAAAAAGGTCCCTTTGTCCCACCTGTGCAAAAACCTTCCTCAGCACCAGCAGTTGCTTGGATTTCCTTGTAAACCTACTGCTCCAGCCCTCTCACCTGCTGCAGGCTTACAGCAGCCACATTCAGAACCGCGTCTCTCCTCATCGATCTCATCCATCTTGTTTGCATGGCCATTCAGTGCGTAGTGCTATTTAAAAATCCAACCTAAACCAGCTACCAACTTCAGCCTCCTGTAAACCACCAAAGTTGTTTCTGGTTCACATGTAGCATTTTATGCAAATAATTTCTTACAATATTTGGACAATTGCAACAATTTTTTCATTGTTCCCCACATGAGTTTGAAGACATCTGTGTGGGATTTGCTGCTGATAAGAGATGTTAAGTGAATGGTGATGTTGAACAAAGTCCTTGCTCTCTGCCAGACAAGCTTCTGATGTGTCTCACTCAGCCCATTTTGGTTCTGTCTATGACTTGGGCAGCTTCCCCAGCTCGCAGGATGGCACGTCTCCATCACCATGGCTATTTTATCTCAGCTGAACTGAGTGAGTATGAGAGTGAGGTTGTGGCAGGACAGCTTAAACATAGTCTCACCAAATTCATCCTAGCTAGCAAAGGGCAAACACCCAACACACAAAAGCTTCCAGTCTATAGTGAGCACAACCTATCAACATAGAGGAAATGGGTACTGATAAATAACAAAGGCTGCAAGTCAAGCACACAGAAGTACAGAAATCCCAGAATTAGCTCCCTCAAGCATGCTACATTTATGCCCTCAAGCCATGCAACATGCTGCACTCTGTAACTGCATGATCCTCAAAGGTTTCTTCAGTGCGGTGGCTGTGTTACCTTCGTCATTGTCCTGTGGTCAGAGCTTGATCCAACTTCCTGATTTTCTGTTTCTTCACTGACCCTAGCGCTCATCACTTAAGCCCTGAATGGGTGCTTCAGGGCTATTAATGAAGCTGTTTAATAAGCCACCTTTTCAGGTGCGGGGTTTGGGCAGGTGGAGTTATCCCTATATAAAAGTTGCAAAACAAGAGACAAAGACAGATTTAGGTCATAAGCATTTGTTCACTTTGGACACACAATTAGAACCAACTAGTACCTAATTTTTCAGTGGTTTTGGCTCTATATAGCACTTTATTTAACCAGACCCCAGCTCCTGATGTCTGTGATTGCAGCTGCAAAATTTTAGCACTTCTGTAAATCAGCCCCAGCAAATGAGGAACACGTGGCTGTTCCTCTGAAAGCTCTTGCTTATGCGGCTCACCAACTCACAGAGTAACTTCGAGGCAAAGGCAGACACAGATACAGACCTAGCTCTCCAGGGAGGCACCAAATGCCTACCTAGCAGAACCTCCTTTCTTTTTGCAGTTCTTTGCTTTACCAAGTGGATAGGAGTCTCCCAGCCCTGCTTAGGGAAGAGGCAGCCTAGCTGACCAGCTCGCTGGTCACTCGAGCTGAGGGCCAGCCTAGGTGCTGAAGAGGTAGCAAACCAGGGCAAAATGCAGGAAGTGATCATATGTGCAAGGTAGCTGAACCTAGGTTGCCAAGACAAACTCATTTCTGGCAACTTCTAGCTCTTCAATACTTGGCTTTGCCACTTTTATGGCTTTTTTTGAATGTCATTAGTAATGATTTTTATGCCTAGGTTTTAAAAGAAGAGTGCATTATAGAAAGGAAACACCAAATGTGTTAACTTTCCAGATATGAACATAAAGCTCCAGGTAGCTTGAGCCCATCTGACCCTGCTGGAGAGAGAGAGCAAACCTGGCCAGAGCCTCCCAGCTGAAGGGTTGGCAGGAGATTACCAGGGTCTGACCTCCAACACATACAGGGTTTTCAGTCTCAAGACACAGATCATTAGATTTCACACCAGGCTACTGAAGGGATGAACCACAGTTTCCTTCTCCTGTCCTGTAGATATGGGACTGTTTGGGTAATTAGTTGAGCAACCTTTAATGTGCTTCTGGCAAGGACTTAGCAACTCATGAGCAGATACTCAGATGTTCACTTATATTACTGTCTAGGTCAGCAGATTCCAAATCCTGGTAGAATACATCCATTTAAGGCCAAACTTTCCCTCACTGCTGTCTTTGCAGGCCCTGTTTAGCTTCTGGGATCTGATCAGAAGCAGACCAGACCGCACAGCCACGCTGGATATGCACGTGCCTGGGGCATCGAAAAGGCTTGGCAGTCAGACGCCGCCTGCCATCCCCCCCCAGTTAACCAGGACTTCTTTGCTTCCGCTGCCTGGGCTGAGCCCACCGGTTGAACTATCCAAGCGCATGGACGGGACGTGTGGAGGGTGCAGATGTTGTCTGACGGTTTGACTCATCTTGGTGGCAGTCTCGTTCGGTGATGATGGGGAAGGCCCAAAGAGGAAGGGCAGTGACCCGTTTAACCAGAAGGGCTGATCCACACAGGGGTAGACTTACCAGTGCTGGTAAGGGGCCATAGCCCCAACCTTCTCCACGCTGCCCAGCATGTGCATTTCCAGGCAAGAGGAATGTGTGACTGTCTAGCCCTGCTTCTGTGGCAGCAGGATGCAGCTTTGGGACTCTGCTAATGCTGCAGTGAATCCAAACACAGCAACAAACGAGAAAAAATTGTGCTCCCAGGGGATGACCACAGCCTGACAGGACATTTGATGTTCACTGGCATTGGTTGCAGTCATGCCTCATAGCATGGGGGTAGAGGATGAATGCATAACATGTTTCTTAAATCAATACATGACTCTTGAGAATATGGCTGCTCCGTGACTCAATTCAGTGGAAAATGTTCTTCAGCACCCCACATCACCATAAGACTGTTGAAGCCTCGCAAGGACTGAGTATAGCTTATTTAGAGCATTCTCTTGCAGCTGGACTTCAAGATACCCATCTCAGCAGGAGCTGACTGTGAACAGCACTCATGCCAGTACTGTACTTCCACACCAATGGGATCTGCTTCACTTTTGGCTTAGAGGGGTGTATACACTGGTTCTTCCTCCCTGTCACCCTGGCTGGTGGGAAAAAGTGCTTCCCAAAGCCTTCAGCTCATGCAGAGTGGTTGGAGGAGGTGTTCAGCACAAGCATCTGTGCTGATGGGCGCACATGCAGTAAGCATGCACCCAAGGTGGGCACGGTGCTCATGAAGTGGTGCTGGAGCAGAGTTCATCAAAGGCAGCATGAGGGAGGCAGCCTGGAGCAGAGTGGCTGTGAAGGAGAGAGCAGGGGAGCTGTGCAGAAGGTACACTTGATGCCCATGCAAGTAGCACTGATCAGCAGTACCACACTGGCAGAGGTATCAAAACACACACAAATGTGTATAAACCACATCTATCTGGGTGCTGCATTGGCACACATTGGCACACACTGACACACCCACCAGTGCACCCACCAGCTGGCGCACACAGCTCTCCCCTGCTGGCAGCTCTCTGGGAGACATCCCATCCCAGAGTGGGCTGCCGGGAGAGGCAGCAGCAGAGCGCTCCTGCCTCATGCCTTGTCCATTCCCCGGAGCTCCTAGCTGGCTTAGGGCTCTTCAACCCTGTTTGAGTGAAATGAGAGGAGGGAGGTTTATGATTCACTGCTGGAGCATGAGGGAGGACCTTAGTGCTGGCCCTTTCACAGGGCTTACAAAACCCATGAGTTTCCCAAGGGTCTCAGAGACGCAGACAGAGGGAGGGGGAAAAGGCTGTTTCAGATGACCACCAATCCTGTGCTTTCCACTCTTGCATTTCAGTGCCCCAGCATGACAGAGGTGCTCCTTAACCAGCCTCCGCAGGCATGGCTGCTTTTCCTATGGCTTTGGTAGTGGCTGCCAATGCCCAGACACCACTGACCTGTGGGTTCTTGATGGCATCTCATACCTGATGGTGCTTTGGATGTGGCACGAAGGGGAAGCACTGCACCCTAAGCTGGGCCAGCAGCACTGCTGCAAGATTCTGGCTTGAAGAGCTGGTCTTCCTGCCATCACTAAGAACTGTCAACACTGGGTTCAAAGAGGGGACAGAAAACAGACAGAACCTGCTTTCCACCATTCTTCACCTGACCCTCTAAGTAGATGTTTGGGACCCATGCCACCTCATATATCTTTTAAGCCAATTTTTTTTACTTGAGTTTTGGGTATCCTTGTTTTTCACATCAATCCCTGATCCCTTGTGAGTCCTCTGAAACTGTTGGCTGAGAGGGCACCTTGTCCACCTGCACAAGCCAGTTTGCTGGCTCTGTGAGAAGTGTGTCAATTTACCAGTTTGAAATGAGTTGTCTTTCCATTCCTTTGAACATCTTGTGAGGGGGTGAGCAGAGGAACAGATTTATCTCTAAGCCAGGCATTGCTCTGCACATCTCTATCACATGGCATTTCACTAGTTTCCGCTCTAAATAAGTGGGACTTTTAGTCTCCACATAGGGAAATTTATCTGCAGCCCTAATTTGGGTCAGCACCCATCTTTGGATGTCTCCTGTTTTCACAGCAGGACAACCATAATCAAACACATCACCCAGGAAAGTTGCCCTATAGCTACCTGTGATGGCATTGTGGTTATAAGGGATGAATGCACTCTTCTTCATCCCATTCCTCATGCGGCTTTCCCCCTTTCCCCACTGCTGCATGGTAGCTCTACCCGCTGGGTAGCTCTACCCAGAATTTAGAGCGTAGCTTTGAACCCACTGGCACTTTCATCTTAAACCACCTAGGTGCCAGCTAGCGCTTAGCTGTGCTCCAGAGCATGGCTGGGAAAAATGCTGAGGTGCTGCTACCCTAGCATATGAATCCAGCTACCAAGCAGCATCAGTCCTTGCAGCCACGGTGGATGGTTGCTGTCAGGTGAAGAAAGGGGCCCCAAAGCCCTGCCTAAACAAGGCTCCATGCCACATGCAGAGCAGCCTAGCAGAGTACACAGGCAGATTGCATTGCTCCTAAAATTTGTGCACTTAAGCTAGCAACATGCACGAGTCCTATGACAGCGGAGCAGGTGCTTGCAGCTACATTTAAGTCAGCTCTGCAGGTCTGCACTCAGGGGATTTTGTTTGGTTTTCCCAGCGTATTATGCTTGAAGCATGGGATGCTGTTGTCCTGCTCAATCACACAGCAGTGCCATCATCCTGTCTGGTCACACAGCAGTGCCAGCACGCACCAGCACCTTGGCCTTCTTTGCTTCTCATCCATCATCTGCTGGCAGGAGGTGGTGAATAAATCAGGTCACTTTGTTTACAGGGAAAGTCTGCCCAGAAGAAAAGGGATGCCTCACTCAGCAATGTCAAGGTAATGCAGTAGTGACTCTGCCTGGCACCCACGGAGTTTGCCTCTGTCACAGAAGCTGGAAGCCCATGTACCGAGAGGCACTTGTCAACACCCACACGTTAGCTGTAGCACAAAGCCCCTCTTGCTAACTCTCTGGTCACCAGGTGTTCAACATCACCTTGCAATGAGATGTCAGTAGCCATTTTATTCTCAACCAGAAACTATGTGTTAGCCTGCCTAAAGGCTGCACTGGATTTGGGAGCCCGCAGGCCTGTGGCAAAGCCCCTGCTGCCCGCCTTCTCCTGCCAGCCCCTGGCCATTTCAGCACGAGCAGATGTCCGGCAAATCTAACCAGCTCAGACGATGCTGCTGGAATCGGGGCCATGGCACAGCAGCGGCAGGAACTGCAGTGTCAGGAGTCAGGACTTCCCCTGACAGCGCCACAGATGACAACTCAGCAAGTTCATTCTGCAGAAACCAGATAACATCAGCACAAGGTGATGGTTACTGGCAAAGGATCCTGTTCCTGAAGCTTCATCTGAGACATACAGACTGCAGTGAAACCTTACTGTCACACGGGCCTAAGCTCTGCTTTTGCTGAGATCCATCTGGGCTTTTGGAAGTAGCTTCTTTCTGGTATTTCCTGAGAGCTCCATCTGGGATTCAGCACTGGAAAAGCCCATCAGCTTGTTAACATGGGGCCTTTTTGTCTAGCTGAGTCCCTCAAGCTGGACAGGGATGTGGAGTTGTCAGTCCTGCCCATGGTGACCTACCTTCAGAGTTTTTCCTTCTCCACAGGGGCTAACCTTTCCCCAAACCCCATGGTACCCTGCTCACATTCTGTGCATGGACAGCTGGGCACAGGGCTGTAGAAAGGAAAGCTGCTCCTTTACCCATAGAGAATGATGAAAGCCTGTCTGCATAGAAACTTTCAGATTGGCTAAACTATATTAAACTTGGAAGCAACTGCAATGCAATAAATCCCTTTTATTCAGAATTAAAGCAATCTTGGTACAACTAGGCCAGAGTTTGGCCTGTGCGAGCTGCTCTGTGCCTCCATGCCAGCCCTAGCCCTAGCTCCAGCCCCACCTCCGCCACTGCCCTCTTCCCAGGAGTGTTGTGAGGCACTGAAAGTGCCTGTGCTGGGCAGGAGACCCAGCTGCATGCAGGCAGAGCCACTGACGCTGCCGTGGGTGCCAAGGTTTGGGGAAGCATCTCAGGTACTGGGAATTGAAACCTTGCTGCAGTCAGGCAGCCAGCCGCAGCCCCAGCTGCTCACAGGGATCCGCTCCAGAAGCTCAGCCAGGGAAGAGGCAAGGCCCAACCGTGCTGTCATGGGTGCCAGCCCTTTGCAGCAGCCCGGCCCGGCAAGAGTCAGCGAGACCTCCTGGCTGCAGGGAAAGATTTTTTTTCTTCAGACAGAAAGGACTGTCCTGGTTTGTCCCAGACGGTCCCGCTCTGCTCTGCACTGGTGCGGCCCCACCTTGAGTATGGTGTGCAGTTTTGGATGCTGCAGTACAGAAAGGACATCAAGCTACTGGAGAGTGTCCAGAGGAGGCCACAGAGCTGGCAAAGGGTTTAAAGGGGAAATCGTATGAGGAGTGGTTGAAGTCTCTTAGTCTGTTCAGCCTGGAGGAGACTGAGAGGGGATCTCATAGCAGTTTGCTGCTTCCTCACAAAGGGAGGAGGAGGAGCAGGTGCTGATCTCTTCTCTCTGATGACCAATGACAGGACTCAAGAGAATCACAGGAAGATGTGCCAGGGGAAGGTTAGGTTGAACATTCGGAAAAGGTTCTTCACTCAGAGGGTGGTGGAGCACTGGAACAGCTCCCCAGGGAAGCAGTCATGGCACGAAGTCTGACAATATTCAAGCAACATTTGGACAATACCCTCAGACACATAGTGTGAATGTTGGGGCTGTCCTACGCAGGGACAGGAGTTGGACTCAATGGTCCTTGTGGGTCCCGTTCAACTCAGGTCATTCTGTGATTCTGTGACTGGTGGCAGAGCCAGTGAGCTCACTGCCAGCTGAGCAGGCTACACATCTGACAGCACCCATCCTGCCTGCTCCTGCCTCCTGGCTGGGAGATGCACCCAGCCACACCACCAGCTGCACTGTCTGCGGAGGCTCATGCCCTTAAGCAGGGACAAGTGACCCACCCAGCTCTGTTCCAGCAGTTCCCCAAATCCAGGAGGAGAATGGTGCCTCCATGAGGGCAGGGGATGCCCATGGTCCCATTCCCACAGCTGGTGACTGTGTCCCACCAGCTCACCCTCACAACCCAATCACCAGCAACCACTGTTTGCAAATAAGCAAAAACTGCACCAGGGCGTGGGGAGCCACATGATATTTCCAGGCTCAAGGAAACAGCAGTTGTTTTTTACTCATTTCTCTGCAATCATCCTGGCAGCGCAGGAATTTTCCCCAGCTGTGGTCTTGCTGCCCAGCCATGGACCAGGCTGGTGCCAGCACTGCTCAGTGCAGTTTGGCACCCATGGTAATAAAAGCAGTTTCCACGTCTCTTGGTAAATATCAAGGTTGGGGATTTTTGGGGGTTGTTTTCCAGCAAGTTGAGTAGAAGAACCAATAAGGACAAAGATAAATGAATACCTGCTGCCCTTGGCTCAAAATGAAACAAGAGAAGCAGGCCACTGGCAAAGGTTAGTTAATACCACTTACCGCAGTATCACAGTGTTGCCCTCGGCCGCTGCTGAGAAGGGCAAAGGAGGCAGTTTTTCAAACACAAAGTGAGAATGATTTATGAAAAACTGCAAAGTAAACACCTCCAAGCATCCTTTGCCTGTGACCAGCTGGAGGCTCAGGGGCACTGTATGCCCTTGCCCCCATCGCAGCACACAGGGGTCAGCACCTGTTGGCAAATAGAGGCAGCAGGTGAGGAGTGAGAAGAGGAAAGAAAGGGAGCTATGATCATAGGGAGCATCATGGGCTGCTTGCACTCTGGCATGAGCTGGTTGCAGGAGAAAGTGGTGAGGCACTGGCAAGACTGGAAACCCTTGTTGGGAAACCAGATTCCTGCTGGAAGTGGGCCTTGCCCCTTGCCAGCAGTCCAGTGAGAAGGGAGTCAGGCACAGAGTATGGAACACTCACACCAACCTACTGTAGCTGAACCTTCAGCCCATCGCCCCAGCACTACCTCAGGCCTGGTGCTTTGGCGTAAGACATCACCTGCCTCTCCCTGGGGGAGAAGAGGCGTGAGTGGCTTTGCGGGGGGAACTGGAAGTAGTATCAGAAGGCCACCAGAGAGCTGGGACAGGCATATAAGCAATAGAAATGTGATGTGGCTCACCTGCCTGGGCTTCAGGAAAAATCTGGGATCATGGCCTGGGGAAGGCTTCTGCCTGAATTGATGAGTGTGGGAAGGAGTACAAGAGTTATGACTTGAATGTGGATCTCACAGAACAGGAGACAGACATGTGCTGGAGGGGGCTGCTGGCACCCCAAGATTTACTGGTGGTCCCATTTGTTAAGCCACCTCAGGTATCTTGCAAGCAGAAGAGCCTGCAGGTGAAATGGCTGGGAAGCACCAGCAATACTGAGCAGGCTCATGTCTTGATAAGAACCATTCGACACCATGGGACGGCACCACAAACCAGAGAAACACAGGAAGGTTTGGCCTAAATGGGACCTTTAAAGATTATCTAAGTCCAACTCACCTGCCGTTGGCAGTCATCTTCCACTAAATGAAGTTGTTCAAAGACTTGTCCAACCCAACTTTAAACACCTCCAGAGATGGGGCATCCCCAACTTCTCTGGGTAACTTGTTCATGTGTTCCAATCCTGCTCACAGTAAAAAAAATGTCTACCTTATATCCAATCTAAACCTACCTTTTTCCAGTTTAAAACCATTGCCCCTTATGTTGTCACTACAGACCCTGGTAAAAGTTCCCCCTCTATCTTTATAAGCATCCTTTAAATGTTGCAAGGCTGAAATAAGGTCTCTGCCATAGAATCATAGAATGGTCTGGGTTGGAAGGGAAGTTACACACACACACACACACACACACCCCGCCATGGGCAGGGACACCTCCCACCAGCCCAGGCTGCTCAAGGCCCCATCCAACCTGGCCTTGAACACTTCCAGGGAGGGGGCACCCACAGCTTCCCTGGGCAACCTGTGCCAGTGTCTCGCCACCCTCAGTGTGAAGAATTTATTCCTAATGTTTAGTATAAATCTTCCCCCTTCCAATTTAAAACCATTCCCCCTTGTCCTATTACTACTTGTCCCTTTTAAAAAGTCCCTCCCGTTTTCCTGTAGCACGTGGCATGGAACGCGGAGCAGGAGGCAGAGCTGCAGGCAGGCACACAGAGCCGCGCTGTGGGACGGGCACCCGGGCTGCCTGGCACAGCTGGCAAGAAGGAGGAGATGGGCCGGGGGCAGCCCGGCCTCTGCCCTGCAGCCAGGAGCCCCCGCTGCGGCCGCCGGCGGGAGCCCAGCCCGGCGGCTCCCAGTCACACAGCGCCCCCTGTCGGCGGGCGCCACCCCCGCCCCGCCGTCCCGCAGCTCCCCCTGCCGGCAGCGCTGTCTCCGGGTCGGCGCGGAGAGCCGGGCGGGGGGCAGCGCCGGCCGTGGGGATGTGAAGGGAACTCCGAGGGGAAGCGGGAAACGGGGGCTCCGGGAGGTGCCTGCACGGGAGGGCAGGCGAAGGAAGAGGGGCGAGAGAGATGGGCGCTGCAACCTCCCCGATAGCCCCGTGGAAATCTGTGTCCAAGCATCCCCTATGCGGGTTGGTGTAAGCAGTACCCAGCTTGCAGCAAGAGCAGCCAACTTGCGACTCCACTAGCCAGCTTGCAGCTGCACTAGCCAACTTGTGGCCACACGAGCCAGTTTGTGGCTGGAGTAGCCAGCAAGGGAGTGGAGAGATCTGTGTGGCAGCAGCGTGGGGCTGCAGTCTCAAAGACCCGGCTGCCCAGTGCAGCGAGTGGGGGGGTCCTGTCCAGAGCCAGGGACCACAGCTCTGTGTGTATGTCTGTGTGCACCCATCAGCACCAGAGGCGCAGCCTGACCCTGCGCCCATCAGACCACCAGCTCCAGCACCGCTGGCACCAAGCCCTGGCCCAGGAGTGTATGATACCATCAGCTCTGTTCTGCTGGTGGCCCGCAGTGTGCCCAGCGCAGGATGTGTGGGTGTGGGATGGCCAGGAGGTGGCTGCCTGACCTTTGAGAAGTGACTCTTGTGTTTTCCAAGGAAATTCCTCCTACCGGTCCATGCATGAAAAGCACCGTGGAATTTATGTGGGAGGACATTGACACAGATACCAGGCCACTGCTCTTTGATTTTGGGAGCACCAATCTGGTGTGGCGCAACATAGGGTGAGTGCTGGGGTCCTCCCAAGTACAGTCACAGACAGAGGAGGAGGGGCTGCAACAGAGCTGTGTACACACCCCTGGTGCTCTCCCTGTTCCTAAAAAGGGATAGGTACAAAAAACCCCCCTCTTATATAGTTCAAGCTGAGCTCCTGAATGTAAAAGCCACTCTTTTCTTCCTGCCTTGTAGGGCAGTCCAATTTCTCACTCCCCCCTTTCAGTCCCCATAGCTGCTGGCAGCCTCCATAGCCCCTCCAAGAGCCATTGGCTTCTCCCAGCCCACCCTGACCTGTCAGAGGAACCAGCAGCAGAGAGAGAGCCCCACCACCAGCTCCAGTAGATAGCAACTATGCTGTGAGTCAAACTGAGCCTGCAGCTATGAAGACTCCAGCTTGGCCCAGGACTGGAAGCTGGAAGTGGCCTGGCCACAGATGCAATGCTATGGCCCAGATGGACTCTGAAATCTGTCCCTAGAATGCACCCACTGCTCCTGCCCATGCCCAGGAGATGCCACTATAATGCACCAGCCTGAAACATCTCCAGTGGGACACTTCTCGCCTGGCACTATTTGTACCTCTGCTAATAGGGCTTGGAGGCGACACACACTACCAGAGTCAGGAACATTAGACAGCCCATCACCTACACCAGGAGTGTCAAACTCGCAGCTCCTGCCATTCTCCTGCTCCTGCAGCAGAACGTGTCGCACACACTGCACATGTGACTGGTGCGCTGGCAGGAGTGTAGGGGGCAAGGAGCTCAGCACTGCCACCAGATAGAAACAAGGTGCCGGGCCAGATAAAACAAGGTGGTGGGCCAGATTCAGTCCACAAGCCGTAAGTTTGACACTCCTTAACTACACGGAACAGGAGAGGTTTGAGCCCAGGGCTGTGCAGAGATGGAGCCTTTTCCCTTCAATCAAACATTCACAGTCTGTGGCTTATGGGGCAAAGGCCCAAACCCTATGCTTTAACCTCACTGGGTCACAGCCTAGTGAAAAGAAAGGCCCTGCACTGACTGGAGTGCAGCAAAAGGCTGTGCAGAGAATATATAAGAGACTGGGCAAAAACCCATCTAGGCACTGCCAGGACTCAGATAGCTCCTGCCTGAGCATTGGCTGGAGCAGCTGAGCATAAAACCAATGGAGATCCATCACTGTTCTGCTGCTGCCTTTGCTAGGTGCTTCTAGCATGCTTGGTTTCAAAGGGCATCTTATATTTCTCTTCCAAGTTAGCTGTTTCCATGGCAGGAAGTTTTACTGCAGTGTGGCCATTTGCCAGAGAAGAACCATTGCCTGCAGCCGTAGCATTGCCAGTGTTGCTGGAAGGTGTGTGGCAGGTGTGTGAGAGTCCCCCCACAGGGATGAGCACACAGGCTCTCCAGGTGAGCAAAAAGTTTGAGATGCCTGCAGCTTGACCATCTGATGTCCCAAAGGGAGATCCTGCTGACCACTAAAAAGGAAACTGATACTTGCAAGAGCCTGAAATTTCATTACCATGTACACTCTGCAGAGGGAAATAAAATCCTGAAGAGAGAAGCAGGCCCAGCAAGTACTCGATGAGAGGGATCATGTTCTTAAAGGATGAAGACTGGTTCCTGACAGCAGCTGAGAAATGGATTAGGACTGAGCCACTGCTCCAGGGTCTGGGCAGAAGGAAGTGCAGGGGGACAACTACCTAGCTTCAAGGGCTACACAGGAGGCAATGGGAGCCAGGTCAGACACTGCTTTTCTCCACAAGCTTTGTTTCAGGTCTTGCCCTTGCACATCCCTGTAGAGAACAACAGGCAACACATCCTCTCAGGGTGAAAACCTTGTAACATGCTTCACATTAAAAAAAGGCAGCTGGCAGCATTTTGGGAGGTCCCAAAGACTGAAGTGATGGAAAGGGAGGGGAAATCCAGGAAGAAAGTACAGAACATGGAAACGACTAATGTCAGATGTCTCTGGAGTTTAAGGGCTGGAAAAGCAGGCTATGGAGAGAAACATATACAAAAGAAGCAGTCATGCTCAAGGACCCAACTCTCATACCCCTGTGCTCAGCACTGGCAAAAGCCTAAGGCAAGCTTTAGGAGCTTTCCCAGCATATCAGTTAAGGGCAAAACTGGTACCCAGCAGAGAGCCAAAGCAATAATTCACCTCCTTCCACAAAGGGATCACCCCCACAATGACATTGTGATAGCTCCCTCATCTCTCTCTCTTCCCTGAAATGAGTTCAAACTGCTGTATTCAGGCCTGGAAAAAGGACAAGGTAGGGATGAGATGGTCTCTACACTGGATACTTCAAAGGCTCAATTTGACAGGGCCATCTCATTTAAACTACACATCACCTAAAAAGACTGGATCAGATGATCCTTGAGGTCCCTTCCAACCTGGCATTCTATGATTCTCACAGCTCTGCCTTTCCAGTCAGCAAGCCAGGCCCTGCCTGCCCTTTCAGTGCAACGCTAAGCTACCGCTTGCTTGAAAACGGTCAGAGCTGCCTCCAAGGTTCCCAGGCCAGCGTGAATTCCCCTGGCCCACTGCTGCTAACACAGAGAACCACTAGCTCCAGCATCCTTCTCAGCCAGGAACCCACCTGCATGGTCAGACCTGGTGCGTGCTGCCACAGTGCCAAGCTCTGGCCAGAGCTCACCATGGTCTGACCCAGACAGAGCACAGGAGGGCAGCATAAGTAAAGGTAACATTTACTGAGAGATACAGAACTGAGTATTATGAAGGACATACATGGATGGAGAAGGTAGCAACACCACTGCGGAGGGTAGCTTGGACCCCCTTCCCAGCACCCTGGAGCAGGAGTCAGACGCTACCAGACAAGTAACACAATGGAGATAACTGTGGCATATGCATTTGTAACAAACAGACCATCATAACATACATTTCTATGGGATCACATCTAGTGATTATATAAATCCATATAGAGATCGCTGTATAAAAACTTTGTAAAAAATACTTTAAAAAAAGTGTAAAAATGTGCATTCAAAAGCACGGCCGACACAGACAGCTGGGCTGTAAACATTATACTGAGAGTGTGCTTGTGGGGGGCGCCTGCGCCACCAAGCCCCGACAGGCCTGCCCACCAGACGGGGCTGAGTCAAGTGTTTGCGGTTCTTGGGTTCGGGTTTCCCTCTGGAGCGTGCCCAAGGAGCAGTGGTGGCCTTCATGCAGGGTGCTGGTGGGCACTGCACAGTTGTTGCTCCTCCACCCATGGTCCCTGCTCCCCACAGGGCACGTGGTCCTTGTGGGACATGCTGCAGCATCATGGATCCCCAGGGCCGCGAGCAGGCTGAAGGGCCATGATAAGGTACCACAGGGAGCTTGCCCTCACTGGCACCGCTAGCCCTGCTCCCAGGTTCAGCCTCAGAGTAAATGGTTGACAGGTTCCTGATCTTCTCTGTCCCCCTATTTGTTTGGTCCATAGTTCCCAAGGAAGCCCACTGGGTCTTGGCTGCACCAGGCCTGGGTGCACAGTTCTTCATACAGTACATATATTAGAGACCCTGGAAGACCCTGCACCACAGTCTCCTCCTCCTGGCCCAGTGCAACCATCACTTCTTCTCTAGCTGCTCCAACAACGGGTTGGCTTCACTCTCAGGTGTCTTGATGCTGTCTGTCCGCACGATGCAGGTGGGACGGTGCCGGTTCAGCATCAGGATCAGCTGCTGCCTCTCCTGTTTCAGTTCTTCTATCTGGGCCTTCAGCTCAGCATTCATAAGCTCCAGACGCTCCGACTCCTAGCAGGACAGAAACACAAATGCATGTCACTTTACTCCAATACGACAAGATACAAGGAGGAACGATGTGGCAAACACAGCATCTCTGCTCAGTGCTGCCCCTCATCCCCAGCAGCACAGGAGCAGCCTGCAGACCTGCCAAGGCATTAGGTCCTTCCAGGTTGTTCATCCCCAGCCCCACTGTGTTGCCTTACCTAGTGCCAGCACAAGGAAATACACAGCCACCTCCTAGGACAGGTGTCAGCTGCATCACAGCAAAACCTCTGCTTAGCTGCTTTCCAAACACCCTTCTGGACCACGGAAACAAACCCACATTTACATTTTCACCCCTCATCTGCAAGGATCTGCCCTTGTGAAATGGCTGTCATTTACCCACGTCCCACCACCCCTTGCAGAAAAGTAGCAAGGTGCTGTGAGAGTTTTCCTGCCTTGGGGTCACAGGTGAGAGGGCATCTGGCCTCTGAACAGGGAAACCTTCAGGAATTTGGGTGAAGGGACAGCATGTTGTTGGCCCCTGTCCTGTGCCACACTCCCACAAGGTGATGTTGCTCCAGCACTGATACAGGGACACTAAGCCCTCTCTCCCCCAAGCACAAAGCCCACCTCCAGCCTCCAGTACCGCTGGTAGTTTGGGCACAGGGATTCTGCGAGTTCTACCTGCACATGGCCATCACTTTCACAGTCTCTTAGAAAGGGGGGCAATGGGCCTGTGTTTTCCCAGATAAGGGCAGAGGAGCAAGAGGAGGCAGAGGGGCAGTTCAGTAGGGAGCAATGCCCCCCAGCTAGGGCATCTTTCTAGGCAGGTGCCCCTGCCAAGGTCCCTGCTGCGCCCTGGGACAGGCCAGGGAACCCACCCGCTGCAGGAACTCAGTCCTCTCCTTCTTCTTGTTACGACATCGTGCTGCTGCTACTTTGTTTTTCTCCCTGCGTCTTTTCCTCCTCTCTTCTTCCTCATCCAGCTGCAATGAGACAGAGAAACGCACGTCAGAGTCAGTAAGTGTGGGTAGGCAGGAGGTAGGGGCGTGCATCCAGCAGGCTCACTTGGTGGCAGGGCAAGAAGGGTAGCCACCCATGCCAGTGGCCACCACCAACGTGGTCTAATCCTTGCCAGGAACCAAGCATGCTGCTGCCATTGCCTCTAACTCCACTCTGTGGGGACATGGGAAGGAAGATCAGTGCAGTACCCACACCTGGTGACCCAGCAGGCAGGGGACAGACAATTCTCTGCAGGGCTGTTCCCTTCTTGAGAGAGGGCAGAGACAAGGGGGACAGAGCCCCGTCCTGCAGGCATCTACACAGTGATTCAAAGCATCACATATGCAGCCAAGGGCAGGAGGCAGAGAAACTTGAAAGATCCCCCAGTTGGGCCTGGTTGTTCTCCCCCCAGTAATGGGACTGTCTGCTGCAGCTTCTCTGCCAGCCAAGTCACAGGGCCACCAGGTTAAGGTGGGAACAGGTCCCACATCCTCTGTAAGGCAACAGGACATGGCAGTGCCTGCACTATTTGCCATGACTCAGTTGTTCTATGCTGTCTGACTCAAACCACACAGTCCATGCCAATAAGCCCTATGGGCTGGAAACCCGTAATCAAAGTATTTAGGGATATTTACTACAAAGCCTGCGTAAATGGCCTATGGCATGTTTACATCCGAAATCCCAAACCAGTTCCTTCAGGAAAAATCTGAGTGCTGGAAATCCCTGGAAAGGCAGCACCCAGATTACACTTTGTAACATGGCTAGAGAAGGAAAGGTATCACACAGTATCACAGTATCGTAAGGTTGGAAAAGACCTTTGAGATCATCAAGTCCAACCTATGACCCAACACCTACACCTACTCCTACTTGTCAACTACACCATGTCACTAAGTGCCTCATCCAAATTCTCTTTGAACACCTCCAGGGATGGTGACTCGACCACCTCCCTAGGCAGTGCATTCCAATGAACAATTACCCTCTCAGTGAAGAATTTCTTCCTAATGTCAAGCCTAAATCTCCCCTGGCGAAGCTTGAGACCGTGTCCTCTCGTTCTGTCACCGGTCGCCTGAGAGAAGAGTCCAACTCCTGCCTCACCACAACCTCCCTTTAGGTAGCTGTAGAGAGCAATAAGGTCTCCCCTGAGCCTCCTCTTCTCCAGGCTAAACAACCCCAGCTCCCTCAGTCGCTCCTCATAGGGCTTGTGCTTCAGTCCGTTCACCATCCTCGTCACCCTCCTCTGGACACACTCCAGCATCTCAACATCCTTCTTAAACTGAGGGGCCCAGAACTGGACACACTACTCAAGGTGCGGCCTGACCAGTGCCGAGTATAAGGGGATGATGACCTCTCTAGTCCTGCTGGCCACACTGTTCCTGATGCAGGCCAAGACACCATTGGCCTTCTTGGCCACTTGAGTGCACTGCTGGCTCCTGTTGAGTTTCCTGTCCACCAGCACCCCCAAGTCCCTTTCCGCCTGACTACTCTCCAGCCACTCTGCACCCAGTCTATAGCTCTGCATGGGGTTGTTGTGTCCAAAGTGTAGGACCCGGCATTTGGACTTGTTAAACCTCGTGCTATTGGAGTCAGCCCATCTCTCCAGCCTGTCAAGGTCCCTCTGTAGGGCCCTCCTACCTTCTAGCAGATCGACACTTCCTCCCAGCTTGGTGTCATCTGCGAACTTGCTGATGAAGGACTCGATCACCTCATCCAGATCATCAATAAAGATATTAAACAGGACTGGGCTCAGCACCGAACCCTGAAGGACACCACTAGTGACCGGCCGCCAGCTGGATGGGACACCATTCACCACCACCCTTTGGGCTCGGCCATCCAACCAATTCCTAACCCAGCACAGTACATTCCCATCCATGCCATGGGCTGCCAGCTTGTCCAGTAGTCTACTATGGGAGACAGTGTCAAAGGCCTTGCTGAAGTCCAGGTACACCACATCCACAGCCTTCCTCTCATCCACCAGGCGAGTCACACGGTCATAAAAAGAAATCAGGTTGGTCAGGCAGGACCTGTCCTCAGTGCCTTCACCCGTATTTGGCCTGGGACTCCAAAATTTCAGACGTCAGACTGAACTTCCTTGTTCCTATCAACTGATACCTGACAGCACACATCTCTTCAAATGCAGTAGCAGCAACATTTGCTTTATGAGCAATTCCACAACCTACATTTTTGCACCTTCTCTAAGGGCAGCTCCAGTCCAAGAAGGCAGCCGCATCCTTCCCTTCAGACCTCCCCAAATCAGTGTGGTTGAGGCACATGTCTCCTAGAGGAGCATCTTGCAGCACACACCACCTTGACAGCCTTGTTGCTCTAGCACCTGGGCGTAGCCACTTCAAGAAGAGTCAGAGATTCCCAATACCAAGGCTACAAATTGGTGGAGCAGGCCACCGGATCACCCCACATGTAGGTAACACCAGTGGTGCCTGCAGGAAGCAAAAGCTGCAGGTGCCACTGTCCACAGCAAACTCTGCATGCTGCTAACATTCACCAAGTCCAAAGCCCACTAATCAAAACATCTCAATGTGGTGTGCCAGGACAGAATGAAACGCTGACTCAGCAGAGTTACAGTGAAGTTACCTTAAATATGCTGCATGTCCGATATGGAACATGTAGCACGCTTTATAAGACATTGTCCACGTTTTACAGCACTGATAGCTTTTGCATCTTCTCTGTCTTACTTCCCATGCATTATACCAAAGTTGCTGGTTTAGATGGGACTAAAATATTAAGCAAAGTCAGCACAGGCTATGCACAGACTTCCATAATGCTGGGCTGCCACCATTCCTTTGTCAAGGCAGTGCCATGGGGCATTCCACACCACACTTCGGAGAAACAGGATGGCAACACTGATGCCCCTGAGTCTATTAGAAACAGTCATCTCACTACATCCATGTAACTCGGACGTGGCAGGCATCAGTAAAAGTGACCAGAAAGGCTCTAACTCCACACTCTGCTGCTTTTTCCTCCTGGCAGGGCCAGGATACCCCACAGTGAGATACAAGCAGCTCTTACAAAATTTCCACACAGAGTTTAAGAGGAAGTGGACATTAAGGTAGTGGCTATTCCACTCTGTACATTTACCAACCACTCATCTACCCCTTAGAGAGCTTCTCAGCCATTTAGTTCAAGGATTGTTAGGACGGTGCAGAGAGGGGATGTGCTCACAGCTCCAACGTTTGAGAAACGTGCCCCAAACTTTCCTGCAAAGAACATCTTGGTTTGAACAGGAAGTAGAAGAGCAAACACCAACTGCACAAGCCTCATGGTCTCCCTGGGAACTCCCTGACACATTTCCATGTCACATTGCTTCCTTCAGTGAGGATCAAAGAATAAGTGACCTGCCTCTGTCCCCTTTAGTTTCCTCTCCACCTCCCAGAGTGCCCAGCAAAGGGCCATGTCCTTTAGATGGGCTACAGATGCTCAAGGAGGGTGGCTCAGCACAGATACCAGCAACTTGAACTCTTGGCTCTGCTTTTTGACAACAGCTCCTGTAACTTCAAGAAAGCAAGTTTCCCCTCTCTGCTTCTGCTTCATTTCAGTTCAAAGAGGTGACATGGCCCTGGTGCTGGGGGTTAGGACTCTACCTGGAGGCACAAGACACAGTGATGGTGCACCACCCCAGCAGCTGATCTCCAGGGCAGCCCTGTGAGTAAAAGTTCTGGGGCTGCCTCCCGAATTGCTTCAGTCAGCAGCATCAGGGACTGATATGACAGTCAGCTCGAGAGGCAGGGCTCAGTCCCAGAGGCAGCACCCCATTCCGGTTTTGATGGTTGAGAAGCCTGGCAGCACCTGTCTCCAGCTGCTCCAAGAGGAGGACAACCTGACCAGTGGGGCTGTCCACCACTTTGCAGGGAAGCCAGCACCTAGCGCACACTGAGTGGGTTTTGTGAGCACTCCCAGGGACTGACACCCCAGTGGAAGGAGATGCTGCTCCCCTTAACACAGCAGAGAAAGCTGCCTGTGCCCCAGCTCGCAGGGAGCAGCCCATCCTCCCAGGCACCACGCAGAGCATGGCATGCCAGTATCCAGCACCCCCAGGCTCCGACTCCCTGGCAAAAGTAAAGCAGCTGCAGGCTGCATTGCGAAATTATGCACGGGCAGCTCCTTGGCCACTCACGGGATAAGCAGCTACTGCTTCAGCTCCCCTGGGCTTTCACTGCAAAGCTTGTGCCAGGGGCAGCTCCATTTGCTGTCCTGAATCCTCCGCTTCACAGGCCATGCAGGGGAAGAACCAGCTGCAGGGAAAGCAGCCATACAGGGGCTCCTTTTATCTTTCTTCCACATGGTGCCTCAACAACTGGCTCAGAGGACACTGGGCACTTGCAGTACCTGCTGCAGAGTAGAGCTGCCCTGCCCCTGTTATGCAGAAGCCAATGAGATCACATCCCCATGCCCATAGAGCAAATGCAGCTGTTGCAGGACCAGCTCAGAGGTGCCCAAGATGCCCCAGGAAAGCAGCAGTGCCCAGGAAGACCGCACAGTTAAACTCCCTCTTTCTTCTCCAACCCATGAAGCAAGGCAGGCATTGCAGTGGGTTGGCTGCACGATCCCAGGCCAAGAGCTTGGGACAGCATCTGGCTTCAGCACTCAACCCACGACTGCTTTGCCCATAAAGGCAGCAAAGCCATTAGCACTGTCCAGGCCCTTCTGATGGCCTCCCACAGCATCCTAGTCTCTGCCCCTGCCATTGCAGAGCTGCCCAGTCCTTCCCCAGGTGATCTCCATGGGATGCTGCACAAGCTGATTGGACATCCCTTTGGGCACAGAGCTCATGTGCCAGGTGATCAGATGACTCTGTTGAACCAGTTCTCCCTGTAGAAGCCCATCTCAAGGGCTGAGGGGAAGGAACAGGCACCCTTCCCACAAGCAGGCCTGGGTGCTGCTGAGCTTTTGCCATAGGAGTTGAGCTAAATGAAGTGCCAGCATCATTTGGAGAGTATGCTGTTCCCCAGAACTGATGTTTTGCCCTCTTCAGCACACAGCGTGTTACGGGCAGCCTTTCATATCGTCTAGCACCTCCTCACTGATGTGTCCAGAGAATGCACATCATCCCACCCTCACATGACATCATCTAAGGTATCCTCAGGCAGGAGGGAGGGCTGTTTTATCACACTTTCTAACAGCCACCACCTTCACCAATGGGGCCTCAAAAGTGAGGGTTCCCAGGTCCATCTGCAGGCAACAGCAACCGCCAGTGCAACACCCACAGCCAGTACAGCAAGAGTCAAAGAGACTGGGCAACCAACACATGAGACAACCACACAAGGAAAACACTGTGCAAGTGTCTCTCAGGTCCCTGCATCCTGGTTCTGACACGCCAGCCTGCAGTACCAAGCAGAAACCACACACCTTCCCTGTCCCAGGAGTGCCGAGTTGAAGCCAGGCTCCCTGCCCAAGCAGCAGGGCAGGGGCAGCCCCTGCCAGCAGTGCCTGCCCCTGCCAGCAGTGCCTATGGCACAAGTTGAGTCAACTGCAGCTGCACAGCACCACTCACCCACACGCCTTGTCCCTGTAGGAAAGGCAACGCCAATGCCAGCAGCACCAAGGGCTCATTGGCACTAGAAACTATGAAAACATTGCACAAGCCCTCCAACATGCTGCACAGCTTCTCCTTTAGGTTCACACTCAACCAAGGGACAAGTTGGTTGCACCAGACCCCGCTCCGCAGACAGGATTTGAGTTCAGCTGGCTGGCAATGGCTGCATGGGACCAGTCAGGTCTGATAGACTGAGGCCACCACTCCCACACCATGCCACAGGGGCAGGGATTCAGGCACAGGCACAGTGGACCAGCTGCCAGTACACACCCACATCACCAAACAGGCAGCATGACATGCTTATGAAACACGTTGCTGGCCATGCTGGCAAGAAACCCAAGCACAAGCAGGAAAGAAACCCAGGCAGCTGCAGGCAACAGCCCTGAGACTCACCTCACTTTTCACAGGCTGGGGTCTCTTCCCAAGCTTCACCTCCAGAAAGTGGAGTGGCGAGATCATGGTCCCAATGTTGCGGATGTCGGCGTACTTCAGCTCCTCAGCGGTCAGGGCTGTGCCAGGCAGTCCTGTCAAGGGGCCGAGCCCAGGCAGCGCGCCAGCCGTCAGGGACGGGTCAGGGATCTGCCCTGGCATCATAACAGGGAAAACAGCTTCGTGGGCTGGAGGAAGAGCAAGACACAGCCCATTACAACCCAGCTAAAGGGCTTCACATCACACGCACACCTACAGTCTTATCTAATGGGGTGCAAACCAGGGAAAGCAGTTGCTCTTCCCCAGGGATGGCAAAAGCAAGGACTAAGCAGAACCTGTGCAACAAATCAAAATATGACTCCTGCTAGGAAGGATTACACTACTGGTGTGTAGATCAGGAAGGGAAGAGACCTGAGAGACAAAGCACCAGAAGTATAGAAGCTGGCTGCATCAGCAATGTGGTCCCATGGACTACTACTGGTTTTGGCACACCTTTCTCTGGAGTGCAGAAGATCAAAGTTTGCTCTTAACTGAGTTTTGGTTAATGTGTAGGTTATTAGGACAAGAAGAAAATGGCACAAAGAGGACCATAAATGCCTTATGCAAGAATTTTTCTGGGCAGACTCAGACATGGCACACAGGGACCAGGGATAAAAACACAAGAGAAAAACTTGCCACTGAACAAATGTCTCCCAGAATCGACACAGAATCACAGAATCAACTGGTTGGAAAAGACCTCTGAGATCACCAAGTCCAACTGTACCTGTCCACTTACTAATCTATGTCCCTCAGAAACTCATCTCCCTATCTTTTAAACACCTCCAGGGGTGGTGATTTAACCACCTCCCTGGGCAGCCATGCCAGTGACTAAGAGCCCTTTCAGAGAAGACATATTTCCTAATTCCTAGTCTGAACCTTCCCTGGCACAACTTGTGGCCATTTCCTCTCGTCCCATCACCTGTCACTTGTGAGAAGAGACCAGCACCCACCTCACTACAACCTCCTTTCAGGCAGCTGTAGACCGTGATACGATTTGCCCTCAGCCTCCTTTTCTCCAAACTAAACAACCCCAGTTCCCTCAGTTGTTCCTCATAGGACTTGTTCTCTAGCCCCCTCACCAGCCTCGTTGCCCTTCTCTGCACACACTCCAGCACCTCAATGTCCTTCTTGTAGTGAAGGGCCCAAAACTGAACACAGTACTCAAGGTGCAGCCTCAGGAAGTGAAGGCTGTATAGGAGGGGGAATGGAGCAAGGTGCAGGGCTTCTTCTACCACAAAAGAAAAAAAATTGCAGTGCTAGTGACAGCAGGATTGGGTCAAGCTTTGGTAAGTCACTTATGAGCAGAAAAAAGGGAGTTACTGGGAAATGCGAAGAACAAGCAGTTGAAGAGATAAAGAAGGAAATTTATACCCAAAATGGGAAGCCCATAAAGCTGGAGCTGTTGTAGCAACCAAAAAGTAAAAGCACAAGGTGGTTGTTGGCTGCAGCACAAGTACATCCCTACTTGTGTAACTGATCTGGGATACTCAGAAGTGACTCAGTTACAACACACAGAGTCAGTGCTCATGCCTCAGCACACTCTGGGAACCTCCAGATATCCCCCCATCCTGCCCCTGCACCAGGAGGCACCTATACAGCATGGAAGAGGGACCAGCGATGTCAAGAGAGAGAAAGATGCTATTAAAAATCTCACTGAGCAGCTTCCCACAACCACTAGAACCAGTCACAAGGCAGGATTCAATGAGCAGTTGGGCAAATCATGGAAGAGAGGTCCACGAAGGACCATCACTCACATGAGTCTGCACAAACTCCTTGAAGTTCTGACACCACTGACTAACATAGCAAGGAGGTGCATTAGGCAAGGGATAAAATGCACTTGCCCTGCTCTTTCCATAGCATGTGCTCTCAGCTGCTGAGAGATGAGGTAACAGGCAATGCAGACTTTTGGTCCAGGCAGTACAGTTGGGCTAAGCAGAGCCACACATACATTGTCAAACCAGATGCCACAGATGCTCAGTACTTGCCATCCTGTGTTGACAAATCTGTTAGTGCCAGGCTGAAAGCTTCAGTAAAGCTGCATGTGAGAGGACCGTTGGATCACAAATTCACAGAACAGTTCAGGTGGGAAGGGACCTCTGGAGACTGCCTGATCTAACCTCCCTGCTCAAGCAGGGTGAGCAGGAGCCGGCTGAACAACGTTAATCACAACAAGCAGAGAAGTTAGGCATTTATTGGCGCTAGCACATGTCTTTACCCAGGAGATTATTTGGTATATTACTTAATGTGAAGGAACAGGACATGAGCAGCAGAAGGGAAGGAAAGCAAATCATACAGGTTAGTCAAGGGTAGAGGCGCTAATATAAGCTCCAAAGCTCCCAGCATGGATGCTATGAAAGCCATACTGGCATGACAGACAAGGGGATTTGCATCAGAGAGTGCCTACAAGCTGCAATATGCTGGGAGTTGTCATATGCTCTAATTTGCCATAAACGACACCCACGTGTCAGTATCAGGTGTCCCTTGGCAGAGTTTGCTCAGCAGACAGCAGTGGTGACCAACAGGACTTGAAAAAGAGCATGGAAGTAAACAGCAAGATCATGACTGTAAAGAGGCGGTGAGCAGGAATCGAGCCCTCTGCTCTGGTCATCCTTCAGGAAGAGAGACCAGACAGGGGAGAGCAGGCCAGTATTCAGCAGTGCTGGTATGTGGAGGGAGGAAGCTGGGCCTGGGATAGGTGATCTGCACAAGGACATTAAAACCTGAAAAAGAGAAGATGGGAAAGATAGGAGACACCAGTAACTTCTGAAGTGAAGTGATACTAAATAGTGAAAGTAACTCATGCCCATTTGGTCATAGAACAGAAAGAAAATACTTGGAAATGATACCAGGCCTCAGAAAAGATTATACACATCAACTGAGATTGCAAGGACCTAAACTGATCCAAAATATTCATCCTTCCATAGCAGTCTCTAAAGAAAGACAGCTATAATGCCACATCTGCAGTGGTTGCTCTATACAGTGTCAGGAGATGCCCACTTGCAGCAGGACTTTGAAGCTGCATGCTAACCCCCTTCCTTTCAGACCTACACACAGCTAAGATGCTTCTCTCCTCCAGAAACCGGGCACCATCCTACCCTAGGCTGCACTCCAGACAGAAAACCACAAAAACTCATTTGGGGGCTGTGCCTGAATTCCTACTATCTCCCTCACAGACTGTCCCTTTCCAGCAGGAAAGCACTGGGTCAGTGAAGTGGCATGGCAAAGGGGAGGTGACTCCAGAGGCTCTTCCCAGGATATACTGTCACAGGACTCAGCTGCATGGAGTAAAATTCAGTCTGCCACTTTGGAATGACTGCATGCACTGCAGAGCTAGCCATTTCCCAACCACTGCCACCAAGACAACATGCCGTGACACTGGGGAAGAAGCCTGCCATCAGCAGCGCATGCTGGGCCAGCTGCTGCAGAGCCCCTCACCAGCAATCCACAGATGTCCATCCCCAGCTTGAACAGTTTGGGCTTAAGTAAAAGTAAAGAAATCAGTAGCTAAGTGATGTGAAGTCTCCCACCTGCAAATATCATGTGTGAGCTGCTATGGCACACACTGGTTTGGGGCCCTGACCTACCCTTTCACAGGCTTCAAGCTGGGAACTGACTTGAAGCCAACACTGGATGCCTAAATCCATTCTGGACATGGGGAACCTGGTTTTAATGTGTCGTCTTCCATCACAACATGCAACTGACAGCGCCCAAACACTGTGCTGGACACTCCAGGTCCTCAGCTAGACAGAATTCATAGTCACTGCAATTTATAAAATAAGGAGAGAAGAGAAATCTGTTCTCCAGACTATGGTACCACCTGGTCACTGAATACCCCCCTCTGCACTCATGAGCCTGGAGTAGTTCCCCAGGGACAACTGGCTAAAGATTGGAGAAAACATTGTGTTTCCTCTGATCCATATTTTCCCTCTACCTCTTTGACCTGCTAACTTCATATGCTTTGAAACACCCTTTGTATCAGTGTGACATCAGGCACAGGTCAGAGTGAAGCACCTGGCCCAGTACCTAATATGCTGTTAAAAATCTATCCTGGATCCAGGGACTGCACTGTCAAAGCCCAAGACACTTGCATCAGTGTAAACTAAATCTAGAGCTATTAAAACCAAACCACCACAATCCACCCAGAAGAACACAAGCCTGTATATTAAGATGAGCTGAGAATAAGGTGGGAAGGGGAAAAGTGACCTCTACAAGCAAGGGTTTGCTCAGCAGTTGGGAAGCTCAGGAGCACATTGTGAACTGCCAAGAGTCAAGCTGAGTTAGACCTTGGATGAAAACATAAAACCATTCCTACCAGTGATATAAACGTGGAAATAAGAAGGGAACAAGGAGAGATGCCATCCCTTTCTGCAGTCCAGGGGTGCAGTAACAAATCACTTTGCCCAGACCTCAATTCCCCTCAGTCCCAGGCACTGTCACTCCATGCTGATCAAAGAGACTCTCTTGTTCCACTCCTTTTGCCTCTTCCTCCTGTAAGAGAGGCTTTCCTTTCATTTCAAGTCCCAGACACTTTCACCTCTTTTTCTGGTTACTGCTTGAGGTAAGAAATTGTACTTTGATCATGTCAAAAAAGCCAAGGTATGTAATTCTATTTAATACTTTGTTCTTCTTCCGGAGGCCATTAACCTGGAAGACATCGACATGCCTGCCTATAGCTCCAGAACATTTCTACCACTTTTGCATGGTAGGGCAGAAATAACTTTGAAGCTCAAGATCTGAGTTTGACCTTTAAGGTTCAGTTTTTCAACAGCCACATCTTGCTAATGGGGTGAATATGGCTGGTGCTTTGCCAATTCCCAATTCCTTTCTGCATATTCCTTTCCAGTGTTTGTTATTTCTAAGGCACATGAACCAACCCACCTCTGTATTCCTCTCTAACACAGTGCTTTAGCTGGGATTCTTACTAGATTTTTTCCTTTTCAGAAATGATTATTAATACAGTCTTTTTTCCTCAATGCCAGGCAGTCTTTCAATGTCTTCTTACACGAGCTGAGAAACATTTTGTCTCGAGTAAACCCCAGCTCTCTGGTGTCCTATGGCTGTACAACACAATTCCTGCATTGTATCAGCTATGTTTTTTTCTCCATAATGAAGCCAACAGCAAAGCAGTGAGGGGAGAGAGAATGTGCAGCTTTACATCTGACACTGGGATCTGTGTGACGCCAGCTGCTTGAGTTTACATTCACCGTAGCTGTGCCTTCTGCACTGATGCTATTCATCATTTCATGCCACGACATCAAGATGCTCTAAAGTGAATTAGGAGACAGAGAAGGCTTTCTTAAAACTTCAGTTCAGCAATGAGCAGCTTGTGTCATTCAATGCTCACTTCAGCACCTATCCTTACAGCAAAAATCAAGTCAACACGTGATTCCATGCGTCAAAATTCAGTTTGTATTTCTTGAGCTCTGCCTCTACTCTCCCCTTGTTCTGGTTAAAGTGCTGTTAAACAAGGCTCAACCTCTTGCCGAAATGTCTGTAAACCCTCCTAATTATTGCAGTCACTTTTGCACCCTTGCTTTGGTATGGCTCTTGTTGTGGTCTCAGTCAACCTTCAACAAGCTCAGTTATTTTATCAGCAGTCTCACCCCCAAAAAGCTGACAACAAAACAGCTTCCCTTTGTTCACCTTGGGTTTGCTGCATCTTTCCCATCAGTGACGAGCTTTACTGTGCTTTGCTCCCCAATGACGTCCTTATGGTCAGCCTGTGACACTGATTGATTTAATGTTTCTTAAACCATTACTCAGTTTTTCTCCTGTTGCCAGGATCTGCTATCTTCTGAAGCCCACAACCTAATGGGAAGAGGCTTTAACAAGTTGTTACTGTCCCATAGAGTTTCTCAGCTTCCTCAGGGAAGCCCTGCATACACTTCTATTCTTTCTAATCTTCCTTTGCTTGGCTTTTGGGGTTTTTTTTCCTTCCCATATCGATTTCAGTGCTGCTTTTTCTGGGGACTGTTTTTGTTTTTGTTTGGATTTTTTGAGGCAGCTGATGTTTGCACAGCAGTTACAGCATAAGTCTAATGGGCACAGGCATAATCCACGTAACCCAGTGTCCCTGGAGGCTTGTACTCTGGTTGCTAGCCTGTATTCACACCCATCCTGCCACCTCTTCAGTGCTATTCTTACCCACAGACTAAAACTGGCACAGAAATGCCTACCTGTGTTGAAATCATATACTCATTTCCCTGTGCAGAAATTGTCTTAGTTTGTATCTACTGTTCCCCAGGACCATCTTATGCATCCTCGCTTATCCAGAGGTACTGTTTGCTTTTTTATAAACCCAGTGCAGCTGTTGCTGTGTCAACAGCATCATCATGCAGAAAGGACCGTAACATGCCAAAGCAGGCTCTGACAGTCACACTTCAATTTAAATTACCATTACTGCCTTAAATCCGCTGCCAGCTTCCTTGGCATGTGTGAGGGCTGTTTGCAACCTTATTTTCAATTTTGCTGTCTATAAATCACAGTCTCTTCTAACATAAGCTATTTTACATGCTCTGACATCTGCAATGGCTGATCCAAGTACCCTTCCGATTCTCAGAGCGCCAGTCTAGCACCTAATATCGCGAGCCAGCAGATTCTGACACTGTAAATACCAGCATGTTTCTCTTTTGCCCATATTAAGCACTGTGCTGAGGGAAAGTCTGTCCTACCAGCCCTTCTCCATGCTGCCTGCAGAACCAAGGCTGTACTCGCCTGTTGTTCTCTTACTCCAGGCTGAGCCTGAGTGCCTGCCATTACTTGTCAGCTGCCATGCATCAGAGCACTGCCAAAGTCTGCAAGCCACCACACAAGCAATCTCTGATGTCTTCATTAGTGTGTTTGCACTTGTGTTTTGCCATTTGTATGTACTGTCTTGGAGCACCTAAGTCACAGCAGTTGGCCATTCATCTTCTCCTGGTCAGCAGGCAATAATTCTGCTGTGGAGATCAGAAGTAGTGTTGCCATCCGTGAGAAGCAACTTCTGTTTCCTTAAACTTTACTGTGGTTTTATTGTATTTTTTTTTACCTTTTTTAGCTCCTGGCTATCAAGTTCACCTAGCCTGTATGGCATACATTGCATCTTCCTAGTTTCTTCTGTTGGGAGAAGGATGATTTACGAAAGCCCTTTCCTGACATGCCCAACATCTCACGTCCCAAAAATGTAACTTCCTAAACAAAGACAGGGCAGTTGGCTATCACTCCTCTGAAGCACAGAGCCACTTGCTTTTTTCCATCTGGACTCTTCTGGCTGGGGAGCCTGCAGAGTGCCGAGGGTCACTCACTGGAGCCTACAGACCTTCTTCCACTTTAAGGTTCAGACCCCAGTCAGTGCTAAGTTAAACACAGTGAAGCTGAAGGCAGAAAGCCACTACCCCATATTCCCAGTGCCACAAGTACCTGGCCATGCAATTACAGTTTTCTTCTGTTGTCTAAAATGCAATACTCCCCTATTGCCACACAATTGCTATGCTACAGATCCATCTGATGCATCTAGTTTTGAGGTCACCCCATCTCCAGTCTAGCTTCTTCTCATCTGCATTGTTAAAAGCCACAACTTGCAGTGCCAGTGGCCACATAGATCAGTACAGAAGTTAATTGCCAAATATAAGAACAAAGCATAAGCCAAGCCCTTTGGTTGTAACCACTCTTTTCAGAGACCCATGCAGTAGTTCTCACAAACATCAACTTTAACAACAGCCACTGACCTGCTGATGCCAAGGAACTCGCCACCTATAGTGTACTGAAGAGCTGCAGTGACACCCACTGGGACAAAACTGTGAATGCCCTCTCTTCACCGAGGGCCTAATTATTTAGTGTTTCATCGCATCAGTGAGATTCCTCTTAAAATAAAGACCAGCTTAAGGCACAATCACAGCACGGCTTACCAAGTGCACTGAGCTGCAGCATGCCATCTCAGTATGCTAGAGACCATAGTACCTTACCACCTCCACACTCCACTTCCATCCCAAGAGGGAGAGAGCACTCCTACAATCAAGCCCTGGGTTTTCAGGGCCAAAGAAGTATCTGCCCTTCCCACAGGCACCCCCAGCTGCTGCCCTTGCTGTTCCCTTCCTCTCATGGGCAACCCCACTCGATGAGAGAAGAGCTGCAGGGTTTGTGAACACCCATACATGTAATGTCCCATTCCAAACTCCCAAGCTCCAGTGAGTGGACTGCAGAGTCACAATGTTAGAGAGGAAGGAGCTGTGAAGGACGGTTCCTCAGGAGATGGAAGTCTAAACCCATTTTGTGAGTGGCAACAGTCTGGCTGAGTCCTGCACATTGTTTCACACAGATGGCAGGAGGAACATTCGAGGCATTAACAGACAGAAGGCTACAAAAAGCTTTCTGAAAACAGAAATGCAGAGAGCCTTGCTGCCTCCTCCCTCTTCTCCATAAGGGAGGCGCGCAGCTCCCTACACTGTACCCACAGAGCAGCCCAGAGCTATCAGCCTCTCCTCTGCAGAAGTCTAAATTTTCAGACCCCCTCTCAACTGAGTCCCACCATCAGGCCCCCACACCTGACAGTTTGATGCTTTGACTCCTTATCCCTACTATGAGGAGGAGGAATACTGATCCTCCAGTCCTCAGGTTTAGAAATAACCATCTCTTTGCCATTAGCAAGGCAGTCAGCTCACAGTCCTTTTTTCCTTGAGCATTTTCCTCCACACCTTCACAGGGTAGTAAAAAGCTCTAGTTTAGCATCTCACTGCTCCCATCACTGCAATGCAGCAATCTGTGCCACTGGGGTTTTGTACAGCACCTAGTACAGCAAGGCTCCTCTATTGCAATAATTAATTGCAATAATTAATTGCAATAACTGCAAAAAATGGCAATTTATTATCACAGTATTATTACTATAGATTGCAATTAATTATTCATGGCAGACATTTAGTAATGCTGCACCACCCACTGGACAGCAGTACAGAGCAGGTAGGTAAAAGCTATCCAATTTCTGCCCGGAGAAGCTCAAAGGGATTTAAAGCAGAAGGAATATCCTGGCCTGAGCCAGGCTGCAGCTCAGACACTGAGGTTAATGACTGACTTGCTGAAATCCCCTAGGACCTCCCATGACCACATGTGGCCAGGGATGGAATCTTCTTCAAGAAGACAACTCTACTTCAGCACAGAGCTCTGCCCTCAGGGTCCAAGGACAGCCTCAGAGATGAGAGCCCCCCGTACGAACTCCTCAAAATTATGCCCTGAATGTCAGGGTTATCCACAAAGACTTCTAATCCATATAAAGACCAGCTCTGGCAAGATTGCAACAGCTCTGCTCAGCTGAGAGGCTCATATGGACTTTCAGCTCCCTGGCTGCATGTTAAAATAGCTTGCAATCTTTGGATTGATACTCTGGACAGTCCAAGCAATGAAGAAATCCAAGCAAGCAGTCAAAGACAGGTGGCATCAGGTTTGCTGTGCCCCCTCCTTGCTGCACTGGCACTGCAGGACACATGCAGGTTGGCAAGGGGTCCATGCCACACACCGTGCTTTTGCCTCCCATGCTCCTGGGGCCGCATTCACTGGGAACAGCCTACTGCAGTGAAAATAGTCTCTCAACACTTCACTGCCAAGTACCTGGCTCAGGCAACACAGGGAAGAAGACCACAGAGCAGATGCTCAGTGCTGCCTGCGCTTGGGCAGCCTAGTTGGACACACTGCTCAGATGGAGAGGGCAGGAGGAGGCAAGAGGTGCGAGGGAGTATCTATTCTTCCTCGGCAAGGACCACAGCAAAGAGACCTTTGCATACTGTAAAGAGGGAAACACTCAACACTCAGCTATAAAGAGAAGGAAGGAGCATCCATATATGTGTCTCAGCAAGGAGACAGAGGCAGCAACTTGCACCTTAACTCTCAGCAGATCCTGGGATCTGGGGGATTACCAAGACTGTGGGATAAACAATTGCTGCTTGACACAGTGACAGTTTGGACAGTGGCTCCTGTACTCACCTACTCATTCCCCTGATGGGCAGGTTTTTGCTTTTTCAAATCAGTAGAAGTCATACCAAGATTCTGATCTCCAATGACTGACATTCCCAGATGTCCCCACACAAGCACTCACCAGCAAATCCCCAGTGCAGATTCTTGACAACAACCTCCAGATAGAATTTTTCAGGCACATTTTCCCAAAAATAGTGAAAAAATCCTGGTCTGAGCTGCAGAAGCATTTGTTTCTGCTGAGCTCTCAGAGTCCAAACACACACACGCACACACACAGTTTGGCAGTGGTTGTGTTCCAGTGCTGGTAACACAAGCCATGGAGCAGGCTGCCAAGACAAGCAAGAGAACGAGCCAGGCCCCGTTTCATTGGCCACCATACGCTGCATATGGCCCTGGAACCAGCCAGCACAGTGTTCTCACCCTCCTTGAAGGCATAGGAGACCCTGTGTTTTCAAATACACCTCCACAGGGCCTTCATTAAAGGAAAATGGAAACATAATGTGGCTCTTGCTCTCTTGGTATTTCTCCCTTTCCCCCAATTTGCTCTCAAACATATTTCCCTCCCATGGAAAAAGAAAAGTGCCTCCTGGAGCAGACCATGCAAAAGAATGCAACTTCCATTCAACTCCATGCCTGACTGCTAAAGCGGGCTTAGGACCGTGCGATGGGGGAACTGCCAGGGCCCCTTTTCTTCCCAGGGCTCCGTGGGATGGTGGTACAGCAGATACACCCTCCCCATGGCACAGACTCGGCAGCCAGTGGGCGGCTGGACCCCTCACCTGTGCGCCCACTGACAGGTGAAGCGGAGCAGGGAGGCAACCCGAAAGTGGGGGGAGGACGCTCCCTATCACCCCTCCAGCACATCCAGGGGTCACAGCCAGTGCAGGCACCCCCAAAAGGCAGCCCCAGCTCCTGCACATTGCTGGGTTTGAGGGTCACAGCCCAGTGCAGGCACCCCTAAAAGGCAGCCTCCACACGTAGATCTGTGTGGTGGCAGCAGCCTGGTGCAGCCACCCCCAAAAGCACCCCCATCTCCCATACATAGGTGGGTGGAGAGGAAGCAGCCTGATGCAGGCACCCCCAAAAGGCAGTCCAAGCTCCTGCGCATTGCTGGATGCAGGGGCAGCAGCCCAGTGTGGGCCCCCCCGAGAGTCTCCTCCAGCCCCCACGCCTTGCTGGGTGGAAGGGCTGCAGCCCGGTGCAGGCACCCTCAAAAGGCAGCCCCCCCGCATAGCTTGGTGTGGGGTCAGCAGGCCGATGCAGACACTCCCAAAAGCAGCCCCAGCTCCTGCACATTGCTGAGTGGAGGGGTCACAGCCCCGTGTGGGCACCCCAGAAAGGCAGCCCCAGAGCACAGTTTAGTGCGGGGGGCAACATCCTGGTGTGGGCACTGCCGAAAAGCACCCCCAGCCCTCGCACATAACTGGGTGCGAGGGGTAACAGCGCAGTGCAGGCACCCCGAAAGGCAGCCACAGCACATTGCTGGGTGCAGGGGGCAGCAGCCCAGTGCAGGCACCCCCAAAAGGCAGCCGCAGCCCCCATGCATAACTGTGCACAGGGATCGCTGCCCAGTGCGGGCACATCTGAATAGCAGCCCAGTCCCCGCGCATTGCTGGGTGCGAGGGTTGCAGTCCAGTGCAACCAGCCTTGAAAAACTGCCCCAGCCCCCGCACATAGCTGGGTGGAGGGGCTGCAGCCCAGGCCAGGTACCCCCGCATAGCAGTCCCTGCATATAACTGGGTGCGAGGGTCGCAGCCCAGTGCGGACACCCCTGAAAGGCATCCCCAGCGCATCGCTCGGTGTGGGGCGCAGCAGCCCGGTGTAGGCAGTCCCAGCCCCCGCACGCTGCTGGGTGCAGGGACAGCAGTCCAGTGCGAGCATTCCCGAAAGGCAGCCCCAGTCCCCCTGCATAGCTCGGTGCGGGGGTCGCAGCGCCGCTCCGAGCTGCCCGTGCAGCTCTGCTTGTCCCCTCCCCGCAGCCCCGCGCTGCCCCCCACCCCCACCCCGGGCAGCAACCGCCTGCTCCGGGCGCCCCGGCCGCATCCGCACTCACCGTGCAGGGGCCGGGGCTGCCGGGGTGCCCGGGCTGCAGGCTCAGCCCCCCGGGCCCCGCCGGGAGCCGGTGTCGCCGCCGGGGCGCCTCGGCTCGGCCCGCCGCCCCGGTGCGCGCCTCCCGCGGGCTCTGGCGGGCGGCAGGGTGGGTTGCATCAGCCCCGCTTATATAGCGGCCCCGGGCTGCGGGGAGGGGTCGGGAATGCGGAACCTGCCGGGCTGCCAGCGCCACACGTCAGGGAGGGCGGGGGAGCGGGGCCGCGGGGCGGGGAGCGCCGCGCGCAGGGGTGGGACCAGCCGGGGGACCGGCAACCGGCACCCTGCACCGGGCACCCCGGCATCCTGCTCCCGACACCCCGCACCCTGACATCCTGCACCCCAGTACCCCACACCTTGACATTCTGCATCCCTGCTCCCGGCATCCCGCACTGCCACAACCCAGCATCCCACACCTCAACAACCCCCACCCCGCACCCTGGCACTCCAGCATCCCACAGCCCAGCACCCTGCACCCAGCATCACGCACCGTCACAGCCCAGCATCCCACACCTCGACATCCCACACCTTAGAACTCTGCACCCGGCATCCTGCACCCCCACAGCCCGACATCCCGCACCCCACAGCCAATATCCTGCATCCTGCATCCTGCACTCTGGCACCCCAAACATGACATCCTGCACCCCCATAGCCCAGCAGCACCGCATCCTCCACCTTGGTTCTCTGTAGCCACCACACCTTGGCAACCCTGTGCCCTCACAGCCAGCACCCTTGGCACTCCCAACCCCCCAACACCACGACCGCCCCTGCACCTCACACCGCTCAACCGAGTGTGTCCCCTGCTCTACTCTTTGCCTTCCACAGTCCGTAACCCCTGTGCACACCAGGACCAGTCCTGGGCAGCTCTGGCGACCAGGTCCAGTGCCACTGCAGCCCTGCCCGCTCCTCAGTCCTGCGCCTGGCAGGCAAAGGACCGGAGAGAATGGCCAGAGCTTCCAAACACCAACCCCACCTCACACTGGGCAGCAAAGACACAGGCAGGGAGGGCTTCAGGGCAACTCCACTGCCCCATGGGAAGCAAGCTCCTCATCTCATCCCACCCCAGCCTGGCCTGCTCACATCCCACACAATGCTGTCTCCGCCATACATGGGTCAAGGGCTGTCAGAGTAACCAGGAGAAAGCAGAGGGGTTCAAGGCTCCCCTGCCCAGCTGCTTTGGTCTTCTTCAATGATGATACACTGGGACATCCCAGGAGGAATACTGCCTGAGGGACAGGCACACTCATGGTGCTTCATGCTCTATCACTATGATGTCCAGTGAAGATGGGTGAGCCGGTGGCGTAATGGTGCCTTCCTGATAACTTATTTGCATAGGATTCAATTGACTCCTTCCTCTTTCTCTCTAATATTGGTCTCTTCCCACCTGCATCTGCCAAACTGTTTTGGGAAGCAAAGCTCTGCACAGCTGTAGGGCCATGCTGCAACTGCCACAGGTACTGGATGCTCCAAGGCTGTTGCCTCTAAAGCATTTCAGCACAGAAACATTCCTTTTTCTTTGGAAAGAAAAAATACTAGAGTGGTTAGCAAACACACCAGGCTGAGCAGCACTACCTAGATCTCTCTGCCTGAGCCTACGCCTGAAGTAAATGGGGAAAGAGATGACATGACACCCGTCTACCAAACTGGACGAACCACAGCAAGGGTTCATGACCAGCAAATTCCTCTGAGACCTCTTGCATGTCCCTGGGCCCTGTGGGCAGGTCATTACACACAAGAGGAGTCTGTCATGGAGCTGAACGATACTGTCATCTCTTTGCCCTATCCTCCTCACCCACCCAGATGCACAGAGAGGCACCACCCACCCTACCTTGTTTTCCTTCTCCTGGTTGGTCAGTCATTGTTTCCTTCTAGCATTTACCAGTTTCATTCATTTTCACCACTGACAATTCATCCTATTCATCATCCGCAAGATCTCACTGTCAGCACTTCCAGCCTTGTTCTCTTCATTTGTGTCTCAGCAAGAGAAAGAATTCAATTAGGGTGCTGGAAGTGAGCAGAAACAGAGGACTAGAAACACTGTGTTCAATATAGGATATATATTGCCCAAGTTGTCCTACCAAAATAGGTAACAGCCTGCCTTGGCAGGACACTGCACATGTATCCTCATTCCTACTCTCACTGTTCTTTTATCTTTTTGTTTACAGAGAGGCAGAATACTTTCTATACACCTTTGCATACGACCCCAGTATTTCTTTAATCTTGGCACTTAATCTTGAAGGGAATTGAGAAATGCAAGCCGAGATGTATTTTTCTCATATGCATTCCTTCACCTTCCTGTATCAGATAGGACAGACTTCTCCAGTGCTTCAAGCTGGAAGGCTCCCAATGTGGTTGACAAACAATGTCTGTAGCAGTTCACACAAGTTGCCTTCAGGGCATGGCAGTTCTCTAGCAACTGCTGTGTCCTGAGGGAAGGGAGAGAGAAAACCAGGGGGATTTCAGAGGAGGCTGATAACCTGGCTGAGCAAGGTCCAGTTCAGCAGCCCTTCCCTGACTTGGGGAAGGTGGGAAAGTGCCATTTCCCCTTCTCTGCTAGGGGCTGGAAGAAAGAGAGCTCTCTCTCCTCTGTTTTCCACTATTTTTCCCTTTTCCATTTCCCTTTCTCTAGTGGGCAGAGCTGAGAGACCTCACTGCAACATAGACATCTACAGCCCCAGCCTCAAGTACTTACCTCTTCATGGATGCACCTCTCCCTCAGCCGTCCCCACAGGACATGAGCAGGGACCCCACACCTACCAGCCTCTCTATGACCAGCACTCACAGCATGTTTGCAGTGCACTTTCAAACCTGTGTACCCAAGGCTGGGCTGAAGAAGGTCGGGAAGCAGGGAGGAGAACCTATAGCTGAATTCTTCCCTTCAGCCTACGTCTTTCCTTCCCTGCTTCCCCTCTGCAGGTCCTGGGGGCAGCTGAGCCTCCATTATTAAGATAATGCCAGTCCTAACTGGGACTTGTTTAACTTTACTGTTGAAGAGCCAGTTCCAGGGAAGCATCCTTGTTCGGGACAGTGCTTACGCACATGTTTAAAGGGACAAACTTGCATCATTCTTTCTTGAGTTGGGAACTCTTTTCTCACAGGGGAATTTTCCTCGTTCTTGCAGCCGCCTGTGCCTGTGCTTGAACTGTTCTTTTCTCAAGCTGGGTTTTGCCTCATGTAAACACCAAACATGTTTACTTTTCAGATAGTTTCATTTGGGCTAGGAAAAGGCGTAAGAATTCATTGAGAATTTGTGGCTTCAGTGGGTAAAAGTGAACAGAAAAGTTACCAACAACAAGCTGCTTGCTGAAGGATGCAGAGTGGTCGGGTAAACATGACTGGCTCTACCAGGGCCAGTCAGTCTTGCCACTGCTGTGGAAACATGTGCTGACAAAGACAAATTAACCAAGTGGGAATGGCAGAATTCGCAATGGAGAGAGGAGCAGCTGAGAAAAAAGCAAAAGTTCCACTGCACTTCCATAAAAATCTGTCAGTACCTCGCCACTTGGAAGCTTGCTTTCTTCTCAGATGAAAGGGATGATTTGCATATTTTTGTCCAAAATAAAGTGTGTGGAAGGTGAAGGCTCATGGATGTGGAAACACAGCCCCTGCAACACAACACAGGGCCAGAAAGTTATCAGGAACAAAGTGAACTCTAGAGTAAAACAGAGCTGCACAAGCACAGGGGTTTGGTTGCAAAGGAGTTGCTCTCTGTCACTGGGAAAAGCCTTTGCATTTCACCTGCCAGCATGCATTTCTTTGCCTTCCCCCCATGGATGAAGTATGAAGCTCATCGGTTGAATTCAGGTCTCACTGAGGATACCATGTGACAGCACTGCAGCCATCCTTGTCCTTCTCATCCTTCCCTTCTGGATTGTCTGGTGGTCCTCTCACAGCAGGAGCGGACAGGTCTGTGTTCTCTGAAGGTGGGCAGAGAAGGCAGAGTCAGTACTAGTCCATCTTGTCAGGTTTCTCAGCATCTCGGTCTCAGCCCCATTCATGGCACAGCAACGAGAGCCAGAGCGCTGACAAGGCTCCTGTGGATCACCAACATATAATGTGCCATGTCCTTCAAGGGCACTGAATGCACCTTTAAGACCCTGGCAATGATAGTCCTTCACTTGCCTTCTGCACCCTCCTGATGCCACCGTCAGTGGAGATAAGCTCACAATAACCTCCCTGGGACATTCTTGGCCAAGAAAGCCAATGATACACTAGACCTAAATATCTCTTTTGCATGTCCAAGCATAGTTTTGTGTGCTTGATATTAATCAGTAGTCCACTCCAGTCATCCCCTTTCCGTAACCTCTTCAGGGCTGACTAGCACAACAACATGCACGTGGGACACACCTGGCAGACATAAAGGCACTTTGACCTCCTATACATAAAATTCCCTCCCACATTGCCTCTCTATGCAGTCTGACAGGGTTAATGATTTCCCTTTCACCCTCTGCTTAACAGACCAGCTCCTTGCTCCCACACTTGCCATTTAACATTTGCTTCACAGAACAGTGCTTTTTGTTTGTCACCCATCCACCTAAATCACCCAAATCCTCATGGATCTGCTTCTCTTTTTCCAGATTTTTCCCTTCACTATTAGGATTATCTGCAATCTTGATGGCCAATACTGAAAATCTTCCACTGAAAGATGCAACCTATGACTTACACATTTAGACTCCTGTAAAGTTAGACTATTGTATCTATCTGCAAGAAAGAGCTTCAGCCTACAGGGCAGGGTAGTGGTGATGCAAGCCAAGACAGCTGCCCTTCAGCCACCATTGGCCACAACTCACTACTGATTTAGCTGTTCCTTTCATGCAACCCTACCTCATTCCTAGTCTGACTTTTCCTTTTTAAAAAGTTATTTCCAGTCATGTTGCAGAATTGGGCTGGTGACTGAAGAGACAAATCACACAAACATTCAGAGTGAGAGGATGGCAAATTGTCCCCAAGTCACTTGGAGAAAGCAGCTGGGCCAGAGGCCAGCTGAGGCCAGAGCAGTCGCCACCACAGCAGGCAGGCAACACCCAGATAGACACAGACTGACAGGCTGATTGATCCCTAAGCTGCTTGTTTATAAAAACAAGGGGCTGGCAAATGCTGTGCAAGAGCTTGTCTCTGGGAGTGCTGGATCCTTAAGTTAAATAATCTTTATGTCGGGCATTTGTGGAGTAACCTCTGCAGAGAGGAATTTCCTTCTTATCTTCGTCAGTTAGGCATTGGCTTAGACTTTGAAAGATATAGTCTTTACTAAAATAGTTATAGTCCTATCTAAATCATATCCCTTCCCCAGTTATCTTCTCTGCAAACTGACATGTTGCGTTCCTTGCAATCCCTGCTCATGTGGAAGGGGCTTCATCCATTTAGTAACTTTCTTTGCCTGTATCTCTCCTGTTTTCCCCTGCAAGGGTGATAAGAAGCAGACAGAGTATTCCAGCTGAAGGTCTATGCCAGACTCCCTCAGAGGCATTACAATATTCTCTGGATTAGTTTCCATCCTACTGTAAAGCCATCCCTGCATAGCTCTCAGAGACTAACCGGTCTGAGCCTTCAGGGCCTTTGGTTTCTACTACTTTGCAGCATTTCAGCAGTGCCAGCACAAATCACCTGATGGCCACTTGGCCTTGTCGAGAAGTTCCTGTGAAAGACACCGATCCCAGCTTTTTGGAAATCCATGTCCTGCCATTATCTCCTACAGCAGGGAACAGTCCATAACTTCTAGCAGCTCCAAGAGCCTGATTTTCTTTTGCAGAGGAAAAGGAGCTGCAGATTTCTTGCTGCAAAATAGCAGATCAGGTGGGTGTGTGGAAGGGACCTGCAGATCCTTAATAAGCATCCCAGCAATTTACCTGGGATCGAAATAAGACCCATGTCCGCAGTTCCCAGATGGTCCTGTATTTCTGCACACAGCTGCTGGTCACTAGCACTCTGCTTCTCAGGTGCTGCTGCCCAGTCCTGGGGACTATTGTTTCCTAAGGCACCAGCCTTTGCTTTTAGTAGTTGCCACTGCCTGAGGGTGTCTTGTCCACAGCAGCTGAGCTGCACTATTAGGGCCATTTTTTTCTTTTTTGTATAGGAATTACCTAGGTTTTCTGCAGTGCCCCAAGCTTCCTTAGCTGTTCTACATTTTTCCCCCCCCTGTTCCCCAAAAACTGTCAGCCCTCTCCCAGGCTTCCTACTTCCAACAAACTGAAAGAAAGCCCTGTATTTTTTTCTGGGTCTTTGTGCTTCACATACTTCCCTTATCTGCCAAATTCCCATATAACGGTTTTCCCTGCTGCAGCCTGTGATCCTGCTGGCTAGAGGCTTGGATGTTCATTTTCTAAGGATCTCTTTGCCTTGAATAACCTCTCATGCCTTGTGTCCTAGGCAGATGGGGTGGGGGAGATGGAGGTTCCTTGCTTTCCTCTGCATATTGCTGTCTGCTGCAGTAGTGTTAATAAAAGAAGCAATGAAAAATCTTTTCTTGATATTTATGCAAAACTCTTTCTCTCCACAATGCCCTTTATCCTCCTTCCCCATTTCATTCCTCCACTGTCTCTTCCTTGCTCCCCTGCACGCTTCACTTTCTCACTTTCCTGACATTGTTTATCCCTCCCCCTGGTACTCCCTCCTTCTTTCACTGCCTCTCTTCTTCCCTCCCACTCCTTGGCTCAGTATTCCAAATCTCTGCCCATAGCGACGAAAGGAAAAACAACAACACAACACTCCAGCTTGAAGAGGCCAGAGCACGGGATTCCTTCCGAGAAAACTCAGAAACCAGGGAAAAGAGGGAAAGCAAACAGTGAGACCAGGAAGAAGACTGAAGAGAGCAAGGGTATTTCAAGAGGGAGGGATGAGCTGGTATCTCAGGGAAACTTGGTGGCGTCTGAGAAACAGAGACATGGTCGCAGGTCCAACCCAAACACAGCAGAGCAAGTTCTGCTTTCTGGGGGAAGGAACTGGGTCAGGAAGCCCAGCTCCCACAGAAAGAACCCCAGTGCACAGTTATGCAAAGGACAGAGATAACTGTACTGAAGGAGATGAAAGCAAAAGTGGTGACTCGCTAGGGAGTGGGTGGGCCAATGCCCAGGGCCACAAATAGAAGAAATCCCTACAGCAGAGGGAGAAGGGTTGATTTTCCCAGGGACAGTGGGGAATTCTCCATGCCAAAAGGAGACTGTGGACCTAGAGCTGAAGGGTTAATACCCCACAGGAGGGCCCTGGGGAATCCACTGTAAATAGGTGTGGTTTTCTTTGCAACTCCAAGAGGCATTTTCTCTCTGTACCAGTCTGGACAGGTGAGAAATCGGAAGAAGTTGGAGCCTGTGCTTCCCACTAACACAAAGCAGGGCTGTTATTACAGGTCTAGCTGTTTGTTTGCACACTCCAGCCTGGCTGCTTAACTCTCTAGTACTTGGTGCCAGGAATCTCTGGCAGTCAGCATGGTGGTCCCCCGGGTACAAGCACCTGCCTGTTAATGGAAAGCCACAGATTAATGGTGCAGCACAAGGAGCTTTAGTCAGTTACTCATTGCAGAAAGGATAAATTCAGTGATAAGCAAAAGAGCTAGAAATGATATGCACAGGCAAGGCAACTCTCTTCCTTTCTTCTCCTCCTATATCTCAGGGGCCTGCACTCCCTACCCCAGTACCGCACATGGCCCTCTTTTCTTGCCCTACAACTCAGGATTGCCCTCCTCAGGGCTCTGCCTAGCCCAGCCCATGCCACATCGCCACACTGAACTACAGGAGTTTTGCTGCTTTCCACAAGCCAACCGCCTCCCTTGCTCTGGCTCTGCAGCCTGTCTGCTGCTAGGCAAGGATAACCAAGAACCGAAGTTTTCAGTCACCTCTGCTTCATTTTTAATTCAGAACACTTGAACCTTGAGAACAGAATTTTAAACATAGCTGGTTCCCAGAAAGGTAGAACTGAAAGAGAAACTGGATTGCTAAATCCAGCCACAAGTTCTAGCAGCATCACTTATATAACTCCCTTCATAAACTAACCAGGCTCAATCTTGAAACCTATCAGGGTTTTGCTCTCTCTGTTTCCACTAGGAAGTTTCTTGAGTATCCTACTGCTATGAAAGGAAGAAATAGTCTGTTAATCTCCAGCCTAAATTTCATCATTCTCATTTGCCCTGGCAATGAAAGACAGCACCCAAGCAGTAAAATGCTGGGTAAGACATAAACCTCAGAACAGAATTAAACCAAATCAGATTGAATCACAAAGGATAGCACTGAGGAATGAAAGCAGAACTGTTTGCAAAGCAATTAATCTCGGGCTTGGAAATGTCGATTCCCCCAGCCATTTCAGATCCTGAAGGCTCCTCAGCCCTATAGAGTCCCCACATCTCTTTGATTTCCCAAGAGCATATTCAAGCCATGACCCCATTGTGCCTCTGTACCAACAGCTCTTCTGAGAAATGCTTCCAGGAAAATACATTTGCATGAAGATCTAGCCCCCACCCAGTTCCCTGAGTCCTACCTAGCACAGCTGCTGCCAAACTGCAGTGGAGCTTCAGCCCAGGAAAGCTGCAGAAAAGAACACCAGCGTCTGCAGAGAGTACAAGGTGTATATTGTCCAAAGTTCAAGATATATAACAGTAAAATGAGCTTGCAGAGGGCTGAAAGCTTAAGGAGAGATACTACAAAGTCCTGGAAAATAAAAACTACGGGTGTTAAACCTTCTTTCTGCCCACCGCTCATACACACCACTGAAGTCAGCAAGAAGTTGTTTATTTTAGGCTTCTGGTCAAGTTCCGTTTGCAAGAAGCCAAAATGGTGATGCTAGATGCAAAGGCATGTCATAACCCAGCAGAAACATGGCTCCCCAGCTTACATGGATAGATACAGCCAGGCAGCAGATACTTGCACTGAATCATAGATTCCTGTCATCCAACTGTGGAAGAGAATAATAGGAAATACAACAGAAGAGATAGGGGAAACCATCTGCTCCTCTTGCTTGATTGTGCTGTGAAACTGTAGGCTCTGTTTGGGATAAAACAGCACTTATTTCCAAGGCAACAAATTGCAGTATCATAAACAACAGAGGACCAGGAGATGCCTGCAGGTTGGAAGCTCAGAGAAAGAGTGTCCTTTGCAGAGGCACAGGCAGACTGAGCAAAGATGAGGCAGGACTCTGAGCTCTTGCCCAGGGCACTAGTCTTGCCAGTGCCACTATTCGACACCTCCTCCCAGCTCCTTCCAAGTACAAGGCACCCTTGTAGAAGGGTCTTCACCAGCGACCCCATAGTCCAGCCACAGAGGGGCTAAGTTGCCTTCCAGCCTCATAGGTGCATTTATCTACAATATGACTGAAGGAACAGCCGTGAAAAACCACATGGTCCTTTTGGTGCCCAGTGCCTAGAGCTACAGATAGTTGTGGCCAGGTCACAGCAGAGAAGTAGCTGCGACAACACCCGCGCATTCTACTGCACCTACATGTGACAAGTGCTCAGACTCAAGAAGCAGGGGATCATAAAGATGTCCCTGATAGCCTGACATGAAGAAGACACAGTTGGACCACTATAGGCTAAGGCCCAGAGAGGCATAAGTAGAATACGTTATATAGGCATGACTTATTGGAGGATTATCCCCCTCCCTCTCCAGTGTGGTGACCCTTTTGGAGCATAGCTCCCAGGCTGGCACAGAAGACAAACTGCCCTTGGGGAGACTGAGGTGGATAAAAGCTGGAGGAATAAAACTTCAGCAGAAAGAGAAGCCTTCTTTTGGGGAGGAATGAGACTGAGTACGAAGAACAGGAGTGACAGGAGTGACAGAAATTTGAGTAAGCCACTGGGGGCTAAAGAGATAATGCCCTGCAGAAGAGCACAACCAGCTCAGAAGAAAAAAAGATAAAAAAGAGAGCCGGACTATTTACTGGGGATGGAGTATGTTCTCTGTGGGGCAGATGGACCAGCTAAGCACACATAAGTTCAGTTCATGGGGCTAAAATGTGTGGTGCAATGAAGAGAGGGGAAGTTAGAGGGTGAGGAGAGGGAAGCCAAACCAAGAAAAGGAAATAGGAGTGGGACTCCAATAACAGAAGGCAGAAGTTATAATCACAGGAGATATGAGCTGCAGGGATTTTGACAGCTTAGCTCTCTGTTTAAAATGCAGACTTCAGATCCAAAAGATGCGAGTAAATCGGTCCCTATATATCCAGCTGCAGAATGGGGATGTCAGGAAGCTTAACGACTGGTGTGCATGTCTCCCACAGCACTACTGCTGCCGTTCAAGAGATGCTCACCCCACGTCCTCCCAGCAGTTCTGGGATTCTCAACCCTAACATACAGCACAGGCATTCCCATGGTGGGGCCAGGTAAGTTCTGCTCCCACACAGCAGAGAGCAGACACAGAGCCAATGAAAGCCACTCTGTAGAGAGCAGGAAGAGGAGTAACAGTGGGGTGGGAAGGTTGTCCTGGAAGGGTGCTGAAAACTTGTAGCTGAGAAGAGAGTCACACCTACAAATGGACATGGGAGGAATCCCAGGAAGTGTCAGAGTGAAATGGAGAAGGGTAAGGGAGAGAGATGCCAGAACTGACTTGCTGAGGCTGCAAAAGCAAACAGAAGAAACCTGAGAAACTGGAGGATGACAGACGAAAATGCAGCACTTGTGACTGCCCATGGAGAAGGGAAGACAGCTGGCTAGGGAGAAGGTGCAGCTGCTCACAGCAACTTTACCAAAGGCTCCTCTGAAAAAGTCATTAGTAGCAGAGTCTCAGAGTGAGAACATTTAATGAGTTACAGAAGAGATCCCAAGTCAGAATGAGGATGGGGCAAGCAAAGATCCCATTGTGCGAGTTTTCAGTGGGGAAAACTACAGCTCCTTGATGAGTTTGACAGTAGAACAGGGGGCAGAGAGAAGCTGAATGCCATCCCTCAAGATGCTTCAGTGATCGGCATGCTCTGGAGTTAACAGGCTGCCAGTAAGGCCTGCGTGAGCCAGCACCGTTGTAAAAGCTGGACTGGACTTGCCCAGAGCCAAGGAAAACAACAAACCACCTTTGTGACATGGACATGTGCAGGGCAGATAGATGTTTTGGCTCATTCCAATTGATTGCCATCAATTAGTTCCCCCAAAGGCTGGGGCAGATACATTCCATGTGAGACTGGATTCTCCACTGCCATCAATACATAGGAACTGTGAGACTGATATCAGCCAACGGCAGCAAGAAGGACTCACTGGCTGTTTATGGGGTTTTCCCCTGAGAAATGCAGTACCTCTACTTTAGAGTGCAAAAAATTTTTGCCCTTCCTTTCCCTGCTCAATTATTCCGTACATACATCTTCCTCCATGCACTCTACGACTCCATCAGGGCTTCCTATTAACAGGCACCACAAAAAAAGGAAGTCTTCCTTTTGTGCACAGTCAGCCCTGTGTCACTGCTGGCGGGATTTGTGTTCCAGCAGTCCTGAAGAAATCCAGCCTGGGATGCAACTAGATGCTGCATAACACAGAATACACAGCCAATATACAGCTTGTCCTTAGGTGTGTGAGGGGTTAAGTCCACCAAGAAAATGCTTCTGCTGCTTAAACCAAAATTACCCTTTTTCTTCTCTTTTTTTTCTTTTTTTTTGTTGAGGAGTTCATGAAAAGGGGAAAAAAAAAAAAGCGTCTATTAGTTTTGCTCCTGCTGGAGCCATGAAAGGAGCTCTGCAGAGTGGACAGTACAGTCACTGTGGCATCACCACAGTCAGGGAGCTGAACCAGGAGCTGTGAGGCGAAGGTCCCTGTTTAACAGCTTTCCATTTGTTTACCGAAAAAATATTGTTCCACCATAAAAATTCCCAAAATAGTTCACGTCTTGACAGGCTGACTGGCAGCTTCCCAGCTCTGCAGGATCCTGCTAAATGAAAGGAAATAAAAAGAGCTAATCTGGTACCAATGGCCCGGTGCTTGCAGCTTGAGAATCTGCACAGTCTCAGGGCCCAGCTACCCCAGTAGGTGCAGGGAAGGGCAAAGAGTCCTCTGGTCAAGGGTCTGGGTTTACTGATGGCAACAGCTTTTCCATGGGTGTTGGGAAGGCTGGTAAGGAAGAAGGTGCTTGCTTCGCAATGAAAGACCAGCTTCTGCTTTATTTTTATATCACGTTTTCTTTTCCCATTCAGCTCTGCGAAGCTTTACCTTGACAAGACAGGTTGCTCCACACTAATGACTGCATCTCTCCGAGGTCTTCAATTCCTAACAGCTGTCAATGGCTCCTTTGGGGAAATTTTTCATACAATCATCATTCTGGACCAGTGCAACTCCTGGACGCCTAACGTATTGCTTGTCACTGAGAAGATCTCAGGACGACAACCTACTGTTGCTGCAGATCGGGGTGATGTTATTACACATAAATGGAAAGCGTCAAAAAGCACATGGCTGCCAAGTCAAAGAGAGTCATCCTCTCTAGGAAGAGCAAAAGGCCACTGGGAAGTCCTGCAGCCTGCCACAGTGACCAAAGGACCGTGCGCACTGTGACTCACAGTGCAGAGAAACAGCAAACCCAGATTAGGTCATGCAGAATTATGTGGAAAGAACCTATCCTAGCCAAATCACAGATGTCTCCCCAGCTGCAGAGTTAATTCCATGGCCTTCATGATGCCCAAGGAAGGTCTGCTTTAGACAGAGACGGGGAAATCTGCACTCCAAATCATTCCTAGCATTGGCCTCATGGGACTCTCCCATCCAAGCCAGCAACCACTGTTCACCCTCTGTGCTCAGCTCCCCCATGCTCTGCATGGAAATTTAACAAGTTCCTGGAGACTCCTGATCACTGGGTGAAGGAAGCAGGACTGGGGGAGAGAAAAAGTCTCTGAAACAATGCCACCTTTTGGGGATAACTGTGGACATTGTTCTTGCTGATCTGGCTGTTGAAGTGCCTGGTTCTTACAGCTTGTTTTCCCTTTGTGCTTGCTTCCCCGTAGACCATGAGAGGATTCCTTGCACAGATGTGGCTGTTCTCCAACAAACCTGCTCCAGGATAAAACGTAAATTCAACCACCAGCCCCTTTCTTGCCTGTATTCCCCACATTTTCCTGTCTCTCATGTTCACCTGGTCAAGTGCCTTCTGGTCTGACACTTCCATGAGGTGTGGTTGCTGTAAGGCTAGGCTGGAAACTCCTCTCCTTCATCGCTCACAAAGCTTGTTGGGTGACAGAGAGAGATCCCATAGATGGCACTCAGGCACTCTCAGTTGGGACCCTGTAAGGAAGATGCCACCTCCCTTGTGCCCTTGCTGTGCTCCCAGGCCCTGAGTCACCCACTTCCTCTTCCAGTGGTGGGGCAGGTGATGCACAGGACTGGTGCAGTTCTCCCAGCACCCTCTCAGTCATATTTGCCCTCTTATCTTATGACTACTGCTTAGGAGATAATCATCAACAGACCCAGTGGGTCAGGGCACAAGTGAAGGGTGTTCCTTTTTCACATTTTAGCTCTCCAGGCCTGGCACTACAGCCCATACTTAACAAAAGCAAGGCTTCAAGTTTGCAAAGAAGACAAAGTGTTGCCATCTTGCTCCAGGGTGACCAAAGCAAGTCAAGGACTCATCATTCACCAAAAAAGCCACTGAAGAGCCCTGACCTTAACCCTGTCTTTTTGAGTAGTGTATAAATAGGAGACTGATAGTAGTCTCTTTCCAAGCAACTAGCTGCAGAGGAACTTGGAGGCTTGGCCCAGTAATTTGGGTGTCTGGGACTCACTGGGCCCATAGACCCAGTTGCTCCTCTCATCTACAGCTCTGCCTGCTCTATAGGCATGACTCCCTTTGGCTAGCGTATCTCAGAGGAGATGCTTCTCACATAGTGCTGGATGATGACTCTTGATTTAAGACCCCACTCCAGCCCTTGGCTGATATCACAGAACAGCCCCCATCCAAAACATACATTTGCCTTTCTGCATTTTTGCTGGGAGATCCTTCCATTACAAACAGCATGGGAATGAAATGAAGCTGTGGGGTGGTCTCTGGAATTCCACTGCCAGCAAATAAAGCACAAACTGATCATTGCTGTACCAGACTCCTTCTCCTTCAAATGAAAAACTTTGGGGAAGGGGCCCAGGAATTGAACTTACCTCTGCTCCAAAGTATTGAGTGAACAAAAGCCTAAATACAAGCTTTATGGCCAAGGATGTCAACAGAACTCCCAGACGCACACTATCAGCATCAGAAACCCCCCAAGCCCCACCCTGCTCATCCCAGGGCTTGTGCATTTGGTTGTTATCATAGAACTCTAGCTCTTTATCAAGTCTCTTTTTACGTTTTTTGTTATCATCACATGGCAAGTAATCAGACTTGTTATTACTTGTTGCCATTCCCATCTTGCCAGATATGGGACTCCCACCCCCTCCCTGAGGGGACACAGTTCACTTCTAGGAAGTACTTTTCTGATGCTTGGTCTAAATTTTTTCCTTTATTAACATAATCCCCATCTTCTCACAGATGTTTGGAGACAACAATGCTTCCCCTACCTTAGTCATCTTTTGGCTAAACTGGTTAGCACTTTGCTCAATCTGTGTCCCCAGCCTGTGAACAATTCTAATATCTCCAAATCAGACCACGATATTTGGTGAACTGTTCAGAGAAGGACTCTCACTCCCCTCCTCTGAGAGGAAAATCATGTTGACCTTTCCTGCAGAAATAACACAACACAGACCTCTTGCCTGACTTGCTCTCCACTGCTGTCCTTTGGGCTGTACTCCAAAAATCAGTGAAAGTTCTTGGAACTTCTTCATCTTACATTTCTGTTTCCATAAGGGTAAGACCATGCTTGCTACCAAGCTGATGCTCACAAGCATAGACAAATTAGCACAGTCTTTTTTTTTGGTGAGTCTGCAGACAAGTGTCCATGCTGAAATAGGTGACTCCAGGACCTGAGGTTTTATGAAAGCCATAAGGAAGAGATGTTATCTGTCTTGTTCTTTCCTTGAATTGCCTACAACACTGGCTATTTTGCAAGCAGGAGGGTGGGAGCTCCATGCTGATCTCATCTATCACAGATGGTGGAAGGAAGACCAGCCCATGATCCTGAGTGCTGGGGAAAGGTGGTAGTAAGAATTTGTGCAAAAGAGAAAGCTCCCTCTGTCAAAGCAGCTTAACAGGCCCTGCTTTCAACTGTTCTCAGTACAACACTGCAGCCCTGTCAGTCTGCAGGTCTTGCCACATGAAGATCTAGGGCAAAATAGTTCACATACGTTGTCCATATTTCGGTTCGAGAAAAATTACAAAGATAATTGCCTGGTTCATGCAGTCACTGATTGACATCATCCTTCATGCTCCTTGTGCTGTGCCAGGTATTGCTCACTTAATTCATATTAACTGGCTCCAGCTTTGGGCTTCTCCTTCCCACCCTTCCAAGGATCCTGTAACAGTGGGTGGATCACATTAAAAAAGCAGAGCTGAGAGCAACTAAGCAATATCTCTGCATGGTCTTGCTCCCCATCTCCAGAAAAGAGATGCTTTCTTCGGCAGAAGGAGTATGCTGCACTGGCCACAGCCACAATGAACAGGGAAGGTCTTGCAGTCAAGCAAGCCTCCAGTGCAGGACTTGGAAGGGGCTCCGATAGGGGCTGGCAGGCATGCAGGGCAGCCAGGGGGTATGGAGATCTGCAGAGAGTGAACAATGAAGTAGCATGGGAGGTCTCTTGTAGAACTTAATCTTTTTTGTGTGTGTGTACTCTGTGGCAGCATTGAAAGCACCAGTGCTTGTTTATCTCTTCTGCACTTGGATTAAGCAAAACTCTGCAGGATGGTATGCAGAGTTAAGTGTTGTCACAGGGAGATCATGCAGAAGGACCACTGCTCTCATACTCTGCCCTCAGCACTCTCTGCTACATGTGGTGGGGAGATGGCAGCAGCAAGGAGAAGAAAAAAGAGAAACAACCAACTGTTTTGGTGTCTGGTGTTGAATGAAAGCCATTTCCAAGCAGACTGGTAAGGATGGGAAGAGGGAGCATTAATTCCTCTCCTTTACAGATTTGGAAAGGACTTGTGAACATTTCCTTTCCTGCACTCTGCTGTTAACAGTTCTGCAGGGTGATATCATCGGGGCCTTTTCCAAACTCAGACGGTCTCAGACATTACAACACCAGGTTTTGGCTGCCTATACATATCACCAGCTACACCCACTTCAGTCCCCTCCCTGCAACACCCCCAGAGGGATCATTGAATCTCCCACTGCTGCACTCACTAGAGCTCTGCTCAGCATGTCAGCAGTTACAAGCCCCCAAGAGCTCATCCCTGGACACTGTGCCTACATCTACCCAACTACTCTCAAAAGCAGCTCAGCTAAAAATAGACCTGAACTGCTCCAAAGAGTCTAACACTCTGAGCCCCACTGTCATGAACACAAGCAGTTCATGATACCAGGCATCAAGATCCTGATGGTGGGTTTGGAAGTGGAAAGAAAAAGAAGGACAGCGGGTGCCTCTGAAGAACACCTCCAGATGGACCACGGTCAATGCAAAGGTCTGTTTCCCTTGTGCTGTAGAGCACGTACTGGGGAAATCAACAGCCCCCAGTGGAAAACCTTCTCTTGATGAAACCATTTGCAAACCGGAGGAAGGAGAGCTGCTCTTCCTAATCCCCAGCAGTTAAATGCTCAGGTTCTGCATTCCTGCAAGTTCACCTCTGTAGCACAGATCTTGCTAGCTGCAGCAGGAGAGAGTTGCCACTCTCCTCTATGTGCAGTGGGGGCTCACATCCAAATTAGCTCTGCACCAGCATAAAGAGGAAACAACTCCACTAACATTAATGAAATTACTCCAGAGTATCAAGTTAGGCCAAGTGAGAGCAGAGTCAGGGTACGTCAATATGTTGGAGATTTGCAAACACAGAGTAACCTACCAGCACAACAGAAAAAAACAACGAGTCAGGGAGAGGTTTTAGTTTCGATTTGTCCAAGAATCACAAAAAAGCAGTAGTTATTTAAAAAATGCCTGAGCTGGTTTCCTCAAAATAGTGGGAGTTTCATTTAGTGCTTACCCCGAGCAGTGTGTTAGCAACACACTCAGGCCTTCTTCTGTAAAGAGCAAAAGCGCCAAAGGCAGAAGAAAAATAAACAAAGCAAATGGCCTGGGCTGTTCCACTGGCCAGCCCAGATGTTAGATTTGCTGTTCGTAATGCCGATGATTTGACCTGCTTCTTCGCCTGCAGTCATGTCCAGGGAAGGTGTGAGGCACCCCTGGAGATGCAGACAGCATGTGCTCCAAGTGTGAGATGGTCCCCCAGTGGGTTTGCACGACAACCTGGCAGCTCTCCTCTACAGATGTGCTCTGCCAACATAAAGCCTCCCGGGGCTGTCAGCCTGCTCCCAGCAGCCTCATCCACTCCCTCTTGTGCTTAAGGATAACGGAACTGCAAGGCTTTCTTCTGTTTACTGTAAGGAGACGTTGCCTGGATCCTTTTTGGATGGAAGCCCTGCTACTTTGCTCTCTAGCAACCTTGGTCAAGATTCCCCAGAGCTTTTTGCAGACCACCGGACAGTTTAGTTGCTCCAAAACAGGACTGGCGTGGTTCAAATCCAATATTTGATCCAATGGCTCAGATACTTTCCTGCTAGGATATTGCCCTCAGTATCACCACTTGGCCTGTTTAGCAGGCAGTCCACGGACCAGAGAGACAAGCACATGCCAGCAGTTACTGGGTTCACTGAAGCAAGCTAACCACAAAGGTCCAGAATTGGCAGCCTTTAGTCAGGAAGAGATCTGCTCCTAAGGCTCTGCTCTGCCATTGCTTTGGCAGCTTTCTGCTGCTATTGTTTCCCTTCTGTCCCTTCAGAGATTTATTTTGGGACTGATATGAACATTGCAAGGACCTTTCTTTCCTTTCTCCCTTCTGAAACACTTTCTTTTCTCTCTCTTCCACCCTCTGTGTAGAAAAGAAAGCCCATTTCCCTGAAGTGATTAAGTACGTTTGTCCCTTTAAAGCACTTGGAACTCAGAAAATATTTTCTGTTAGTGCTGATTTTGTCCCTCTCCAATTCAACATGCACCTTGCATCATACAAAGTGGCTTCAAGCACTTCCCTTTGGGAACATGGGTTAAAATCCATCCTGAGTCCTTACAAGGACATGTTGGGTAGGGATAAAGAAGGTATTTCATGTCAGTGTCAAAAGCATTACTTCCCTGCTTTAAAAGGGATGTTGACCACTCGAGGATGGAGGGGGAAGAGAGACTTGGACAGCTGGGAGCTGCACTATTCGCCCCATAGTGAGCTTAGCCTGTTTGGCCTCTTGAACAGAAAAAAAAGTGCCTTTAATCCACCACAATCCCAGGAAGTAAGTATGGGACACTCAAAAAGTCTTTAATCTCCTGAAGAAAGGAAGAATGGGAACCACAGCCGGATGCCATAACCAGGTAATTTCTGATTAGAAATAAAACACTGTTTTGTAGAGTGTGGCTGAGTGTGTCCATGGAGAGGGTAGATCGCCTGCCCTATTCAATTCTGCACTGAGGCTGGTTAACTTTCCAAACACACTGCTGGCAAGCATATATTATTGGGTGTGGGACAGGGGTAACTACACGAAATGAAGGGGCCAGTCATACACAAGAGGTGAGGCTGGATGGTTGCCTGTCAAACCTGGGGAGCCTGTGAGTTACCAGAGCTCTCGTTTTGCCTGTGGCATTTCTGTAAACCTGCCACAGTTTTTTGGTGCTGGTTCAGTGCTGGCACATGTCCTGAAAGCACACCTTCTCCGAGCTGTTCGTTGTTCCAAGTCTGCTGGAGACTGAATTTGCTCCCCCACCTCTGGAAACAGTTTCAGTTTTCCTTGTACAACCTTGCAGAAGCAAGGGGCATCGTGAGCAGAGGAGTTTGACTGCACCCTCGAGCCACAGACAAGAGGCCATACACTCTCACTTCACATGGAGAGAAGAACAGCTGATCAAGGTGACCTCAGAGTCACAGAGGACGTGGACAACCCAGTAATTCCACCCAGATGAGAAGAGCTGCAATGTGGCTCAGATGAAGGAAGAAGCCTCAGGGTGTGCAGTGAATCACGAGGATCCACTGGCATCAGTTGTACAGCAAGAGATCAGCTTGCAAAACACAGGTACAGCCCTTCCAGAGTAATGTAGTGAGATACTCCATAGGGCAAGAACTATGGTTCCTGCTTGGGTATGAAGTTGTAAGGCTGTGAGCCCAAGAATTTTCTGCATAGGCAATACCCAAGGAAAACTTGACACGCCACGTAGCATGCCCATAGTTCCATACACCTGAGGCAAAGGAACAGCATATACAGACCAGGCAGCAAGGACTTCCCAAGAAAAGAAGCCATACCACCTTGGAAAGTTGCCAAGAGCTGATGGGCTGCACCTAAATCCTCTCAAAGTCCTTCAGGATGGAGGCACCATTTTCAAGCTTCAAATCTAGTTAAAGAGGAGCCTAGGATGCAGCCAACCCAGTGAGTCTCACACTCAGCAAGTGAAGCTACAGAGATGTATGTAAGTCTTCATTCACGAGCACAAACTGCCTAGATTTCTTTACAAAATGAAAAGAGACAAGTGGATCTAGAAAAGGATCTCGGAACAGAATAAAACAGCTGGCAGGGTATATGCGACATTGGTGCCCTTTGCCTCTCCTGTACTGCATCAGTCCCAGCTTTCTCTTCACATCTCTTCCCATCCCCTGCTCTTGCTAGTCCTGATGCTGGCTGTTGTACAAATGCATGCACCTGGCACACAGGGGTCACAGCTGCTGGACCAGGGTCCATACCAGCTGAACTCTCCATGCCTCTTCCATGGCACGGCACTGAACTGGGCCTGATTCTTCTGTACCCCTGTGGAGTATCACAAGTCCTGTAGAAATGTAGCGATCTTGTAATCGCTCTCTCAGAATTGGTTGAAGCTGTCCAGCACGTTTAAAAGTTGTCAGAAGGGCCCCATGGTAAACAGCACGATTGCACAGGCTTTGTCACCTTAGGAAACCGGCCAGGAACAGCTGAGATGCCCATACACTACATCTGCAGTCCTACAGGTATCTTGCTGCAACAGGACATGTTCCATATAGGAGGTGCCCTATATGCCCAGTACACAGGCAGCTGCATGCCAGTGGTGCTTTGCTGCCCTTCCGTTCACCTGCACATTGTAACTTCAATGAGAAATAAAATGCTTATTAACAGCAAGCCCCAGGTTTGTCTGGTTTTGTAGAGGGTGGCTGTCTGTCCTCACTGAGATGATTCATGACTTGACACTATTTTCTGTGCTCCTCTTCTGCCTCAGCCAGAGCACCCAATACCCATGGCTCCCAAACAGGGTGCAGGGTGAGTGTCTGTCACTTGTTTACAGCAGGGAAGGGGGATGTTTAAACGAGGGTCGTGATGGGAATCTTGGGAATTTCACAGCAAACATAACTACAGCTACACTCCTCCCGGCAGCCAACAAGTTCCACTCAGGGCAGAGCATAGAAAATTCTTTATCTAAAGACAAATCCATTGACCAGCTACTTCTGGGAATGAAGGCATTCTCAGGGATCATACTAGTTACAAAACAAATTGAAAAAGCATAATCACTTACGGCCTAATCTCTAAAAGGCAGGAGTCCAAAGCAAAAGGAAGAACTGTGCGTGCAGCTGCATGCTTAGTTGACACATGCAGCTACCATGATTGCCTGCACAAAGGAATACTTTGATAAGAAAGAGAGAGAGCCTGGCCCAGCCTCTGTGGCAAAAGCCCTTTGGAAAAGCAGGTCCATGCTGCACCGCGCAGACACGGCAGTAACAGTGTCAAAGTACAACCCCAGCTCTAAAATAAAAGAATTTCCAGTCATTCATTTATTAGAGAAGCACTACGGATTATTATTACTAAAGCTGAAAGAATTTGTTTAGATCCATGCTGTGTTTCACTGTGAATGTTTGTTTTCTTTCACCACTTCATTCAGCTTGGACAATGAGTCCAATCTAATTAATTTCACATTTATCCATCCTTTTAAGCCTTTCTCCTTTGGAGGACTTCACGGCTACAACACCAAGGTTATAAGCATGATAAGCAGAGACACATTCGGGTTCTTTTCAGAGAAAGTCTTTACTTGATCTTTATTTTTTATCATCAAGTGATTCCAATAAGTTTCCTGCTAGCTAAAGCCTACAATGGAAGGCCCAGCTGACCTGATCAGGTTTCCTTCCCACAAAAATTTACAACTAATGCCTAGCTTAGGAAACTGAAAACTTGCAAACAGAAAAGTTCTTGCAATCGGAGGAAGAGGAAACAACTCTGACACATCACAAAATTATTTTAATGCCCAACTGCTCGAAGGCCAGTGGTACACTTGATGCGTGGAAGAGCAGCTGATGCCAGGACTCTGCAACATGACTCTCATCTATAGTTCCAGTTTGAGATAGCAATCACATGCAAGGTCTCCAAAGGACTGGCTGTTAACGATTACTTTCTAGTAAAAGCATTCAAACTCCCTATAGGACACTCTCAAATAGAGCAGATGATTGGCAAAAACCTGGACAAACAATGTACTGGAGTGCCGGAAGCTCTTTTTTGCATGGGCAGTTCTGTCTGAAAGTGCAGCAAAGCACTGATTCAGAGGAGACTGGACTGCTGATTTTTTTGGGATGAAGCAGCAAGCACAGGATGCCCAGACCTACCAGTCACTAGGAATGCCTCACAAAGTACAATTTAAGAAAAGGCAGAATCTGAAAGACAGGAGGAGCTGGGCTGCAGTGCACTCTACCTCTGCAAGTGTGTTCCCTCCCCAGCATCACCACCACCACTGGCAGGAGCTGTGGCACAGCAGCCCGAGTGCTGAAAGGGTCACTTTCCAGGGTCTTGAGTATGCTTTGTTAGGGACCTACCGTTGCTGGAGAACGAGCTGGGCTCCAGCTTACACATGGCACCCTCAAAGTGACAAAGAGGGTCAGGCTTAGTCCAAATAATTGCAAAGGACAATAATGTTCTCAGCTACCTTCTCCTTCCTGAACCCATACCAAGGAGGTATACTGCTCATAAAAGCCATAGTGACATGTCCCCTGACCTCCTGCAATTACCCCGTACAAATTTCATTTTCTCTTCTTTCTGCTTCCTCCCCACATTCTGCCCCAACTTCCATTGCCTCATCTTCAGATGATAGACTGCCCTGTTATCCATCAGTGCCAACCTTTTGAAGAATAAAAGCATACAGTTGTATCGCAAGCAACCAGAGATCCTACATTGTATACATGCAAAATCCGGGGACCCAAGAACTGCTGCTGTCATTCCACACATCACAAGAGCTGGCAACAGCCACCTGCACATCCCAGACATCAGCATGCTGTGGCCACCACTGCTACTGCTCCGCCATATTGCCTGCTGGCACAGCTCTAGCCAAATCACTTGGTTCAACAGATTACTCACAACAGCAGTAGGGCTGGCAGGTCTTATCAACTAATGGCACAGCATCAGGGTGACGGGCTGCACGGGGAGATGAGTCCAGGTACATTTGTGACAGCTGAGACTGGGAATAAGCTGGAAACAAAGACTAACCTGCTTGTCACAGTGATGAGAATCTGCTAAGCTCTATAAAAAAGGGTCCTGCTGACTTGCCTGAAACCTCCTAAATCTTCCTCCTCTGTTGAAGGCTAAAATAAAGAACAAGAAAATAGGTTCCCTACAGCAGAGAGCAAGAGACAAAATTTCCCCCAGAAAAAGTGCAGTATTTTCCACCCTGGTGGCTGTCTCATCATGGAAAGACATCTGAGCCACTTCATTAGTCACTGCCTGCAGCTTGCCTCCTCAAACATGTCCCCAAGGCAGTAGAGGCCAAAAATACAATGAGAAAAGAGGAATCTTTGTATCTCCTCAAAAATGTAGAAATAACTGGAGTGGCAGTTTAGATGCCAGGCAAAGAGTCTTCTTTGTATATTTTACAGGCTATACTCTGACCTCTTCTCCAGTGTTATTGTCACCTGTAAATAACTCCTCCAGAACAGGGGCCATGTTCAGGACTGCACTACTAAAAAAGCCCAGAAGCCAATATTTCAAGCAGGTGTCCTTACTAGTGAGTCCACATCCTACAAATCATTTAAGGCTGCCAGTGCCCACCGGAACTTCTCTACAAGTCTGGAGATGCACTGGTAAACAAGCCTGCATGCTGAAAGCAAGGCTGGATGTGAAAACTCAAAGCCCAGCCAACTGTCCCCCTAAAGAGGCTGGAAGTCTATACTGGCAGGGTCAGCAGAGACCACTGGGAGGAGCCAGAAGAATGGAGAAAGCAGGAGGGATGGAAGAAGGTTCTGCAGTGTTGAAAATATTTCTTCGCAACTCTGACTTGTATTTTATTAAAATGTCAAGAACCAGCAAGGTATGGAACAGACATCTCCCTTCAAATCTGTCCTAGGCTCTCGCCTGCAGGCACAGCCTCAGCCCAAACACCAGATGAACAAAAACACCTCGTGAAGTATGGAAAATGGCTCGATATCCTTTCTGAACTCTAACAAAGAGTGAAATGCCACAGTCTCCCAAGCTCCCTGGCACTCGGTGGTTCTTATCTGTCATGTACTCATCACTTCAAATCCAAGCAATAATACGGGATTTGTCCCTCCAGCTCTGGCAAAGGCTGCCCCGGCAAGGGGGCTCCAGCCAGGTCTGTCAGGGCAGCCAGGCGCCTTGCTGGGGGGCAGGGGGCAGGACCAGGGCAGGTCATCTCCGCTGTCCTGGCGGCCGGCCCGTGGCCAGCCCTGCCTGTGACTGACCCGGGCGCACCCCGGCACGGCCCGCGGCTACAGGCCCCGCTCTGCCCCAGGCGCAGGGAGCCCGGCCGGGAGTGCCCCCTGCCGGCCCCGGCTCGCACCGCGCGGCAGCGGTGGGGCTGCTCACACCAAGCCCTCCAGCCAAGCCAGGAGCGCTCCTGCAGGCAGGCGGTCTCCTCCTGCCCGGGTTCCCGTTCCGCCAGAGCGCAGAGCCCGCCGGATGAGACACCAGGCGCTTGTTGTTGCAGCCGCTCTTGGCTTCTGGCGCCAAGCGTTCCTTGCAGCGTGCTCTCCAACCTCAAACCACTGTGACACAGAGTGACCTGGATTGGAAGGGACCCACAAGGACCATCGAGTCCAACTCCTGTTCCTGCACATTCACACCATGAGTCTGAGGGCAGCGTCCAAATGCTTCTGGAATATTGTCAGGCTTGGAGCCATGACTTCCCTGGGAAGCAGCTCCAGTGCTCCACTACCCTCTGGGTGAAGAACCTTTTCCTAATGTTCAACCTAACCTTCCCCTGGCACATCTTCCTGCCATTCTCTTGAGTCCTGTCATTGGTGACCAGCGAGAAGAGATCAGCGCCTGCTCCTCCTCCTCCCCTTGTGAGGAAGCAGCAAACTGCTATGAAGTCCCACCTCAGCGTGCTTCAGGCTGAACAGACCAAGTGACTTCAGCCACTCCTCATGCGATTTCCTCTCTAGATCCTTCACCAGATTTGTGGCCTCCTCTGGACATTCACCAGTAGTTTGATGTCCTTTTCATACTGTGGCACCCAAAACTGCACAAAGCACTCGAGGTGGGGCCACGCCACTGCAGAGTAGAGTTGAACAATCTCCTCCTTTGACTGGATAGCGATGCTATGCTTGATGCACCCCAGGGGATGGTTGGCCCTCAAAAATCCTGCTGTCTGACCAAGTGTGTTCATTTTGGTATGATGGCCTTCACCAGCACAAAGACTAAACCTCCACTTAGGTTCCTACAATGCCCTCAGTACTCTGTAGTGTCAAAACAGGATCGAAGAAGCTTCCAGAAAGGGCAACAAATATTTCAAAGGGGCAAGGGAAACTGTGACGAATCTTTTTCCTGGAGAGCTAACACCCATTACTCGTTCATCTTCAACTTTGTGAGGCCCTGTACAGGTGTACAGCACTCCCCACAGCAGGCAAGCCACAGTCACTGCAGGACAACATGCTGTGATACACACAGTACCAGCCCTAACACAAAAAGAAGATTTACTTTATACTCATCCTTCTTCTCCGACAGGGCAGCTTCGTAATTCCCAGATGCAGCTCACAGCAGAGAGCCAGTTATCTAGAAATGACTGTTTGCGGTTTCAGGCTATGATAGATGGCACTCACTGGTAATCCTTCCCTCCCTCTCTCCATTAATAACTCCTCCTCCCTCCAGTTACCAGAAAAGTAGAAGTGCTCCCTTCTGCCCGCCCCTCTCTCCTCCCTCCAGGCTACTCCTTTGGAGAATTGGCTCCACAGCTGGATTGTAAAATAATCCAGCTGTTCCTATGACAACGTGCTGGCAGTGGGCAGAGATGACGCCAGCACACAGTGTTGGCCCATTCACTACCAACACCCAACTCTATTTGTTTTGGTTTGGGATGCATTTGTTTTTCTATGCGGGCAGCTCTGCCAAGTACATTTCAGAGGGCCAGAGGGGCAGGAGGAGCCACAATCCCAGAGACGCTAAGAAAGTTGCTGGCTCTGTGATTTACTCTTTTTTTTTTTTTTTTTTTTTGCCCTGGCTCCATCTGATGTGAGGATAAAAACCCGTCTAGCAGTCTTGCAGCTGCACCCAGCCTTTGCAAGACTTGATCCAGAGCCTGTGTTGAAAGGCACAGTGCAAGACTTTGTGTGTAAGGCTCCCACAGGGAAAAAAAAAAAAAAAACAACAACTCCTGGGTAGAATCAATAGGGGCCATGCTACCTTTATTATAAAATATTGCCTGTCAGCAGGATTGCAGCGTAGAGGGAAGTGAAGGAAAAACTTGCTCCTTGTGAAGCATTAGCTAAACACCTGGCTGGACCCATGCAGCCTCTCAAGCTTTGATAGGAGCTAGGTCATGTCCTGAGGGATCTGGGCAGAGGCCATCAGCAGGAGCAGAAAGACCTAACTGTCAGGCTCAGCAAAAGGAATTGCTGAGGTATTGCAGCTATCAGACCTCTTCTGTAAAGCCCACTCCTTCCACTCCTTCTTCATCATTGAGATCATTCTGCATACACCACCTACAGCTCTGCAACTGCAATGACAAGGCTCCAAAAGGGTAGAGGAGGAATGTGCTTGGCAGTCCTCAGGAGAGAATTTCCTGGGACTAACATCCTTCACCCACAAGGAAACCCAGCATTGCAAAATGCCCCTGCTCCCAGCATCAACAAAATGAGAGACAGTGTTTGTTACTTCCTGCTTATTGCACTATGCATCCATTTTTATTCTGAAGGTCTTGAGAACAGAGTAGTGCTTGTAAGACAGGCAGGACTCTGTGACTGCATAACTTCTAACAAACTGTTCCATTTCAAACCCAGGTAATTAACCAGCATTACAAGTACAACAGTGGCCATTTCCATTACACAGCTGACTGCAATGACCAGGGCTCCCACTGCTCTGCATTCCACATGCTGAATGTCAGCAGACAGGAGTGAAGAAAGATGGTCCTCAGCAAGAAGAGAAAATAATTAAATTAGTTATGTTATTGCTGAAGAGAGACCTTCATGGGCCGCTCTGGAGACAGGACACGCATGGCCAATTAAACCAAGCAAGTGCAACAAAGGGAATTTATCTCAAACTACACAGGATTGGTTCTCTTATCTTGCCCAGTGAGCAGGTGGACATAGCAGAGTGTCAGGTACAAGGGAAGTCAAGAGATCAGATTAGTTTAAAACTATAGATGCTTCTTTGGTAAAAGCAAGGGGAAAAACCACAACTAGCAGCATGACTGTTTCTGGAAATGCCTTAGAAATTGCAGACCAAACAAAGCAGTGTCGCACCTTTCAAACAGTGGTCAGTGGGGTTTATCAGAACTTTACAGGGTCAGGAAGCTACCCTTCTAATGCTGCCCTGGCATGTCTGTAATACTGCTGCTTCAGGGCGCCCCACCTCCTCAGCTCTCCACAGCCATTTCCAAGTTGCCTTCAGCATCCGTCCCTTGCCCACTCTTCAACCACATAAAAGTCCTGGCCATCAGAGATATCAGCAGCAGCAGGTTCAGAAGCAGCAGCTGGGTTCAGAAGTCTTGTAACTTCCCTTCCCTCTTCCACTGTTCAAGAAGCGAAGACAATCACAAAAAAAGTTATTTGAGAACCAATTGCAGTGCTGCTGCTTACAGAGCTGGAAGCTCTAATGTACACTCTACCCAAACGCTTATCCAAGTCTTACTCCCTACTTCCCCTCTCACCACCACAGGGATTTCTGTGCTGGGTTCAAAAGATCAGAAATAAATGTCACAAACCATAGGTGGACAGGGCTTTTTCCTTGCTATCCATTTTGCAAGGACACAAGCAATTTAACGGCAGTGCAGAAAGTTTGGAGTTATCTTCCACCAGGGCTGTATTTTCATATCTTTTTACTTACTTTAGCAATCACCCCCAACTCATACACACTGCACAATGTCTGAATCCAACAAGGCCTACAGCCTGCTCTACATCCAAAAAGCTCTTCAGCCCCAGTGCCACTTGAACATTCTCTGCCAGCATGGTAATTACAGCTGGACACTCCTTCAAGGATCTGGCCTCTGTCAGCCTCTCTCGCTGGACCAAGATAGGCTTAGTCAAAGATCTTCCTAAGTCCTTCCTGCAGAAAACAGTTCAAAGAGTCAAAAAAGGGCTTTGCAAAGTAAACACAACTATAGCCTGTGGGAGGTCAAGCTCCTTGTGTGCTCTGCTTTAGTCTTCAGCACTTTTCACAGTGCCATATCCCAACCCCACAGTCTCTTTCAGACTTCTTACTGGTTCCTAGAGCAAATTCTGATTGCTGGATAGTTGCCGGGGCCCCTGGTCAGCATGGTGTTTACAGACCACAGTATGCAAAGCTTCATTAGGTAAACTATACTTAATATCAGTACACGTACCTATTTGAGAGGATTAAGAACAAGACTTCATCAAAAGGTGTTTCATTTACCAGACTGCACAGCAGATACACAAGAGCAAGTCTGGCCATGGCCATGTATCAACAACCTGCCAGTTTCATGAAAAGTCTACCTGTCTACCTGACGCTGCCCCAGAAAGCACTCCTGAAGCCCAGCAATTGTGGAAAGCAGATGGGCAAGAGCAAGGGGGGCAGCTTGAAAGCAGTGTCAGTGCAGATGGGAGATGGGATCAGGTGAGCGACTGGGGTAGGGGGTACTGTGGAGAGGACTGGAAGGTCTCTCCGGGGTAGCTGACAAAGCAGGCTGCTGCACTGAGGCTGGAGTATCAGCTCTTTGGTTCTGACTGAGTCACTGATTGACTTTAGTGAGGCTCTCAATGCCATCTCCCCTAGTAACCTTATAGCCAAAAGTGAGGTAGTTGCTGGGTACGCGAATAATGAGGTGGGTTGAAAACTGGCTGGGCCACCATGCTCAAAGCTGATCAGCAGTACAAAGTTCAAGAGACAACCAGTGGAGTTGAGCAGCATCTCTCAAGGGTCAATAGTAGGACCAATACTCTGTGATGCCTTTATTAACATCCTGAATGATGTGACAAAGCATATGGCCAGCAAATTCACCCACAACACCAAATCAGGGCCACTGGCTGGCATACTCAGACAACAGGGCTACCATTTAAAGCAGGGGGGATCAAACTCACAGCCCGCAGGCCAAATCCAGCCCTCCATCTAGTTTTATCTGGCCTGACACCTTGTTTCTACCTGGCAGCAGCGCTGAGCTCCTTGCCCCTATGCTCCTGCCAGCGCCAGTCACATTTGCAGTGTGTGTGACACACATTACGCTGCAGGAGTAGGAGAACAGTGGGAGCTGTGAGTTTGACACCCCTGACTTAAAGGAATCCAAATAGGTTGGATAAATGGCTTACAGGAACTTGAAGAGGTCAAAAAAGAATCAGATGCAAAGTCCTCCACCTGGGAGGGAATAACTCCATGCAACAGCAGAGGGTGCCACCTGGCTGAGGAGCCTCTTTGGTTAGAAAGTGTTTGGAATTTGTAAAATGTCTGGGAACCCATTGGGGAAATACCAGCTCTTCAAAGCATGTCCCCAGGATCCTGATTGCTTACTATTAGGCTGGTCAAACACAGGAGCAAGTTGCCCAGAAATGTTGTAGAAGCTCCATTCCCTGTGACATTCAAATTCCAACAGGACAACACAGTGAGCAGCACACTTGTTCGACCTGCTTTGAGCCAGAGGCTGGAGCGATGACCTCCGGGGTCAGAGCATCCCGGTTCCACACTCCTCAACTAGAAACAGTCGCTTCTGCTTTCCTCCCTCAGTGCTCAGCTTCCTGAAGACCAGCAGAGAGCAGTGAAAGGCGAGAAATAAAGACTTACCCACCCGACGAGCGACATTCCGGTAAGGCTGCGGAAACATGCCGGAACCGCCCAGGGCTGCAGTGAGGAGTGCCCAGCCCGGCGGGGCAGGGATCAAATCAGCCACCGACCTACAAAGGAGATTGCAGGATGCTCTTACTGGGCAGGGGGGAGGAGGCTTGCGGGGGTCCTGGCCGGCGCACGGAGAGGCTGGGGGCATTTTCTTCAGCCCAGGAGTCTGGTGGAGGAGGCTGCCCAGTTAACTGCACCCACGGGTGCCAGCCCGTGAGCCAGGTCCCCAGTAACTCTCGCGATCAGCTCGATACTCCTGCTGTAAGCATCGAACATTGCATGTTGCTTCAAGCATCTGGGGCCACCGGGTTCATATTGCCCAACTCTCCTCTTTGATCTCAACATCTAAACACATGCTTAACAAAACACAAAAATTAAATTCTTACGTAACCACATGACTGCAGGCACCGAGATGATGAAATCCCAAGCAGCACCAAGACTCTTCCACTGACACAGGATATGGAGGGGGCTGCCAAAACCCAGAAGACACAGACAGCCCTGTGCCATTTCACTGGAGAGCTTTGCTACAGCTCATGATTGTGCTAACATCCATCATGAAACTGAATACCGAGGCCACAAAGACATTTGCTCACTTTTGTCAGTTCCAGTAAAAACTACAGCATATTGGTTTATGCTATGGCACTTTATCTACAGATGGCACGTATGGAAAATCAGATATGGGGGAAAGAAACCTCAGTGAATGGAAGTCTCTGGACCTCAAAGACCTGGGTTTGGAGGTGGCTGAGCCTAAAAGCGCTGCCTCAGGGGTCTGACTCCCGCATTGATGCAACCAGCTGGGGTGGCTTCAGGCATTCCCATGCCAGTCTCTCCACCCTGCTCTCCTGGCCTGGGTTAATACACCCCTTCCAGGGGCAACAGAAAGGAATGGGAACTTCAGACTGTCACTGAGCATTGGGGAGCTGTGCACAAGCCCCCTTCGTCAGCTGCGTGGTTAGCTAACAGCACTGGGGATGGAGGAATGTAGGCACAGGCTCCTTTTTGTCACCTGGGAGAGCAAGCAACACGCTACAGAGAGCAAAGATGGTATTTTAAACTGCTAGTTACATCTGTCAGAACATGTCATCCAGATCTTAGAGATGCTCATACATATGCAGAGATGTTTCATATATCTGGAGTAGTTCCTTGCTACAAACCCTATGTGTTACCACTCGGCTGCTTTGACACACGCCACTACCACATCATTCCTCTACTCTCCCTGACCCAAACAATCCCACTGATCATAGACTCAATGCATCACATAGGCTGGAAGGGGGCTTTGAAGGCCACCTAGACTAACTCAAAGCAGGGCCAGCTAAAGCAGGCTGCTTAGGGCCTGAGCCAGTCAAGTGCTGATGACCTCCAAGGCTGAAGGTTCCACAACCTCTCTGGGCAACCTGCTCAATTGTTTCACCATCTTCATGGTAAAACATTAGGCTTTTAGCACACACTCTGAAGAATCAGCACTCCAAAGTGAATTTAGGCAAATCACTTATGCCCTTAAGATGCTGTTTCACAGAAATTTATACAGTTTTCTCAGCTACAAGATGTGCCTATTCCAGTGTTCTGGTATTGGCATCTGACTGATCCTGCAGTAAGTTTAGTCAAGGACTCAGACCAGCGGGAACTCAACCCTTCCACATAAATATGTTTGTTGTGCCAGTGTAACTTCCTGAACCGTTTCACTGAGAGGTCAGACAAGTAACTGTATAGAAGCCAGGAAGGAAATGGAATCACATGAATGGGAGCAGAAAGAAGATAGCAGGATCACGCACGTAGATTGATTAAAGCCATCCTGAAACAGTAGTTTCAGCACCTCAATTTACTTGGCTTTTAATATGCGATCACAGTCTCCATCTGCTTCCTATGGTTCTGAGGGACAGCTAACTCAGTCAGTGAACAGCCAAGGTTGTCACCTTCAAGGCCCTCAGTGACCTGGCACCAGCACACCAAAAAGAATATTCTCCTGAAATACCAGGACAGACTATAAGCAACAACTGTAACAGCTATAAGCAACTATAACACAAGATGAGTGTGCAATAACGTAATGCTTGCCTATGCAAGAAACTCATTTTCCCAGGACCTGTCCAGATCTGAAGAATAAACTCCCTGGGGGCTAAGGACCCTTGGGTACCTGCCCCTAGAGACTGCAAACTATGCTGCTTTCACTTGTAATGCAAACACACTACAACACAGAATCCGCTGAGGAGAGGAGAGGGGAACAAACCACACATTTGCCTATTAGTCACATTTGAGGTTAATGGGAAAGTATTCAGATGCTGCTCTGAACAGCTCATGGTAAGCTACAGAATAGAACAGAACAGTTCAATCGTTAGTGCCCACAAGGAGCTCTGAGATCCTCAGGTGGAAATCATTATATAATACATACTTTGTCCTCATAAACACAGGTGAGTATTTCACTGCATGATGTATCTTAAAAGAAATACAAACCTTTAGTTAAGAGTCAAAGCTGGTCTTTACCACATTCTGTGCCTGGTCACCTGCAGGGCACAGCCTGTCATGCACTATCCAGTAATTAAGCCACATCTATGACAAGATTGGAAGCTGTGAGATCATTCCCTGTGCAACTACATGTGCCTTAAATTAGCTGTGATAATCATTCTCACGTGCACACACAGTTCAGGCCTTAAGCAGCAGCCACTGTCTGATGTTAAAACAGCAACCGGCAGCATGGCATGAAGAGGAAAAATAATGCAGACTTCGGTCATAAAGTGGTTTGGGAAAAGGAGATTTTGCTGGGGTTTAATTGCATGGCATTATACTCAATTCCACATATCCAGCAAATGGAGTTGGTTGCCACTGATCACAACTACATAGATATCACAAACTCCAGAACTGTCTTCTTAATATCTGCTCTCTATAAGGAAAAATTGCCTTTATTTTTGGCGTGAAAATACTTGCACAGTAAAATGTTTTTCAAATTATAGGTTCTAAAAAATATGGAAAAAAATGGAAACATTTCAAATCTGGAGTGCTGAAGCCCTCTTGGCAAAGATGACTTATTTTTTTTACATTACATGACAAATTTATCAAGACGCTATGTTAATCCTACTGTGGTGTAATAAGCGAGAGTCTTGCACTACTGCAACAAGGACAAAAGCTACAAAATAATTTCATTAGGAAGGCTGTTACATGTTCAGATCTTGACTAACTGTGCTGGGACCAAGAGCCAAAAGCCATACCTAGCAAAGCATTTGCCCTCATAGGGGCCCCTTGGAATGCAGAGGTATATAGAGTATACATAAAACTTTTCTCAAATAAATCTTCCTAATTGGGAACATCCCTTATTGGGGAGGTAGCTCGAATGAGCGTCACTCTGCGGTTCCAAAATCTGTGGAAACCATGCTCCTCAGCTCACAGACTGAAAAGTCTTCAAGATAAACCACCTCACAGAAACCTTACAGTGAGGTAAATCCTCCTCTAAGCTTCCAGAGCTTTTATAGAGCAGTGACACAGGCAACACCTACAATACCTAACAAAGCAGGACAAGGAACTGTTCTGTGGTGGAAGGGCCAGGCTGGACATTCACCACATCCACACTACACTGGCTCATGGTCACCTCTGAACTACATATGGTGTTCATGTAGCCCTAAGGCATACGTATTATTTGAAGGGTGCTTTTCAAACACCAAGAACTAAAGAAATGAGGGCTGGGCTGTAGCCCAGAGGGGTGGTTAACAATATGAAGCTAAAGGACTTGTCATATTCCAAAGCACAGAAGTGTGTTTGATGGGATGAAACCCATTAGCGTATTGCTGGATCACCCCACAGAGTTGAGGGAACCCTGTTTCACAGAGTCTTTTCCACTGCTCATCAGACACACGGTACCCTCTGAATGAAGCCCAAGCACCACCTTGGAGATTCTGAGTTGACACAGGCCAGGACTGTTTCAGTGAGCAAAGCTGTTACTGTCTAATAGAACAGAGTGGAAAATCAGCAGTCTAGTGCCCAAGCTGCTACCTACCCCTTTCAATTCAGCAGCACAGACATAGGCAAGGAACCCAGGCTTGTGGCACTTGCTAGCCTAAAAAAAGAGGGGGAGGATGGGAGGATGGGAGACTCCCATGAATAGTTAAAGCTGTTAAGAGCTGACTTCTTTGAAAGTCTCAGAGTGAAATCCTTATCTGTCTGAAACCCAGTTCTTGGCTTTGTACTCAACTCTTATGTAATGACAGCAAATTACTTTGGTTTATCTTCCTCTGTGTCCTCGAGGTTAGTGACACATCATCATTAGGTTACGTTGCTATTTTAATTCAATTGACATACCACATGCTTAAATGCTGTAACAGAACTTGTCCTTTCTGCCGCGTGCTACTGGCAACCGTCAGATCTTCTAGAATTAAAAGTTCAAATGCTTCTCAGCAGCAATTGCATCATTCGCAAGCTGAAGCACCCACTACACTTCAGAGCAGTGTCAAAACAACGTTTGACTTACAAATCCCAATAACCTGGTAATATCTGAACCCTTTACATTTCAGATCACATGCTTCAGGACTGACACTGCTACCATATTTTATAGGCTTTGTAGTATTGTTACCTATTCAAAATAAATACTTAGTGTTGCAAACATAAACATATAAATACCGTACTATGAAGTGGTTTCACTTCCCTTATTCCCTAGCATGAGAAGATTCAAGATGGGCTATTTAAAAGGAGCTAAATCATTACCAAAAGGAAGATGCGATGCAATCAGAATTAAAATTACTCCTGTAATGTTGCAGCTGGTTGTCTTTAGCCAACAGGATCAAGTTACAAAACAAAGAAATATAATCAGTGAAGAGGAGCTGAAAATCCATAGTTCTGCAGACCAAAGATGCAGGGGGGAGGGGAACAACAACAGAACAAGAGCTCCATAATTGGAAATAATAAAGATACTTTGTCCACAATGCTAGTTATGACCTTCTTTTGTTTTCCCATGATATCCTGTTGATATAATATCCAGGTCCCTTGTGGATATCCGCTGCTTCCAATGAGAAGAATGAGTGCTGTTAGTTTCACTTCAGCAGCTCACCCGGTCACCAGCCTACCTACCATGTCTGGAACGCCAGCGGAAGCAGCGTCAAAGAACAACCTTATCAGCAAAAGATCTGAACGGATAAGGAGCACGGACATATGAGATCACATCTTGTGGTAATTTAAACAAATTTCAAAGACCATTACAACAAGGAAGCACAGAATAAGAGCAAAAGTTAGGCAAAATATTACAAACCCACATACCAATAATCATAGTTCGTCAGATCAAGCCCACCTTTCCTCCTTCTCTGCCATCAGCCACAGTCTCTGAAGGACAAAGTCCATAGTAGTGCTGCTTCCTCACAGTATTCCCCAGGGCCCCAGAAATTTACAAAAGTCAGGACTCTCATAGCCAAAGGGGATATTCTTCTATTTAGAGGTTCTCACCAGCTTTTTCTTTTGTGCATTTTCTGGGCTTCTTTTCAGCTCAAGAAAACACTTGTAGCACCCACAAAATCATGCAACAAGGTTTTCCGCAAGTAACCACAATGTGGAATGAGCAACCTTGTCAAGTTTGGTTTTATCCCACATTTTCCCCAAGTTTCATTTGATGCACACCATTCTTATGGTGAAAAAAACATTGTAACTCTTGTCTCTGTGAGGCTGAAGAGTCCTAGTTAATGTATCCATTCCTGACCCACAAGCTGTTACAGACCTCAGAATACCCATTTACTTATCTGCACCTCTCAGAGTGTTCCACGTTCTTCTGCAGACAAGAGCAGAACTGTACATAGCATTCAAGGCACTGGCACACCGTGGAACTACCCTGTGCCCTGCTTTGTTCTCTAGCTCTTCTTTTCTTTCTCCTAACAGTTGATTAGCTCATTGATCAAGCCTCAAGCTGAGATTTTCACAAAGCTATTATTATTGTGCCAAGATCTTGTTCCTAAGTGATATATCAGCTTCCAGGCTGTCCCCATATATGAAGCTAGGATTGTTTATCTCCCAATTGAGACACTTAACATTTATCTACATCGAACTGCATGACACGTTCACTTTGTATAGTTTTACTGAAGTTTCTCTCAGACCACAGGCTCCAATTCAGATCCCTGTAGAACTTCACATATTGAATTCTTCCAGCAAGAACATGTTTCTGCTCTTACAGCAACCTGTCTTTAACCCAGTGTCATCTACCCATGTGAAAACTTCTCTTATTCCATAGTTTCTTCAGAAGCTTTTGCTGATAGATTTTGTTAAATGCTTTTCAGAAACCCAAGTAAACAACATCAGTTTAATCTCTCTTTACTACATGCTTTCCCAGCTCCTCACAGAGCTCCAAACAACGTGTGAGGCCAGGACTTCTCTTTAGAACAGCTCTACCAGCTCTCCCAGCATGCTGTTTTCTCCCCACTCCCACTAGTGCACCTCGTTACACAGCTTTCATTGCCTTGTCTGGTACAGAGAACAGGCTTGGTGCTCAGCAGCTCTCCAGATCTTTTCTAGCCACTTCTTTTTAATTGGCATATTAACTGTCTTCCCATTCTCTGTGATCAAAGAGTTTCTATATGCAGCCTTACACAAAATCATTAGTAAGCAGCTCAGCTATTTAAATTCTTGTCTGCTCTTAGGACTCTTGGATTAATATCACGCAGCCTGACCGTTCAGTGCTTTTTATTTCAGCGATTCATTTCATAACCTTTTCTACAGACACTCCAGCATGAGTTCTACCCTCTGATCAATCCGTCACAAAATCTGGTACGAGCACAGGAACCTTCCCAAGCTCCTCCACCGTGTGCACAGAACGAAATACTAATTTGACTTTTTTCTAGAACTTTAATTCCTCTGAACAATCCATTTATTTTTGACTGCCCACTGGCTCCAATGACTTTTTTTTGGCAGGCTTCCCGTGCTATTTTGACTGAAAGCAGAGGAGAGTCAGATTTATTGGCACAGTAACAGCAAAACAAACGGCAAGAGAACCAGCAGGACAAGTGCCCAAGGGCACAGGTGCCTGGTCACCTGCGACACTGCAGCCAGGTCTCATAGAATCATAGAACGGTTTGGGTCAGAAGGAACCATGAAGGTCATCCACTCCAACCCCCCTGCAGTGAGCAGGGACATCTTCAACTGGATCAGATTGCTCAGATCCCCATCGAAACTGACCTTGAATGTTTCCAGGGATGGGCCATCAACCACCTCTCTGGGCAACCTGCGCCAGTGTTTCACCATAGTCAGAGTAAAACGTTTCTTCTTAATATCTAATCTAAACCTCTCCTCTTTTAGTTTAAAACCATCACTCCTTGTCCTATTGCTACAGGCCCTGCTAAAAAGTTTTTCCTCATTTTTCTTATAAGCCCCCTTTAAGTATTGAAAGGCTGCAATAAGGTCTCCTCGGAGTCTTCTCTTTTCCAGGCTGAACAACCCCAACTCTTTCAGCCTGTCTTAGGGCAGGTGTTCCAGGCCGTTGATCAGTTTTGTGGCCCACTGTCTCACTGGGTGCTGCACAGGAGGCAAAAAAATGGTAATTATGTTCTTTCACCTAATTCCGTACACAGACAACAGCTAATTGTTACAATGGACTGATTACATTAGGCATAATTATATCCCCCTTCACAGGATCACAGAGTGACCTGAGTTGGAAGAGACCCACTAGGATCATCGAGTCCAATTCGTGTCCCTGCACAGGACAGCCCCAACGCTCACACCGTGTGCCAAAGGGCATTGTCCGAATGCTTCTTGAACATTGCCAGGCTCGGCGCCGTGACTGCTTCACTGGGGAGCTGATCTACCCCGACCCTGGACCTCACGCACCCCCTCTTCTCTGCCCCCCCTTTCTGGAACTTTCCCGCCGCAGCGCCGCACGCGCCAGCGCCCGCCTTCCCAAATATGGGCAGCGGAAGCGCTCGCGTCACGGCGCTGGCTCGCGGCGCCTCCGCCGGGAGCGGGGCGTGACGTCACGGCCCTGACGCGCCCGCCAGCCGCGCGGCGCCTTGGCAACCAAACACAAACAACGGCGCGAGGGGCGGGGCGGGGCGAGGGGCGGGCGGGGCGAGGCGGCGCGCCAAGCTTCCCGCCGGCCGCTCAGGCCCACGTCGTGTCTCTCCGTCGGTTCCGTAAGGGACCCCACGGGGATCTCAGGTACCGGAGCCGCACCCTGCGCCCGGCCCCCAGGCCCGTGGGGCAGAGGGAGCGCCCCGGTAAGGCAAGAGCACCGGCGGCGGCGGGTGAACATGAGGGAAAACATTGTAGCAGGGCCTGTAGCAATAGGACAAGGGGGCAATGCTTTTAAACTAAAAGGGGAGAGGTTTAGACAAGATACTAGGAAGAAATTTTTGACTCTGACTGTGAGGAAACACAGTTTGTGATCTCAGCACAGTTTGGGACCCACAGCTCCCTCCTGGGTCCGGGGTACTTTGCCATGCAGCCTGTTCTTATCTCACTGCCAACATGTTTAATGCTCACGTTGTTTTACAGCTCTAGTTTTTGTAATTCATAACAACGAGCCCACTATTCCTTGTGTTATGTTGCAGTTTCATTCCTAAGAATTAATTGCAATAGTGCAGTTTATCCTACTGTCAATGTGTTTAAGGCTCTTCACCTTGTTTTACAGCTCTGCTTTTTGTAATTCATAATAACAAGCCTGCTGTTTCTTGTGTTGTGTTGCAGTTTCATTCATGCCTAAGGCTTAATTGCAATAGTGCCCCCAATGGGATCGGGAGCACTAGAGGCATCAGAAATAAAGTGAGCCTTACCTGCTTGTCTTATCTCATTCCATTGTTTTGTGCTTTATGCTATCTATGTGATGGATCAGATACAGCTTACAATTGAGGCACATGCGTGTTATCAGTTCCAAGCAGAGATTGCTGCGTTACTCCCTCTCATGGTTCTATTGAAGTTAGTGGCAAGATTCCCACTGATTTAAGTGAGATTTTGCTATGGAGTTCTCAAATGCTAGGAAGCAGATAAATCATACCCATGACACACAGTAAAATTAATGTAGCACATCCTGAGTTCTGGATCATCCCTGGCTGAAGGCAAGGAGCAGGGCTGGAGCCTGAGGTTAAATGTAGTGTGTTTCATGTAGTGCCACCCCTGAGTTTGACAGCATTGCATAACAAATGCAAAAGCTGACACACTTGGCACTTGGTATCACTGCTGTTGGAAAGAAAAATCCTCAGTTAGGCTGCAGGACTGCTGTCTCAGAGTTCTGCAGTAGACTTTGCTTTAACCTCTACAGTGATAATTAGAGATAATGGAGCCAAGATCACTCTACCTGCATTGAGCGGATGCTGGGGTATTTTGGGGCTTTATAAACCCCTGCTCCTTTCTGCTTCTCTGCTGAACGTCTGGTGATTTCAACAGCATGCATAGGCTTTCTGAGGCCTCTGAATTCCCCAGTTCTGAACCTGTTGTCTTTGAGCAGAAGGCACTTTGTGATTCCAGATTTACTGACTTCACGGAGTTATTTGTCACATATGCCTCACTCCCTTGCAGCTACACCTACATGACTGCTCCAGGGGTCAGCGTTACTGTGCACTTGCTGCGCTTCAGTGTTGCCCTTGTAAACTCAAGAGGTGATATGAAAGTAGCTGCTTCTCACAGGGTGGCATCTCAGTAGCAACTGGAGTCATCCTTGTCAGCTGTCAGGGCTGCCTCACAGCTGAATGTTGAAAGACGGGAAGTTGCGCATGTGATATTTGCTTTTGCTCAGGGTAGGCCTCATTGAGCAAGCTGTGAAGCTGCAGTACATGTTGTTGAGATGAGATACATCCTGTGCGTGTTCTGATTAGGGAAGGGGTAAAGAAAGCAGAGCCTGCTGCAGTGACCAGGAAACGTAGGGTTACACAAACCCAGCCCTGAATGCGACAGAAACCTCCAGCCTGCAAAAATTGCCTAAGAGCACAGTGTCAAGGTGGCCTTTAGCTGTGCACGTGTGCCAGCACAGGTGGTATCTTTGCCTCCACCTTGAAAAAGGAGTTCTCTGGAGCTGGAGGCCATGCTACTCATGTGGGAGTCTTCACGTGCAAGCATTAGGGAGGGAGTGGAAGAGCATTGTACATGCAGAGGCAACCTGCCCTGGCTGCTCTCCTGCCAAAGGGGCACATTTCACTGCATGAGCAGCAGGAATGACAAAGGATAGCAGCCCCTCTGAACTAATTCAGGAAAGAATAGCTGTGTTGCACAGACCTTAGGGAGAGCAACCAAGCTCCCAGAGCGTGTGGGCTGCTTGCCGTAACTCAGGTTCATTCAAGGACTGGCTAGCTTTAATAGAAAACCAGGGGGAAGGGGAGGGGCAGTGTTCTGCCTTATATCACTCAGGCTGAAGTGAGAAGAAAGTGCATGAGCATTTCTCCTCCCCTCATGGCCAGAGGGCAATACTCTGTAGCTGCTCCTAGAGGTGCCAGGGTGTCCAAGTCCAGGAGCACCCAGAGCCAGGGTGCATATCTAGACCTCCTCAGGCAGGGGGAAATGAGGAGGTAAGGCACATGAAAATTAACAGGTGGACCCTAGCCTGGATATGGCCTCCCTAATTCAGAGGTATGAACTCATCTGCCCTTTTTACCCACTTTCTAGCAAGGCCTCCAGCTTGTCCCCAAAAGGTAGCACAAAGGAGCAGAGGAGGTGTCAATCTCAGATCAGATTGGGAAAGGCCATAAGGAATGACCCAGCTGCCCACCAGGATGGGCAGGAAAGGGCATAACCACAGGCAGCCCTAATTAACACCAGGGTGAGGATAGGTCTGGCCTTAAGGTATTCCCACCCCAATGCGTCTTGTGCCTCAAGCAGCTAGCAGAAGTCTGCAGTTCATAAAGTCCAGCCCAAATTAGAGGCCAGGGAACCCCTTTAGGGTCACAGGGAAATGATGCAAAAGGTAACACAAGGACAGCTCCAGCAGTCAACTTAAATGCTTTTATTGACAATGTCTCTGAACAATAATAAGCAAACAATGCTTAAGTTTCATCCAAATTCACTTTCCACATGTCAAAAAAGACCTCAAGGTAGAAAAAAATAAAATAAAAATATAAATATCTGAGAATCCATCTTAATAAATAAATTAAAAACACAATAAAAACGTTTTCATGGAAAACTTATGTCAGAACATTCAGACCACCTCAACAATGCATGATCAGTAAAGTTACAATGAACATCAACGTAGAACTACAGTACATGGATATAGCTATTTATCTACCTACTAGAAATTAAAATAGAGTCTCTTTCCCCCCCACGTAAGATGGGTCATTGCTAAGTCATCAGAACACGATATTGCCAGGAACATAGTAGTTACTGTTAAATCAGCTGCACTAGATACGAGTTGGAGATACCCAGCACCAGGTTAAATTCCAATCATTTAAAACCAAGAGATTAATTAGTTAATGCTAGTGATACTAAGGAGGGGAGGGAGTCACCTACCCAGCCATGTGGGACATGCTACAGACTACCAGCTCTCATGGATGGGCCATTGGGGACAAGACAAACTCCATGCGATTTGCTACATCTCTGGAAGAGGTACGAGGCCTCGGTGCAGGGTTGCTCTGCCAGGCCCCTGGCCAGACAGGGGGGGTGGTGGTGGCGGCAGGGCCCTCCCCAGGCCCGGGGAGCCCCATGGGGCGCAGCGGCAAGTCCGTGGGGGTGCACGGGCAGGGGAGGGGGCCCGGCAGGTCAGTCAGTGCTGGAGCCCCTCACAAGGCCAGGAGGGTGGGGGAGCTGAGGGAGTCAGACGAGGGCTCATTGCTGCTGCTGCCCTTCCGATGCGCGGCAGCGCAGCTGGGGAAGGCGTCCGCCTCAGGGTAGGTGAAGACAAAGGTGGAGGTATAGGTGCTGGGGCAGGGGGTGCAGGTCACCACGGGGGTGCAGAGGGGCTCCAGCTCGCTGCTGGTCCCGGCGCCCAGCGACTCCCAGTCCGACGCGTAGAAGGAGGAGGCTCCAGGCAGGTCCATATCGGGCACAGAGCGGGAGGCCTCCCGTGGCCCCGTGGAGAAAAGCAGCTCGTCGAAGGGCTCAGCCTTGAGCTCCAGCCCACCGCCGGTCTCCTTGGGCGGCACGGCCGGGGGCGCCTCGGGCATCAGCGGCAGCGCGAAGGCAGACTCTTCGGCCATAGGGGGGCTGGGAGTGCCCAGGTCCAGCGCAGTGGCGGCCGCCAGCTCCTCGGAGAAGCGCAGCTCCTCGGGCATCTTGCAGGCGGGCCGGTGGGCAGCCAGGATGAACTCCAGCTTCTCCTTCTCCTTCAGCAGGTTGGCGATCTCCGTCTGCAGCGCGGACTTCTCCTCCTCCAGCTGATCGGTCTCCTGCGGGGAGCACGGGGCTGTCAGCCAGGGCCGGCATCACCGCCGGCTGGAGTCCCCAACCCCCTGCTCCCCCCCGCGTGTCTCCCGTCCCATCTCTGGCTCCCGGACAGCACTCACCGCTTGCAGCGTGTCGGTGAGCTCCCGCCGCCGGTTGCGGCACTTGGCCGCTGCCATCTTGTTCCTTTCCCGGCGGATCCTTCTCTTCTCCTCCTCCTCCGGGGATAGCTGTGGACACAAGAGAGGCCGCTCAGTCCCGTCGCCAGCCCGGTGCCACCCGGCGGGGGCAGCTCATGGGCTGCACACACGCCACCCCACCCCCCACCCCTCAGTGACCGCGGCCCTCGCTCACCTGCTCGACTTTGCCCCTTCGACCGATGCTCTGCCCGCGGCCGCCCGGCGCCTTCAGCACGGCGGGGCGGGAGTAGGCGGTGGTGGGGGCGGCCACGCCGTAGGGGTGCCCGCGGCTCTGCGAGGGAGCCACCGATGAGATGAGCGTGGGCTGCACCAGCCACTGCAGGTCGGGGCTGGTGGAGATAGCCGTCACGGTGGGCACGAAGCTGGCGCTGGACACGGCCAGGTCGGTGCAGAAGTCCTGCGGGACAGAAGGGGGGGGGCTGCCGTCAGCTGGGCGCCCGGGCCGCTCCCCGCCACCAGCGCCGGCTCCGCACGAGAGCGCGCTGTTATAAATATCTCTGACGTCCGCGCTGACGCAGGCGCCGCTCCGGAGTCTCCTCAATGAACTCGCGTTTTATCAATGAAGCAGCTTTACACACCCGCCGCAGCGCGCGGCCAAGGCTACGGCTCCCCCCGCCCGCCCCGCCGCGACACTGGAGCCGCTCTCGTCGCCCTGCCCGCTGCCTGGGGAGTACCCGGCCCCCTCCGCAGGCACCGCCGGACCTCCGCTCCCGTCCCGCCATCCTCGTCCCGCCCAGCACCGAGGGCGCAGCCGGCATGCCCGGCGCCTCACCTGCGGGTTGACGGGCGAGCCCATGCTGGAGAAGGAGTCCGCCGGGGAGGGGTAGTAGGTGAGGCTGTCCCCGGCTGGGGAAGCGCTGCTGCAGCGAGAGGAGGTCGCCTCGTACTCTCCGGCAAAGCCCTGGTACATCATAGCTCGGTGCGTGTGAATCGGCAGCGCGAGGCGATACAGAAGCGACGGAGCGCCCGTAGGGAAAAGGAGAGGAGGGGGGCGAGCTGCGTGCGTCCCTCTGTCCGGTCCGCGCCGCGCGTCTCTCCGCTCCACCGCCGAAGCTGCCTCTGCTGCTGGAGTACCGCGCCGCGCCTCCGTTTTATACCCTCCCGCCGACGTCACCGGGTGCGCGCCACCCGCGCCCGCGGGTGCGGCCTCCCGCCGCCTCTCCGCCGCGCACCGCCCCCAGGGCCGCCCCGCGTGCCGCCCGCCGCCGCCCGCCGCGGCGGAAGGGTCAGACCCAGGGCGAGAGGTGACCCCAGGGGCGGGAGGAGCCCCGCGGGCGGCGCGGAATGGAGAAGGCGCCGGGATTCCCCCCCTCTCACGGAGTGGTACGTCCCGGCTCGGGAACCCACTGACGCAGATATCCTTATATGGGATACATCCTGTGCGAGGGGGCGGGACTGACGGGAAGCGCTCCGGGCTGCAGCCAAGTGCGGCGCGCGGGACGCGGCGGGACTGGACGGGACGCGGAGGCCCCTCCCCCGCCCCAGGGCTTGGCGAGACCCTGCCGGGGGCCCGGGCGCGGACCTGCCGCGGGTGGCCCCTCCCTGGGGCGGAGGCGGGCGCTCTGACAGTGCGAACGCTGTGTTGGGCACGGAGCGGCAGCTGCTCGCAGCCGGGCAGCGGGGCAGGGGGCCCTACGCGGGGAGCCTGAGCTGCCCCATGCCCCGCGGCAGGGAACGCCTCGTGTGGCCTTGTTCACTAGTTTGTTACACGTAGAGAAACAGCGGGAGCGAAGGGGGTGGCACAGGGCACGGGGAAGTCCTGCCGGGGGAGCCTGGGGGGCTACGGCCCCCCCAGAAGGTTGGGAGAGGTTGCAAGGAGCGCCCGGGGGTGCCAGGACACCCGCCAAGGGCACGGGCGGGGGGGCACCGGGAACGCACGGGCAGGGAGTGAGAGGGGAGGCTCGTCTTGCCCTCCCGTTTGGGTTTTGTTTTGATCCTTGTTGCAGTGAAGCCCGGAGACACCCACCCACGACGGGGATGTCAGGCAGCCCTGGCGCAGGTCAGGCTAAGCTGGGAGCCAGACCGCAGGCTCGCCTTGCACGGGAGCCAAGAGATCGCGGCTATAGATAGTAACAGGGAGGCTGCAGCAGCGAGCGTGTTTACAGCAACAAACAGAGCCCGCAGCGCAGTCTCCAAGCAGGAGCGTCACCCAGCCAGGCTGGGATCCTGCTGGCAGCCTCTCTCGTTGTTTGAGCTCATGGGCTAAATGCAGCGCCTGATGCTGCTGCTGTTGCTGTTGCTGCGCGAGCAACCTCCGTTCTTAGAGATCTGGGCCACGGGGGCGGGAGAACTGGGCCAGCTGCTATTTCTGAGCTGCCCGTCAGAGTGGAGGGGACAGCCAAGGACTGCCGCAGCTCACGGCCTGCACTGCTCCCTGGGAAAAGATCCGTGGGGCCAGCGCTGCTTCTTGGCAGCTCAGCGCAAGCCCGAGGGCAAGTCCCTCTCGAGCCAGGCACTGGCCACCCCGGGTCCTTGTGCTGCTGGAGGCTCCTTGCCCCAGCCAGCAATGCACCTCTGCCGACTGCAGGCGAGGAGGTGCCCTCTCAGCGTTGCCCAGAGGAGGAATGTGCCAGCAAATTAGCAAAGCCACAACCCTGCTGTCCCTGCCATCCACTGAGTAGCAGGGTGAACCTCTGCAGCCACGTCCCCAGCAGGGCCTGGGATGACACAGCGGTGCCCAGCACAGGCAAGAGCCTCCAGCACAGTTTTAAGTTCCAGACATTTGCCAGGCACATTTCAGAAAATCCCTGCTTAGCCCTGCTGCTTTCTACAAACTGCCTCAGGATTCCTCTAGTGAAGCTGCCACCCCCCAAAAAGAAGTGTCTGGAAATCAGGGAGGGGGACGTGCTTCACCAAAGCCCAAAATATTTTTCTAGCACCTATGCAAACCGTCTGTTGCCATCTCCACTGGCGACAAAGTGTGCTCTGTTTGTACCAAATGGAAAGTGCATGGACGCTGTACATTTCTAACACGTGGAGGCAAGGAAACAGAGAAAGCGAAAACACATGACGTAGGTTTGTTGTTTGCTCCGAACGTGGGGTGCACACAGTTTTACCGCAGCGCGTGTGAGAAAAAAGGAAGCAAATGGTACCACAGGCAAAAACCAGAGTAGGAGCGCGAACCCTCCTGCCCCCGGTGATGGGGTTGCCCTCACTGATGTGCTGCCAGAGCCTGACAGCCAGGAATGGGCAGAGGTGTTCAGTCCTTCCAAAACAGTGTGATCTGAGGAACGAACCATGAGTCTTATCAAGCACTACAACATTATTAAACCTGTACAACCAAAGACAGAAGGATTTTGCCAGACTTCATTGGTGCTTGGCTGAGCCGCAGCTGTAAGAATGCACCACTGTAGGGACTGGAATTCTCCCCAGCCCAGTGATACAGGTCTTCCATCCCTGTATGACCCTTTCCACCTGCTCCAAACAAGCCCACAGCATAGCTGGGTTGTGTGCTGACAAGGAGGAGGTGGCTGCTGACCACCACCAGCAGGGAGCCTGCTCTTCCCAGATGCCTGGCCACAGCCACCATACTGCTTGGGCATTGCAACGGTACTGACAGGGCAGAAGCAAAGCACCCATCCAATGAGGATCTTGTCCTGGGTACCAACAGGACCCCTACACATGCCTGGCCTCCACTTTTCCTCCCGCCAAGCAGGGAGGTGGGAAAGCTTGAGGCTCCCAGGCTTGCAAAGGAGCAGCGAGTTCCTTGGCCCTGGAGTGCAGCATAGGAACTTGGCCCTGTTTCCACACCCCTCCTTCAGCTGAGCTTGTGACTGAGTCTGGGCTTGGAAAACCACAGCAGAAAAGCACCTGAGGTGTGTGGGCTGGTGCAACCCACACAGCCAAAATCCACTCCAGGGGTAGGAGATGGTTGTGCCTAAATTTGGCTGCTTACTAGGGGAAAGTTTGTGCCAGCTGCATGGCCCTTTGGCAGCCCCAATGACAGCTCCAACCCACCTTCTGTCAGCATCACTGACTGCAGCGTGGTTCCACATTCCTTCTGTGGGCACATGCTGTGACGGATATCTGCCTCCAGCTAACCAGAGCTGCTGAGCTAGCTGGATGGGAAAGAGACCTGTGGGCCAGAGCCCAGCAGCAGGGCTGGCACATAGAGGACTCTTCTGTGGGCCCCAAAAAGTAGCTCCTCACAGTAAAATAGCCCTCTGTACTGAGAAGCCATCACTGCCTGGCCAAGTGCCCTCCCCATACCATTATACGATCCATGTAATATTCTTAACACCCACTGTGGTACAGATTTCATGGGCAGGCTTCAGGGGCGTTAGTGCAACTCCCCCTGCACATACCTGCTGTTCCTGGTGTCCCTGCTGCATGCACTCTCAGTGTGGCATGAGGGACCTTCTCTGTCTACTTGGCCCCAGGGAAGCTTCCAGAGCTGGGCAGGGGCTGTGGGGCTCAGGAGCAAACAGAATGGAAAAGCAGAAAAATGGGCTGATAAACCAGCTTGGGGGGGGGGGGGGGGGGGCTCTTTGATGTGGCCAGGGTGCAGAGGGTGGAGGGGGCTTGAGCCCCCTCAAAGACACACTGCAGCTACTGCCATCCCACTTAGCCTGGGAGCCTCCAGGAGGGAAGGGTTCCCAACTCTCCTGATCTTTAAAATACAGGGCATACCCAAAGCAAAGTAAAATAGTAATTAATAATCACAGTAGCTGGCTGTGTGACAGGGACATCCTAAAGAATAAACACTGCAAGCGGAGACATCCCGGCATCTCGTGGTCACGCAGCCGCATGCCATGGTCCACCAATTACTGCAGGTGATGGTGTCAAACCCTCCCACTCATTCTGACCACTCTGGCCTGCTGCTTTCACCTATACCGTGGTGGATGCTAGCTCTCCAGGCATGGCTGGACTTTGCTCCACAGGCTTATGAAACCATATGCTACTCACAGCCAGCAAATGCGCAAGGCGGCTTCGCCCAGCGTGGCACTTCCTCCGCACCCCATTGCCCCTATTGTTCCACTAGTGAGAGTTCATAACCCTGAGCAAATCAAGTGCAAAGTTCTCCAGACGCAGATCCTACTGCTGCCAGCGCCGTCCCATCCCTTCGTGTGCCATAGCAGTGCAACAGAGCTGGTACACCATGGCCCAGATGGCCTCTTATCTCCCTGCCAACTCCAGCACCACATCCCTGTCCTAGGGAGTTGTGTGTGTTCATAGTGATAATCCCATGCCACTGACCAGCCAGGAGGAGAGGAAAACACCTGCACACTTGTGGAACCTCTCAATATTTAGAAGTGACTTTTTCAAAATGAAAGGCAATTAGCTTGCGCTCAGTGAGAGGCAACACATTGAAACCCAGTGACAGACTGATGCAGGCCTTTTCTCCTGATCAAACAAAATCCAACCGAGGCAAGCATCTCTGCCCTCTCCTCGCCAGAACCCTATAAGGAGTCTGCAATAAAACCCCACACAATCTAGAGAAAGGCTGAGCTTCGTCTTGCATCCAAGAGTTTTCTGGAAGTGGTGGCTGGATGGTCCCATCACACAAATTGCCTCTTACCCCCTTGAAGCCCAGCAACTGCAGCGATGCTTATGCTGTGGGCTGGGGTCTGGGTAAAGGGTCCTGCTCCTCCATTTGTGCAGTGGCTCTTGAAGGAAATTGGCCAAGGGTAGCAAATGAGGAATTGCTGAGATGACGGAGGCCACTGTGCTTAGCTAAGGAGATTTTGTTGTGGGTGGAGAACAAAGCAGCCGAGGTTAAGGGAAGGGACAGGATGTTAAAGGTTGTTTGGTTTAGGACAGAAAGAAACCCTCTAATTGTTGTGACTGGGGAGTGTTCTGGGCAAAGGCTCAAGGGGACTCTGGACAAACAAAGGATCACAAAGCTGAAGATAGCCTGGAAAGGAGGCGGACAGCCTGAGGCTTTGCCACTGCCTGGAGAAACAGCCCTGATTCACTGGATGTAGTCCCCATATCACCTTCCTCCTGTGCCATGCGGAGTCAGAGACCAGCCCTTAGGACAGCCATTAACAAAGGCAAGGTCTCTTTTTGTTGACTCCTCTGCTCTTTCGGTGATGGTGCTGTCCCAGGGACTCACAGAGTCTCAGCCCGCCTTGGCCCGGGGCGGGGGTGAGGGGAGTGGAAAGGGAACTGTAAGATTTGAAAGCAAATTGTTTGCTCTCTGCTCCGGCTGAGCTACACCTCGGGCTGGGCAGTCAAGCTGCACAAAGCCAAGGGAAGTCATGGGCTCTGTGGAAAGACACTGCCACTGCAGGAATAGAGACCCCAGTAATGGAGCAAGAGAATAAATGATGAGGCATGGCTATGTGGAGAGCTGGCCTTCTCTGTCCCAGAAGCAAACATTGGGAATACCCCAGGAAACTGAGGTTCCTTAGATGGTATTTAAGAAATGCAATAAATACAAAATTCAATATTAGTAAATGGTCTGGGATTAACAGTGTCATGAATACACATACATGTAAACAGCATGGAGCGCTGCCAGCTCAGCCCTGAGGCTTTGATCCTCCCCAAGGATCCAGATCTGCCAAGTAATTTGGTTTGGCTAGGGGGAATGGTTGGGAGGGGGAAACATCTTTGGTGTTAACTCATCCCTAAGCATCTGTGCAACTGCAAAAAGCGCCAAGAACATGCTTGCAAAGGGAGGTCTGGGAGGAGTATGAGATTTGCAGATTGTCTGGGGTGCTCTGCTCCACCTCTGCGCAGTAAACATGGTCTAGAGAACAGCCCTTGTTGCTCACTGCTAATTGAAGTCTAAGAAAGCACTTGCCATAACCCAGGCCCTTACCAGCACCTGAAGAGATTGGCCATTTCCTTCCCCGTGGAGGTCAGATGGGAAACATTTAGGCCAGAAACAGGCCATAGAGTACAGGCCTGGAAACTCAAGTACCTGGTCCCCACGGAGTCTTTGTGACTGAATGGGACTGGTGATTGCACATGGCCGGCCTGTCCTTCTCTGTACTCCCCCCCTGGGAGCCTGGCTGCCAGGGGCACAACTGCCAGGCTGCTGGAGACAGGTTAACTTGTTTTCTCCCTGCTTGCTTTAGAATCTCAACAGAGATTAGCGTGCTGCGAAACCAGCCCTTCTCTGCTATGTGAGATACCTCTTGACCAGGCTGGCCTCCTTGGCACCTAGAACAGCAGTGCGGATGTGGGCAGGCACCGGACTGGAGGAAAGGTGCCCTGTGCTCCAGCACAAAGCCCCAGTCAGCCAGCCTGGAGAGCGGCCACCACCCATCCCTGGTTCCTGGAAACAGGGATTCCCTCCTGCCTTCCCCAGGCAAACTCGGGCCTCTCCCAGGGGGCTGCAGGAAGCTGGAAAAGAATGGCCCAGCCCTAGCGAGGAAGTGGAGGATGGAGAAAATGCATGGGACACAGAGAATCACAGAATGCCAGGTTGGAGGAGACCTCAAGGATTATCTATTTCAACCTTTTTAGGTGATCCATAGTTTAAATGAGGTGGCCCGGGACCCTGCCAAGCTGAGCCTGAAGTGTCCTGTATCCACCACTTCCCAAGGATGATTATCCCACCGCTTAACTGTCCTCATGGTGAAACATTTCCTTATGGAATCCAATCAGAACCTCCCCTGGAGCAACTTGCACCCATTATTCCTTGTCTTTTCCATGTGACTCGTTATAAAAAAGCATCTACATTCTCTCGAAAGCCACCCTTTATGTACTGGTACGTGGCCCTGGACCCCTCCTGCCTGCCTGCCCGCAGTACTCACTGCCGTTTTGGGGCGCTCGCTGGGGCCAAGGCCCTGGCCGAGCCCCCGACACCCCCCACTCTGGCGGGGGTGTAGAGGCCGCGCCGTGGGACTCAGCCCAACCTGGCCGGGGCGCCGCGCCTCACTCCCCGATCGCGCCGGCCGCGAGGCGGGGACGGGCAGGGCCCGGCGCAGCTCAGGCCCCGCCCCTCGTCGCCCCCGGCCAATCGCGGCACTGTTGCTGGGGCCGGGCCGGGCCGCCTGACGTTGCCCGGGAGACGGCGGGACGTTGAAAACACACAACCCCCGCTGACGTGAGTGCGTGGTTTCCGCAGCAACGGCCCGGCGACGTCATCTCCTCCGTCCTCCCCCCGCCGGAGCCGCGGCGTCAGCCGCGGCGGGAGGGGCGGGGCTGCGTCGCCATGGCAGCGGCGGAGGGCGGGGCGCGGTCGCCACGGCAGCGGGAGCGGCTGTTGTTTGTTTGGGGCTGGGCGGGAGGGGCGGCCCCGGCTCTCCGGCGGGGCTCCCCCCCGCCACCCCCCCGCCCCGTCCCGGCAGCCCCCGCGGGCGGGCCGGGGTCAGGAGAGGTCCCGGTTGGGGTTACGGGGCTCCTCTGCCCGGCGCGCCGGGAGGGCGGAGGCTTGGAAACCTGGGAAGGGAAACGGGTGAAAATAAATCCCACTGAAAAGGAGCGTCGGTTTGTAACCGGGATCAGCAGCGCAGCCCGTGGGAACGGCCTGGAGATGGGGCTGGGATGTACGGATGGACGGATGGATGGACAGATGGAAGGACCAATGGACAGATGGAAGGAAGGATGGATGGACAGAAAGATGGACAGGTGGACAGATGGACACATACAGAAGGCCACACTATGGGCACTGCTTTCAGAGGAGCGGGTTATGAGTTCCTGCCTAGCTCAGGCACAAGGCTGAGCACTTGCAGCCCACGTGCTGCAAATCCACCGTGCTCTCCACCTAGGGTACCGAGCGGGCTCTGCATGTGAAGTGGACATCCAGGCAAACCTCTGAAATATCACCTTGAAACCAAAAGAAAGAAACAAAAAAGTGAACCGCAGATGTTGCAGCATTTTCTGCTCTCTGTTGAAGAGCATCTGGGTCCATCCCCTCCCAGAGGCATCCTCTGCAAAGCCTGCTCTGCCAAAACCGCCCAGCAACCTTTGCCCGGTGCCAGTGCATGGCATCCCATAATTGGTGGTGTTGGCGCCTAGCAGGGGCCAGACAGACCAAACACTCCTCCCTGCACCAAGGTGGCACAGGCTGGTCCAGAGAGCCCTGCTCCTGTTGTCCCGTCTCCTCCCCAGCTGCCGTCCTTTGGGTGTGCTTTGGGTGTCTCCCGCTGACATCACCTTCCTCCCCTACATCCTCCCCTAGCCCTCCTAAGTGAGACACCCGGGGCAGAGAGCTGGCTGGCGGGGGAATCCACCCATTGGCTTTTTTCCCCTGTGCTGCGGCCAGGTGGGTGGGTGCTACTGGCAGAGGGACTGCCTGAAACCTCAAACGCCGTCTTCACATCAGGGGTTGCACCAGTACCACCAGCAGACCGGAGGTGAGGGAACCTCAGGGCTGCCCTGGCTTCAGTTACTGCGTTGGTTGTCTACGGGGTGGGAACTCCCAGTGCCTCTTCCCGCTGTCACCATCTGCTGAGCCCAGCAAACTGGAAACCAGTGCTTGCCCAACCCTCACCAGCAGTCAGGCTGTTGTCATTGCTGTTTGCTTTACATCAGCTCTGTTTGGTTTGGCAGGCTGAGGGCAGCAGGTTCAATCTGGGATATTTTACGAGGGCAGGTTCCTGTCCCACCCCTCGTTGGTGAACACAGCGTACATTGAGGATACCCTCCCCTGGCAGCCCCGGGGGCAGGAAAGGGTGCGGCTGAAATTAGTGTTTGCTTCTCAAGGGCAAGCCTGAAGTGCTGGTGTTTGTAAGGTAATCACCAGGCGTGAGAAAAGGCCTTCTGCATGGCCATGGCAGCTCCCTGCATGCTGTGGATGCCTGGTCACCTGCATTCGAGGAATGCTGGCCACGTGGGAAAGTGTGAGTGGGTGGCTGAAGACAGGGATCACCCCAGGGTCTGGCCAGCTGCAATGCAGAGCATGTGCCAGAGTGACTGAGACCAGTGGGAGGGGTGTCCCACCGGGACAGACTCTGTCCCACAGCCCTTGCCCCAGGTAGTGCTGACTACTGACACCTGGCACGCAGCGGGGGCTCCATTTCCATCTGAGATGCATCTTGTCCAGATGGTAAGAGGGGTGGTTTCTCCTCCACGTTTCACACTGAAGTGAGAAAGGAAAAACACCACTAGTTACTCTCACTGCTCCCCTTTTCCCAGGACAGACCGACTGCCCTCTGGCACCATCCCATCCCAGGCACTGGGGCTGCCGGCACAGGCGCTCACAGCTCCTGGGCTGCAGGGAGCCTCACCTCAATCAACCAGACAGCCCTGGTTCCCCATTCTGTCAGTCAGTGATCCAGCCAGGGCTGGGGTGCCTCCCTGCTGTCTGCTGCAGGACCTCACCCACAGGGAAGGAGCAGCAGGGCAGAGGATGGAGTTCAACGTGCAGCAGCAGTTCAAGTTGCCTCCGCCCAGCCCTGCCCCGGCTGCTCTTTCCCAAACCCACCCTGCCCTGTGGTGCACAACCCAGCTGATCAGTAATGTGGGGTGAGAGAAAGTGGCTGGAGACTTGGGGTGTAAGGAGGGCAGCCATGCAGTCCTGGTCCCCTTCTGCCTGAGCCATCTATTTCTTTCCCTTGTGCTGGCCATAGGGGCACGCAGCCATGTGGCAAGCCAGTTCAGAAAGCTGACCTGCATGGAAATAGAACGCTTTATTTTGGCAGGTTGGAGATCAGCTTGGGCCACTTGCTGCTTAGGTTTGCCATAGGCTGAGCTGCTGCCAGGCAGGGTCCTCTCCCTGCTGGAGGACCCCATTCCCAATTCGTGCCGAGTCCAGCTCTTGGTAGTAGATTAAGGAGCCACCCTCTTGTGCTACTGCAGCAGAAAACCTTTTGCTGACTTTTGTCAATCAGTCCTCTGCTGGTTTAGCAAGGTGAAATGACTGGGAGCAAATTCAGGAAGGCAGCAACTGGTACAAGGAGAAAAGGTTGAGTCCTGCACCAGGAGGAGTGGGAAAAGTCAGCCTATGGCAGCTTGGCTCGAACTGCTGCAGCGCTGCAACCTGGGCGGCCGGGCACTCACCTGTGCCAGCATAACGTGGAGTGCAGTGCCAGCAGCTGCCCAACTCCCTCTAAATCAGCTGATCCAAATCTGGGAGGAACAGCCAGCATCTCCTGAGCCAAAACAGAGTGTGTGGTGCTGCTGTGGAGCATTGCAATGAGCTGCACTGGCAGACGAGTAACCCTTGGAAAACAGAAGATGATGGCTTCTCTGCCAGATCAGCTCCTGGATCTGTTTTGCCAAGCAGCTGTGTAGGGTTGTACTGGCACAACAGAGAGGATGGAAGCAAGTGCTAAGGAGTTGGGATTGCTTAGGTTGCTTCAAACAGCTGAGGCACCAAAAAAGTGTAACCATGGCCCCACAGGTGACCTCAAGCTAATAGAAGTCCAGTTATCTGCAGAGCCTTTTTGAGTCCAAACCTGGGACAAGTGATTGCTGTATTGCCTCACTAGGACAGGCTTTAATGAGTGCTGGAGCTAAGCTCTACCAGGAGGGCTTGGGCAAGGAGGGGCACCTGCCCTTTTACACAATATTTGAGTGGTTTTTTGCTTCTCTGCAGAACTGAGAGGGGGGTGGGGGCAGTTGGCTGCCCTCCCATTTCAGTTTATCCCAAGTCTGTAACATTTTCACTCCCTCAATCATTTTAGTTTCAACGTGCATTTCTTGCACATTTCTTGGTTGCTGTGGTGCCAGTTCTGGTGGTTTTAGTGACTTCTGTTCTCCGGGTAGGATTCACAGTGAGGTGCACCCACAGGAGCATAGCAAGGGGCTGCGTAACAGCATCACTCCTCTCCTGTCCCTTCATTCTGAGTGCACACTGCCTGGCCAGCACTAAAAGGGTGTGCAGAGCCACCACACTCTCTGCACAAATCCTCTCCCTCCACATATGCTGGATCTCTCCGCATAATCTTTGGGATGCTCCCTTCCATCCCACGCTGGGCTACGCTAATCCTCTTGGCACTGATTGTCCTCTCCCCCCCCAGCAAGCAGGATCACTCTGTAGTGAGCCGCTTGCTGCGATCGTGACTGTTGTGAAACAGTTTAACTTCCTACGGGAGCGGCAGCCGTTGCCTGTCAGCCTGTGCCTGGCGCTCACAACGCCTCCAGAACTCACAGCCCTGCTTTCTTCTCCCTGACGTGCGCACATGCACACTCCTACACGCACACCCGTCCCTCCTCCAGCATGCCTTTTGCACCCGCTGGTTTCCCAGGGGCCAAGGCCTGCATGGAGTGCGCCAGTGGAGGAGATGTGGTGGCATGCTGGGGGACAAGGGCTCCCGGAGCTGACAGGGAATGCATGAGAAAGATGGATACAGGTCATAGAATTGCAGAATGGTTTGAGTTGGACCATCCAGTTACAATATCTCCCACCAGACCAGGCTGCTCAAAGCCCCATCCAGCCTGGCCTTGAACACTTCCAGGGAGGGGACATTCACAACTTCGCTGGGCAACCTGTGCCAGTGTCTCACCACCTTCATTGTGAAGAATTTCTTCGTAATGTCTTTGGTGGGAAGACCTTGAGGAGGCAGCTCTGCCACCCCAGCCAGCAGCTTGGGTGGGAGAGGTGTTGTACACAGATCACAGCCACTTGCCCTGTCGGTTATTCCATAGTCAGCAGTACCTCCTCGGGAGCAGCGTGGTGACAGGCATGGGCTTTCAGGCAGGCACATGCCTGGGGGGAGATGTTGGATGCCGTGGCTGCCATAAAGGCTTGGCAGTATTCCCAGGAGGTGACTCTTTAGGAAGTGGGTGCGTCCTGCTTGTGCCACTGCAGGAGGCCCAGCGGGAACTGCGTGGGAGCAAGGAGAGCCATGGAGCAGGCTGGGCCCTGGCTTGACCCCCTGGTCATGAGGGAGAATGCAGTGTTTAGGTGAGTCAGCAACAGAGCCGGGCACAGGGGGAAGCAGGGCCTGGAGCGCAGAAGAGCAGGGAGGTGCCAAACAGTATCGCAACATGTCCAAATCACTTTAGCTTCCACATCACACTATTAAGTATGCTTGCTTGCATGAGAAAGAAAAAAGGCATTCCCCAAAATTCCCTCCAGGCAGTGGGCTCCAGCGCCCAACCCAGATGTTGGCAGACCATGCATGTGCCAGACAAAGGAGGAGAAGGCAGTCCTGGTCACACCACCTGCTGCCAAAAATTCCCAAACCAGCAAGCCCAAAACTTGCTGCCCTGACAAGCCAGCCTGGAATCAGGCACTGGAGCATCACTGACAAAGCCACTGTCCAGGAGGGCCAGGCATGGAGGAGCTGCAGCCGTTGCGGGCAAGGAACCCTGCGTAATGCCTCCACTCCCCGCAGTTGGGAAATAGCTATTGCATGGAGGCTGGGTGCTGCGGTCAGCTAGCATGGGACAAGATTGCCGCCAGCCGTTTACCATGTCGTGCCTTACGTGCAGGAGGTCAACCCATGGGATCTCACAGGGGCTCAGCCAGTGTCAGACCATGGTACCCTAGCGTGCCAGGAAGTGCAGGCAGCGAGGGCAGGAGCCCCCCACTTCCACTCTATGAGGTCCCCCAACATGCTGCCTGGCTCCCAGTGCTGGGTACTGGGCTGGCCATGCCAGGCTGCTCCGTGGTCCCACTGGCCTCCCACACACCTGCAGAGGTCCCACAGGAAAGAGCAGCCTCCTACTGCTGCTGCTGCTGCTGCCACCTAATCGAGCCACTCCTCTGTCCCTGGTGAGATGAAAGCATCAGTGCTCTGCACCTGGCAGGCAAGAAGCATGTGACATGCAGGCACAGGAACAGGTGAAACTCTTGAGTGCATGTCACACCACATGGCAGTGAGGAGACCCAGTCTCCCCCTATGGATGGTTGCCCTTGAATCTTGCTGACACACGCTCTCTCCGTAAACACGCACGTACAACACATCTGGCCCACGCGGCTGCTGCACACATGGAGGTCTCTGCTGCCAGGAGTGAGCATCTGAGCCAGCGGTTTGTGGTGGCTGAGATGGGGAAAGTGAAGCAGCTCCCAAGTGATGCAGGTCGTGGCAGGATGCTTTATATAACCCAGAGCCACAGAGAAAACCAAAATAGCTGCCTCCCTGCTGCTCAGTTTGTCTCTACCATCAAACATGGATAAAATTAGAGCAGGCGGTGACGTGCACCTACGTCTACACAGGGACTCCAGGGAGACGGAGGGAGCCGGCTCAGGGCTCTGCCATTAGCGGCACAACCTGCCAGAGCTTTCAAGTATAATCCGTCAGCGAGGTTGGTGTGTGGTCACAGGGGACAGATGTGTGGAAGAGGAGGAGGTGGCAGGGGGAGGGGGGGCACAGCTACTGAAGGCACTTGGGGACCACTCCACGTCTCTTACTGCCTTTTGGGAATGTGGGCAGAGTGCTTGCACGCAAGGTAGGCTCCAACACTGTGTTGACCCTCACCTTCCCAGTGCAGATACCACTGGGTTGGAGCAGAGCTGCTGTGAAGGCTGAGCTCTGAACTGATATGTCTCAGAGGGCTCAGTCCCCTGCTGGAGCAGGGATACTTCTGCCAGACCTTTCAAGCAAACATGCCTCCATGGGCTGGGACCCAGAGCTCATGCTGTCCACTGGGATGTGACCCACAGAGCTGTCCAGCCCCATTCCATCTCTGCTGACTTTGCAACTAGTGGAGCCCAAGGCTATGGAAAGGTGGTGAAAAGCTGATTCAGAAAACACTGTGTGCAAATTCAGACCCCTTTGAGAAAAAAATGAACAGGAAAAAAGATCCAGGACAAAAGCTTAGGCTAGAAGGTGGAAAACAGTCACCTACGTCCCTGTGTAGAAAACCCAAATAAGGTCTGAGCCTTTCACTGATGACATGAGAAACTGCAATTGCTTGAAGCCTCTGAATGCCAGGTAAAAAAATAATGTCATTGTCCAAAACACACACAGATGGAGGTGTCTAACTTCAGCTCTCTCTTTCAGATGTATTTGCTTTGATTTTTATTGTCTGGTTTGCTGGTCTGAACAGAGGAGACAGAGCTAGGAATGCAGTTGTCTGCTACGTTGTGACATTGCCCCAGTATGTGACCTTGGGCACATCTTTCCCTGATGTCCGAATGTCTGCATGGGTGCTCTGGTGTCCCATCCTCTTCTCTGGGGTTAACATGCTCCATCCTCATTCAGCTGACAGGGTAAGGATTCGGGAAGGTGAATGAGTTAATATTTGTCAAACATTGAAGATGAGAAGAACCCTGGAGAAAACCTCTGTGTTAATGTCTATTTACAGAAAAGGAACCCCTCTCCCCCACAAAAAAAAAAACAGAAAAAAAAGGACATAAGATTTAAAATTACTTTTCCAGGTCTGAGAGAGGTGTGCCCACTCATGAAGGCAATTTATGCCCCATTCCCTGGAGCTCTGCCACTTAACCCCTCCACCTCCATCACATGACAGTGCTGGATACCTCAGCTCTTGGAGAGGTGGCTCAGATCCCAGCCAGCTCCCGGAGGCAGGAATCGCAGATATATATAGCAGCACGGCAAGAGGCGAGCTAGGCAGCCACAGCAGCAGCTCTTCACACCAGGCTTGAAAAAAACCCCCAAACCACACAGAACAAATGAAATCTGTTCATCTTCCCTGTGAGTTCCAGGAGTTGAATGGGTCAACAGGGGGGAAGAGGCCAGACGAGAAGAGGGATAACAGTGTCTTGCTGCAGGGTCCTTTCCTTGCTCAGTCTTGCCCTCAGCCTGCCCAGACCACCTGGAAGTTGCTCGTATTTCCTTGGCAACATTGTTGGCTGAGTATAAATCGCTGCCTGTTACCTTATCTCACCAATTTCTGAAGAATTGCCCTGCAATCCAGATGTTAACCATAGGGTGCAGAACAATCCACGCATCTTCCATTATCTTCTTCTCCTTTGGCCTGCAACAAAGCCAAGGGACGTGTGCATGTACACAGCACATCAGAGCACCTGAAGGGGCACCAAGTTGGTTTTGCATATTCAGTGAGGCAGTTCAGAAAGGGTGTTTGGGAATCAAAGGGCTTCATGTGACTATACAGTAAAATCCATCTTCTCTCGGTTGATACTGAAGTTCGCGTGACTCCTCCTGGCCACAGACAACTGGATCTGCATCTGCATGACCCAGTGCAGCCTCACGCCCCTGCCTGGTGCTGCCCATGCCACCAGGCCCACATGCAGGCAGAGCTCCCAGTGCTGCTTTCCAGCTGGGTGGTGGGCATTCATCCTGTGGTTGCTCAGGTTAGCAGGTTCCTTCATTTCATTGAAATTACTGGTTTATTATTAGCAGAAAGCCTCTGAGGGAGCAGAGCAGGCAGGGTTGCAAGGGACAAGCCAGGATGAGACAGGCCAGAAGAGCCTACAAAATACGTCGTTTCTCCACAAGCCACATATCACCCTCCTCAGACCATGCTGACTGTTGCTGAAGAGTTACAAGACACCAAAGGTGAACGAGGCAGCCATGGAATGGATGAGGCAACTTCTGGGAAAGCCAAGAGAGGGTTGCACAGCTTTACAGCACAAAATACCGGAAACCTTTAATGCTTCCACTGCACTCACACCTTGTCTGTGCCCTCTCCTGCAAACCAGCTGTTGAGGGGTGGAAGAAGTAACACAAGAACATTGAATATCATGTGTATTTGTTGCAGGTAAGGGCAGGAAAGCACTATAATATAGGCTGGGATTCCCCTGGGGCTGTCAGAGGACTAGTTTTTTACTAGCGGGATCTCTGCTGAGATGAGATGAATGGGGAGCAGGATTAATTCACAATCCCTCTTACGTCACTTGACGGAAGATTTAATGACTGGGATTTCCCTCCAGTTATCCTGAGGGAATTGGAGCTCATTTTACAAGCTCTCACCCAGCATCAGCCAAGGAGTCATTCTCAGGTTGTTTAAGTCTCTTTAGAAAACGTCAGGAATAAAAATTCTTTCCCTGTGAGCGATAGCAAGGAGCAGCCTGGCACAATTGTGGTCTGAAAAAGATACTTATAACAGGAGCAACTTTTTTCCTCAGCACATTGCTCTTTCATAACTGTTCTATAGCCCAAAATAACCTGTCCTGGCAGCTGGTGTTACTTGCATGAAGAGGAAGCTGAGGCCCTCAATGAGGTCAAAGGGAAGAGCACCCTGTCTAGACTAACATCCCTGGGGATTTCAGTCCCAGCCTCTTGGAAATCCCCCTAGTCCAGAATTGCCTTGGTGAGTCAGAGTGACTTGCACAAATCCAGAACAGAGACAAACTCCAGAGCTATCCCACCATTCTGACATCTCTCCTGTGTCCTGCTCTCCTTGGGAAGGCTTTTGCAGGGCAAACAAAATTTCCACATTACTCTTGCCTCTTGATCCTTATTAGCTCTTCCTAGCCATGCTGCAGGATGGATGAGAACCTGCAATTGCACATCCTATCCATCTTCATTGCCTGGTTTCCCTTCCCTCCTGCTGCTCACTAAAAGGTCTCTCTTTCAACATTCTCCATATCAGATGTTACCTATGCAATGGTCAGCTGTGTTTGGTACTCATTAATCCCAGCACACTGGCAGGCTTCACAAGGCCCACTGCTCTTTAGGATAATGCTTAGGAGTGACTTCTTGTTTGTGGCCAGCAGTAAGAAAATCAGTATCCCTGAGGTACCTCTTCCCTGGGTTTTGGGGTGCCTCCAGCACCCCCACTCAGCCTGGCAGCTCAACTTACCCTTGCAGAAGGAACTCAGCAATGCAGAAGTTGCCCATCTGCACCGAGTGGCCACGGAGGCTGTGGTTTGGGTGAGCCATCCTGCCCCACAACTCTTCTGAAGAGGAGTTATTAATATTCCTGTTGCCCACGTGCCATGCTGACTAGCTTCCAGGGATAAGTGCTCTCCTCATGTGCTTCTGGAGAGAGGGGACTTCCCAGGCCTAATTCAATGCTTCCCATTCCTGCTTTCTTACACACCAATCTCTGCCGAGGCTATGAATATGTCCTGCTGAATCAGTGTTCATCCAGCCAACTTCCCCTTTTCTCAAGGGGAAATATTTATAATCTAGCACTCAATCCACCACACAGTGCAGCTGGTGGAAGACATCCAATAAACATCCCATCTAACTGCTGCTGTTGCTGCCAAGCCTCCTCCCAAGAGCTGGCAACTTGCGTAGCAATCAACTGCGTTGTTACTGATGTATAATAGATAATATTCAGTAAGATGTTCGTTAGGTACTGACCACTCTCATGAGTTGCACAAAGAAATGTTCTTTGTATAAACCTTTAAATAACCAGAAAAGGTGTGCTGAGCTGAAAAATGTCACGTCAGTCTGTAAGTATTCATTAAGCATTGTCTTCGGGGAAGAACCTGGCTTAATACACTCCATTGCATCTAGCATGGAGGTATCATTGACATACATAGTGTCTCTGGGCATAAATGTCCTCTGTTTATTATTACCAGGTGACATGAGGATAATACCATACAGAAATAGTGGCTCCATAGCTACAGCTGAGATTAATTTTGTGTTTAAAATAGATTCCTGCTCTCTTCTGTCTTGTTGTTCCCTTGTCAGTGTTCTTGCACTTACTTGCTATGTATAAGAATGAAAGATCTGAGAATAGAGATACAAATGTCGAATAGCTGAGAAGTTAAAAATAATTGAAATTAGTCCTTAAGGAATTACAGCCCCTAGTTACAAATGTTTTTGATGTTTGAACATCACCGTAATAGAATAATAAAAAGATTTCAGGCTTCCTACACAGTAGATCGCATCGAGAATTCAGTTCAGAATTTTTCTTTTAAAAATTCCACTGAAGTCACAACTCACCTTAACTCAGCGTCATTTGGAAGAGTTGCTCTTAAACATGCTCATACACGAACCTTTCCTTGCACCTACTCATGTATTTCTCTCAGTCACTGTCTGTCCTCCACCTTCCTTGAGAGCCAGCCTGGCGATATTCCCATCAGGTACAACTGGAGGAGAAGTTTTGTGACAGATAAGCTTTTGGTTATTAAAAACTGAAATTATTTTAAGTACATACCTTCACAGACATTGGACAATGAGTCTGTAAGGCATTTAAGTTAAGAATTCAGCAGTATTAGAAAGTATTGAAATGTATGTGGCTAATAAGAACACCCAGGTTTTTAAAAATCAGTGTATATTTAAAAAAGGATAGTGAGTCTTCTTCTGAGGTCCTCTGTCTAGCTCTAACTAGTAATGCTTTGATGCAGCTGTTATCAGAGAGAGGACAGTGGAGAAGCTGGTAGGGGAGACTTGGCAGCTGGCCTGGAGGTCCCCAGCAGTTAACAGGGCTGAAATGAATGAAGACTCCACCTGATTTGCAGGGAGGTGGTCCTTGCATGGCCAGTCATCTCTTATTTAAGGTGCTGTTGGTTATAAATTGGTTTTATCTCTCTATTACGCTCATTTGTTTAATGGGTGACAAGACTGCTCAGACTTGCAGGGAGCAGCAATACACAACATAACTGCTGATTAGATCTTGATTTCAGCATAAATTCAGTTTGAAGAAATTTGGGGTAGGATTTACTTCACTAGATTTAGACATTTGGTTTTGGACAAGATGACCTTCTCTCTAGAATAACCTCTTTCTCTCCATTGCTTGGAAAGGGGATGCAGCCCCCACACCTCATCAGTTGCAGAGATAGGTGTGCCATTAGATAGATGTCAGCTCTAGTCTTTTAAGAAGAAGTAACTGTAAGGTTATGCCCCAAACCTTGAAATGTACTCTCTTTTGTGTTCTGAGCCTGCACTTCGTTTCACAACTGAAAGAGAAACAATGGTATGACAACTTTGGAGAGTTTGCCTGTTAAGACACGACAACATCACAAGCCTTTTTTTTTTTTAAGAGACAAGGCTTAGGTAACAAAATTCCATGCAACCTTTTGTGGAGCTTCTCGAACGCCTATGTAAACAGCAATTTCTTACACTCCCCAAGCAAAGGCACATTTATCACACAGGTCAGAGGAGGATAAGCCAGCTGCTTCTTGTAGAATGTACAGGTTTCTGGGTGGACTCTCTTGGTGTTCGTTGGGAAGGTTAATCCCAATGCAGCTGCCAGCAAGCAGGAGAGGCCAGAGGGCCTCTGCCAGCTGGGGAGCACTCGTGGCAAATACTGCTGAGGCCACAGGCAAAGTAGGGCTTCAGTTGGAACCGCCTCTTGGGAATGGAAAGGGGAACTGGCTCCCCTTGTGTTCCAGAAGGGCACTAGGTGAAAGTTGCTGGGAAGTGAAGTGGGAGATTTCCTCACAAAGCTAGCAGGGAGCCTTGCAAGCCTGCCAAGCTATTGCTTGAAAGCCAAAAAATCTGCCTGACAGCAGGCAAAGCGTTGAGGAGAGAAGAGAGAAGTAATGTGAGTACTTGCTTCCTCAAAGTGTTTTGTGTGTGATTGAACCTGGGTTGTCTTTGAAGAAGAATGTTTCATTTTCCTAAATGAACCCATGTTTTAGATGAAGCGACATATGCTTGATTTCAAGCAAAACCAATTCACACTTATGTAAGATTTTAAATTACTTTAGGTAGAAATAACTTCAGTCACTGGGTGAAATGGAAACAGATATGTATAAATATGTTGTAACAATAGTTTGTTTGTCTCTTATCCAAACCCTACATATTTTAGCTGTACGGCCAGTGCGCAGTACCTAGGGTCCCTGGGACAGATTGCAGGGGAGGCAGAGCAGCACAATGCTGTTTTATGGCTGTTTAGCTGCTGATTTATTTTTAGTTGATTGAAGAGCATCCCTATCTAGATTGTGATCACGACAGTGACTGTGATTGTTATATCCCAGCCGTGAGTTCAAATATAACTCCTTAAAAGAAGAGGTCTTGCACTTTCCAGAAGAAGTGGATGAATAGTTTTGCAGTAAAACCAGCAATTCACAACAGCCTGTAGTGGATTGCCAGGTGTGAGGCAGAATGCAAAAGGATTAGAGCATAAAAGTAAGTCTAGAACAGTTTTTAAGAAGAAAATAGTGTCAACTTTTTATTGTCTAAAAGAAGAAAATGCCACAGCAGCTGACACAGAAACAGTAATAAAAGGGCTAATTACATCATTCACACATATTCATAAACATTGTTCCATGGAGACAGCAAATTAGTGTTGTTTTCTCCATTTACCATAGAGAAAAGATACATTTTGGTTTGGCAAAAATCACCTACTGCCAACACTGTGAACTTCTTTGTCAGTTGGGAAAAAAAAGAGAAATTGAGTGGGAAAGGGCGTATTTTCCTCAGTGGCCATTGCTGCCTCAACTGCAGAGATACCCCAAATTGTCCAGGGCTCCTCTGTTAACACAGAGCTGAAAGTGAAACAATTCATTGCTCTTTTCTTTATTTTCAATATAGCAATGAAATTGCATCAGGGATATTTGGAAATCTAAAAAGTATAGATGACCAAAATGGTTTAAGTTTTGGCAATGTATAGTGATTGGCAGATACCAAAGTAATATTTACTTTGGGAATACACCCATCTATCCATGGATTAGTGGCAATGAGAACGAACGCCTGCTTCCAGCTAATTGCCAAGCTCCCACGATGCGTAACACAATAAGTTGGGCCGAAGCAGGTCATCGCTTCATCTCCACAGTTGTGTAATAACTTATCAATCTCCTCTGTTAAGTGTTTCAGAATTGCAGGAAGCATTTCATTTTGCCAGCCTCCACTATGTGGAAACATTAAGGCATGTCCCTGCATGACTGTTATTTCTAAACCTGCAACTGGAAGGCTCTTAATGTGCTTTTCCTCTGTTAGAAGTCACTTTGCACACTCAAGGAAGATTTCCCCATTGTGTGTTTAAGAGAGTTAAAGAGTGGAAAGCTGGGGATTGTGAAAGGACTAGCAGCAGCTCAGTACTACTTTCTTTCACAACACACTAAAGCATTAAAGCATCTCTGATGGGGTTTTATAATTAGATCTGAACTTGCCGGCGTGGCAGTTTCTATCATAATGCATCCACGCAAGAGAGGGCTACAGCAGAAACTGGGGGATAAATTTGTCGACCATAAATGCACTTCATCTAAAAATGTACGGTGACAAAACAGCCACAATAGGAAGGGATTGTATTCAGTTATATATTTACTTTTTGATGGTTGACTCCATATTTTGATTTTAGAAAATGAGGCTGCCTTAACATGAATAGGCCACTTTCTCTGATATTTGCCCCAGAAAACAAGGCATTATTGAATGTTTTACACGTGCTAGAAGGCTGGGTACATATTGTCAGTATGAGGAATGTTCTGCACCAAGACATTTGTCGTGCTTGTGCGTGTTTCATCAGGAATTTTGTGGTACAACATTACAACATTTCATATCTTCAGATTCTAGTAATCTAGGTTTCTTAAAGCTTGTGAAATAATATCTATTTCTGCCTTAAGTGCTGCAATGGAAAGAATGTTTTCATTGTGCAAATGTACTTTGACATATTGCAGAAAGAGCTAAATATTAATTTTGTTAAAGTTAAGCTTCCAAATAATTTAATTGTCCAAGTAAGGAAAGGTTTGTGAATCAATTAGAAAAATAAAGATGTATTGAAGTGTGCAACAAATGACCATAAATCCCATTTCAATCAATAAACTGGAGATTAAAGTGAAGTAAAGGACTAGGTATTTGAGCACAGTCAACCTTCACTTAAAAGATACATGCTCTGATAAGGAAAATTGTGGTTTCCTAAAATGCCAGTTAAATGAAGGATAAAGGTCTAGTGTCGGAAGGGTTTTCTTGTGAGGGTCCTCTTTACTTCCCTCCAAGCAAGGAGGCCACTCCATCACTGTACAGTTGGGCTTAGTTTCTGTTCATTCATACAGGGAGCTTCATCCCTGTTGTCTCAGTAAATAAGAGCACAAGGATGTGAAAGCATGGAGCTGTCCTTGAAATGCTCCGGCCATGGCATGGCCTGTCTTCATCTCTTCATGAACATCCAGCCATTAGGTTCACTGCTTTAAGCCTCTTATGGTGAAGCCTTTACCCATTCCTAGTTAGTGTTTGTCATTAAAGACATTTGGTCCACAGAGAGAGGACTGGTGGTGTTTAAGAAATAGAAGTGAAACAATGGTGTAATTTTTTTTTTTATTCAAGCTAAAAAGAATCTAAGAGCTTTTTTTACTTTATTACACTTTTACTATCCCTTTCTTTCTTCCTGGCTTTCCTTACATCTCAAAACACCTAAATATTTGCAGCCAGTTCCAGGAGCTGCTGTGGTGGCCATAACCGCACACCCAGGAAATCTTTCTCCTCTCCCTCCCCCTGGATGAAAGCCATTTACACTGCAGAGCAAGTTCCTTTGTGCATATCCACTCATGCACGTCCTCCTGGGAGCCCCAGAAAGCTGGGGAGGGACTTTCTACAAGGGCATGTAGTGATAGGATGAGGGGGAATGGCTTTAAATCGGAAGGGGGAAGATTTAGATCAGATATTAGGAAGAAATTCTTCACAATAAGGGTGGTGAGACACTGGCACAGGTTGCCCAGAGAAGCTGTCCATGTTCCTTTCGGCAAGGCCAGTGCCACAGGCCTGCGGAGGCAGGCAAAGAAGGGAGGGGAGCCGGTAGTGGGGTGCCAGGGTGAGTGATGGTCACAGGCTGGTTGGTGGGCTTTTAATGCTATGTTCCTAAAGCATAAAACAGACCAAAAGGAAAGAAAAGAACAAGTAGATCTGAGCACATGCTGGAAATGGAGGGGAAAAACAATCCTCTGAGGATCTTTAAACATCATCATTTTATTTGCTGTTAAAGCCACTAGTGTACCTCTGCCATTATCGTATTTACAGGATGCTGGTCTCAAGAAGAGAGACATCTGATAAAACTAGATTTTCTCGGCTGAGAGAAATTACTCAGAAATTTTAAAAAATACTAATTAAACGACGAGTGCAGCTCCCAGGGAAGGACCTAGGGTGCCCAGGTGTGTGGGCCTCCAGGACATTCAAACTGCTGATGCATCCCCAGTATGATCCTCTGCATTGAAGCACTGTTCAACTTTTTAAAATAATTTCTTTAATGGATTAAATTATATTAACCATTATAATGCATTGTTAAGGGAGACGTTATAGCCGCCTTCCAATACTTAAAGGGGACATACAGGCCTATGGGGAGAGGGTCTTTACTAGGGAGGGCAAGGACAGGACGAGAGGGAACGTTTTGAAGCTGAAAGAGGGAAGATTTAGATTAGATATTAAGAAGACATATTTTACTGTGAGGGTGGTGAGGCCCTGGCACAGGTTGTCCATAGAAGTCGTGGATGCCCCCTCCCTGGAAATGTTCAAGGGCAGGCTGGATGGAGCCTTGAGCAGCCTAGGCTGGTGGGAGGTATCCCTGCCCATGGCAGGGGGGTGGGTGGAACTGGATGGGCTTTAGGTCCCTTCCAACCCAAATCATTGTGTGATTCTGTTTCTTGCTTACATTCACGTGTATACATTTTCCAGAAATCTTATGCATAATGCATATTCTATTACTTTCCAAAGACTACTTTAATATAATGAACTTCACAAGAGCCAAATCTCTGCTCATTGGAGCTTGGGAACCAGCTCTGTCTGACCTTGTATTTTAGACAGGGAAAGGCTGCAAACAGAGGTGATCAGAGAAGAAGACACAGCTGTTCAGCACAGACCACACTGAACACAAGACGTTATCATTTCTCTCTGAACAGTGTCTGGAAAAACACTGTTTGAAAAAAACATGCTGTCAAGAAAACGCTGTCAGAGGGACATTCTGCCTCACTTTCAAAAAATACAGTTACTTAGATGTAACTTAACTCTACTTTAGCTCAAATCGAAATACCCCACTTTCTGTACCAGTGACTCCCTCCTGTGCCAGTACAGCGGCAGCTTCCCCTGTCCGTAGCCAGGGTGGTACTGGACGGGCTGTATGGCACCTTCCCGCCCGAGCCTTTCCGCGCTCCCCGCCCCGGCCGTGACGCGCGCGGGTCACGTGAGGCGGAGGCGGGGCGGGCACAACCGGAGCTGCCGCCATGCTGATGCCGCTGCCGCCGCCGCTGCCGGGCCGCCCTCGCCCCGGGCGGGCCCCGCTCCCGGCGCCGCTGCCGCTGCTGCTGGTGCTGCTGCTGCTGGTGGTCCCGGCGCGGTCCATCTCGTTCCAGCTGCCGGGCAAGGCGCGGAAGTGCTTGCGGGAGGAGATCCACCGCGACACGCTGGTCACGGGCGAGTACGAGATCAGCGCCCCACCGGGCGCCGCCGGTCCCTCCGCCAACCTCAAGGTGCGGCGGGGAGCGGGCAGCGGGGAGCGGGGCGGCCCCGCCCCCCCGGCCGCCCGGGGCGGGGCGTGGGCACCGTGACGTGTACCGCGCGTGACGTCATCCCACGCGTGGGCTCGCGGCGGGGCTGCCCAGACCGCAAACTGGAGGAGGGGGGTGGGGGCGGCTGCCAGTGTGCGCGGGGAGTCCTGGTACGAGGAGTCACTGTTACAAAAAGTGGGATGTTTTGATTTAAGCTAAAGTAGAGTTAAATAACTATTTTTTGAAAGTGAAGCAGAATGTCCCTCTGAGAGCGTGTTTTCGTGTTTTCTTTACAGCATCCTTTTTTACGGAATGTTTTCTTGACAGCATGTTTTTTCAAACCATGTTTTCTCAAACACTGTTCAGAGAGAAATGATAACACGTTCAGTGTGGTTGGTGCTGAACAGCTGTGTTTCCTTCTTGAATCACCTCTGCAGCCTTTCCCTGTCTAAAAATGCAAGGTCAGACAGAGCTGGCTCCGAAGCTCCAGTGAGAAGAGATTTGGCTGTTGTGAAGTTCCTAATAATGTTAAAACTAGTCTTTGGAAAGTAACAGAATATGCCTAGGATTTCTGGGAAAATTTATACATGTGCGTGTAAGTGGGAAATACATTCTGTCCCCAGCTCTTGCCTCCTGACATGATTGATGGAAATCATTCCCTCATGTGACCAGTGCTGAAATAAAGGATTCTGGCTTTCTAAATCTCAAAAAATAGTCTTAGAGTTTATCTGTCGGCATTTTCGGTATCAGCTAGGCAGGGGCTGGGTTGAGCCAAATACGGTGCTTTTCCCCCCAAAGGTGTCGTCGCAGCGGCCCATCCCGCCGGGATGTAATCCGCACACCGCACGGCGGCCAGTGGGCTGGGCCACAGCGATAAGGCCGTCCTGAGCCTGCTGGCAGTGTGTGAGGAGGAGAGAGTTACCATGACGTGGCTTTCCAAGGGTTTACTCCCCGCATACTGCTTGGCACAGTGGGATGGAGCAGCAGGGAAAGGGCAAGGCAAGGGCTTAGAAACAAGGTTCTGGCACACAAAAGGGTTCTGTTTTTTGCTGTGGAATTTCAGGAGGCAGGTGTTCACCACAGGGAAGAAAACTGTTAGGGAGTTCAGAGGAAAGGTATGTGGGACAAGTACACCTGTGTGACAAGCAGCTGTTAGGACTTCAACAGCTTCACTTTAGTTCTGTCCACAGTCTGGCTCTCTTCAGATTTCCAGACTAGCTGATAAAGGGCTATTGCTATGTAAACATTTCAGAACAGCTTTCTGTCTGTTTTTTGTTTCTGTCTGAGCTCCCAAAGGCTTCAAAAGCAGGCAAACAGAGACTGGATGGTCTGCTCATGAGTCTCTGAACTAGGTGTTCCTGAGTATTTTGGATCCCCTGAAATCAAGTTTCCCTTCCAGCATCTGCCTACAGATGCCCAGAGGCCTTGGGTTACTGGCTGTTGTGCTCGGTTCTGGCTAGAGATGGCTGGTTTTGGAATCTTGGTTTTTGTAAAAATCTTGTTCTGCTGTTCTTAGCCCATTTGTAAGAGAAAACTTGTCTGTGTGGAGGCAGAGCCAAGCAGCTCTAGTGCTTTAAAATGCTGCTGTAGTATTTGCCTGGCAAGGCACGTGTATTTCAGATCAAGTGCCACATTCCCATCTATCTCTTAATACTTGGTGATCAAGCCTTCTGTTTTCCTGGTTGCCCACTCTTAGATCAACTGACCCCACAGTCTCTTCCAAAATTCACTTTTATGGTAGAGGAGTTGACTAGAGAGGTGGTGAAGCAATGAATCCCACACTTAGGTCTTAGGCTGGCATTTCCAGGTAGGACTGCTCATGGAAGTTCTAGTTTATTCTAACTGCAAAATGAAAGTTTTTTGTTGGTGGTGGTGGTATTTTTTTTAAAAAAAAAGAGCGCTGTACCAATCTGAAAAGCTGCAATGGAGAAGTAATAATTTATACAATTCTTGCTTTCCTTCTTGTTGTTCAGGTGTACTGTGGCCTCCCATCATGCCGGGTCTGTTGTAAGTGCTGTCACCCCTCTGCTATGTGCATACTTTTATCTTTGTGTCTGTGTGGGAAAGATTAGCTCAGGACATCATGTCTGCAGGTGGTCTTTCTCCTTCTGTGCTAGACAGTCTGCTTCAGTCCCCTGCATTGGGCCACTGAATGCAGGAGGTTGGCAGTTAATCCTGGCCAGGCTCAGTTCAGTTCCTGCTGGTGAGATAAGTTTTGTGTGTGTGATAGCCCAGTGCTGACAGTGGCACCCTCTGTTCTGGAGGAATCTGTGGGTTCTGCCAGCTGGCTGCCAAGGGGAGGCTGTGGTCTCACTTGGGCCCGGCCACGTGCCTCTGCCCCGTTGTTGAGGCGGGCGGTTTGGGGAACTGTTGGGCTGTTTGTCAGGGCTGAACAATGCCCTGTCTGTAGGGCACTGCCTTACCGTAAATAACGTTAGAATAGCATGAAAAATCCCTTTCAAGTCCACTCCCCCGCAAGTGTTCTGGCTGTGCTATTAGCAGCTTCTCCACCCCCACGCCCCCGGCCGAATGGGCAGTGGATTTGGCTGGTTTGGGTAAGGCTATTCAGTTTTGATGAAAGCAGATAGCAGAGCTTTTACTGTCCAGAATCCTGCTCATGCACAAGCTATTGCGAGAGCTGGAAAGGGCAAAAATGGATCAAGCTGCATAATGTCCTCTAGCTAAAGCTTAGCTCTGGTCTGTAGAAAGCCCTAAGGGAATAGCGCTCAAAATAACAGGGGCATTTGAGCGCTTTCTTTACTGTCTTCTTGTCACCATTTCTTGGGATGCAGAACCCACTGTGCACGCTATGTGATACCACCCTGATGAGGCTCACGTCTTGGTTAGTCAGGACCCTTCCATTGAATAGTGTGCACTGTATGGTGGCCAAAACACGTGCTTCTACAGCCTGTCTGCGTGGTCAGATGCAGACGATCTGGCATTCCAGCAGGGCCTGCTGACTTGAGCTGGGTGCTTCTGACAGTCTGGGGGCTTCCAAACAGGAGGTGGCTTGTGTTGGTGGCTTGTGGCAGGGAATGGCCCCACAGCTGCCAGTGCCCGACTGTGCAGGCATGCTTTCATCTGCTCGCAGCTTGAATACAGGTAGAACCCTGAGCAGTAACTGCAGCGCGGGAGGAAAGTAGTGCTGCTCTTTCTTCTCAGATGCTGACAAATACCATATGGTGCAGGGGAACCTATGACAAATCCCGTAACAGACAATTACGGGATAATCTGAAGGCAGAGGAAGCTTCTGCCTAAAGTCTTGACTGCTATGGTTTGTACCCTGAGGCATGAAGATCTATATTCTTCATTAGTTTTGCTGCCTGATACAGCAGCTCTCATTATCGATGTGAAGGTCTGCACCTGTTCCGAGTCCAGCAGGCCGTCGGCTTCAGTGGTATCCCTTGGCAGAGAGTTAATTAGGTGTTCTAATAAGAAGAAAGAATTGTGTTTCCTTAGAATAATCTTGGGTGCATAGCCCTTTTGTGTGGCCTTTGTACAGGGAAACGAGGCTGGTTTTCTGTTATAAGAAGGAGTAGAGGAGAATGTCAGACTTCTGTAGCACAAATTATTTTGTATACTTCTGTCTTATATACCTTTAAAATTATTCCGAAGCTTTTCAGTCTCTTTTGTCTCCAAGACTTTCAAAGACCCCTAGTATCTTTAGCACCCATGCTTTTTCAGAAATACCTGTTGAAGGGTATGGTGGAGGAAAACTGGGAGGCATTCCAGTGGAACACCTGATGCTTTTTGCACAGCATTGTAATAATGCCTTCAATTTTTTTACCACTTTCAAATGGGCAGAGCCTTTAATTGAGCATAATGAGTCTCAAGTCTGTGTCATGAAATGCTGTCTTTTTTTTTTGCTCTTTGTTGAAGCATTTTTGTAGACCTTCTATGGTTTTTGCCTATTCTTAGTAATTTTACAGAGCTAGTGCAAAGCTGTCATTATTCTGTCTGTGCAGTCTGGGTTGTCCTCTGAAGTAGCCACTTATTTGAATCTTGGCACCCAAACCTTGTATGACTTGGGGCCACACTGATGGTTTATTTCTAGAGGAATAGATGTGCCCTTCTCCAGTTCACCTTTTTGGGAGTCAGTCTTTTTTTTTCCCTGAAGGCTTCTCCATATCTCTGTTGCTGTGGGGATTTATGAATTTTGCTTGCAAAGTGAAGGTAATGAATAACAGTTTGGTTCAGCTTCCTAAATGTAGTTTGTATTCAGGGGTTATGGGAGGAAGAGGAATTAGTGTGGTTTTTGGTTTGGGGTTTTTCTTGGTTGTTTGGTTGATTGTTTTTTGGTGGGTTTTTTTTATTTTGTTTAATCATAAGAGTCAATATTTACCTTAGAGGCACTTTGACTTTGTCAGTTCCTGGAGCAGCAGTGAGAAGGGGAGCAATCGATGTAGTTATGGGGAAGGAGGAACACTGTTGAAAGGAGAAAGCAGCAGATCCAAAGGGAAGGCTGGGAGAACTCTTCTTGCAAAGGCACGTTGAGCCTGTGTCAGCGAAGCACTGTGTTCCTTACCCTTGTTGTCTCTCTTACAGATTACTGACTCCGCTGGGCACATCCTGTATGCCAAGGAGGATGCCTCTAAGGGCAAGTTTGCCTTCACCACTGAAGATTACGATATGTTTGAGGCCTGCTTTGAGAGCAAACTTCCTGTGGGTAAGTGAAGTGGAAGGCCTGTTGGCTGATTCTAGCTTCTGAACAAGGTCACGTAGATGTGTGGATTAGGGGCATCTGTAAAGTGATCCTGGGAGTGGTCTGCAGAACACTGACTTTTAAAGCCGATGTTCAGGAGGTTGTGAGCAGTCTCACTGCAGAATATCAGCTGTTGTTGTTTGCATTAGGTAAGTCTCTGGCTGTCTTGCAGAGTGCTTGAGTTTCCTCTGAAAGGGGGATCACGTGTTCTTCCCACAAAGGTCACTGCAATTGCAATGAATGGCAGTACTGGGGAGCAAACCACAGCTCCTTTGACCTTTGCATGCTTCTTCCCATCTTGTAGTTGATCCAGAACGGAGCAGGATACCATCAACTCCAGGACCCTGTCTTTCTCCCCATGTGACCATCTCTCCCCATTTGGTTGAACATGATCTCTCCACAGCGTGTGCTTGGTAGCAATCTTGCATTAGGTTAGCAGCCGTTTTCTGGGGTTAGGGGTTGTATGTGTATGGAGAACATGGCCTTGGTTTGCAACCGCAGCTGCTCTCTAAGTGGTCAATAAAGGGAAGGGGAAATGAGCAGGACGTCAGCCTTGCATTTGTGCAGCAGGGTTGGTTGCCTAATGAGCGTGAGGCTTGTTTCCTATGAGTGTGACGCATGTGCTGCCTTGAGAGGCTGGGCTCAACTTCAGGATGAATGTGCTGAAAATGGCCAACACGTAGACGTGGGTCTCATTTGCGGTGGTATAAGTGTGTGCAACTTCGTAGGTGCTCTCATCTTTTCACAGTCACTGTCAGAGTTATACTCCCTGGACCTGGTTCTTCTTAGGTCTTATCCTGAAAGATCCCAGAGCGTTTCACAGAGCAGTCACTGGCAGCTTCCCGCATATCCATTAGAAGACAGGTTCTGTTTTGCTCCATGTGTGAGACAGAAATAATTTGCAAGCTGAAGAGAAGTTTCCAGAAAGAGAAGACTGCCTCCTTTGCTGGAATTGGGAGGGATCTGGATTGTAACACCTTTTCTATAGTATTTTACAGATAAGACAGTGATCCCAAATACTCAGGACTTTGCTGTTATTTCACTCGAAAGGTAGGGCTTCCAAATGCTCCTTAACACATCGAGACATGTAGGCACTAGTGACTCATCTGGGAGTCACTCGTGCTATTTTATTGTCCAACACCTGGGTGTTTGGGATGTCTCCAGACAGTCCCACAAATGCTTTCATAGCTTCCATGTGATCACGCACTGAAGTGGGAAAGGCTTCTTTCTTTAGTTGTGTCTAGACTCTTATTTCAGTGCTTCTGACCAAAGGTTTCTTGCCTAGACTGAGCTCCTTATAGCAGTTTGATAGTAACAAACATTTGTTCCCTGGTTCCCTTTTATTGTTATAGGTTTGTTTTAAAGCTTTCAGTACTGATAAGGATAAAATATTTCAAAGTTCAGCTTCCTCCTGATGACCAGTGGGGCTTTGAGTTGCCAAAATCTAGAGCTGTTCAATTGAGCAGCTGAACCCTCTTCTGGAGGCTTTCTCTTTAGGGGCCTCCAAGGTGCCATTTTCTTTTTGGGCCCAGACACCCCAGATTCCTTGTTGAAGAGAAATACTGCATGCTGAATATCTCCAGATATCCCATGTCTGTGCTGGTAATCAGGGAAGTATTAAAGTGAGGGATATGGCACTGCGAGGCTTGATCACCTGCAGGACTTGTTTAAGGTACTGTGGAAGAAGTAACTACGTCTCCAGGAAGTGCTGTGTCTCCTCAGTAAGTTCAGCATGGGAATGGGGTTGCTGACCAAGCGTTGTTTTACCCCAGTATTGCTCTTTAAAGCTTGGGGGGGTTTTGCACAGTCTCATCAAGTAAATGGTCAAGGAGGATGTTGGTGGAGTACTGGAAAAGAAAATCTTGGTGGAGGAAGCCCAGAGCCGTTGGGACCTGAGGGGTCTAAGCAACTGGGATTTCTCAATCCCTAACCACAGAAATGAGGAAGAGGAAGTGAAAAGGAGATGCTATTTAGAAGGGTCCATCCTATCAGAATTGGGAGGTTCTTAGGATGCTTCTTGGAGCTGTGGGTGTTTTCATGACAGGCTTTTTTACCTCTTCCAGGTTGGAAGGGTCTTGTGTTCCTGATGAGTTCTCTGTTCCCAGGCACACTTGCTTTCACCCTGTATGCTAATCTCTGAGAAGAACAGCCTGGCATGCAATGCAAACTCCCCTGTAGGGCTCTTCCTGGGTATTAATCTTTACCTCTTTGCTTCTGTAGTCCGTCTCTTTCCAAACTTGAAGAGTGCTGTGGCTTGTTTTTTCTTGATTCCTGGGGGAAAATTTCTTGGCATCCAGTTCAACCATCCTGTTTTTCCACTAACTTTGCAAATTAGGAGCTCCCCTAATCTCCCAGGAAACAGTTCTGTGCTCACGTGAAATGACCACTTGAGGACTGCCTGGGGGATGTAGGTATCAGTTAGTTCAAGATCTCTGGGACTTAACTGTTTCTCTTTTTGCTGCTGATCCAGTCTGCTCTGGTGAGACCTGGCTGCAGGAAGAGCAAGGAGTTACCGAGGATCTGATGAGCACGAAGGGAGCTGCCTGGTGCCTTGGGAACAGTAAACTTGTGGAAGAGCAGCTTGAGTTTTTCCTGGCTAGTCTCCAACAATGTTAACCTCTTGCAGAATGTCTGCTTTCCATCTCTTTGCACCCAGCAGCTCTAAGTTCTCTGCTTTCTGACTGCCTCTTGGCACTCTTCCTTCCAGCCTGACAAATTAATCCTTCCAGTCCTGTTCTCTTTTTCACTGGCCTTTTCATCCTTCTCGTCTCTTCCTGGAAGCTGCAGCTCTCCACCCAAGTTGCTATAATCTAAACAACATTAAAAGAATCTGTCCCTGAACTGTGTGCTTTGAATCTTCTTCTGCAGCTACAGTTGGCTGTCCTACCTGCCCCTGGTCAGACATGCTGATGCATGTATGGCATAGCCAGTCAAAACTTGTGATTGGAGAAAGGAGCACTGGGTGGCTGTAGACAGCCTGTCCGTGAAAGACCAGTGCTGGGGTTTGAGTTTGTTTTTACAGTAACTGGTCTTTTATAAAAAAAAAAACAACAAAGTTCCACCCTAATCCTAATTTATCCATTGGGCTCTTACTTAGCTAGGTTTGAATTTCGAACTCCTGTATCCCTCTGGAAATTTAAGAAACAGTTTGTAATTGATATGGACCATCTTGTCAGTAGGTTATTCCGTGTTCTGCTAGCAGTAGAAGGTGGAAGCGGTTCTGCTCTGGTGTTCAAGAGCTGTTCAGTGGGTGGAAGGAGGATTTGGGGATGTTATATTAAAGATCTGGAGTATCTTCCCAGTGCTGACTGGAGTAACCCAGTGTGACCTGTTCATTGGGTTTGTTTGTGGACTGAGGGAACGTCCACCTGGCAGTCTCCTAAGGCAAAGTGTGAGTATTGGACATGCTCCTGGATATACTCTCTGAAATTCATATTATAAGTGAATTCAGACCTTGTGTTTTGCTGGCAGTCAGCTGAGGACAACTGTATGCCCGAAAGCACTGAGATCTGGGAATGTGTTATGTACAGATGTTTTCTTGGTGGATGGTATAGTGGAATATGATACTTGGGTCAGCTGGCATGCTGCATTCTTTAGGGTGTCATATATGCCTGTCCTATATATTTCTTTGTTCCTCTCCTGAATGGTCTCAGATGAGACAGTTTGAGGCAGTTAAAAGAAGCCATCAGCCGTTGGTGTCCCTAGCCTGAGGGTGACAGCCCTAAGAGATACCTACTGTGCTGCTGACTGCAGCCTCTTGCTACTTGATGTTTGTGTGGCTCCAGCTGGCAGTTCTCTGAAGGGATGTTTTCCCAGCTTCAGAAGCCTCCTGGCATCTTGGGGTTTGCATTATCAGTGTGGGTCTCAGACTGGAAGGATATGTTTTAGAAGTGATTGCCTTCATTTCTGCAGAAACCATGGCATCCAAAGGTCAGTAGTTGCCGTATGCTGTATTCCTCGATTAGAGCAGTTTACCTTCTGCTCCTTTGAATGTAAAATCATTTACAACCCCAGTAACCTTGACAAGCTGCTGGTGCACTTCCTGCTAGGAGGAACATGGGCTTCCCAGTTGAATATTTGTCCCTCTGGTGAGTTGTCTTTTGCAAGGCTCTCTCATAGCAGCTGGTATTCATCTTCTAATCCTCTGCACTTTTTACAGTGATTTGCATCCTACACACACTTAGCACTTTTAGTTACAGCTTGTTCTCATTATCTTTGGGAGGCTCTCCTTCAGCAGGATTTATTGTGAAGTCTCTGTATTTTTAGGCTGGCCTGTGCTGCCTCCGCAGTTTAGCTGCAGACATAGAGGGAGGGGTGTTGTGAGCTCTTCCTCAGTGGTGGGGAGAACTGGTGATTTCCTGGCAGGCTGAATGTTTTGCACAATGAATCCTTTCATTATGCTTCCAGGAACAGGGAGGATGCCGGACCAGCTCGTGATTCTGGATATGAAGCATGGAGTTGAAGCAAAGAACTACGAGGAGGTATGTCCCCTGGCTGCCTGCACTGCAGGCTCCCCTTTCCCAGCACTCACGTGATGCCATTTGCTCATGGTGGGAAGCTTTTTTCCCAGCGGTGATGAAAGCCTGTCTGCAACCTACAATTCCATTGAAGCTTTGTATGTTAGGGGAGAAAGAAAAAGACAAACATCAACTAAAATTAATTTTGTACTCTGGGAACTGGAACCTAATGTGTGAATTTGCTAGAACAGCATGACCCAGCTTCTGGGCATGGGTATTAGAGGCAACAAGAGACTGAGATGTGAAGTTTTCCCAGCTCCAGCAGAAAAGGGCATTTCAGGTTAATATCAGATCCTCCTAAAGGTCAGGTTATGTTGTTGCTGTTCTTACCTTCCCAGCTGTAGGATGACCTGGCTCAACAGCCCTGAAATGGTGCCTGTGCATTTCTAAGAACTGGCAGTGGATAAACATAAAGGTGTTTGGCAGAGTAACAGCTGGTGTGAAATGCATGTTTGATTTGAAGGCGTGACATTGCAAACAGACATAAAGCTTAAATGTTTTCATCTTAGGAGGCCATAGCTTGCTTAGACCCAAGAGCAAGCTGTCTGGAACAGCAATTGCTTTGTGGCTGGGACAGTCCTGACTGGTTTGGATGCTGAATTTTGATGGCTGCTGCTATGCCATGCTGCTATGATTTTGGGGCCAGTCAGCCCCCAGCACAGAGCCTGTGCCTGAGAACATGAGAGTTGGTGGTGGAGGAAGATTTCTGTGAATGACTGGTGGGTCCACTGCGCACGATGGTGTGGGAGGTGCCTTGGGGAGGAGAGCAGGTAGCAGAGGAGGCTGTGTACGGTGCCAGTTAGAAAACTAACAGATTTCTGAGCTGGGCATGCTGGAGTTTTTATATCCCTTGAGCTCTGGGCTGACTACTCCGGTGTGGCTTAAGTCAGCCTTGTGCACGTCCTATGTGAAGAATAAGAAAGTGCTTGGGGTCAGAGAAGAGCAGAGCAGTCATTGGGCCAGCTGTCTGGCAACCAGCCGCTGAAAGATTACAAGACATTGAAATATGATGGGATGACCCCCGAGAGCCTAACTGGGAGGATTATAGTGACTGCATATACAGAATCTCTTTAAATACAACCCCGCAGTGTATTTTGAGTTACAATACTGTAGTGCTACCTAGAGGCATTGTCGCTATATAGAAGGGTTTTCTTATGCCCATATATCTATGTACTCATTGGTTGTACTGATAAAACGGTCTTGGAATAAAAGCAAGTATCCATTATGCACATCATTGTAGTTAGATCAGTGGAAAGGTTCCATGCACAAACCCAAGGAAAAGAGGAGTTTAGACTTGCAGGTTTGGCATCCTTGACTTGTGAGGACCTCAGAGTGGTAGAACGTGTTGAGCATTGTTGAGCAGCGTCTCTGCAAAAGACTCAAACTGGTTTAATGTTTGTACAGCTGCTACAGATGTTTAGCCACACTGTGTTGCAGTGTGTTTTCTTTTTTTCATCCTCTCTGTCCCCGGGCTGTGTAATATTTGTGGGTTTTGACTTGATATTTTGCTTTAAGGCCCCAGAGGGGAAGACTTGCTTAGGTTTCTCTCCTGGAATTGCTGCCTTTTTGAGCCTTTTTCTTGTGATGTTCATCTGCTGCAAGGAACCAGTGACCTGTCTTCCTCCGCAGTTGTTCTTGTTAAAGTGCTGCAAGGAGAGCTAATGGAGGAAGTTGAATGAGGGCAACGGCTACTGTCTTGCTTGTGCATGGATATATGCAGTGAGAAGAGGAGTGAGGTCCAAGTCTGGCTTCATCGGCTTTCATAGATCCAGACACTCTTGGAGCAAAGCAACTGGGAGTGTGAGTTGGGTCAGAAAACCTGACTGCATGGCAGTGTCATTCCTTAGTTCTCTGAGGTAGGGAGGAACAACTTTCTCCGGTCAGTAAGTAGAAATGAAGTAGGGAAAAGTGAAGACTTTTCTGAGGTCAACAAGAAGGCTCGGCGATCTAGGTTCCTTTCCAGATCAGCTGCTCCTACTTGGTTGGCTATAGTGTGTCTCTTTCTATGCTAGGAAGAGAATTAGGCTTTGATGAATCTTTGAGTGGCCCCTGAGAAGCTGAGTGGAGTTGTTGTCTCAGCTATTTTGGTTTCTTCCAGGATGATGGTGTTCCACCATTAGAGATGCTCAGTGGCCCATTTATGAAATCCCTTGGAGTAGCTGTGCATATTAGCTTCACTAAGGATGGAAGAGGTTCCAGGATGTGTGTCTTAGAGTACAGGCAAGGCTGAAAGTAGCTGTTGGACGCTTCTAGCTAAACCTATTATGAGCAGCTGATGTGAAATGGAGCAGATAAGCCTTGGGTTTTCCCAGTGGAACCTTTGTAGCCCTCTGTGATTAAGGATAAGTGCCCACTAGGAAGATAATGGAGCTGTTCAGCACAGGGTTAGCTTGTCACTAGAGCTACCTGATACCTTGTTTATGTTACAGCCCTGCTGCTCTAGCTGTGTCAGCAAAGTCTGGGCTATAGCCATGCTTACACTGGTGCCCATTTTTCAGCAAAGCTCTGCTGGCTGATAGATGTCCAGGCCACAGGGTTTTGTCAGTGTAACCTGTTGGCTAGAAAGCAGGAGGGGTTCAACCTTCCATTCGCTACCCCTTGTCACAAATGCAGTCCGAATTGATACTGCTGTGCTGGCAGAGCTGTAATAGCTCTCCTCAGCATAAAAATCCTCGCCTGAGTGCTTGATGGCCTGCAGCTTGCCAGGATGTGCGTGTCATGTGAAGACCCTTCAGTGAAATGACTGATCAGCCAGCACTGGCCTGGTCACGAGCATCTCTTCAGATGGGCTGTAACATCCAGGCAGCTGTCTCTGCCAGTGGTGTTCCAGGGATGCCTGCGCTCTGGGCGCCCTGTCAGCACCTGGACCACTGAGGGATGCTGTCCTGTGGCTGCTGTCTTGAGTAATCCTGTGTGGCAGTGAGACCAGTGGTGAGCTGTGGGTGCTCCCTCTGTTTTCTGTAGCACATCTTTCTACTGCTGCATTACTCGGGAACACAGCATCTGGCCTTCATTGGGGGGGGGCGCTGTCTCTCATTGGTAATAGTGACAAATTCTGTGCAGGAATCCAGAGGAACCCAAACCCTATGCTGTGGCAGTGGCAGGGGCAGGAATTGCAGTGAGCATCCTTTGAGTAGTGTCCTTGTGTCACAGACTTTACATAACGCGTAGTCAGATTGCAGCCAGGACTGGGGCACGAACATGTGTTTACACATTCACCTTTAAAGAGTTGCTGCTGCGTGAACTGTGCTTTCTAATCGAATTACCTTTGGATTTTTCTGTATTGGAGAGAAGTCTTTGACTTGTAGGACTGTGGGTTGCATGTTTATTGACCAACTTTATGAGGGAAGTGTGTTTCTCTCTGTCTTTCAAGCTGGCTGTCAGGCAGCCTATCCCATCCCGTCTCTGTTCCAGCAGCGGCACCTGCTGGCCTGACAGTGCGCGGCCCTGCTGAGAGCATGTGCTGCTTTTGAGGTTATCAGGCTGAGGTGATAAAAGCCCTGAGTTCTTGGGTGTAAAAAACCCACCACTACTGGTGGTCTGGCTGCCCAGGCTTTCTGGGGCATGTGGCAACAGCTAGCAAAGTGAGTCTGTGCTGGTTGCCTGTGTGCCTATAGAACAACCGTATGCGTCTGTAAGTTAGTCACCTGTGTCTCTGTCTGTGATTTCTGTTTGCTGGAGGTTTAGTCATGTGGCAATCTGTTCTACCCACTCCTCGAAAGCCAACTGTGAACAAGCTAACATGAGGCCTGTTATAGCAAGGCCGAATAAGGAAGAAATGTGCTTGTGTGCACACCGTGCTCCTCCGTTGTGTGGGAGGGGCAGTAGGAAAGTGTGTTTCAGAGAACAGGTGGGAGAAGTGATAGTGTTTTATGCAGTGGTAGTTTCTGGCTTGTAGAGATGTTTCCCTAGGGAAAGGATGGCCCAGATCTGTAGAATGTGAGAAGGAGTGGTTTAAACTGGCAGTAAAAACCCATATGGGAGCTCTTGGTTTGACTCAGTGATTGCCTCACTCTTCCGTAGATTGCAAAAGTGGAGAAGTTGAAGCCTCTGGAGGTAGAATTGAGGCGCCTGGAAGATCTTTCTGAGTCCATCGTTAATGACTTTGCCTATATGAAGAAACGAGAAGAGGAGATGAGGGACACGAATGGTAAGAGACTGTGTTCCTTCTGAGGGCTGGAGCTCTAAGACTACTTAATTCTGCTGAATGTGTTATTAGGACAGTGTTTGGAGATCATGCAGTTATACAGGTCTCTGCCTGTTCTGTTCCTTGTAAGGTAAACCTGCTGATACTTCTCTCCTTCCAAAGCAGTCACTGAGCCTTGTGTGTCCATCTCTAGAAATAATTTCTTTCTCTTTCCATTCCTAATGTGAATTACTCTGTACCACTTACGGTTGCCCACTAACCACAGTTTCACGTTGTTCCTTCTCATTGTTCTTCTTGCTGTTCCTTCTGCTTTTATTCTCAAGGACTGCTAGTGCTCAGGTACCCTTGCCTTCACACTGTAAGATATCTTGTCTTTGAATTTTGCAAGGGGGGGGGAGAGAAAATCCCGGAAACTTTACCCTGTTGAGGCACATGCTGTGATGTCAAATTCCCATGCAATGGTTTGTTTCTGTTTCAGAGTCAACAAACACTCGAGTTCTGTACTTCAGCATTTTCTCCATGTGCTGTCTCATCGGACTGGCCACCTGGCAAGTTTTCTACCTGCGTCGCTTCTTCAAAGCCAAGAAATTGATTGAGTAAAGGAGCAATCCCTCCTCCCCATCCTCTCTGACCCAGCTGGACACCGCTGGGACCCAGCCATGGCCCCCTGGCACCATCTCACAGATGATACCCACTGACTGGAGCTTTTCTGCAGATACTTGGACCCTAAAGGGAGAGGGGAGCCTAAAAATTGGAGGCACCGGGGCACTTGTGAAATCCTGTTGGATGTTGAGGATTGGGGATGTGTTTGGGAAATCCTGGGGCAGTGATTTAAATAAAAAAAAAAAAGATGTTTCCATGACAGCTACCACAAGTTTTTGTGCTGTCTGTTCTCCTTTTATAATCTTAGCTTGGTGAAGCCTCCCATCTGTCTGTGACTGTAGTGTTAACTCTGAGCCACTTGACCCTGCTGTGCAGCGAGTACTAGGGCAGAGTGGGACCTTCCTTGCTCTGACCAGCTGGGATCTAAGCCTTGTGCACACATGCCTAAGTGCAAAGCAATAGAATTCATTGTCCCAGCAGGGCTGGAGGGTAGAGGGAGGTCCAAGGTTTGGTCCCTGTTGTGGATCTCGGTGTTTCTTCCTGTGGGAGCTGATGTCTTTGTGCTGACAGGTCAGGGCACAGAGGTGGTTCAGCCTGGAGGAAGGGGGAACCTTGGAAGGAGGGCTTGGGAATGTTTTGAGCTTGGAAAGGAGAAGCCCTGCTTTGCTCAAGTAAGCTGTCCAGCCTTGGTCCACATGTCTGTCTTGGGTTTGCCTCTCTCATTCTGAAATGATGCAGCAGTTTTCCTGAAAGCCTTGGTCAGGGATGGCCTTTTGTGCAGACAGGAGGCCTCAGTCAGATACAGTCACAGAGCAAATAGGAGCAGGTTATGGTTGGAAACTTGAGCAGGAGACTTTTCTCATCTAACAGTGTGGCGTTTATCCAGCAAGCAGCTAGCTGAATCTCATTTTCTCAGACCTCAGAGTAAGGTGGGGTGCTGCTCATGTGAAGCATGAGGGCCTGTGCCCTGCTTCGAGGTCTGAGGGTGCCAGGGATGCTTTGCAGGTTGGTAGAGGAGTTGTTGGAAGAATGTGGGTGAACTCGAAAAAGCAGTACAGGGTAGGAACACAGTAGTGCTGCATCTGGGGCTGGTCTGAACTATGCCCTCAACAGAACTGTTACTCTGTGCAATCGTACAGAGACAGCGAGCAGCTTCTCATTTCTCAGCCATCCAGATGGCATGAAGTTAAATAAGCCAGACTGGGAAGAAACAGGCAGGTTAACTTTCTGGACTTACCTGCTGCAGTCTTTAGGCAGTGATTAAAATTCTTTCACCTTCTCTACATTCCTTCAGAGCAAATGGTTCAGCAGCACAACATTCAGTGGCCAAGTGCCTTGATGCTTTTGGCTAGGGAAGGGGTTGTCATGGCCTCAGCCTGGCTGATCATTTTGGAAAAAACGTGGTTTTGTAGTTTCTGACCTGAATCTGATCTATTGCTGGGAAGGAAATGGTTGTCCAGGGTGAGGTAATGAGAGAGAGGATGAAAGGATGACCTCCTGTCGTTCTTTGCCTCCCCTTTGCCATTGCCTGGAGTTGTTAGTTCCACTGGCAAGTGCTTAGATTGTTTTTAATTTGTTTCATTTTTTGATAAAGCCATATTACAAACCCAAGTCCATTCCTCTGCCCCTGCATCCATTTTATCCTTGAGAGCTGTTACAATGCAGAACAGCAGTGATGCCACAGGACTGAATTACAGAAGTCATTTGAAGGTGGTTTTAAGTCCTACAGTTTGAAGCCTATAGATCTGTTAAGGTTTTTATTTTGTTTTTATATAACTTGAAAAGGCAGTGCAAGAAAGGGCCTTTACTAGTCTTGTCTGTTTCGATTTGCTCTCCCCGTCCTTATTGGAGTACAAAGTTATCTTTAACTTAAAATGGTGGCGTGGCCTTAAGTTCCCCATGTGACTGTTACACTCATCATTCTGGTGTTGCATTTTGATCTTCACTGTACTGGTATGGTTACTGGGGAGCAGGTGAGGGGGGACTGGTATGGATTTACCTGTAATGACCAGTTGGGGGATTTTGTTAACTTTCTCAAATAAAATTTCTTTGGGGAAAACCAACCCACTTCAGTTGTCTGTGTGAGTCTGTGCATGTTCCTGCTGACTGCTGTTTCCTGCAGGAAGCAGCAAACACAGAGACACTCCCCCTGCCCCTTCTAGCCCTTGGGTTTCTCTAGTCAAAGCTAATTTATAAAGAATTCGAGAATACCTGGAAAGGTAGCAGTTGCATAGGCTTCTTTGTGGAGTGGGACCAGCACAGAAGCAAGCGAGATGTCCGTAATAGAGATTACCATTTGTTCCCTTTCTTCCTTCCCCCTTCCTAATTACATGTCTCTCTGTGAAGGAATTTTGAGGCTGATAGTGAAACGGGGCTGGTGCTCTAGAGCACAAGATTCAGTGTTTCACCAGCAGGTCCCAAGGAAGATTTAGTGCATTAAGACAAACAGAATTCCTTTCAGTTTTAAGCTGTCACAAAGATGAGTTGTTCCTGTGTGAGTGACATATTTCCTGAAGAGTGGCTGGGCTGCTGTCAGCTCTCCTTTGCTGAGCTTGTGAGCCTCTTGTCAAGCAGTGGCCAAGTGAAAGATGCCATGTACCAGGACTGGCAGCACACAAGTGCTACATAGCTAGTTAGTAGCATCAGAGAGAATTTCAAGAAGGGAAATTCCCACATCTTTGGATAAGAATTAGCCTCTGCAAGTTCTTATCTGGATGACTATTTTAGTGTGTGAAATCATACAGCTGTTCCCATGTGGTAGGTTGGCAGTGGGTCTGGGCTGTTCCAGAGCACTGCGGATGCACAGCTGGTGTCCTCATTCCATTTTCCTTCTGGGAAGTGGGCTAAAGTTTAGCTGTTGCAGATGGGGTCTGAGCCATCTTCGTGTGTGATGGATGCATCACTGGTAAATCTGTAACTGCCTGTAGCAAACTGCATCAGACATTTCCAGCCTCTGCCACCCACTTGTCAGTGTGACTAATGATTTAATTATCACACTACTTACCACAGCACGTGAACATTCTTAAGTAAGAGATATCTTCACGTATCGCCCCTCCTGCTATGCCAGTGCAGGCTGCTTCCTGTACAGAGTGCCTGCTGCAGCTGCCCTGTGTGTGCACACGTGAGAGGATGAGCCTTTTACACACTCTGCTGCTCATTTCTTACAAGCTGCTCTGATGTGTGAGAAATAACACAAGGGTACAACACCCGTGTTGTCTCCTCACTGGTAGATCAGTGACTTTCGACTCAAACTAGTTTGGCAACTGGTTGGTGAGATCATTAGGGTTTTCTGCCTTTACATTTCATGGGGTCCTACAGCAGAGGTTTGGGAAAGTTGTGTGGCCTCTCTCTGCCCCTGCCAGTTCATGTGATGTATTTCTGTCTCTCCTGTCTTTGGTTGCATCTTTCCACAGTACTTATTACCTTCCAGGTGCCTGAGACAGCCTTGCCCTTAGTGAATAAAGTCTCTGGGAAATAAACTTCCCATGTGTTCAGGGTGACTTGTTGGGACAGAGAGAGCACAAACGTGAAACAGATACGTCTTTCATAGGAGGAAAAAGAAAAGTTGGGTCTGGTGAAGACTGCAGGAGTTCAGGGTTGGTAGTTTTGTCTGCTGCCCCTTCTCCACCTGGAAAATTTGTCAGGCTTGTGCTTGTTCTGTTGTTCCTCTGCCAAACAGCTGCTGGTGGTGATGTGGTGGCTCTGGCAGGCCTTCGTTTCCCTGAGGAAGGTGGAAGGAGCAGAGGATTTAGAAAAACTGCCTGTTGGCATTTATTGGACCTTTTTGTAAACCTGAAACAGGTGAGCCCATTTTTTTTGCTGCAGCACTGAAGTACTTGTATTTGCTCAGCAGTGTTTGTAGGAAGCCTGCTTCACTTTGCACTGGAAGTCTGCTGCACTGGCAGGAGCGGGGAGTTGTTCTGTTTCAGCTGCTGCTGCTGAAGTGACTTAAACTTCCTGCTAAATGGCAATAATTCATGCCTGATTGCTCTTTCTGTTGCCAGAGGTCCATGTGGTTTATCACCTTAAACTCGATGCATTAGCTTCTGCACTTCCAGCTTGACGACCCAGCCTGCCAGAGGACCTGTGATGTCCAGATGTTTGTCACAGTGATCTTTGCTATGAGGATCATTTGTTTAGCTTGTGTTTGGAGAAAGCCGCTGTGTCCTGAAGGATCCATCTGACGTCGTATTTCAGTTTTTGCAATAAAATGTACATGTGGAATAACTTCCCTTGAGGCACGTTAGTCAAAAAATGCAACAACAGAACCATCCTCACATTCTTTGCCTCACTTCTGCGTTTTCCTGTCACTTCATTTCCTTTCATAGCTGATATTCCTGAGGTACCTTTCCTCTGAGCTTTTAAATCAATTGCATTAGGTGATCTTTGCACAAGCTGCACCAGGAGGTTCTGTTGGAATTGTAATGAGATGAACTTGTTTTTTCTTGGTTATATGGGCGGATGCTGTTCCTACAGCTGCCACAGAGCCAACGCAGGCAGAGGGGAAGTCATGCCTGTGTTTTCCAGCTATACCCCATTGCAGCTCTGTGCCGATCTGCTGCAGAGCATTACATTCCAGGGTCTTCTCACCCATACCAGCTGTTTGGTTGTTTATTTCCCCCTGAATGTGCTTTGTTTGGCTAATCTTCCCCCAGGTGTAAGATATTTGCTGTACATATGTAATTGCAACCTCATGGTGTTGTCTTCTGAATTATAATTATCCGTGTAGATGCCTAATCATTTATTCTTTCTCAGTGTGGGCTGCTCTTTCCTCATGCTAGTAACATAATCAATGTACTGTCTTGACTCTGAAAACCATAAATGAGATCTTTGAACTAAGGCAGATACTGGCAATGATTTCATTCCAGTCACATTATTCATACCCTTGTCCAAATTCATAGTTCAGTAAGAATTTTGCAAGAGGCAGAGTGGCACAACGCCTCTAGGTGGTGTGATTTCTTTAAATGCTTGAGTAATAAAATCCGATGTAAAGTTGGGTGTGGATTCTTCAGTCACATTCCAATAAACCTGAGTGGGCAGCAGCTGTTAGTTCCCTTCGGGGCATCTTGCTGTGAGAATTACTGCCCTGCTTTTTGAAGCATAATAAAGGCAATGCTGTGGCGTGGCTAATGTCAATTTTGTAAGATTTTGCCATCTTGGGTTTTTTAAAAATTATTATTATTTGCTAGATGACATTATGCCAGGTACTCCCCTTGCAGTAGAGGGAGTGAGTGATCCTTAGGAAATATGTTCAAGTTTTTTCATATGTTTCTGCAAGCTCCTTTATTCTAAAACAGACATGATGGGTTTGCAGGAAAACATCTTTGTATGAAAATAGTGAATGTGCATAGCAAGTAAACTTGGATGGATAAGTTAATTTTAGAATAGGTGCATATAATGCTGAGCAGCTCTTTAACCCTCAACACATAGCAAGGAACCCTGCTTGTTGTCTCATACTCTGAGCATCTTCCCAAGGCAGTGGGGTGAGAGCTCACCGGGCTTTGTCGTATATGGTTTTAGGGATTTGTGCTCTAGCTGCTGGTGTCTCCTGAAAGTGCAGGATCACCTGTCCCGAAGTGACTGTTCCCCATAATTCATCTCTGCTTTCCGACCCTTCGTTGTGATTGCTGAACTTTGAAAACAAAACATCAAAATGATGATGGTGTGCATTATCTATGAACAAAAAAAATCATTTACCTAAGATAAAGGTGGCTAAGACTTCCTTATGATGTAGGCATTGTTTCAGCTCCAATTCTAAAATATTATTTATGAAGCTTTCGTTTGTTTCATAATGGTTAGAGAGCAATGTCAGGAATTGGGAGTGGGACAGCAAGGGACATGCCTACATTTAAGTAACGGTGTAGAAAGTGGATCCTTGTAGGAGTCCTCATTCTCCCAGCAGATCCCTGTGCTGGGATACAGCGGTGGTGGTTATCCCTGTGTCCTCCCTTCTAGAAGTTGTTTTTCAGTAATGTGCAGTTAAGCATAAAAAGCAGTTACTTCACACAGATTTTTATTACAAAAATGTAATTTGAAAGCTTTTTAGGATAATAACCTTGAACTTGTGACAAAAAGAGGGGGAACAGCTTTAAATTGGAAGGGGGAAGATTTAGATTAGACATTAGGAAGAAATTCTTCACACTGGGAGTGGTGAGACACTGGCACAGGTTGCCCAGGGAAGCTGTGGGTGCCCCTCCTTGGAAGTGTTCAAGGCCAAGTTGGATGGGGCTTTGAACAGCCCGGTCTTGATACCAAAAATGCAAGCAAATAAACTCTCTAAGACTCGTTTTGGAGTTTCAGAAAGCAGCATCCTTAATTTCAGTGCTGGATGCATGAGGAAATGATCTGCATCAACCATGCGTAATGAGACAAGAGCTGGGGACAGAATGTATTTCTCACTCACATGCATATGTATAGATTTCCCCAGAAATCTTATGCATATTCTATTACTTTCCAAGCACTAATTTTAATGTTATTTGGAACTTCACAAGAGCCAAATCTCTGCTCATTGGAGCTTTGGAGCCAGCTCTGTCTGACCTTGCATTTTAGACAGGGAAAGGCTGCAAACAGAGGTGATCAGAGAAGAAGACACAGCTGTTCAGCACAGACCACACTGAACACAAGACGTTATCATTTCTCTCTGAACAGTGTCTGAAAGAACACTGAAAAAAACATGCTGTCAAGAAAACATGCTGTAAGCAAAACACTTTACCAAGAAAACATGCTCTCAGAGGAATTTTCTGTTTAACTTTTTAAAAATACAGTTACTTAGATGGAACTTTATTTTAGCTCAAATGAAAATACCCGACTTTTTGTAACAGTAACCACTTCTTGTACCAGTGTGGCGGGAGGTGCCCCTACCCATGGGGGAGTGGGGGTGGCTGTAGGGCCCTCCCAACCCAAACTATTCTGTGATTCCGTGATTCTTAGGCAGTGAAGTGATCTCTCCCTCGGGCGCTGCGGGAGCCGCTGCCTCACGCGGGTTTAATGAGGGCTTTATGAGGGTTTAATGAGGCGACGGGCGGTGGGGCGAGGCAGAGGGCGGTGGGGCATCTTCCCTTTCATTCCTAGCGCGGCCTGTGAGGCGCCCGCAGCCGGGATCCGGCGCCAGGCGGTGGGAGGGAGCGGTTCCGGGTCGCGGCGGGGGCGCCATGGAGCCCGCGGGGCAGCGCTGAGCGAGTCGTCCATGGCCGCCATGGCCGCGTCGCTGGGCGAGTACGAGCGGCACTGCGACTCCATCAGCTCGGACTGCGGCAGCGAGTGCTCGGGCCGGGCCGCGCCCCGCGGCGCTGCGCTGCCCGCCGAGCAGGAGGAGCTGCACTACGTGCCCATCCGCACGCTGGGCCGCGGCGCCTTCGGCGAGGCCACGCTCTACCGCCGCACCGAGGTACCGGGGCCACAGCGGGAACGGGGCGGGGGCGCCGCTGCCTCCAGCGGGGCTCGGCCCCAGGGGTGACCGGCGGCCCCCAAGGTGACTGGTGTCTCCTAGCGGTGGCTGTGTGTGAGCCTCATGAGGTTCAACAAGGCCAAGTGCAAGGTCCTGTCCGGCGCCTGGGTTGGGGAAACCCCCGGTGTCAACACCGGCTGGGGGGTGATGTGATTGAGAGCAGCACCGAGGAGAAGGACTTGGGGTGCTGAGCGATGAGAAGCTCAACATGAGCCAGCAATGTGCGCTCACAGCCCAGAAGGCCAACCGTGTCCTGGGCTGCATCAAAAGCAGCGTCGCCAGCAGAGTGAGGGAGGTGATTCTCCCTTTCTGCTCTGCTCTGGTGAGACTCCACCTGGAGAATTGTGTCCAGTTCTGGAATCCCCAACATAAGAAAGATATGGAACTGTTGGAATGGGCCCAGAGGAGGCTGCGAAGATGATCAGAGGGCTGGAGCAGCTCTGCTATGAGGACAGGCAGAGAGAGTTGGAGTTGTTCAGCCTGGAGAAGAGAAGACTGTGGCTGTGTGGAGACCTCGTAGCAGCCTTCCAGTACCTGAAGGGGCTACAGGAAAGCTGGGGAGGGAGTTTTTACAAGGGCAAGAAGAGCTAGGATGAAGGGGAATGGCTTTAAACTGGAAGGGGGGAGATTTAGATTAGACATTAGGAAGAAATTCTTCGTGCTGAGGGTGGTGAGACACTGGCACAGGTTGCCCTGGGAAGCTGTGGGTGCCCCCTCCCTGGAAGTATTCAAGGCCAGGTTCGATGGGGCTTTGAGCAGCCTGGTCTGGTGGGAGGTGTCCCTGCCCATGGCAAAGGAGGTGGAGCTGGATGGGCTTCAAGGTCCCTTCCAACCCAAACCATTCTATGATGCTATGACTGGCGTCCCCCAGGACAGTGCCTGGTGCCACTCTGGAAACAGCTGAGGTGGAAAGCAACAACTTTGGCCCTTGATGTCAAGGGGCACAGGATTTGCGTTTTGGCATGTTTGAGCACTTTCAGTCTCTCTGTCCCTTAAAGCTCTGTAGGGAGATGTGGAGACTCTTCTGATGCTTGTAGAGTCTTCATTCTTCTGTGTTTTATTTCAGTCACAGAGGATGCAGGGGCACCTCATACGGGCAGCCCTCTCATGTGACCAGCATTTCAGCAAAAAACGCGCAAAGTGGTTACCATGCCAGTCCTCCTCTTGCTCCCAACTCATTTAATTCCATCCATTTTGATCATGGTTGCACTTTTTAGCAGCTGTCAAAGAAAAGCACTTCACTCGGTTCGCAAGGGAAGTTAGTGTTTTTTCTGGGGGAAGGCCACCCTGAGCCACTGTGGCTCACACAGTTGTGAGTGAACGCTGTTCACTTAACAGATCACTAGTAGCAAGTCTGGCAGTATGGGTAGGCCTGACAGGAGCAAACTGAATTTGGTTGCGATTCCTTGATTATTTTTTTTTTTTAAGTTTCTTTCTTTTTTTTAAGAAATACCTGGGTGTTTGTAATGGCTTATGGTCTTGTACAATATCCTGCAGTTATGGAACTGGAAATACCCTGTTCTCCTTGTAGGAAACTGGAGTATGCTTGGTCTTTACTGGAGCAAAACAAACTCCATGTCTTTCCCTGGAAACCCTGTAGTATTTTTGGTTGTTGTTTTCTGGTGTTTTCAAAGCGTTTGCTGGCCAGCATGGCTTCAGGCCATCACTATTCCTATCGACAAACAAAGCCTCAGAACTTGTTGTGAAGTATCCTTGTCTGAAATCTGTAAAAGGCAGGAAAGTCTTTACCTTTCCTGAAATTTTCATTTCCTGCTCTGAAGGCACGTACTGTTCTCTTCATAGGAATGTGTTTTTAATTAAAAGATGTTTTTGTGTTTCAGGATGATTCACTTGTAGTGTGGAAGGAGGTGGACCTGACCCGCCTGTCAGAAAAGGAGCGTCGTGATGCTTTGAACGAAATCGTTATCCTTGCCCTGTTGCAGCACGAGAACATCATCGCATACTACAATCACTTCATGGATAACACCACACTGCTGATTGAGCTGGAGTACTGTAATGGTGAGATCCCTGCTCCCACTTCTGAAAAGGCGGCTGCTGTATTGCTGAGTCACCCTACCACAGAGCTTGCAGGGAGTACTCCTGGGGTGTCCTTTGGGCAGCAGAGGTGAATTCTGCTGTTTTGCTCCTGAAGAAGAGATTAGCAGCCCTTCTGATTCATTTGTGTCTCAGGTGCCATAGAAAGAAGCCCAGTAGTTAGGGCAGGCAGTTCAGGCAGTGAGTGATTTCTCAAGTCTTCTGAGCAGCTGATGCGGTGGAAGAAGTAGGTTATTGATAACATATACTTCTAATGCACCTTGCTGTGTCCTTTTAGGAGGACAGTGGGAAAAGTTTTTCAGTAGAATCTCTTAAGTAGACCTTTCCATTTGGCAATTATAAATCAAAGCTTAAAAATCTGCTGGCATGCTGCATTCGGGACTTTGCTCGCCCTGTGCTGTCAGCTTCTACATTTACTATTTTAAAAAAAAAAGTCTAGTTCTTCTGGTGGTGGAGAGAACTTTAAAATTCCATCCAAGAGTAGATGGTATTGTTTAGAGTAACAGTCCAAGCTGGCATGGAGAGGTGGAAGGATTTGATATGAGAGTCTGAGTTGCCACTGCTCTGAGACAGCTGGAAGAGAAGGTCATATACAGCCAACACTGCTAGAACAGGTACCTGCCCAGGACTGATCCCTGTTTGGATCAGTGGGACAGCACCCTTGGGCAGGGATCCTGTGTGTGCTTGGGGATTACATCAAGCCTTGGCTTATCAGCAGAAACTTTTTTTTAAGGAAAAGGCTATAACCATTTTGTCATCATCTAGGACAGATTGCTCTCACTGGGACAGGTTGAGGAGAACAACAGAGTTGTGCAAAGCGTTTTTGAAGGATGTCAGACACCCTGGGTATCAGGTTGGCCACAGCTGGTTTTGCTTCTCTGCGTTTTGTTCTTACGCAGATTGGAGTCTAATGCAGGAGTAGGGAAATGTTAGCTCTTTGATGCACCGTTTATTTTAGGAGTGCTCTGTGTGAGTTGTTTAGCTGACTTGACTGCATGCTTGGGGTCATTGAAATTTTTTAAAGTAAGGCTGGTCTGATCACTCCTCAGAATCCAAAGTTTTTACTATTTAATTGGCACATCTCTTCTGGAGATCTAGTACAGACTTTCAAATTTGAGCAAATATTGTCCCCATTTCACCGGAGGGAAGCAAAGTTGTTGATTTATTTGCCTATAGGTCTGTATGTGTATATGGTACCATAAGACTTGGATTTATCATTTGTTGAAGAGAGAATTGAGTGTGAGAAGGTTAGGTGTGATAAGGTGAAACAACCAAGAAAGGAATTTGTTTTCCTTTTAGTATGTATGCGTAGAGCTATCGGTTATCTGTGTCAAGAACTACTTTGTTTTGTTGTGTAGGATTTTCATAACATATTGCCTGTCATGCTGCTCTGTGGTTCAGATGCAGATGCCCCAATAAGATGCCCCAAAAAATTGGAGCTGAGGAAGAGTGTTCACTGAAACCCTGCATCGTCTGAATCACTAGGAAGGAGGTTCATAAGAAAAGGCAGAAGTGAATACTTGGGATAAATTGCAAATATGAAGAATGATTTGTAGATAATTTGCGAATGTGAACATAAAGCAGAAAAAAGAAATGTTGGGAGGTTATAGCAAGGCTGAGCGAGAAGAAATTAAGCAAAGGGAATCTTAATTAGAACATCAGAAAAATCTCCCTAATGTGGGAGCCTGAAATAAGTTCTTCAAGGAGACAAAGGAGCCATTGGGACCTGCTTTGGACATTGACAACTTGACAGGTCCATGGAAGTCAGACAGTAGAAAGCTGTCTTGCGCCATACTCGTGGAAATGGGAAGGGGCCTGGTGTTCCTTTACTATTAAGACATAATATATGATAATTGGGAAATGGATGTGATCAGAGATTTGGGATTTACTGTTAGGATGCTGATCTGACAGGAAGTCTCACTGCCTGCAGCTGACAGGATTGTTCTTCTGGCCCTCCTTGATTTTCAGTCTGCTGTCTTGTAATTGTGAGGTGTCCTGAAGAGTCTGCCCATTCCAGGGTTCTGATGGTGGTGCTGCTTTTGTCAAGGCTATGTGGATTCTGCATTGATGCATGTGGCAGGGCAGATGGAGAGAGGCAGGTCAGAGCTGGGAAGTAACTAGGGAAAGGCAGTAACTTCTGCTTTCAGGGACTACTCTGAAGTTATAATTGCTTTCTTTCTCTTTTTTAAAATGTATTATTTATTTATATATAATACAGTGCAGGACAACTACACTTGATTTTGTGTGCAGGTTATGTATATTTGCATATCCCAAGAAGCACTTATGGGTAAAAAAGTAGGAACTGCTAGCCTGTCTTACTGATTAACTTTTCAGAGAGAATTAAATGGTGGTGGTCAAAAAAGAATCATCTCTGCTTAAGCTTAGATATGCTAGCGAAGTTCTTTAGTGGAGGAACAATTGAATTTTGTGAGTGCCTGACCAGTTTGTGTGAAGAGTGCTGAAGGGGGCTGTGGTGACTCGCCAGATCTCCTGGGGGATGCAAGTATTCCCAGAAGTACCCGAGCAGAGTGACTGCTGCCATTAACCAAGATAAACCTCTCTGTCTTACTCACTTATAATTACAGGAGGAAACCTCTACGATAAGATTCTGCGGCAGAAAGACAAGTTATTTGAAGAAGAGGTAATTTGGCCTGGTTCAAGGGAGCAGTGGGGCTGCCCTAATGTTCTTGGGATCTGTCTGGTTATCTGACTGTTTATAGAACATTTTTGCCCTAATGCTGATGGGGACTGTGTTTATATCTGGGGACCGACAACCTTCCTCTCCTGTTGAATATTGCAGGCATTTATGGACTATCAGAAGCTCTTTGTTTTCCTTTTTTTGGCTGTCTATAAGTGATATAAACTTCCAAGGGAGGGATAATAAAAGAGAGCACGAGAGCACTTCACTGACTTTGATCACCTTATCATCTTGGCTAGCATTTAACTTTAAAACCTCTTTCTGTGTTTCTTCCTGACTGGTACTCAATATCTTTCTCCTCTTAACCATTTTGGATGTTCTTTTCTGAGTAATTGCCTTGAATCTGTCTCACCATAGATTTTTTTTCCTTGTTGCCTTTTTTTTTTTTTTTTAAAAACTTATTTTCTGCTGTCTGCTTCCATCTTGTGCTGAGGTGGTTAATGATTACGATTACTTATCTTCTATACTTTTCAGGCCTTCCGGCTCATGGTGAATATTAAATGGTCACAGTTCATGTTCTAGAGAGCCCCACTATAGATCTTTCCCAGCTTGTTATTAGCTTTCATTCCTAAGTCTTTCCACTCATTTAATTCAGGACAAACAGCACTAGAACAGTCTACCTTTTGGAATATCTTTTCAGAGATTTCCAAATGAGGAAATTCCTAAATTTTCATGCTCTTACAGTATCTAAATGGTACAGTCAGGCCCCAGTGCTGTGCTTCTGTGTAGCAGAGGATGTATGCAGTTTTGGGGGAGTTTTTTTGAGCCTAGTGTAATGGCTTTTATTCCTGCCTTTGCAGATGGTGGTTTGGTATCTCTTTCAAATTGCATCAGCTGTGAGCTGCATTCATCGAGCAGGAATTCTGCACAGGTAAGTGTGGCATGTGGTAAAGCTGAGGTAACAGTGCAGTTCGTGGGTGTGAGTGCAGAATTCCTCAGAGTAGCCTTTGCTTCTGTGTTTAAAGCAAGTGCTGAGCTTTTCTCCAAAGTGTGGCTGGTCTGCCTAGATGTTAAGTATCACTTCTGTAAAGAATTTTTATTGGGCTAGAAACCAGCTTGTGAAAAATGTGCAAGAAATTCTGTGTATGAAAATGGAATTGCGGTCTTTGGTGCTGCAGCTTTAGCAAAGAGTTAATTCGTGTAGGAAGGAAGTTGGTCCTTTATTGCCATAGCACATAAATGATGTTTGCTGAAGTGGGTAGGAAAAGCAGATACCACAGGCCAAGGGCGCAGATACCACAGGCCAAAGGTACTTCCTACCCTCTCCGCAATTAATAGCTTCAAGCCAACATGTACCTCCTTCTGTAATTCTTGGAGGCTGGCAGGGATGAAGACTTTGCATTGGTGCATTGCTGTAATATAGCCCATGCGAAGATTTGTCCTGAGTTTGGCTCAATCTCAATTTCCTCAGCTCCTTGTGTAAGGAAGTAACATAGCTCGTTAGCTGGTAGTGGTAATTTTGCCATTGACTCTGAGATTTTAATGACTAGCTAATTACCTTTTTCTGTTGCCATTTTCTTTTTGAGAGGGGTAGATTTCATGGCTTATGGGTGCTTCAAGGAGGCCCTAATGTTCTGGGGAGTACTACACACGTAAAGAGCTTTCCACCATGGTTGGACCATGTGCTGCACAAGCTCCTTCTTCAATGAGCATAGCTGTGTTAGGATGTTTTCTGTGGGACAGCATCCCGGTTGATGCCATTCTGAATCTCTTGTAGTTGGCAAGTCTTGCTGACGAAGGGTTGGTACCCTACACTCAACAAAATAGTGCCTAGGTTTTTGACCTAAAGCAGATGTCACGTCTGTCCTGCTTTGCAGTCTTTTCCTGCTTGCCAGCTCTGTTGCTTTTCTTCACAGCAGGGTTCACAGTCTAAAAACGTGTGTGGCCCCAAATCCTTCCATAATAATGAATTGAACAGTTATTTAAATGTTTGCAGTGATTTCCTTCTGCTGCAGACATTGTCAGAGTGACCCAGGACTTTGCGATGCCCCAAGTGGATGAATGCAAAGTGCTGCTTTACTGGGTGGTGTCCTGATCTACACTGGGAAGTTGTTGATGGTACGTTAGGAAGTGTCGACCATGGGAAGCGTATTGTCTGTGGGGGCTTCCTCTCTGTATTTACAACCTCATATAGTGATCTGTCAAACCACATGTACATTATTCTGTCTGGGAGAAAGCGTTTTCAATGAGTTTCAGAATTCAGCATTACTGTGGTCATCGGCCTTTTGTCTTCTAGACACAGTATGTCATGTTATAAAGAGTTGTTCTTGAGGCATGAGGTAGAAGGATGTAATGCTTATGTTCTAGAGTGGTGTCTGTTCCACCCCCTCTGTGTGTCTAAATGTATTTGCATGCATACATATTCATGCATACATTTATGTTTTTAGTGAGCTCAGCAACTCCTGGCTTGGGTCTATTTATAAAACGAGGAAAAAAGATCTACTCAATGACCTTCATATGAGAAGAGACTGAGAGGGGGGAAAAGAACTATCTTTGATCTGTGGTCTTTACATAGGTGTCTGGAGCCTGAGCTTTTTAAATGGTGTTATGTTTGTGTGGAGGTGTGATCAAACGTGGGTAACTGCAGTTACTGCCCCAGTACTTGGAGTGGGATTAGCTTTGGAGAGCTCTGTCTGTGTGAGAGAGCGCTGGCAAAGTAGCAAATACCTCATTTTGGGGAGGAGGTGTAGTGGTGTGTGGAAAACTGTGAAAACCAGAGATACATTTGAGTGTCTGCATTTCTTTTTCTCCTTTCAGAGACATAAAGACATTAAATATCTTTCTAACCAAGGCAAACCTGATTAAATTGGGAGACTATGGGTTGGCAAAGAAGCTGAACTCTGAGTACTCTATGGCTGAGACTGTGAGTATTTGCCACCTTTGTGTGTAAACCAAGGCATGTTTTTCTTTCATCTCTGCATGCCTTGCAGAAGGGCAGGAACGCTGCACATTCCTGCTGCTTGTTTTCAGTGGTTTTCCTTTCCCTTCCCCCTCGATTTCCCTCAGTGTTATCTCACTAACATTGGCTGGTGTGTTGCAGCCTGCAGTTATCCTTGCTCCCAGGTTACCTGTTGGAGGTCTGTCTCTCTGCAGAGCGATGACAGCCTGAAGTGCCACTGTGGGCGTGGAATTGTGCCAGAGCCAGTACAGCTGTGCTAGAGAGCACTGCTCTTCTTTCCCTGGTACCTAGGCATGGCAGTTCCAAAGGTCCATCTGTAACACAGAGGCAGTGCTACCCAGAGGTACAGAGACAGCAGTGTGGTCACATCAGTACAGTGCTTTCCGTCTGGACTAGTTAAACCCAGCTTAGCAAGTTAAATTAATTTGGTCATGCTGCTGTGGTAACAGGGGCATTTTGCCTCAGCTGGATCTGAGATAGCTTGGATGTGCTTGCCTGTGTTGCACTGTACTGTAGATATGTCTCCAGTTTCTTTATGACTTGGGCTCTGAATGGAATGACAAAGAAGCAACAAAGGTACTTGTACTTCGTATGGTAACCAAATGTGTGGTGTATTGGAAATGCTGTTGAAGGGGGATAAAGCATTGCAGGAGAGATTAATTCTACCAGAAGGCTGTCAAGCTTGGCAGTGTTCCAGACTCTTCCAGAAAGCAGTTTTGCAGCTAGAGTTAAAACAGAGTAAGCTGTGTTGCAGGCACCTGGAAGGCTCAGCTTGGATTTCCAAGCTCCATTAGTTTCTGTGGTGAGCACTAGCCTTGTAAAGGGAGAGGCTGTCAGGAGCTTTTATCCGCTAAAGGCCTTTATCAGAGTTTGGGACGCAAGCCAGCTTGGGCTTCCCCTTAACAGACTGTATTATTAGATTTAACCTATTGGTGTTCTGTTAGGATATGTGGTTAAATACTTGCCAGCCTTCTCCTACAGAACACAAGTGCTGGTGTGCACTTGCACAGTAAGTGGGAACTCAAGACTATTGCATAAAGCCCTCCATAAGCTGAGCTGTAGCCAAACCACTTTTGTGGTTCATCACATCTTTCATGGCCTTCTGGCTTTGAGAGAAAGTGCAGTGTGTGCTATGAATTTCCAGGTTTGGTTTTGCCTGTGCTGTATGTGTTCATCTAAACCTGTGAGCTTTTTATTTTCTTTTTCACTTCTGAAAAATTTTGAACTACATTCATTCAGCCATATTTCGTCTTGCACATGCTGGCTGTGCTCTGGGCTGGTGATTTTGATCTAATGGCCACTGACATCTGGAAGTCATTTTTTGTGAAATGAGTGCAAACCTTTATTGTCAGTTGTTTGTAAATGTAATGCTCAAATTACTATTGTGTAAAATATTTACGTCTTGCGTAATGAATAATGATACCTTAATGTATCATTCTCTCTTCCATTATCAAGGAAGATATAGAAAATATGTCTGTGTCTTTCTTACAGAAAGCTTACTTTATCCTTTGCTTATAAAAGGTTTGGTATGGTGCTCTGACTGGGTGGGCTTTTAAACCTTCCTGTGGACTCACATAGTTCTGTAGCTGTCACGCTCTGTGACAGGACATGGGAGGGAGATAGCAGATCCTGAATGTGCCGTCTAGGTATCTTGTGTACTGGCAGGGTCTAATGAAAGGCAGGCTTTGTAGTCTTTGGAGCTTTGCTGAGGGAGTTGAAAAGAGGGCAACTATAAATATTTCCCTGTCTAAATTCTGCCTTTCTCATTTTATTTTGCTGTCTGGTTCCTTGGTAGGGAATGAGCTCCTTTAACCTGGAAGCTTCGTTCTTAATGCCTTTTGCCATATTGTTTTGTGTCTCCTCTTGTGCCTTTGTGCTTTGCCACTATTTCTGTTGCACCTGGGAGGGCTTCTGTGTTTAAGTGCTGGGTTTGGGGATTTTGTGTGTGGTAGGAGGTGTTAGTTTTAAACCAGGGTTTTAGTTCAGGAAAACCTGCTTCTGAAGTGAAGGCCTTTGAGGTGGGACTCAGGCCAGCTTTCTACTTACTGACCTGAAAGTAACCCCTCTTTTGTTGGAGACAGAGTAGTCTTTGTCATGGCAGTACCTTGTGGTTAGACAGAGTGGCTCCATAGCCACAGGCTGGCATCTGTGTTTGGAAGCTTTGCTAGATCCCTTTTCCTTCAGCCTCTTATGAGGGTTTCCATATGCCTGGTCAGTATGTAAGCCCCTGATTACCTCTAACTTATTTGAGAGGAGCAAGTCCTTGCTGCGTTTTCATGAGTGCTACTCTATTCAGAAGTATGTACCATGTCAGGGTCTGAGCAGAGAGGTGTCTAGGATCTTCTAAGACACTTGGGCACAGGCTTGTGGATGAGAGGGAAGAAGTGTGCTTTTTCCCATTCCTTCAGCACCTTGGTGGGTTGTGTCATCTGAGTTGTTTCACTGCTGTGTCACAGCTGTGTCAAGCTCTGATACTTGTGGGCCTGCGTGAACATGATGGATGCAGAGCTCCTGGGCTGAAAGCTGCTACATCATTTCTGATTTTTAAATGTTCTTTTATTCTAGCTGGTGGGAACTCCATATTACATGTCCCCAGAACTCTGCCAGGGTGTGAAATACAACTTCAAATCAGATATCTGGGCTGTGGGCTGTGTCATCTTTGAGCTGCTTACTCTGAAGAGGACCTTTGATGCTACTGTAAGTCTGCAAACCGAAATGGGCTGAGTAACCTTATTTGGTATCACCGTGAGATACATGCGTGGCTCATAGCTTTCTTAACTCATGTTTTTCTCTTGTTAATGTTTAAGTCTGCTTGTTAAGAAAATAGTGGCCTGGGAGCGCTAATTCTAGGCAGAGAAAACGTCTGCATGATTTCCCGTACCCTGATGCTGCAGGTGCCTCTCTGGCTTCTACCAGACAGACCCTTGTCTGCAGCCCTGGGTTTACCAGATGCATAGTAAGCTGCTAATTTGTATCATGGTTGTGAATGAAACATCCTTTTTTCTACAAGGAGGAAATTTATGATTGTGTAGTCTTCTTGGGTTTTTTAGCACTATTAGCTGCAAATTTTCTGTGGGACATTCTAGCAAAAGCTTCCAACCTTTGGATTTCATAGGGTTCAGTCATGTTACCTTTGCTCACAGCTTGAGTGCAAGAGAAACATGGTCAAGCCAGCATGGGGAGGGTGAAAGGGAGCGTTGCTAGCTGGCATAAGTGATTTGTCATCTTGTGCCATGAGATGGGAGAAGCTGCTGGCTGCCATTGTTCAAGATTTTGTAACCCTTAAAGAGGCCAGGTGAAAATACCATCCTTTTCTGACTTTCCCACATCATGGCTGCTGAATCCCCAGTAACTTTGCTGCTGAGCAGCATTTCTGTGGCAATGTGCTGCACAGGAGAATTCCATGTAGAGAGAAACCTATCCTCCCTCCACTGCTAGGGAATTTGGTGAAAAGCTGGCTGTTGCCACCAAGTCCTAGCTGTCAGAGGTACCATCTCTGCAAGAGTTATTATTAGGTTTCTGGAGAACCTCCTAGGCAGAGAAGAAGGATGTGTCCTGATCAGAGAAGGAAAAAGAAAGTAATGCTGGCCTGTGGTGTCTCTCCCCATTGGACACATTGTTCAGTTCCCTTACAGCTGTTTCTTCCTAGAATCCTCTGAACCTTTGTGTGAAGATTGTACAGGGAAATCGTGCCATGGAGGTTGATTCCAGTGTCTACTCCCGGGAGCTGATCCAAATGGTGAATTCCTGCCTTGATCAGGTTGGTGAAATACTTTCGATTTTTCAGACACCCCTTCCCAGCTGCCTAAGCCATGAAATTCAGGGGAAAAGGGAATGACATGCTTTTTTCGATATGAGTGCTGTTGATGCAGGGTAGTTTCTGTGAGGCCTGAGGCATCACTAAGACTGGACTTCCTGCAGTCCTCTGAAAGCATTGTCTCAACATACCATTCTGTCCTGCAGGCTCTGGAGGGATGTTAGGTTTACTCTGATGAGGATTATTTAGTGGGCTGCCAGAAGCAATTATTTTCTAGTGCAGTGCTCCATAGGTAGGAACATCATCTCAGTACAGTACAGTTTCTTAACCTTCTGGCTTTCTGGCTGTAACTCTGGATTTCTGTAAAGAAAAAGCAAACACATTATTGATAACTTCAGAGAATGGAAGTCCCTCCTGCACATCCTTGGCATTTGTGTCTATTAATTCCTTTTTCCTTCTGAAGGGAGTTAAGGAAAGGAGGTCCATGCAGGCTTGAAGGAGGTTGTCTGACCCAAGATTTCATTGTCGATAATCAGCACTTTGCAGAGAATGACTTGTCGCTCACTTCTTTCAGGACCCGGAGAAGAGACCCACTGCAGATGAACTGCTTGAACATCCCCTTCTCAGCAAACGCAGGAGGTAATCAACTGGTGTTGTCTGAAACCTGGACGGGTGTTAGGGAGAACAGGAGGATTTGTGCAGACTAGTGGCATTTATGTTTTTGAAGCAAGGTCTTTCAGTTAATTGGGCCTGATGCGAGACAGTTGTTAAAGTACACTTAATCTTCTTTAGGAGAGACTTGCATTCTAGCTGGTTGTCTTCTGATCAGTCCCTATGCATGTTGGTGCATAGGTACAATGAGAGAGGTCCCTGCATCCTTTGAGAAGCTGTTGCGTTGAGAACCTGGAGGCATCTCTTTCTAAGGCTCCTTTGAGGAGTGCTGGTTCCTGCTTTTCAGATTCCTGAGTGAAGGGTTACCCTTAGATCCTCCGGGGATCATCAGAAAAAGCCTTTCAAACTATATATCTTTTGCAAGATCTGGACCCATGCTTTCTTCCTTTCTTCTGGAGAGAGTTGCATTGAAAGCGGTCCATTTTAGCTTAGGTTGCCTATCATGCTACACATACTGCTTTTTTATGAAAGGTGAACCAAAATTCTTGGGGGTAGTAAACGTAGTCCTTTACACTGAGATTCTTATACTTGGCGGTCAGTAAAGCCTGAGTTTTGCGTTGCTGTATGCAGTGGTAAAAGCCCAAAGCCTAATGTTCAGCTATTTAAGGTCATTCTTGTGCAGTGTGGGGATTGGTCGGCTGCATTCTGATATATACATAGTTTGTTGTCCTCCGCTTTCCTGGAAGCTCAGCTCCATAGTTCATTACTTCTGCATTCCTCACTGCGTGTTGCTGTGTGGTGGCAAACAGCTGCCACGTTTCCTGCAAGAGGGAACAGCGTTTTATTGGAAAGGAAAGCATTCTGTGTGTGCTGCTCATCAGTAAATTGCTTTGGGTGATGTGTTACTGTTTCCTAAAATGCTTTTTCTCCTTTGGCAGGGAGATGGAAGAGAAAGTCACTCTACTTAACGGGCCAAATAAGCGACCAAGGTAATTATTTGGACGTGTGCTTTAAAGGAAGTCTGGATAGAATCGCTCCCTGGAGAGAAACTTTGCCTAGAGCGTTAGTCTCGTACAACTTTAATGGAATTGTGTAGTTCAGAATATCCCTAAATGCTAGGAATTTGAAATACTCAATACATGGTTGCTGTCCTACATTTTACTCTGCCTTTTTTTAATCCTGCGTCTATGTGTGTCTGGAGCCTTGCCTCAGCACCTCCCGTACAGCTCTGATCTGTCCTGCTGAGGATGTAGTCTTTACAGCCTGCATATCTGAGGATGCAATGTAGATCCCTCCTTTCACCCAGAGTGTGAAGAACATGACTGCCTCAATGTTGAATATGAAATGAATATAAAAATCTTTCATAAAACTGGATATGTGCAGAGGTTCGCCCCAGAGCTCAGCAAGCCTGTAAGCAGGGTTGCTCCATGAATCAGAGAGGTGATGTGACATATGTAGCTGGTTTTCTGTTGATGTTTCAGATGGAATTGGACCATTTTCCCCTCTTAGTCTTGGAAATACTATATGAGCACTTTTTGCGAGGTTGTTTCAGTTCTTGGTTGTTCACAAACTGCTTACTTTGATTACAAATTCCATTTTGCACTCTGTGAATTGATTCTTACCTGCATTGAAGAGATATTTTTGCCCTCAGATGGAAGCCTGTAGTTTATATAAAGAGGAGAGAGAGGGAAGATAGAAGTTTTTGGATGCTTCTGTATTTTGAGCAAGATTTCATGACTGTTAGTAAGGCTTTTGTTTTTCACCAATTATAGCAGCTCCGCGGCCATGCAGTGGAAGCCCCATCTTTTTAAATGACATCAAATTGGACTGTGGGCTTTTTTAATGCTTGCTGAAGGCTGCTTTCTCTGTTACTCTGAGATAGGTTTGATCCTGAGTGTCTCTGTAGCAGTCGAGGCCTCACAACCACTCAGGAAAGAGAACAGTATGAAGACAAAAACCGTGAATGGTTGTGAAAGGGAAACTGATAGGCAATAGTAGGAAACTGAGTGATGACAGTGAACGCAAACTCGTTATTAAAAGCATGTGTGTTTTCGGGGGTCTTGTGCAGGTCCAGTACCGTGAATGAGGCTCCCATTGCAGTGGTGACTTCGCGCACTAGCGAGGTGTATGTTTGGGGGGGTGGGAAGTCCACCCCCCAGAAGCTGGATGCCATCAAAAGTGGCTGCAGTGCGCGGCAGGTGTGTGCTGGTAACACTCACTTTGCTGTGGTGACAGTGGAGAAGGAGCTCTACACCTGGGTGGTAAGTCAGAGGAACTGCAGGAGGGGAGTAAGGGTGGGAGCGTTGAGTCCAGATCCACTGCTGACCCTTTGTGAGCTTCTTGGAATCAGATGGGCAGGCAGCCTGGAAAAGGAGAAATCTGATGGCAGTGAACACTGAGGCCATCTGCTTCGGGGCTCACCCAGGACTCCCAGGGCAAGTGTGGTTTTGGGAGAAGGTCTCCATTATGACAGGAAGTGCATTGGAGACTTGCTGTGCACTTGAGGATTGTAGGCGCTAGACTTGTAGGCCCAGACACTGAGTCAAACATTTCTTCCCTTCCACACTACTAGAAATGCACTGGAGATTTTGTGGTGCTCTGTTTGCTTTGTGTATTTTTGAGGAAGGTTTTCCAAGACCGGAATGGGTGGGATGAGCGACCTTGTTGTAATACGGATGTCATCTGTGAGACAACTTGCAGATGAAACCAGAGATGCCTTATACTGAGCAACTCTGCTTTTTATGATGAGTGGAAGTGCTGTAGCAGTTTAAAATGAATTTAAAAAGTGTTGGCATGTAGTGCATTTAAAATAATCAGTCTTCTTGGGCTTAGATGGTCAGTGACACGGAAGTGTTCTGCATCTCCAGGCTTCCACAGGCTTTTGTATGGATGAAACAGAATCTATTAAGGCAGATTAGAAAATAGTGATGAGTGGGTGAGAAGAAACATCCAAATGACAAGATAGCAACTTGACATCATTTGCTGGATGTTCCTGCAAGAATGGCCACTGAAAACTTTCAGCTGATTGTTCATATTTTGGTTTTAGCTTCAATGCTACCCAGAATTGTTTTGATTTTCCTATAGAATTGGTAGGTCTGGCCACTTCAGTGACATTTTTTCCGTGTTATGGTTTTCTTTGCAACCATTACAATTTTGGAAAGTGGGTCAAAAGCTGAAGGATGAATTTCAGTCTTGTAACGGGAAATGGGTTCTATAGGCTGACAGATGAGGGAGGAGCAGTGCTTCCTCACCAGCTGAGACCACATCACTCCTTGTTAGTGTGTAACTGCCTGAAAGCCTGTGCTACCATTTAGCACGTTGCTTGCTGTTATGCCACATAGCAGTTAGCGGACTCCTCTCTAAGGTAGCTAAGACACTTGCTCTTGCTCTTTGCTATGTGCTGTCGTTCATTCAAGGTGTTGTACTTATTGGCACCATCTCTGGAGTTGTGGATTCATAACCTTACCAGATGTTTCTGTCTTGCAGAATATGCAGGGGGGCACCAAGTTGCATGGGCAGCTGGGACATGGAGACAGAGCCTCCTACCGACAGCCAAAGCATGTTGAGAAGCTTCAGGGAAAAGCCATTCGCCAGGTGTCCTGTGGAGATGATTTCACAGTGTGCATCACAGGTGAGAGCTGGAAGGGGACCACTGTCCTCTCATTTTCCTGTACTGTGGAGGTGTTTGCCTTCATGATATGATTAGCAGAGCAGCTTTGTGCACAAAGGAGAAAGTCCCTTATCTTTTGAAGATAGTAGGTGCGGTAGTGGAGGTAAATCAACATCATTGTTCAGAGGATTATACATTATTATACTCCCAAGAAGGCCAGGTGTTTTGCTAAGGATGTGCTCCTTTTTGGTGACGAAGCTGGGTGTTGCACACAGCTCCTTTTGGCTGTGCAGAGTCCTGCTCTTACCCAGTGTATGTGTTGCCTCTGCTCGTGCCCACATTAAAGACAGAAGAGCCCGAAGTCAAGAATGTGGGTGTGTTTGAAACTCTCTTTGGACTGCGTGGGGAGCAAAGAGTCACCCAATGATAAAAGAAGGTGTGTGTCTGAAAGTTGTTGTTTAATTCAGAGAGCTCGAGACCTGATGGCTGTCTCTAATTCTAAGCCTGCTTGTACTTCTAAAGGAGTGTTTACTGTGGCGTTGTCTGTTATGGAAGAATTCAAATCTTGGTCTACCCATGAAAACATAATTCTCAACAAGGTAGTTTCCAGCTTATTTTGCCAGTGCTGGAAGAGCAGAGGTTTGACAGAGACAAGCTCAGATGCTCTGTGTGCTGGAGAAGTAGCTTAGCGAGCCACAGGATCAATTTGTGTGTTTCTGTTAAAGAAAGTGGCAAGTTCAACCTGAGATTTTTTTGATGCTGGTGGCCTGAAATAGCTGCAGGTTGTGGTGTAAGGTCATTCATCTTAATGTGAATAGGAAAAGGCTCCATAGTCTCCTGATGACATTCTTCTGCACTAAAGAGGACGATTAGAGAAAAAAGGTTGCTCTGGCTGTGTCCTAGGAGGTTAATCTGCAGCCTAATGCAAGCTCTGTGTGCTGACCTGGCTTCCCTCCTGTCCTTCAGATGAGGGCCAGGTGTATGCCTTTGGCTCAGACTATTATGGATGCATCGGCGTTGACAAGGCTTTTGGCTCTGAAGTGCTTGAGCCCTTGCATCTGGATTTCTTTCTTACAAACCCTGTGGAGCAGGTCTCCTGTGGAGATAACCACGTGGCAGTGCTGACCAGGAACAGAGAAGTCTACACATGGGGCTGTGGAGAGTATGGTAGGTAGAGACTCCCTGGAACCTGAAGGTATTGGGGCATGCCCTTTCCAGAAAGTGTCTTGGTACGGGTGTGTAACGCGGGGCCTGGCTGGGGACTGGTGTGCCCTGGGGACAAAAAACATTGGGGTTTTTTGGGCTTGATTTCTTTGTAAGAATGGAAAACCAGGGACTGAACCCTTGGGACTTTACTCTGGGAGGTTCTAGGCTGCCAGCTGGCTTCCTTGTGGGTAGGACAGTTGTTCTGTGAGTGGGGTTGGATTTCCTGGAGGACTGGCAGGCAGTGATGCAGCCAGGGAGCAGCTTTCTGGTTCTGTAGGAAGATTCCTTTGGGACTACAGGGAGAAAGTGCCATTTCTTAGGGGCGGGCACCTTGTGAGGCCGTTTCTGACTGCAGTGTTTTCACTGATTCAGGGCGCTTGGGCTTGGATTCAGAAGAAGATCATTACACCCCTCAGAAGGTAGGGCTGTGATGACTACTTCTAAAAATCTGCATGGCCATAAATCCAAATGAGTTGGTGTTCGGAAATATTAACTGAAGCTCAGGTGTTTTTTCTGAAGTATCATAGAGTTTGTGAGGGTTTTAACTTAACTTCCTCCCTTTATTTTGCTTCATTTTCCTGCAGAAATCAAGGCAGAGGGACATGCTACTCCCAAACCAGCCAGCATCATGACTTAGAGCTTCATTGCTCTGATCTCCAAGCTGGAACTGAAAATGCCAAACTTAATGTTGTAGAAATCATAGTGGGAGATACCAAATTGCATACTTGGGGTCTGTAGAGGAAACTTGCAGCAGTGCAAACAGCTACTGAGAATCTTTGATGAGTGGGAAGTAAAACCCTCTTAAAGTACAGTGCTAGGAGTAATTAAGGTAACCTGACCCACTTAGGATTAGAAATCAACATAGATGTGCCTGGAAGCCAGATATGTGTGATCACACAGTGTCAAACCAAGTCGGCACAGACCAAGCTCTGCTCAGCTAACTGGGTCTGGTGCTGGGTCAGCTGGCCCTGATGCCTGTGCACCACATTTTTGGTTCCTTTGCTGGCTCACCAGTGTCTGCATGCGAGGTCTAGAATGCCTTGAATTTCATATTCTTGCACCTTCATTCAAAATAACTGCATTGGATATTGTCAGTGCTCAGAGCAGCTGAACCACTCTATCCTCATGTTTTCCATGCGCCACCTTCTATGTTGTAGGTGCTGGGATTTTGATTTTCTTAGGATATATTTCTTCCACATAGGTGGATGTTCCAAAGACCTTAATTATTGTGTCCGTTCACTGTGGCTGTGATGGGACTTTCCTGCTCACTCAGACAGGCAAAGTGTTGGCATGTGGACTCAATGAGTTCAACAAGCTGGGCCTGAATCAGTGCACATCGGGGATAATCAACCATGACGTAAGTGATTTTGGGTCCTCTGCTGGGGTTCCCAGCATCAGTGGTGTATGGGAAAATGGAGGTCCTGTGAGAAAGCATTTGTTAGTTTTGTGCCAGTTTGTTAGTTCTAATCCAGGACAAAGGGCACTGGGATTGTGGGAAGAGGCAATTTGTTCCTCAGTTTCCTGTCTGCTCTATGGACTTATGTCAGATCTGAGACAGTGAAACAAATAATGAGCTGCTCCAGGGTGGCTTAGCCAGTGACGTGGATTCTGGCAGTTCTTTACCATACCCATGTTGTCACTGTCTAAGTTAATGTTGTGGTCTGCCAAGACCTGCTTGGGTAGGTCTTAGCTGATGAATGTGGGGTTTTTTCACTTTGTGCTTTCTGACGTGTCTTTTCTCAGACATACTGTGAGGTACCATACGCCACTTCCCTTACTTTGGCCAAGCAGCTGTCCTTCTACAAGATCCGTACCATTTCTCCAGGGAAGACACACACAGCTTCCATTGATGGTGAGCCCTATGTATTAAGAACTGAATACTGCTTGCTGGAATACTTTACATCAGCTTTGCCCTTTCAGTCTGGCCCTTGACATTGACAGTCATGCTCTTTGTAGCAGGGCTTTTTCCTGCTCCAGGAACCCAAGATTCCTTTTCCTCAGCAGTGTTGCCTCATGGCCAGCTGAAGCACCAACACCAGCTTCTGAGTCAGCCTTCCTTTTTCTTAAAGAAAAAAAACCAGTTTGGGTGAGAATCTTTTATCGAGAAATGATAGTGCAGGAATTGTTTATGGCTGTTAGGCTTTGGCCACATGACATCAGACTGTGACTCCCAGCCCCCAGCATCACAAAAGGGGAGTAGTGGGAGAATGGGACTGGGGACGTGTTTCCAGGCTGAAACTGCTGCTCTTGGCTGGCACTGTCCCCTCCCAGCCAGGCTGGCTTCTCAGTAGTCCTTCCTAGTCACGGGCTGTTGTTGCAAGTTCTCTGCATGCATGGCTGCTTCCAGAGTTGGGCCCTCGCTGTGACTGTCTCCTCATTCCCTCTCTCAGAGCGAGGCCGCCTGCTGACCTTTGGCTCCAACAAGTGTGGACAGCTTGGTGTTGGGGACTATAAGAAGCACCTGGGAATTAACCTGCTGGGAGGCCCCTTGGGGGGTAAGCAGGTGATCAGGGTTTCGTGTGGAGATGAATTCACCATAGCTGCTACTGACGGTAAGTGGGTCTTTGCAAAGTTGTGGTGGGTTCCTTTGGACTAGATCTGCGGGATGGTTAACTGGCTCCCACTGAGCATTTCCTAGACCACCCCCGTAGCGCTGCACTGAAATAAATAAACCCTCCTAAATCAGGGCTGTCTGGAAGTATTAGTGGTCCCAGTGCAGCGCTAAGCATTTGCTGGGGCTGCAGAGCGCCGGCTTGGTGGCTGCCTGTTAGATTTATTAACAGTTTGTTCTCCCACTGGCAAAATGGAGCCAGTGGATTAGATACTTTGGGATAGCAATTGCAGCAGAGAGGCTGTGTTGCTTGTAGCAATTACAGGCTGAGACGAAGGAGGTGAATTGAGGCTTCTGAATCTCTTTCCACAGACAACCATATCTTTGCCTGGGGTAATGGTGGGAATGGGCGTTTGGCAATGACATCGACCGAGAGAGCTCATGGCTCAGATATTTGTACCTCATGGCCTCGGCCAATATTTGGATCATTGCATCATGTTCCAGACCTGTCGTGCCGCGGCTGGCACACCATCATCATTGTAGGTAAGTGTAAGTTTAGGATGAAATTTTGGGATATTGATTATGGCAATATATTGTTTGCCAGGGTCTAGACTATTAAATCTTGCCTGGGAACAAGCCATGTCGCTGAGGGGGAGCACGGCAAGCTGCTCTGAGCTCTAGACCTGCGATGTTAGCTTTGTTGTGTGCTGATTTAGGAGCTGTCTTACTTTCCGTGTGGCAGTTTAACTGAAAGTATGTGTCTCTCCTTGCAGAAAAAGTGTTGAACTCTAAAACAATCCGATCCAACAGCAGTGGCCTTTCCATTGGTACTGGTGAGTAGCCTGCCCTGTGGAGCTGTGGTTTGTGTCCGTTCAGTGGTTAGAGTAGGTGCAGTTCAGTCCTGCAGTGTGGTTTCTCTGTTTGAAAAGCCTCACAGAAGAGCTCAAAGGGAGGAAATCTAGTTAGTGCCATGCATGGGAAGGGATGGCCCAAAGCTTGGAAAGACAGAATTGAAACAGAGGAGGAAGAACATGGATGCAGCGAGGCCTTTGTAGTGGAGGAACTTCAATTTGACAAGGAAAAGCTGAGAGGAATTCACTGAAGGGAGCTGATAAGGGAAAGTCTAGTTCCTTGGACCTCGGGAAGTGCTGCGGCCAAGAAGCTGCAAAAGATTGCTGCATACAAGCCCTTATGGGGGAGGCCTGCGGGGAGGGTTAGGAGATGAGCTGTTGAGGGGGAATGCCACTAGCGTGCACTCTCACTGTGGCCATACAGCCAAATTTCTGCATCTTCTCTGCTCCAGCTGAGGTTTGGCAACAGGAATAGCAGAGGTGGGGAAAGTATCACATTTTCACTCTTGTTTGCTAGTGGCTCAGAGCTGCACAACTGGAGGAGGAGAGGAAGAGGATAATGAACAGGAAGCGGAGACTCCCAGTCCCAGTGGAGGCTTTCGGGGAACCATGGAGGCAGATCGTGAGTTGGGGGGCTGGATCAGCACCACGGAAGCTAAGGGAGGCAACAGTGCTGACAGCAGCTCCTGCCCTGGCTGGCTGCGGAAGGTAATGTGGTGTCTGAGAAATGCCTTAAAATGGGGACTGAGACTGCAGAAAAGCAAGCAGCCCCTTCCATCTTTAAGGGATGCTCCAAAAGGTCCTCAGAGCTGTGCTGTGCAGGGGAGACTTTTAGGCCTTGCTGCTCTTTTTACCACAAGAGGGTGTTGGTGCATTGGCTGAGGAGATGAAGTCAGCTGCACAAATGCAGGCAGACCTGACAGTGCTGCTTTTGTATGTCCAGGAGCTGGAGAATGCTGAATTCATCCCTATGCCTGACAGCCCCTTTCCACTGAGTATGGCATCTTCAGAGCCTGAGAAGGAGACTCTCCCTTACCAGAAACTTCAAGGACTCAAAGTGGCCTCTGAGGAACCCATTGGGTTAAATGAGCCCAAAACGGAGCCCTGGGTAATGTTATCCAAGTGAATTCCCCAAAAGCTCTTGGGGACCATAAACGGCAATGTTTGAATTACGGGGAGGTCTGAAAAGAGGGTGTTTGATCAGCCTGATTAATCCAGATGAGGAAAAGAGGACTGGTGATAGTCAGAGCTGAAGCTGTGAAGAGAAGGTTCACAAGATTCTAGAACACAACGCTGGGGCTTGGTCAAATTGAAGATAATAAGACCAGTTCTATGGAAAAATGCAGTTAATGCAGTTGGAGAAAAAAAAGAGAAGCCTAGGGCCCAGAAGCCTAGCAGAAAGTAGAAATTTAGAAAGCAGAACTTTCCATGATACAAGGAGAAGAACTGCTATAGGAAATCACTTAGAAATAACAACTTGTGAGACTACCTTTTCCAGAAGTTTTCTGTTCCAAGAAGGAGGCACAGATCCCAGGTTTAGGGAAAGGGGAGTAAACCCGATGGATTTTGGTGGCGGGAGGACAGTAGCTGCTTTCCCAGAAAAAGGAGGAAGTTAGTGGCTTTGTACTGAAGGTGTAATGACTAGTAGCTTGCTGGCCTTGGCTGTTAGAAGTTTGGGAAGTTGGGAAATGAGCTGGTGACACTTTCTATGCATGGCTGTGTCTTGCGGCATAAACAACTGCTGGCCTTGCGCTCAACCCCGGCCTGACTTTCCTTCGTCCCTGCAGCCTTCTTGCCCGAGTCCAACCTTGCCGTGCAGCAAAGGGAAGGCTGCGCCTCCTATTGGGGGCTGCAAGTGTAGCGCTTTGCAAGTGGAGGTGACGCAGCTCCGAGGCCTGGTTTTACAGTGTCTGGAAGATCAGAAGAAGCTGCAGCAGGAAACCGTTCGTCTGAACGCACAGCTCCAGCGGTTCTGCCAGGGGTCAGAGGGAACGCAGCAGGTGAGGACCTGACATCTGGGTGCACATCCATGCTCAGGGCTCACTGTGCCTGATCCCAGATCCTGTGCGGATTGTGGAGGCTGTGCAAAGGGAAGCAGCTCTTAACAGGCATCTCTGTCAGAGGTGGGGGTGCTGAGCATGATACCTGTCTCTCGTTTGAGTTGCTGATGCAGACTCTGGTAGTAGTGACAGGAATGAAGCCAAGAAGACAGTTTTCTTTGACAACAGCCCAGTCCTTGATCAACCTAGGGTTTTCTGTTATTTCTCCTGGTGAGAAAGGATGGGCAGTCAGATGTCCTGCAGTGTTGCAAATGGCTGTGGAGAACAGAAACTATGCCATGGTGTCTCCTAGCTTTTTTGAAAAGTCCTAGTCCTGGAGCTGTTTGGATAACTGCTGTGTGTTTTGGCAGGTGGAGGTTCATTCCAAAGGAACACAGACAGCCAAAGAGGAGGTGGAAGTGGATCCGAAACCTGACTTGGATTCAGATTCCTGGTGTCTCCTGGGAACAGACTCGTGCCGCTCCAGCCTCTAGTCTCCAGAGCCCACTGGGATCCATCTAACTTCACAGCACACTAACCGAATGCAGAGAGCGGCTTTCCTGGCTTCAGGTCACTCGCAGACAAGGAGTGAGGCCGGAGGCTCCAGAGCAGCACCCGTGTACGTTTGATATGAACTAGGAGTGAGTTTGAGAGGGGAAGGGCCCCTGAGCTCTAGGCCAGCTCAGTGACTGAAGCAGCAGCTCCTCTTTATACCTTACCTGTCAATTCTGCACGTGAGGCAGAACAGCCCCATTGTGGCGATGGCTCCACTAGTGTCTTGTGGCCCTCTCATTGTTTCACTGCTCCCTGGGAGCTGCCTTCAGGACCCCAATATTCATCACTGCATCTCTAGATGAGAGGAGGAGACATGTTTTGTACTGAAGCTGGCTGAACCCTAAGACTTACCACCTTCACTTCAGAGGGGTGATGGACTAGGATCCTCTCCCTGCCCACATGGTAAGGCCCAACCAGCGAGGCTGCGCCCCTCTGCTCAGGGGCAGAGGGAGCAGAGAACGTCTCATTGTGGAGGCAGTGGAGGTCTTCTCGTTGGGAAGATAATGGTAGATAAAGTGTCCCTGGCCTCAAGGCAGAGCTGGCTGTGTGGCTGTATAGTCCAGAGTTTAAAGGCTTTATTCTGGGTCCCTAGAGCTTTCCAACTTCCAGGTAATGCGCTAAGTGAATTGGGTGTTGTTTCCAATAGCAGTAGGAGGGACTGTCTGAGATGGGATCTGTGGTTCTCGGTTTCAGATGATGTGCTTCCTAACCAGTTGACAAGCCTTTGGGCCTCAGGCCAAGTCACCCATTTCTTGCTCCAGCTGTTCAGCTTGGTTTGGGTGCGAGAGCTTCTGGTTTCTTGGCATAAGCCCGTAGCTGCACCCTGCTTGGCTTCTGTTCTCCTCAGCCCCTGGTGCCCTTGCTCTATGTGGGTGTGGGAAGAATCAGTGTTTTTCCACTCAGTGTTTTGACGAAGCTGGAATGCAGTTTCCTATCCAGAATAGGTCATTAATACCGTGGTCACAGGATGCAGCCTTTCTCGATGACCATGAACTATCAAGTCTCTGTCTGGAATTCACCTCCTTTCTAGAAGCAAGGTGTTTTTCCAAGAAAATTGGAGATGGGAAGAGGCATGTTCCAATGCTCAGTATTTCCTCATTTCCTGTTAGAGCATGAGGTTGATTTTATTCCCCTTAAATGTATTATCAAACTGACTTTGAACTAAGCTTTTGGGATTGGTAGGTTCCCTGGGAGCAGCTAGCCTCCTTTGCCTTATGTGAAGCCTCTGAGGAGTCCTGAGTCTCCCTCACAGTTGCTGAGTGGGGTTGTGGTTTCATCAGGCTTAAAACACCCCTGTCACTGTCTTGTTGCTAGAATTGCCTTGGGTCTATTGGAGTTGGATTTCCTGTTGGATTTCTCCTAGGCTTCTTCCTTCAAGAGGGTGTTCCAGGAAGCCAGCATTCCCCATTTGTCTCTACAGGTAGATGCCAAACCATTCTTCCTGTAAGTTATGCTCCTTAAATACTGCTCTGGTGCCTGTTGCTAGTATCTTGGAGTTGAATCAAGTGCAGTCTCTCCAGTGCAGTGTCCAGGGCAAGGATCGTACTGGTGTGCCCATCCATCATTCCCAAAGGAAGGGCAGGACAGCCCTCCTGGGAGGTGGTGAGTCTCAGGTGCCCTTGCGTGGCCACGTTGCTTAGTTGCCCTTGTGACTCTGCTCTCCTTTTCCTGCTGTGTGTTGGAGCCAGTTCTCAGATTAGGGTCCCAGCTTGAGGGATGTTGTTGCGGTTGGAAGTGATTGAATCATTTCAACTGATAGAAATGATTGGTTACTTTGCAGCAGTGCCTTTGAGGAGCAAAGAGTTGAGCCTAGAGCCATGTCCAATAAGCAGGCACCAAGCTGATGGGAGTTGCTCTCCTGAAGTGCACTGCTATCCTCATTTCTCAACGCTCTGCAGTTGGGAAGCTCAGTGCACAGACTGGGTTCCCCTTGGATCTCGTGGAGGATAAGGGTCCCTGGCAGAGGATGCCCTGTGCTCCACAATCTCGTATGTGCCTTAGAGGATTCACGCTATCTGGGTCATGCCTCTTACAGACCACAGATTTCACACCAGCCAGCTATGCAACCAAAAAGGCAGTTTAAAGCCAGCACCTTCATCTTGGGCTGAAGATGGAAGGGCAAGTGGAAGAAGTGCCTTTGAGCAGTTTCAAACCCTTTTCACTTCTCCCCTTCTTGCAGCGCTAGCTGCGTAATGTGTTGGTCTCCTGCTAGTATTGCTACCAAGTTCTAGTGGAACACAACCTATGCCTGCTCTGACACTCTGGCTGAAGACTAGTTTGTCATTGTCTTTTTTTGAAAGGTTAAAGGGTGGAGTGGTTTGGAGTTTCTGTTTAATTAAATGTTTAAACTCATTCTCCTGCATTCAGAGTCTTTTTACTCCCCGCCCCCCCCCCCCCCCCCCCCAAGAGAGGAAGGGGCTGTATGCATAATGGCCAGCTGGCTTCATGGCATTTTGTTGTTTGGTTATTTGTTTGCTCATAGAAAGAGGGCCAGGGGCCTTGCAGGCTCCTTGCTAGGGGTTAAAAATCAGCTTCTGGGTCCCTTTATTTAAAAAACAACAAACAAACAACAAAGCAAGTCTTTTCTCTTGCTGCTGCATCTCCTCCTTGTGACATCCGGGGGCTTTTGTGTATGTGTGTGTGTTTATTTCAACAGTGTGCGTGCCAAGTGTGAAATGAGTAATGGGAAGAGAGAGGCTTAAACGGAAGAAGTACCTATTTCCCTCGGAACAGCTTCTACTGAGCATTGAGGCCTACAGAAGAGAGAGGCTGCCTGACACCTGCTAACACCTTAATGCCTGTCACTGTTAACTTTTTACCATGGTTTTCAGGAAATTGTGAAATGTCTTGAGAGGCAGAGCTGGGTTAGTTAAAATCACCGAGAGCTGGACACTGAAAATGCAACATGTCTCTGAGAGGGGGATTGTACTGCAGTAGCAGAAGCAGCAGCTGAGCTGGCGTGAATAACACAACTTGAGTTAGTGCAAGGGTAGCACCACAACAGCAAAGCAACCAGGCTGATCTCTGTACTGAGCCTGGTGCTTTGGCTAAACTGTTACTGAGTTTTAAACTGGTTATCAGAGTCTTTGTGGATACTGCTGTCTGCCTTGACAGTGCAGTGAATTGCCTGTGATAGCTCTGAGACACAGATAACAAATGAAGCTTGGGGATTTAATTTCAATAACTCTTTTTAATCTACAGTTTCAGTCTTGCTGTTAGCTGTTTGCCTGTCATGAGAAGTCCCAAACAGATGGATTTGTTTTAGAGTAACTCTAAACACAGTCAGTAAAACGTGGTGCAGGGGAGAGTTAATATTACAGGACAGACATTGGTCCTGAGTTTTTGAACTACTCTGTTTAATTCAGTTGCACCTTTCAGTAATTCAAGGAGGCTGGCATAAACCTTCCGGTTTACTCCTTTCCTACCTCTTGTCACCTCTTGCTGTCCTGTATTTTGAAACTCTGAAGTCAGAGCATTCTTCTTTCTCTGATCAATTTGGATATAGCAAATTGTTTTCCCTTGTTTCGAGTCTGTTTTCTCTCTCTCCTTTCTAGGTTTGCACACTCAAACCTGGCTGGCACAGTGCAGCACTTGACCCTTTCTGGGACCTTTGTGCTTTTCTGGGGGTGTGCCAAGGGATTGCAGTTTCTACCCGTGTATCCATAGGGCAGAAGCTCTCCAGCTTCTTTCAGAAGTGTGGCCTACCCATTGCAGGCTGGAGTGCTTCTTCGTATTCAGCTTGTAACTAGTCCAGTTTAATTTAGTCGCTTTTTATCTTTTTCTAGGCTCCCATGAGCTGCTGCTGCATTACTGAAGGACTTGCAAAAGGAGCTGCTGGAGGGTTTTTGTTCCTTATTTGCTTCCTGTTGCAATTTTTCCATACAAAGTAGTCATTCTTTGAGAACAGAGACCTGCCTGTGACTATTTAAAGTAACTTTTATGCAACAGAACTAGTTTAATATATTAAAACTCAGACTCTGGAAAAATATAGCACAGAGAGAGCTTTCTCCAGGAGCACACCCTTGACACATTGCAAAGATAAGTCAGGGAGGATCTCCGCCCCCCCATCTATTATATTTTAAATGGATCTATTTATCCATTTGGCAAGAACCTTTCAGAGGCAACAGCTGGATTGTATCCCTTAGCCCCATGTACATGTGAAGGTGCTCACATCTCAGTCAGGAGGTGGAAGGAATGTGAGCAGTAGGTGTGGACTGAGGAGGCAAAGTGTCTGCATGTTACCTAAGGCCTGTTTGAGACCTTCCACTGCTGAAACTTTTCCAGGTGTGTGCCCTTAGCTCTGGCCTTTATGGAGTCAAACGCTTTCCTGTTGGAGCCTTGGCTCTTGCTGCAGATACTCATCTGCTTCTTAAGCCTGATGCAGAGGAAGTTACGTCCACAGAAGCTGCACTGTCCAAGCTCCCCCTGCTCCACAGCACTGGCAGCCTGGATGTCCGAAAGGGCAGAGGGAGAATGGCTATGTTTTGGGGATAGCTTTAAACAAGAGGCTAAATGGTGCACGTGTACACAGTTTTGAATTTTGCTGTTGCTGGCCATCAGCGGCTCCTTCTTGAGGCTCTCCATATCCAGCTCTTGGGGGTAGAGGGTGGTGCCAGGCTTGGGGATAAAAGCCTGTGCAGACTGTGCCCCACCAGAGACTCCATCATCTGGCCTGACTGCAGTTCTGAGAGTTTTCTCTTCAGGGCACCGTGTGGCCTTTTGCTTACGGGTCCTCTCTGCTTCTCCATCTCTTCTCTGCCTCAACAAGCTCCCTCTCTCTTTGAATCCTAAGTACCTCTGCTGTTCTCATCAGCTTCTCTCTGAGGAGGGCCTCTTTCTTTAGAATTTCCTTTTCCATGATCCATCCCTCTTCCTCCAACTTCAGGGTGCAGGCCAGCTCTCTCCTGTGAAGATGAGAGGCTGGCTGTTTCGACTCTGCTGTCCAAGGAGACAGCACTGGAGCAACTGGACAGCTTCCTGCTGGAGGCTTCTCTTTGCTCTTCAAGCCACGCCAGCTCTTTGGAGCTTTCTTCATGTACTGGGAACTTCTGAGAAGTGCTGTGTTGATCGCTAGGACACTCATCCTTATGATGAGAAATTGGTTTGAGGGGATAGGCACGGTCCACTCCTTCTCTCTGTCTGGCTGCTGGTTTATCAGGCAGAGGCTTGGTGGGGCTGGTGAGATACTTGCTCTGCAGTTCAGCTGAACACAGGCCTCCACACCCAGAGCTGTGGTGACTGCTTTCTGCAAAAAGACCATACAAAGAGCTTTGGCTCTTTCAGGCGTAGAGATCCTTTAAACTTTCCTCTTTGTCATATCTGAGTTCGCGCTGGAAGTTGTTCTTCTGGCATTCCAGCTGGGACCTGGAAGCAAGCCTAACAGCTGCCACCCTAAAATCTACCGGTGGAAACAAAGCCATCCAGTGTCTGGGAAATAGCCTGAGGTTAAAGTCATTACGGACTGTATTATCCAAAACTGGGCAGGTTTCCTCCTAACAGTCTACACCTGAAGGCCACCACGAGAGGCTACAATAAACATTAGCAAAGGGTAATAACTTTCCTAGGCCCTACAAATCTTGGTGCCCCTTCTCCCCGGGGGGCCCCTTCGAGTCCCGGTGGTTTATGCAGCCGGAGCTGAGGCGCGCTCCCGTGCGGCTCCCTGTCCGGGTCCCACCTTGCTGCTGCTGCCGCCGCCGCAGGAGCGCTCGGTACTGCCCAGGGAGCGGCGGTGCTGCCCCGGGGGGCTCCCACACCACGACCCTCCGGCCCCACTACTGCCGATGTCCCGCAACAGCCTCCACCCCAGCCTTCCCGCGGTCCCCGGGGGGCGGGACAGGTCCCTGGGGTCACCTGCGGGGCTCTGCACCGCCTCCCGGTCTAACAGCGCCCGACAGACTCGACACCTCCCGGCCTCCTGCCTTCGCCTCCGGCCGGGCGGGCGCTCGCCGACCCTCCGGCCGTGGGCACGAACATGCATATTCATGAGGCGCCTAATGAGGGCCCGCCTCCCCCGGGTCCTGGCTCTTCATTGGCCGCAGAGGTGGAGAGGTCACACCCCCATGTGCCCTAGCTCTCGGGGAGGACACGCCCCTCGCGAGTCCTGGCTCTTCACTGGCCGCGGGGCGGGGAGGACGCACATTTTCCCCCCCCCCGCGGATCCTGGCTCTTCATTGGCCGCGGAGGCAGGGAGCATACGCCTCCCGCGGCAGCCGGCCGCGCAGGCGCAGCGTGGTGGGGCAGGAGGCGGTGGCGCCATGGCGGAAGGCGAGGGGTTGCTCTCCGTGGACTACGAGGTGTCTGGCAGGGTGCAGGGCGTTTTCTTCCGCAAGTACACCCAGGTGCGGGGCGGCGGCGGCCCCGCTGGGCGCCTTGGTGGGGCTGGGTCACGGCGCGGGCTGCGGCCGCGGCTGCTAGCAACCCGTGCTGCATTATGTAAGTGGGACTGAAAAGCGTGTTTCAGCCTTAGTTTTCCATGTGAAAGGATAGAGCGAGTAGCTGGGCTCATCCCTGCTGTTCTCTTGCTGCCTGAGCTACTGGAGCTCCCTTGGAGGTCTGCACCCTGCCTGCACAGCCGACTCCTCTATGTGAGTGCCCTTCTGTCACTCTTGGATTAATCCCATTTTGCTCTGTTTCTGTCTTCTCAGGGGGAGGCGAAGAGGCTGGGGCTCGTTGGCTGGGTCCAAAACACCAGCCACGGCACTGTGCAAGGGCAGATTCAGGGTCCAGCGAACAGGGTGTGGGAGCTGCAGGAATGGCTCCGGAAGGTGGGAAGTCCCCAGTCCCGCATCAGCCGAGCGGAATTCACCAATGAGAAGAAGATCACGGCACTGGAGCACCAGGACTTCCAGATTTTGAAGTGATTTTGCCTGGGAAGAAGCAGAAGCTGGAGTGTGAGCTGCCGTCATGGGACATCCTCTCTCTCCCCCATCCGTTCATCCAGTGCTTGGTTCTGGAGGACTTTATTACAGTTCTAACTTATTGGTTTGTTGCAGTGTTAGTCTGACACTCACCCTTTCGCAGCAGTCTGGCAGGCAGAGAAGGAGCTGAGTTCCCTTTGTTGGAGGGAGTGGCTGGGGATGCCGCCTCTGTTTCCAAAGGTGTGTGTGGCGTGAGGCTGGACTAGTTGTACAGGAGTAAAATCCGTGATGTGTATAGCGTGTGCTTACATGAAGGAAATCGCGGGATCAGTGCCAGTACTAAACGTTGCTAAAAACATCATTTCTGCGCTCTAAATGCCTCAGAAACAATTCATTTTGTTCCACAAGTTTGTTTTTTCTTCAGAATAAAATTGCTTGGAGCTTCTCGTGTGGAATGGTGAAGGGCTGGAGAACAAGTCTTATGAGGAGCAGCTAAGGATACTGGGGTCATTTAGCCTGGAGAAGAGGAAGCTGAGGGGAGACCTCATCACTGTCTACAACTGCCTGAAAGGAGGTTGTAGCGAGTTGGGTGCTGGTCTCTTCTCCCAAGTGACAGGTGATAGGACGAGAGGAAATGACCTCAGATTGTGCCAGGGGAGGTTCAGATTAGACATCAGGAAAAATGTCTACACTGAAAGGGCTGTCAGGCACTGGCACGGCTGCCCAGGGAAGTGGTTAGGTCCCCATTCCTGGAGGTGTTTGAAAGACGGGCAGATGAGGTGCTCGGGGATGTGATTTAGTAGTGGACAGGTATGGCTGAACTCGATGATCTCAAACGTCTTTTCCAACCAGACAATTCTATGGATGGATGTGTCGTGCAGGGGTGGAGTGGATCGCAGCCCTTTGAGGTGATCGCGTTGCCCATGCCTCTCCCTGCGTCGCGGTGTGGCGGTGGGAGCAGCTCCTGGTGCGGTCCTGAGGGACAAGGCCCGCGGGAAGACGCCTTCCCCGTTGCAGGGGCGGGAACTACAGCTCCCGGCACGCGCCGCGCGGGGGGCGGGGAGAGCGCGTGCAGGGCCGCGTCTCGCGCTGCGGCCGTTGTGGTGGAGCTGGGCCGGGCCGGCAGATGTTGGGGGGGAGCTTGAGGAGGGGGCGCGCGCCGCGAGGCTGAGGGGCGCGGACACCGTCACACAGCGGGGCCGCCGCCCCGGGAGCTCCGCCCGAGGGGCCTGCCCGTACCGGTAAGGAACAGGGCGGGGCTGGGAAAGAGAGGGGGTTCCTTAACAGGACCAAGTGTCGGGTCCTGCACTCGGGTCGCTGTTGCGGCCTGTAAGGCTTGGGGGAAAGTGGCTGGAGAGCTGCCTGGCAGAGAAGGACCCGGGGGTGTTGGTTGACAACGGCTGAACATGAGCCAGCAGTGTGCCCAGGTGGCCAAGAGGGCCAATGGCATCTTGGCCTGTGTCAGACACAGCGCAGCCAGCAGGAGCAGGGAGGTGATTGTGCCCCTGTACTCGGCACTGGTGAGGCCGCACCTCGAGTGATGGGTTCAGTTTTGGGGCCCCCCACTACAGGAAGGACATTGAGGGGCTGGAGCGTGTGCAGAGAAGGGCAACGAAGCTGGTGAGGGGGCTGGAGAACAAGTCCTGTGAGGAGCAGCTGAGGGAATTGGGTTTGTTTAGCCTGGAGAAGAGGAGGCTGAGGGGAGACCTTATCACTGTCTACAGCTACCTGAAAGGAGTTTGTGGTGAGGTGGGTGCTTTTCTCTTCTTCCCAAGTGACAAGTGATGGGACAGAGGAAATGGCCTAAGGCTGCACCAGGGAACATTCAGGTTAGACATCAAGAAAAACTGCTGCCCAGGAAGGTGGTTTAGTTCCCATTCCTGGAAATGTTTAAAAGATGGGCAGATGAGATGCTCGGGGATGTGGTTAAGTAGTGGACAGTTACGGTTGGACTCGATGATCTCAAAGGTCTTTTCCAGCCAGGTGATTCTATGATTCACATAAACAGCTTGATCAGTACCCTGCATCCATCCCCAGCTCCACTTTATTTCTCTTCTGAACGAACTGCAGCAACTGCTCTTTGGCCAGGATGGGTGACTGTGAATTTATGTGAGGATATTGAACTAAAAATGAGAGGAGAGCAGCTCTGTGCCTGTGCCTCGGTGCTGCGTCCTGTGTGTTTTTGATACAAGAGGAAGCAGACGCCTGTTTGTCTGCAGGTCGTTTGAGTTCTGCGTTATCATGATGGGAGTTTGGTTTGGGTACCATTTGAGAATCCCTCGGGAGTGTAGGCTTAGATCCTGGCCATTTTCCCTGAGAGCACCAACTATGTGTAGTCAAAGCCTGAGCAGGAAAGTAATCACAGAGAAACCCTCTGAATAGCAAGAAAACTCATGGAAATGTAATTGATAGGGTGAATGCAATAAATGACAGATTTTCCAGGCCTTTAATGTGTATTTCTTTAATTTTTTTCTTCTTCTCTCCCCCCCCAGGGAGTTAAGGAACATGGAGGAGTGAGCTCCCCCTGCAGTTTCTTGCGTTTCTCATTTATCTGATTTTGACATGATCAAATGTTTGGTGGAAGATGTGCGAGCAAGGCTGCGTTCAGGAGTGACTATCAACTCGCTGGGACAGTGTGTTGAGGAACTTGTCCTCAATAGCATCGATGCCAAAGCAACATGTGTAGCTGTCAGGGTGGATTTGGAAGCTTTTAAGATCCAGGTGGTGGACAATGGCTCCGGAATGGGGAGAGAGGACTTAAATGCAGTGGGAAAACGATACTTCACCAGCAAGTGCAGCTCAGTGGGAGACTTGGAGAACTTGAAGTTCTATGGCTTTAGAGGGGAGGCTGTGGCAAGCATAGCCAACATGGCCAGTGTAGTGGAGGTTTCATCCAGGACCAGCAAGGCAGCAAAAACATTTGTGAAAATATTTCACAATGGGCAAGGACTGGAAGTCTGCGAAGCTGAATTGAACAGACCAAGTGATGGAACTACAGTGACCGTGTGTAATCTGTTCCATCAGTTGCCAGTGAGGAGAAAGTGTATGGATACTGTGCTGGAATTTGAGAGAGTGAGACAGAAAGTAGAGGCTATTTCACTGATGCATCCCTTTGTTTCACTTTCTTTAAGGAATGATGCTACTTGTTCTACGGTGCTGCGGCTGCCTAAGACAAGAGATGTATACTCTCGATTTTGTCAAATTTATGGACTGAACAGATCGCAGAAATTACGAGAAATAAAACATGAGTCTGGGGGGTTTGAGCTAAGTGGTTATATCAGTATTGAAGGACATTACAACAAGAATATGCAGTTCTTATATGTGAATAGAAGGCTTGTTTTAAAGACAAGAATACATAAACTAATTGATTTTTTATTAAGAAAAGAAAGTGTCATTTGCAAGGCAAAAAGTGGCCCTGGGAGCAAACAGGGTAACTTAAGTCCTGGTCACCATCGTTGTGGCCCAGAGTTGTATGGGATCTTTGTTCTCAATGTGACCTGCGCGTACAGTAACTATGATGTGTGTCTGGAACCTGCAAAAACTCTAATCGAGTTCCAGAACTGGGATGTTCTTCTGGCTTGTGTAGAGGAAGGGGTGAAAATATTTTTGAAGCGAGAACATTTATTTATTGAACCGTGTAGTGAGGACATTAGGGAATTTAATGAAGATAACGACTTAGGTTTGTGTAATGTTCCAGCTCTGAAGCCCTCACTCACTGATGAGAAGAGCATCCGAGACAGTTTTAAGAAAGCATGTGATGAAATTGTGGATTCCTATGAAATGTGTAACTTGCAATCAAAAGATGTCAAAAGGAAATCTGTGACTGGGAAAAAATCTTTGAATTTTTTAGAGTCAAATAAAAATCTACAGGAAACTGAAATCGCCCTCAATGAGAAGATTGCAGAACCATCCCATCCATGTAGAAACAACAAAGTGGATATCCCACTGCCCAGCAAAGATGGGCCATCTTCTGATTCCGTTATATCAAATATATCAGAGCAGGAGCCAAAACCCACCAACAGTTCCCAAAAAGCATCTGATACTTCTCTGAAACCTTCAGAAAATCTTTGTCCCTCTTTTAGTGGAGAGGCCAGATCAGAAACAAGAAAAACAGTGAGTTGTGGTGACGTGCAGCGTTGTGCAGAGAATGATGTAAAAGATGTGGGAAGGCAGCAAGGCAGGGTAGTGCAGAAAAGCAATATGGTCCATATCTTAAATAATGATGTTATTCAGTTGCCATCTGAGAGAGGAGACCCTACTGAAACACCAGTGAGACCAGAAACTGTCTCTGGAAGTTCACTGATAACACTGCGTAACACAAGAGGAGACAGGAAAACAGCTGAAGCAACAGATGATGCTGGAAGAGGGGCTGTTAGTTCAGTACCATTAAAATTGTGCTCTTCAGGCTTCATAACATGTTTTTTGAGAAGTGAGCCCCCACATGAGTGTGACCGAACAGAAATGGATCTTACATTAAACACTGAGTGTAGACCTGGCCCTGTCAGTACCAAGAATATTTCTGGCCATAAAATGAATTTTCTGATTCAGTCTTTAAATGCCAGGGATATTTCCAGTAATACAAATAAAGAACATACACCTTGCACCAGAGAAGTATGCATGGCTGATGGCAATGAGTTGTTAGAGAATAAAACTTTGTCAAATCAGGTGAGTGAGAGCATAGCTATGCCTATTGCCACCAGTAAAAGACATTATGAGACAGTGAGTGTTACAGAATTGCCACCAACAACTTCTTCAGCTGTTCCTCACAATAAAGTTGTAAAAGGCAGTGGAAGACAAATAGCTGTGCCAAGACGTAACCTCTCTAAGAAGCTGAGCTTGTCTGCACGGCTGGGTTCGTTAGAAAAGTTCAGGAGATGCTATGGGAGAGCCAGATGTACACTACCAACACCATTGTCAGAGCAGAGTAAATTTGACCTCCCACTTTGTAATTCACAAGAGAATTGTGGCAATCATAGTGGCATGAACAGTTGTGAAACTCCAGCTGTGGAAGGTACAGATTCTAGAAACAACCAAGTTTTTAATTCTCTGGAAGCAACTGTATTCTGCAGTGGAGAGACTTTACAGGACAAACGAGCCCTTTGTCAGAGTTCTTTGACATGGTCTGAATACTCTCAGGTTTGTAAAAAAAAAATACATTGTAAAAGATCTCCAGGGTCATTGTCATCCAAACTGTCCAGAATGAGAAGTGACCACAAAGAAGTAGTGCAACTTGGTGAACGACTCCAAACAGATTCAAGTAGAAAAGAGGACAACTGTTTTGGTCTTGAATCTTCAAAAAACGAGGTTTTGCATGATACTTGTCAAACATATAAATCTTCAGTGGAAAAAATGAGGGAATGTAATTACAGCATTTCAAAGGGGGATGTGTGCTCGCAATCAGGTGGTATGAGAGCAGAGTCCACAAAAAGTACTGTAAGCCCATCAGCGCTCAGCAGGATGGGAGGTGAGTACACAGTCTCTTCAAGTAGTGTTTTATCATTACCTGCTAAAAAGGATTGTCCTAACATCATCTGTAAAGATAAAAGTGCATTAGATGAATCCTCACAACAAAATTCGAAAGATACGGAGGTTCCCCATATGGCCTTCCCAAGTAACTTGGAATGCTCTGTAGACAATACAACCACAGGCGATCCCAGGGATGACTGGCGGTGTTCTAACTGGATGCAAGATTTTGATGTTTCATCTGGTAAGACAATATACATCAATACAGCAACCGGCCTCAGCACCTACAGCACTCCTCCTGCTGAAGGATTTCAGGCTCCCTGCGTTCAAGATATAACAACAATGGCTGTGAACATTGTTTCAGAGAATGGTAAGATGGGGGACAGTGGTTATTGTACAAATGGGATTTGGAACACTGTGATCTGCTAGGTGCATAGAATACCTTGCTGACAGTACCTAACCTGATACTTCATACTGAAGTATCCACTGCCTTACATGTAATAGCTGTATGAAAAACAGGGATGTGTTGGAGACTATGGAGAAAACAACACATTAACATTCAAGATATTGAAAGATAGTTTTTAACAAGACAGTAAAAAGAAGTGTCAGCACCTTGGTAGTTAACAGGCAGCTGCCTGCATATCAGGACATTTACTGTGATCACAGTCATATATAATTGTCACATATATAGAAAGTAAGGGACACATTTTAAAGTAAATGTGCTAGAAAAATTTTGTTGTTTTAAACATTTTGCCCTAACTGCATATTAAATTTAAAACAACCCTTGAAAAATTAACAGAAATCTAACTTTTTCATTGAGAATGTGTACTTTTGGCAGATTTTGGAAGGTTGCTCCTTCATACTTAGCTTTGTAGGAGATTGTGTACAGCACTGTTGGTGGTGTGATGAGAGAGCTTTTCCAGGGGTGACAGGACACTACATTGTATTGCTTTTTCAGCAGTGTGGTATTTGTGAATCTTTGTTGATCTATATGTTGAGTTTGACTTATCATGTGCTTCTGATCTGGCCTGGCAGAACAGTGCCTTTGATAGTTTCTCCTTCCGTGGATATGTCTTTGTTCAAAGTTGTTCCTCCATCTGTCTGTGGGCAGATTTTATGAGCAAAGACGGAGCCATTGTCATGTAGACTATTTTCTACTCTATAATTGGTTTAGAAATATCAGTTTGTACTTTTTTCTAGATAGTTCTCCTGTGAAATGTTTCTCTAATCAATCATGATAGCCTCTGGTTTGTTCCAGTTTTGTCTGTTACTTCCTTCTTTGTCACCAATCATAGAAACACTGGTGCAGTGGGCTTTTCAGTTGTTAAGCTATTTCCTTTTCAGTAATAATTTATGCTAGTAATTCTTAATATCTGTTTTATTCCACTGAAGTAAATTTGTTGTAGGAACATCTCTGTTTTTATTAGGTAAAATTATTTGCAAGCACAAATATACATTCCTTGACTAACACTTTTAATTTCTGTGGTTTACCAATTTTAGTTGCCCACAGTGCCATTTAGTAGCTAGCCAAAGGACTGAGGTGGTGAGCCTGACCTTCTATCCAAAGTGTTTGGATAGTGCATTCATGTTTATGAAGACAATACTTCGCATACTGTTATGTGGATAGTCTTTTTGGTCAGGAATTGGAACAGGCTGCCCAGGGAGGTGGTCAAGTCACCATCCCTGGATGTGTTTAAAAGATGGGTAGACGAGTTTCTCAAGGACGTGGTTCGGTAAGGGGACAGGTGCGGTTAGACTCGATGATCCTATGATTCTTTAGTCTTTGAAGATGTATGTTGTGTTGCATCTTCTTACTTCTAATGACATTGCTCTTTCTTAGTCTCATCATTGGTGTTACTCTCCATAGAATCAATGGTGCCACTCTTTCCTAACTGTTGATGTCATTACACTTTGGTGGGATGTCTCCTGCAGCTTTTTTGCATTTCTTATGTTGAAGGTCAGGCCTCCCAAACTTTCACAAGGTGTTTGGACTCTGGCTAAAGTTCCACAAACACATTCATTCACATGTTTTTCAAACAGTCACTGGAATAAACATAACCGTGTTCTAATACAGCATTCATGTCTCTGGATGTTGGGCTTTTAACTCCTGTAAAGACCCAGGAGTGGAATAACTTCTTCACTTGCTATATATGCTTTCATTTTGCTTTTTAGAGTAGTGTCAGTAACCCCATGGAGTTAAATTAAAATTTCCTAACCCCTTAATTTATTAAGAACAGCATCTCATACACAGACTTGGGGAAATTACTCTGTTTGGTGGCAAGTGGAAGGAGGTAAGAATGATCTGTATTGTCTTTTTCATGACAACAGTGGCCATCTGGTGGTTTTTTTTCTAGTCCTAAGCCATGCTCACAACAGAAATGCTAGATTTTGCACGTTAGGCTCAGGCATCTTTGTACTGATTAAACTGAGTGCTACAGGAAAATTTATCAAGCTTCATTTCACCATCAGATGCCTTTTTGAATAACATGCATTTGTGGTAGGTTAACATCCTATTTCAACGTGGTCTTCATTTTTATGCCAGCTATGTTGTTTGTATTTCTTGTTACTTTTATTATGTTACTGACTGATATGTCATTACACTGGTATATTTTGATGATCTAATTGAGACAGCTGAAAATGAATACTCAAGTATGGTAATTGTATGTTGTTTGCATATATGAAGTGGATGCATTTTTGCCCTCAGCACCTTCTCTCATGCTACTTGTCAGAAAAATCACATCAATAATATCTCTGCCAGCTCTGAATTCTCACTGGCCTTTGGGCAAGAAAATCCTAGCTTTATAAAAAATGTATGTCCTGAACACGGATTTTCCATGTAGCAAGAAGCAGGGAAACAAATATTTGTTTATGATTCTACATAAAAAATACTGTATTTCTCTTCAGATAGGCAATAGGTGTTTCTGTGAACTTGAGGGTTGATATCTTTAAATGACAATAGCTATAAAATTTCTGTCTAGGTAGCATTCTTCAGCTTGAGACAGTTTACGAGGAACCACGCCAAGCCATCTTGTCCTCTGTGCTGTTTTTTGTGATGATGGAGTGCTGAGTTCATGTCCCATACTGGGCTGCCGATTTGGATTCTGGAAAGGATTCTTGGTCCCTAGGGTAGGACCATCACTGGTCCTTATTGGAATTGAGCTAACAATTGGGAGTCTACAGACTGGCCTAGGATCTCATACAGCCTGTTCATACTGAGCTTATCAGCACACAACTGGTTTTCTTTGGCGTCATCACTCTGCCACTTTTCCTGAATGCACACCCTTAATTTCTTAGTAGAGAGGAACTTTATTAATTTGTTATTATTTCACAAAGAATAGAAGTCTAAATTGTACCAAAGGAAGGGTGAAATGTTTACCACTGTGCTGGAAATCTGAGCCACTTTTCTTAATAATCTTGATAACAGTGCTGGTTTGTAATATCGTTAAGTAATTTCTGGGTGGATAGGAACATGTTGTTATCCTTACTCTGTTATCTCATGTGATCTCGCTGACTTGTAGAAGTTTTACAAGTTCCTGCTAACTGTATTAAGTATTGATAGGGGTGCTGATAGACTAACAGTTTTGCCACACCTTAACAGAGGGAAGTCAAAAGTGTTTTGATTTCTGACAGACTTTACTATATGCCTCCTCTTTCCTTTGGGGATAACGCTTCTGATTGAATTAATTCTGGAAATAGCTCTTATGTGATTAAAGCAGCAGCCAATTTTTAAGAAGGATAGTCTTGCAGAAGCTGCAATAATATTTTAAAATAATTCATTTCTGATGCAGGTTTGTCTGATAATTCTCAGCTTTTTACATATGTGCTGTTATTTCTCAATGTTAGATTGTAAAATCTGCAGGATATTTAATTTGTGCAGGGCTAAACACACACTCATTTATAAGAATATAATAATTGTATAGCTTTTTGTAATTTTGCATGCTGTTTAATCTGTAGCAGTAAATTTATATTGTGTTTAGGGATTCAGTTCAGGTGCCATCCTTTTAGAAGTGAGATTGTGCTACCCTTCCTTCCTAGACGTCGGAAAGAGAAGACTGTAGCAAGCCAGGATCTGAGGGGTAGGGTCAGCTTTCCAGGACACAGTGTTCTGTGGTAAATAAATAAATAAATAAATAAATAAATAAATAAATAAATTCTCCCAGATGTCCCAACAGGAACCCATAATTACTCAAGGTCCATTAACAATGGGACTGTGTGAGTCATCTCAAATCTAGAACTGGAAAAAAAAGTCTTTTAGGGTTGAAGGCAGGTTAGGGGATACTTATTTACAGGATGAAATACCCAGTTCTTTGTTGAATTATGTCAGTAGTTTAAAGAATAATTACCTACTCCCTTCTTTGTACTCGTTCCAACCTTGGAATGTGAAAAATAGCTTTAATCCTCACAATTTTTTTTTGTGGTGGAAAGGATGAAATAATCTTTCTGGTATGTGGCTTTGTCCAGAGGGAGTGGGTCTTTCTTTTCCCCCTCCCTGACCTGTTTCCAGGGCCTGTTGAATTGTACTGCAGCACGTTTAAGAGTCAGAAAGCTGCACAGTGTCCTTGCAAGTTCGAGCAGACAATAGAGAATCTCAGTCTCATGTTCCATTATTTATTTCTACATTCTCCCCTTTTTATGATGAAAAAAAATAAAGTAATAATTGTGTGAGGTAGGGGTAGCCAATGCACCTTCTACTGACGGAGGGTGATAGTGCCTGTATTAACTATGTGTTCTTTCCTAGATGCTGAAGGGGAGTCTCTCCAGTCGTTGCTTTCAGAATGGGACAATCCTGTTTTTGTTCCCTGCCCAGAGGTAAATATTCTGTTGCATCTCATGCTGAAGTAGGAGTCAGTGAAGTCATCTGTGGTTTTCTGACATGGGGATCGAGATTGCAAATATTGTACACTTTGCATATAATTTATGCAGCAATAGATAAGACTATAGAACTGGCAGCTGTGTGTTTTTATAGATGGTTTATGTGTAAGTCATTTTGGATTTATTCAAGGTCAGAGAAGCAGGTATCAAGCTAATCTTTTGCCTTTTTTCATTTCAAAGGCTAAACGTTATTGTAAGCTATCTTTCCCTCTACAGAGATAGTAATCTTAAAACTAAAAGTTAAAGGATGGCAAAATTGTAATACAATGTCTGCCTTTTTTGTTGACAGAATTAAAATCACTCAGCTGTCTTTTCTGGGATGCAGTGGGTCTTAAAAGTCTGTTTTACTATACTTGTTTTTTAGCCTGGCAGGATTATAGTGTGTGAGAGGGAAACAATGTTGGACCTTTCAGAAAAACTTCCTTTGTTGTCATGTGGTAGTACTATCTTTAATCATCACGGCGTATGTGTGCGTAAACATATGTATGTAACCATTTCCCACCTGCAAACAATAGAAACAGAATAGCAAACCACCTGCTGATGAGTTTCTGAAAAGGAACAGTTCTGTTCAGCGGTTGCTGTGAGTGTACTCTGACTCATGTCAGAGTAATATATCTTTTGTAATGCAAGCCATTGAGAGCTCACGTAGGCTGAAAATTAACTTAAGGTTTTCTGGCAGGTACTTGAAATCAACTAAATTCGTTCAAATTAGCAGGTAGCATCCAGATGGGAAAGTATATGGGGGTGGAAGCTATCTTTCGCTAGTGCTTTCTTGTGTAGAAAGCTTGGTTTCTTAAAATACAGAGTTATTTCCAGTTTTTCTTAACGCTGATTTGTTGGGAGCATTTTTTGTGTGTTTGGATTTTTTTGCCACATCCTTTTTTAGCCTGCATGATTGACAATTCTGTTTTTACAGATTGCTGTTGATGTGACCAGCAGTCAGGCTGACATTCTGGCTGTGAAAATTCACAATATCTTGTATCCTTATCGTTTCACCAAAGACATGGTTCATTCAATGCAGGTACAATATGGTCTGTTACTAGTTTTCTCCCCCAAATTCCCACCCAGCTGATGGGATTTGCTGATGTTTCTGCCTAGTGGGAAAGAGGTGTCCAGAGAAATAGCTCATAGCCCTAATTTTCACAAGCATGAACAGAATTTTTCATTGCTGTGTGATACTGGCACACACATATGTCAGATCTTAGTGCTATCTCACAGTTAATCAGCTATCTGCAAGTAACTCTTAAATTTCTTTACTATATGGTTAAATCAAATCAAGAGGCAGCCTGATCTGTTACTGCTGCTTAGAAACACTGTTAACTAAATGATATTTCAAAGGGCAGTTCTTAATATTTATTGTAGGCATTTGCTTAGTTCATTTTCCTATGAAATCTGTGTCCTGTGTCTTCCATTTTTATTTACCTTAGAAATTTAATTCTTCAGCAGAGTGGTTTCAAAAGCAAATCGCCAGTTTTGTGGAAAGACTTGAAATTTCACTTTAAGATTTATGTCTGCTCTTAAAGGTGATTCTTAAAAATGGCATCGTAGCAGCAAATTCAACTTGTTTAGTCCTTCTTTATCAAAGGTTTTGCATGTTAGCTTAAAAGCTAATGTAAATGCATGGCTTCAACTTACATTCTTTCGTGATTTTCTTGGATAGAAATGCCAAAGTAGATTCTCTCCCTCTTTTGCATCCCAGTGACAAAAGGGTTACCATTCCTGTTAGCATTATTCTCACGCAATCAAGTTGTTGACTTTGAGATTGCAGGTTCTGACTGTGTGGGCATGGTTATGCTGATCTCCACAGTGGACAAGGATCCAGATGATTCCCTTATGTTGTCTGTGCAAGAGTAACAGGAGTAAATAAAGTTATTTCAGTAAAGAGATTTATGTTTCAAAAAGACAGGAGAGGAAATAAGGAAAATGGAAAGTACCGTTTTTCTGTTCACTCCTCATAATAAGAACTATTCTTTAAAACGTAGTGTTTCTGTGATTAACTTCACCTGCATAATATTTTCCTTTGTATATTTTTAAGAAGGTAAAGCTAGAAGAAATTACAACTTGCCATCTCTGAAGAAGCCTTCAGTACTCTATAGCAATTTTGAGAATCTATGTGGAAAAGACCAAAGACACAAAATTTTGCATCATGAATAAAAAGAATCATTAATGTCTTGCATTTCTGCAAAGAAATAAGATCATCTGTTCATTTTTACCTTGGAGGTGAACAATGCATATGTTGTGAGATAGAGAATTCAGAGTGAGCTCTGTCTATGTAACTTGGGGAGAATTCCCTCCCTAACACTATATCTGTTACTTTAAATCTAATAAGATACTGAAAGCAGAGTGCATCCCATGCCTGCTCAGACTTCCCAGTGGCTCTGGTTGATTTCTAATCCTTAAACGGAAGGTGGAATCGTGTCATAGAGGCAAATACTACGTCAGAAAATGAGTAAAAAAGGTGTTTCCTTGATCCTACAAATGATCAGCCTAAGTCCTTAAACACAGGGCAGGTTGAAAAAGGTTGTTTACATTCTCTTTTGGTGATATCAGCATATCATATACTCAGAGTTGCTGTGCACAGGTTTAATTCCGATGTCAAGGAGGCTTCTACATGAGCATGTAATCCATTCTGTAAATTTCCAGCTCCATCTTAGAACAATTAGAGCTTTTGCCCTTATGACTGTCTTTGAGAAAAATGATCCAGAATTATTTTCTTGGATATTTCGAAACTTTCTCTTAGTCCCAGACTAAACTGTTTCATGACGGATTTATGGTCATTTGACCTTCTGCCAGTAATTGTCTTTTAGCTTATTTAATTGCTGCCTCTTCCATATTTAGCCCTTCACTTTCTAAACAAAGAATAATTATACACCTTCAGTTTTGCTAGGCGAAATTCTTCAAGCCTTTGGGATTAGAAAAGATGTGGTCTCTGCTCCCTTAATCATCCTAGTAGCTGCTTGTTGTGCTTGATCCATTTTAATTGTTGTCTTCTTTTATTTACCTTCATTTTAAAAATAATTTTACCACTGGGTAATAATTTTTCTGAGTATCTTACAGGTTCTTCAGCAAGTGGACAATAAATTTATTGTTTGTTTAATCAACACTAGGAATGAAATGGATAAAAAAGCAGGTAAGAGTGGTTATTAACATGAGGTGGAGGTGGCTGTCAAGTGCAGTTAGACTGCAGAGGGAACACTGTCCTATTTGTACTCTCTTCTTGCCTTGGGATAATACTGTGAGCAGAGGAAAATGTTAGTCTTCACTTGAAATTTCCTGGATCATCTTTGTCTTTATTTTGGATGTTGTTGAATGTTCCTACTGCCTTCAGATTAGTGCTATAAAAATAGTTTCTACTCAGATTACTGATATCTTTCAGACTCTGTTCACAGTGTCTGGACACAGGCATTGTTGAAGCTTGCTGAAGCTGTACAAAAAGGGCAGGTTTTGTAACATTTTTAAAGACTGTATTAAACTGAACAGTTTGTGGGTGTCCTCAGCTCTCATTCTGAAGTTAGATGAAGATAGCCATAGACAAGAATTTCTGACTCAATCTAATAACCTAAATTGAAATGCCAGTTTGGATCACTACATTTCTGTTCTGTAGTGACTTTATGTTCTGCCAACACAGCCGCCTCCTCACTTTATTTCTGTAAAACTGGCTGATAGTTATCTTCTAAATGTGGTCTCTAGAGAGTGGTCATTCTTCCCAACCTGCGCAGTAGTCTGGTACAAAGTTGCCTGTTTCTCATCTCTTGTGGTACATTTTTAGATGGAAACCTCTTGATTTTGGTAGACCAACACGCAGCTCATGAACGAATCCGCTTGGAGCAGCTTATTGCAGGTGAGGATTCAGATAGTCTTAGGAAGAAAGATAAGTAGTGCACAGAAAAGTACAAATGAGCTGTCTGAAAGGGAAAGCTTGCTAACTGACTTATCATAAGGATAAACCTGGGATGTATGGAACCAATAGGATATTCATTTGTCATCTTTATCCTGATGTCTATGAGGGTGCGGGCATTCAGTATCTGTAGCAGTCATAGTATTGGTAGCTGAGTATTGTTACAGCATTTCCAAAAATAGAAGATATGCTCCCTACCCACAGAACTATCAAACTAAAATAGTCCTGATCTAATGAAAGAGCAGGAAGACTGATAGGATAAACAATGAAGAGGAAATAGAACAACATCAATAAGATTATGCGATTATGCTGTGAAGAATGAGACATGGGATGCAGAGTAAAAAGCATAGTTCATTTGGTTCCTTTTTAACTGAATGCTTTCTTAAAGCCTAAAATTTCCACAGTCTGAAACTGTTTGTGAAGGGGATAATGGTCTTTCTTGTCAGCTCATTAGCCATTAGTTTCAGTGGTAAAAAGCACAATAGCCATCCATCAAGTACTTAAAAATCATTTGACCTTCTCTTTCATCGATAAATACTGCACAGTTCCTGCAGAGAATGTTCCAGGAACTCTGCTCCTTTTGGTCAGGTACAGAAAGAAGTTAAAGCCTGAAGGGAGAAATGCTTAGTAAGTAGTATTTAATGCCGTTTATGTCAGACTCTTCTGTGGAAAAATTGCTCTCTCTGAGTTGGACTAAATATATCAGTAGGGGTTTTTTTGCTATTTAGGGTGACTCTTTTTTGGAACTGGTGGGAAAAAACAAAGTGGCATTAACCAACCCTTCCCCAGAGACTAGATGTCTGGTTTGTGACATTCTCAGCCCTCCACAAGTTTCAGGAGAAGGCATTCGGTGGTCAATTCTTAATCCAAACAAAGGATTACATGCCAAACCATAGGGTCATTAAGGGTAATGTCTGCGTAAATATTCTAAGAGAGGATACTTCTAAATGATTCATTTACAGATTCCTATGAGAAGGAAGCTGCAGCATGTGGCAAGAAGAAATTACTGTCCTCCTCCATCTCTCCCCCTTTGGAGATTGAAGTTACAGAAGAACAAAGAAGATTTCTACGGTTAGTAGTGGCCAATAGCTCTAAACTTCTGGGGGTGGCCCTGTTGACTAGGAAGATCTCTGCGTATTGCTAGGTTGTCATGAACCTCAGAAAGGAAGCTGTCCATTCTTTTGTGAGCTGAAACTGATCAGCTATATCCGTACTGAGGAAAAGAGTTGTGCTTCTCAGGCACATTGTTACTGCATATGAAGACAGAGCCCTGTGTTGTGCCATCTCTGTGCCTGTGCAATGTGCTCTGGTTTCCCTGGGAAAGTAAACCTTCATGTGTGGATCAGGGAGTGCTGCAACAGATCCTGCTGCCTGGGGCTCAGGACTTGGGAGTGCACATAAGAGTGCAGCACCCACAGTGTCAATCTAGTCACTGATTTAACAGACACCGTTTGAGAAAAGCAGGATGGACTATGGAAAGTTTGTATTGTGAGTCCTTCAAAAATGCATTCCTTAATTCCAGGTGCCTGCCAAGAGTAACTAATGAACACTTTCCCAAATGCTTCAGAATGGTGGCTTAGCTAATATTAGATATTTAACTTATGTACTACAAGAGTTTTGTTACAGATTTGTTGTAGGACTATTGCAGACCTATCAGACACTAATCAAGTTTTTCCCCCACAATCCCTGTCTGACACCTGTCGCGTGCATTTGTAGGGTTTTTTCCCTGCATTGTTCTTCATTTTCACGTGAAGTTCTTTATTAACATCCACAGGATTATCTCAGTATTCTCAAACTGTTCTTGTTTATGATGACTGTGGCAAACTGGACAGCTTTTAAATCGCTCCTTGTTAAGATTGTGCCTATTTTAGGGAAACACTTGTTTGATGTAAAGCCCTTTTTGGGTGTGTTCCAGTCATAACAGTATCGCTTCTGTATCCATTATGTAACTCTGTTTTGTGACAGTGGTCAATACCAGGAATTCCAGAGGAAGGTGTAAAGCACTATTATATTCCACCTACCTTAGGGAAAAATGTAAGAACATTAACCGTTGCTGTTCATAGTTCAGTAATATCTGGATGCGTTTGTTGTTCCCACCTCTTAATGATGTTCTTGCTAACATCACAATATTTGTAATGCCTCTTGTTCAGCTCTGAATTAGTTTTGCACTGATCTTTGAATGTCTTCCATTTCTGGCATATCTACTTGTGGGACTAGATGGCCAAAATTGAATACAATAAACCATGGGAGGATATTCCATTGGTTTGTACAGGAGTCATGCACGTATTTGCTGTCTGTATATCCACACCTGATATTTTCTCTGCTTTTTTAGCTACTAATGCTTGCGTGAACTGTTTGTTAATTGAATGGTTATGGCAATGGAACACAGAGTTGTGGAGTTTTCTTTGTATTTTATGTATTTATGTAGAAGCCAACAAAATATACAAATAGATCAATTTATTCCTGATAATTTGCATTTATTTGTCTTTAGGAGCAGTGAATTCAGCTTTTCTGTCCATTTATCATTGTACATAGTTCATTCTTCCTACTCATTTATCTTTTCTACTTGTTTTAAGTTCTGATTGAGTTCAACTTTGTCTTTAGTCTCAGCTAACCAAAATAATTTTGTGTTTTACCTGCTTGACCATGCCCCTTCTTTTACACATCAATAATAAACAATTATGAAGATACAGATGAGGACTCACGTAGTGTTGAACAATTATCAACTGTTGCCAGCTTACTTTTTTTCCATAATCTTTAAATTGTGACAAATGTTGCTTCTCTATCCATGCCAACTGTTTGCGTTTGCATTTCTAGCCAGTTTTAAGAGTCAGTATCAAAGGCTTTTTGAAAGACCAAATAGATTCTGCGAGCTACTTTTCTTCATCAGCTCACCTATATCACCAACACACTACAAAAATCAGTAAGCTAAAGTAAATCAGAGAGGATGTGTTTTAGAGGCACTGGTTAGATTATTCAGTGTAGTGGGATGCCAGTTGTGATTTTCAGTTATCACTTAAGATAATTGATTCAAGAAGTTTACTGGTGCTGGCATATACTGGTGCTGGCTTACTGGTGCTGTTATTGTTTTGCTTTTTAATTTATCAGTATTTATCTTTACTAAAAAGTTACAAATTAAATTTAAAAATTAAAAATTGGAAGTACTGTGTAAAAATCTAAAATCTGTTGTTACTGTTGCTGGCAGAGTATGACTGTATTCAGTAGTAAAGTTTGATGTAATAAAACAAATTAACTTCCCTAAAGCGCCCTACTCTTCAGCTATGCTTACTATTTAATAGTTCAGCTGGATCTCTGGTTCACCTGCAGCTTTGATTCTGTTATTTGTCTAATAAACATTGTAGAAATGCATTGTTCTGTTGACTCTCTTGAACTTCCTTTTTTTTTTTTAACCCTTAAAAAAAAAAAAAAGGCCTCATTGACTTCAATAGCCACTTGGATTCTGTCATTTCACCACAATGGGCTTTTTTTGTTTTTCTCTGCTCCTGCTGAAGGCTATACATGTCTTCTTTTTTGGGTAGGATTACACAAGTCATCTTCATATAGAGGCTAATAATTGTATTGTTCTCATAACTTAATTTTAATAAGATTAATTAGTTTCTCTTTTATTCATAGAATCTCTTTTCTAAAATCAACCTTCATCATCTTTGGTGTAAGTGAATATTCCATGAGTTAATAAAATAAACTTTATATTGTTACAGTTGTTTTCCTTTTCTCATCTGACTGTGAAGTTCTATTTTTGCATGTATTTTCCCATCCACAGGGTGACTGACGTATGTCAGATTAATTAGGTGTTGTTCTTTTCGAAGTTCTCTTTGCTTAATGGGATAATTTCTTAATGACATAAATTTCTTACAATATTTTTTTCCATTGTAAGTATTTGCTACTATATTATGTGTCAATTGAGAACCCATTTTTTAAAGTTAGGCTTAAAGGAGTCTTGGACTGTTTGTGTGGTTAACCAGATACCTCGTGCCTCTTTAGAAAAGACAGATTTATAAATTTAGACATAAAGCTTCTCTTCAGATAATAGACAAACTCTTAGTACTTGTGGTTGTGGAGCATGAAACGTGCATATTTGATTGAAGTTAAATAACATGACAATGTAGGATGAAAGGGCAGAATTATTTTGAATGTCACGATGTATGGGTTTTGAGTTTGGAATCCATTGCAGGAAGAAACATATATGGGTACTACACAAATATTTACCCATGCTGTGGGGACATAGCTACTGGGGTTGATGTCTTTTTTTCTGGTGGTTTTTTTCCTCAGATGCTGCTACAAAAATTTGGAGGACTTGGGTCTTGAATTATCATTTCCTGAGACCAACAGTTCCTTGATTATGGTGAGGAAAGTGCCATTGTGTTTTATAGAAAGAGAAGCCAATGAATTACGACGGAAAAGACAACCTGTCACTAAAAGCATCGTGGAGGTCAGCTGTGGATATGGGTGAAATTGTAATACTGGGTTTTGTTCTGTGTTGAGCCCAAAATATTAGTCTTGTTATGTCTCTGATATGAGGGAGACAATGAAGTTCCTTGGCAAATGTGGGATGCCATCCTTTTCAGTGGCTAAGTAGTCCCACAGCTGAAATCCCTGAACTATCACAGAAACAGTAGGAGACTTTCAGGTTTGGACTAGTGAAGAAGCTCAGTAAAATAGTATACAGTGCAGATGTTTCAACAGTTTACTGCTCATGAGTGCTTGAATGAACAGTAAAATGATTGATATTGCTGATATCGTTAGGGTTTAAAGTTGTTTCCATGAAATCTCTACATGGGCAGTGCAGCTTTTTAGCAGCTGCTGTTCCAGATGTTCTGCAGTTTGGGGAGGAATTTCCATAGTAAACAGTTCTCCACAATCATAATTGCTGCAAGGACTCCTTAAAATTTGGTTTTGGTGTACTATATTCAGCCACAAGTCTGAGCCATTGTGAATTGGTCTAGTCCTGCCATACATCTTGATATGAAAAGAAGAAACAGAGCAGATGATTCATCTGATTAAATTTTATTTTCCAACCTTGCTGTAATCAGAAAAAAATCAAAGTGCACCATCCTGTTGTGATTTTTGAGCCAAGAGCACTAAAAGTGGCAGAGGAGGGGATCAGGTCGGTGAATCACAAGCACTCATTCTTAGCCAACATTTCAAGATCTCATGAACGTTTTGGCAGATTTGTTCTGCAGTCTTCTTTATTTTAATTAGTACTGGTAGCACCTATTCATGATTGATTGAAAATTCATTGCATTTTAGACATCAGGAATTAAATCCACAGGGATGATTATCCAAAGAATAAAGGGTAGCTCGTCAAAGATAACCCTCATTTCACTCTGAGGTTTAAGAGTTACATTATACCCATTCTACAGATAGGAAACCAATGCAGAGAGAAACCAAGTGATTAGTCTGAAGTCTGGTACTTGTGAATGGTCAGTGCGTTAGCGATGGCATAATTTTTCCTGATTCTGGCGGTTACACAGTAAATTATACAAAGATTTGGACAAAGCAGGATGTGGACACTGAAAGGGAGAAATTGCAACTCATGATATTACCTTTTTCCTTCCAGGAACTTATTCAAGAACAAGTTGAGGTGAGTTGCTATGTACTTCTAAAGTTGACTATAATAATGCAAAGCTTACTTCATGAATCAAAAGGAGTAAGTGGGCTAAGCCTCAAGTAAGAGAAGTGAAATAGATAATCCATTACCTTTCCCTCATTTTTAGTTTCCTTTGCTTTACAGTTCTTCCTTTTTCTCATATTAAATGGAAAGTAAGATGATGTCCCCTTACTACTTTTAGCTAGTGCAGATGACAGGAGGAGGAGCACGAGGGACACTGCCTCTGACGTTTCTGAAGGTGCTGGCTTCCCAGGCCTGTCATGGTAGGGAACATGTACTTTTCTTTCATTCTTTTTGTTTGCAGGAATTCCAGGATTACAGACCATGCACTTCATAAGGATGAGGAGAGAATGTAATACTCTTTTTACAGGCAGTACTATAAGGCACAAGTGGTACTGCACCAATTTATTCATGTATGGGCCTAACATACTTTCCAGCCCTCACATGAAGTTCATAACACAGTTCTGAGATGCACTCATCCGTGTGAGCTCTAAACCATTCAAATAATAGCTCTGAGAAGGGGCAGGGAGAGGTACTGGAATCTGCTTGAAAGTCATCAGGAAAGAAGACTTGGACACTTTTCCCAAAAGGCATTTTTTATTTCATGTTAAGTATCAAAAGTGCTAATTTTAAGTCTGCCTGTGACTTTACAAGTATTTTTGGAAGGACTGCAGTAGGAATTTATGTCTTCTAAGTGACTATGGCTTTCCATCACCTTGAAAAGAGCAGACCTTACAGGTGTAGACTGCAGTAGCTCTGGCCTCACGTGGCAGTCCCTGTGCCATCAGTAACAGGATGCTGCTGAAAGGGTAAACATGAACCAAGAGTATCTATTTTCACAGAGTTCTGTGGTCACTGCATTCTACAAATGGCAGACTATATATATATATATATATATATATTATCTAAAAAAGTGCCATGGCTGAAAGAGATTGCAGATGGTCTGGTGCATCTGTGAAGGCTAAAGATTGCAAACACCTCTGAAATGACTCCTTAATATTCTGCTTGGATTTCTTCTGGATGCCATTAATTGCTGACTTGTGAGAAAAAACTTAGTGGCAAGGCTGGCATTTGGTCCTGAAACTGATACCTGTCAGTGGCAGGCACATAGAACTGAGAAAGTCTACGGAACTATTGGCTGTCTTCATTTAATACTTTTTTTGATTTGTGAACTGGTTGCACATTCAGCCATGACATGCACATTAGGGAAAAAAAAAAAAAAAAAAAAAGGAGACATTTTGCCTCTTGCAATGTCATCTGCAAAAGCCAAAACCTAATAATCTTATCATCCATCAGACTTGGGCTAGTTCAAAGTTCAGGCCATGGAAAGCCAATGCTTCTGCAGCTGGCTGGTTAGTTGAGCTAAGCCCTAAGTCTGACATACTGCAGCCTTCGAGCTGCTTTTGCAGTAATCTTTGGGAGCTGTGCTGTTTTCTGTGAAAACCACAGTTGTAGAGGGAAGTCTCCTGAGTGGTTTGAATTCTTTTTGGCAGCCTGTGCAAGAATTTGTATCTTTTTTTCAGGAGCTATTAAGTTTAATGAGCACTTGACTTTGGAAGAGAGCTGCAGGCTTATTGAAGCTTTGTCATCTTGCCAGCTGCCCTTCCAATGTGCTCATGGCAGACCTTCCATGATGCCTCTTGCAGATATAGACCATCTACAACAGGAGAAACAGGTACTCCATGGGACCAGTATGCCTCCGATAATCCACACTCGGATTGTCAGAGGCCTATCATGGATGCGTGTGTGCATGTGTCCACTAGGATGGACTGGTTTGAAACCATCATCACTGGCTGTGTCTTGAATTTTTATGTAGCTGTTGCCAGTAAAATAAGGCTTTAGAACATAAAACTGTCCTGCAAACACTTTAGCAAACGTCTTGCCCTATTTCATTTGAATGGAGTCCACTGGTGCTTAAAGTTAAGCATACAAAGTGTTTGTAGTTTTTAAGTGTAAAACTTGGAAAACATGTAAATTCTGATACTCTGCTAGTGGCAAAGATGATAATTATACAAATGCCTACTTCCCCAAAGTTTAAGATGCTATAAAATAGGGGAGAGGTAAAGGCAAAGAAATAGTAAGAAAAAAATCATTACTCCTTCCCTTTCGCTATTACTGTGCCATATTAAGTCATGGAATTGGATTATGTTGAAATTTAAGTGGGATTTGAATTAGATATTAAAAAAACTTGGGAATGACTGTATCAGGGCAAAGAGTATGGAGGCACTGAAGTTCATTTACTTAGTTATGATTTAGAGCCGCTTAATTTTTCTCCCTCCAGCATAAACCCAATCTGGCTAGACTGCGGAAGATGGCACGAGCATGGCAGCTATTTGGAAACAAAAGACCCTGATCAAAAAAAAGTTGAGATTGTAAGCTGCAACCACTGGAAGTGTTGGTAAGATGGAGGTCGTTGTTAGACAACGATATCCTGTGAGAAGTCAAGTTTTTGAGCCAGCAACTGAAGTTTTGCTCTGAGTACTGACCTAAGAAGCAGAGACCAGGCAGGAGAACATGGCAGGAAGAGCCCACTTTTGTAGCCTGGAGAAGAATTACACTGTAAGCCCAGGCCTTATGTTAGTCTTGACTAGCAGAGGCAAGAAGTTGTAGCCACTAACAGTTATGAAATTACTTTTTCTCTGAAAGCATAGTGTGATTATGTATAATAGAAAGGAGACTTTTAATTAAATGTATTTTATAGTGCTTTGAAAATGGGGAAGTATTTATTAATAAAATTAACAACAAACTCCTTCCTTGTGCTTATGGCAGCAGCTGGAATGAGGACTGACCCGCTGCATAGTATATATACGCCAACTTAGGATCAAAACCCACTCTTTTTATTTAACTAGGCAGTGAATGACACACCCAGCTGTTTTCTCCAGCTTCCTGCAGTTTGCATTCTTGAGTTAGAGATTTCTAAATCCCCACATAGCCCACGTTCTCAGGGTACATAAACTTAGCCCCACAGAAATAACTAACTAGCCCACAACATTTTTTACAATAGGAAGACTTTTTTTTCCACAAGTTCCAGTTCTATTTTGTGTCTTTGTCTAAGGTAGAGGAGTAGAGTTTATTTCTGAATGGTAAAAGATTACATCTCTGTTTAATCACAGACATCCAACTTAAAACCAAATCAGGTAGATACTGACATCTGCTGAATCAAAAGCAAAATGAAAACTGGGAACTACTCTCATTTGACGCCTTACCTGTGGTGTAGTGTTTTGCCATACGCTGGTAAAAGGGACTAAGGAAAAGGGATCTGACTGACTTGCAAGAGTATGAGATCTTCAAGACATCCCATGCTGCTCCTCACAAAAATCAGTAACTTTCCAAATGAGACAAGATGTCCACCCAAGAATAATCACAGTCAGTCAAGTAGTACAGGAGAGGAAAGACCCTCAGACTACAATAAATGAAGCAAAAGCTTGAGTTCTGCCTTCTGAAAGCAGGTGGACAAGCTAGCAGAGGGACTTCAGAGGGTCTGTCTTTCATCAGGAATGGAACTGCCACTCCAGCATTGTACAAAAAGCTGGGTTATATTTCAAGAACTCACCAAAAATTGTCAGAGAATTTTATCAAAAAAATCAATTTTGAAGACAGTCGCCGATGGCTTCCTATTAATCATGTTCATATGTGATTAACCCTGTGACTGCATCATAGGTGCAGGCAACTCACTACATTGGTAAAACTCCTGCTAATTAAAGAAACAAATTAACTGTATATGGAAAACATGCTTAACAGTGAGACACTGTAAACAGCCTTTACTGCAGTACACCTTGAAGTAACAGCTTAGCTGCCCCACGCCTTGCTGTTTCAGAATCAGCGGGTTAGCAGCTCCACATGGCTTGTAACACAACACAGGGATCAATACCTGCACAAGAGCTCTGCCTTCTGTTGCTTTTGGGTAGAAAAGACATTGCTGAACAAATCACCTACTGCTTCCCCACACTAAACCATCTTTGCAACATACACGTTAAGTAGCTGTTGTAGACAGGAGAGGCGCAGAGTGACATGCTTCACGGCATTACAGTTCATAGTCATCTGGATGGTAGAGCTCACTCATGAGGCGGTAGATGTAGGAAGGTGCATTACCCCCAATGTTAGAAATGAAGAGAGTAATGAGCTCTGGAGGGACGTAGTCAAACACTGGGCAGTGAACATTGATCTTTGCCAGGATCTCCCCTGTAAAGCGAAAAGCAGCTGTATTAGACAAAGGAAATCAAATAAAGTAAACTTAGCCTTCTCCACATCTCCCTGAGTCTCTGAGAACATGGCTATGCACATGCCACCCTGAAGTCACTACTGGGACATCCTGAATTCTCATTGATGTCATTGAATTACAGGAATACAGCAATCTTGGATGAGTGAGTGGCAGCACTCTGTTTTGGTAGTTTTTATTGATAGTAACCCCAACGCACTCTGGTGTAGATTTACTAATTGCCAGAAAATCTGCCAGTACGTCATTAGAACGCAAGAATACAAGATGCTGTCAAAGTTATTATTTCAACAAAAGCTCAGGTGGACAAAACAAAAAACCTGTGCCAAACCTGGTATCCTTATTTCAGAAGTTTGTCACATCAGAATTAGACTTTGAAAGAGACTTCACAATCTGAAAATGGGCTTGGAAGCTGACACCTTTCTAAAGACGGTGCTTGTGTGGGAAGCCCACTGCAGAGTTACCGGGTTTCAACAAGTGGATCACAAAGTCTTTTATAAAATAAGTTGTAGGAAGGAAAGGAAGCTGCCCTCGGTGTCGGACATCTGCTCTGTCCCACAGGAAACTGCCACCTGCCTGGCATCATTATCACAATCCTGTAATAAACCATTCACTCTCTCAGAGCAGAGACAAAAGTGCAAGGGTAAGTGTTCAAAGGAAATCCTTTCTCTGTACTTTCTGTAATAGAAAGTTACATAACAAATACAACGGTTCCCAGCACTTTTTTCTGCTTAAGACAATAGGAAAGTATTTTCTGTCTTGGGTTACAGGACAGTCTTATGTTTAAAATTTATGTAAGCTATTACAAAAAATTCAGAAATTACAACCTGAACTAGCTTGACCAGCCTGTAAGAAGAAGAACCAGTACCTTCTGTAAATGGCAGCACTTCCTGTGGTGACACAAACTTGTGGAATGAATCTTCTTCGTTAGGGAACTGAATAAGAAAGAGTACAGGAAGGTCAGGAGAAAAAGAGACTGCCTCATTATCCTAGTGAAAACAGTCCCTGGGTGCTGGAAGGAACTAAAGCAGAGAAACAAGACTTGCCAGGTGACACTTCATTTGTTTAATACTGCTTGTGTGTAGAACCTCTGTAACATCTACAGGTAAAAGGTCTTTTCTCAGAGCTTTCAGAGCCTTGTATGACCTGGCTGCCCTTCTGCAAAGCCTATGGAACTGGGTTCCTCAGTCTGCAACTTCATTTGACAGTACTGAGAAAGTAAGTTCTTACTGAGTGTAAGAAACAGTTCAGAGCATCTCCATCTGCCTCCTCTGTCAGCACACAGGGTCTTTCAGCACTGAATGTCTCAACTGAAATCCACTGTGGTTAAAGAAAAATAAGCATTGTTAGCCTCGAGCAGACAGTGGTCCACATCCTTATACCAAATGCACCGCTGACTCAGCACATGCGGCAGAAGACAGTGCTTCAAGGAGATCCTGGGTATGCCAGATCTAGGGAGGATCTCCTATCTGAAGCAGCAGTGCTAGATGGGGGAGATGGCTCACTTAGCACCCTCGCCTTGGGACAGCTGGTGCTCTCCACCCTAAGCTTCCACAGCACAAACTCACCTCCATCTCTGCAGAGGGGGTGCAGCCCTAAGAGCTGCGGTACGTACCTGTGGGGACAGCTTGAACATGGGGGCACACACGATGAGTGGAGTGGAGTGGTGTTTAGCTGCCAGTGCCAGAGTGTGAGTCCCACTCACAGCGATCAGGGCGCCATTGGCCAGAATTGTCTTCGTACCAATGATGACCTTAAAAGGCAAATCAGCATTAGAGAGCATGTTCTATGGCAAACTGGGGAAGAAATGTTTCGTGGCTCAGACGCTCCAGCCAGATGGGCTGGAGAAGGACTTTGTCAGAAGAGCCAGCCAGCAGCTGGAGTTACAGGGCAGCTGGATGCCTGATCTGTTTCATCTGGCACTGGCTATGCACGGAGATGTTCCTTTCTAACAAGAGCATGAAGCCAGCACAGAGGACTTAAGAGGATGAATATATCTTCTACTGCAGGGAACACTGAGCAGAAACTAGGCTGTGTTCCCTGTTTTCTACAAGCCTACAAAGTAAGCTTTGCGCAAGTAACTTGACTGCTGGCTGCACCAATTTCCTTGCTGTTAAATGCGAATAGTGTAAAGCAGCTTAAAATATATAAAATATATAGATAAGAAATAGTGTGGCAGGATTTTATTTTAAGTATTTTTTGGTTTTGTGCCAAGTATTCATCTCTATAGAAGTGCAGAACAGGTCTGCTTGAAAAAACATACTGTGGTGATTCCCTTCACCACCCACCTTGTGTTCCAGGCAAGGAGAGCTTCTCCCCTTTGGAAATGCTGCCTTTTGTTCTATTGTCTTAAAAAAAATGAGGTTAACCCTTTGAAGCTTTCCCGGCTGGGTTTCTTGTAACTGTTCTGCCTGCTAGCCACCAAGTCATTAAAACCTGTCACCATGCAGTCAGCCATCACACTGATCTGTGGTTCCACACTGAATCTCCACCCCTGCTGTAAGCTGGGACTGTGCTGATTTTGTGCCTTCAGTGAAGAAACGCATCCATCACTGCTGGGATGTGCAGATGGTTTGGAAGGCCTAAGTGCCCAACCTGCCATGAACTCCCTCCTCAGGTGGAGCCCTCCTTACCTTGTTGACTCGAGACATGACAGCAAAAATAGCTGCATCACTCATGACGGTAGTTTCAATGTTCTCTTTAGAAAGCCGGACAGCCATTTCGTGACCCTAAAAAAGAGGGAGAATCCGATTGGTCCCCTGGGACATAGCTCCTGCGCTGCAGTTAGAGATACTGGCGCTCAGTTCTTCTCTGAATCACAAAAATACCAAGCGATGGAGCACAAATACAGCCCTCCAACTGAAGGACACAGGGTAGGATAACGAGCGGTCTTCAATCTCTCCACTGCAACTTCTGTAATGTTTAGCTTGCCTCCAAAGACAAGTGTTCAGAAAGAACACGTGGGACAGTGCTGTGCTTGGAGAAGGCAGCCAGCCTGTGCCTCACCTGGCAGAACGGTGCACACTCCGCCACAATGACCTGGAACTTCCGCTTGCGGGCAGCTTCCTTCAGGAAAGCCTCAACGGTGCGCGAGTAGCCAATGGTCATGATCACCTCGTTGGAGTGGATGTGCTCCAGCGCCTGCATTGCAATGTTGTCAGTGGTGCCCTCTGTAACAGAAGGACGCCATTACTGCAAAAGCAGCCAGGAAAAGCAATACTTCCCACAAGAACAAGAGCACAGGCCAACAGCCCCCCATACTGTTCCCTTCACACCATTTCCTTCACACTGTTCCACCCATCTCTCTCTAAGCCAGGGGTGTCAAATTCATGGCCTGTAGGCTGAATCTGGCCCTCCACCTTGTTTTCTGGCCTGGCACCTTGTTTCCACCTGGCAGCAGCGCCAAGCTCCTTGCCCCTATGCTTCTGCCAGTCATGTGTGCAGCATGTGACGCGTGTTACCCATGAGTTTGACAGCCCTGCTCTAAGCCAAAGAGGATTTAGATTAAGTCTTGGGAGGAAGACTAAATCCTTGCTGTTTCCCTTCCACCTGAGATGAAGGGGAAGCATCAGTCCTATCCCACAAGAAGCTACACTCATGAGACAGTTCAGGCCCATCCGTACCTAGCTCTATTAGCAGCTCATTAATAGCTTCAATAACATTAGCTCTGAGAGGAGGATAAGGGGTGCTGAAATCCTCGCTTAGTCCTCCAGAAGTCAGAAGTTTGTGGAGAGATTCTTGCTGGTCACTTTCCTCACTGCGCCCGTGAAGCCTGCGGAGAGAAGCAGCCCTTCAGCCTCAGGAGAGCACACAGGAGCACAGCCAGGCTGACCAACCTCCCCATAGCACAGCGCATGTGGATGTGAACAACTAGGAAGTAAAATGGCACACAGGAGGCATGCCATGCCATGCCAAAGAGCTTCCCTAGCTGCCTCTGGCAGAAAGACACCTGAAGCTCTGCCAGGAAGCACCTTCCTGAGTCATCTGCAAATGCTGCAGCCCACAGATGAGGAACAGGCTCAAGGCCACTACTCCAGTGGAATGGACCCTTCCAGGAATGCAAGGAGAACAGCTTGAGGTCAATGCACAGACTGTTCTCATGCACTCACAACACATATGCCAAGCGAAGTTTCACTAGAGGAAATGTCATGAGCTCGGCTGAAAACAACAGGCTTCCTTTGATGGTGAACTAGCTGAATCCCTCTGCAAGGGAGGTGGGAAAAGGGGGCAATGGAAGCCAAAGGGGTGTCACAGAAGCAGCAGAACACACTGGGTGGGAGGGCTGTTCTGAGCTCCCAGGAGGGGCATGAACAGCAGCAGAGGGGCACCTCACCTGCCATACTCTTCCCGAACGACCTTCAGCACTCTCCGCACCATGTTGCCCACGGTTGTCTCACATGGCTGGGCCGCTGTCATCCTCTGGCCCTCTGTCCGGATCAGAACCATGAGCTCCCCTGGAAGAAGCAAGGGCCTCGGTTATCCCTGCCCAAAGCAAACCCAACGCACCCCTTTATGCGCGCTCTGCAGTGGGCTTGGCACTGGCAACGCAGCCCCGAGCCCAAAGCCACTTGCGGGGCAGCTGGTTCCGCAGGGTTTCTGCGGGATGAATCACCTGGATGCAATGCGGGCTCGGACCCTCTGGAAGAGCCCAAGCGACGCGGGTGGCGAGGGAGGGACCCGCCTGCCGGAGCGGCCAAAGCTCGGGCTGGTAACGCAGCGGCTGGGGGCGTGCGGCGGGACAAACTCGGGGAACCCACCCACACCCGCCGGCAGCTGCTGCCGGGGCCCCGGCTGCCCGGCACTGCTGCCCCCGCCGGCTCCCCGGAGCGCCGGGCCTGGGGGCAGCGCCCTCCGCCAGCCCTCACCGGCGTGGCTCCACCGCCCGTGCGCCACGATCTTGCGCAGCAGCGACAGCGTCTGCCGCGCGGTGTCCTCGGAGCGAGGCCGCTCCCCGCCGCGCAGCCGCGCCACGAACGCCGCGATCTGCTCCGACAGCTCCGAGCCACGCTCGGCAGCGGCTGCCGGCATGGCGGCAGCAACAAGGTGCTACCGGCGTCCGCCGCTTCCGTTTCCACTTCCACCGCTCTGCTCCTCCCATTGGCGGGGGCGGTTGGAGTGCACCCGCCCCCAGCGGCGGCGCAGCCAATGGGAAGCGCAGTGGCGGGCAGGGGCCGGGCGGGGGATGCGGGATGAGGGGGTCCAAGGATGGTGGGGTCGCAGGCGAGGGGTTCAAGGATGGTGGGGACGCAGGCGAGGGTCCCGGCGCGGCTCGGCGCTGGGCGCTGGCCGAGCCCCCTGCACGCCGCCCCGGAGGGGCCTGGGCCGACTCGGGAAGGGCTGCGGGAGGGAAGGAGCGGAGCCCGCAGACAGGGATTTACTTTGGAGCGCGCAGTGTTCCAGGCGCCAGGAGCCAAAGCCAATGGTGGGAAGGGCGCCGTCCCTGACAGACCGATTGTTCTTGCTGGCAGAGCCGGCACCGGCCCGGGATAAGGCAGGAATGCAGCTCCTTTGTGCCGAGTTCCTGGCGCTCTGCGTGCGGGGAGCGGGCAGGAGCCGTGGTATAACTCTTCACTCCGTGGCTCCGCTCTGTGTCCTGTCAGTTTAGATGAAGATAGCAAAGCAAACTGGTTTATGCTGGAAGCTTTCAGTGGGCGCTTCCTGCAGGGGCCTGGTAAGGCGCCATGGGCGCTCGTAGCGTCTCTTTTGTGCTTGTCTGATTATTTCAGGACTCGCCCTACAGCCGTGCACCATCCAGGCTGGATACCAGCAGGATACCAGTGGCTGCTGTGCTGGGTCCTGAGGATGTGCCGTAGGTCATTTGCCACACAGCACCTGGGCTGGACTGAGAGTCTCTCCAACACCTCTCTCCTCCTGCCACTTTCCTGAGTGCCCCTGTGTGCCTGGAAGCCAGAGTACCCGAGAGCCTGCGGGAGAAAGCTCACCACATCACTCGAACACCTGGCAAAAGGCCATATAGAATAATAGAATCACAGAATGGTTTGGATTGGAGGAAACCTTAAAGCCCATCCAGTTCCAAGCCCCCTGCCATGGGCAGGGACACCTCTCACCAGCCTAGGCTGCTCAAGGCCCCATCCAACCTGGCCTTGAACACTTCCAGGGAGGGGGGAACCCACAGCTTCCCTGGGCAACCTGTGCCAGTGTCTCACCACCCTCAGCATGAAGAATTTCTGCCTAATGTCTAATCTAAATCTTCACCCTTCCAATTTAAAGCCATCCACCTCCTCCTATCACTACAGGCCCTTGTAAAAAGTCCCTCCCCAGCTTTCCTGTATCCCCATCTGATACTGGAAGTTCTACCCGGAGCCTTCTCCAGGCTGAACAAGCCCAAGTTTCTCAGCCTGTCCTTATAACAGAGGTGCTCCGGTCCTCTAATCATCTTGGTAGCCCCAAATGTTCTTGGGAGTGCTGCTGCCCTAGCTGGAAGTCAAGAGTTTCCCTGCTTGATGAGCTTGTCTTGTCCATTGCCCCTGGAGAGAGTCAGTAGAGGGTAACAGGATTTGCCCTGGTGTTGGCTTGGCTGTGCTGGGCCCCAGTGTGCTGACCAGGCATGTCATTATTCTCCACTGCATTTTCTCCCCGTCTTCCCAGCTTTAGGGTCTATTTTCTTCCATCTTGAATAAATCAAAGGCTCTCTGGAGCAAGGCCTGCCTGACTCCACGTTTGTGCATGGTCACAAAGTTTGTCCCTCTGTGAAGGTCTGTTGCAGGTAAGGCAGTGGAGGACTGCCTGTGCCCATCAGCTGCCTGCTGGCTGTGCCCCTGCATTGCTGTGTGCCGGCTGCTGTGGCGTGCAGAGCCCGCTCCCATGCGTGAACCCTGGGACTGGGGCATGCATTGAATTGGCAAAAAAAAAAAAATCATTGCTTCGGAGCTTTCCTTTGTTTGTTTACTTATCTCACTAGTAAACAGAGCAGCTCTTGGAGATTATGCAGGAGGGAGAAGAGGAAGGGAAACTGGACTCTGAGGTTATGACCTCTTTGCTGCTGCTGGGCTGTTTACATTCCCTGCTCTGGTCCCAGTAACTATTGCAGGGCAGTTTCTTCTCAGCGCCTTGCTAGGCTGCAGAGGTTTTTTCCCTGATCATGCTGTTCCTACCCTGTTCCCTACAGGCCTTTCTGCCAGGCATTGCTGCCACAGCCAAACACAGCCGGCAGTCTGGTGTCCCTTGAGGGGCAGAGTCCTGAACTTGGTCTGCTGCCTTGTATTTCATGAATGAAAGCCTCTTAATGGGGATTTCAGGAGTTGTTAGCCCCATGTAGCTGAGCTGAGCCAGAACCCAGGGCTCTCTGGAGAGCTGAAAGGCAAACCCTGAGCTCTGGCAGCTTCGAAAGATGGCTATGAGACATCTGGTTGTCATTAGCCAGCAGCTGCCACCAGGACCTAGTGAGTTAGGCAAGAAGTGCCGAGGAGGGCTGAAAAGGAGGGAGTGGGGAAGAGGAGTGGCAGCACAGGGAGCATGGGGTAAGTGGAGAAGGCAGATGGAAAGATGCATGTTGTTGTTGTGGTGTACTTGGCTAAAATCTTACTGCCTTGCAGGCTGTGCAGAGGCACTGTGGTGGGCGATGCACGCATGCATCCCGTAGCAGCTGGGAGGAGACTTACCTGGTGGTCCACAACTGCTGGTGTTCTGGAGTGGGATCTTCTCTCCTGCAGTGACTGCAGGCAGCTGTCTCCTGCACAGCACACCCTTCTTCCCTTCCCTGGGTCTATCCAGCTCCTGTGAGGCAGAGTTGGCTACTGTGGTTTCCCAGCTGGTGCATGAGCAAGCAAGGAGGCTAACACAACCACAGACAGTGCTGGTGCTGTGGGCAAAAAAGCTGAGCAGAGGATGAGCTGGCTAGCTGGCCGAGCAAGGCAGCACGTTTTCTGGGCCTTCAGAGGAGCTGAAATCTGGCTCATCTTGGAGAGCTGCCAGCCTGCCCAGGACAGCATCCTGTTCTCTACCATCAGGGATCGCTGCTGGAGACACTGCTTGTCCTCTACCCAGTGAATTCTGCATCCCTGGGGGCTGAATGTCATCCTCAAAGTGCTTGTGTCAGGAAGAGGAGAAGGCAGGGTAGGGCCTGGGAGCACTGGAACATCGTGTGCTGGGAGGGAGGCTGTTTGGATTAGAAACTCTCAGTGGATAAGTGGGCTGGATGAAATGCCAGGGAGGGGAATCAGAGTTTGCTGAACTCTAGTAATTGGACTCATCTGCAACACGAGGGTAAGCAAAGCGAGCTGCTCATGCTTAGCACAGGCGAGGGAAAGGAGCCAGCAGGCAAGAGCCAGCAGAGCCACGGCCTGGCAAGAACAACAGGACAGGCTGTCAGCACAGCACGGGCTGTGAAGGCTGACTAGGTGACACAAGAAACAGCAGCTTAGGATAGTCAGGGTCCCTAAGCCTCTCACTGAGCATGAGTGACTAAGTTAAGGATGGCATGGTGCATTGCAGGGAGGGGAACACAGAATCATAGAATCATAAGGTTGGAAGAGACCTCTGAGATCATTGAGTTCAACCGTGCCTGTCTCTCTACTAAACCATATCCCTAAGAAACTCATCTACGTGTCTTTTAAACACCTCCAGGGATGGTGACCCCACCACCTCCCTGGGCAGCCTGTTCCAATGCCTGACCACTCTCTCAGTGAAGAAATTCTTCCTAATGTCCAGTCTAAACTTCCTCTGGCACAACTTGTGGCCATTCCCTCTTGTCCTATCACTCATCACTTGTGAGAAGAGACCAGCACCCACTCTGTCACAACCTCCTTTCAGGTAGTTGTAGACAGTGATAAACCCCTCAGCCTCCTCTTCTCTAAGCTAAACAACCCTGATTCCCTCAGTCTCTCCTCGTAGGGCTTATTCTCCAGACCCCTCACCAGCCTCGTTGCCCTTCTCCGCATGAGCTCCAGCCCCTCAATGTCCTTCTTGTAGTGAGGGGCCCAAAACTGAACCCAGCACTCGAGATGTGGCCTCACCAGTGCCGAGTACAGGGGCACAATCACCTCCCTGCTCCTGCTGGCCACGCTGTGTCTGATACAGGCCAAGATGCCATTGGCCCTCTTGGCCACCTGGGCACACTGCTGGCTCATGTTCAGCCGGCCGTCACCCAACACCTCCGGGTCCTTCTCTGCCAAGCACTCTCCAGCCACTTCTTCCCCAAGCCTGTAACACCGCATGGGGTTGTTGTGTCCGAAACGGAGGACTCTGCACTTGGCCTTGTTGAACCTCATCCTGTTGGTCTCAACCCATCGATCCAGCCTGTCCAGATCCCTCTGCAGAGCCTCCCTTCCTTCAAGCAGATCCACACTTGCACCCAGCTTGGTGTCATCCGCAAACTTGCTAAGAGTGCACTCAGTGCTTTCATCGAGATCATTGATAAAGATGTTAAACAAGACTGGACTCAGCACTGAACTCTGCGGAACCCACTTGTGACCGGTTTCCAACTGGATTTAATTCCATTTACCACAACCCTTTGGGCCCAGCCATCCAGTCAGTTTTTAACCCAGCAGAGGGTGTGCATGTCCACGCTGATGGCAGCCAGTTTCTCCAGCAGGATACTGTGAGAAACAGTGTCAAAGGCTTTACTGAAGTCCAAGTACACCATATCCACAGCCTTTCCCTCGTCCATTAAACGGGTAACCTTGTCATAGAAGGAGATCAGATTGGTCTGGCAGGAAAATGAAGCACAGTCAGAAGAGAAAGATGCACCAAAGGTATCTTTGGTGTGACATGATTGCTCTTTGAGAAGTCCATGCTCAAGGGCCTGAGACAAAAACAGAGGGGATCACTTATCTCCAAAACTCTTACAGACACAGATGTAGAAGCAGAGCTGTAAGAAGTCAGGAATGAATCTGCTGAAGGGCTGAGGTAGCCCAAACCAGTGTTTTCTGCATGCTACAGGGGAGAAAGTAGGTCACATAACAAGTGAAGGGGTTGGAAATAATGGGATGAACTGGGTGCTGAATGCACATTTAAAACTAGAGCTTCCAGAGAAAGAAGATGAAAAACCTAAACAAACAGCTGGTGATCAAAAGCAGGTACACGAATAGCTGGGAAGCTCAGCTCTGTGGGTCTGGAGACGCATGCACACGTTGCCTGAGTCATCAGCAGTTTTAGCATGCTTGAAATTCATGGCTGACACCACAGGTACCAGGGCATGTGTTATGCTGTTTTTTGCTGATGATCCTCATAACAGCTGTCCCTTAAACTGGTCATCCTGGGGAAAGCATGGCTTGCTATGGGGAGTAACAGGACAGATTCAGTGCCTCAGGTCAGTGAAGGATTTGATGCAGCTCCTTGCTTGGCAGCCCGTGTGTACGTGTGCCTGTCTGCCTGGAAAATGGCTGCTGGCTTATCCTCATTTTAGCGCAGCACCCATGGGCAGGCTGAGTCCGTAGCCAGAACATTGTGGTACCAATGGAGTCTGCAATCCCTATGGGAAGTGAGCAGGCGGTTCTGAATCCAACCCAGGGACCATTGCTTCTGCCAAATTTGCCATTCGCACCCCTCTGCTTCTCGGAGCCTTTAAAATAGAGATGAAGGCTGGGAAGCGGGAGGGTTTCTCTAGGGCTTGTTGTGGAAGCAGCCAAGGCTGGGCTGCCCCTCGCCCTTCCTGACTGCCAGGAGAGGCATGGGAAGCTGGTGTTCAAATGCCTCCCCTGGATGTGGAGCCTCACTCGTCGGCTCATTCATCTGTGGCGGTTCCCCAGGTCTCCTCTTGGGATGCAGGCAGCTGGAGGTAGCCAGTTCAAAGGCCAAGCTGGTCAGGAAGATGCAAGGGAAGTGTGGGAAGTCACCGCGTGTCATGTAGGAAAACAAGCCCCAGCAGGGGATGAGAGAGCACAGTGTGAGGCTGGGCAGGAGGTCCTGGCCCTGGCAATGCTGGTGGCGTGCTGGGCCTTCACACACGGAAAAGGCGTTGGCTTTGCTTGGTGCCACCAAAGGCACAAACGCTCACAAAGCTTGGTGGCACCATGCAAGTGTTGGCCATGGCTCTGTCCCTACCTAGAGGGCACGCAGCAGGCTGACCGGGCTGGGGAGGAGGTGATGCCAGGGGCCTGTGCCTCCAGGCTGGCTTCAGAGAAACCCCCAGGCAAACCTGGCGATGCTGCAGGAAGCCAGGCCCTTGGGGCGAGACAAAGCGTGGTCTGGCTGCTCTGTGGTCACTGAGGCGTCCGTGACACCAGCAGTCTGGGCTGCTTCCTGGTCACCGGCCAGCTCCCGGCAGTTCCTCATGCGCTCCCAGTGCTGCAGCTGGCCCAGGGCTCGCTTTGCTCATTGTCTGCTGTGGGTGATGGCAGCTATTCAGCAGTTGCCAGGTTTCAGGGAAAGGGAGAGATGAGCCACTCCTCCGCCCACATTCTGGGATGAAGCCCTGCCGATGCACACGTTCACTTCTTGATGAGGAGAGCCTGCTGGGGAGCCTGCATCCCTCCTCGGCCTGCATCCCATATTCTGCCCCCCCCCCTTTATCAGCAGGCATGATGCTAGGGAGCAGAGCTTGGAAGCAGCCCAGGCTGCTGCTCTGTCCTACACAATAGCGGAGCCTTCTGCTCCCCGTCTCCTTGCCTGTTTGCCTTCCAGAGCCAAGCAGAGTCTCGCCGTCAGTATTATTTTGCTTTGTGTCAATATTATGACAGCTAGAAGCAGGAGAACTGCATCCACATGATAAGCAGCCAGAACCTCTGGGCTGGGCAGGGATCAGATTCGAGTTTGGCAGGGAAGAAAAGTGCCTAGCAGCCCCTGCCCACTGGCTGGCTGGGCTGGGAGGGCTGGGAGACAAGGGGCAGCCAGAAAGCGGTGGATGATGCATGCCAGTGCGCCTCTCCTTTCTGTTCAGTTCTCACTGCCCTTTTCCCAGGGGAGATGAAACATGATAGATATGCAGAATATGCTTGGTTCTCCAGTGGAAAAGTAGCCTCTGTATATTTCCTGGGGAGGGGGGCTGCTCTGCTCCAGCTGGGAGAGTCCCATCCCTTCTGGGGTTGCCATCCTTCCCATTTGTGTGGGCCTGGGGTTTTTCATCTCTGTGAATGCTGAAGGGTCACACACATGCTGCAGCACCAGTCTGTCCAGGTTGCAGCCTGTTTGGGCTTTCCCAAGCACAGCTGCTGGTGGGAAATCCCTGCAGGATTTCTGGGGGCTCTTCTCCAATCCAGTGCTTCAGGAGAGCAGCTCAGGCAGAGCGGGATGAGCTGTGGCATGAATGCTGCGTTTCTGCTTCCCACTCCAGACACTCAGTACCTTGTATGTGAGGGGCTGTTGTTTTGGCACACCCCACACAGGCTGCTGACACAACACTTACCTGTAGGCACCCACGTATGCTTGGGGCTGCGGTTTGGCTCCCTGGTGCCTCACCCTGCTCCGGGGCTGTGCTCTCCTGCAAATACCAGTGGCCTGGCCAGTCCCTGTGCTCTCTGTCACCTCCCTGCTGGGCTGGGAGACAGCCAGTTGTCCTTAACCCTCCTGTCTGCTGCCAGCATCCCTTTGCTGCCTGCCCTGGTGCAAAGGGACTCTTTCCCCTGCCTTGGCCTCAGCCTCAGTGATAAACTAGGCTGGGACTGAAAGACAAGGCATTAAACTGAGCAGTGCTGGGTCTGCTGGCTGCCGAACCGTTCCTGGAGCACCACCTGGCTGAGGGCCACAGCTTCCTGGGACTTGGATATGGCAGTTTCGATGACCTCCTCCTCAGTGGCATCATCCCTGGCCCCCATGGGAGATTTTAGCAGCAGCCAGGCTTGCTGCAGGTTAGCCTCATCTGGGTCTCCTGCCTTGAGCGCTCTTGGGCAGCCCTGATGCTTGCCCTGCACCCTCCAGAAATGGTGTCTGGCCTGGGCCAGCCATATGCCTGCGACCCCAGGGCAGTGCAGTGCAGGGGGGGCAGACCCTGCTCTTCCCAGGCATGGGGCTGGGCTGTCAGGTGCCTGTGGTTTCAGTTGTGGGTCCCTGGAGAGGCTGAACCCCCCACCGTGAGGAACCAAAACAAACAGCAGAGTTCCTGCCACGTGCAACCGGGGCTGACTAAGGCCATACGCTTCCTCCGGCTGCGGGCAGCAGCGGCCGGGGCTGCAAGCCACTGCCATCACGGTGCGCGGCACAGCCCATTTCCCCCTATTGTCAGCCTCTCCTTCAGCAAACACATCCCCCTGTGCACCTGGACTGGGAAGAGGCACTGACGCCACGGGAACCAGCCGCCAGGAGCAAGGGATGTGCTGCCGGCAGAGTCCCTCACTGTCGGAGCCACCATGGCATGGTTCTGGGGCTCCTTGGGGACCCAGATATCCTGGCAGGTTGTTGGCATGTTGTTTCCTTGAGGAGGAACGCTGACCATCCAGGTGTCACTAATGCAGCCCTGCTTGTCTGCAAGGGCACTGGATGGCACCATGTTCCTGGAAGAAATGAGCAGCAACCTCCTGTAGGAGAGGCCTGGCTTTCCCCATGCAGAGAGGCTTGGTGCCAGGAAGCCCCTGACAGACCATGCCCATCCCCATTCCCACTCTCACGTGCAGGTGCAGGCAGCTTCAACCAGCCGGTCTCCAACTGTCTTTTGTCTCTGTCCCCACTGTGCAGACACAACCTGCAGAAGACTGAGCTGGTTTATCTCAGCATTTACTGTGAACCAAGCTCTTGGCACTCACAGACAGCGGAGCTTAGGAGAGCCTAAGCTCTGGATCGCAGGGCAAGGAAAGCAATCAAACTGAGGGTAAAAGATGGGTATTCTGGGGTGAAAAAAGGCAGACGTGAGGAGCCCAGTGCTTTAAGCTTTTGTGCTACTTTGACCTTGGGAGTCCCATCACAACACAAGATGTAGGTGGCTGCTGAGGGAACTCTTGCCCGCTGGGCAGGAGCAACAGCAGCCGGAGGAGGTGGCTATACCAGGTGCCGGAGCATGGAGGGTTTGGCACTGCCCTCGGCAGGAGCCTGCAGCCCTAATCAGTCAGACTATGCTGTCCCAAACAGCAGCAGCACAAAAATAATGTCCTGAGAATTTCAGAGGTGTTCTCCAAGGGCTTTAGAAGTGACACAGGGTGTCCGGACTACAGTCAGCTTAAGAGCTACACAGGGACAAGTTTTTGTTAGGGTCTTTTCATCTGAGATTCCAAAGGTGGAATTTTGCTGGGGAGAAGATGTCCATGAGGGAATTTTGATGCTCAGCTGGGGCTGTTTTGTGGAAAAGAGGATTTGGAGGGAACTTGCCTGTGGCGAGCAGGCTGAGGTTTTGTGGGAAAGCAGATTCCTGTGCTGGGCTCCTTCAGTGCTCACAGGCAGCCTGGACCCAGAAGGTGTAAGAGATGAGCCCGATTCATGGCAGGGCTGTGCTGTGGCATGCTTGCAGCTGGGTACCAGGGCTGGCTATCTCCATAGCACTGCCGGGGCTTACCTGCAGCAGGGACACACCATCATTCTCTGCTTGACTCCCTTCCCAGCACAGCGAGCAGGGCAGGAAGGTGGCCCAGACAGGCAGTGGTGATATTTGGGGCGATGCTCTCAGCCCGTGGCTGTCACATGGGGCTCACCACAGACGAGGCATCTGCCCTTGAAGGGAATGTCTCTATTTGCCTCATGTCCCTGCTGGTCCCTTGAGCCTCCTCTGTCCCTTGTTCCCAAAGCGCGTAACAGTGCTCCCCAGAGCCCGTGGGAGGTGGTGCGAGGGACACAACTGCATTTATAGTATCAGCCTCCAGCCCTCTCCTGCAGCTGGGGAAGGATACACTCAGCCTCCAGGGACGGAGCAGAGCAGTGTTGAAAGTAAGCGGCCGTGGCCCAGGCAGCTGGATATTTCTCCCATTTGCAGGAGGATGTTGCTGGTCACAGGTTACCAATGTCTGAATATTATTTCTCTGCTCCTGCCTCTTCTCCATGCTGCCTAGAAAGGGGATGCTCATCCCAGGAATGTAAACTCTGCCCAAGGCCTCTGAGGAAATAGCTTCAGACCAGGAACAGGATTGCACTCAGCAATTAAGGGCTGGTCTCCCCAGCCGCACAGCTCCTGAGGGAGAGCCCTTTGCTCCAGCGCCAGAGGCTGGCCTTGTCTGAGAGGTGGCCCCGAGGGACCTTCCTGCAAGGACAGGAGTGAGGCCCCATGTGGTCACGGTCTTTGCAATAACAGGAGTCTGTCTGTCCAGTGAGTTGTCAGCAGCTACTGCTCAGGGTGGCCTCTGGTCCGGACTCTCAGGTGGAAAGAAATGCTCCCTTCACCCCCAGTCTCAAAATCATCCCTGAGGAGGTGTGAGGGCGTTCTCTTGGCCCAAAAGGGTCTGTGGGGTGGCAGAGGAAGAGCACAGACGTGCTCCAGCCATCACAGAGGGGATGTTACCTGCCCCTTGTTGACCAGCCATGGCCAAGAGTGTGAATGGGCACTGAACACCACTCTGGCAGCCCCCTGGCAGTCCCCCAGCAGCCCCCCTGGCAGCTGCCGTGCTGTGTCGTTGAGTGATGAACTGCAGCTCACTGGGCCCCCCGCGAGACGGGATTTCTGTGCACTTATCTCTGCAACATTTCCCTGCTAATTTGCCAGGCCTCACTCCAGAAGCTTTCTCACACAGCAGTACCAATGCCTGGAAGCTCCAACCAGAGCCCAGCTCCCACTGACGCCTGAGCCACTGCTGCCTGCCTGGCCCTACCGGGCTGGGGACACTGGCATGTCCCGCATCCCCAGGGGACAGACCCTGTAGGGCTGGGGACAAGCCACTGGGATCCTCATGGGTCCAGGGAAGGACCTCCCACTGAGGTGGGCAGGGAAGCCCTAGAGCAGCCTTCCTGCTTTTCCAGAAGAACAGAAACATGAATCCTGGCAGGGACACAGAGCCTGTTATTTCCCTGGGACCTGCAGCCCACGAGGGATCGTGTTGCCTGCTGGCATCTCTTCCCTTCCCACCTCCCATAGCTCCAGCTTCCCCAGCCACTGGGGCTTAAAAATAGAACAGAAAATGCCACAGAGCTCCTTTGGGTTTACCCTTGGCAGCAGGGTTTGGCCTCAGACTTGCTCTGGGGAACTGCTGCGCCCCTTTCCCTCCGGAACCAGAGGGAACTCCGTGGCAAGTTGCCAGGGTTGGGAAGCTGTCCCTGGGGCTGAGAGGGCTGGAACCCCCTGCCAGGGCTCCCACAGCAGGGACTGACTGGATGGGTAGAGGGTGGCTTGGGGAAAGCGGGGTGGGTGGATGGGGCACAGAGTGGGGGGGATTTGGCATGGGTGGACAGGTCACAGGGTGGGAGGATGAGGCCTGGGGTGGAGGGACTGGGCACAAAGGGATTGGGAACGGGTTGGGGAAACAGGGCATAGAGTGGGAGGACTGGGAACGGGGTGGGGGGATGGTGCACAGAGTAGGGGGACAAGGCAAGGGGTGGGGGCATTGGGAGGTGTGCACATGGCAAAGGGAGACCAGGCATGGGATGGAGGAACAGGGCACGACGTGAGTGGGATGGGTCACGGGGTGTCCGGGTGGGGACAGGGCGGCAGCAGGGGACTGGCTGGGGCCGGGGCTGCTGGCTGAGCGCAGCGGGGCGAGCACGGGGCAGCGCATGGCGACCGGGGAGCCCCAGCGCAGTGCCGGTGCCTGTGCCTGCGAGCGCCGGGGCGGCGCGGCGGGGTCCCAGGACCGGTGCGGGGGTGGCTGCAGGTCTCAGGGTCGGCACCTGCTCCCGCCCCGCGGCGGGGCTGGGGCGGGCGGGGGCGGGGCGCGGCGCGGCGCTGAAATAGGGCGGCGGAGCGGGGCGCTCCATGCCCCGGTGGCGGCGGGGTTGGGGTGTCGGGGCGGGTGATGCCGGGGCGGCGCTGAGCCCAGGGTGGCAGCGGCGATGCGGCTGCTCGGCGCCTTCCTGCGGCTGCTGCTTGCCGGGGCGCTGGCGGCGCCGCCCGTCCCGGTGAGAGCGGGGCGGCGGGAGGAGGCGCGGGGCGCTACGGGACCCCCTGTGCCGGCCCCGCAAGCGCCCGCCTCTCCCTCTCCGCAGGTCCCGGAGGCGCGCGGAGCTGCCGGCGCGGAGCCGCCCGGTGAGTTGGTGGGGGTCGGCTTCCCCCGGGCCGCAGCGGGGTTGCTCAGGGCAGCCCCGGGCGCTTACGGCACCGGAGCGCAGTGCTGCCCGCTCAGCCCGAGCCCTGGTGCGGGGTCTCGGGCGGGGACGCTCCGCTCCGGCTCCCGCTGCTCCTCCTGGCGCTGGGAATCCCGCGGGGCCGCTGGGTGCGGGGCTGGGTGCCGGATGGGGGGACAGAGAATGCCTGAGAAGGAAGGGATGGAGCTGGCAGGCAGGTGGAGAAAGAGCCCCTTGGGGGGATGTGGTGCCGTGTGAACCCCGCACCAGTGCGGGCACAGGGGGACACAGGGGGATCTCCTGCACCCCGTGCCACCTGCCCTGGCCCTGGGTCACCTGGGCTTCGTCTCCCTGCGGAGCCTGCTTAGAGCTCCATGCCCTGGTCTCTTGCAGTCCTGACCTTTCGTGAGATCTGGAACCGTAGTTTCTGCCGGCCTCTGGAGCAGATGGTAGATGTCATCGCCGAGTTCCCCAACGAAGTGGAGTACATCTTCAGACCCTCCTGCGTCTCCCTGCAGCGCTGTGGAGGCTGCTGTGGGGATGAGGGTCTCCGCTGTGTCCCCGTGGAGACACGCAAGGTCACTGTGCAGGTAAGCGATGCCGCTGCGGGGCTAGGGCCATCCTGGGGAGGTGTTGTCAAGTGCTGGGAGGGTAAATTTGCAGCTTCACATCCTCCAGACATCATAGCAGCACAGATAACAGAGGAGGGGGCTTACTCACAAGTACTCAAATGCATGCTGAACCTGGAGAGTCCTTCTGCTTGCTCTTTGGCCTTATCCCTGAGGCCAGGCGACAACCCTGTTGGTGCTGGCTTTGCTCCTTGCTTCCCAACCTTCTCCTCTCTGCGTGGTCTATGTTGCTGTCCCTTTTTCAGACCTTTTCTGTCCTGCAGTGGAGCTGGGGGTGTCTCAATTGCCTGTGACTCTGCTGGGATAAAGTGGGTGCTGATCCTGAATCACAGGGAGAAGCAAGGCTTTTGTGTGTCAGGAGATTCCTGCGGTGGTGCTGACAGTGAATGTGGGCTGGGGGCATGGTGAGTGTGAAAATTTCCAGTCCCCACTGTGGGAGCTCTGTGTGGTGGGGTGATAGATCCCAGGCTGCAAACAAGCAAGCTCTTCCCTGTGCACCAGGCAGCCGTTGTCCTCACACTGCAGCTCTTGTGCTGCACTGCCAGACATCATCCCTGCTGCTGCAGGAAAAGCTCTGCTTTGCTGTGGGTCATGGACTAGGGAGTGCCTGCAATAAATTGCCAGTGATTTTGGTCCCTTGGGTGTTGAAAGTGTGTTGGAAGGCAGGATGGAAATCTGCAAAAAGTCTTGACTGAGGTGGAGCAAGAGCCTGACATGAATGTGAGGCAACTGCCCAAGCACCACTCTGTCCATGGGAAGGATCACCCTGTCATGCATGGGGTGGCAATGCCAGGCGTTTCTGTGGGGGCCAGTGTGGGTCACATGAATGGTGAACCTACCCCATGAAGCCCCTGGATATCCCACCTGAACTCTGGGCTGGGCTGTAGACTGACAGGTGATAGGGCAAATCTTACACCTCTGGGCTGAGGAGGTTCCCTAATACCGACTCAGCGCTATGGAAAAGGGAGCCAGGAGGAGGCAGCAGCGACAGGAATGGTTTGGAAAATATGACTAGGGGGATATTTGCGAAGTGGTCAAATATGTGAAAGCTCTACACAAAGGCAGAAAAATCTCCTCTGAGACTGGGAAATCCAAAGACCACAGGACTTAAATTTCAGTCTTGATGACACAGGGTGGCACTAGCATAGCCTCCCAAGCTGCTGGGATAGCCAGGCCTGGCCGGTGCTGCCTGCGTGCAGAGGTGGCGTCTCTGCTGCTGGAGGTCCCAAGGAACAGGTTAGACATGCGGCTGCCTGAGAGGCTGGGGTACAGAGGCAGTGCTGCAGGGGCCCTTCCAGCCCCCCCCTGCCGCCTGCTGGCAAGTAACCTTTGCTCCTCTTTCAGCTCCTGAAGATAAAGCCAAATGGAGAGGCACCCTACGTGGAGATGGTGTTCACCGAGCACAAGCGGTGCGAGTGCAGGTAGGGACCCTGATCTTATTTTGCCCCTGTGTCCCTCCAGCAAAAGAGCAACCCTGCCAGCTCACCCTGTATGTGGGACAAGGATGTGCTGGGGCACCCTGTTGTCTCCATGCTGGGGTTTGCTGGTTCTTACAGCCCTTGCTAAGCTGCCGGCTGCTCCCTGCAGCCAAGGGGGTTTGTAGCCTTTTGCAGTCAGCTCAGGCACCGTACTGTGTCTGCAGGGTTGGAGCTGCTGCTGCAGCACCCTGGCTCTGTGAGCAGGAATGTTCATGTCCCCCCATCCCTGTGGCTGCCTTGGCATGCCTGATGTGTGCTTCTCTGGCTGAAGGAGCTGCTTGTGGGTAACAGCAAGGCTGGTGGCTCTGAGGCAGGTATTCAGTGTGTGGCAGCACACCAGAGGTGGTGGCTTAGCAGGGAGCTCCATGGCTTGGTATATCTGAGTGTGGCTGTGACCCAAAGAGAAAGCTGAAGGGCTGGGTCTTGGGCCTCCATTTAAGGGAAATGGCCCGACCAGGGTCTGGGGAGCAGGAGTTTACATCCAAGACAACAAATGAAAGCCTAAAACATGCAGTGCCAGCCTGGCGTGGTTACACAGCACTGGCCTGGGATGGATGCACAGCACCAACTTGCCACAGACTCCTGGCACAGAGTTAACCCCTCAGGGTGCTTACTGTGTCTCAGAAGTGGGGAGAACTTGGGTATAATGGGGCCTTTTGCCTGGGGGCTGCAGTGCTGTGGGAGCAGGAGCAGCTCCCATGCTGCCTGCAGCCAGTCCCTTCTGTACAGCCTCTCCAGCACTGCCTGCATGGGGGCCCTGGCATTCGCTCTTTATCATGACCCCAGGGTGATGTAGTATTGCGAAAACTGAGGACTGAGTGTCCTTCTGGGCAACTGTTAGACGTGATGCTTGCCTGGAAGAAGAGTCTGAGGATCTCTGGGTCGGTATTCCCCTGCAGTGGTAAGAGCTGTGCTGGAGCAGACCCAAGGCCCATCCAGCTCTTCGTTTCTCTGGAGTGTCTGTTGGTAGATGCAGAAAAGGGATTGGGAAGAAGCATTTGTGATTTCCCCCTCCATTTCCAGCTATTTTCCATGCAGGGAGTTTCCTGAGCCTGTTGTGGTTTTCCTAGCTAGGGTAACTCCCAGGGGATCTCCTACGAGTACTTGTGCAGGCTGCCTTTGAATCTATATGAATGTCTTGCTTATGCAGCACCTTTTGGCTTTTCCCTAAGTCACCTTCCACACCTTTACATTGTTCCCCTTTGAAGTTTAGTGTAGGCATGGTGGATGTCCTGGCTTTGGCCCCTGTAGGGGATGCTTAAGCCAAGTATGTCATGACCGTTGTCTGAGAACCACTACTGGGACTGTGCAGCAAATCTCTTGTGTCACTCAGGATATTGCGTCTTATTTAACCAGCTGAGTTATGAAAGCTGTCACTGAGAGCAGCTGGAACAGAACCTGTGCTTCCCAGCCTCATGGGCAATATGTGGGAGTCACCCAAGTCATCCAAGCCCTCTCTCTGCTTGCTGTGGTCAGCTCCTGGCTGAGGAGTTGCTAATGTGGAGAAAAGCAATACTAGGTCTGTTTTAAGGATGAATGATAACAGGTAGATTGTGCTGTGAACTGGACCATCACAATAAACCACCTCCAGGAGCTCAACAGACAGCATTGCCCAAGTAACCACTTCACTCTGTCCTTTTCCTGCCCTGCAGGCCCCGACAGGACCTGATGAGATTGGGAAGGTGAGTGGTATCAGGGGCAGTGTTAACGCCTGGGGTTGTGGGTCTCATCTCCCACACATCAGCCTCTCTTTGTGATACTTTCCTTTTGAAGGAGGAGGTCAAAGGGCCGAGGTAAGAGAAGACAAGACAAGAAGAAACGTAAAGACTGTGAACTGTAAGTGAGCAGGGGCAGTTCTGGGTGGTGTCTTCTGGGCTCATTTCTTTGGGATGAGCAGCTTTGTCAAGCCTTTAGGGCTTTACTGATGCTGTGAGCAGGGAGAGGTTTGTGCAGGGCAGACAGAGGAGAAAGCAGGACAGAGAGGATGGTGAGTGGCTGTGGGGAAACAGATCTTTTACTGAAGCCTCAGTAGGTGCTCAGTAGTGCCCAGGCTCAGCTGCACAAAGCTGCCCAGTCCCACCCACAGTAGGGATGCATGGGCTGGATGACTTGACAGTGTGTAGATCTGTCACCATCACAGACCATACTGGGTTTCCCGTATCCATGAATTTCCAGTTTCAGCTTCATCTTGCTGCTGACTGTGTCCTTCCTGCAGTCCTTGGCTAGTTCTTGTTTGGGTTACTTTGCCCTTTCCCTCCTTACATTTGGCTGACTGTCCCAGACCGCTTGCTGCAGCACCAGAGGCTGCACTGTCACTGCAGACACTTTCAGGCTGTGGTGCTGTTTTATTTCATAGAATTACCTGGTTGAAAAAGACCTTTGAGATCAAGTCAACTGTACCTGTCCACTACCAAACCACATCCCTGAGAAACTTGTCTACCTGTTTTTTTAAACACCTCCAGGGGTGGGGACTCAACCACCTCTCTGGGCAGCTGTGCCAGTGCCTGACAGCCCTTTCAGTGAAGAATTTTTTCCTAATGTCTAGTCTGAACCTCCCTGTTCTGTCTGAAGCTTGCTGCTTGGGGCTCAGCCAGCAGCTACAGCTCCAACACCCTCACTCCTCCCTGTGAAGAGGCCGCCTGTGGTCCCTACCTCATGTTTCAGTGCTGGAGAGGCTGGGCACAGAGAGGGAGGACCTAGGGCAGAGTGAGGGAGCCTGGAGGTCCTGGAGTGTCCACATTTCCCCCACCCCCATCCTGGCAGCACTCACCCTGTGCCGTGCTCTCTTTGCAGATGCGGCACACCACGCAGGTAGCCTCCGCTCCTCGTTCCCACTGCCTGGGTTTGAGTCAGCTGTGTTTCCCGCTGGCATGGCCAACTTGCAGAGCCATGGCCCTCCAAGTAGCAATGGGGAGCAGGACTCCGGCAGGGAAGAGCTGATTGGACTCTTGCTTGGCCCTGATGGGAACACAGCCTGGAACCAAGGACTCCCTTGCCCCATCTGTGCTGTTGCATCAAGGACAAACGGACCCATGACCGGGCCTGGGGCTGAAGATGAGGAGCTCAAGCAGTGTGCTGCTGTCGGAGGGCATCCTGGGGACAATGAGGAGTGGAGATGATGGATGTAGTGCTGGAGCTGGCTCAGGACAGCATGATGTGTGAGGGGGAGCGGAGATGGCTCAGAGGGCTGCAGCTGCAAAACTGCTCTGTCCTGCCAGTGCACTGCAGCTGGGGAGAAAGGAAACCTGAGGCAGGCATGACTGCAGGGCTGTGTCTGTTCCACCCTTGGCACAGGGCAGCCCAGGAGGGTGCCAGGGAGCTTGGCTGGGAAGCTCTCTTAGTGGGGAAGGGAGTTGGTGTTGCCTCACTACTGGCAGCCACATCCCAGCTGTGTTCTGCTCGATAAAACCTGGTTGTCAGACCTGGGAGCTGGTGGTGTGAGCACTACTGTCTCACCCAGGATTGAGGAGGGCAGTCCCACAGTGGCCCAGGGCTTGTCCCCAGCACCAACTCCTGCAGCACTCACAAGGCTGCCCTCAGTGTGATACTTGGGGATGGACCAGCAGATTAGGACCAAGCTGATCCCCAGGCTAGGGGTTATCCATGTGCTGGAGCTCAGGTGGGTACTGGTAGACCCTTAGGGGAAATGCCATTCTCCACACTATGGTGTCTGTAGATTCACCATCACCATCCTGTTTTCAGCCCAGTCCCAAGTGTCTGGCTCACTGTCCTGCAGCTTTCCTTCTCCCTGACTGGGCTGATGCAAGGTCAGAGCAGCAAGGAGTAGGCTGCCTGTGGGTCTTCCCACTCAAGAAACGCCCCACCAGGGCTCATTCACCTGGCATGGGGGTAGGCTGGCCTGGGGGCTCTGTCTTTTACTGGGAGTATACTGGAATGTGTAAGGGTCCAGTGGCCCTCATTGAGAAGGCTGTGGATGCTGCTCTTTCCTGTTTTCCCCACTCAGCCAAGTCCAGCGGGCAGTTCCAGCTCTTGTTTCTTGTGTGCCTTAAGCAGTACCTCTGGGGTTCTCCCTCTCCCCTTTCCTGCCCCTGCTGCGTGGGGGCTGGGGTGGGCTGCCAAATGCATCCTGTGCTTCTCCGTGCAAGCCACACCCTGTGGAGCAGTGCACATATCTAAGGGCAAGTTAGGCATCAGTGTGCTTGTGGGGCACCCCTGGCACAGTGTTAAAACAAAATCAAGGGGTATTCTTGAAAACTTCAAAGAAAAGACTAGTGAGGTGACCTGCAGTTTATCCTGCATGGGGGAAGAAAAGTGGACTGTAACACAGCAGGTTCTGGGGTCCAAGGCAGTTCCTTCCACATGTGGCATGGCAGTCTGTAGCAGGGGCAGCTCTCTCAGAGCCATAATGCTGCTGCTTGGAGCTGGCACAATGACAGGGAGACAGGGCAGGTTGTGTGGCAGAGGTGCTCTGGCAGGGAAAGCTGGCAGTGGTTGTTGAGGTGATGTGAACCTCCATGCAGCCATCACACAGCATAGCATGAACTGGGCCAGTTGTACCCATGCAGCTAGGTATATCCTTCAGGAAATTGCTGGATCTCTTTTGGGACCCATTTCCATTTCTGGAATCCACAGTGTCCTGGGGCACAGCCTACACGGGCTCTGCCTCAACAGAGGTTCATGGAGCTCTTCCTTGGCTGCTTCATGGATGAGGGTGGCTTGCTGCTCTTCTTTCTATGCTGCTTTGGATCTGCAAGGGCCACGTGGCACCTTGGCTCTGGTGGCCTGTCCTGGTCAGTGAAGGCTCTCTGCATCCCTGTGTGCCATTCCAGCCTGGCTGGTTGCACTTTGAGGCTAAGGAGAGCTGTGGGCAGCACTTGAGGGCTGTGTGTGATGGTTTCTGTATTGTTTTTAACCATAAAAGTTTCACCGCAGTAGTATTAAGCTTTTAAAAAGGAAGTTATATAAACCCAAGGGTGTTACTTAATAAAAATAATTTTGTCAAGAGTGGTGATTAGGGTTAAAAAAAAATTTGAACAAACTCCTGCCCAGTGGCTTTTCCTAACAATTCTTGGTGTCTGGGGTCACCTCTTTGCTGCTTGGCACTTAGAGTTTTCGGGCAGCTCTGTCCAGAGCTGGTGGAGCTGAGTGCCTGCTGCACACGGTCACCCCATGTCACTTCTCCCTCTGCATCACCCAAACCACCTGGATGCCGGGTGTGACCTCATCCTCTGCTTCTCCCATGGCATGGGCTGTTGAGGTGGATGGGAAGGACTTGCATGCCTGAGAGGGATGTGGTTGTCCCACTGCGGCAGTGATGAAAGGATTGTACCACCAGCATGGGAGGTTGGGGAGAGGCATTGCCAGATTTCTGGAGCTCCCTGCAGCTCCAGGGGGCGCTTCACTGAGATGTCAATGGTGAGGGGAACCTGATGAGCCCTTGCAGCTCCTTGGTGCTCTCAGGGGAGGACTAGCTCCCTTCCCTGCCCCTGCATGTGCTTGCCAGAGGGCAGAGTCCTGGGACCCTCATCATCCCAGGGTGACAGGGACTTCCAGCAGGACATCAGACTGAACAGTGCCATGATGGTCAGGGTAGGGACCTGCTGCCCTGAGGGGCAGAGTGAGGCTCATAGCCTCGGGGCTTGTGGTCACCACCCTCCCAAGTGGACCAGTCACTGTCTGCCTGACACTGCTTTAACTGTGTGAAGCAATAAAATCCTTTCATTACAGTCCTGGTGTGACTTTGGGTAACGGCTGGTTTATCTCTGCGAGGGCTAAAGGACATGGAATGTACCAAGGTTTTGTTCCCCTCCCAGTGACCCCTCTTCAGTGTATCCGTCTACCACAATCACCTCCATATCCCAAACCCTCTACTGATACCTTACACTGGGTGTTGTAGTTTACTTGTGCTCTCTGTCCTCTCCAGGCCCACATAGATTCACTGAAGTCAAGCAGGTGAGTCATGCCAGCAGTATCCCTGCTATCATCACAGGCCTTACTGTGTTTCCTGCCTGCTCAGTCTTTTCTTCTGAAAGAGGACCCCAATAGGCTCTGGTGGGAGTTAAAAGGCCCTAGAGACTATGGGGAATAAACAGGCTGGGCAGAAAAAAAGGGTCTCCTTTAGGTAGAGATTGGTGGAAAAAAAAAAGGAAGCCTGGAAGCGTTTTGAGAAGACACCAAAGAACCAAGAACACGGATTGTGCTTGGACAGTGCTTACAAAACAGACCTCTTTGCATCCTAGCAGACCTTCTCTCTTAAGCATAGTATTAGTCTCTTACACTGTGTTGTGGATGGAGTGATAGACTGATCCACTTCATTAGTAAGAGAGAAGCAGCAATAAGTTTATTGATATAAAACAGCAATTAACAGAGTTTGATGGTAAATGTCATGGTGGTTTAACAAGATTCGATAGCAAGGTAAACTGGATTATTCACTGCAGAGAGTACAGGGTCAGCAATAACTGTCAGGGAGATCCTTCTCTTGAGTTACAAAGTTCAGAAAGGACCACTTTGCTTTCTAAAATCCATTTCAGAGAAGAGTCTGGGTATGGCTGGAGCCAGACTTAGTCAATGGTTTATGTCTAAAAGATTAAAAATGTGCAATCAAACCTTTGTATCACTTAGCTAAAATGTCAAAGTTTCAGTGCCCTTATTCCCAATCCATTTACCAAGGATCTGTTGTGGCAAGGATTCTCTCAACCTTGAGGAGTAACCCTGGGAGACATTCCTGCTTGAAGGGAGGTCCTGACATGTAGCCCACTGTTATTTCAGGAGAGCTCATAGGGCTCTTGGGCTGCTCACTATTTATGGAGTAATGACTGATTCACAGTCATATTTCCATACTGACTGCAGTTTCTTCCAGATCTGGCTTGAGTCAGACCCTGACCAGCACTATGGCCAGGTGAGTGCATTGCCACAAATTAACCCCTGGCTATAGTGTTATCTGTCTTCCCTGAAATCACCATGAAGTGGATGCAACCATCATGATCACCACTGGTGGTTCTCGCTTGATCAGGGCAGTGGTAAAAGTACAGGCTGGAGTGGGGGGAAGCACACTGTGACACACTTCCAAGAAAATAGTTTTTGCAGGAGAGCCAGCATTTGAGTGGTGACCACCGCACTGATCTGTGGGTACAGGCTTGACTTTTCCTGCTGTTGTTAACAGACTGAGCTGCACAAAAGAGCTGCCTGGAGGAGCTGAGCCAGGGGAGATCCCCCGCCATCAATGAGCACAGCGTACAAAGAAATGGGTCAGCAACAGACAGGTGCCCCCTTGGCCATCCTGGCCTGGCTCTGGGGCCTCCAGGCTCAGTTGCAATCTGTTTGCTCCTTGGGAAAGGCTGGGGCCAGCCGCATAGCAAGTGCTGAGTCCAGCAGGGGCCGAGTGCAGTGACTGTCCAGGCTGTCATGGCTGCGACAGCACAGCATCAAGCCACCTCCTGTTGAAGTGAAACTGCCATTTTACAAACATTTCCTGTTGCAATAGGACGTGCCTGTAGGTTAGCGAGGGATAGACAAAGATGCAGGTGCCTCCCTCTTCCCAATTGATCTTAGCACAGTGTTTTTTTAGGGTATCACTGGGATTTAATTTCAGCTTTCCTTCCTTCACCAGTTCCCTGACACCCCTCCAGAAAAAAAGTTATTTGGACCTGGACAGAGCATCTTGCAGACACAGCAAACAAACTGGCCTGAGCCTTAACAGGTTGAGCACTCCTGATGCAGCAAATCTGTGTTGCTAGTAACAAACGAGGGGATCTAACGGGCCCTATAGACCTGGCTTTCCCAAAAAACGCCAGGCCAGGAATGCGTTCTTCTAGGTTAAATCAAAGACCAGTATTCTCTGTATACAAAGTATTTGTTAACCACCAGCTGGGCTCTTGACTATGCTGTCATTTTGCTGGGCCTTAACCCAATAGTGCTGATGCTCCCAGCTCTGTATGTTTGAAATAAGTTTATAAGACCAAATTATTCTTCAAGATCAGATAAAAAGCCAGCTGAGAGCCCAGGACTGAGGGGCAATGACACCCGCTTGTAAGATGCATATCAGATAGAGTCACCAATGCCCTGGGACCGGGCCATGTGGGATTGGCAAGTCCCCCAGCAGCATCCCTGCTGCCTTAAATAGGTCAGTAGGGAGCTGCTGGAATGGGTGCACCCTTTGAGAGACAGGTAGAGGCAAAGGCTGTTTAAAACATGGCTAATTATGTGTTACTGAAGGAACAGAATATGGTAGCAAAGGCAGTGATTAATGAACAGGACATTTATTAATTAAGGACAAGAAGTGCTGCCAGCAGGTTAAGGGAGGTGGTTTTGCCCCTCTTCTCCACTCTCGTGAGAGCCCACCTGGAGTATTGTGTCCAGTTCTGGAATCCCCAGTGTCATAAGGATATGGAACTGTTGGAACAGGTCCAGAGAAGGCTACAAAGATGATCAGAGCGGCTGGAGCAGGTCTGCTATGAGGACAGGCTGAGAGTTGAGGTTGTTCAGCCTGGAGAAGGGAAGACTCTGGGGAAAACTCCTAGTGGCCTTCCAGTACCTGAAGGGAGCCTACAAGAAAACTGGAAGGGTGAAGATGCAGATTGGACATTAGGAAGAAATTCCTCATGATGAGGGTGGTGAGATACTGGCACAGGTTGCCCAGGGTGCCCCCTCCCTGGAAGCGTTCAAGGCCAGGTTGGATGGAGCCTTGAGCAGCCTGGGCTGGTGGGAGGTGTCCCTGCCCATGGCAGATGGGCTGTAATGTCCCTTCTGACCCAAACCACTCCATGATTCTATGATTAGTGAATAACAATGACAATAAAGCAAACCGCGTGGCTACAGAGCTGTGAAGAACTTGCTTTGGAGTGGGGTCAGTGGGATCCCGGCTGGGACCCTCCACCGCTACTTCCGACCCCGCCAGGACCCCTCTTCTCTGGGCTGGGAAACCTCACACCAGCCCCTCCAGTCCCGGACTCCTCCGTGCAGCCCTTGTGAGTGGGGCGGGCGGCGGAATGATGACCTCATCAACAGCCAATCAGCGCCTCCCGCAGTCATTCACTGCCTCTCGCAGCCAATCATCAGCGCCTCCCTCAGTCCCGCATCCATTCAGCGCCCCCCGCAGCCGCTCCGCATCCAATCACCAGGCCATCCAGCAGCCCCGCATTCATTCAGCGCCTCCCGCAGCCAATCACCAGCGCCCTCCGCAGCGCCGCAGCCAATCAACACCTCTCGCCGCCGCCCCGCAGCCAATCAGCGTCGCTCGCCGCCCCGCCCTGCCAGAGGATGCTGGCCGCGCCCGCCCGCGGGGGGCTCCCGGTGTCGGTCCCGGCCGGAGGGCGATGCCGGGCGGCGGGGACCATGAGCCGCGCGGAGGCCGAGCCGTGCCCGCGGGCGCTGGCGCAGGCCCGCGTGTATCTGGGGCAGCGGCGGGGCCGCGTGGCGCCGGCGGGCGCCGAGGGCGGCGGGCGGCGGGACTACCTGGTGGAGGCGGCGCGGCAGCTGCGGCTGGCGCTGGAGCGGGACGTCAGCGAGGACTACGAGGAGGCCTTCAACCACTACCAGAACGGCGTGGACGTGCTGCTCCGCGGCGTGCAGGGTGCGCGGGGGCGGGGGCCGGGCGTCCCTGCCGGGAAGGGGGCGAGAGGCGAGGTCATCCCTCTGGGGAAAGCGGGGAGGGACCAGGACATCCCTCGTGGGACTATCGCAATGGGACCAGGCATCCCTCCAGGCTAGTGGTGAAGGGACCGGGGCATCCCTGAAGGGAGCATGGTGGCAGGACCGGGGCATACCTCCACGTAGATGGTGAAGGGACCAGGGCATCCTTCGTGGGAGTGTGTTGAAGGGGCTAGGGCATCTCTCGTGGAAGCATGGTGAAGGGACCAGGGCATCCCTCCAGGGAGTGTGACAGGGCCCTCACACCTGTCCTCTGTGCCAACTGCAGTTGACCCCAACAAGGAGCGTCGGGAGGCCGTGAAGCGGAAGATCACACAGTACCTGAAGCGTGCAGAGGAGATCTTCAACTACCACCTCCAGCGATCTGTTGGGGGTGGCAACCCCACCGCCACGGTGAGGGGCTGGCTTGGGGCAGCGTGAGTGGGATGGCTGCAGATCCATGGCACTGTGAAATCTGGGGGACACACATAAAGCAGTGCCCCAAGCCTCCTTGACTGCCTTTGCCAAATGTTGGGGAGTACAGAGAAGGCAAAGGCATCAGCTGTGGACTGTCGTGGCATACTGGTTGCTGTGAGGGTTCCAGCCCTTTGTGCTGCCTGGAGTGAAGAGCTGTGGTGGGCCCAGCTGGGCTGTGGCACTCCCAGGACAGCCCTCTCAAGCTGTGCATGGTTTAGCCTGCAGCCATTGTAGTGAAAATGGCCATTTTCCATGGGACAGAAGCCACTGGGAAGATCACCTTGTCAGATGTTAAAAGCATCATCTTCCCTGTTGTTGTTGCCATCTGGATGGAAACCAAAGATGATGGCTGTCTCCTGCGTTGTGGGAAGGTGGTGGCAATGAATGGAGATGGGAGTGAGGCAGGGCAAGGATAGGGCCTGATGAGAAGGACAAGTGGAGAATGGCAGCTACCTTCCATACAGATTCCCTTAGTGCTGAGGCAGGTGTAAACTTTGTGTGTCCAGGTGTAAACTTTGGAATGAGGTAAAAACCTCTACTGCAGGTGCAAGCTTTCCCTGAAAACTTCAGAAATCCAGGATCTGGCCAAGAAAATAGTCCAGCTGATATTAGGAATCAACCATGGCAGCTGGAGAGTTATCTCTTGATGTTGACCAGCCTGGCAGTATTGTTGCCTCCTCTGGAAAATGGGAGGACTTCTCCCACCTTCTCTCATGGACAGCAGCATCTCTAGGTCCTCCTCTTCACTGCCTTGCAGGGTTACAGCAGTCTGCGCTTCCGGCCCATCAGGACGCTGAGCTCAGCAGTGGAGAACCTGAGACAGTGTAAGGTTGTGGGAGTGATCGATAAGGTAATGACTTGACCTGGAACTGGACAACGTGAGGCTGGGGCTGGACAAGGGGAGCGTAACCTGGAGGGTCCTGGCAACTGGGATGGGGGTGCCAGCCCCTCCATGCACCCACCAAGAAACTTGAGGGCTACCATCCACACCAAGGAAGATCCACTGGCAAGGATGCAAAACCCTTTAGGAGTTAGTTGGCAAATCTGTTAATGTCCCCATTCCTTTTGTTTACAAGATCTCCCAGGATATTTACTAGGAGGTTGATGCAACTGGTTCTTCCCGTGCATGGAATCGTGCCTGATGCCTAAGTAGCATGGTGGTGGACTATAGATAATCTAGACTTCAGCAAAAGACAAGCTATATGGATGAATCAGCTAATTATTAGTTCATGATCTTGGAGTGAAGATGGCTTGCCTTCTCCATACACACATGGCACGTTGCTCTCTTCTGCCATTCCCATGTCTCAGTTTGTCAGGACTGATGTGGTCCATGTGTCCAGGTTGGCAAGCCCAGCGCACCTCACAGAGCCCAGAAACACTTTGTTGTGAAGGAAGCAAAAATGATGTGGGTGTCACCTCTTTCTTAAATTAATTCTCCACTCGCTGGCTTTGTGGCTATCTTATTGCTAACCTGTGTTTTGTCTTCAAGAGTAGGGGTTTGAGCACCACCAAGCTCCTCTAGCTGGATGGGAATTTGTTGTTCTAGAGTTGAGACCCTGGGTCATTCCTGTAGACTCTGTTATGGTGGGAGCAGTCACAGCTTCTGACTGGCACTGTGTATGCTACCCCCAGGTGCAGGTCATCCAGGATCCAACCTCTGGTGAGACCTTTATACTTAAGGTGGGTGTTTCCAGTTTCATTTGCCCGCTTCTCCCTTGTAATGCCAGAGCCTCCATGTCCAAGCAGATGGCTGGGACAGGTGAGACGACCAAAAATTAGCAGATCACAGAAGTGTAAGAGGAAGTTTATTGTTCATAAATCTTCTTTTGGCCGCCTCAGCCATCTTCTGTGATCAGAAGCGGGAAATGGTTCTCAGTCATCTGTTCTTCTGCCTTGTAGTGCTGCAAGCCAAGCCTTAAGTCCCGTGTTAATCTGGGTCAGCCCCTGAAACAGGTGGGAGGTGAGATGTGGTCAGTACAAATCCTAGGGCACTTTCCAGTGTCTTTGGAACTCAAAATAAAGGACCTTAATAAAAGGACAAGGAGGCTCTGGCATGACAGGGAGAAACATCTGATCCGGACGGGAGAGGAGAGAGGGCTGGGATCATGGGTTCCCATTTGAAGGAAGTAGGGGCTGTTGTGGGGGAAGGCCACTGCTCCAGACCAGCGATATCCTCTAGGTCCTGCAGTGCCACTGGGGAGCGCTCTGCCTTGGCAGAGCTTTGCAGAGCCCTGCCTTGTCACAGCTGGGTGCTGAGGGCTGACAGGGACCTCCATTGCAGGTGACACGGGGGCAGCCATAGCGCTTAGCAGGTGGCACAGTACCTTTCTGGCTGTCCTGCTCTGGCAGGTGCTAGGCTGCAGGGAGTCCAAGCCTCTGCTGTGCTGTAACAACCTGTATCTCCTCAGAGCCTCCCCAAATCCCATGTTGAGACCCGTGAGCGACAGACCATCATCCCTCATGGGGTGCCCTTCATGGTCAAGCTGCTCTGCTACTATGTGAGTGAGGACTCCATCTTCCTCCACCTGGAGCATGTGCAGGGTGAGTAGGGACAGCATTGCTTCCCAGTCAGTGGGACATCCTGCTCTTATCCCTTGTCTCCCTTTCTCTGAAGTCTGAAATACATTTCTTCTACTGTTTTGGGAGTGTTTTTTATATTGACAGCACAAGCTGTCTTCTTCATAGAAGGGTGATGGGTACCAGGCTTGGAGACTTTGTGGAAGGGGCTGCTAAACTGTGTCAGGGTTTCTGGAGGTTTGGTGTGAGGTGACTGGGGTAACCTAGAAATGGGCCTTTGGAGACCCTACAAGGAGAAAGAAGTTGTGTGTGTACGGATGTTATATGGAAACTAGTGTTAGGGGCCACAGAGTCCCATGGGAGGGAACAAGTTATGTCTTGAGGTAAAGAGGTTGATGTGGTCCAGTGTCTTGAAAAGAAAAACTTCTTGATTTTACTGGCATTGTTTGTCCATGACAGGAAAGAGATGGAGAATGAGAACCAAGTAAGGCAGTTCACTTGGACTTTGAACAAAGCAGTCTTTTGATAAAACATTCGTAAAATGTTTTTTGGTTACAGAAGAGGAGCCCACACTGGATTTTGAGATCAGACCAAAGGGAGGAGATGGAGAATGAAGTTGTAAAGGGCAGGGAGCAAACTGGGGTTTGAGTATGACAAGGAGGCAAGCTTGGGGATTGTTCCAGGCCCTGGTGAAGAAGCATGACAAGGTGGAGGCTTGTCCCAAGGACCTTCTTTGCTCTCTGCTGGTTGCATGCATGTGTAGGGAGCAGCAACGGGAGTCCAGCAGTGACAAATGAAGGCTGATGTGTGTTGGAGAACAGCCTCAGCTCCTCGTGTGTTGCTGTAGGATGAATTTGCAGAAAGCAGCCAGCAGCTGAACATGGTGAGGCTGGGAAGCCCTGACAGTGTGCGGTGGGCTCCAGGGCTCCCTGCTTCGACTCAGTGCTGACCCCTGGGCTCTGTGCCGTGCTGTGGGAGCCCTTGCATCATTGTCATGCGGGGAGGAAAGGCTTTCAGGGGAAAGTGGTGATGGTGGTGCGATGTCGAGCATGCGTGAAGATGCGGCTGGCCTGTGTGCTGGAAGTGGCAGAGCTGGGATGAAGGAGATCATGCAGAAGTGGGAACAGGGCTGCTTTAGCCTGTGGTGTGCCAGGTACTGTGGCAGTTGTGGTGTTGAGCATGGTGTGTGTGCTTGTAGGGCTGGGCTCCATTCTGCATGGACTTGAGCTTTGCTGCAGGGGTGATTAATGATGCTCGGTTATGTTCTAGCACGTAGGCCTTGGCCAGTGCCTGAATAGGCCATGTCTGCAGTGAGGGCAATGGGGATGCTTTCTGCCCCATCGCTTGTTCTTCACTCTGCTTTCCAGGGGAGATGCTGTGGTCTCACCTCCGCTCCGAGTACTGTGTCCAGCAGGGTTCCGCCGATTCAAACACCGTTCAAGCCCTGGGGCACCATGGCAGAGAGGATGGTGTGGGAAGCTCCCAGAGCAGCAGCCAAGCTTCCACCTTCTCTGCTCGGACAGGCAGTGGCCTCCCAGTATCTGTGACCCACCAAGTATTGGGAAGCACTGATGCCTTGCCCCTTCGGGAGCAAGCCCTGGACCCCATGGACCCTGGCTCAGGGAACCACTGCCAGCTTCACCTGGCTCCCACCACAGGCACAAGGGCTGCACCTGGAGGGCAGGATCTAAGCATGACCCAGACTATGTCTGGCATCTTGGACCATGTTTCAGCAGCATCAGCCAACAGCCCCAGCCACCTTACCAACCAGGGCTTGGTCATCTACCCCTGGGATGCTCTAACCAGCGGCACAGCCTGCATATCAGAGAGAGCAGCCACCCAACAGGACCCCGGGCCACGTGCTGGTGAAAGGCTGCCCCAGACACCAGGCTCCACACCGAAGACTGTGAGAGGGAGCCAGCCAGTGGCAGGGGAGCTGCTGTCTCAGCAAGTGTCTGTGGTTCCCGGGGCTTGGCCTCTCCTGACCTCCTCAAGTCAGAGGCAGCTTCAAGCAGGAGTTGCCCCGTCAAGCTCTGGCAAGCCTGATGGGCCTGACCCAGTGGTGAGGGAGCCCTTCTGGGGAACAAGCTGGACCTCTGGCCGGCTCAGAGAGCAGCAACTCTCAGGACAATGCCCATCTGTGGCTTCCCATGGGCATGGCCAGAGAGCATGGTCTGTGAAGGAGGAGCAGGTGCAGCTATGGGCAGCGGAAATCCTGCTGGCCCTGGAGGGACTTCACCAACAGGGTGTACTGTGCCTGGACCTCAACCCCAGGAATCTGCTGCTTGACACAGCTGGTAAGTAGTACCCTAAGCCACTTCCTCAAGGAGGAGCAGATTGGCCTCTCAGCTGGAAAACTGCTGTTTCCCCCCATTTCCAGAAGACATTCTTGATTTTTGCTTTGGGGAAGGGCAGATGTCTGTGGAGGTCTGGATGTTTTTGAGCCTAGAAGTGTAGGTTCATTTGGGATTTCCAAGTGGTTATTAGATGAGATGGCTCTGCAGTGGGAGAGTCAGGGGCCGCAGCCACGGGAATGCATTGCCTCTGCTCCCTTCACAGGGCTGGCTGCCTGGGAAATCCCAGCACAGGAAGCTGGGACCAGATGAACAGTGCCTGAGGTCAGTGTGATGGCAGCTTTCCCTTGCTTGTAGTTACTGCTTCTGGGGTATTCTAGAACGTGCCCAACCTTTCAAGCCATGGGTACCACTGCCAGTGCAAGCCAAGTGCATGTTCCTGCTTGGCTGGTAACAGCTGGGGAAAACTGGAGAGCTACAAATTGTTTAGGCAAAGAAAAATCCAGAGAGTTTTGCAAAAGGAAAGCTAACATTCGTCCCTTTGTTACTGCTTCTTTCCTCACTACAGCCTGCCCTGAGGTCTGTGAACTTGGAGCCCATCTAACTAACCTGCTGCGTGGGCCTTCTGGCCATCGGGGGCAAGCACTGGGAGGCTGGGGGGGAGATGCCCAGTGTCTCTGTGTTCAGGGCAGAGCAGGGACCCAGTGCCCTGGCTGTTCCCAGTTGTGAGGCTGAGGCTTGGCTTTGTGTTCTGACCAAAGTTCCTAGCTTTACCCTAACCTCCCTGCTTGGCTCTGGTGCTGCTCTGCAGGTCACGTCCGTCTCACCTTCTTTGGCCAGTGGACAGAGGTGGAGCCCCGGTGCTGCAGCCAGGCATGGGAGGAGCTGTACAGTGCCCCAGGTAAGGGATGCATTCATTCCCTTGCCTCTCCTGCCCTCAGCCCAGTGCTACCAACCTAGGGAATGGGTGTTCCTGCAGGCAGAGATGTGCCCAGCACTGGGCAGCCACTAATGCTCCCTGCCTCCAGCTCTAACATCTCTCTGGCTCTTTCTGCAGAAGTGGGGGGGATCACGGAGCCCACCGAAGCCGCAGACTGCTGGAGCTTTGGCTCCCTCTTGTACGAGTTGCTGACAGGAGTGGTAAGAGGCAGCGGGGCTGTGCAAGGTGGGAGGAGGAGGTGACCTTAGCACAAGGGTTTGCTGCCACACAAGGACGGGGAGGGTGCCTTGCACTGCTGGCACCTCATTGCTGTGCCAGGTTGCTTCAGATGTGTGATTCCTAGTGCCTGTGCATGGGCTCTGGGCATTCAGGGCCCAGGTTTTAAATTCTGCTGTGCAGGGCTAGGGTTGTGTGGCCATGAAGGCTCAGCAGGGTGCTCCTACCCTCAGTGCCTCTGCTGACCATCACCCTCTGCCTCCTGCAGCCACTGTCCCAAAACCACCCTTCAGGGATTCAACCTCACACCTCGCTGTATCTGCCAGAGGGGCTCAGCCTGGCTGCTACATCCCTGCTCACCGAGGTGAGGGGCTGAGGTGAATGGGAAGGAGGACAGGACTAGAGGCTGGGGAAAGTCAGGGTCCAGCCTGGGTAGCTTTTCCAGTGTCCCCATCTCCCCCTCCTGCTGTCCTGTCCACTTTCTCTGCAGCTCCTGCAGTACAACCCAAAGCAACGTCTGGGCTCTGGAGGAGGTGGCATGGCAAAGCTCAAGTCCCACTCCTTCTTCAGCACTGTCCCGTGGAACAAGCTGTTGGGCTAGGCAGGCTGTCATTCCCGTGGGCAGCTGGGCAGAGACACAGGGAGCTCTGCCTGCAAGGGCTGCCCCGGGGTGGGGTGTGCATGGTTTTTGCAGTGTTCTGTCTCTGCTTGTGTTTGTTGGTCTATTCAAGAGAGGAGGCTGTGGTCTGGGCCACACTGTCTTCTCAGTCCTCCCTAGTGAGAAAGGGAGCCCAGGTGCTCTCCTTCTGGGGCATCCCTTGCTCAGCTTAGCACCATGCCCTGGGACTCCTGCCCCATAGCTTTTCTCATCTCTGCTGCTACCACAGTGCATCCTGTTGGTTTTTTTGTGGCTTCCAAGTGCATCTCCTTTGGGCCCTGCTGGCTGGTGCCCAAGCCCTGGCCGCACCTCTGTGTGTGTGTGTGCGTGTGTGTGTGTGCGCGCGCGTGCACACGTGTGGGTAATGCCTGCTGTGGGGGCCAGATAGGAGACAGACCTCTGCTCTTCTCCTTGGCCCTTTGAAAAGAATAAACCACTGGTCATCACTTGCAGAAGTGTCCTTTTGTTTCTGAGCTGGACTAGGGAGGCCTGGGCTGAATGATGGAGGGCCCCAAATCTGTCTGGAAGGTGCCTGGAGCCATGGATTGGTGGCTGCCCACTAGCTGTCAGCACCCTGCAGCCAAAAACCAGAAGGTGGAACCCACTTGCCTCACGGCCTTTTGAGGCTGCACAGCTGCATACCTGCAGCTCACAGCGCTGGGAAATACACAGAGTGCCTATGTTTTCTTCCACCCTTGACTTCTGTCATCATTACCCATTGTGGCTCCAACCTCCCATGCTGGGGTGCTCTTTTCTGCTGGCAGGACAGTAGCCCCCTGCCTTTGTTGCTGGGTTTTGAGCACAGTCATTCCTGACAGACCAAACAGTGATCATTGAAAGGGATGAACTCTCAGAACCAGCACTGACATAAGATGCCAAGAGTAAACACAAGCGAGGACTGAAGAAATGAAGTATGAACAGACAGTGTCTGCTAATAGCCCAGGCCAGCGGCTGCTGAGCTCATTTGTGCAAGGCTGAAGGACAAGCTAGCAATGGCAGTAGTAGCAGAGCTGGATTTTTGGCTCTCTCCCAGCAGGCACTCCCATTGCTTACTCATCCCCAAGAGTAACGAGTTACTGGCAACAGTGAACTATCAGTGGCTACTTGGTTCCAGCTCCTGCTGGCCACCAGTGGCAACATCCTGCTCCTTGCTGGCTCAGCCTGGCTCTTGGGCAGCAGCAGGAACACTTGTCCACCAGAAGGGGAGCAGTGCTAGGAGAAACTAATTTCCCAGCCCAGCAAAGGTAGGGGACATCCAGAAGGCTGTGCAGAAGCAAGAGGACTAACCACGAAGTTGACCACTAACGCCAGAGCACGTACACGGCTGGGAACAGTTAAGCCTTGGGCTTTTTCCCCTTTAGGGCAGCCCGCACTGGCTGAATCCTCCAGCAGCAGCCTCCTAGTGCTGTGATTCAAGGGAGGTTCAGCAGGACCCATTCATTCAGGCCTGCAGCCAGAGCCACAGCATGGCTTCTAGCAACAAAGCACCCTGGGCATCACCCAGGAGGAAGCTTCAAGCACAGCAGCTGCACAACCCTCCTACAGCAAGCCCCAACAGGGCAGATTAAACACAGTAGTTTTCTAGGCTGCATCATTTTAAGAGCTTGACTGTAAATTCACTGCCTAGGTAGTTCAAAGGCCTCATTTACTGCAGCTCCAGCTTTGCTCTTTCCCAAGTTCATGTACAAAGTCAAGGTGGGCTCTCTATATCCTAAAACAGGATGGGGAGCAAGATGCCAGCAGGACTTTTCAATCAGAACTTTCTCTTTCACTCAATGTATTTGTGCAAGAGCAAGCTAGACTCTTTCCCTTTCCTTTACAGCACAGGGAAGGGGTTTTCCCTCCCTCTGCTCTCAATCTTCTACCTCAACCACAGTCAGAGGAAAGCTGACTCCAAGCATGGGTTTCCCCACAGCTGCCAGGAAGCTGTAAGAGCCATACTAGGAACTGCTCTCCTGTTCGCCAGCATGACAGCTGTGAGCACAATCATTTTCTGTTAACAGGGGCTGCCTTCTTCACTCATGGTTGGAAAGGGCAAACCATTCGCTGAAGTTGATGTCAGAGCTGGAAAAACCCTGCCATGATCCAGGAACTGTTTCATATTGTTCCCACATGGACAGCTCCTCAGGGAAATGCTCTCAGCACCACAGACAGCTTTTGCTTTACAGTTCTTTGATCTTTGTCTCCTTTCTCCCTCTGTAACCCCTAACAGCGTTTTTCAAACTTCTATGATTTACAGCCCTTCCCTGTTGTAGCGGGGAAAAAACAACCTGGCTCCACACCTGTACTTTAAGAGCCTGTCCTAGTTCTTCCTCTTGGCCACTGAAGCATTTAGCAAACACTGGGATTTCCTTGCCCGCTGTAACACGTCTGTGGCTAGACCAAGGAAAGGATCATTTCCATCGCTGAAAACTTCAGCTTTGCTGGGAAAAGCCAATTCTGTGCCAAAGAGGGTTTGAGGACAGAAGAATTCATAGCCAGAAAAGCTTCAGTTTAGTGCCACCAGGCACGCACCCAGCTCCCATTCCCTTTTCTCTCTCATCATCAGATAACAGGCTGTTTATGCTACATCAGGGATGCTGCTGATGCCAGGGTCCTGGCCCAGGAGCTGCTGCTTGCCTCTCAAACACACCCCACCTCGCAGTCATTGCCCAGTTTTATTTCATTTAAAATCCACTGTGTTAAACATTTTAGTTACAAGTTCTGTGTAGAGGGTAAGAATAATAGACCCTGCAGGCACTAGCAACCCCCTCACTCCCCAATACGTGTGTGCGCTATCGGATTAAGGACTGCCCCCCTCCCCCCAAACCAGCAGCCGTGGGCTGGGATATACATTACACTTAAAGACTTGGCCCCCCCAGCTGTGTCTCTGCTGGTAGCAGGCCAAGCTCTTGCGTGCAGGAAGCCAGCAGTCGGATCCACTGTAAGGGAGCTGTGATTCAAGGACAGCTTCTAGGGCTTGGTTCTTATCCCTGTGTCAGGCATATAATGGTGAACAAGTTGTCCCACCAGGAACGGTGCTACCTCCACAGAAGTCCTGGGCTCTGCCCACCTGGACATGAACATTCACACCACATTGATCAGGCTGGAGAAAGACAATTTCCAAGGAAAAGCAGGGGAGCTGCCACTGCTACATTCCTGTCTGTGGAGGGAGTGTAACTAGGGCACTGCCAGAGGCACAACACCTACTTCAAGTCCTGCTCTGATCAAAACTTCTGCTGTAAGCGGCCTAGGGGGTTCCCAGACTGCCCTTGCAAGGCAGATGAGTGTGAAATATTTTCAAGCAAAACAGAGACAGAACAGTAGCTTTTCCTCTCCTCTCCCTCCCAGGAACATCAGTGCTAGGAAATAAAGCTGAACCTGCCTTGGATTGGCAGGGAAGGGTACCCTAGCACAGCAGCAATAAGCAGTTTCCAGTGGTATAGGACAAGCTAGAGGTGAGAGTTTGGTGCTGTGAGGGAGAGGATGCCATACAGATGGCTACAGAAAGGCAGTACCAGTGGTGGCCCACTGCACAGCAATCCTCATGAGAGACTGAAACTTCGTTAAACAGAATTGGAAAGGAGGTAGGAGCTATTCCCACAATTCTCTCTGGGACAGCTCTGATCACAGCGGAGAGAGACAGACTGGAATGACCCCTACCAGTTCCTGAATGCCCTGCCTTGCCCCTGCTGGTGCTGCGGCCCTGCCCTGGGTGGGTGGTGTGGGGTTGTGGCTGTTCTACAGGTCGAGCAGCAGCACGCGGGGATCCTCCACTGCTGCCTTGATCTTGCGCAGGAAAGTCACTGCCTCCCTGCCATCAATCAGCCGGTGATCATACGTCAGTGCCACATACATCATGGGCCGCACCTCGATCTGAAGGGAAGGAATAAGACACACATTAGTGAGCTCAGCCCTACTGACTGCATGATGCCCTTCCGTGAATTCAGGGAAGACCTAGCTGTTTCCTATCCTGAATCCGGGACTCAGGCCCTCCTGGATGCCTCCTGGCTGCAGGACTACCCACCCCCACTCACTTACCCAGGCAATGACCAACCATCCAGGCTGGGTCCATACCAGACAAGACTGGGTCCCTTTCTGGAGCACTTCTCCATCACAAAGGATACAGCTTCCTCCGCCTCCCCACACCTAACCAGGTTTTCCAGTTCTCTATTGCACGGATAGGACAAGGTGCCTCCACACCTCAAGCAAGTACCAGTGTCAACAAAGCTGCCTTATATCCACTTGTCTCTGCTCCTTCTTCACATTAAAGCCTTTCAGAAGTGGACATCAACTCCCTAGTAAAAGCATATGGACTACAGTCCTCATCCTACTGAGCCCTCCCCACCGTTCACTGAAACTTCTTGCGCAGCTCCACTTACCTTGCCTCCCACTGCCACAGGTCTGTCGACTATGGCATGCATGCCTAAGATGGCAGACTGGGGCGGGTTAATGATAGGTGTCCCAAAGAGTGACCCAAAAACCCCTCCGTTGCTGATTGTGAAAGTGCCGCCATCCATGTCTTCAATGGCCAGTTCATTCTTCCGCGCCTACAAAAAGAAGGTCTTATGAAGCCACATAGATAACAGAAGACAAAGGACAAGGGTTTGGACATTCACTCTCTCCAGGAATAAACACTGATTGCGAGAGCTTCACATTAATCTGTCCAGTTGAAACACCAGCACAAATTACTTGACAGTGAATCCTTTAGATCTAAATATTTACTGGCTTTGAGGAAAGATCCTCTTGCCTTTGCTTCTAATTCCTGCTTTTGCAGGAGAAAGACACAGGACCTTATACCCCAGGGCAGTTCAGACTTGGCCTCTAAAGACAAAAGGTGAAGACATACCATGTCACTAATACACAGTTTGCTGTCTTTCTGGAAGCAACAAGCAGACAGTAAGGCAGTAAGGTACGAGCACAGCTACAGATGTAACTGGATCACTCCTCACAGCATGACCCAGTGTGTTAGAGGTCAGAGATGATGACACAGAGGGACTGAATCAATTCACACCTATCCAGCACCCTCAACTCTTCCCATGCCTCCCAACCTTTTTCAGAAAAAAACCCCAATTTTACTTACCTTCTCCCCCAACTCATAGATTGCACGCTCTATGTCAGCGAAGTTCATGTTTTCTACATTCCTAACGACAGGGACCACAAGACCCTATGAAGAGGCAAGGTGCATGATCAGCAAATTCACCACAGTGACACACAGTAACTGCTATGGGGCAGGAGCCAGGCCACAGCCCAGCAGAGCTCCTGCTTCCTCCTCAGGACACAGCAGGCGGTTCGCAGAGCTGTCTCGCATCCTGACAGCCTGCTGAGAAACCTGGCACAACACGCACCAAGAGCCAACATGAGATATCATAGAATCGCAGAATGGTTTGGGTCAGAAGACACATTACAGCCCATCCAGTTCCACCCCCCTGCCATGGGCAGGGACACCTCCCACCAGCCCAGGCTACTCAAGGCCCCATCCAACCTGGCCTTGAACGCTTCCAGGGAGGGGGCACCCTGGGCAACCTGTGCCAGTGTCTCACCACCCTCATCATGAAGAATTTCTTTCTAATGTCTAATCTAAATCCCCCCCCTTCCAATTTAAAGCCATTCCCCCTTGTCCTATCACTACTTGCCCTTGTAAAAAGTCCCTCCTTAGCTTTCTTGTAGACCCTTCAGGTCATGGAAGGCTGCTATGAGGTCTCCTCGGAGCCTTCCCTTCTCCAGGCTCAGATACCCCAACTCTCTCAGCTTGTCCTTATAGCAGAGGTACTCCAGCCCTCCGATCAACTTCATACCCCTCCTCTGGACCTGTTCCAACAGTTCCACATTCTTACGTTATCCCATCTTTGACTTTGCAAGCCTGTTGCATAAAATCAACCAGATCTGTTTGGATCCAGCTCCATGTCCATAAAAGCAGATGAGGCACTGGGCAGAGTTCAACTGCCACCTCTTTCTCTGCAATAAGAGTGGAGTCCCTTTATGCTGGACCTCCCCTAGACTTTGGGAGCAGTGAAATAACTTCAGTCCTGGCCAAACCTCAGCCTCACAACAGAAACCAACTAATTTATCTGTATCTCCATCCCATATACTTCCTGAACAGGAATATCTCTTTTAAGTAGCACTGTCATTTGCAGAAATGGTGGAACAGCACAGCAGCACTAGCCAAAGGACAGGATAAGCAAAGCTTTGCTGTCTATGTCATATCCTCATGGCTCCATGAAAAAAAGGGTTTCCCTAACTCGGCTCTACTCGTCAACCACTGAAATCTCTACTGACCTTGTTACTACATCTTCTAGTACAGTGGCAGAATATTCTTGGTCTTCCATCTTCTCCCAATACCCATCTCAGCAGCCCATATTTGGAAGGTGAGTCTCATAAGTTTCTGCTGCAGCTGAGTTCAAAGTATATGACCATCCCAGACCCAAGGCTGCACAAAGCATGGCAAAACATCCAAGGTACCTACCCGAGGAGTTGCTACAGCGACACTGATGTCCACATAGTCCCTGTATACAATCTCTTTGGTTGTGTCATCGATCACTAGGAGAAAAAAGCTGTCTTACACATGCAGTACCAAAGAGCAAGGGCTCAACAGGCCAGATGTAGCCACAAAATGATAACAACTTGCTCAGCTCTAGCTCAAACATAACTCCAGAGAAGAATGAGCCCTCATTGCACCCTTAGAAGCATCAGGACAGACAGAAAGGAAACAAAGTCTGGACAGGTCAAAAGCCCCAAAACATCCCCTTGGTTATTCTCCTCTTCTGCGTTTGAGCAAGCACCTCTGACACCCCTGAGGAATTGCACTGCACCTACAGCAGCTGCCATGACATCAACCTGCAGGCTCTGCCCTCTGTGAGCTGCAGATGCATGGCCCCGGCCCCAGCCACACTCCTGCCAACTCCTTCCTAAAAGAGCCCCTCTTTGGCCAGCTACAGAAGTGGCATTAGCAAGATCACCTGCAGCATGCAGCACTGTCCCCCTTTTTCCTGTGTATTTGACTTGTTTGTCCAAGCTATTAGCCCTACCATGGAGTTGACCACCTGTCTTTCCCAGCTCTGTTACATTCACTGGTTAGACATGCAACTCACTAGCAAGCGTCACCACTCACCTGCATTCACAACGGGCTGGTCCTGCAGAGCAAAAGCTGCAGCTTTCACAAAAGCTGACATGAAACCTAGTTTCAGGTTGTGCTTTTTCAGAAAGGGATCCTTGTGTACAGCTCTCATCTCCCGAATGTTGCTGCAAAACACATGATAATGCTGATCAGTGAGCAGTCCAAGAAAACGCCGTTCCCTTACTCTGTATTTCAGTGGTAGCTCCAAGAACTGCAAACCTGCACCAGCAACTCGCAAACCCCTAGTCTGCTGAAAAATCCTTCAAATGTCATAGGTGAAGTGGGCTGAAGGTGGCTTGAAGGTCTCTGGCAAAAGATCCAACAGGAACTGGTCCTGGAACACAAACTCAACAGGACAGGGTTAACCTGCATGGTCCAAACTGCCAAGCAGAAGTGTAAGATAGGGCATGGCATATTTCCTGATTAGGCCTCATGATGCCACCAATTCTCTGGAGACACCAGTGCAGACAACAGTGTGGCAGTACAGACAGCTACTGCAAGTGTGGCTGGGCCAGCACCAGAACGGTGAAAAAACAGGAAAAGCCACGAGCAGAAAAGATGCACGGTGATCAAGGGAAAAGATTTCAATCATTGTGCAAGTCCAGAGCCAGTCAGCGTGATGATGCCTCACATCCAACTCTGTGGCGTTGTGAGTTAAGTGAACATGAAAGAACTCTTCCCAGACGCTACAGCAGTGGGTGTCAGCCCACCCACAGCCACACTAATTGTTTGCCCACTGCTTCTATTTATTAGAACCAAAGCTATTTACAGAAAGTCCACCAAGCTGTGGCTACAAGCTCTGCTTATTTCAGGCTACTACCAGATGCTGTGGAATTAAATTGTCCATCTCTCTCCTCCAGAGACCGTTAAGTATTTGAAAATACAGTTTCAGCAAGGGGCAGGGGTCTCCATGGTTTAGAGTGTTTGTTTTCCTGCACCTAACCTTGTTTAGGGCTAGGATTACTGCCCAAAGACATTAGTGCCTCCCAAGACACAAGGAGTGCAGCAATGAGGATGAGGTTTGCTATGAAACCTGCTCATTATGGCTTCCTCCTTTCAGACACTGACCGCCCTGCGGGAAGCAGGAGGCCCCAGCACAGGTCCTCACCAGTCAACCTCACAGCAATCAATCCAAACCAGATTACCAGATGCAATGAGAGCCTGAGGCCAGCGTAAAGCGACACCTAGATGAGCCTCTGAGAGGAGATAAAGCTGCAGCACTTCCCCTCCAATCAAGACTATTTTGCCAACCTTATTGTTCTGAGATCCAAATATTTACTTGTTTTGTCTTAAGGAGCAGAATAGGATTTCACAAGGCAATTTGATTTGGGCACAATTTCCCCTTAATGCACTGTAATATAAGCTGTCCACCCTCCAAAGCCATTAGTGCGTTCAGTCCGTGCAAGCACTTGAGTCCAGAGCCCCCCACCTGCCTGGAGGGGATGCGAAAGGATGCTAGTCTGTCTCTGGTAAGCTGCACCATCCAACAGCAGGGGCCTCAGACCTACGCAATGTTCACCTGCAAGGCTGAGGAGCCCTGTGGAACCACCTCACTGGAAGCTAAATATGCCCACCTCTGAATGCAGAAACCCAGTGGAGTGGCAGAAAGCAGATGCTGTATCTTGCTGTCTTCGAATAGCCACTATACAAGTGATACTAGTCACTCCTGGTCAACATCTGCCAGTCCTCAACCAACAACCACACAGATGAGGAACCAGACTGCCCCTTTTACAAGCAGCAGATGACTCCCAAGAAATGACAGGCCATTAGGAAGCTACGCTGCAACACCAACATGGCCCTGATGAAGCCGTTACTCATCTAAGAAAGAGGTCCCAAAAAGACATGTTGCCAATCTCTCCAAAGAGAATCAGCAAGGTATTGACTGCTATTTAAAATGACTGTCTGCATCTGTTTCTACTTGTAAAGGAGAAAGAGGTCTGCTCCTCACCTCATATCGATCTCATTGAAAGTGGTCAGCATGGCACAAGTATTCTGAGCCTCTTTCAGGCGCTGAGCAATACGTTGACGCATCCTATTCATTTTCACCTGAAAATTAAAAAGATATAAGCAGAAGCTGTCTCAAGCTTGTCCAAAGGGCAAAATCCACAAGAAACTCAAAAGACCCTTCTTCTTGTCACCTGGTTGACTAGTAATAGATCCCTAGGGTAAGGTTTCTACTTCAGATCTCTCTGAAGAGCATGACAGTCTGAGGAGTTTATTCCACTACAGAGCTGCCCAGGTCAACAGAGTTCACTTGAAAAGCAGTGCTGAAACTCATCACAGCATAACTACTTTCGACCCTATGTGTTCCTCAGGACCTCCAGGCATGCACAGGTTTCCAGCATGAGGCTAATGTGAGAAAAGTAAGACTGCTAAGAAAGCAGGCTGCTTGATCGAGTTCTCTTAAGAACGCACAAGGCAGCTGCAGCAGCCTCAGCCTTTTGCTGAGGGCTCATGGACAGACCAAGCAGATGACACTGAGCCTTCTGTGCTCAGACAGCCGAGCTCAAGACAAGAATTTTGCCTAGAAAAGACCTGTGTCAAATTGGACCTGGCTCTTCCTCCACCCCACTCCTAATCAGTGCCCTCCTGTAGAGAATTTTCCCATGTGTCACAGTTCCACTGAGTTGGGTAGAACACATAGATACTGGACACATAGAGCTCAAGGCTTATGCCAGAACAGATGGTTACCCAGCAACGGAAGTGCTGGCAAGGCCCCTATCCCCACAGCTTACCCTATGCTCTGATCTGGCACCTTTGCTGGGCACTGCCTCCCCAGGAAGGGCTGCCGCTGGGGCTGCAGCCGGCTTCACTGCAGACACTGAGGGTAAAGAACACATCAGTCAAAAAGGGAAGCCAGGGCTTGGTCACAGTGTCCTGAGGTAGAAAGCCCATTTGAGCTCCTTGCTCAAGCAACACATCATGGAATAGACATTGGATTGGGCTGGCCAGGTTCCAGGCATAGCTGAGCTCTCCAGTCTGGAGCATGCAGGGAAATAATGCAGGGAGGCCTTCGCCACGTACACCAGACTTTTTGCTGTCTTTTCCCTTAAGTGCTTTCTCCAGGGAAGAGAGGCTTGAATACAGGAGAAAATGGCTGTTGTCTCACCTGGTTTACTGTCAATGGGCTGAGATGACACAGGCGGCACTGGTGGCATTGTAGTGGGAATCGGTGCTGCAGCAGGGGGAGGGGCAGCCGCAGCTACAGGTTCAGGGGCTGCAGGAGGAGGAGGAGCTGCTGCTGGTTTGGCTTTGGCAGGAGCAGCTGAAAGACAGGGAAGAATGACGGTAATGGAAACAACAGCTTCCAATGTCAGGGATCTCTGAGTTCAACTGACCTGATAAAAGTTAACCCTCCAGCAGAGCACCTTTATGTTCTCAACACTAATGAACTGATAGGAGCCACTACAAGAGGATCACATGGTGAATGAACGTGTTTTACTCATCAACACCCTAGATCTCCTCACTGTGCAGGAGACTGGATGCTAAAGAGAAGAGGGTGGAGAAGGGAGTTATATCAGGGGAACTCTCAACTAACTTTAGTCACATCCATAGGGAGCGAAAGTTCCCTCCTCAGAAGGAATAAAATTATGATTTTTTAATGAATAACAGAACAGGGGTAATTTCTTAAAGCTACAGGGGCACATGGAGGAAATATTTAAGCCTCTCTCAGGATCCCTCTAAATGCCTCCCTTCTATCTTCTGAAAAAGACTGGTGGAAACAGGAAGGCCTGTGTGTTTACATATGCCTGACTTACCTCCAGTTTTCCTGAGTTTAAACAGAGGTGTCCCCCCTTCCACTTTGCCACCATCAGGTACCAGAAGGGCTTCAATAACACCAGCTGCTGGGGCTGGAACTTGCACTGATGTCTGCAAAAAGAAAATTCAGTGAAGCTCCCTCAAACACTGGATGGAGAACAAGCACCCAAATGAAGATGCCAATATGCGTGGTCACACATTGTAGTTTGGCACAGACAGCAGCTCTACCTTGCGCCATTTGCATCAGTTTTCACACCCTCCACCAGATTTTGTGCCAATACTTAGAAGTTTTTGGAGATGTCGGAAGTGTAACATACATAGGCTGATTTTCCTGCTCCAGGGTACAATCAAGAACTGACCTGCTGTCAGGATCTTCCTGACAGCAACACAGGAAGCAGAACTTGCCAGGGAGCTTTAGCAAGAACTTCAAAGCTTAAGAGTCTTTTAAGGAGTGAGTAAACGTCAAGGCTAAATTTAAAGCAGTCTGAAGACATCCCATGGCTCTGCAGATTTCAAAGCTTAGAACACAGAATTTGGAAGGAGTGGAATTGAAGCTCCAACAAACAGCACCACTGACACATAATCAAATGTATGAGGAAGGAAGAGTTTATTATAAAATAATTCTTACTTAAGGCACAGCCAGCTTTCATACTAGATGAAAAAAGCTTTTCCCATGAGCAGGAGACACAGGTAGGGGCCTGCAGGCTCTAGGAGCCCTCAGCAGGAGAGCAGCAATACCGGGTACCACTACAGAACTAGAAAAAATTTTGGTCCAGAAAACTCCTACCTTGTCTGTTTCAATTTCACACACCACTTCATCTTCTGCCACTGTGTCTCCAACAGCTGAATGACAGATATGAAGACCACTGTAAGGAGGGAAGGTGTGCTCCAGCCTCCCCTCTTAACCCACGGCAGTCTCCCCCACTAACCCAGAATTTTCTTACCCCACTCCACAACTTCTAAAGAAAAAGTCTAGCTCAAACAATCTACTGCACAGTCAGAGTCTGATTTCAGTTTAAATATCACTCTTCACCCACCATTAGCCATGCCATAGAGGTGCCTAGGCAGTAAACTGCAGCCCTTGCCCCTTAGGACTGAAAGCCACAGAGCAGGCTGTCAGCCAGTGAGCTACAATCCACCCCTGAGTTGTCCAGTGCAACAGCAATAGTACTGAGAATTTTAGGGAAGAGGCAACCGCTTACCTTTCTCCCACCTGACATCTCCTTCTGTGACTGACTCTGCAAAGGCTGGTGTGTTCACCGTAACCACATCATCTCCTGTGAGAGACACAGACAGGCAGACTTGAACACATTCAGAGTTCAAAACTTACAGCATTGTTTCATTTTTGTCATCAGTACTCTGCTAGAGGGTGTGGGTCAACAGACATCAAATGCTGGCCTTCTCCTTGCTTCAACTGCTTAACATTTAAACACAAAAGAAATTCCCATCTGACTGAAAGTCACACTGTGACATGAACGCATGACAAAATCTTTAGGGCCCCATGACATAAGCCCTCAACCATGCCTTGAGGCAGTACAGCAGTGGGCCTAGACCAAGGATGGAAGAGGTAGCTTCAGCTGTTGTCACGACACCAACAGGTAGCATAAGAGCCATCCCGCTGACTCCTGACTTTTTACTTACTATGTACTGCAGTGGTTCTGAAGTAACGAACAGTGAAGACACTGGAGCTATTTAGTCTGCAGAGAGAGAAAAAGGTATGAACACAGAAGAACATTCCTCCAGACACTGCTGGCACCAAGCTCAAGTACAGAATTTACATTTGCTTAACTGATCTAAAAGGGTGCTCAGCTGTTCTGATGATGCATTTGTTCTAAGGGATTCCTACTTACTGTCCGAGCTGCAACAATCCCACTAAGAAGAGAGGAAACTCAGTGAGAAGTGACATTTATGGAATTTTAGTTTAGGTAGACAATCTAACAGAATCCCTGTGGTTTCAATACTGATAAAAGGTTGACCTAGCCAGCCAACCCTACGCCCAAGACTAGAACAGTCACCATTTTTTACAGTATCACAAGGTTGGAAAAGACCTTTGAGATCATTGAGTCCAACTTATGACCCAACACCTACACCTACTCCTACTTGTCAACTACACCATGGCACTAAGAGCCTCATCCAATCTCTCCTTAAACACCTCTAGGGATGGTGACTCCACCACCTCCCCGGACAGCGCATTCCAATGGCCAATCACCTTCTCAGTAAAGAACTTCTTCCTAATGTCGAGCCTAAACCTCCTCTGGCGAAGCTTGAGACCGTGTCCTCTTGTTCTGTCGCTGGTTACCTGAGAGAAAAGACCAACCCCTGCCTGACTATGACCTCCTTTTAGGTAGTTGTAGAGATCAGGCCTGCCATCTCTACAGAAGATGCTAGATTGCTCCAAAAACCAAGAGAAAGCCCCATAAATTGCCTATGGAAACACATCCAAGAGATCGCTTTTCTCGCCATCAGGTCCCTTCATAAGCACCTGGGAATCCCAAGTGTTCCAAAAGATGTTCTTTATACTAACTGACACCACATTTGGAAATCTGAAGCATATGTGCTTTAGCATTTCCTCTAACACAGACTACTTGGTGCAAACAGACCAACATTTCAGGCTTTTATGCATGTGATCTTAACATTACCTTCCCAAATCCATTTTTACAAGACCAGCTCAGCAATGCAATTCTTGCCATATGAACAAGAGTTCCCTGAATCACACCACTTCTCTGGACAGAAATCCTACCAGAAGGCCACCACAGAGCAAAAAAGACTTTTAGTCAGCTAATCAGAGTGTAGACATCTATTTATCGCCAGTCTCTTCATTCCTATCCCTTCTCTGCCTTTGTATCTGATTCCAAACAAAGCCTGTTTTCTTTAAGCATTCCACAGTTTCTAATCTGCAAAACCTGGCTTTTATCAGGGTTAGCTCCACACTCCTACAATGTGCACAGGGATTTTACAACAGCCAACCATACTCTGCCTCCCAGCCCCCAGATCTCACCAGAGCCAAAGCAGCCCCGGCCTCTCCACATCCCAGCTTTCCTGGGGATACTTACACATGCTTTGTGCTGTCGATGTAAGCCAGTCCCTGGCTCCCAGCCACACCTGTGAATGAGAATGGTGTTACCCCACAGAAATGTTATCCAGCTGTCCAGCCCTTAAGTGTCCCTGTCTGGTAAAAGAGTACAGAGGACATCACTGTCCGCTCTAAAAGAAGCTTGGGACTAACTGGGGAATACAGCCATACAGAGGCACCTCAGTGCCATCTGAGCCAGAGCTTGCTAAGAACAGTGGTCTTGTCTTCATCTTGATTTTTCCTATCTAGAAATGGGAAAAAGTTATATCTGTCAGATCAAAACCAAGAACAGCTATGAGGGACACCTCCAGGACTGTGAAAACCTCAGTTGCTGCTGAGTTACCCTCACCAATACAAAGGACCTCCTAATAGCAGCAAGGCATCAGTCCCCTAAGTGGCATCCCCAGGAAGCCTCACAGTTGCATGGATAGGTAAGGAGGAAAAAAAGGATGAAAGCAGGGTGTAGGGCAGCACAGCCACCATCATCCTTCTTCTCTGTCTACCCCTGTCCCAAGAACACTTCTCTAAAACTCACAGCAGGGAGGCACTTGCACAGCTTCTCAGTTGCACACGAACCACTGTCTCCTTCCCACATGGTTCACATGCCCTGACACTGCAACTTTTATTACAAACTGAACTTCTGTCCTTTGTCTCTTGCAGGGCACTGGGCAGCTTTCCAGGTTGAACTTAAAGAGTCAGCAGAGCAAGTGGAGAACATAATTATCTCAATTACACAATGGCAAAAGGAAGAACCATTTCCCCACCTGAGGGAATGTCAACTCAAGAGCTGACATTGGAACTTTAGAAACCAGAAAAGGTAAGCAGATTTAACCGGTTCTCAAAGCGGACTCAGAAGTGAGTGATGTAATGCCATATAAACACAGTACAATTAGAAAAAACAGAGCTCTGGAGAAATCCAGTTTAAGCACTGAAAAGGAGCTCACAGTCATACTAGGTTTGATCTTGTCACTTAACATCCACACATCATTTTCAAAGGAGTTTATCAGAGAGCTTGGCTCTGCAACAGCACGTGTTTCAAGCGCTGCAATGCTTGAAATACACTGTGCTGTTGCTGTGAAATCTTCAACAGAGCTGAACGGATCAGGCAGTGTGTACATTACACAAGGGAGGCACTCACATGGAAACACAATTCATTTCATCAATTGTGTCTTCATTACATAATTGACAGAAATAAACCCCAATCAAACCTATTACTAATTTCCATCATCAGCCTTACCCTGCCTAGGTCATTTGAAGTGAAATAAACGTGTAAGACTCACCAGACAGAGAGCATCTTGCCAGAGTACAGTTCCCCTGTCAGAGAGAAGTCAGAAAGAAGAGGAACTATCAGTATTGCAAAAAGACAGATCCACCCTAGAAGGACTTCGGTTTTCCCTCGAGATCTGGATCAGAGATGGGACCCACCATTTCCAAGATGCAGGCATGCTACTTTCCTATAGTGTGCATGAGCGAGAGATAGTGAAAGCACCTACACCACTCTCTTTGCTTTGTCTCCTTCCAGGATGCTTTCCTGTGGAGCGATGTTAAACCTGATGCACTTGGTTTTCAGTTGTGGCTCCAGCTGTTCTGACCTTTTCACCCACATTTTCCTCTTTAAGAAGGAACAGATTTCTAAAGACTCATTCACCAAAACTCACTATGAATGAGAAGGTCGAGGGTTGCTAGTGGATACAATGAAAAAAAACATCCCATGATGTTTACTCCTACAGCCATGAATGCAGCACCTGTGGGCTTGTTTGTTTTGTTTATTTTAAGGCTATGGAGCATTTGAACTACAGAGGCCAGAATTTCCATTAATTGCAAAATTTCTACTGCCTTCAACAAGCCAGAAATTCCACCTTCTGGTGATGTTTCACTTCATACCCATGTAATCATTGACTGCATGCTTAGCTCAGCATAACACTCCTCAAAAGTAAAAGATAATTCAAGATATTCCTGTTACTTTCCCTATTGTTATTATACATTTCTCTAGTATCGAACCAGCAGCTCTGGAGAACCTAAGAACTCTTTAAAAGCTATAAGAAAATATCACAGTAACTATGGCTAAAATGCAGTTGATTGGTTTGGAACAACTACTCAACAGCCCAAAGAACCCTTAGCCAGCAGCTAAGGTAAGCGGTAAAAATTACATTTCATTCACATCTTCAGTGTCTGAAGGGAAGTTTGTGTATAAGCCTGATTTCAGCTTCACCAAAATAAGCATGATGGGATATAACTGGTCTTAAATATCATAATAATTTGTGGAGCTCTGTGTGGTAACACAGAGATCAGGGACTAAAGAGATGACTGAGTACTATAGCATGCAAAAATATACTGTGAACACTTCATAGCATCAAAACTACTAATAGGGATTAACCCTCTGGCTGCCTAATTATCCAGACTTACTGATGGATTTGGCTTCTTGGATATTAATGCAGAGTGAACTCAGTAATCGACAGGCAGTTTAACAGGGTTGATTAGTTGTGCCAAGGATGCAGGCAGTCAGGCTAACTTTCTGCTAAGCCAGCATGCGTCCGGCAGAGCTCAGGAGCTCCAGCACAACACCATGCAATTACTCTGCTTCTCAGTCCTCCACAGAGACCAACAATCCTAGTCTGACAGTCCTGCAAAATCAGTCTCTGCAAGGCCTGCTGGAGCCCCTGCCCCAGGTCTGGCCAGGGACAGGGAAAGCAAGGAGCACTGTGCAGACTTTGCAGAGTCATTGTGAATGCTATGCTTTATCTTGGTGCAGCACTGGCCCCCTGCTAACTCAGGTCTGGTTTGTGTAGAGCCAGCCCTATGCTGGGATCAGTAAGACAAACTTCAACTTAACTCCGCTTGGTCAAGCATCTAAAGTACTATAATCCTCAGCATATACCGTAGTTCCCGCATTCCCCATAGTATCCCAGATAAAATCAAGTAAATCACAAATAATATGTGACCTGAGCTCCTCCCTACTAATTAATGTTCTCCTGGGTGCTTTATAAAAACAGCTGCTAAAGGTAATCCTAGCATTCCAGACAACTTGTTAAGGAAGAGCCTCAGGCTCAAGTAGAAACAGCCAATTTTATTTGCTCGGGAATAGTTTACTGTAAGGTTTTTTTAAAAAAAAAAATTTAGAAGGCATGTCCTAAAATAAATCATTGTGAGAACACACATCTGCAGTGCCCTTCCATGAGAGATGCCAGTTCTGTGCTCCACAACTGCTGCAAAATTAAAGAAAAATTGGTATCACTCTACCTTTCTGTCTTTTAGGTAAAAAATGAGGTAGAGAGCTATAACTGAGGAGGACGCCACTAATAAAACACTGAGATTCCTCTGGCTTGCGTTCTGCGTAACCACTGTGTGTCTACCTCTTAACTATAGTACCTCTGAGATGCCTGTGCAGCTCTGGGAAATGCCTGACAGGGCTGCTTCCTGTTTCTTTTTTCCCCTGAAGGAATCACCTGTTCTTGGTATCACATGGCTAAATCTGCCCTCTGCCTGATTTTGGAGCTTATTCAGTGAAAATGGAAACATTCAGGTTTTTGATAGCTGGCATTAGCACTTTGGGTCACTTTAAAATGACAGCCTTTGCTTGGAGAAATAAGTCTTTGTCTAATTAGCTAGTGACTCACCTACCAAGTGATTAATTTTCCCCCCCTGGTTCACATGACTTCTCAAAAGTGTTTTTATAACTCTTACTATCTCAAAGTGACCCTGGCACACAGCGTCCCAGGCCACACCTTTCAAGGAGCCGTCACCTTCCCGTAGGTCATTACACACCAAAATAAATTATGGAACACATCAGCTGAAGCGACAGCCTGTATACCTACAGATTTCTTCTCCAACTGTGTGAAAAGGGATCAGTTCAGGCAAGGACACAAACTGAACAGGGGAGTGCTGTTAATTTCAATGGAGGCAAAAAAGAAGTCGTGCACTGGGCAGCTCTCATGACACGCAAAGCAGCAATCGGTTCTCCAGCCCTGGCTTCTTCAAAGGGAAGAAGCTGCTGCTTTAGCAACAGGGATGAGGACAAACCACTGCTACAAACAAAAAACCCTTAAGTATGTCTTTCATGGCTTTTAACATAATTATATATATAGGATGGGAGGACAGATGCTGAGATGGGACAGAGTCAATAATGCTGAGTGGTAAAGGATACTGTTATTAAGCCAACAGGCTAAGAACTCCAGCGGGTGGGGAGGATCAAAAGCAAAGAAAACGTTCTTTACAAAATCTTTCCCAGATAAACAGAACAAATTGATTCTCACAGCACTGAATGAAGCTCCTGATCAAACCATTCTTTTTTAGACTAGCTCTTCTCTGGACCTTTTCAGGTCATCCTTCAACAGTTCCCTCCCCACCCCCTCCACTGAGTCTCACCTGCAGGGATGCAGGCTACTGCTGTATGTTCATCAGTTCTGCTCAATATATGAATCCAGGGCCTTTTTGTCTTTTACAAGACCATCAAAATCCAGCCAACTCTTCCCTACACCTTTGTTGTTTGTTGCTTATTCTAATGTTCTCTCACTCAACCCTACACCTCCGAATTTCATATATTTCTCATTTTTGCTTCTCCCATCAGAGGTTTTCCAAGCTGGCATTTCTTTCTGTCTTTCCAAAAAGCCTTGTCAAAACTTACTTCCTACATTCCTACTCAAATGCAAATCAAACTACTACCACCATCTCAACTTCTCAACTTTTCCCATACACCTAACGGGTTAACTAAAATTATCCCCCCTGCCCAGTACTCTGCTACGCTTCTCCTGACGTGCAGACTAGTTTTGTAAACAGTTAGAATACTCCATCTGGCTTTCCTCCCTCCTTCTGTATAATTACACAGCACTACAGAGAGCGGGCAAAGCTACTGTTAAAATGCCACTTCAATAAGCTTATTTTAAACTGCATTATTATCACTTGTAGCTACATATAACAAAATATAAGTATGCAATTGGTTATAAACTGTTTATCACGCAGTTTTATATAAACAGAAATCTGCAGCACCCAGAGACAAGCATTTAACAGACAGCAGCCCTATGGGGAAGCATGACACCGTTAAATGGTCAGCATTACATTTGGCTGTCAAGATTTGCTCGCCTGCATTCACATGACAGCTAAAATCAAATCTCATGCTCTAAGGTTTCAGTTGGACATTTAGAAGAGAAACAATCTTCTTCCTCCTATAGGTGTGCATAAATACATACGCCTATGCATGCGTGTATCTATATGCATGCGTGTATCTATGTGCATGTACACACTGCAACACCTGTTTGCTGCTTAAAGGGAAGATGCGGCCAGAAGCCCGCAAGCGACAGCAGCCAGCTGGCCAAGCGCAGCCCGGGACTGATGCGAGCACCCCCGGGGCGGGTCGCTGCCGTTTGCATCCGTTCAACCGGCTGCACTGAAAACAGGGGGCGCGGGGGGAGAGGAGGGGTGTTGGCACGGCCCAAAGCGGGGGCAAATCGCGAGGCGGGGGGGGGGCGACATGGCCGCAGGGGGGCACAGTCCAACGCTAGAGGGGGCACGGCCCAAAGCTGGGGGCAAAGCAAGCACGGGGTGGGCACGGCCGGGAGCACAGCCAAAAGGAGGGAGCGGGGAGTACGGCTCAAAGTTGGGGGAGCACGGCCCGAAGAGGGGAGAATACACAGCCCAAAGCTGGGAGGGGGGCACAATACATAGGTGGGGGGGCACGGCCCAAAGGGGAGGAGGCGCCGCCCGTGTCCCCGCCGAGGTAGGCGCAGGGCGGGCGGGCGGGGGAGGAGGGGACGCGTCCCGGTGCCCTTGGCGGTGCCGTCACCGCCGCCCCCCCGCTCCCCACAGCGGGCAGTACCTGCCGGAGGGCGCGCAGCGAGCGGCCCAGCGCCCGGCCCAGGCAGCGGGACCGCCACAGCAGCATCGCGGCGGTAGCAACGGCGGCGGCGGGAGGGGCCCGAGGGCGGACACCGGAAGCAGGCCCGGCGCGAGCCGGAAGCGCGCGGGGACGGACCAACCGCTCCGCAGTGGGGGTGGGGGGGAGAGGGCGAGCGGCGGGGCCAAACCATCGCGGGGGCGGGGGGGGAAGGCGAAACTAAGGCAGGGGCTGTGGGGCAGGTCTGTACGGTGAGGACTGGCCTAAGGCAGGGGCTTTGGGTTAGGGACAGGCTGGGGACGGGGCTGTGGGGTGAGGACAGGCGTGAGGCAGGGGCAATGGGGTAGGGCTGAGGCAGCGGCAGGCCGTTATTCCTCATAAGTCTGCTGCTGAACCACACCTGACGTGGCCTCCACACCCCGTGCAGATTGACGGTTCAGTTCTGCCTTGTGTCCGAGTTTTCACTACCTTTGTGGGGCCCTGCCTGTCCATACGCTGCTCAGCCTCCAGCACATGCAGGCACAGGGGCTCTCACATTGTGAGGTACATAGATCACCTGCCAATTATGTTACCTATGATTCCTGGTACATAATGGACTTCCATATTACCAGGGGGTGCCATTTCATGGTGCTCTGCCTTGAATGCAACTGGGATTGCTGCAGGGCAGCCATACTGGTGGCCTGCCTGCTCACCTTGACAAACGGTGGGCTTGAGCTCTTACAGGATGACATCGCCACAAGCATCAGCCAGTGGGATGTTGCACGATTAGAAATTGTCAAGGACATCATCTCACCATGGCAAACAGGCAAATGAGCCCACAAGTGAGCCCTGTTCCTCAGGTCTGTGTGTTGAAAATATTTGAGAATCCCCCAGCTGGCTTCTGTTTCTGCCTGCTTCTAGGTGGGGAACCACTGGTGGAAGAAAGCCCAAGGAACCTATTTGCTGAATTTGAAAAGTTGCTTGGGATAGTCACGAAAGGCTGTCTGGCAGCCAGGCATCTCTCAAGGAGCCAAGTCCAGGCTATGCACATGTCCTTAATTTAGCCATGGCTTAATAATTTATGAATGGTAAACTGCAACCTTCAAAATAGTCTCCTAATATAGATTCACAGTGAACGTCCTTGGGATCATTATCATAGAAAAGAGGTTGAATAAAAATCGACAGGGGAATATCTCTGAGGCTTTGAGGACGTGCTGACTGCTTTAATAAAAGGCAACTGAGCCAGAAAAGCTCTCTGCCAGGGATTTGTCCATGATTGGTCTCTTGTGGGACGATATCCTTTAACAAGACTGCCTGGCATCAACTGCTTTTAACCACAGTTTCCTGCCTACAAGCACTCCCATGGTCAGTAAGCCTTTTGAGGCAAACTATACAAAGCCCTAGGAGTGGCTTGCATGGCTAGACTGTGTCCGCCTGCTCCATCGCTTCCCTGTGAATTGTCTCATAACTGTGTCTTCCCCTGGGGCAGGTGGGTTTGTCTCAGGCTGGGGTTGGGGTGCACCCAGCTGGGAGCGGTGCTGGCTCTGCTGGCTGAGGCAGTAGCTCTAAAGCACCTCGATAAGCAAGGGACTCAATGTTGCTGCCTTTCCCATGTTCTATTTCCTGGTCACTTCCTGCACCACAGGCCTCCAGGCCAGCTGAAATGTCTGTGTCCCTGTGGTGGGGCATGCTGGAAATGCCTGAGTGCTTTCTGGGGGAGCTGGGCAACACCTGAATTTCCGAGCTGACTCCCTCCTTGCCTGCGGCACTGCTTGCCTGTAGCCCAGTGTATTTGCATCATATCACCAAAATTTCACCATCCTGGGTTCCAGGCCGAATTGTAGGGGGTAATTGCTGGCCAGGCCCTCAATCTTCCTGAGCAGCCAGTGGCTCAGCACTGATGTGTGCCTGCCTGATGCCACGGGCTATGAGTCTGGGAGACAGCCTAGCGGCACAGAAGGTGGCTGGACCCCAGCGCTGGACCTGACCTCCTGGATGTCCATCTGCATATTCAGAAGTTATTCCCAGCTGGTTGGCTGCCTCCGGCCTCCCCACTCCCTCTTTAAAGGACCTGAGCACAGCGGGAGGACGTGCTGGTGCTGCCTCTGCAGCATCCTGAGCCCCCAGATGCCTGCCCCTGGGGCACTACGCTCCCTGCACCCCTGGAGCCAAGGTGAGTGGGATGGAGAGGCTTAGGTCGGAGACCCTCACTGAAGACAGAGGGATGCGGCAGCTGGTGGATGGCTCTGGGGGGATATTTGCAGTGCTGGAGGAGCAGCAGGCTGCTCTGTGCACAGCTCTCCCACTGAGAAGGAGCACTTGGGGAGCTTGTGTTGGGTGGCTCCCATTTTGGAGAGGCATGCTTGCCTTCTCTTCTGAGCATCTTTGTTTCACTCCTCAGTCTTTTTCTTCAGGTAAGAAGGTCCTCAGCTGCTTTTTAGTATTTTGGAAGGTGGCACTGGTTAAGGCTGGTAGTATGGAACCAAAGTACACATCGGCTAACTCAGCCGGGAAAGGGCTGCATCAGCGGGAGCAGTTTGTGTGGGGCAGGACCTCCTGGTCCGGCACTGGGAATGCTGTGTGTGGGAGCTGAGGCCACCTGTGGTGGGCTGCCATGGCCTGGGACTGCAGTTTATGCTCCTGCTCTCCAAATCCCTGGCAAAAAGATGGTGATGCTGGAAGTCTTAAGCAGGTGTAGGACTTCTTGCTAGCTTTGAGCCAATCTGCTTACAAGAATTGTATCAACCTGGGTTTCTGGGGCTGGGTAGCCTCAGCATAGGGGGCAGGTAAGATCCCTGGCCTTGCTGTTGAACACAGGTAGTGAAAAATTGTGACCAAGTGACAAAAGAAGGTGTTTCTGTAACAAATCAGCGCATCCAAAAGTGAGGCTGCAGGACCAGTTGTCTTGTGCCCGTGCCATGCGGAAAGGCTTAAGGATGGATGAAATCTATGCCTGCATTGCATTTGCTGTGTGGCTTTGTTGGAAGCTGCTGGCAGGCTAAGAGGCAGCTGCAGGCGATGATGGAGCTTGATGTACAAGGGGGTGCGGGAGATGCTGAGAGCTGCAGGCACCCTGGCCTTGCACTGGCTGCAGGTAACGCGAGCAGTTTGAATGTCCCTCATGATAGACTGTTAGGAAAATGAAATCCCAATGGTTGGGAGGGATGAGAAGACAAGGTGGAAGAGCAACATGTGATGTTGAACAACCCAGAAAATAATTGGTTTGTCAAGACCAGAGTTCTGAAGAAGGTAGAGCTCTCCCAGATACCTGCCTGGATTAAAAAGCTGTTCAAAGAAAGGTAACTTGCTAAAAAGCAGTGAGTAGAAACCTATTTTTTGCACTGCTTATTAGCCTGGGGACTCACCATGGGACAGGCAGTCGTGGAGACAAGAGACCAGTGGTGTTGAAAATGATCAGACATTTCTGAGTACGGCAATAGAATCTTTAAAGGTGTCTGGAAAAGATACAAAGCATCCTACTTAATCATTTTAAGGAAGAAGTGCCACATGGGGAAATTTACTCCGTAATTGCCCAGGATATGAGCTTTTGTATCTTCTTTTGCAAAGCTGTTGGAGCTAGTGAGGGAGCAGAGGGGGTGGATCCCTGCCTGGATTCAGCATGACAGTTTTAAGCTGGGGGCTGCTGGCTCAGGAGTTTTTCTCTTCCCCGGTAATCCCATCCCCATTCCCTTTATTCTGTGTTTTAACAAGTGCTTAGGAGCACTGTGCTGCGTTAGCTTGAACATCCCAATATGTCCCGCTCACAGCATGTCACATCGCACTTTCACTCTGCCCCTTCCCACCAGCCTGTTTGTGCTGCCCTGGCCACCCAGTGCTGCTTCCCATCCTCGTGTCCTCGGGGCTCTGGTGACTAGTGCTGGGTGTTGGCAGAGGCGTGCAGCAGCCATGCCCTGGCCTTTGCCAGGAATGTATCTGCCTTCCTCGTGCCCTGTCTGTGCCTGGAAGAACCCAAACCCACTTTTACCCAGGCATGCACAGCAAAGGGCTCCGACTTGTGCTCACCACACTTGTACCCAAATCCATGAGCCCAGAGGGAGTTTCCCCAAAGGTCTCTGGTACAGGCACAGCTGGCATTGTGAAAAGTCTGTGCTGCAAGGCCCATCCAGGGCTCAAGTCGTGTGAAATGAACTCCAGGCGCCACGAATGCCTGGCTGGTAGGTGGCAGCTGTGACTGTCCAGGGTGTTGCCGCTGGCATGCGGCACCCAGCAGCCTGCTCCCAAGTTTGGCAGTGCCCGGAGCAGGGAATGAGCTGGGAACAGGTAAGCCCTGGGAATCTGGGAGGAAAATCTCTGTCCAGTGCAGAGCTGCCTTATGATGTCCTGCTCGCTGACATTTCTTGCTCTTTCTCCAGCTCCCCACTTCTAGCAGGCTGAAAGCTCAAACACCTGGGAAGCCTGCCAGTCCATCACTGGAAATGATCCCAAACCAGCTGAGGGGCAGCTCTTCGGTGTCCAGGCAGGAAGAAGAGGCAGAGGATGGCAGCACTGTCTCTGAGCAGAACAGAGACCATGCTACTTCAGGGCACAGCCAGAGACTGAAGATGGAGCCCTGTTTCCAGACTGACTCTCTCTTGCCTTCCCCCAGCACATCCCTGATATCACAGCTCCTCAGTCACCCAATGATTGGCAGGAGCCTGGATCCTTGCATCCTCTTCCCTCCCTCCCAGGCAGCAGCCGGGTCTCAGGACTACGAGTGTGGTGCACCTCATGGAGAAGGAGTGCAGGCCCTGGGTTTCCCCAGGACCCATGCACCAGCTTCTGTTCCCAGTGCTGGTAACAGGGACCAGCTCTCCGACCAGCACCTACGGGAACCACTCTCCAATGAGCACCTGCAAGCCAAGCGGGCCAGGGTGGAGAGTATCATCCAAGGCATGAGCCTCCCATCAACCCCCCTGGCATTTGGCACCAGCCTGGAGGCAGCTTTTGGGCATGAGAGGGAGTGGGGTGGTGATTTGACCAGGGAGAGCAAAAGGAAGCCGAGGTTGCCCCAGCAGGATGTGGGAGCAGCTGGGCGAGTGGCCCCCACAGGAAGCAGCTCCCATGCTGAGGGCTGCCAGCAGCTGAAGGAGCAGCTCTGCTTTTTAGAGCAGCAGCTGAGGAGGCTTCAGGAGAAGTTTTCCCTTGTCTGTGACTCTGGGGACACTGCCCAAACCCTGGAAGGTGCTGAGAAAGCAAGTCCATTGGCTGAAAAGGCTGGAGACAGAACAGACAAGGACAATGCCACTGCCATCCATGACCCATGCAGAGTGCCTCTCCGGAGGAGCATCCCAGGGGTGCATGGGCAGGAAGAGGACGAGAGCAGAGGTGGCACAGGCGGTGGCTTGCCCTCAGCTGCAAGGGTCCTCTCACAGGCACTGAAGCACGAGCTGGCTGGGATGACGTCCTGGGTGGTAGACTCTGTCCTGAAGACTGTGTGGCCGAAGGCAGCCAGCCACCTCCTGCAGGAGCACCACAGCCTCCCAGTGCCGGGGCCAGGTGCCAGGAGAGAGTATTTTGCTGCTGGGAGATGCAGAAAGCCACATGCTAAGCCATCCCCTGTGAATGCGCTGGGCTCACCCCAGGCTAAGGCCCTGTCAGGTGCTTCAGGGAAGAGCCTGGGCTCTCATACTGGCTTCTTCAGTTCAAAGGGGGTCAGAAAGCCCTGTCAGATACCCAGCATGGGTTGTTTGGCGGGCTCGACTGCCCCTCTCCGGGACAACCAGCTGCTGGACTGCGGCCCGCAGGGCCCCTGGGGCAGCGGCTCTTGCAGGAACCCCTCTGCTCCAGAGAGGGGTCCTCTGAAGCCCCTTGACTTGCACTGGGGAACCATCAGACTGAGATCGTCAGTTGTGAGACAGCAGCAGCATACTCTGCCCCTGAGTCCTGCCAATGTGGAGAGCCTGACGCTGCTGCCAGCTGGCAGGAGTGGCTGCAGGGAGTTGCAGACTGCGATGGATGGGGCACCCTTCACCTCCACCCATATATCCTTTGAAGGCATCTGGAGAGGTCCCTAAGCTTGGCTGGAACTAGAGAGGTCCCTGGTTTTGGATGTGCTTACCTTGTCCTCTGCAGCCACAGCTTGGCATAGCTCTTGCTGGTCTCTCCAAGGCCAGGGTTCTCCCTGCTCCACAGGGAGCTAAAAAGATGGGCAGAAAGGGATCCTGAGCCATGAAGGGGCACTGCTGCTCCTCAGAGCTGGCTAGATGCTGTAGCATAGCTGGGCGTACAAATCAGGAGCTCCCAAGTCTGCTCTTAGGCCATCATGGTGGTTCCATCATCCAGGAACAGTTGTTTCATGGATATGCCCACCAGCCTGGGCAATGCTGTGGGGAGTGGCAGCTTTCATGGGGATGCCAAAGGGAAAACCAGTAGCTGGCTGGCCAGGGACAAATCCCTTCTACCCTGCTGCCAGCCCATGGGTATAGGTTATCTCAGGCATCAGGGATGTGCGTGCCAGGGCCAGTGCTCAGGGCCTGACCAAGCTGGTTGGACTGCTACATGCAGGCTTTCCTTGACCCCAAGGCAGATGCAGGAGGCGCTGACCCCCAGCCACCTGAAGAAGGCCAAGCTGATGTTTTTCTTCACCCGCTACCCCAGCTCCACTTTGCTCAAAACCTACTTTCTCGATGTCCAGGTAAAATGGCAGCACCCAGTGCTGGTGCCATGTCGGGCTCCCACGTGGTGTGGTACCCGACCCACATGGCTGGGGAACCACAGGGAAGGGGATGCTCTCATGTCCCACCCCTGCCTCGCTGGCAGGAGCTGGGGGATGGCGCACACTTCCGCATGAGCTGCTCTGGAGCGGGTGCTTGGGGCCACAGCAGACCTGGGCTGCCAAGTCTTTGCTCTGTGCTCTCAGGGCACTGGGATTAAAGCACATCATGACCGTGCCTCCCCACTGCAGGGCTGGTGGTATCCAAATCTCAGCACCATGGACAGCCGTGATGCAGTCCTGGCTGGCGCTTTTGCATCGCCAGGGCAGGGCAGGATTTGGGGCTAAGCCAGTGGTGAGTGGCTGGGTTCACCAGGGCCCATGGGTCAGGAGGCTCCATGCTGGTGTAACTCCTGTCCTCTGGCTCTCCCCTGGCAGTTCAGCCGCTGCATCACCTCCCAGCTCATCAAGTGGTTCAGCAACTTCCGTGAGTTTTACTACATCCAGGTGGAGAAGTTTGCCCGGCAGGCTCTGCTGGAGGGTGTTGTGGATGCTGGTGCTCTCCGGGTTTCTCGGGACTCAGAGCTCTTCCGCGCCCTCAACACACACTATAACAAGGGAAACGACTTTGAGGTGAGGAGGGGAAATGGGGGGCAGGGATGGTGGGACTGGTAAGGTTTGCCAGGGTGAAGGGGAGCTGGCCACCCGGTGGTGCTGAGGGCTGATGTTCATCTCGTTGCAGGTGCCGGGGCGGTTCCTGGAGGTGGCCAGTCTGACACTGCGGGAGTTCTTCAGCGCTGTCAGGGCAGGCAAGGACGCTGACCCCTCCTGGAAGAAACCCATTTACAAAATCATTTCTAAACTGGATAGTGACATCCCAGAAGGTTTCAAAGCCACTGGCTGCTCTCTGGAACGGCTCCACAACTGAGTCTCCACAAAGCAGTCCCAGGTCCTAACATGCAGCCACCTTGTGCCAAACACCTTCTGGGCACTCTGTACAGCATCCATTATTCTGACTATTTTCTCTCTGTCCTGTAAGACAGCTCTTTGGGTGAGGTCTATAGCTTCGGGATTTATGCTGTGTGTTTTATTCCCGTGCTCAAATCTGGTGGGGTCCTGCTGGAGACCCACAGAGGGGAGGGATGGAGATGAAGCCTTCAGGTTGAAGCCTAGGAAATCACCCCGCCCCAGCTGTCCCCATGACCCTGGGCAAGCTGCCTTCCGTCTCTTTTTTCCAGAGGGCTACAGGTCAGGGAAAACAGCCTTTCTGTTTATAAAGCAGCAGAGGTCCTAGCAGTGGGCAAAGTTTTCTTGGCACAGCAGACTGCTGCATGTACCTGGTCCAACAGCACACCTCAGCTTCTGGCCAGATACAACACACCACCATCCAAAGAAAACAGCTGGTGAATTTCAACATTTCAAGCATCCCATGAAGATGGTTAACCCTGCCTGAGAGATGGAAAAACAATGTTTGTGGTAGCCAACACGAATACCACCACACCACCAGCCACACCCCCCCATTCCCCTGTGCTGTTTGGGAAGAGCTCTGCCACTCAGCAGCCAAGCAGGTGAGTGGCTGTGCTGGTGGAAACAACCCAGGAGCAACAGCTCACCAGCAGCATCACCTGTGATACAAGAGGAGAGCAGGGTGTGCAACTGGCACCGCTTAGCTCTGCAAACAGCCCCCATTGGGCTGTTGCTGGTAGGGAAAAGTGCTGTGTTAAACACCCACCTGCGTCCCCTTACACCCTGCTTGTCCTGCCAAAACTACCCTGAACACGGCAGCTCTGTAACCTGTCCATGGTGAGTGAGAAGCACATTATTTGGGACCTGTCAGTCCCTGCTGGTGAGGAGCTGGGCCTGAGGTCTGCACCCCATTGCTGCAGGGGTGTAAACCCATGGGGTTTCTTTTCCTGTGACGAGGAGTCAGTGACCACTTTTCCACCTGACAGTGGCGAACGTTCTTGCATTAAGGGCGCTCACGTCCTGTCAGGGGTGGTGGTTGGCAGGCAAAGGCCATGAAGAGAAAGGGAAAAGCACAGGAAGAAGCTCTGGAAGAGGAGCAGTGTCTGATTATGGATGAGAAATGACGTGCCTGTGCAAAACACGGGGGGGAGAAGAGGACTGGGAAGTAGTCAAAACATTGTTGGAAGTGCTGCAAGGTACCAGCTGGGTACTGGAGCATGGCAAGTGACATGGGAGAAGAAAGTTGTGGTTCCAGCATCAGAAAAGTACACAGGGTGATCCACAGGCAGTGCATCTGCACAGATAAGGAAGCACGTGATAATGTCAGGGCAGAATGGGGCATCCGAACCAGGGGCAACTTTTACAGCAGATCTCCCCATCACGAGTGCAGCCACATTTCCTGCTTGCATTTGCATGTTTGCTTTTTGAGATTTGTATGTTTTACAATCCCAACACCAATCTTACTCAATCAATTTTTAAATAAACGCACAGTTCAAGTTACCCCTTTACACCTGTAGAGACCTATTTGATAACTCCTGCTCTAACGTGTTACCCTGGGAATTTCTTGCCTTTTCTTGGGAACAGAGCAACACCATGACAAAAGAGTTCACTCCTCCTGTCAGCATCCCCATGGGGCCGAGCAGCCCTCGCTAACTACTGTCCTCACTTAAATCCTCACCCTGGTGCCTCTGGTCAGTCCGCCCTGAACCGTGACTCGAAACAAGTGCAGCAACTGTTGGGAGGATCACAGGGAGACATATCCCAAAGTTTACACGTGCTGGACCCAAATGTACAGCATCTGAGAAGCGCTGCTGTTGGCGCCGTGAAGTACAGTACAGTGCTGCTCCTGCCTGTCAGAACTACCGCAGAGCTGAAGCAATGGTAGGCAAAACCGGTGCTGATGGAAAAGGAAATGATGGCATGGCTTAGGGAAGGGGTCAGGAAATTCTTTTGGCTGTAGCAAAATAATTAGTGGACATAAGAAAAAGGCTTACTGAAGACATCCTGCTAGAGCAAAGCCCTTTTACAGACAGACCATGAGGGAACAGGTTTGTGCTTCTTCTGCTAATACGCAAGTTTCTGAGTGTCAGTAAAGTGACAGGTTGTGGGGTTGAGGGCAAGATAATGCCCCAGATCACAGAGTCATGGAGTGGCTGAGGTGGAAAAGGACCTCTGGAGGTCATCAGGTCCAATCTCCCTGCTCAAACAGGGCCATCAAGAGTGGGTTGCCCAGGACCATGTCCAGATGGCCCATGTCCAAGGAGGGAGACTCCAGAACCCCATTGTTAACAAAGATGATTGGATTGGACCCAGTGTTTGTAGCAGTATTGCTGCTCCAGTATTTGCTGTGTAACTGCAAGGAAGCAGGAATTACAGAGGTGGTTTACACTGGCTTTTGTGAAACCCAGCCCTTCATAACCACCCTATATCAGTTGTCCTTGGCCTGTGATGAGGCTTCACCACTTGTATCCAGGGGGTGAATTCTGCCCAGGTGCATCTTCTATCCAACAGAAAAAGGGAAGGAAAGCAGGGCTAGTGAGATTTTGTGAAGGACAAGAGGCCACAGGGCACTTGTCTGCCTGGCTCCTTTCCCAGCAGCTGTTCAACCTCCTGTCGACCTTCAGCCTAGTGTTACAGAGAGCATAAAGGCGTAAAGGATGCAGAGGGAGGATCTACCTGCTTTTTGGTCACCCCACTCCCTCTGCAAGCAGAGCTCCTGTCTGGGGAGCCTGGGGTGCAGCTGCCTTCTCCTGGGCTGCTCATCTGCCTGCAGCGAGCGGAGCTGCAGCCAGGCTGGCACTGCTTTGCTGCTCAACCCTGAAGCAGGGTGAGCTGAATCCCAGCCTCGTGCTCCTGTGAGAGCCTTGGAAAGCAGCAGCTGGCTGGCAGAGAAGGAAAAGGGACTTACACTGTCTTCCCTCCATTTAGGTAATAGGAGCGTCAATCCAGAGAAGGCAGCGTATCTGCTGGGATGTGGGGGGAGCTGGGGTTACTCTAGGAGCGATGGAGCCTGAAGAGTAAGGGAACTATGGGATGAGTTCTTCAGAATTTTATTGGGCTGTGCAGGATAAGGTGTGTAATTTCTTTTACCTTTTAGTGGTACCCAAGATCTAGCTGCTAGCGTTCAGAAAAAAAGACTAATCGGTGGCTGTCACAGATTTCTACTGATGAAATGCGCCTGCTTGGAGGACTGGGGCGGGAGGAGAGCGGCTGCTCACACAGTGACTGTAGCTGTGACTTCCAGGCTTGGGTGGGCTCTTACTTCTGCACTTCCCACTAATTACCAAGGAAGCAATGGGAGCAGGGCAGTCACCTATTACTGACTTGTTTTCATTAATAATAATAAAAACAACAATAATAATGCTTTCCTTCCATCTATCCAAATTTCTGTGGTATATGCAAAAAGCCCACAGCCAACTGTATCTGCCTCCTCTGGGACTATCCTTTCACATTTCCAATTGCATTCATAACCCACACACAGCAACGCACCCAGTCCACACTGCTGAACAGCTGCAAAGACTACTAGGCACTAAAAATCCTGTTTCCTGTATCTGGGATGCTGGAGTCCTGCAGCAGCAGCCGAAAGAGGGAGATATGACCACACAGACTAAGCTGAAGAGGCCTCAAGAGCCCTTCTGTACTCATCTATATTATTACTTACCCTAAGGGCCCTTATTACTCACGTACAGCTAATTAAGAGCTTGAAGAAGCTCTTAGTGAATGTTCATCCTGTGTGCCAAAATAGCTAGGAGGGAAACTCTGGCAAGCAATAAAACATCTCTGTTTTTATTTTAATCCTGCTAATGACTTGGACCCATCTGCAGTGACTACACCAACCCTAGAGGTTCCCAGCTCAAGCAGATATTCTTGAAAGGAAGCTTCCCTCAAATGCACTTCTTGGATGCTTATTTGGCATCAGGGCAGCTCTGTCCAGGTAAGCATCCCCTGGTGAGCCAATGGCCTGTGCTCATGTAATCCCATTATATGCACTGGAAAGATGGATTAATCCAGGTCACAGTACAAATATCAACTTTGAAAGATCTGACACCCCTTTTTCTTCCTCTGGTGCATGGAGCTGCCCTGCGCTGCAGACCCAGCACCACTGCAGGGGAAAGTGAAGCAATGCATGCAGAGATTGTAGAGAGCAGTCTCAAGGATAAAACACCCTGTAGAGTCCCCCCAGGACAGACTGGTATCTCTAGCTAGTAGCAAAAGCCTTTTCTTTTTGTACTCCATGAAATATCATAGCGTGAGCCATGGACCAGGTGACGAGAACTGAACAGTGGAGCTGTGCCAGCTATTATAGTTTTGTTCTCCCCTGACTTATACAATGAAAAGCCTTGCTTTCACGAGACAGTGGCAAAGGAGCCCCAAAGACTGGGCTGTGCTCTCCCTTCTGGAGTTCCCCAACTCAGCAGCCCACCGGCAGCAGCCCAGGTGCAAGCACTAAAGCTTGGGTGCAGAGAATGAGGTGGAAAAGGGAGATGTCTCACTGGGAGCTTGCCCAGGCAGGGCAGTGCAGGCGGGCACAACAGGGAGGCCACTGTGTAGCCCAGGGGCTTTTCAGGCTATTTACTCTGAGCAAGGGTGCATAAAAGAGGGAGAGGATAGTCAGCATCCATTGGAAGCTGAGTGCAGGCTCTCCTCCACCACCCAAACCCTGGATTGGGATACTGCTCGTCTTGGAAGAGAGGCAGCTGGGGTGGGAGAAGATGGGAAGCAGGTTGTGAGGGAACAAGGACCAGTGCCCATGCATAGGTAAATACAAAACAAGTAAATCCATTTTTAAAAGCAGGCCTGACCTAGAATGCTTGAGAATGGCTGTTCAAGTTAATCCAGTGACAGCTGTGCCATGGATCTCAAGGAAAAGCATATTTAGATCAACACTCAACATATGCAAAGATAAAGTCCGTAATTACACACCAATTCCTTCTCAGCCAACTGTACAGGCTGCCAAGTGGCAGGTGAAGTCCCATGTCATTAACTCCCATGTTATGATTGACTTTTCTTTTTTTCTTTTTACAAAGACTTAAAATATGAGAATTTTTCTATTTCATCTCATTTTGAGATGACTTTCAGCACATTTACAGTAAGTCATCACACCTACCATCAGCCTCTGCAGTATTTCTGTTGCCTTCCTGAGTATACTAAGTTGATTTTTTTAGCACTAGGCTTTTTATCAAAAGTTCACAGGTTAATCTTAATTTTGTGCATTAGGGTCAAACACCATTCTTGGTCTTGCTATTCCAATAGAACAGGGCACTATAGACACTTTCTGTGGCTATTTCCCATTACCCACTAAGCAAGTCTTCATGACACAGCATTAAGTCCAATTGATATGACCCAAAGGTGGCAGCTTCCCTGATGGGGTTAATTGCTCAGGATTTATTGTTTTCTCACTAGGTGTTCAACTAGATTAGCAAAGATCACAGTATCACAGTATCGTAAGGTTGGAAAAGACCTTTGAGATCATCGAGTCCAACCTATGACCCTATGATCATCCTTAAAGTGCCAGTGTGTACCCAACAAGATCAATCTTTTTATCTTACTGCAATCATGGAAAATAAGCAGCTAAAAGCAAGTGGTGAAGCGAAAAGCTGGAAGTATAAAAACAGGCAAGACAGGAAAAAACCTCAATCTTGAAGGAAAATATTTTACTAGATTTCCCAAAGCATGTATATGTCATCCATAGCTTTACAGAAAGGTCAGAAATAATAAAAAAATACAAAGTATTAAAAAACCTAAGCAAAATGCCTGACAACATCTATGGGAATATACATAGCTATGTATCTCTATACAAAACCCATCTTCATTTGCGTCTCAGAGAGTGAGCACAGAATATTCAACAGCTTTTTTCCATTTCTAATTTCCAGGTCTGTGAGTAAGAAACAGTAGGACAACTTTTGAAAACACCACTAATTCTTGCTCAAGGGAAAAGTGAGTCCAGCCCTACCCATCTCTAAGTCTACTGAGTCCCCATGACTGTCAGTGTAACCTGTGCTCAAATAAAAACAATTAAAAAGGCTGTTTTTAAATAAACCACTTCAGGAATAGTGGCTACAGTTATAAAAAGATAATGCTGAAGAAATCAGTATTTTTGAAAGCCATAGTGCTCCCCTCTCTTGAGCAATCATTATGAAGTAGAAGTTCATCTCTTCACGGTTAGAAGTGTCCCGGGCTGCAACTGTGAGCATTATGCCAAGCAAAGGCATATCTTCTCAGCTTTGACAGCTGCCAGTACAGAGATTTTTAAGTTTGTTGTTTCTTTTGTGGAAGGCCATGCCTATAGCATGGCATTTCCCAGTGAGCACAGAACACAAGGGGATTTTTCTTTGGCAGTGGACTCCTCAAACCTCCGGAGAGGGCACACGTCCCAATGTAGCACACAGAGTTACAACTGCTGTCAGAGCTCAGGTAAAACCCTTCACTGCATTTTCCCTTCATTACATCGCGACTTTAATCAGACAGTTTATTCTGTGGCTGTTTGGAATCCCCAAGCTTCAAAGTTGTCTCATCTCTGTCTCTGACTAAACTTTTAATGAACAATGTTATATAAAAGACCAGAGCAATCTTTGCAGGAACTGGGAGCATCTGGAAATTGGAAACATTCAGTAACAGTCCAGTCAGTGAAGGTCTCTGTATTCATGGCACAGGGTCTTAGCTTCCTAAGGCTAAAACAAGCCAAGCCAAGGCAGGAGAGTTTGATGGGGTGATAAATATTCTGTTTCAAGAACTTCATGATCTTTGATTATTTTTTGAAATGCCAAGGAGTGACACTCATATTCTAGCACTTAACTGGAGACATGTCCATTAGCACTATACAATGTGCTTGTGTAAGCATCATCCATACCTGCAATGTAACCAGGTGGTGGCAATGCAACCAGGTGGTGGCAATGCAACCAGGTGGTGGCAATGCTTTGGTATTTGAACAGCCACACCAATTAGGGACACAAAATCCTTGCAGATCCTGGGATTACTCAAAGATGATTGCATTTTATTTTTTAGAAAGTGCCACCTCACCGTGGGAGGAATTATCTTTGGAACAGTGTTTCTTGAGCAGCTACTGTGGGGAAGACTGCAATGGCACAGAGCATCTGTTTGGTGCTGAACAAATTATTGCTGTGTGAACTCCTGAGTAGCTGAGACAAAACTACAGAATCCTCTTTCTCCCGAGTTGTTGTAAGCTTGTTTCCATGGAACTGCATCATGTATTTAAAAAAACATAGTAATTTCTTCCCTTTACATACTCAGAAACTGCAATGGCCACCCCCTTCCCTGCTAACAGTCTATGGTTTGGTCTGTCTGCATGAACATACTTATAGTGAAGCCCACCATCTCCTCATGGTATTAATTTACTCTGATCACCACACTACCATCTGTGATCATTTGCCCCCAATTTAGTGGTTATGCAAAACCAAGTTTAGATCTATCTTAACAAACAACGGAAATGAAGGCGTCAGTCAGTCAGTGGACTGGCAGTTACCAGCAGCAGATCTTACCTCTCTTAATACTACTGTATGGCCTGTTACGTCAACCACAGCCAAAAAACTATTTCAGAGCCATCCAGTCATTCTTTCCGCAGAAGTTGTCCTCTAGGAACTAGTGGAAGTAACCATCCTTTACAGAGCAGCTCCTCTCTTTGCAAATGATGCTGGAACCAGTGTGGAAGGTGTTCCTTGGGAGCACGTCACTGACATCACCTGGAAGCAGCATGTAATGTCCCAAAAGTCTTTTCAGAAAAATTTATCGGCCCTTACATCAACCCTAGGACATGCTCCAGTGATCCAAGGATAATGCTAGTTTGCAAAACTCAGTTCAACATTTCACAAGGCTTCTCCTATTAGCCTTTTGGTGGCAGTTCAATTGTCTTTATTCAGTATATAATTGAATGGACACCTGTTTGCAAGCATTCAGTGGCTTTTTCAACTGGAAATAAACTATTAAGAGTCCCATGCCCAAAACACAGCAATGTACGCTGGAAGCTAAATTTGAGAAAGGATACTCAGACATACAAAATAACAATTAAGAAAGCTGCAGCAGAGGAAGGCGGAAATAATAGATAAATACAAGTATTGTAGATGTAACTCTGATATCATGCAGGTGTAAAACAGAAATCCATGAAAGTTATGGAATAATGACAAGGCAAATACGGTGTTACAAAAAAAATTAGGCCCTACTTGTGAAAGATCTACACACAACAGCCCTAAATCCTGGTACAAAGAGTGCTGAGATTACTAGGGAGGAAGGTTTTATGCAGACACCTCTTCAATATCTGTTTTCCCCATAAGACATTTAAACAGAATGGCAGCACTGGGAAAATCCCCTGCCATGACAACTCATTTCTGCCCTGTTAAGATTTAGCACACATGTACGTTATCAATACATACAACTGTAGCATAGCTTCAGACATTCAGTGTACCCCAGCACATGAACCCGCAACATAGACAGTTCCAAATTATATAAGATTCATCCACAATCTTGCATTAATATGTACCTCCTCCCAGCCCATCTGCAAAATGGAAGAGGACGGATCCATGAGGGTAAATCCCTAGATAAAGATCAAGTTAATTAGTCTATTGGAAGTGATAAGGTGATTTCTGAGAAGCATCACTGAAGACAAGCATCTCTGTGCCTTCCCCTCTCTGGTAACAGGGCTTATCTGCTCCACATTAACTGTTCAGAGCCGGGCTCAGACGTATCCCGGGCGAAGGACGGAATCCCTGTGTGCATAGGGTTTAAGGGCAACATGTCAGTGAGGCTGCTGGAAGAAGGCTGCTGCTTCCAAAGGCAAAACTTCTCTTAAAATAAACCAAATGCCACAGCACTGACATCAGGAAAAGAAAAAAAAAAAAAAAAGTCAAATGAAAAAAACGTCAGCTGGTAACAGTTAGAAAATCAGCAAAAAAAGCCCCAAATCTGACACTGAAAGTTGAATTCCAATTCTTACTTTTTCACAATGTATTTCTACCCTTTTATACTTCCAAAATCCCCCAGAATACTGTCCAGTCTTGATTTTGCTGTGAATTTATATCCTCTTGGCTGACCAGGTGGGTATTTGTAAAATATTTCAATAACAACTTTAAACTCAATGCAATTTTAGCACCATTATCTCCAGAGGTTTTCCTTCTCCACAGCTGGTGTACTGAAGATAGGGAACAATGAAACCAGTGATATTAAAAAAAAAAATAAATGCAAAGCAATCTAAATATTGGAGAAAGTTAACAGTTTCTGCAATACACAGACTCCATCTGTACATGCAGTTACACTGAACTCTGTACTCACCAGGTACACATAACTTGATAAAAACAGAGGAAAAAAAATAATCTCAGCTAAGACTGAAACTTCAAAAAGAGCACTACAGAAGGCTCTGGAGGTCACATACAGGACTTAAATCCCTGCTGGACTGGACTAATATAGGTGGAGAACTGAATGTATAGGAGACTGACTGCAGCATCACAGTTAGTTTAAGTTTTATTAATATATATTATGAGGTGCATTACATATTTGTTTATGACCTGTGATAGACAATGCAGAGAAAGATTCCCAACCAGATTAATTATCACAAGGAGAGATGTACAGTATCTGTCTCTCCTGTACAATGAGTCTAACAAGTAGCTTCCACTGTTGAAAAGGAGCAATTAAGATAAAAGGAAATGCCACAATAGTCCAGAAAAGGAAAATCAGTGTGTACTACAAGAGATAAGCTATACATCTTTATCCTAAAAAGGTAAATCTCCTAAACTGGAAGAAATGTCTCAACCTAATGCATCATACAAGTAAGAGGCTGATAAAAGAACTGCTGCAGAAAGAGTATTTTGCAAAGAGTGTTTTGCAATCCCTCTGTGAATAAAAACACAAAGATGAAGAATGTACAAAAATGATACTCCTGCAAAAATGCAGTCACCTTATCACTAAATCTGGACATCACATCAGTGGTGTTTTATAAGTAGATTTATAAGCAGATTTATAAGTAATGTGTATTTCTGAAGTTTGTGTTTCACTAGGAATGGTAAACAACCACTCACAAACAAGAACACGGTACCTGCATTTTTGTATTTACAGAACTTAGCACCAAAGGGGTCAGACACTGAGAAGAAATACTCCGAGAAAGAAAATCTCTATGAGACTGCCCAGCTGAAACAGACACTGTCAAGGAACTTATCTCTGCAACTCTGACTGCATTGGTTGCTGCTGCATCAGAGTATGTAGTGGAGAAGCCTTTAAGAGAGTCCAAATTCTCTGGACAAGTGTGGCTTTTCAAATGAAATTCAAGACCATGATTTAGATGGAGAATCCAAGGAACTATCAAAGCAGAGTGCAAAGTGACAACATGATATGGTCAATATTTTTGCATTTAGCAACACATAAATTGTGCCAGTCTTAACTTCTGGATAGTCCTTTCTTTCAACATAGCACATCGTAAATCTAGCTTAGGAACATGGGAAGAACAAAGACTGAGACAATCTTCTACAGGCTGGTACAGGACACAACTGACAAAGGAGGTGATAGAGAAATATTTGTCACTGAAGGTCACAGTTCTTATCAGTTTCCCAAACTAACCCGAAGCCAAAGAGTCACTTCTGGTTTTACTGAGGTAATTCCAGCTTTATAGTCACAATTCTATTCTGCTGCAAGTTTATATTCAAGTAGGAGGCACAGACGTGCAGCATACTCACCCTGTTAGCGTCTCTCCCCAACGTGTTTGTAGATATTGTTTAAACGGTTCTGAATATTCTTCTCAAGCTACATCTGAAACATATCTACTGTAATGAAGCTATAACATACCGACTTAGGTAAAAACAAGGAAGTTTATACCCAAGTTTACTTTAGGGCTGTCCTTTCAGCCTTCTAGCAGACTCTCTGCCTGCTGGGAGAAGGGAAAGGAGATACAAATTGTTATATTCCTAATAAAGGAATACGTAGTTTGTAAACTCCTTGGAAAAATGTATTCACATTCCCCCTTAACTATAAAGTACCTACGACAAAACGTGCAGTAATTGTATTATACATTGTGCAAACCTGTTTGAACTGCTCACATTAGAGCTTCAAGTACGTTCCTTTGTAATAGATCTTGTAGTGTATCTGATCAAGCTGAAGTTCTGAGACTTCTTAGCCCGAGAGAAGTTAGCAGGTTCTTCTATCAGAAGTATCTTTGGTGCTTTGGTTTGGGTATTTATCCTTATTTTAATTCATTCCATAAGGAAAATAGTGAAAGATTAAATAAAAAACCTTGGAAGGCTTCAGAATTATTTCTTGCTACAATATATTTAAAGGCAAAAAGCAGCTACTAGCAAGTTAAATTCTATTTTCCATTAGATGTCAGCAGTTGTTAAGCTTTTCAGTAGGATATAAAAAAACCATTTAATTTTGATGTTGCTCCTTAAGGCAGGAGAAAGATCTTGTTTCGTGTTTATGCAACACGTATGTTCAATGGAGCACAAAATCTTGACTGTTAACTGCAAGTGACACTTCACCCATCAGTACAATGTTAACCCACTGAGGTTTTTTTCCCATAGAAAAGTGGTGATGTATTCTTTCATGAAATTAATGGTTTAAAACTGTGCTTGGCAATATGAAACCACAAAAATTTAATTATAGTGGAAACAATTTCAAGCTTCTGGGTTTTCTTCAATTTAATCCTAACATGAAATCAAAGCTTTAGTGCCATCTGGTTGTCATTACCTGAAAAATCTTGATTTGTGTGATTCAGAGTACAACGAGATCTGCTACCAGACAAGTTAATCTGTCCATGTCTTCTTCAAACAAAAGAAGCTGGCAACTTCAGTTCAAAGGCAATAGAAAAACAAACACTTGAAAGAATAGCAGTAAAGATTCATTGCTTGCACAGCAGTTCTGAGCATCCACAGATGAGTAAATTGAAACAGCATAGGTGTTTGTCAGTAACGCTGAGTTTCCTGTGCTTCAAACAGTAACACAGTAATCCGAAAAAACCCAGAATTGATGTGTAGAGTCTGGTGCTTGGATCAGCAACATCGGTAAACCAAAACTTAATACTATTTGCATTGGACTTACCAAAACAAAATAAAAAGGTAATTTAAAATGCTGCTTAAGATACCTTGTTATGCATGTATGGTTTACTGTCAAATTAAACTTATTGTCTGTATTACCTACCTGTCAAAACAAATATTTAGTTTTTGCGTTTTAAGGCCATTTACATTCTGAAGCAGGGAAGAACTGCAGCTCTGTTCCCCTTCTGTGCTAATCGCCAGAGGAAAAAAAGTAACATCCTACAAATTTAAACAGAAGAAATCTTTGAAAGATGCTTCTGTTTATGGGGGGTAATGTTTCATTTTACATGTAATCTGTTAACAGCTCCTGCTTTTAAGAAGAATTAAGAAGTACTTCCAAATCACCCTTAACAGTCTTTTTCTAGACAAACTGTTTTTTAAATTAGTTGCTCAACTACACTTCTGACCTGCAGACAAAAAATGGTAGGGATTAATTTCAGATTCCCCATCACAAATATGTATGCAGCCAGTTGCTAAAACAGACACTTCAGACAGTAGTTAGCACATTCTACCCACAAAGACAGATTCCAGCTCAGATAATTAGAATAAAGCTAACTGTATTCCTGTTTTTTCATTTTTTATTCCTTTTTCTTAATTTAGTTGCAGAGTTTTCACTTCTCAGTTGGTTTCTTTGTCTTTTTTTCTCTTATTTTTTTCTTCAAGGAGCACTGCAGTTAAAATTTCTCTTCAAAGACAGCAATATCACAGGAATTGGTGTAGTTTTACATGTATTACCGTAAGAACAGTAACTGTGTTAGTCAATGTCATATATATGAATATACTGCTCACAGCAGACAGTTCATATGCCATCCTAATAAAAAGCATTGGAAATTTCTTGTGTAAAGCTGGACATCCATTCATACATGTGTATCTTGACCTGTTAAGGAATCAAATTTTGTTCCTGTACACAAATACAAGCGACACGTTATGGAGAAATATTTGAATGACTGACACTCCAGAATACAAGCCCTATGGAAAGAGTTCCACAAGTCAGAAAAAATATTATAAAAAATGACACTCCACCATTTCCACTCAAGCACCATTAAGGTTTTGCATATTAAAATCTTAAATCCTACAATTCAAAGAGACCAGAGTCTCCCGAGTAGAAACGTAACACAGAATGGAAAACAAAGGAAACTTCAAAACACTTTTGTCTTTCCATGAACTTGCTGTACTTTTTGCTTGGTAACAGTATTTGTTCTTACCTGGTTTAAGCAAAACCATGAATAAAAGAGCACACTCTGCTTCCAAACAGTATTAATTAGCTAGAATGTGAAAATCCACCTGAATGAAATATTGTCATTGTCAATTATTCAACCTAAATGAAGAAGATTTTAAGGCTCCACGGTGCAGATCCAGTATGATGCAAATTTGGAAGTGGTAGAAAGAGACACTATAATTGGTGGAACTCTCCACTGCTAAAACCGGAACAAAACAGTTTCACCACAAAGAATAAAGTGATTAATCTTGGGCAGAAATTAGAAGAATAACTCAGTGTTCCTTTTGTTAGTTGAAGGATTCCAACTCACACCTGTAGGAACTGATGAGCAGAAGAGAGAACGACTTTGATTCAAATTTTATGAGAAAATAAAGACGATGGCCCTACAGACTCAAAGTAAGAAGAGAATTGTGCCATTGATAGAAGTTTCTGTTCTTTCTCTTATCATTTGTACTTTGATAAGAAAACTAAGTATAAGCAGTCTTATGCCACCAGGTTTCTTTTTACCCACTTATAGTTCATGCAGCAGATGTGCAGATCTCAACTGAGATGGCGACCTCTGCTCCTCAAATACAGTATCTCATAGCATGCAGGTTGTCCTGTCATAGTTTGATCCCAAATCATTAGTAGATCTAAAGTTCAACATTAAAACCTCATTTCTCAGAAGTAATCTGGGAAGCATTAAATAATGAAGACAGGCATAATGAAAAGGAACAATGTACCCTTCTGTATTTTGCTTCCTGAGGATGCAGATCACATGAACGTTCCACAGGCAAAGAAAACTCTCAGTTTCCTCTCTACAGTCCATGTACGCCAAGTTACAATACTCCAAGAGAGTTCCTGAGTTTCAGTTCAGTCAAGTCACAGCTAGCCGGCTGTGTTCTGGCAGAGATATTAAGAATTTCACAGCAAAAAGTACAACTTGCCTCCAACCCAGCTAGATGAATCATGCTTTCTTCAAGTCCCAAGGTCTGTCCAATATTGTGTGGGTTTCCAAAATTCTGAGGCAGCAATATTAATAATAAAATGGCACAATCTGCTAAAGGAAATTGTGTCTGAAGGGCGTGGAACAACTCACTATGAAGGCTGCTTTAAATAAATGGACAAATAAGATTTTTTTCTTATAGTAAATTTGTTTAGGTGGCAACAAGCTGTTCCACAGGCTGAATGACTTCATTCATTTGAAAAGGATTCTCAGAGCGTTCCAATGATGTTGAAGTCCCAAATTGGGAAAAATTGATTCTGGCTGGTGAGGTCATGCTCTTCTCTCTCATTTAAAAGCACGCTAATGACAGACTATTCTTCTGCAGGAAGCACACATGACTTGCAAATCATGATTCTTCGTAATTTTTAACTATTTAACTGGATTAGATGCAGGCTTTTTGGGGACAGTTAACATATTTGTTTCAGTGTAATATGACAACTCTACTTTTCCAATTCAATCCTTTCATAAAAAACACTACTGAAATCCTACTCAGAATCTCCATGATATGTGAACGGTTGTTCAGGCATTAAAAGGCTTCAAACACCAGTTAAAACAATGCCTTACAAACAGACAATAACAGCAATGTATTTCGTTTATCAACATAGAAGCACGGAACAATTAGTAGACAGGGTCTGCAAAGACGACTGAAGTTCAAAAAATAGCAAACCCAACCCCATGGGTAAAAAGTGAAACTAACTTGTACCAACACCAATTCTTTCCTTCGAAAGACTGGGAATTAATAATGCAAGGTAAGTTGTTTAACTGTGTTCATGTAAACATTTGAGAGAAAGCAAGCTGTGACATTTTCAGAACTGATATAATATTCTTATACTGTATTTTCACTCTTTTATCCAATAGTCAGACTATCATGCCTCATGAACAATCCTACAGTAAAACATAAGGTTAATATGACAACTAAGCTCTATTCACACAACAGTAGCATGTCTTAGGTTGCACATCCCCTTGCAAAAAGCGTATGTACTTTTACCATGAGACGGGTAGTTAAAATATTCTTAAAAAAGCAGACAGTCTTGAGAAAACTGAAGTGCCATTAGAAGTTTTACTTCACAGAAAAATACTGTTTTAACAGTAAACTTTGCTTAAGAATTAGCTGCTCCATTCTGCAGCAGCTGATGATTTTTTTCAAAGTGCACTGCACAGAAACAGTCCAACTTGCAGCTGGAGCACAACTGCATGCATGGTCAAAGACGGATCATTATCTGAGAGTGGTGGATGCATAGTCTCTCATTTAGCTATCAATGAAAGGGAGTAATTTTCTTGTTCAGCACTGTGAAAGACTCTACTGCCAATATCATTGAGCAAATTATGAATAACAACTAAATCATGATCAAAACTTACGGGATTCTGTAGAGAAGAGTTTTTCCAGACAAAAGAGAAATCACTAATCACCAGCTTCTGACTACAACAAGCCAAGCATGGGACTACCTTGCTATTCTCAGTTCTGTCACAGCAGCAATGATAAATTTTTCTATTTTGCTCTATTTCTTCATTCACTGAAGTACTAGAGTATGTAGAATCTGTTACAGGTTGTAGTGCTGGCATAAGTTTTCTTTGAATGCCACTTCTCATCAAGTAGATGAAGACTGACCTGCTAAACATTCAAACCAATGGAAACAAATGGCAAAGATTACAGAATTATATTTCTGTACTACAGGAACTGAGAAGTTCTTAACTTCATGGAACCAGGAAAACAACAACAAAAAACCCCAAGCTCTTCAGTCTGTTCGATCAGACAGCCTAACATTCTGTAATAGTGTGTTTTCATAACTGAAATTTTGCCCTAAAGGTTAAGATCAATACATTTTCTCTCTGTTCCCATCAAAGTGTAAATTTATGTGTATTCTCTACTCATCTCTCAAATTTTACAAGCACCACAGAATAAACAGTGTGACCCACCTGGCTGTTAGCTGCTAAAATAATTTTCAAAATTGTTAAAACCAGTAAACAACAGGATAATTTCTGTCCCATGCTATCCATTTGCATTCTCCAGAGATATTATTTAGGAAAGGAAAATGTTTGAAAGGATCTGGTTCAGGTATATTATCAAAAACACAGACAAAACCCTTACCAGTTCTTGAAAGTCAAAGAAACAGCGTTGACTCATTAACAATGACACAAGAACACCAGTTTTGTTTTGGACAACTGAAGATAGACTGAAACCCATTTTACACGTACCTGAGAGACTAACTCCTCCAAAGTGAAGCTTGTCTGATTTCCACAATAAACACAATACTGATTTCTTGTTTAATATTAGTCTCCCTTTGTCAACAATTCTCAGTCAGAATTCAAAGAGTACTTAGCAAAATTTAAAAGTACATATATGCAACAATTATAGTATGTGTACACAGAAAATGTGTATTTATTACCTTCTATTTTAAAAACGCTGTATTCGGGGAGCTTGATTTTCTTGTATTAAACACATTCAAGGCATAAGACAAGTTCAGCTATTCACCTCATTTACCAAAGAGTTTTCAATCATGCACCACAGACAAGACTGAGAAATATCCAATAAACCCAAACATTAGAAATGCAAACAGAAGTTTGACCACCAGAGTTCCCCTTTAACAGCTTGAACTACTTCCACACCAGAACTAATTGATGGTTACCAACCTAGATGCAAACCACAATGTAACCACTCAGCAGAGCAACAAAGAATAGCAGAGAAGGAAATTCAGGATTTCATTCTCTTCCCTTAGAAAGATCAGGAGAAAGAGTTCAATTCATCAGTAAAACAGCAATTATTTCGGATTTTAACACCTACAACACTGTTAATGCCAGGTATATGGTTCAAAACCTGATAGGACAAAAGAAAGTTTTCATCAGCAAACCTGATGCTGTTGCCGAAGCAATATACCAGCACCTATGAAGAATTTGTACAACTTCTAATAGCGTGGGCTGCTGCTTGTTTATCTCATTTAGCAAGCTAAACACATTTATTAAAGGAACAGAAGGGCATAACTTCTGGTCTTTGTTGCTTCTTTTAATGAGGTATGTCTACAAGACAGGAGACATGAATGGAATGAAATACCCTGATAAGCTTTAGTGTTGACTGAATGACATAGTTAAGACCAAAATGGATTTTCTAGACTGCCTTCCAGAGAACTCCACAGAACTTGTTTTCAAGTTGAGCATAAAGAAATGTTTCTCATACATTACTACCTTGAGTACTTCAGAGCTATCCAACAGAATTTATACTCATGTAGTAATGGAAATATAATTGAGAAACTAGGGTCCAAAAAATAAAGATCATTCCTGCTCTCCAGGAAGAATGAAAATTGTATGACTCCTAAAAGCCAGCAAAACCTGGGGCCTTAATGGAGCTGTCTATGAGAAGAGCAGGTGATAAGCCTAGAAGACAGGACACATTCCAGAACATGACCACAGCACCTCTTCCAGGTAAGGACGGTTCTGTCAACATGTGAACACAGACGACATTTAAAATGTCAAACAAAAACCATACTATATGGTCCACCAAGAACACCGAGTTTATAGTGAAATTTATTGTTCTGCTTCCTAATACAATAAGCTACAAGGTACATACAGTATAAAACGAGAACGGCCACAAAGCAAAGGTGATAAACATCTTGTGACAGTACAGTGGAGGCAATGCCTGTCTAATCTTTCCACTTTATTCCACAAACAGCAGCTAAAACTACTGGCCCTCCCCCTCCCTCCCCTCCAAAAATATTAAAAAGTAAACTGTCTCTTTCACTTAGGAGCAGTGTGATTTGTTGGTTTTTGTGAGGGCACTGGTTATCTGCCAATATCTCAAGAAAACTGCTGAAACTAAAGTAACAAAGAAAAACTGTGAAGGTGGAAGTGGCATGATCCATGCAAGATGCTCATGACACCTTGGTACACTTCTCCTCAGAGCAAATGGCCTGTAAAGAAAGGAAAAGTTTGTTACACCAAGTAAACCAGCAATTAATGTAGTCAGAGTTAAGATATAGTAAGCAAAATCTAAACTTTGCAGCACTAGCCTCTCAGCCAAACTACTCCTAATGAAAATACAAAAATATAAATCTTCCTGTTAATATGGTTTGGAGACTGACAGCAGACAATCCCTCTCTTTTTATGTTCACACACTGTGCAGAGAGGGTGGACATTGACATGGGGCACAGCTGACACCTATAATGTAAGGCTATACATAATAATCATGTCTGGGAGAACTCAAACAATGAATAAAATGAATAAAAACATGCAGGAAGACTGAATACTTACCTTAAAGGCACAAAATTCCATTTAACTACTTTTTCATATGTACTTGGTGCGGTTGAGGGCTCTCTCAGCAAGATGACCACTTTCATCTGTTATCTTCTCCCAGTCTGTCTGTCCAACAACAAAACCAATGGCCCTTTTCCTGTCTGCATCTTTTTTTTCTTCTAGATCTGCCCACCGCACCTATGGAGAATGTACTATCAGTAGGACAACCTCTTAAGAAATGCCGAGATAAGTCTAGGCAGATTAGAAATTAGAATTCTTGTACTCTTTTCATTTTCATTCAAAGAGGTAAGTATTAATTTGTTTTTCAATGAGTAAAGATGGAAACTACACCAGTTTCATTATTTCTAATTGAACATCTTGTGTGTTCCATGGAGTAGAAGAAAGATACAGATTATTAGCCTTTTCTATTTCAATGCTATAATTCTGAGAGCTGAAATATAATTACTATCATTATTTATCCAATCAAAACAATGCTTTCTGCAGGAAGAATTATCGAAGATTCATTCAGTGTCTTCATTTTCTGTACAACCTTTCAGTTGCATGATTGGAAACATCCAGAAGACAACTATGGAACTACAGAAAGTGTTAAAGAGCAACTCGGCAATGAATGAGCGAATGAAGGACACTTTTCTTCTCTATCTTCTGTGATATATTTTTACTTAAATCTTTCCAATACTACTTTACATTAAACTTCTTCATGCAATTGTTATCTCCCATCTTTACAGCTACAGTCATCTCTCCTTTGTGGCTCTTCATGGTCACGCAGATCACTTGCATTCATCCTGTTCAAACACATACAGTCATTTCCTCACCCACAAGCCCAGAGACATAAGTGCAATGGGGAGGAGGGAGGTGATGATGAAGGGTTACAGTCCAGAAACTCAGCTGGAACACACCATTGCAGGACAAGAAAAAACAGTAAGCAAAGAAGCCCTTTTTCTTGACATCCTAATTGATTAGTCCCATTTAGGTTGATTTGTTACTTGGGGACACAGCCTTACGACCTTTCGGCCAGCACCTCCCTGTTCCACATTCTACACGAATTTCCCCAGACATTCCTGCTGATAAACAAGGTCTGCTTTCTTCCACCAGCACTTCCTCTGCCAATGCCTTAGTATCTCTATTTCTCTCATGCATGCTGTCCAGTACTACCCATGTTTTTGATTTGATGTTACAGACCAAAAAAAGCCCAAACACCAACAGCTAACTCGAACTACTTTTAGTGACAAAAACTAGTCTTTCTATTTTGGAGGGGGGAAAAAATATTACCTCTTCCTATTACCCCTCTTTCACCTTTCTCTATGATTTTTTTTAAATTCTTTTCACAATGGTATTTGAAGATGTAGCATTTTATGTTCAGAACCGAACTACGTATACAGTGGTTGAAGTAAACTCTGAACCTGACATTGTCTCCTAAGATTTATGCAAGATACATGCAAGAGGTAGCGTCTACAAGACTTAATTGATATAAAACCTAAAGAGCTGATACTTTCCTCAGCTGAATCTTTCTGAATATAAGAACAGTGCACTGTTTCTCTGCCTACTTATTAAAAGACCTAATAAAAAAAATGCCTAAACAAAATAATTTTCTCAGAATCTGCACTGTATATCATTACTAGTTCATTACAAATCATACAGTACAAGAAAAGGACTCTACAGGTTGCTCTGAAACAAAACATCTCCTCCAGCAAGAAATGAGACATGATTTCATTCTCAATTGCAAAAACGGTGTCATGCATAATTAATCATTATTATCTAAAAGTCCTCACTTTGTCATAATTGATCTGTCTACCTTTGGACCCTACTCTTAAGAATATTCTCTTACAGAATGTATCAGCAAAATGAAAAGTGAGTGAAACTGTGAATGACCTGATATTTTTCACAGATTGTTACGTGGTCATATATAGATAGTAAGTCATTTGAAAATTTATTACCCTTTTCTTTCCAGGTTCAGAAGCACGTGTATCATAGTCATCTGGAAGTTGTAGAAAATCTTCCATTCTGCTGGCAATTGCTTCCCAGTCACGTTTCCTTTTAGCACCAGTCCGCAAACCATCCAGCTTGTCTGAGAACAAACAAAGAGCCTCAGAGTTAAAGGAGATTTTTTTTCTATTATTCACACAAACAAGATGATAGTGGAAAAAATTGCAAAAGAATGACCAGCAGAATTGTCCAGCTTGTCTTGACAGGTGGAATGATTTGAGTTGAAATAAATTAAAGAAGACTCAACACCATTTTCAAGGTTTATTGATCTTTCACAGTAATTGTGGGGCAACAACACTCAGTTTTATTATTTGTATGAGGGAGAAAAGCTTGCTTTACTGGATGTTCATAGTATACTGAGTCTGTCCTTATAGATACGATATCACCACCAATAGCTAGGAACCACAGATCCACCTTTCTGTATTTGAACACAATACTAAAGCTGTAGCATTTTTCCAAAATTTGGGGTTTAATACTGTGTCAAACATGGCATACATGCAGTATCAGGGAACAAGTGATGATCATTTAATTTAATGCATCAAAGACAAGTATCTGAGATAGTGTTTCTGTTAAAAAAAAAGCTTGTTGAAAACTCTGATCCCCCCCCTTTCTTTTTCTCTCCTCACAAGGAAAATATACTCAAAAAAATCCTCCAGGACTGAAAAAATCTCAGAATCTTTTGTTTCATTGTGTAAGACATCAGTCATGAATATTTGAGCAGTTTGTTTGTCCAACAGTCATAATTTTCTTCTTTTTCTTATTGAATAAGGCATAAGGAGAAACAATTCCATTCCTAGGTTCTAAAATTTTATTCCTCTTTGGACACTTAATTTCAGTGACAAAACAGCTTCTTGAAATTATATGGCAAACTGATTTTGGAAAGGAGATAAAGTATTCATGGTGAGATTACAAACAGCAAAGCATGAAAATGAATAACGGCTTCACAAGCAAAGGAAATCCTCGTACTTCTGTCATTGTATGACCCCATTTCATAAGCCAACAATTCAAGCGTATGCAGAAGCCTGGCAGTTATATTCTGTAAACTGTTTCCAGTGATGTCAGTAACATTGTTTCAGAAGTCACTGGTGTAATTAAATTTACCCACAAAAAGCCTCAGAAACAACCCAAATACAAGGCAGTGTATTTTCGGGATAGCATAAGACAATGTTTAAAGTTATGTATTTAAAAAAGTTCAGTTCAGAGATGAGGTTTTTTACTTAATAAGAGAAAAGAGCAACAATGGAGATAATGTGAGGCAATGGTGATGTAGACATGCTAGTGTAATTTAAATGCCATAAATTAATGACATAATTTCTCCCTCATACAACTCTCAAATTTTCAAAGACACCATCTTCACTCCATTTCCCTGGAACAGATACAGAATTTCTTCTAAAAAAACCATTTTAATCCCCCTCCGTCTTTTAAAAAAGCCATCACTTAAGAAAACTGTGCAGAATATTTGTCTCTGTTACGTTATCTTGTTATACGATTCAGTTAAGATCCTTCTTTTGTTTTAAGTTAAATCTGCCGAATTCGAAGCTCAATCTCCACAGAAAGACAGCACTCCCTCTAGAAGACAAAATTGATTTATACAGTATTCCTCTGTTATTCCATCACATAACATGCTTGCGCTATTCTTCAGTATCACTCTCAGATAAAACAGCGTAGATAATTCATAGCATACAGGTTTCCAGAAAAAAAATAACACTGAAAAGGAGAGCAACAAATCCACTGAGGAGCACAAAGAACTGAAAATTCAGGAGGTCTCTGTTGGCAAGTATTTGTACACAGACATATTCCTGCTGGAAGGCAACATGCTACAAAGCAAGCTCATCTCATCACCAATGCAGAAGAAAGAGTTCAGTCTCCCACTCCCTGCTGGTACACAGACCAAATGAAAACATTGCCAAGAAACGTGTAACTCTCCAATGTCAACAGAGGATTTCAGGAGGCTTTCAGAGTATGAGGTTCCCCTCTGTCCCTTTTTGTTACTGCTACACAGAATTTATTTTAAAATGTATTCTCCTTGCATGTTTGAGGTTGGATTGCCTTTCCAGAGGGATCTGCTTCCATCCATACTATGTGGTTCAAGGTACATGTGCCATGCAGTAAACGCACTATAGAAATATCAAAAACCTACCACAAAGCATTATATCAGAGAATTCTTTTCCAAAAATGAGACAAAGTGTCATCTTGTAACAATGGTGCTGGTGAATATTTGTCAGATGATTATCTAGCATTAACACTACCAAACATCATTTTATCATTTCAATTTTAAGAACAATGAAGCAGCAGCATTTCTGAAATCCCACAGAACTTAAAAACTCACCTTTAGTAGTTTAATAATAAAGCATCTGAAAGTAACTGATTTAATCAGCTCCTTCAAAAACTGAGTGAATCAAACAGTTAACTTTTTTTCCTTCTTATACAAAAGCCACGTTTATGTAAAATATTATGTGTTCTAGAGCAAATTTTAGAACAGAATCAAAACTTCAGCTACGCCATAGCTCATTTTTCCTTTCCAGAAAGTTTGTAGAACTTACCACTAAGCCGCATTTTGAAACAGAGTACTGCACTAAAATAAACTTCAAATACAGTCAAATTTTAAAAACATGAGTCCATTTCTGTAAATTTAAATACAAGAACCCGTGTGTACTATGCACTAAGACAGACCAGTGATTAGAGTTTAGAATAAAAATGTGGCTGTTCATGCACAACACATAAGGAAATACATATATACCACACACATCCTCAGAGGAATGCATCACCCTTGCCAAACTAAATCTGAAGCAAAGCAAGAGCTCTGGAGCGTACAGTATGGTAATTGTCACAAGTCAGCATTGCAGCTAAAGAACTCAAACTTTTCAGACTTTTTCTGAGGCTTATTACAATCAGTAAGATCTTATTGTGCTTTCCTGTAACAACATCTACTCAGAAACAAAACAAAAAAGCAAAACAAGACTTACAGTGTTGTTTTTGAATTCTGCAATTCTACCACTTAAGCAAACACATGCCCTCTGGGACTAATGCAATAAACCTAAAGGGAAGGCCAGCTCCCAGCAAATAATTCAACTTTGGAATAACATGTACCACAGTTTACATGCCTTTCAGGAAATAACTTTAATTGGTCATCGACAATAAAGTCTTGTGAATGAAACATAATAATTCCTACTTGCAGACTGCAAGTGCTTGTAATGCATACCCTGAGCTAAAAGTTGTCTGCCCTTGCAGAGCAATTTTTCAAAGAAACAGCATTCATTACATAGGAATGCCTGACTTCTTTAAATGTATATTCTGTCAAAATTTGCTTTTAATCTATTGTTATATATATTTATAAAAATTAATCTAGAGTGTAGTTATGAAAAGTAAAATTGTGAATACTGATTTAATAGAAAGATTTTAAATAGGAAGTCATGTTACACAGGGCTGTACCACACATGCAGAAGCAAACCTCAAAATGTTAAGACATGCTGCATCCCATTCAGATATTTGTTACTTCCCACAAGCATGACAGAAATTAGCAGTTTTATGCAGATTGCATTGATAAAATCTTCACTTAGAACCATTACTGCTCAGCAAAAAAACTACCAAACCTGATCATAATGACTAGAAATGCCTTTCCATGTGTACACCTTCCACATGCCGTGGTGCATGCATTTCAGTCTGAAAGTTGTTTTTGACTTTGACAGAATCCTACTAACATTAGCACATCTAACACAACCAGCAACACTAATCAGAACAAAAAGTTCAGCAAAAATAGTGCCCTCATGCTCCCGTAAGGTCCCTTTTGCATTCTCCTAAGAGGAATTCTAGTACTCTCCTGAAAATGAAAAGTATCACATACTCTAAGTTTTCAATATCTAAGTTGTTGAAAAGTTATACAGAAGCCTAATCATTCAGAATCAACTTCAAAGCATGGCACTACTTGGTCCACATACATGTCAATTTTGAAGAGTAACAAACATCTTCAATGCAGTTGGCTACTATGCGTGTCTCCAAGAAAGTAAGAAGTTACTGACAACATTTAAGCTTGAAAAAAAGGTATGCAGTATGAACAAGAATGCAGTGCAATGTAAGTTGACTCTGCTTTTTAAAATACAGAAGAGATGAATAAAGAACAGAAATATTGCTTTTTTTCAAATTTTAAGACAAAGTACTTTCCTTGAACAGATGGAAGAGCAATTAATGGCTATATAAAACAGCGATGGTTAGAAAGTTATAACTCCCTTGCCTCTGGCAGAAGATAAATTCCCTTTCTGTATAGATGCTTTTGCAGTTTCAGAAACAAATTACGCGATCAATACATTTACTTGACTTTGGTAAGGAGGCACAGTAAAAACGAAAATTTGGGTTTTGCAAACATTATCAGATACCAACTACGAGAAACAGGAAAAAATAAATACCCACCTAGCTTTGCCTCAGAAGTGTCCATCTCCCATTTGCTTTTCGGAATGTAACCCTAAATCATACACAGAGAGAAGCTCGGAGGATTAGAGAGACACACACATGCATATCACTTTTGAACTGGAAACAGCATTGCAATGGGACCTTAATGTATTTCTTTTTGTAAGGCACAATTCTTGTTATCAGATGAAAGAAACAAATCACTGAGTATTTCAGAACTTCTGCATTCACTTCCCATTCTGTGATTTTAGCAGCCCATGCAAATCATTACAAGACCGCTGCCTTCTGCGAACACAGAACTCCAGTGTAAGTTTAACAGACAGCAATGGTGCTGTGTGCAGTTACTATATCACATTAGACCAGGTGGCAACACAACTTATTCAGGCATAAAGTATATCCAAAGTTTTACAAATACAAATGAACGTTACCACAATCATAAGCTTTTAAGAATATATTCCCAGATTTACTACACAAAAGCTTCACTTCACAAACCTTTTGAAAAGACAAACTGAATTATTGTGCGAGTGGTTAGTCCACAGCTAAACAAAATTCTTTTTTAGTTTAAATGAAGAGTATCTGCTGAATCACTAAAATTTAAGTATTATTTTTCATTTTAAAATAACCCTCATAAGTTCAATGATTCTTTTAAAGCACTTCTTTCCCTACAAACAATGTCATCGTACATGCAATGATTTTTACCCAGTTTATTCCTTGTAAATGAGCATATGGATATTAAATTTGGCAAAAAGGTATTTATTTTATATATCTTCATGTTATCTTTTCATTTTATACTCTTGGACAAGTAGATCCTTAGTAAGCAACCTCTTATAACACATTTCAGCTGTTCAGATTTGGTTTAAAACTACTTATGTTTCTCTGCAATCACATAAAAAGCTCAACATAGTGAAATGGCACCCCTCTGAGAATTTAATTATTTTAATAATGATTTTTATTAGAGAGGGAAAAGAACTACTCTATAAGATTTCAACAATAAAACAAACAATACACAGACCAGTTTTATTATACTGACCTCTTTCCTGCTCTATTTATAGGTTGCCTCCACTGTGGTAAACATATACGTGTATTTGTTAATGCTAAGGGTAACTAAATCAGAGTGAACAATTCCAGAGAGCTACACTGCTTTTCATTATATTCAGCATTGCTCTTCCAAAATCCTTGAAAGAACTTTTTTCTATAAAGCATACATCAGTGACTTGAGATTATCAGGACTCTGTACTTCATTGTTTTTAATCAAGTCTGTAATTAATGCAAACTAAGACAGTTTGTGTTGCAATACTTCCTTGTAACAATGAATAAGCTTAATGTATGTATGTATACTTGTACTTTTAAACCAAGTTGCACTTCAAAATTCGCTCAGAAAGTTTACACCACAGCTAGAAGCCTGTATTAAAGAAAGTGATGTGTGATATGCTGGTGAGAACACTTAAGTTAAACGCATCAATAATTCATACCATCAAGCACAGAAAAGCAAGAATTGTCTAAATGCTATAAAGAACCTTATGGGAGTTGATAATAGCAACAAAAGAGTGACTTTGATGGTGTGAAATGGCCTGTTGTGTGCTGAATCTGTACAATATCCCGGTCCTCAAATAGGATAAAAGGAGATTCAGACTTCATCTTTCAGTACAAGACAGCTGGATATTTCAACGACATCTGCCAGATGGCAGGAGCTTTAGACCTCTCTTTTTTCACATGAGTAAATACAACAAAATGAATTGAAGAACCTTTACCAACTGCTCTCTAAAAGGCAACGGATACCAAATACAGTGTACTGTTCCATCTTTCTGCCTGACATATCTGAGATTATCCACGTGACTGAATAACAAAATTATACACAGCAGATAATTCTTTGCTATTTTTCATCTCTCGTGAATCTAAACAGAAAACATTCTTATACGTAGATTACGTATATTATTAATAATTTGCATAGTTTTCACCACCAAGCTTTCTCCTGGTCTCATAAAGGCCTACTGTTACATGCCGCAAATTAGGACACTCCCCACAACCCATACACACACACACACACACACACACACACATTTAGGCATAGATGTCTCAAAAATTAAAAGACAAGTTTCTCTTCTAGATATAGCTCATTTCCAAGAAACGAGACTAGCAGCCATATTCTTGTAAACATGGATGCACCTCTGAAATGTTCTAACCACACTTTATGCAATCTGATACTTTGTGCCAGAGAATACTTTAGTAAAGAGAATGAGTCATGTTCCAAAAAAACACGTTTATTAAAATTCACTCTTCCTAAGCTTGTTTTTCATTTTTCTGTATTTCAACTGCTTTCTAAACTGTCACTCCTGAGCAATAGTAAATTTCCATCAAGAAAAAGGACTTTGCTCATCTCAGACATTTTTGGTTACTTCCTGTTATTGGAGTTTAACTGCTTGGTTGTGGGAACAAGGGTTTGACACATTCAACTCATCAACCACTAACCAGCTGCAGCTCCAACACATACCAGGAAGTTACATTAGGAAGTCTTCCTTAGCTTTTTAAATACATACCTAAAAGTGCCAGCCTTCAGGGCAATTGTCTAACCTTCACTTATCCAAGAGGCCTAATCCCTCATTTTGGAAATACCTACTGACAAAGTCAGTGAGTCTTGGCAGAGAAAGCGCTCTTTGTAACTGTTGTCATATACTGTGAGAATTGAGAGGAGTTCTTTAGTCACATTAAAGGAAATAAGCTAAATCAGTCTTTGCCCACTCTTCCCATCTCTCCACTTAGTGTAATTCTTACATAATGTGGAAGACAGTGCTATAGTGTGCTGCAATTTATAAATGGCTGTAAGAGGCATGTTGTCACGCTCCACTGGTAATGCTGTTTGTGGTGTATACTCATAGATTCGAGAAAATTCAGTTTAGGAATATTGTGATTTAACGTTAAAAGTTTCCCTAAAATGTTTAAGGTACAAACTACTAGAAATGTGTGTATTAAGATCGCACTGCTAAGAATGGCAATGGGCTGGCATTTATAAGACTGAGATTCTCCCTCAGACACATTAGCAAACATTTTTTTAGAGATGGCTGGTGTGTCTCCTACCAGTTCACTTTCTTCCTCCTCTGCTGTATCCTTCTTGACTTCTTCTTTCTGGTCTTCAATATTTGCATCAAAATCCTCCATCTCCACCTGTTCCAAAACACAAGCACAGACTTACAAAGGCCCTGCTTGACAGTAAGTATTAGCAGAGTAAGTAGAAGATTCAAAGATCAAATAGAAGAGGAAAGAAATTATTGATCTTGAAAAGTATGACAATGCAATATACATACATACATATATATATATATAAAAACACTGGCTCCATTTTGGTTTCCCTCAGAAGAAAGTTTCTTTCTAGCTACAGACTGAAAAACTGTGTGGGCAAGTAGCCATTGTTCATTCTCTTCCTTCACATGCATTCTTTGTGCTACCAGTACCTGTAACAGTAAGACACTTCTCTTGCTTTCTATACAGTCGCATTTCAGAACTTGAAATCTCAGCAAAAGATCTTAAACTTGCCATTTACACATCAATGGAATGGTGCACTCTTCACAGAACATCTCTATCAAGCCTTTATCTTTTATGTATTTAAATATCACAGTGAAAAGTAATAACCATAAACATCATAAAGAAAATGGATTCTTTAAGATACACATCCAATCCTATCCATTTAATGGGATGCTTTCTGGGATGCACATCTCTAATGAGGATTCACGTGTGTATTGTGGAATATCTAAAACTCGCGAAGTACGTACAGTCCTTCATACCATTAGTAAAACCTTGATGCATACAGAGCAAATCCCAAGTGAGCCCATCTTTGAGTCTACTTGAGAACTGCACCTTTTGCTGTACTCAAAGATTACTATTTTCCAATACAAACAATTTGGAGACGCAAAAATAACCTGTTGATCTCATGACAAACCGCAAAGTGTAAACCTGAAAAAATGCTGAGTTTCACCTGAGACAGCAAAGATCCTCTTTAATTGGTACTAAATTGCTAAAGAGGAAAGTGGCATCAACTCTTTCTCAAAGATGTCTAAGCCTAGGCTCTACAAAGGTGATAAAAAGTAACATGTACCTTCATGTCTGGGTAATGGATGAGAATAATGGAATATGCTTGTTTGGCACAGTGATTCTGGCTTTCTACGGTACCAAGTACGACTGCTCTGCTGTGATCAAACTTTTCTCTGCTTTGTATTTTCAGTAGAGTCACACCTATACAATTTGTAATTTTAACAAGCATGGAGATTCTCACCTCTTCAATAGCAGCATCCTGCAATAGAGAACGAATGTCCAGACGCATCATGTGACGTGGTGCTGCCTCCCAGTGATCAGACATCTTAAAAAACCAAACAAAACCAAAAGTGAAGCCCCTTTGAACATATAAGATTCAATGGAAAAACAGGTTTCTGATTATGAACAAGATGTATCTGTAGTTAAGTATTTCAGTCAAGCTCATTAAATAACTACCAGTTCTTCCTAGATTACATCTACATTATATAGTCTAAAAGAGGTGAATAGTTTTCCAACAACAGCAAGCCTGAAAGCCCAATGAAACCTATAATTATGACTCCAGATGTATACAGTTACCCTGCTGATCTCCTTTAGCTTGCGTCCATGAATATTCCTCTTGGAACACGTCTGGTTATCTGCACTCATTTCAGCTAAGTACACCTACAATGAGAAAGACAATATTCAATACAGTAAATAAATTTTCGGAGTTCTTTTTCTACCTGGTAATATGCTCTACACTTGTACATTTTAAGAAAGGTAAATTTGTAACTGTAGACCACAGCATTTTTCCTGAACGTGGGAGAGACTTTGCATTCAAAAGTTTAGAAATACCAGCATAAGGATGCTAGCAAGTTCAAAAGCTTCTTTTAGGCTCCATTACCTCAAACCCCTTGGTTTTTGCAGCACTCCAAAACTGTTCAAAATGTCGCACTCTATCATTGATAGCATCAAGGATAATGAAGGGGAAGAAGCCATCATCCAAGGTCTTTTTGAATGTTTTGAACATGCTGGTACGATAAGTCTCTTCCATTTCAGCTTCGTATTCATACTCCATCACCTTTATCACGGAAAAAAACATTTAAGAAAGAGGACACCTATGAAATTAGTAATCTTCAACTATTGAATGTCATGACCACAAAGTACACTGGTATATGGAAAACATCTTCCAGGTCAACTTTTAAGAATCTGCCCATTCTGCACTTAAGTTATATTGACTTGTTTTAAAAAACAGCCTGTAGACCTCTGCACTCTTCCAAAGCCAAGACTAAAATTCTTTTTGCCACTGTGTTGTTTCAGAATGTCTTGTTTCTTTGTCAAGATATACAACTAAATTAAATGTACCTTCTTTTTCACTTTTTTCCCTGTATCTGGGTCTCTCTCTTCTTTTTCCACTTCAGTGATAAAATAGTCATCCAGGCTGAGCACTCTTGGTGCAGGTCCTCCACATTCTACTTCTTTATCCTAGGAGGAAAGCAAAAATAAAACATATAGTCTTACTGTAAAAATTCCATTCTGCTACACAGGATCTTCAGAATGCTTTTAGCAAACAGCAGTTCCCTCCTCTGTATTGAAAAGAAGAAGAGAGCAGCATCATTTATGCTAGCTAACAGTCGATGGGATTCAGATGCCATATGAAGAAATAGAACATGAAATAACAACAGGCTGAAATTGCAGACAAATAGAAAGAAAACAGCAGAGAAAGTGCACATAAAAGACAAGCAACACTACACAGTGAGCACTTGTTTACATACCCTGATGAGTTTTGCTACATGTGTCTTTCCACTGCCAGGCAATCCTCTCATTATGATTACAATCTGAAACAAAGATCATGTAAGAAGATAGGATACTGCACTACATTTAACAGAATCTTTTTTTGAAAAAATTTTCTTCTAGAAAATTATGTGCTGTGGGCTCATACTTTTGCATAACATCAACCAAAGCTAGTACCATGCCTCACTGCCTATTTCACCACCTAGGTTGTGATGAATGATAGCAGATCCACAGAATAAGAGCATACGATGTTAGTCACCTCAGCAGTTCACACCGCATAAGACTTTACAGATCTGATTAAGATAAAATTGATTGAATTAAACTTGTCTAAATGTTTTATAGCCTGGATCTTGTTCGTTCTTATTTTATGTGGTGCACTGCTAATTCTCTGACTCTGATACATCAAAAACTCAAAGTGCAGATTTCAGAAGAGTCTAAAATACGTTAACATTACCCACTAATAGGAATTTCATCCTAGCATTCCCAGGAAGTTTACATCTTCTGTGGACTCCTAACAGCATTTGCAAAGGAACTAAGAGAATTTCCAGAGCTTCCTCAAATGTAGGCTTGCTCCCAACATCATACACTCACAAGCATTTTGTCTGAATACAGATATTCAAACCGATTGTTGCTTTCAGAATGCATACTCACCCTTTCCGGCCGGCTATCCCGTCCTGGTGGCTTCAAAATATCATCTACATTTTTAGATTCTGGCTTCCTTTCCACTCGTGGAGCAGGCGGTGGCTGTCGGGGCATTGATGGAGCAGAAATAGGAATCCTTTCCTCAGGGTAATTTCTACGATCACCTTCAAATTCCAGTGTTTGGACAGAAGAATTTTCTTAGTTCAGTAAAACAAAAAAAATTAAGATGTTCATACCCAGCTGAGGTGATTTAAACAGACTTTCATTATTTTAGGATAAATTAACAGATCTGTCCCCAAAATAAATTAAATTTCTAATCTTGAACTTATTGCAATCAAAGACGTTTTTTAGTGGAGTATATAACTGTTGCATTCTTGATCTCATCACCGCTGAGAAACAAAACTACATGATGCCATCTAAACGCGCTTTCTTGAATTACATATTCTGAAAAAATAAATTCTGCAAATCAATTAATCTTCTCCCAACTAACCTTCACCTTTGCGAGTCCATATTTTTCATAATATTCTAGTATGGCTTCAAGATTAAGAAACTGTACCTCCAAACATGGAAGGTCCATGATCATATGCTGGACGATCTGTCTTTCGTTCATATGGTGGTCTTTCAAAACCACCTCGCCTGGAGGAAGGATGGTCTTTCTTGTCACGGTAAGACTGAGTCCTTGTAGGCGTAGTAGGAAGAACCCTGCCAAAAGAGTGTTTTGCGTAATTCAAGAATTTATACTATGGATTCCCAGAGAAAAATGAACATGTACTTTACAGGCAAAATGGAAAGCTTGATACACAATACAGTCTGAATTGGGCTGATTGCAAGTGTTCCAAAACCATGTACCTATCATCTCGAGGATGCCGCTCTTTTTCAAATCTCTCTCGTTCGTAGTCCACAGAACCACGGTCTCTGTGCAATTCCCGCTCTCTCTTGAAATCACGATGGTCTGTGTTGGAACTACCTTGACGCTCAAAATAAGGCTCACGATCTCTTTCTCTGCTGTAACGACTGGGGTGCTCTGAAAGGAGAAACCCATGGCAATCCAAACTCCTAAAATACACTCTGATTTTTTTACAATTTTTGAAGTAGAAGCAACAAACGAGTGCATGAAATGTATAAAGAAACATACGATGTGAGGGCTAGAATGGACTTAATCAGCCACCGAATCTCTTTTCCAAACTGTAACAGACAATCACACCACAAAATCCTACTGAATTTTAAAGTGGCTGGGTCATTGACTGCATTATCACTCTTGACAACATAAACTGCTATTCCTATGGGCCTCTGAAGAAAATAAAATGGTTCTAGTTTAAACAAAAGTTGCTTAGTTTAAAATATGCTTTTAGTGCCTTACAACTAGCTAAGAACTAACCAAGTGCTCCCTACCTTTTTGAAATGTTTGCCTCTCCGGTAGAGGTTCTGGACACAGGGTTACCCTCTCCCCATATGGAATCTGTTCCACTTTACTGGTGGTTATATCTGGTTAAAAATAATACAAAGAAATTATCAAGGTCTTAAAATATCCCTCTGCCATTTCCTTTCCTCTGTCATGAAAAGCAATCAGCCAATGGCATTAAAAGTGACTGCAATAAACTACTAAAATTTATTTTCAAGGATAATGCAAAAAGAGCTATGCATAAATACACCACATCACGGTTTTAAAAGTCTGAAGTGGGTTTGTGTGGGTATGTAAGTACGTGTACCATGTATCTTAAGAACAGGACTTCTGCCTTTTCAGAGGAGTTCAGGTAGTATGGTCAGAATATGATAAACATTAAAATGCTCTGAAAGTTTCAACAATTCGTAGGACTACTGTAATGTCAAAAAAATTAACTGAAACGCTCATGGTATATTCCTAACAGTGATAATTTTTCTAACAGTTTCTAGGAAAACAACTACTTAATGAAATCCATATGGCTTCAACTCATGTTATAGCATTTAGAGAGAGGAAAAGCATGCTCTTTAAATGACAATAAACAATTTAAGAACTACTTTACAACATGATTTCACTCCTATTAAAAACTAAGAATGAGAGAAATTAATTCTATTAAAAATAGAATTGAATTTTAAAAAAAAGAGCCTTTCACTTTATACGTGTTAAATGTGTTTAGAGTATACACCCTTCAGAACTAGAAGTTTGTCTCCCTCCCTGTTTATAGGGTACCTCACACCCATTAAGCATCATATTAATAATGCAAGCACCAGGTACACCCTGCTTTAAATTACTAAGTCACACCTAAAAACTGTATCAATCCAAAGTTCTTTCTAGCACAGCTAGAACCCAGCTACAAAGGGAATAAGGAAAGCATCAATATCAATCTAAATATAACACACTGATGTGATCACATCACTTGGTGTTTATCAGAAGCAGATCAGGCTACACACCACTCAGTTCACATGAAATAGCTCATTATCACAGCACTGAAGAAAACATCAAGCTCAAGGCTTGAGGTTATAGACTCCTTAAAACTGCATTGCTTAGCATTAGATCACAATGTTTGCAGTCTACAGGTCAACTGAAGAACATCTGCATAGTACACTCCTTCAGAAAGAAGCTGGGAGGAATAATTAGCTCTCCACTACAGATCAAATACACTGTAATACCTACCTCGTCCGTGGCCATAATCCACAGTTTGCTGAATTACAGGTGCTTTAGGAACCAGTGGAATAACTGGAGGAAGTGACACTGGTACTGCTGACGGAAGAGAGGTGTGAGCAGCAGGTACTTTCATAGGTGATGAGACAGGCGGAGGCCTCATTGACTCCTGTTTACACAACTCGTACTCCATATTCGCTCCTTTATCCTCATTTGTGTCCCAGAGTCCGTGGAAAGAATCCTCATCCCAGCGTTCCTGTTCCATAGCAGAAGGTGACGGTTTTAAAGACTGACCATGACTTGGGGTTGTAGTTGGAGTAGAAATTGGAGCATGTGGCCTTGTCATAGGTGTAGCAGGCCTTGTCAGTGGGGCACTTGGTCTTGTCACAGGGGTGGGCTGTCTGAACAACACGGGAGGCTTTATAATAACAGCAGGAGAAGGTTTAATAGCTTGGACTTCTACTGGTGCTTCTGAAGATAGCTGAGAAGACACCTAGATGCAGAAAGCACTTTTAATGTAGATCTGTAAACTAACCTTCTCTCATCCTCTGTAAGCATAATGGCACCTCGTAATCAAATCATAGGCATTTTCTAGTACCTCCATCAAGGTGCTACAGGTCGGAGGACAATATTTCAAGAATTGGTGGCCTGAACTATTTTGGTGTTTGTTCACTATTCGAAGGCTTAAATACTATTTATTTTCTCCTTCGAAATAAGCTTATCAATTTAAGCTCCAGTAGACCTATCTCAGCTCAGCAGCATCTACGGTTTTATTACCAAAGACTCCTGCTATCAGCAAAGATTCCTGTTGTCTGTGAGGAGGCTGAAAAAGTCTGAAAGCAAGACAGCTTGGTGATGCACAAAAGGACTGATAAGGCCAGCTTCTTTCTGGAAGTGACTGGAAAAATCCTGAGAGAGTAGAATCACCTGGAAATCCCTTAATGAAATCAACATCAAATCAACATAAGAAATGGGAAGGCCTTACCTAGTGGAAAGAAACAACAAAACAAAACCTTTCCATGAACCAAATATTCCCATGTGCTGTGTCACAAGCGTCTTTCTCAGTATCACAGCAGATGCCAAGTCACAGGCAGCTTTAGAAGCAATGTACAACAAAACTTGCAGAATGGTTGTAAATACAAAGCTGAGCTTTGTAAGAACAGTTCAAAGTTACAGCAGAAATCTGAAGGCAAGAATCCTAAGAAAGACAACAGTTGTTTGAATACCTCTGGGCAGATGGGTCTGAGACATAAAATACCAAAGCTGAGCAAAGTCACTTCCTAAAGATATCAAAATATCTGCAGTTCTTGGTAGCAATTCTGTTCCATTATTTTGCTTTACAGACACTGTAAACAAGGAAGAGGTCAACTAGGCAAAAAGAAAATTCACAGTACCTCATTCACTGCATAAAACTTCTCCAGAGGAAGAGACAAACAAAGCTTGGTTTGGCTAAATGTCAGACCCAGAGGTCAGTACAGCTAAATTTATTGGTACCAGGAACTTTGGCGTTAAAATCTGATGAAGAATTAAGACTGTGCATTGACTCAGGTATCTCCTCCAACAGATACTTAACAAACTGCTCATTCATTCTAGGAAGGATTTATAAACCTGAGATAACATGACTGCAGAAGTTCAGTTGGTTTCTGACTGGACACAAATTATCAAAAAAACAAATATAAGCAGCTGAGAGTTTCCAGAACCAACCAATAGATTAAGCAGCAAAGGAATAACTCGCACCACAGAGAAAGAAGCAGTCACGGAAGTATACAAATGTGAGCTTCCGTTCACGTTATGATATTCCAGAGGGTAATTAGAAATTCTAATAAAGACAACAAACAGAAAGCTAATGCCCAGTCCACGTTGACATATTTCAGTTTTTGATGGACCAATCCTCAAATTTCTCTCCTTAACCTCTTCAAAAAGGAGAGAGCTCTTAAAGCAGAAAAAGCAGAGCAAGATCAGAACCAAAGACAGTATCGGAACCTAGTTAGGCAGGGAACAGGAAGGTCTTCTTATGAGCCCCTGTTTTGAAAGAGCTCACACATCATGATGTATTTCTTGCACACCATCCACAGCAGTCTAGGCTCTTGCGCCTCATGTGCTACTGTCCCCAGTGGGTCATGCTAAGAAGACACAGTGGTCTGAATGAGTAAGAAAAGTTTTGGAAAATCTAAAGAAACCACAAAGTTGCTTTGCCTCCACAGAATATCGATGCAAAGTTGCTGGGGAGGCATTCCACAGAGAGGTTTGACCATCAGAGTGCAGAACTGATCTGACATACACATACACTAATTGCTACCAGTATGTCATTACGTCAACACAAGATGAATTTACCTGAAAGGCACCTGGCCTTGTGCTTGTGGTCTGTGATCTAGAAGAGTCCTGTGTGGAAATGTCAGGTTTGAACTCTTTCAACTTCTGTAGCTGTTCTTTCTGCTCTCTGCACATGAATCACAGGAAAGTGTTATCGGTCCGCTTAAATGAAAAACTGAGGACATCAATGCTCACAGTGAAATCCACATATTACAGTAGAACAAGGGGCCAAGTCCAAAGAAGAAAAGGATACAGCAGGCTTTACATGGTCCATGCTATGATTCAGAAATCCTTGTTTCCCCTCCATCTAAACACAGAGGTATTTAATATATTAGCTATCTACTTTTTTGATCACAAATTTCCTCTGCAACATACAGTTATGCTTTTGTCCTTGGCCAGAACCGCTCCACTTTGATAGTAAAGAGCAAAGTTAGATTTCAGCACCTTCAGCAAACCAGAAGTCCAGTGGAGCTGCACACGTAAGTGTTCTCAGTAACCTGCTCTGGGTTACACACTAACAGGATCGAGGCCAACACAAAGCACAACAGGGACTCCAACATTTAAAAACAAAGTGGTGACGTTAGCTTTTGTTTCCCTGTCTTACATACCAAAATGCTACCTCATCTATGGAGCAGAGACAAGGACCAGTAGTGAATACTACAACCACTGGAATACAAAGATTTAGCTATTCAATACGATTTCTTTTCAGTTTTTGTCTGCATTGTTTCACTGCTAATAACTCTTCGCTCATATTAACTGCATCCATTAAAGTAGTACCCAAAGAACAACCAAGAATGGGATCCCTCTGAACGAGGCACAAGAGAGGCCTTCCCGACTAGCAACTCATCTCTTCAGCATCCAGTACAAGGGGAACTCAGCTCACAGAAAAGGCATTAGTACAAAGAGTAAACTGAGCAATTGCTAGCACTTAAAAGGTCATCTTTACATCTGGTTTAGGAAAAATATACCAGAATACAAATACAGAATGGCATGCAGCTCAGAGTATGGTATTTTATACATAATAAAAGCAAAGTCAGATGAAGGCTTTACTTTTGGAGATAAAAATAGTTATGCACCACACTACTGGTATGACTCTTGGCTCAAAAAAATGTCACAAGCAGTCTCCTTAAAGTTGTTCCTACTGTTCAGAATGGTGTCATCTCTTATAAGCAGAAGTACCAATGTAACTAATTTTAAAAAATTGTCCTCAAATTAAATTAAAATCAGTATTGATAGTCTCGTGTTTATTTTTCCCCTTTTTACTGGCTTAGGTATATCTATCTACTTTCTTACATAAAATGTGTTAGTTTCTGTGCTTAAACTTCAGCCCTAATAAATTATTCACTCAGGCAGTGATTCCAGAACTATGGTCCTTAGACTCAGTCCACAGGCTTGCAGCTAGTCACATTAAACAGCAAAACACATGCCTGGCAACCTGAGGCAATGGGAAAGTTAGGAAGCTGAAAATGATCTGTTGCTCCAAACATTTAGCAAATACTGCTTTATAACACAGATTTTGCAGTTACTAACACTTGGTGAATTAATCTAATTGCAGTGACAGATTAAATTATTCAGAATGAAAGTTCTCCCTTCCTTTTAAAAAACTATTTCTCTTGCATTTTGGCATGCAACTACAGCCTTCCATATGGGACAGATCCTTAGCAATCATATGAGCCTGTAAACACAACGGCTTCAATTAAAGTGCAAAACATCTCTGGATCTTTCAACATGGTTTAATGGAAATGTAATAATAATAACCAAACATTCATTTAAACTGCCCATTATTTTAGCATAATATCTTGTTTCTGAAATTAAACCTCTGTTTTTACTAGGCACCTATGGTTAGCTATCTGAAACTTAGGAACAGTATGAACCACATGAGGCTCTGTTTCTTGATGCTTCCTCTTTTCTCTACAGTCTCCTCTGAAAGATCTTATTCACTGAAAATAGACAAAGAAACTCATCTTTCAGTTGTTTTTTCTTAAATATATTTAATGCACCTAAACCCACGCACCAAATCACAAAGAGAGCATTTCAATAGTCAATATGTGCTCCATTCATTCTAATATTATTACATTTAGAGAGCACTAGGATATTTCTGATGTTTAAGAGGATATTCTACTATTCATTTTAAAATAAACACTTACTAAAGCCTTAGTGCATCTAGCATCTGCTTTCTAAAATGTGGTCTTGGTGAACTCTTGAACTTATACCTTCCTGGTTGTTATCACTAGATCCCATTGTGTGAATTAAAAATTAACATAGCTCTTGATAGGTTAAACATTAAAAAGCAATTATCAACAAGCTCATCTGACACTAACAAACAGATTGAAAAGCAATTATCAACATGCTCATTTGGGAATAACAAAAAGATTGGTCAGGTGATGTGGACAAATGTCTTCCTGGAAAGTAACAGGGAATGCCATATTCACGGGGAAAAGGACAACCACCCCAAAAAAAAAAAAAGGTCTACCCACAAGAGCTGTGATGGAGGTACTCCCAATTAATTATTCCACATATGCTCATAGTATTATGATATGGCAAAAAGAAAAGAAGTCATTACCACATAAATCAAGAAATGAATCACAAAAGGAGACCATCTCCACAGACTGGGATTCCCACCCAAAATGACAGAACAAGGCAACTCACCGAAGCATTTTGAGCTCCTGGGCAGCTTTCAGAATTATCTCATGCTGTCTTTGGCTAAGGACCATCACTCCTCCCAAGGACTGGTCAGAGTCCAGGTTTGAATCCGATCCCAGCATATTAGAGGAATGTGAAGGTGGAAAAAGGGATGAATCTGAATGATCATCCAAAGATCGCGGTCTGTCTCCATCATCTGGATACCATCTGTCTGACAACCGTTCCCTCTCCCAGTCAGTCCTTTCAGGAAGGTAGTCTTGCTTCTCCCTCCATGTGTCATATCTCTCTGGATACTCTCGAATCCTCAGCTCCCCTCTGTCTCGGAGGTCTCTGTCATAATGATCCCTGTTTCTGTCCTCTCTCCATCTGTCTTCACGATATCTGTCCAGAGGTGGAAGAGGTGGTAGTGGTGGTAGAGGGGGAATATCCAGGTCATGATTCCCCATTTCTCGGTCATCCATAGGTCTCATGTCCCAGTCTCTATCCCATTCCCTATCTAAATCTTGATCATACATGTCTGAAGATCTTCCAGTCCTGTCTAGATCTCTCTCCAGTTCCCTCTCTCTTGGCCTTTTCCAGTCATCCCACCATGAATCTTGTCTGTCATGATCAGATGATAAAGGAGGTAGTGGTGGCAAGGGAGACAACGGAGGCAATGAATGGTGGGACTGCAACCTGTCATCTCTGTCATACACATCTACAGACTCATCTTGATAATCAGAGTTGTGATCTCTCCAGTATCGTTCTCTTTCCCAGTCATCCAATCGCTCATGCTCCAAAGAAGGGTCATCTTGACTATCTAAAGGAAACTGCTCCTGCATTCTGTCATCTTCATGACCCCAAGAACCCCTGAGTGTCTCATCTCGATGGTATGGAGGCAATTTGTCAGGGTCATTTATATTGCCTGTTTCGGATCTTCCTCCTTCCCTCTCCCGGCTACCTGCTCTTCTGATAGGACCCCTCTCCCGGCTACCTGCCCGTCTGATGGGGAACCTCTCCCGACTACCTGCCTGCCTGATGGGGACTCTCTCCCGGCTACTTGCCCGCCGCATGGGTTCCCGCTCCCGGCTACCTGCCCGCCGCATGGGCTCCCTCTCCCGGCTACCTGCCCGCCTGACTGGGCCTCTCTCCCGGCTACCTGCTCGTCCCCTGTCTCGGCTGCCTGTCCGTCCTGCTAGTTCTCTGTCTCGGCTAGAGAACAGCCTCTCATGGCTATCTGAGCGCCCGCCCAGTCCCCTCTCTCGGCTGCTAGATCGTCCATCAGGCATCCTCTCCCTGCTGCCTGACCGCCTCTCTGGCACTCTCTCCCTGCTGCCTGCTCTCCTGAACATCCCCCTACCACGGATGGATGCCTGCCTCGCCTGCCCTCTGCCTCTGTATATGTATCCTCTGCCACGGCCATCGTCCATCCTGCCCATTCCTCGGCCATGGCTATCATCCATCCTGCCCATTCCCCAGCCACCATCCATCCTTCCCATCCCTCGGCCACCATCCATCCTTCCCATTCCTCGGCCACCATCCATCCTTCCCATCCCCCTGCCACGGCCCATTCCCCAGCCATGGCCATCCCCTTGCCCTCTGCCATGGCCATCACCCAGTCTGCCCTGGCCCCTTCCTCTGCTCACTGGTCCTCTGCCTCTATCTTCATGCATAAATGGCCCTTTCCCTCTGCTTTCTGGTCCAGGTAGGTCCTGAGTGCTATCTGAATCAATCAACTGGCCATCTGATGAATCCAAATCCTGATTTACTGTTATAGGGGTTACTTCATCGCTTGTTCTTGCAATACTTGACTCCAAAGCTACAGTGTTACTAGAAAGGGATGTTGAGTTCTGGTTCTGAACAGGTGGAGCAGGTGCTTTTGACTCTTCTACTTGCTGGTTAGGATCATGTGAACTCCACGTCCACTTTTTAGGGGGGTCTGAAATAGGTTCTTTGACTTCAGGTTTGGATGGTTCCTGTTCAGTGTTTGTCAGGTCCTCATTTGGCTCAATGGAACCTGCACTCTGTGCATCAGTAGTAGACTGTGCTCTGCTTACAGTTTGCTGATCGCTAACAGCATCTGTAAAAGGTTCTTTGCTTTCTGTCTGTGAGTCTGTCTGTGACTGTTGCTGCTGCTGCTGCACCAAGTGAGGCCTGGGCCCCCTCCACCGTGGACCATTAGGTCGGGAACCATGTCCATGTGATGCATTTGTCGAAGTATAAAATTGTGCTGCTGGTCCTCGTGGGATAGTCCCCCATCTGCTTGAAGACTGTCCATCTGTATTCTGTCGGTCAAAACGTGACCTGTATCCTTCTGAGCGCTGGGAGTCAAAACGATGCCCTCTCTGTCTTGAGCCTTCAAATTTGTCATATCCTCTTCCTCGAGGTCCATCAAATCTATAGATGACATAATGGCAATTTTATTCAAACGAACATGTCAAATTAAAATCCTCTAGAAGTGTATTTCATGCCCCCAAGAGGCCACTTCTAACTGATGAATCCTAGTGTGCCTTAGGCTCAATACCTACTGAACCAGGCAGAAGCACAGGGACACATTCTGCAATTCAGTATTGTCCACTGAAGACCAGTTTAAGCCACTTGCAGATTACATAACCCTAAAAGAAAATACAGCTTACATACCTCAGGACTAAAACCTAACTGATAAAAAAAGCTGACAAACTCTTTAGAAAAAAACCCTTTCAACTTCTGTTTAATGGGTTTTCTCCCAATCAGCGACTCCTGTTGAAATTTTGTTTTGATGGTATGCAACAGACCTACTTAAGTATGGTGATGAACATCACCTAGAAAAATCTTTAAACATAAATCCTTTTGGAAAGTGCGACAAACTGGTACCGTCCCATTCCATGCAAGATAATATGTCTAAACCAAATACATTTTTATTGATCACTTTTTAAATTCCTTTTGAGAGCAGCTACACCTGCTATTGCTCGAATATGAGGAAACAGGTCAGGTAAACTAATGAAGAATAATTCATTCAATCATATGTAACAAAGCTGATGTAGTAAAAAATCCAATAAAACTTTAAGCATATGCTCAAATGCTGATTGACATAATAGATTAGAACAAATCAAGTTTATTTTACACAAAATAGAGAACTTGTGTCTGAAATCAAGTTGCCTGGATGTTTAGGATTCACAGTTATGCCTCACTGAATGGAGTCTGGAAGGCTGAAGTGCAGTTGGAGCTGAACTTGACAAAGGACACAAAGGTATGTCAGCTAGAAAACAAAGGTCAAAGAAAGTGTAACTGCCCTGATGAACAGAACTGGCAAACTGGTAATAACAGATGAGAAGGCTGAGGTACTCAGGTACTCAACAACTTTTTTTCCTTTTCACTGAGGCAACCTCTCTTCCCACGCTGTTCAAGTGGATGGACTGCAAGACAGGGACTGGAGGAGCAAAGTCCCTCTAACTGTAAGAGCAGATCAGGTTCCTGACCCCGAGGAACCTGAACATACATAAGTCTATGAGACCTGAAGAGATGCATCCCAGAGTCCAGAAGGAACTTGCTGATGTTGTTGCCAAGCCACTCTCCACAACATTAGAAAAGTCATGGCAGTCAGTGACCGGTGACCGGAAGAAGGCCAACATTGTGCCATTTTCAAAAGGGTAGAAAGGTGGGTCCTGGGAACTATCAGCCTGTCAGCCTCGTCTCTGTGCCTGCGAAGACCTACTCCTAGAAGCTACGCTAAGGCACATGGAGGACAACAAGGTTATTTTAGAGAGCAAGCATGGCTTCATGAAGGGCAAGTCCTGCCTGACCAACCTAGTGGCCTTCTATGATGGAGTGACTACAAGGGAAGAGCTATGGATGTTGTCTATCTGGACTTCTGTAAGGCCTTTGACATGGTGCTCCACAACATCCTTCTCTCTAAATTGGAGAGGTATGGATTTGATGGGTGGCGTGTTCAGTGGGTGAGGAATCGGGTGGTCACATCCAGAGGGTAGTGGTCAATAGCTCAATATCCAGATGGAGACTGGTGACAAGCAGGTATCCCTCAGGGGTCTGTGCTGGGACCAGTACTGTTTAATAACTTCATCAATGAAGTTGATGGGATCTAGTGCACCCTCAGCAGGTTTGTAGATGACACCAAGCTGAGTGGTGTGGCTGACACGCCTGAGGGACAGGATGCCATCCAGAGGGACCTGGACAGGATAGAGAAGTCAGCCCATGCTGAGAAGGACTTGGGAGCACTGGTGGATGAAAAGCTGGACATGAACCAGCAATTTGTGTTTGCAGGGCAGAAAGCCAACCGTGTCCTGAGCTGTACCAAAAGAATTGTGGCCAGCAAGTTGAGGGAGGGGATTCTCCCCCTCTGCTCTGCTCTTGTGAGACCCCATCTGGAATACTGTGTTCAGCTCTGGAGTCAGCACAGAAAAGACAAGGACCTGATGAAGCAGGCCCAGAGGAGGGCCACAAAAATGATCTGCGGGATGAAACATCTCTCCTGTGAGGAAAGGCTGAGAGAGTTGGGGTTGTTCAGCCTTGAGAAGAGATGGATGCAGGGAGACCTTATAGCAGCCTTCTAGTACTTAAACAGGGCCTGTAAGAAAGATGAGCACAAACATTTTAGTAAGGCCTGTTGCAGTAAGACAAGGATGGCCCATGCCCGTAAACATTCAAGGTCAGGTTGGATGGGGCTCTGAACAACCTGGTGTAGTTGAAGATGTCCCTGCTCACTGCACGGGGTTTGGACTAGATGACCTTTAAAGGTCCCTTCCAACACAAACCATTCTATGATTCAATAGATATTAATTCATCACTTCCTAGAGACCAACAGCTGTTGACTTGTTGCAGAATTTACTGTTTCGATGAGCATTTACCTAACAAGATCACTTACACAACCTCAAAGAATTTTAATATTCCAGGTAAATTAATATAGTAGACTGCCTTTTTTTTTTTGTTAGTAGCAGCAAGTCAAGATGAACACAAGAAGAAAGAAAGAATTACAAAGTGCAGTGGCAAGTTAACTTAGATTTAAAGGATCAACCTTTACATGGAAGATTTAGCTAGAATGTTGGACACACTTTATCCCCAAAATTCTGAAAGTTTATTTAAGACTGTTCTTCAGAGTTTATTGAGAAATGTTAATTGCCAAAGAGAGGTGAAGGGTATGTGTGACTTCTCATATGTCTAGTTATTACCTGTGCCTTTGTAGCTGGGATGGTATCAGGTCACATACAACATTTTTAATTTATCCCAAGTTCAGTTAAAAATTTATTAGGACTCTCTTTTCTGCTAACTACATTGAGAAGAAATAGTACACAGATTTGTGGGAAAGCTTTGATAAAACCCTAGAATGGTCATCAATCACAATATAGGAATGTACAAAGGTTACAGTGTTAATTAAATACTGTAAGTATGCTCAAAACCAGAGCAACCAGTTATCTCATTTTTGATTATCCATAGCCTGTCTTCACACACCAATGAGCTTTAAGCCAATGCACATAAATTTGCGCTAGCAAATAATAAAAAGAGTCTGTTCAGAACTGTACATACAGCAAATTTTCAAGACCAGAAACAACACTTTTTAAAAACATTAGAAGGTAGAAAATTATTCAAAGTTATAAAAATTAATTTACATTTCTAGCAACTCATGAATGAAGTGAAGGAAAATATACATGAAAACAGGATTGCAAAGTCTAGCAGAGTATGTAAGGATAGAAACAATTTAACAGAACATTGTTCTTTGATTCAGTAGGCATTGTATCAACCTGTCCTGAATTAATGACCAGACAGAACAGATGTTGGTTTTGCAATCTGATATCATGTCAAAAATGAAGGAAATACATTCCAAATCCAAGATATTGGATTAAACCATACAGCAGGTATAAAACCATGTAAGACACAAAACGCTGGCTTTTGGAGTAGCTTTATGTTAAGGCAGCAGGCCATCCACCTAGAACAGATTTATAGAATCATAGAATTGTTAAGGTTGGAAAAGACCTCCAAGATCATAAAATCCAACTATCAGCCCAACACCACCAAGCCTACCAAACCACATCCCAAGTGCCATGTCTACATGTTTTTGGAACACCTCCAGGGATGGTGACTCCACCACTTTCCTGAGCAGCCTGTTCCAATGCTTCACCACTCTTTCAGTAAAGAAATTTTTCATAATATCCAACCTAAACCTCCCTGGTTCAACTTGATGCCATTTCCTCTTGTCCCATATTGTTATCTGGGAGAAGAGACCAGCACCCACCTCACTACAACCTCCTTTCAGGCAGTTAGAGAGCGACAAGGTGTTCCCTCAGCCTCCTCTTCTCCAGACTGAACAATCCCAGTTCCCTCAGCAGCTCCTTGTAATATTTGTGCACCAGACCCGTCACCAGCTTCATTGCTTATCCGTGTAAGTGCTCTAGCACCTCAATGTCTTTCTTATAGTGAAGGGCCCAAAACGGAACATAGGATTTGAGGTGCAGCCTCACCAGCACCAAGTACAGAGGAATGACAGCTTCCCTACTCCAGCTGGCCACACTGTTTCTGATACAGGCCAGGATGCTGTTAGTCTTCTTGGCCACCTGGGAACACTGCTGGCTTCTGTTCAGCCAGCTGTCAACCAGCACCCTCAGGTCCTTTTCTGCCAGGCAGCTCTACAACCACATTTCCCCAAGCCTGTGGAGCTGCATGGGGTTGTTGTGTCCCAAGTGCAGGACCCAGCGCTTGGCCTTGTTAAACCCTATACAATTGGCCTTGGTCCATTAGTCCAGTCTGTCCAAACCCTCCTGCAGAGCCTTCCTTCACCTCAAGCAGATCAACACTTCCACCCAGCTTCCATCTGCTAACTTACTAAGGGAGCACTCCATCCCCCCATTCAAATAACTGATAAAAATATCAAACAAGACTAGCTCAAACACTGAGCCCTGGGGGACACCACTAGTGACCAACCGCCAATTGGATTTAGCTCTGTTCACCATGTGCAGCTGCGTATGCTTCTGCATTATTCTCTGATAACGAAATCCAGCCAGTTTTCTACCCAGCAAAGTGCACACCCGTCTAAGCCATAAACCACCAGCTTCTCTAGGAGAACAATGTGGGAAATCGTGTCAAAGGCTTTATTGAAGTTGAGCTAAATAACATGCATAGGTTTACCCTCACCCACTCGGCAGTCCACCTGGTCATATCTGCATTTTATCATCTGATACTGTACCTTACTAAAAGATAAAGAAAGCAACTTTCAAACCCAAGACCTTCATGACATAATACAGAAGAAAAGGTGGCAAAGAATCCTAATGCTAGGATCCTACAGCTTATAGCTTAAATCCTTTCCTTCTCTCTCGTTTATAATTGTTTGAACGCTAAATAATGCTACATGTGTAGAAAACCACTGATTTGTCCTTAAGACAATCACCACCTCTCAAACAGCCATTTTGAAAAGTGCACTAAGTTAATCGTGTTGCTGTAGAACTCTCTCACACCACATCTTAAAGTACCAGTCAACAGCTTTGAATATTCATTTCTTTCTGCAATAAATCTTGGATTACAAAGAGTACTTTTAATTGTTTCTAAAAAATAAATAGTACCTGAATTGCCAGTAATTAGCTACATTAGTATATTCAACTAAATATGTATCTGAATACTTCCCCGAATCCCTTTCAGAATGTCCATATTAAAGTGCTACCACATATAGCAATACCTTAAAAGCAGTCCTTCAACATTTTTGATTTAGATTTTCTTAAACTGTGTTCCAAGCACCACAGATAAAACGCTGGGAATTTAGATGACTTTTCATATAGTATCATTCTTTCAAGTGTGAGTTGTCATCTTTAAACTAAGGACAGCAAAGATGCCTCAAATGTTTACAACAGCTCTCCTATTTTCACAAAAGGGATATTGTCTCTGGGATTGAAAAGGGTGCAGTATGCCCAATTATTTTACTAGAATAAAAAGCATTCTACTCTAGATAATGCTCAGGTGAAAGGCATCTATCTATCCTTGCTTTAATATGACAAATACAGAGCATGGTGTACACACATTAAAAACAAAACCTCCACCAAGCAAGCATGCTTCACACTACCTCTGGAAGATTTGAGAACAAGACACGTGTTTCATTTCTTAATACATCACTAAAAGTCTTGTAACGTAGAACATGCAGAAATCAAACAAAAACATCCTTACCTAGGGCCTCTGGGGCCTTCAAAACGTGCTGATCTGGGAGGATCTGGAAGCAATCCACCTGACCTCACTGGTTTATCCTGCGTGGTAGGTACATGTGTTGAAGACACTGTAGAAGTGACATTCAGTTCCCCACATCCTTGCTCAGATGAAATAGAGCCAGTTTGTTTACTAATATGAACTTGAAATTTTCCATGGTCCGAAGAGCCAAAGGATGAACTTACTTGAGAATGGTAAGGTGAATAGACAGTTGAACTACCTATTTTTGATGCATAGGTACCAGGGGTGGGAAGTAGAGCTGGCCTTGGTGTCTCAGTAGATTGACTGCTTTGAGAACTGGATGCTGAAGGGACAGAGGAATTAGATAACTGAGAAACAGAAGAGAGAGGTGGCGGGACTAGCGGAGGAGTAGTTGAAGGTAAACTTGGAGGCATAATAGGAATGCCACTTTGAGTGGTTTGAGAATATGGAACAAATGGAGGCGGCAGCGAAACATTTGCAGGATACTGATTCTTTAGACTTTGGAGTGAGCTCACTTTCTCCTGCAGGTGGGACTGAGTGACCTTCATCTGCTCATCCCATGCTTTCCACTGTTTCTCATACTCTTGAAGCTGGTCTTTGTGAGGGTAAGTCTGAAGCTGATGCTGCCACTGTTGGTTCATTGATCGCTCCCAGTCTTTATGAAGCTGCTGGAACTGTTTTTGCTGTGCCTCGTAATGTCGCAGCTGCATTTCCACTGACATTGTCTGCAATAACAATCCAAGAACAGGTTCAAAATACCTTGTTAGTTATTTTCAAAGCCACATATTCCAGTATCGCTTGTAATATCACAACTTTTGACTTGGGCAGAAGCTTAAGGAAGAACTACACTGAAACAAAAGCAAATACCAATTGTGATGTCTAAAGCCATTGTGACAATTTACACATTTTATGACTAGAGGATATTTATGTATACAAGGCTGGGTTTCTATTTGGCTTTTTTTTAACAGGACAGCTAAAGAAGGTTATAACCAAGTGTCTCCAAGCTGTATTATTACTGGACACTAACAATGGCTAAAGCCCTTATCAATCTTCACCCTTTCAATATAAACAATATGCGGTTGTTTCTCCAGGTTTCAGCTTCAGCCATTAACCTGTTCAGAGTCGCTTCAGCTGACAGCAATTATTTTTTCTCTAAGCCTCTATCAGACCTTTTTATTTGCACAATGAAGCTTCTTTCAAGAAGGTCCTGTCTTTCATTATGTGTAGATACAGGTCTTAATATCCATGGCCTGATCTTTTTAGGGTTCACAGTTAGATTTTTTTTTTTTAAACAAGCATACAGCCCAAGCTACAAATAATGCTTAACATACAAACTCCACCAATCCAGTAAAACCTGACTCAACTTTCTAATATAGTAATTAATTCCTACTTAAAAGGTGCAACATTGATATAATTAGCCAAACTTGTTATTAAGACTTTTTATTTTATTTCACCGAGTCAAAAATAATGTGACAGTGATTTTAACTGCAAATTTTTGGCATCTATGTTTACTTCATCATCGTACATATTTATTTTTGTACTACACAATATTGTAAAAAAGAGCAGTTAGCAAATTATTCCACGCAATCATTTGTTTACTTGACCTTTTTTCTGAACTGGTTACCCAGCAGTAAAACACTCAAAGCTGAGTAAATTCAATATTGTGTTCAACTTTGCTCCTGTATCACTCAGGTATATATGAAAAATCTTATAAGTGTAAATGCATGTATTTCCCATCCTACTGAAGCTTCATCACCATCTGTCAATTCTTTTTTCATTCTGAAGTTGACTGACAGTAGGAAAAGGGGATATAGACTTCTACCCAAGCAGAAAAAGTAGCAAGACAATTGAGCCAACCATGACAAATGATTCACCTACTTGTTTTTCAGCAGACCATGAGTGCTAAGTCACCCAGGAAGTATATTAAACACCCTCTCCTTAGTGTTTCACCTGCAAATGTGGAGGCTGCTGCATGATCTGCTGATACTGCTGTACTATCTGCTGCAGTTGGGCATGCTTTTGCATTATTCTCTGATATTGAAATCCAACCCGGTGCTGGGGATGCTGCTGCCATTGAGCTGCTGCCGCCTGCAATTGCTGCAATCTCAAATCTTCCTCGGGGTCATCAGAAGGTTCAATATTGAGCTAGAGAAAAAGGCAAATACTTTAAACAAAGGAAAGCTCCCTCTGTCGGAAGAAAAACACATTCAGTCACTACCCAGTCTACAGGAACTTTCTCAGTGCTTGTTATTTTATCACTCTGTATTTCAGTGTTCTTGCCACCCACAGCTTCTGGAAGGCTGACTTTTATTTCATTTACTCTTTATGTGAACAGTCTGATGTAAAGGTTAGGCTGATGGCAACATAAAGAAACTACCTACAGGAAATAGATTAATGCAGATCTCTATCTGTTGCCAACAAAAAATAAAAAGAGAAACAGTGCTTTTTCACGATGAGGTAAAGTAACTGCAAGTGCATTGTTTTTACCCGGTAGGAAACCCACATACTCTAAGTTAATGAGGCACACAAACTGCAGGGTCATCTGCTACCCTACAGTAATCTGTTCAAACATCAATCATGACCTCCATCCATCATGCAGTAACTGTTATTAAGCATGCTGACAAAAATATGCTGTGCAAAGTTCTTGGCTTTCAGACAACTATAACACATAGACTGAAGGAGAGCCAGAACTGACAAACTGCCACAGAGGAATTACGAAACGGTCATTTCTCATCTACCGAATACTTGATTTTACACTTGGGTATCACAGAGCATTTCCCACAGATGAAGATGACAACGTTGGGGAAAGTGTGAGTCAAGCTTGGACTTGGTGCATGTATGCTTGACTATGTAAGTCTATATACAAGCAGTGTATTTTTATTTTTTTTAATTGGTGCAGCCTAAGCAAATGTTCTTTTAAGATTGCTTTAGCGTATTTATTTTTTGTTCTACAGTATACATGAGAATTTGATGGTATTGTTTTCCTGTTTCGTCATCTCATCTAGCACAAAGGTACAAAGCACTTGTACCTTGACAAAGCACACCTGAGTTTCAGTGGATGTAAGAGAAGACTCATCTTCTTTGGAAGCTGGAGGCAGGGATTCGTTAAGTGGAGGAGGTTCAGACTGCCGAGTTGAAACACTCATTTTCCCTTCTTCAGACTTAGCTCTCTGCTCAGATGCATCCGTCACTACTGGACCCTTCATTTGCTGCTGTCCCTGAGCATGGGCTTTTGCCCTTTGCTGCAGGCTAAGCAGGTGCTGCTGGTACCAGTACTGCTGCTGTTCCTACAACAGACAGACATTTTATTAGACAGCTTTAATGGGAAACACCACAAAAATTAATTCATGATAGTGTCACTAGGATCATACTCTACAAAAGTTTTGAGGGAAAACTCTCTTCATCATCATCTGCATTGCAACGGATGCCAGAAGACTGAATCAAAACTCAGAAACCACGTGAGGCACAGTACCCACAGCAGAATTTATTTCCTACCTGAAAGAACTTACAACTAAATAGAACCAATAACTAGAAGCAGAAAGATGACCAAAAATTACAACAGACATGATCAATACCATACCTATTATTTTCAGTGCTTTTTATTCCTAGCAACTACAGGTAATTATTATAAGACTAAGTTAAAATGAAGGAAAAATGAAAGACAAGTATGAGTAAAGGAGCAGTAAAGAGAAAAAGGAGGAAATGTACAAAAAAAATGAAGAGGCAGAACAGATTTAAAACACATGGGAGGCAGCAGCTCTTCACCTGACACGGCTAACAAAGTCCCTGTCAGAGACCACTGCAAGGGCTAAAATTTTGTGAATTCAAGACACAATCTACAGATTTTAAAAATAAAGACAGCAGTCACACCTAGGGCAGCTGCTATATTTTAGGGAAGTATTGCTATACACTTAACTGCTAAGTTATTCTCTTAGGATCTGCTTTTAGTCCTTGTCAGAGACAGAATGGTAAAATACTATACTTTTTCTGACCTAGTTCAACCCTTCTTGTTCTTTCATATCAACTCCACCACCTCTGAGAATGTGACTGCTCTAATTCTTTCATATTCTCTGTTCTTCCCTACCATGCAAGCATGCACAGTTAAGAAAATATACCTATATAAAGCTCACTTAGAAACAGAAAATAATGCAAAAGATGAAGAAATTTTAAAATGTGTGACAATAATAAAGTAGTAGGTGCTCTCCGATGAGAAATTGAACCATTTTGCCTATCTTAAAACACGTCTAAAAGAAGTGCAAGCTTCCTCCAAAATCCTACTTCACACTCAAATCAGGAACAATGTTTTCTATTGGTAGCAATCTAGTAAACACAATTAAACATGGATATGTGTTGTTTAAAAAATACTTCCATTAAACTGTACTTTTGAAAAGAGGTCAATGAAAGGAGAGGCTCTGCTTCTTGGACTTCGTAAGTTGACACTGCATAACTCCTGCCAAGAACCTTTTTAACAAGAATTTGACTCAGAAAAGCTTTCATGGCTTTAGGTGGCAGATGTGCGTTCACACTCCAGCATGGACCGTGTCAGAAACATCCAACAACATGTTGCAAGAATTGCAACTTCCAACACTAGGGAGGATTAAGCATCCCCAGCTATACAAAATCTGATTGAATTTTCCCCTCTCAAAAAGCATTATAAGGTGATTTACTGTGACAGTGCTGGATGTTATGCTTGGTGAGCACATGTTCTACTGCCAAAAAAATCACTGCCTCCACAGATCTGTTTTGTTTCCTACTCCTTCTATCAATGGGACAGAGGGCTAAAACTCACTGTATGTCCAGGGATTCACACAAGGAGCTATGATAAAATCCTGTCACCTGCTCTTTGCAGCAGATGAAATCAGCGACACACTTACTGCAACTTTTATCTCAAGAGCATGAGGAAAGTGGAAAGGTAGATTGCTACAGCTTAGTCTGAGCAAAACAGAAGTGCTACTGTAGAAAATCCCTGATGGCAGAAAGTTGAGTGCTTATCTCCTCATAATGACCCTCATTCTTCAAGTCCAGTTACAATTCTTAAGACCAAGGAACACACCAGCATTAACACACACCTTTTTCTATCTTTGGCTGACCAAGAAACTACACTTGTTGCATTGTACAGGCAACACTGAAAGCAGCACTATCGGCTCCTGACCACAGGATGTACTACCAAAAACATTAAGGCAGAGTCTACACCAAAACACTATTTCAAAATTAATTTAGGTGACCCTAGGCCACAACTTCACGCCTATTTTGGTCCTTTTCTGCTATATATGGCAAAAGAATGGTTTAGCACCCTTTATGAAACAAAGGAGGGATTTTAAAGTGTGCAGAGGTCTGTTAAAAGGTGACACGCTTTAACAGATGTAGATAAATGCGTATTTATGGGTACAAATGTACCCACACACACTTGTTTACTACTGTAAATAAAAAGCAGCATACAGTAGCCAAATACCAGGTGGAGCATTAATGAAATACCACAGATATTTGAACAGGACTTGACAAAAGACACACCCCTTATTGTAGAAAAACACAAGAACTATGCAATTTAATCCAACTGTACACCCATGTAAGAAACTACACAAAACTCACAACATTGTGGAGGCAAAGAGCTGTATCTTACTTTTAGACAGGAAAGGGAAATACTAAAACACTAACTCACATCAACTTCCATAGAATATTTTCTATGATAAAACATTGATCTACTTGGTTGCAGTCAGTGTTACTGTGGGATGAGAACAGAAAGAACTGGTTTCAATTACCAGTTTAATCAACAGCTTAATAGCATCTTATAAATGACAAATCACAGTATTTCTCTACTCCGCTTCTAAGTTCATTAGCAAGAAAGCATCACTATGCTTTTCCTATTCCTATTGACTAAAGACCTGTTCCTCCAAATCCTGTCTCATTTTAACAACCTAATATAGCCAAAATTGTACCCTTCTGTTAAAAGAAATTTATGACCAGCAAAGTACCATACCCCTTTTGAATGAACATTGAATTGTGTGTGACAGTAAATAAACTACTCAAGACAGAAGTGGTTTGTATAAACACTCACAAACCAGACAATGTAAACTTCAGCAGTATTCTTCTTCTACATGTGCACCACAATAATGCATTACTTCTGACTCTTCTGGAAAGGAGCGAGTGGTTGAAGAACAATTAAATAACATTAATGAAATTTCAGGCTACATAAGGGGGGGATGAATTACAATTTACAGTTTGATCCCGAGTTCAATAATTTAAGAAGTCAGCAAGCAGCCTCAACACTGAATTAACATTACTTTCTAGACCTGACTTTTCAAGGTTTTGGGTTTGTCATTAAAAGTATTAATTAGTCCCATTGCTATCACAGTAAAATATCAACTAGTACTGTTCAAAACCTTTGTAAAATTAATGAACTGCGAGCATCACTTTGCAAGGCAGTTATCAGTTATATGGTGCAAACTTAAATATTATGCATTCCCCAGAATATTTGGGTATTGGTATAAAATTTAATGGGTACAGTTAAAAAGGTGTGCCAATGACTAACAAATTTGAAGTGTCAGTGACTTCAATGTGCCGCAGCAGGATTTTTGCAAACTTAGATTCAAATGAGAATCAGCATGCACTTCAGCTTTATTGTTGCAGCTGGATCTCCACAAGCTGACTCTAAAACCATGTGAAAGCCTAGGTGAATCTGACTGACATGTATACATCGCTGAGGACCTCCAAACGCGTGTCTCTTAGTGCACGCTTAACCTTAAGTTAGGGACAATCCAGTTAGTTAACACATATGAATGGTCATGTGAAGTTCACTAGAACTGCTCACATTTAGGAAAGGAAGCACAGGAACATTTTGCAGGCATTTTGGCCCTACTGTACACATAAAAAAGCACACAGCATTAACAATAAGAATATTTTTCATCTTAAAAGCATTTAGATTCTGATAGTTCCTTCCAGAGCCACATACAATTTTATACTGGAAGATCAAGCACAAAACACGTAAGTCAGCCTAAGTAAAGAACAACTATTGTACTATGACAGAAACATTTCTGCAGCTCTAATTATGCGCAGTGAGATTAAAATAGTCACAATTCTACACCGATTAGACAGACAACCGAAACATGACCCCACGAGAAATCTAAATGAAGAAACCACTGAAGACAAGGGACACATACTGCAATGTGCAATAAGGAAACAGTCTGCTGTACCGCACAACAGGCCGTATGAAGTCAACAAAGGTTTGGTGCAGGTCTCTCACATGTTGCACTCTGGGATCAACAGACTGCCCAAGCAAATTACATTCAGCTAGGAGTTAGACTTTTCCCTAAACAAACTCGTGCTCTTGAAAAATAACTAATTTTTATATCCCAACAACCAGCACTGTGTAAAGAAGCATTTACACTACTGAACATTTAATATTATTTAGTTTTATGATTACTTCAGCATTTCCCTGGCTGTTCCCTGCTCCAGAGCTGCTAGTGGGAAAGCATCAGGTCTGTCCTCCAACACTGTGTTCTCTCACTTGTGCTGGGAAGCTATGAAGGAAGGTGTCTTAAGCCAAGGTATTAGCTCCACTATCTGACAGCTGAGCTTGCCTCCTTTAACTCTTGTATTGCTGTAGGGGTCGGGCAATAGAGTATTTCAAAGTAGTCACGTACTTTTCAAACGATCATGTTTTAATTTGACCATGCACTCGTACAGAAAGCTATCTCAAACCTCTCATTATTGAAATTGCATACAAAGAAGTAGCACTTCCATTTATGTTAAAACTAGGTGGGAGAATTCTAAGTGTTTCAGCTGAATGTTATGTAATGGCTTTACTGAATCGTGGCTGGGGATGGAAGATGAGCTTGCAAAGAGCTGTGTGGAGTAACACGTCAAATAGGACACGAACTTTTAAAGAGCAATAATAAATGAGCATTTAAGAAGCCTCACTTTAACCTTGCCATTGTCGGACTTCCAAGGATTGTGTCCAAACCCTGGAAGTATTATGCAAATACAGCGTGTTTATTAACTGCCCTCACTAGGAGACCTGTCCACCACACAGCACCCGCCAGCGGTTCAACACCACCGCTGCCCAGGCGAGTCCCTGCTGCCAACCGAGCCACAGGGGCGAGGGGGGGGGTGCTTCTGCCTTACCTGGGGAGTCATGGTGGAGGGGTCCAGCTGCTCGCTGCCACCTGTCTCCTTGGCGGCGCCCTGCACGGCCTCGGGCTGGGACAGGGACGGCTGGGGCGTGGAGAAATGGCCCTGCGAGGGCTTGGCCGGCGGAGGGATTGAGGGGGCCAGGCCGGGCTGAGCCGGCTGGGAAGGGGAGGCCTGGGAGGAGAGCAGGTAGGGCTGGGGCTGCGCCAGGTAGCCCTGGGCAGGCGGCAGGTAGGGCTGGGAGGCGGCGGCCGGCGGGGGCTCCAGGTAGGAGGGCGGCGGCTCGGAGAAGGCGGGGGGCGGCTGGGAGGCCTGCGCCCGTGTAAGGTAGGGCTGGAGCGGCGGGGACTGCGCCGGGGGCAGGAAGGGCTCCGTCTGGGCGGGGGGCGGCAGGAAGGCCGGGCCAGGAGGTGGGTAGGCGGGGGCGGCGGCCTGTGGGGACTGCGGTGGCGAGGAGAGCTCCATGTCCATGGGCACGGGCTCGGAGGGCGCGGGGTCGCCCCAGTCCCCGTGCCCGCCCGGCGGCTCCGAGCCATCACGTTCGCGGGCGGCGGGCGGCTTGCGGGGGCCGAACTGCTTCTGGTAGGCGCGGGCCGGCGGCGGTGCGGGCGGCGCCTGCTGCTGCCACTCGCCGAAGGAGCCGGGCAGCGGCGGCGGCGGCAACCCCGGCGGCGGCGGCCCCGGCGGCGGCCCCAGCAACACGGACTGCAGCTGTTTCTGGTGCATCTGCTGAAGCTGCTGCAGCTGCGCCAAGTGCTGCTCCTGCAGGCTCAGGAACCCCGATGTGCCGGCGGGCGGTGGCGGCGGCGGCGCGGCGGGCGCGGGGCCGGGCGGCGGGTAGCTCGGCAGCGGCATCGGCGGCACGGCGGGAGGCGGCACGTTGGGCGGGGGGATAGGCAGCGGCGGCGGGGGGATGGAAGTAGGCGGCGGCGGGTAGTGCCCCGCCGCGCCGTACAGGCCCCAGGCCGGGTACATGGCGGGGCCGCAGCAGGCACAGAGCGCGGCGCTGGTTCGGACCGCGGCGCTTGCGGCGGCCCGTGCTGCTCACAACGCCTGCGCGCGGGGCCGCCCCACCCACCTGGGCAGCCGAGAGCTAGCGCGACGCTAGAGCGTCCCGACGGGGGCCGCGCGCGCTCCCTAGCGGACAACCTCAGTTACTGCGGGCGGCAGGGCGCACCGAGAGGGGCGAGCGCGAGGCCAGAGCGCCGCTTTCCCGCGTCCCGGGCGAGGGAGGGGCAGCAGCGCCGGGGGCTGGAGCAGGGAAGGGCTCCATTGTGTACTGGGGGGACGAGTAGGCGGGCCCTGCCCCTTAGTATCGTAAATTGGTTTGGGTTGCAAGGAACCTTAAAGCCCATCCAGTTCCACCTCCTGCCATGGGCAAGGACACCTCCCACCAGCCCAGGCTGCTCAAGGCCCCATCCAGCCTGGCCTTGAACACTTCCAGGGAGGGGGCACCCACAGCTTCCCTGGGCAACCTCTGCCAGTGTCTCACCACCCTCAGTGTGAAGAATTTCTTCCTGATGTCTAATATAACTCTTCCCCCTTCCAATTTAAAGCCATTCCCCCTCATTCTATCACTACAGGCCCTTGTAAAAAGTCCCTCCACAGTTTTCCTGTAGCCCCTTCAGGTACTGGAAGGCCGCTATGAGGTCTCCCTGGAGCCTTCTCTTCTCCAGGCTGAAGAAGCCCAACTCTCTCTGCCTGTCCTCATAGCAGAACTGCTCCAGCCCTCTGATCATCTTCATAGCCTCCTCTGGACCTGTTCCAACAGTTCCATATCCTTCTTATGCTGAGGATTCCAGAACTGGACACAATACTCCAGGTGGAGTCTCACCAGAGCAGAGTAGAAGGGAAGAATCACCTCCCTCACTGCTGGCGACGCTGCTTTTGATGCAGCCCAGGACACGGTTGGCCTTCTGGGCTGTGAGCGCACATTGCTGGCTCATGTTGAGCTTCTCATCGCTCAGCACCCCAAGTCCTCCACAAGGTTGCTCTCAATCACATTGAACCCCATCCTGTGCTGAAACAATTGATTGTCCCGAAGCAAGGGGTACGACCTTGCAGTTGGCCTTGTTCAACTTCATGAGATGCCCGAGGGGTCACCAAGTAAAAGGGGCTCTGGTGAGTGGCAGTGCAGGCCCCTATGCAGGGATGGGGCGATGCTGGGAGATCTATCCCTAGGAGCGAGGAAAGAGATTGTTTCATTTTCAGTGAATGTGCTGACTACACAGCCAAGGGGCAAAAACCAGAAAGGCGTAGTGGTTGTGTGAAATGGCCTCATCCCTCACAGAAGCAACTGCACTGGGGGACAAGAAAGAAGTTTTTGTTGTGTTTCTCTCTTCCCACACTGAAGTGCGAGTTAAACACACATATGGGCTCTAGCCAGTTAGCAAACATTTATGCAAAGCACTGAACTCCCATTGTAGAGGAAAGCTATCAGGGCTTGTATGTGTGAACTCCAGGAGCTGGGCAGCGAAGCTGAGTGGCTCCTGTTCAATTGGCAATTCCACCAGCAATTATGACGTCTCACTGCTTGACCTCCTTCCCAAGTACAGAAAACCTGAACAATTTATCTCATGTTTGATCTCTGGTTCATCACTGGTGAATCTCAGGGGTCTGTGGCCTGTGGAGAAAGGCAGGTGTAGGCAGAAAAGTTCAGGAGAAAAATGAGGAAATCCAGTTTGTTGGTAGAGAAAAAGCTTTGTTCTCCCTGCTGGAAAACTGGGACTTTTTGTTCTTTTTTTAAAATGAAATTTAATAAATTCCAGGGAAATGTTAAATTCCAGGGAATCCACAGAGGTGATACATCATGAATCTACAAAAAAAGCTTCAAGCAGAGCATGAACTCAAGTTATGAGATGCCAGTCTTTAAGAAAACAATCTTAATACACATAGAACTGTCTTTTCTGTTCTTTACTATCTTTTCTGTTCTTTACTATCTTTTCATCTAGAGGCCATTACTGATCCTTTTCTGTGTAGTGTGGTGCTCCTCTAAGATCTCTCTTGTAGTGAATATAACTTCCAGATAGCATTTGTACTTTTAGCCTTCATCTCCTCCACATCATACACGTATATAACATTTATATCCCCAAGCTCTTTGGGCTAGTTTACTCACTGACTGACTATGCCTTTGAAAGTCTGCCCTTTCAAAATAGGGAATACTTGTTGCAAACATACTTTGATTTATCCTCCCGATCCATTCACTCAAAGTGAGTTCTGTTGTGGTCAGTTTACTCAAGGTTATTTCCTGCAGGCAGCTTTCTCCCAGTATTCTTCCTGTTTGTTGTGGTTACTAAATATTGTGAAGGAACCTGTTACTTCTCTTATGAAGAAATACTTCTACTCAACCATTTTCAGTAGCAATTGTTTTCCAGCCTACACTGAGGAGTGTAACTTCCAAATAACTTGACTGATGCTTTTGTCAATACCCAAATCTGATTTGGACAGCAGTGGAGTTTACTCCTGCCAGCTAAGATACATTGACTTTACCCAGTGTTATCTTGCCCTAATGCAACCCTGTTAAGTCCATGTTGTGCCCTCTTACTCTTTTACAGTCTGTAACATTAATATACAACATCATGCTGGTTTTAGTTAATTTAAAAAATAGATCATGCTCTTGCGGCTTCTAAATGCTATCCTACCACATTTCAGTTATCTCTCAATTAACCAGTGTCACATCTTGGATCAGCAGCTTAAGTTTTTTCACTTCATCCAGTGGTTAACACTGCAGAAATCCTGGGCCTTCTGGTGGCCTCCAGAAGGGAGTAGAAATTATATTCTCCCATTCTTCACATAAATTCAGACCTTCTTTTTGTGGCTTTTCTGATTGTTTTCTCAGTCTTCTGAAGCAATGGAAACTGGCTACAGCAAGAGACAGGATGTTAGGGGGGAGGCTGGATTCCATAGAGTTACTCAGAAACATTGCAGGCATCTGTTTGATATCTGACTTGTGTGCAGGTTTAAACCAACTGCCAGAGTCGGGTTAAGAAGGAATTTCTTTTCTGGTTTGGACTGGCAGAGTTCTGCATTCGTAGGAACATCAAAGCATTCTCGCTTACCAAACTCCTTCCTGTTCTACAGATAATGATCTTTCTTTTGTTGACATACTGTAAGTTGGATCCAAGGTTGGGATGCCATGGTGTGCATGGAGCACATATTTCCTTGTGAACTAAGTGTCTGGTGCACAAGTTGCCTGGGACTGCAGGGGAAGCACTCCATAACTCAGGTGGTCCTTTTCTGCCCTGTGTTTCTCTCTGACCAGGCTTTTTGAGTTAATAACCAAGTTTTTCTATCATGCCAATTATACTCAGTTTATGAAAATTGCCTGATGCATTCGCTCACTGCCAATACTTTCTTCCTGCTGCTCATCCTCCAACCTTCTCAACACTTCTTTACGGATTGCCTTATGCCCATTCCAAGTTCCTCCTCCTGTTACTAAAACAAACAAGGAGTGTTTACTTAGCGAGTAAAAGACTTCAGCAAATGGGCACATTTGATTTGATGCCTACCGACAGTTCATGCTAAATACTTACGTTTTGGTTAAGTCCCTCCAATAGGTGTTCTGCTGGCAGGCATTCCCCAAATTCATCGTATTATTGTGCTTTTGACCTTTTCTCCAGCACTAGAAAGACTTCTAATAAATATTACTATTAGCATCCATTTCTTTCTTGTCCAGTCCCCTTCAACTTAGATTAATTCAAGTGAAGTTACTTGCACAGAAACAATTATAGTTAACTCTGTACTTGAAGAAGTCTTTAAAACTAGAATTATTCTGAAAACCAAATTACATAGTTCTAATCCTACAACTGTTTCTCAGTCCTCATTTGACAAAACACGGTGTTCAAGTGTTCATGACTTACACATTTAGCTTAAAGAAATGTGACTTAGATTGAGAGACGAAAACTAAGGATATTATTTTTGAAATGTACAATTATACACTGAGTGTAAAATCTAAGGGTTTTTGGCTACCCTCTTCCTGGCTGAAGGTGCAGAAAAACTCCAACTGTGATAGCTTGGAAGGGGCTATGTTTTCAAAGTGTGACTATGCTGTTAGTTCAGGGATGAGTTCAGTAGGTGAGCCTGCAGCAGGCAAAGAGACAGTGCAAAGGATAAGACCAATGTGTTGCCAAAGTTTCTTGCAATATCTGTAGAGGCAGGGTGCTAGCAAGCAAGCTACTGGCATGTCAAGAGCATTTGCCAAGGACAGGAAATGATCAGCAGAGGAGAGGTATTATATTCACTGTATGCTGCCCAGCAAAGAGACATCAGAGTTCAGCTATTCTCCACAGCCTTGACCAGTGTAAGGCACCACAGAATGAAAACTCTATTAAATTTGGAAATTTTCTTAATTATACCAAAAATATAAATTTTCAGTCTCCCACTTTAGTATACCCTAACTCTAGCATTTTGGCCAGGAAGCATGTTGGCCCCTGGTGACCCTTCCGTTACCTTTTGCCTCTCAGTCTTACAATTCTCCTCCCTGCAGAGCAGAGATCAGAAGAGTAAATATTGCTAAAAATTAGATGGTAGTGGAGAAGATACGACACTACAGAGTTACAGCTTTGAAATATTTTTTACCACTGCAGAATATTATTTACCACTGGAGGAAGAAGTTAGAGACCTGCTGAGCCACTTGGATCCTCATAAGTCTATGGGGCCTGATGGGATCCATCCTAGGGTGATGAGAGCTGGCGGACGAGTTTGCTAAGCCGCTTTCCATCATTTATCAGCAGTCCTGGCTCACTGGAGAGGTACCAGAAGACTGGAAGTTGGCCAACGTGACGCCCATCCACAAGAAGGGCCGTAGGGACCAGGTAACTACAGACCTGTCAGCCTGACCTCGGTCCCAGGCAAAATTATGGAATGGATAATCCTGGGTGCGATCATGCGGCACCTGAGGAATGAGGGAGAGATCAGGCCCAGCCAGCATGGTCCTGCCTGACCAACCTGATTTCTTTTTATGACTGTGTGACTCGCCTGGTGGATGAGAGGAAGGCTGTGGATGTGGTGTACCTGGACTTCAGCAAGGCCTTTGACACTGTCTCCCATAGTAGACTACTGGACAAGCTGGCAGCCCATGGCATGGATGGGAATGTACTGTGCTGGGTTAGGAACTGGTTGGATGGCCGAGCCCAAAAGGTGGTGGTGAATGGTGTCCCATCCAGCTGGCGGCTGGTCACTAGTGGTGTCCCTCAGGGTTCGGTGCTGAGCCCGGTCCTGTTTAATATCGTCACTGATGATCTGGATGAGGGGATCGAGTCCTTCATCAGCAAGTTCGCAGATGACACCGAGCTGGGAGGAAGTGTCGATCTGCTAGAAGGTAGGAGGGCCCTACAGAGGGACCTTGACAGGCTGGAGAGATGGGCTAACTCCAATAGCACGAGGTTTAACAAGTCCAAATGCTGGGTCCTACACATTGGACACAACAACCCCACGCAGAGCTATAGACTGGGTGCAGAGTGGCTGGAGAGCAGTCAGGCGGAAAGGGACTTGGGAGTGCTGGTGGACAGGAAACTCAACATGAGCCAGCAGTGCACTCAAGTGGCAAAGAAGGCCAATGGTATCTTGGCCTGCATCAGGAACAGTGTGACCAGCAGGACTAGAGAGGTCATCATCCCCTTATACTCGGCACTGGTTAGGCCGCACCTTGAGTAGTGTGTCCAGTTCTGGGCCCCTCAGTTTAAGAAGGATGTTGAGATGCTGGAGTGTGTCCAGAGGAGGGCGACGAGGATGGTGAAGGGGCTGGAGTACAAGCCCTATGAGGAGCGACTGAGGGAGCTGGGGTTGTTTAGCCTGGAGAAGAGGAGGCTCAGGGGAGACATTATTGCTCTCTACAGCTACCTAAAGGGAGGTTGTGGTGAGGCAGGAGTTGGACTCTTCTCTCAGGCGACCAGTGACAGAATGAGAGGACACGTTCTCAAGCTTCGCCAGGGGTGGTTTAGGATTGACATTAGGAAGAAATTCTTCACTGAGAGGGTAATTGTTCATTGGAATGCGCTGCCTAGGGAGGTGGTCGAGTCACCATCCCTGGAGGTGTTCAAAGAGAATTTGGATGAGGCACTTAGTGACATGGTGTAGTTGACAAGTAGGAGTAGGTGTAGGTGTTGGGTCATAGGTTGGACTTGATGATCTCAAAGGTCTTTTCCAACCTTATGATACTGTGATACTGTGATTTCTCCATGCGGCTTAACCATCTTTCTTCCCTCCCTCCTCTGATCACTTTTTTCCCCTGCAACAAACACTGCAGGTCTCCGACAGGCTCTCTTGATCTGCAGACATTGCTCCCAGCCCACATTTAATACTTTTCAGTTTGACACCTTTCTGTCAAGGTCTGATACCTTTCTTCTCCTCCCTGACACCAAACAGAAGGGATAAGGCTTTGAGGTGCACAGGTGCCAAGCAAACAAGAGGGAGAGGTCTCTCCCAACCCATCTCAGCTTTCACACTATCACTCCTCATATAAGCAAAAAGATCAAGCTGCCAGCTAACCCAGTACAGACATGGGAATCTCAGCAGGACACTTAACCCAACTTCATTCATTGTACAGTTAAATACAAGCCCATCAGTTCCGAATTAAAATCTTCCAGAACACCGGTCCAGAGAAGGCATCCCAAGTAGTGCATATTTGATGGCTTTTGTCCAGAAAGCAGATTCCGATTTGCTCGTGGGACAGGTGTGAAGGAGTTCCCCAGAGGAATACTTGTGCTGCTACAGGTGCAGCATTAAGAAACTTCTGAAATTTCTGTCATTCAATTCTCAGAGTTGCACCACCAATATTTAATTCAGAATGCTGAAGTCACTTTTCCCAATGAAGAGAGAGTTAGGCATGTTCTGGGCACTGCCATCCTCTCTTTCCCATATGCTTCGCCCAGCTGTAGCCAAGTTAGAACAAAGATGAATAAAACCAGACTCTTCCAAGTAGCTTTCTCTTAGAAAATCAAGGCTATGAAGTTAGTCCAACGTCACCCACAGTCCTATGAGCCTAGTCCCAGCAAAAAAAGAAAGGAGGATTGGAACCAGAAGGACCCTTATCCTGGCTGAGAGTCCTGGCATCAATGGCTTGGCTGGACAGGTTAGAATCGAGGAGCTCCATAATCATCTGGCATCCTCTCAATATTGTATCTGAGAAAGAAAGGGAAAACTATGAAGACAACCTACTCCAAATTGCTCCCCTCCCCACACAGAAACAGTCTAAACAGGCAGACTGAAGAGCAGCATTTCTGTCTGATCCCTAGGAAGAAAAATATTACTTCCGAAAGTGAAAAGCCTTCATAAGGCTGCTGTTATCCTTCACCTCAAACTCAAAAATTGGGCATCTCAAAATCTCACCTTCTCCACAGAAGGAGAAAAATGGTTTTGTGAGATCTTACTTAGGATTTAAGAGCAGATTACCACAGAGAATAAAGCTTTGGCCATTCAACCTACAATTCACAGCCACAGTGAATCAGGGACAAAGATGTTTTGAGAGAAAAATCTTGAGCCACATACTAATTATAGGTCGGTTAAGACTTCACATATTTGTAGCAATCAACCTCCTAATTTCTCACATACAGCTCCGTCCACATATTACAACACTCATTGTCTCCCCTGCTAGCACAACTGCCTCCTATCTAGTATCAATCCCATCCCATCTGAAGACTTTGGCCCTCTTTCCTTCGTGTCCTGACTTCTCTCCTTATCATACTACCAAACATATCTACCACACTGTGAAACAATTTGGTGTAGGTTCTAAGCAAGATAAATCTTGTAAGTTATGCAGGAGAAATATTAAAATATTGGATATAACAAACAAAGGTGAATAAAGTCTTCTTAGTGTATGCTTTATCAGTGCTTTGTAATGAACAGGAAATTAATTTAAGCAAAGGTTTTTACAGTACATCACTGGTCTGTTGCATATAAAAAAAAATTAAGGTGAGCCAGTACTTGCAAGTACTGGAAAAATCTGTTGCATTGCAATTGCTGCACCAGCCCCCTTCTGAGTTGGCTTGGTTTTTAGCTAAGAAGCAAATTCAGTCTCTTAGCTGAGGGTACACAAAACTACCAAACAGAATATGGAACAAGAATGGTTCTTTTCCTCAAAAACCTGTAGAACGCATTTGCCTGGAAGTCCTGCTGCTGGTGGTGGTAAGCAAAACTCATCTATGGAAACTATGATCTATGGTCTCCAAGGAAACTAGTTTTATGGGTAAAATCAAGTGAAAGTGTAGACTGCAATAAAAGTGGGTCTGCGACCAGTCCCTTCCCAGCAGCAGCTGGGCTTCTACTTTTGTGCAAACGCAAGACCCTTTACTGCAACCTGCACTGCAGACAATGCAGGAGAGAAGTATGCGGTGACAGAGTTCCTCTCAGACAAGGATTCTGCCAGGCAATGTTCATCCCCTTCAGAGGTCCCTTACCTGTGCCTGGAAATATACATTATAGGCACTCCTGGGATTTTTCGAATTCTCCGCTTGAGCTCTTTATCCACTGTGGCCACAATGTAACATTTGTGCTGCAAGAAAAAAGGGGAGTCAGATTCAACATCCCTGAAGCCACAAAAAGGAGACAAAGCTGAGCAAAAGATTCTATCCAAGCAAGCTAATTTAACACAGGAGGGCTATGAGTCCTGAGTGAGGCATTACGAGGACTTGCACAGAACTCTGCAGCAGACCAGTAACACCCTTCCATTCATCAAAATGCACTGGTAGAAACATCCAAAGTCTGCCCAGCTGACAGCTTTCCCATGCGAGGTCCTTCTTGATGCCATGCTATACAAAAAGAACGCTCAGGGAACACCATACTTCGCTTCAAATAAAGTTGTGCCGGGGCAGAAAATGGCCCTTAGTGGGATTTTATAATTACTTTGTTGGAAATTTAAGTCATCAGCAACTAGCAGGGTTCAGGAATTTTTACTATGTTAGCACAGTATAGCAAATTTCAGAAACAGAAATACCTGAGTGACCCTCTGTACCAAGCAGTCGTCTGCATAGGTTCCTTTGTGCATGCATGGCAAGCGTTCAAACCGAGGGTCCTTGGCAATCCTGTGGGGACACCAAAGGTAGCATCACAGCAGTCAGACCAGAGTGTACAGTAACACTGCATGGAGGAACAGAAACGCCCCTTTCTGTGATACGTGGAACATTACTCTCAAAACAAGGGCTGAACAGAAGTTAATGATACATCACAGTCAACTGAAACGAGAAGCAGAAAAAGAATGTAATCTCTCTGGCTAATTATTGTAGGTTAAGTATTACTTGTTAGCTGGGTTCAAGATCCCCACAATGTAAGGCTCTTGCCTATCAACCAACAAATTCTCTGTGGGAAGAATTACAACAACTTCTGGTATCTGATCTTTCAGAGCATGCATATAGGAATGTATCTCCTCTCTGAAGGGGAACATCGAATCTATTTAGAGGAGCATTCAAATACTTTACAACACAACAGACCAAAATAAAAAGTAAAGAACAACACATCTGGCTCATACATCTGGAGGATACAAACTACACTGGACTACTTTGGTACAGATCACATGATAACCTGGCTCTAGATTGTCAGTATGTGCCACCTACTCCTACAGGAATAACATGAGACATGAGTGAAAGGTTCCATAAAATTTGGGTTGCTTCTTTTATTTATTTTAGAGTTTTCTATAATTAAAAAAACCCTATATATAATTTTGAAACACAGAGGGACGTGTTATTTTGAAAGTCTTTGGGGGAAAAAAAAAGATTTACAGATCAATATTGTGCATTTACACCTACTATGTAGTTTAAATAAATAAATAAATAAAACTTGAGCCACTGTATTGATCTCATATAGCCAGTGAAATAAAACCAAGCTCAGGACTCTACAACAACCTAAGCACCCTCTAGTGCAAGGGCACCAGCACAGAAAGCACTTTTCATTTATTTATATTAAAACATTAAGCTCCAGAAAGAGAGAACACTCTGCACCTACCTTAACGCCACACGGTACTTCTGTCCTAACTTCTCAATTTCACCCATTACACAATCTGTGATACATGGAATACCTACATGCAAAAAAACCTGTATTAAAACCAAGCAGTATTTCTTCACAGACCCCTACAGACTGCCCACATGCCTAGGAACTATCATGGAATGTATTACTTACAGTTTTAAACTTATAAGAACTGACAAGGCTGTGAAGTGATGAAATGGAGAGCTACTGCATTTGACCAAGGCATGGTAATTTTAGATTTTTAAGTTACTGATGCTTTACCTTTGTTGAGATTAGCATTTAAGACTTTTTGACCAAAACCAAAGACAGTTCCAGGGTTACCACAGCCATGAACAATGAGGTTGATGATTAAAGGAGAAGTCTTGAAAAAAAGACATGTGCTCAGCCAGTGCTATGAGGCTGACAAAGCACATCACGAGCACATCACAGCACTACGTGCTCCAGAAGATGTGAGTGATGTAGACACTCACACTTGGCGTAGAGACAGTCCATCATTGACTGCACTAGGTCCAGCTTCGCCTTGATGGAGAAGTTGATGAAGTTCGTGTCAACCAAGATGTGATAAGGGGGGCCCAATTGTGTATTATACTGGAAGAACAGGCAAGAGGGGTGCTGGGGGCTGCCGGGAAGACAGAGAATTCAAATCAATTAACTGCAATTAACAACATATCCAGTTCTACAACTTGCACAGAATGAAGGAATGGTAACAAGCAGAAACAACACAAGACTGTGGGAAGGTGACCCATCAGCCTTCCTCCTACTGCCTCCCAGGCCCAGTTCCTTGGTTTGGGGCTCCATTTCCCACCCAGGCAGTTTTGCTCAGAAATGCCTTTGGCTGCGGCCTGCAGCATGGCCGCTAGTCCTGCCCAGCACGTTAGCAGCACTTACACCTCCCGCTCCTTGATGGCACTTGGGTCCTCCTTCTTCTTCACACGTACTTTCGCCCGGTTCTTCTCATTACTGCAAGGAAGGAAACACTGGCATTCCTGGCAGGGCAGGAGAGTGGTAGGGAAGGGTGGCCAGTGGCACGGAAACCTGTGCTGGGATCCCCTCCTGCCCCTCCCAAGCAGGACATGGGGGCAGCCTGATACCAAAAATGCCAGCAAATAAACTTTCTAGGACTTTTAGAAAGCAGCATCCTTTATTTCAGCACTGGACGCATGAGGGAATTATTTCCATCAATCATGCATAAGGACACAAGAGCGGGGGACAGACTATTTCCCATTTACGTGCATATGTATAAATTTTCCCAGAAATCTTATGCATATTCTGTTACTTTCCAAGCACTAATTTTAATGTTATTATGAACTTCACAGCAGCCAAATCTCTGCTAATGAGAGCTTTGGAGAGAGCTCTGTCTGATCTTGCATTTTAGATAGGCAAAGGCTGCAAATAGAGGTGATTATAGAAGTAGACATCTGTTCAGCACAGGCCATACTGAACATGTTATCATTTCTCTCTGAACAGTCTCTGGAAAAACACTATTTGAAAAAACACGATATCAGAGAGACATAGAATCTTATAATTCTAAGGATGGGAGAGATCTCTGAGATTATCAAGTCCAACCGTGCCTGTCTCCCTACTAAACCATTTCCCTAAGAAATTCATCTACCCATCTTTTAAACACTTTCAGGGATGTCGACTCCATCACCTCTCTGGGCAGCCTGTTTCAATCCCTGACTACCCCTTCAGTGAAGAAATTTTTTCTAATGTCTGTTCTAAATCTCCTCTGGTGCAACTTGTGGGTATTTGCTCTTGTCCTATCGCTCATCACTTGTGAGAGGAGACCAGAACCCACCACTCCAAAACCGCCTTTCAGGAAGCTGTAGACAGTGATGAAGTCTCCCCTCAACCTCCTCTCCTCTAAGTTCTCTCAGCTGCTCCTCGCAGGGCTTATTCTCCTGCCCCCTCACCAGCCTCGTTGCCCTTCTCTGCACGTGCTCCAGCACCTCAATGTCCTTCTTGTACTGACTGTCTATCTTTCAAAAAACGCCCCGTAGTTACTTAGATGAATCTTTACTTTAGCTTAAATCAAAATATTCCACTTTTTGTAATAGCAACTACTTCTTGTACCAGGCGCAGCCCCCGGGACGGACTCCGGGGCCCAGGCCCGGCCGCAGCTGCACTCACATGCGCTGGTCCCGCAGGCTGATCATGCGCTTCATGACCGCGTACTTCCGCGCCTTCTTCTGCTTCCCCTGCAAGGAGAGGGACACGCGACTGCCGTGAGCCAGGAGGGACCAAAACCCCGCAAGCCCCTGCCCGTACCCCCACTCACCATGCTCCTGGTGCCGCTCCCGCGCGTGCTGCTTCCGCTTCCGGTACCACCACCCCCGCCGGGAACGTCCAGCACGACGTCACTTCCGGCCGCCAGCCCCGGGCAGCGGCACTCTGCGCCGGTCGTGCGCAGCAGCGGGAGCGGCGACGCCGCCGGCGTCCACGGTAACGGCGCTCCCCGCCGCGCCCCGGCCTGGGTGCGGGAGCGGTTCTCGGGGGGTCGTATGGCCGCGGCGGGGGGAGGGCCGCGGCTCCCGATGGGCGGGGAGGGCCGGCTCCGCTGTGCCCGTCGCAGGGTGCTGCCGGCGGGGCGGCTGTGGATGCAAAATGCCTGTCCTGCACCTGTGAGGAAGCTTTGTCCAAGTCCCCAGACTTGGTTTCTAATGCCGTGGCAGGGAAGGTTGGGCGAGCGGCCTCCTGGTTGTCACCTTTCTTGTAGAATGAGAGGTTGTAGCCGGTTTTATCTTCCAAATGCAATTGGCTTTATCTGGTGTGCTGGTCAGAAAAAGCAGCTGTGCAGCTGATGAGGCCCTGTGCAGGATTTTCTTCCTGGAGCCTTGGCCTTTGTGACTAAGGCTCTGAGAATGAGGAAGAAATTAGATTGAAAGGAGAATTGGGTTCATGAGGGAAACCACAGCTGAGCTTTCTGCCTGGCTGATCATACCAGGCCTAATTGTTGGCTGAGGAAACGCAGGTGCTGGAACTCCGCTTGTGCTGTTTTCGTGCCCTGAGCATCTTGGGTGAAGGAAGTAATTGAGGACGAAGGGGAAAATGTGCTCTCCCGTGGGTGTGTGGGGTGGCAAGCAGCTGAATGTTGTCCTGGCTTGGGAGCAGATCTGCTGTCAAGAGGAGACCCACCTGAAAGTTGCTGTCTGTCTCGCTGTGTTTGAGGAGGACAGGAGGAGCCCACAGCTCTGGTGGTGGTTCTGTTGCTATGAAAAGTCTGTAGACCTAGGCAGCTAGCAAAGGCCTTCCATGTTTTCTTTTCCTGTTGTCTCTATTTTATTTGGCTTGTGTGTAAATGCATATGACAGATTCCAGCTCTGATGGGAGGATGACTGTTTTGTATGGACCCTGGCCATTGATGTGACCTTTGTCTTTGACACCTGAAACTGGAGCCGGCTCAGTGCCTTTTGCGCTGGCTTTTCAATGTTCTATGGATGTATTTTAGCCTTAGATAGCCATGGGAATTCCTGTGTGCTGGCTTGTGCATACTTTAATTCATGTGAGAAAATACTGTGCCTTTTCACTCAGTGGGGAGTTGTCGTCTTGTGTGTAGTCTGAGACGCATGTCCCATAGGTGGTGGACATTTGTGCGGGTGGATCAAGACGATATGCTGCACAGAGATTAAGGGTTCTCTCATCTTGATTGGATGAGGTAGCATTAACCTGCAGAAAGGTTTTAAACCCATCTTCTTCTTAATTTTGGAACTCATCAAGGGAGAGAAGAAAGGAAGTTAAGTATCCTAGGACCTCAGTAAATCAGTTCAGTATAGCACGCCCCCAGCTGGCTTTGAAGCTGTAGGCATGTGAGTGTGCCATTACTTTGTTATGGTCCCTTTGGTATGTGCAGCAACACTTGTGCTTCCTTCTGGAGCTTTGCACTGTGTTCCTCTGGCTTCACGGCAGGAGTAATACCAACAAAATGTATTCCCGTTACTTACTTTCATTGCTGACTTGAGAGAAGCAATGGTGCTAATATGGTTTATTTTGTGGTTCTGTCTATCCTGATTATGCCAGTGCTTCTCCTTGAGTCAAACGAAGGTGAAGCTTTCCAAATCGCTGCTTTCTCTGCAGGTGGCAGGAGACCATTTTTTGCTCTGTCTGTGGATCAAGATCACTAAGACCTGTCGGACAATTCAGTGTTTTTTTCCAGCCTAGCTACGATGGCACCTTAAATTACTGATTTTCAGATTTTTTTTCCAGTTAGTTGGCAGCTCTTAGCACAGCTACTATTTTAATTTAGATCCGCATTTTGAGAAATGAGTGGCAACATATCTTGCATGCCAGCTACTCACAGGTAGGTTCTTTACCCCAGTGTATCCCAACTACAAGAGCATCCTTAAAGCTGCTAGCAGTGTGTATGCCAGAAGGAAGGTTATTGTATGACAGCCACTTCATCTCTGGTGGCCACCTGACTTGGCGTCTGATTTACCACTTCAAGTAGAGATAATAAAATAAGAAGTTGCTGTGCTGATTGAGGAGGACAGCTAATTCTGTATCTAGTGAGCTCTGAAGTTCTGCAGCCCAGATGAAGAGACTCAGGCTTCAATTAATGTAAAAATCCTTGTAGCTGGAGTGAAGAGTCTTTCTCTTTTTATTCCTTCTCACGAGAGGCTGTGTAGCTTTTGGTGTGCTTTACAGAGAGGAAAGAGTTATGAACTGAGGCAGAAATAACTTGAGTAGATGAGCCTCAGGGCCAGAGTTGGTTTTTTGGGGGACATGAAGAGACCAGTTCTGTAATGTGCTGGGAGGAGATCTTGGATTCCCAGACATTCATAAGTTTCTGTGAAATTCCTCAGCTCTGTGGGGAGAAGCCACATACACTTTCCACAGCCAGGCCATGCTGAAGCAGAGTTTCAACCATGTTTTTATAACACATCTTGGATATGTACCGTGAAAAAAAAAAAATATCAAGGAAGTTGCTAGGTCTGTCATTCTTAATACAAATGGATATGAGGTTAAAAACCTGAAGCTGCATCTGGGAGGAGAATGAGAACTTCTGTCCTGGAAACTGCAGCACTGTTCGCTTAAGTGGAGGGAAGAAGAAAACAGATGAGTGGGATTTTCCTTGAGATGTCAGGGGGGAAAAGACAATGAGAATCTGTTTGCTTCTGCAGCACAGAGTGCTTGCATAGACTTAGCTGTCTGTTTTCATACGTGTTAGAAAGCTTAGTAGGAGTGTGCAAAGGCAGCCAAATCTGTATAATTATTGGGATGGAGAGAAATAGGAAACATCTGAAGAGGGGAAGGTAGATGAATGGGGAGGTAAGGAGGAAGTGGCAGCTGAGGTGATGATGTGGCAAGCAGGAGGAGCGCATCACTTACATCCCCAGAGAGGTGACTCTTTACAGACAGCTGCTGTGGTGAGCCTGGGTCTGTTCATTTCATTCTCACGTCTTTATATAAATCTGTGTTCTGAATGAGTAGATACTGACTGTGTAGGCTCTGTGGCTTTTCTTCTGGCATGTGTCCTGGTTTTTGTGGGCTGCATCAATCTTTGCTGTTAGATTTTTTTATCTTGATCCTGACAGTAAACTGTAATTTAGTGGATAGTGCTGCTGAAACTGAAATGCCATGTGAGGATACTGATTTCCCAAATACCTTAAACAGCAGCAAAAAGAATTATCTAGTTTGCTTTTGGATCGAAGAATTTTCAAAGATTTATTTTTTTTAGGCTTGACTATAAATAGCCCTCTAGGTCTGGGAAAAGTGAGTTTGAGAATAGGACATGGCATTTTGTGGGTTGTGAAGACTTGAAGTGGTACCTGATCCTTAGCAATCCTCATAAATAGCATGCATGTTCTTAGCTGCTCCATAAATACCATGAGCCCCATGAAACCTATAGAGGCAGGATGTGTTTTGTTCCATCTTGAACCTAATTTCAGGGCATCATATAATGAAATGAGATTGTGACAGGTGGAGGTTGAAGATATGGTGATGTCTGGCACCCTGTCAACAACAATACCTTCGTAGCACCTCTTCCAAGGATTCGCCGTCTAGTGATACACTAGCATCTTACTCCTCTCAGGTGTTTCTGCTTGCTAGATTTGTCTGCAACAATAGCGAGATCTAATTTTCTCTCCTTTTTTTCCTTTTCCAGGGAAGGTGGGAAGCAACATTGCAGGAGAACTCTTTTCCACCAAGAGGAAGAAATTGCTGTACTCAGGTCCTTACCTTTCAGCAGTGATTCTGTGATGCAATTTCCAGGAATTTCTCTTTCTGTCATAATCATCTCTATGGCCTCTTCTTACTGATGTTTGCCCCAGTGCTGGGCACAAAGAGGAAGGATGCTGAAGATTGGGTACCCCTCTTTTGGCCTTTAGAACATGGGCACTTGTGTAAAGGTATGTGATTGTTATTTGGCTGGAGGTGTGGAATATCTATGGAGTCTAGCAAAGGGGATTCGCTGGGCTGGAAAGTTATGGCTATTGTTGGGGGGAAATACCTCATTTAAGCTTTCGGCATGCTGACACCCATTGCTGCTGCTGTTGAGATGACTGATGAATGACTCCCCTTTTGTGTTTGTTTAGAAAAAAAATAAAAGAAAAAAGAAAAAGCAGCTTGAATGCACAATGTAGCTTCTCACTGACTGAATGGTGACATGATGAGCTATATTGTGTGCATTAGTGTATGCCAAATAGTTTGTCTAATTGTCACACACGTTCCTTGCTGCTGCTCTTGTTCCATCTGTCAGCTATGTCTTATCAACCAAACAGCATGTTGTTGTTCTGTGTGTGGTCTTTTTACTACATGTTTGTTTAGCAGTCCCCTTAGTGAGAGCTTGATTCTAGACTGGTGTCTCTAAAAATGGCTGTCATCTTAATAGTGTACAAACCCAAGGTTTTAGCTTGTGTGTTGATAAGTGAGAGTTTCAGCAGAGGAGCTCCACTTTGCAGAAGTGAGTAGGAAAATACAGATGCACTGTTTTCCAGTTGCATTCATACTTTCTGTAGTAGAGTTACAGGGCAAAAAATGTATTCAGCTATGCCCTGAAAGGGATTTGTTTGTTTTGCCCAAATGGTGTCAGTCCTTTATTCAATAGCTTTTTCTTATGAGGTTGCTGGTTGAGGCTCAGCTTCTGTCCTTTATGATGGTGGCTCTGTGACGTGCATTTATGTCAGACTAGAAGTTAACCTTGTGACTCGCAGAAGCAAGTAGATATGATTTTGGATGAGTGGCTTTCAGCCACTTCTGTCAAAATTGGTGATCCTACAAAAGTAGCTCCTTTTTGCATTACCCAGAGACCACTCTCTCACTGGTTTCTGAGGATAATATTTTGTCCTTTTAGATCCCTAAATCTTAATGGGGATCTGTGATGGAGGGAGAACTGTTCCTTGTAGCATGCTGTGCTGTTTGCATATTTCACAGTCTAATGGGATAACGTTTTAGGGGTGTCCTTGGAGAGGAAGGTAGATGATCGATAGGTCTGAGGAATCATAGGTTAAATTTAGGCCAATGTGTGTGAGGAAGAGTCATTGGACTGGACTTGGCCTATTTTGTGTTCTAGATGCAGCTGTGATCTTCGGCTGTGTGTCTCACCGAAGGGACCTGATGTTTTACATTATTGGTAAGTGAAGGAAAGGCTGCCACGGTATTTGTTGACCTCTCCATAGGCTTAGAAGGGTTTCTTGAAAGCCTCTGCTTTCATGTTAGTTCAGAGTCTGCCTGACAAACATGAAGTTACTGTCGCCCTGCACTGTGCCCTCCACCTGGCAGACTTGCCTCTCCACCATTCTTCTTGTTCCTAAGTCCTTCCATTGACCTCATTCCTAAGCCATCCCTTTTTTCTTTTGAGAACTAGTGCAGGGTTGTTGCAGCTGTGATGCATCTTAATCCAGCCTTAATGTGGTGTACAGGGATTTTGTCGTTATGTGACTGTTTCCTTTAAAGGAGTCTCTGTAGTTCTAATTTGCAACTTGAAGGGAATTTTGTGCTTCTGTTGGGATGTCTGTTAGCCATACCTGAAACTCTTATCACCTTTACCTATTTCCTCTGTTTGCAGTCATTTGCAGAATTTAAGGGACTTGTTATTCTCTAACATTACTTGTAGCATAACACAATTGTAAACATGCACACATTAGCTTTTGCCATAAACACTTAATTTGCAGTTGATTAGAATGTCATTAATAAAAGGCCTGTTGGGCTGATGCAGAGGGGATTTTGGTGCCTGATTCAACCATGCTTCTGCAATCACCCTCTGTTCTCTCGTTGCTGCAGGTGGGATCACAGTATCTGTGGTAGTTTTCTTCTTCACCATTAAGTTCCTCTTTGAGCTTGCCGCACGTATAGTCAGCTTCCTTCAGCATGAGGACCGGGAACGCCGAGGGGAGCGAACTATTTATGACTACGTGCGAGGCAACTACCTGGATCCCCGGTCCTGCAAAATCTCCTGGGATTGGAAGGACCCCTATGAGGTGGGCCATAGCATGGCCTTCCGAGTGCATGTAAGGGAATATTTCTGTTTCTATGCAGCTTTGGGGGCAGGAACAGAGGTCTGAGTTAGAGATGGACTCTTTGAATGTTTTTTGTTGAAGCCAAGCTAGCTGTAACTTAGGAGAAGAAAAGCTATGTTTGTCTTCTGGCCCCTGTAACTGTGCTGTGGAACTCCGTAAGTGCATATCTGCGGTTGCGCTCCTTAAAATCTGGAGGCAACCAGGCTTGTCCTGTCTACTGCTTCCTTTACTGGGAAGTGAGTGGGCTGGCTGAGCCTTGCCTTCAGCAGACTTTGTGCTATCTTCTGGTTGTGAAGCTGAAGTTGGAAGCGTGGGAGTGGGCATTTTACCAATCCAAGAGCTGTAAAGCTTCATGGCCACTCCCCATTCCTTCAAAATTGTTATTCTGTCTGACCTGGAAAAGTCTGCCAAGAACTCTTGTTTCCCTCCAATCCCAAAAGGCCAAGTCTAGGGGAATGGGACAAGTATACAATTAAGATGGGTGAGGGGCTACGTGGATAAAATTTAAGCAGGCTTGCTGATCTCATGTGCCGACCTTTCTGCTCCACCTTCCTGACCCAGAAGGGTATCAAAATAAGAAGAAAGGTTCAGATACGTTGCCATACCAAACCCTCTTGGGAAGGCCAGGAACACCCTTCTGCTTGAGGGTGAGTGAGGAGTCCTGATTCAAGGGCAGGCAGTGAAAAAGAGTTGAGGGGAAAGGAATGTGTTCTGTTCCTCCTGTTTAGATTTATTCCCTTCGCTTTACTGACTCTTGATCATGACAGCTCCATAAATATGCCCTTCCACTTCAAGCTTGTCTCCCATTTATTTAGTCATTTATCCATCAATAGTAGCTATTGTATACACTGGTTTCTCTCACTGACAGTCAAGACACATACTACTTCAGGCCCCACACCCTCCCTTATTTAGAAACGGGGAATAATAGTAACCTTTTGCTGACTGCAGGCTGATTGCAGATGACAGGTAAGATCTGACCCACAAGCTCCCAGTTCTTGAAGAGCCATGTACATAGGGGTTCAAGGTGTAATTCTTTGCTTGTAAGGAAATACCAGTTGTGCTAGATTACCTACTTAAATTGTCTGGCCGATCACTTCTGTGAGCTTACTGTAACTTTATCCAACATGTTGTTTTCATGCTGATGCTTATCAGTACAGACTGGATCAGCTCCTTAGGTCAGCATCTTCTCCACACTGTTTTCTGTAACAAATTGGCGAGAGCTTTTCCGGGGCTCAGCTGTACAAATGGATGAGATCTGCTTGTTTCTCTGAAAGGATGTGGCTTTGCTTTTTTTCCTTTCAGTAGGGTGTTCTCTTGGTTTCTGCTCTGACATTGCACTAATAGTGCAGAGAAGAAATGCCTAGAGGCTTGTTCTTTTCAGGGCACTCATTTGAACCCCAGTACAAAAGAGAATCGGGCTGTTCAATGCCTGCTTGTGCCCTGTTTTCTTGGGAGAACACAGCCTGTGTGACAGAGCTGGCTGTTAATTTTTTTCCTTTACTGAGCTGGGGTTCTTGCCCTTGTTTCCCTAACGTTACATGCTTTCTCTTCATCTGTGCACTATGTATTTTTGCTGACCTGGACTTCTCAATTTCTCATGCAGTTATTCTACAAAAATGGACAACCCTTCCCTGCTCACCGACCTGTGGGGCTGCGAGTTCACATCTGCCATGTGGAGCTAGAAATTGATATTCCTGTAACCCAGGAAGTTCTTCAGGAGCCTAATTCCAATGTGGTGAAAGTGGCCTTCACTGTGCGCAGGGCTGGGAGATATGAGATCACTGTAAAACTTGGTGGCTTGAATTTGGCCTACAGCCCCTACTACAAGGTGTTCCAGCCAGGTAAGATCTAAGGGGCCCTCTAATGATTCAAAGTAGTTTGGGAGGTATTTGAGGTGATCAGGTAAATATGTTTCCAGCTAAAACAGGTAGGTGACAGGGAAAGGGTTACCCTGCACCATGGTACTCTTGCCATGTGTAGATCCCAGACCCATGACTAAAACATACTTGTGACAGCCAATATGTGACAAAACAGAAACTGCCGTGCAGTGCTGCTTAAACTCTCTGACCACGTGTCTCATGTTCTCCATTTTGTAGTAACTTCTTCATCCATCTAGTAGTCAGAGAATGCGTTTTGTAGAGTATTGAGTTATTTGTATCTGAATTAGAAATGCTGTCATGATTTGACTCTACCTCTTTTGAATACCCTATTCTATTTCTTTAAGCTCCTGGAGCAGTTGATTACTTTGATTATACACTTCTTTAAAAACATTTCCTTTTTATCCATTTTAAATTTGTTTCCTTCTACTTTTCTTTTTTGACCCCAATTGGCATCTTTTATATTTCATGTACATGTTCATTGAAAGTACCTCTGTTCCATTGCATTGTGAATAGATACAAAGCTTGCTAAGATTACCCCTTGAGAAAGAGTAATCTCAGATTTAACTTGGATACCCTCCAGTCTAAAGTTTGTTTGGTAAGATTAATTTAGAGATTTCCTTGGATATCAGATGACTTGTACTTTGTATGTGCAGTGTGAGCAACTTCTTGAACTGAAGGTTAGGATAGTGGAAAAAGCATTCTTTATAGGTCTAGTAACTGAGTTTGCTTTATCAATCTTAAATTTCTGACCCAAGATAAACCCTGTGCACTACTCCATGAATTTCAGTGCTCAGGCACTTTGGTTTTTGAACAGAGACATAGAATATGTTTAGATGTAATCCATGTGTTGTGCCCCTAGTGGCTTTTCTTTTGCTCTTTGTTAGCTTCACCTTGGAATTTGTTTGACTCTATTGTTGTCTGCTTCAGGGATGGTGGTTCCCTCCAAAACCAAAATTGTCTGCCATTTCTCCACTCTGGTGCTGACCTGTGGACAGCAGCACACCCTGCAGATAGCTCCCAGAGATGAGTATGACAATCCCACCAGCAATTCTGTGTCCCTGATAGACGAGCACAATTACAGCCTCTCCATCTATGAGGTGAGTACAACCTCATCCCTAGCTACTTGACTTCAAGTGAGCTATAGAGCCCCTGTTATTTATTTGTTTTCTGTTTAGCTGGGCCCTCAAGAAGAAGAGACCTCTGACATTGTGTTTGAGAAGTCTGTGGTGTCCAATCGGCAGACTTGCCAAGTGTTCTTCCGACTCACCTTGCACTGTAGGGGGTGTTTCCATGCCTGCATCTCCTACCAGAACCAACCCATAAGTAATGGTGATTTTGACATCATTGTTCTAAGTGGTGAGTCAATAGCTACTCATTATTCATTCTCCAGGTGTCGTCTTAGAAGATGCTTTGCACACTTCGGTAGCAGAGGTAGATGTGGCTTCCCTGCAGGCTAGCCATGCTTAATTGCTCGAGGAATGCCTATTCATTTAAAAATACTAAGGTAAATTGATTTACTGATGATAAGGGAGATCTCTGAACGCTGGTACTCAGTTCCATCAACAGATAAAAGCACATACGCTTTTTCCCGTCTCAGGAATTTTATCTCAGAAATTAGGCAATTTTTATTGCTTGCTAGTACTTGGCACCTGAGCGAGTCAGTCATGTCAAGTATGTTAAACCATATGGATGAAGAACACTGCATGTAACCTATGTGCTATTTTATGATTTTATAATTCCTGGTTTCTTCAGGAGTGAGCCAGTCTCCAGTGTGGCCATCAGGTGGCTATGCCTTCAGGCTGATGCTCCAAGACAGAGGTTCTGTATGCCTTTTTCCTTTTTAATTCCACCAGTTACTATCTGAAGCCAGGATGGACAACTGGTGTCCTGAAATCTCTGATATAGAGAACCACTCCTGGGTTCTCTATATCAGAGTTTTGCTTGACCAGGTTTTCCTTTGGATGTGTAGCCTTTTCTTTAAAGTCATCGTAACTAATTTGCTGGTGGTCTGTGGATTCTTTACTTTTCGATTCTGATCTCCTTTAGGATTTACACAATTATTTTATATCTGTTTCCCTCAGAGAATGAAAAGAATATTGTAGAACGCAATGTCTCCACCTCAGGTGTCAGTATTTACTTTGAAGCCTACCTTTATGATGCTCCAAGTTATACCAACACTCAGTGGCAACTTCCACCAACACACCTGAGCTCCTCCCAGCGCCGTCCTTCTACTGCAACTGAGGATGAAGATGACGATTCTCCCTCTGACAGCCAAACCCCTGAGAAAGTGAAGAAACCTAAAAAAGTGTACTGCTATGTGTCACCGAAGGTACATATGACAAAGTTACCGCTCTTGAGCACGTTTAAAGTACAGTGCAACTGAAGAGCTTCTTTGTGCCCTATATCTTAGCTCCGGATTTAGGTGCCTTATATTCGGTTAAAAAAGGTTTGCCTAGGGTTAGACAGGAAATGGGGAGCTCATGACTGAGAAAAACCTTAAAATACTTCTTGAAGTTTTAGGACTCCATGTGTCTTCCTAGGTCTGATCCAAAGCCTACTGGGAATTTTCTCACCGATTATTCAATAGCTACTCTGTTTGCGTTTCCTTCACTCTGGTCAGATTAGACCTGCAATTTCCTTTCTCAGTTTCTGGTACCTCTAGATTGGAACTTGAAGGAAGGTACTTCTCAGGTTTTATGTCTTTGCCTGTCCTGTTTCTCAAATGTTTCAGGGGAAAGAAAAGGAAAAAAAAAATTGGTCAGAGAACAAAGGGTAAATGTGTAAGAAGAAGAAACAGGATTTAAGCAAGTCAAGAGAGCCTGAGGATTCTCTTCTAGTAAGAATATGCTAACAGAAGCTATTACCCCTTATTATTGTCTACCAGGGTTCAGGGAAACTAGAACAAAAATTCTACTAAATCTATTAATAAATGTAAATTTACTTTGTCAATCTGTCAATCTCAATGCATTCTGAAAAATACAATGACAGATATTAAGTGGAAGACTAATTCAAGAATTGCTTTCCTGACAACTAGAGAGGGCTGTGAAACAGTTACAGAATGGAGGGGTTTGCTAGAGATTTCTAAATCTCTGCTGCATTTGGCTCTAAGAACTGATTTGGAAATGAGTGCTGGGTCCTCGTGAGCTTAGCATCTTTTCATCCTTGGAGCATTATTCTGGACTTCCATACTCTTTTCTATTGCATTGCCTGGTAAAGGAGATCACTACAAGTGGGTACTATTGCAGATTCCCTTTCAGTGCCAAAGTTATTAATGCAGTTCTGATGTTTGCATAAGTGTATCTCTGGATATCTCTATATATACGTAGAGCACCTGCCCTGTACTGTAGATGACTGTTACTATGCTGTTATTTCTTTAAGGAATTACTGTTGATATTTGCTTTTTTTCTGGAGAAATGTTGCTTGTCATTGCAGATAGAATGGGTTTATGCAGGAAATGGTTTCCTGTTTAGTCTAAAGATGCTAAAATTTCTTCTCAGCTTGTTCTCTAGAAGCAGATAGCTCCACAGTTAGTAGTTATTTGTTCAACAAACCGAGAAGGAATTTCTGCGAATCTCCTGTAGTTAGCAATTCCAAGTGCCCTTTGAAAGTTGTTTGAAATGACTGTGAAAATTGTGGAGCAGTAACAATAGTTCTGTTAGCGTGACTTTTTCCAAAAGCTTTTTGTCAATGCATTATGATCTTGTCCTGAATTCAGCCTCTCAAGTGTACTTAACATTACCTTCAACTTAGACCGGTGATGTTCCGCTGAACAGTGTCTTACTGCTGTGAAATCTGTGTCATGCTAGGATCCCACATGCGTCATAAGCATGCAGTAAAGTCTTACTGACAAGTTGCTTACAGTTCTGTACAGCTTTAAAGCAGCTTTAAAGGTTTTTGTGTATTGTGCTAGAAGAAGATGTCACCAAATATTGCAGAAACCTGTCTCTGGGGTTGGTGGGTGATCTGGCCTGAAGGATCTGTCCTGTGCCTTGTGTTTCAGGTACAACCCTTAACAGGTGTGTGACCATTAACATTTTTTTTCCCTTGTGATTACTCAGCAATTCTCAGTGAAAGAATTTTACCTGAAGATCATTCCATGGCGCCTTTACACCTTTAGAGTATGTCCTGGCACAAAGGTGAGCCTCTTTCCATGTACTTGTTATTGCACCTCTGTGTTCTGGTCCTTGTGAATGACAGTTTGATTTTTCCTTCTGGAACATTGTGTTCAGTGCCTAAGTTCTGCTAATATTTATGTATAGGAGCCAGTTGTGTAACTCCTTCCTGCCTTTTATCCCAATGCTAGGCAAAAATCTTGATTCCCTTTGCATTTCTCTTATTTTCCTTATAACCTTGCTAAAATGCTGTGACTGTGTCCGCTGAAGCTCCTAGGCTAGAGTGTGAGGTTTGAAGCAGCCTCCTAACTGGAGTCTGGATGCTTGAAGTAGTGTTCCTGTTAACTTCATCTGCATGAGTGAGCAGAGAATGTCTTGGAGCACGGTGGTATTGTTCTGTCTACTGAACATACTGTGCTTTCTGCATGATGAGTTTATGCTTTCTTGGATCTTTTTGCTGCTAGTTTTCATACCTTGGTCCTGACCCTGTGCACAAATTACTGACACTGGTGGTGGATGATGGGATCCAGCCCCCTGTGGAGCTCAGCTGCAAGGAGAGGAACATCTTGGCAGCCACTTTCATTCGCTCTCTGCATAAAAACATAGGTAAAGGGGCGATAAGGTGGGTACAGTAGTCAGGAAGTTAGCACTCGAGTCTGCTAGTTTCCCCGGAGAGTGAAGATTGCTAGCACTGAATGACCTCTGATGAGAACTGTGATTCCTGGAGTCTCATGTTCTGTTCTTGTTAGTGCTTCCAGTGAATGTATCTCATCATGCCAGCTGTTCCTTTAAAGTTTGGCTTTTCTGTCAGGCTCTTTGAAAGCGCACCTGTGAGAATCTGAATGTCAGCAAGGCTTACTGCGAACTGTCTTTCGAGTTCTGTCTCCAAACCTTGCTGTAATAAGCTTGTCCTTGGGTTGTAAAGCTGACCTGTGCAGTTAGTCTTAGGAATGCCCTCTAGATGTTTGAGGTGTTGACAACTCAGGCCTGACTCAAATTATCACTATTCTCAGGAGGCTCAGAGACCTTCCAGGACAAAGTGAACTTCTTTCAGCGAGAGCTACGTCAGGTGCATATGAAAAGACCTCATTCGAAGGTCACGCTGAAGGTCAGCCGTCACTGTCTACTGGAATCGGTGAGTGTATAGGTCACTTTGCTTAAGTCCAATGCTTCTTCCATCCTCTGCTCAAGGCCTAAAGAAATCCAAACTGGCATGTGCTAGGGCAACCTCACTAAAAATTATTAGTTCTTCAGTTTCAAGGCAAATGCCAGTAGACAGCTTGAGATAGGGAAAAATAAAACAAAAAGTATTCTCAAGGTAGCTCCTCTGTGTTCACGTTTGGTATTCTGTGGGATGCTACTTTTTTCTTCTACAGCCAGTGAGATCAATTTCTTAAGTAATTAAGCCTGTAAAAGCAAGAAGACTAATGGTGCTGTTCTGTCACCACTTTACATGGGAACCTGAGGCCCAGAGAGAGACTGTCTACATGGATCAGATCTAGGAGAAGATTCTAGAGCTCCTGGGTCTTTTATCTGCTGCATTTCTGGTACAGAGCCAGTCAGTGAAATGAGCTGTCGAATCAGGTGTTACTGAGCTGCATGCATGAAACTCTTGCATTGATAGGCTTCTAGTTCAGTGTGGTGATAAAATATTCTGTAGAGTCCTTGAGGCAAGTCTTCACCGATGCTGACCTGAATTTATGTGTTTCTGAAATTGAACTTAAGAAAGAGTCATTCATATAATACAGTTCTTAAGTGACATTCTAAATACTCTGTACCCGGAGCAGGCAGTTTTCCTGACATATTGTTTCCACATGTGTTTTCAAACAATAATATTATAAAAATGGCAAAGAACATTTTTGGGGAAGGCAAGAGAAGCTAGAATTTACGCTTGGTTTACACTCAGCAAATCTGTGTTTTGGAATATTTTCTGCCTGTAGGAGCTTGCAGTGTTTACAAGATTATGTTTTGGTTAATAGCTTGATACAAAACAACTTCACATCTAAACAGTATTTCTGTGACTACTTTTTCGGAAATTCCCACTATTTTGGAAATTCCTGCACTGTCATGAGCACTGGTGTTACATCCTAGTAAGACAAAATAAATTAAGTGCCATAATAACAAATTTAAGCTTTCATGACAGGCACAATGAATGTGACCCGACGTGTTTAGCTCAGAGGTGTAACTAGCATGATGCTTTAACCTATTTGAAGATAAGCTAAGCCAAATTTACCTTTATGTCATGAGGACTGCTCTGTAGTTTTTAAATTTTCTTAAGTTGGAATCCAAAATCAGGGCACAGGAGGTTCCAGACACTTGAAATATTTTGTTACTTTTTTGCATCGTGAGTTACTTTAAGTATGAACTCAGTGAACCCTTCAAGCTATTTTCTAATGCTCTCTGAAATGTTCCTTTTTTAAATCTAACTCGTGGGCTGAGAGTGTTTTACAGAAATTGCTCCTTCCCACGGGCATTTTAGTACTTTAAACAATACTGTACTGCAGCCTTGAGAGGGATACTAAGACCTCACACTGGTTTTAAGATGAGCTGTAATTATGTGGATAATGTGTCTTATAATAGAAAATGAGGAATTGGTATCTGTGGCTTTGGACAAATAAGAATTAGAACTTAGGAGTTCCTAGTTCTCAGTTTTATGCTTTAGAGTGCTAGACAGTTTCTTTGGTTTCTGTGTTGCTTAGATTGCCCATCCACATGTGCAGGATTGCATACTGGTTACAGGGTGCCAAGCTGTAATGGCTGCTGCTGTTTTCCTTATTTTCCAGTCTTTTAAAGCAACACGGAATTTTTCTGTTTCTGACTGGAGCAAAAACTTTGAAGTGGTTTTTCAGGATGAAGAAGGTGAGTTATCTTGTGAATATCTTTAAAGAGGAAGTGAAAGAAATGACAGTGGAGTGGTTTTAGTCTGAAATTCTGGTTTCTTGTAGTATGCTTGTCCCTGTGGCTTTCTGGCCCTTTCACTTCTTCACAGATGTTAGCGAATTATCCTGCTGGTGCTATTCTGTCCCTACTTTACACAGGGATGTAAGGCCCAAGTGAAAAATATTAGGACTAAGTTTGGGAGTTCCTGTTTATTGCTTTTTTACTACGGAGCTCTCATGTCAGGTAATACTGAGCAGCATGCATGAAACTCTTGGAATTGATGACCAATGGATGACCAATCTTGTTTTATCTTGTAGCTCTGGACTGGGGAGGTCCACGCAGAGAGTGGTTTGAGCTCATCTGTAAGGCATTATTTGATACCACCAATCAACTCTTTACTCGTTTTAGTGATAACAACCAGGCCTTGGTGAGTCTGCAGTTTCTATACTGAATGAACAGAACTGTGTGCATTGACGTGTTGCTGGTTAATGCTGCTGCTAAATTCATTAAATGGTGTACAACCATACCCATTCTTTAGCTTGCCTGCACAGTCACTTCCAGTGCCTTTCTCAAAGCTCTGCTTAATGATCTTAACCCACTGAAGTGTCAAAGAACTAGCTGAACGAACAGCAGAGGATGGCAAATCAGCAGGAAAGGCTGGATTTCTAGGCAAGAGGAGGTGTCTAGAGGCTTCATTGGATCTGATCGTTTCAGAACCTGTTTCTACTCTCACACTGCTTCTGGCCTATGCATATGAAACATTTTGTATTCTTCCTGGCAGGCTCAGGCATTTTATTTCTATTGCTTGGCTTTGAGAATATTGCACTAAAGCTCCTGGGGCAGCCTGAGAGATGTGGTGACTTGAACTGGTCCCATACTTGCCTTTGTGCTAGTCTTGTCTGGTACTTGGATATTTCACTTTGCTTCCTCTGCGCAGGTGCACCCAAATCCAGGGCGTCCCACATATTTACGACTCAAAGTGTATGAATTTGCAGGCCGCCTAGTAGGAAAGTGTCTTTATGAATCATCTCTGGGAGGTGCTTACAAACAGCTGGTTCGAGCTCGCTTCACTCGATCCTTCCTGGCTCAGATCATAGGACTTCGTATGCATTACAAGGTGAAGCTCCCAATCTTGCCTAAAACTTCTATTGCTTTGGGGAAAGGTTAAATGTTGGTGTAGTAGAAGCAGATCCAGAGTCCTGATTAACAACGTATGTTGGGTTTTTTTCTTTCCTCTGTGTCCCTGCCTTTTATTTCTTTCACAGTATTTTGAAACAGATGACCCAGAATTTTATAAATCCAAAGTTTGTTTCATACTGAACAATGATGTGAGTGAGATGGATCTGGTCTTTGCTGAAGAGAAGTACAGCAAAACAGGACAACTGGAGAAGGTGAGGGAGGCAGTTCCTCGAGGTGGGACAGTTAACCCCTTCTATCTGTAGCAGGGAAGACTGAGAACTCTGCTATGTGCCCCAGAAAAATGAGTTTACTCTGGGCTCTGGCTCCTTCCGTAGGTTTATTTGGTTGGGAGTTCAAGTTTGGGAAATGCTGCTGTTCACACTCATATCAAATGTTCTCCTTTTCAGGTGGTGGAACTGGTGACAGGAGGGGCTCAAATACCAGTGACGAATGAAAACAAAATCTTGTATCTAAATCTGCTTGCGCAGTATAGGCTAGCCAATCAGGTTAGAGAGGAGGTGGATCACTTCCTGAAAGGTAATATGCTATCTGCTCCCTATTCCTTTCTGCCATCATGCCACAGCGGATAGCACTTGCTGCTTTTCTCTCTTTTCTTCCAGGTCTTAATGAGCTAGTTCCTGAGAACCTCCTGGCTATTTTTGATGAGAATGAGCTTGAGGTAATTGCTGCCTCCCTGAGCATCTCTGCCTTTACTTCCCCTCTTCTCTGACAAATGAAGCGCTTTCCAGATCTGGAATAAAGCCAAAATGTTGATTCTCTAAGCATTTTAAACGTTTATAATTTGCACAGTAGTTGTTGTCTTGTTTCCTGGGCTCCTGACCTTCTGACTGCAGTCCTTTGCCTTTCAGTTGCTCATGTGTGGTACTGGAGATATCAGTGTCTGTGACTTCAAGGCACATACTGTAGTGGTAGGAGGATCTTGGCACTTCCGTGAGAAGGTAATAGAAAGGGTTTCTCCCTCCTGCTTGCTGAAATCTCTTATTCAAACTACAGCAGAAGGCAACTTAAACTGGGAAGAGATTTATTGGTTGCAAATTAGACTTCCAGAAGGACAAAATGGAAGATTCAGAGGTCAGGAGTAAGACTGCACACATTACAAAATTATTTTTATCCCTAGAGATATCCTTCAGCCTGGCTGACTATGGATGATGCTTAATCAGTTATCAGCGGGAAAAAAATTGGCAGCAGTGGTCAATTTAATAAAAACCAAGAAAGCACTGATTACAAACAGTTCAGCAGGGAATCAGGAGGAATTGGTGGGAATTACTGCCACTGAAGATGTTCATGGTGATATACTTAGAGATAAGGGATACTTGAAGCTCATGATTGCAGCCCGCATACAGAGATTTGGAATCCAGTGCTCTGGTAAAGACTACTGATGTCATAGTCCACATTTGTACCCAGTAATTGTTCCCACCCTTCCCCACCCTTTCCCAATGGGAACGGTATGGGAATGGTAGCAGCTTCTTTTGGAAAAATAATGGAAGTTGCCAAAACACCCAAAATGAAAAGAGACTGGGAGTACAAGTTTCTAGCTGTAAACACTTTGATGGTTCCACCTTCCTGCAAAAGTACCAGAGGATGTGAAAAAGCAAATGATTAGCATAGTGCAAGAATGAGCTTCTGCACTGTAAGCTTATCTCATTGCATGTGCAGGTGTTTTCCAAAGTAAAACCTCTGTGGCAAGAGCAGAAGCCTTTCTGCTTTAAGGGAAGTGAATGTTGGGAGGTAGTAGCATGGGATGTCTCTTAACTGATACGAAGAAACTATGTAGTGCTTGCCTTAATGTGTCACCCTGGTTAAAAAAAAAAATGACTATTAGTAAAGCACTTGCTGTCAGGGGAAACTGATCTTCTTGCAACTTGCTTGTATGCTTTTTTGATTTGCTTGGATCACCTGGCTTTACTTCTCGTGTTTCCTAACAGGTCATGAGATGGTTTTGGACTGTGGTCTCCAGTTTTACACAGGAGGAACTGGCTAGGCTCTTGCAGTTCACAACTGGTTCCTCCCAGCTGCCCCCAGGAGGGTTTGCTGCGCTCTGTCCATCTTTCCAGATCATTGCAGCTCCAACTCACAGTACTTTGCCAACAGCCCACACTTGGCAAGTATCCTGGGGTGATAGAACTTTCTGCATTGTGCTTTTGGGAATGACACCACCTAGTTGCAGTGGACAAACGGTGCATAATGTGTAATGTGTGTGATGGTTGTGTCAACCCAACTAGAAGGAGCCAATGGGGATGGTCCCCTCTCATATCTAGTCTGAATGGAATTTTTTTTTGTTTTACAGTTTTAACCAGCTGTGCCTCCCTACTTATGACTCCTATGAAGAACTGCACAAGATGCTGCAGCTAGCTATCAGTGAGGGTTGTGAAGGCTTTGGCATGCTGTGATTTTCCCTTTCCAAGAGCCCACATAGCCTCCTGGCTCTTCCTGGCAAGACCTGGGTTCAGTCCTCTGCTTGTTCTCCTTCCCGTCACATGGGCAGTTGAGGCAGAGCAAAGACTGTATGTAATGGAATTTGTCATCCGGAAGATGTTGTGTGGCCTTTCTGTATCCCAAATATGTCATCAAGAGCTCATTTTTTCCCTTTCCCTTATTCTCCCTTTGGTTCAATGTGAAACAGCAAAAGGACTGTAGTGCATTCATCAAGGAGAATATTGCACTTGATTTCCCTGCACCCTGTACACCCATCCTTCTGTGAGATGTTCATAAACAGAAGTTATAGTGAGGTGCAGGAGATCTCCTGAGCTGCCTTTATAGTAGCTCTCTGGGAGGAAGAGAGAAGATCAGCATGGAGCTCTGCTGGAAACCTGGCTCATGGGAAGCCTTAGTAACTTTCCATGTCTTGGCTCAGCTCCCCCAGTGATGGCTCCCTGATGACTCATCTAACTCTGTGACTCCTGAAGAATACAGGGTTGTCCATCATTTCAGCACCTGACTTACAGGGGTTTCTGGTTCCCCTTCTCCATCTTGCTCTGGATGCTGCCGTCACCTGTGTCACAGAGAAAAATACACAGTATCCAGTGGAGGGAGTAACCCAAAGGGGAGAACAATCTCATCGGAGCACAAGTGCTGGCCCTTAAAGTGATCCTGTACTACCTCCACCAGGGTCCAGCAGCAGAAGCGTCCTTCTCCAGCAGTGGCTGGTAATGAGCCTCTGCAAATGAACTGGAAGAGGAGTTTCTCCTCTATTGAATGTTTCTGACAGTTGATGTTGCACAGGAAGCTGTACCATGTCCTTGCCTTCTTTTCCCTTCCTCAGGAGAGAGAGTATGGGCATGGGTGTGATCCTTCAATGCTGAGCACCAATGCCTATCCCACATTCACCTTCAGGGTATGTATGTTATATAGTAACAGTGACAGGTCAGTAAGCAGCTACAGTGTGCACTGGGCTTATGTTTGTTGTTGGGGTGATGGTACTGGGCAGAACATGGTACCTCCACCCTGGCATCCCACAGGGTCTTGGCTTCTACCTCTGTCATGCAGCAGCCTGAGGCTTCTCTTTCTCCACTGCGTTTCAGGCAGTTTCCAGAGGAGCATTGATGCCTGAAGATCAGCTGGCTTTCTGTCCTCCCAATGTTCCTACCTTCTTCCTTGATCTTGCCTTTCCTCCTGTTCCATTCAGTGCTGCTGGCTTTCCAGCACAAGATGTTAACTAGAACTTCACTCAAGCGATCACTCAACAGCTTGCACTTGCCATTGTCTGGCTTGTGGGGAGAGGATTGGGCAGACCAGCATAGAAGTAAGCATGTGATTGGGGTATGTTTTGGCTGGCAGTCCATTTAGCCCTTCCCAGGGAAATAAAGGGATAGGGAATCTGGGAATCTTGATGAGTTCTTCAGTGAAGCAAAATTCCAGATCTTTAAGTCCTCCACAGTCCCTTATACAGCTCAGGTCAGGAGCCAAAGGCATACAGGAATCAAACTGTGAGAAATCTGCATTGCTATGTAAGCTTTCTCTGAATTATGGAATTGCTGGATTTCTTCCAGAATGGAGTCTCAGACTGGCTTCCCTGAGGTAATTTTAGAACACCATCTTAGATAAAAAGTCAAATCATCCTCTTCAGCCCCATTCTGCTGTCCTCAAGCTGATCCGCGCAGATTTCTGCACAGTACTGATGTTTTAAGATAACTGTGTGCGTTTTTCCAGTGTAGTTTAGTTGAATTGACTGGTGTTTTGGGGGAACATTCTGCATCTAGAAAATGTTTTTAAGGCAGCATCTTACTCATTCTTGGGCTGAGCGTGTTACTTCTGTACAGAAAAAAATAAGCCATGTTGGTGCCAAAAAGCAGCCAGCTGAGCATTGAGACTACTCAGGGGCATTTCTTTGCCTTGTGAATTCATTCCCTCACTGGCACCTTGGTGCTGGAAGGCTGCCAGCTTGAGAGTTGCCACTGTTGCACTCTGACAGATAACTTTAGTAGTGGCTTGTTCTCCCTTTTTCAGTCCAGGCTTCGTTCTGCAAGGTCCTGAACTCCTTTGGGTGCAGAGTATGGGTACCATTTTATTTACACTACAGATGGCTTCCATGGTCAGTAGAGTTGCAGGTCCTGTGTTCTCCATGCCACCACGTCACTGCTTTCTCCAAGGACCAAGAGGAGGTGGCAGTGCTCGACTTAATTCCTGTTTGTCAAGAGATGCAGCTTGGTGCTGTTTTCCACATTGCAGCCTTGTTTTGCAGTCTTACCTGGTGAGGATGTTTCCAGCCTTGTAGCTATGGGCCGACTCTGCCAGTGACATCTTCCTCAGGAATCTTCTCCTTTCTTCTCTTGAGCTGGACTTTTTTATTCTGAGGACAAGGTAGTGGGACACTGGGCAGTCTTTCTCTGCTGGAAAGAGCTCCTAAATGCTTCTCATGGCGTTGCAGCCAGCACCCCACACTTCACAGCTGCTGTGCCGATGCCAAGGACTTTTGTCTTAACACAAGTGCAGTCAGACCTGTGATGGGTGCTCTTAGTCAACTAAATCCATCTCCATTGGCCCCTAGCCAATTCCACGTTCCTGAGATCCATCACAATGTTTCTAAACTTGTCTCTGGCTTTATACGCTTTCCCAGTGCAGTCACTTCATATGCTGCTCTTAACACAGGCAATGGGGATGTGCTTTGATCATCTATACTGTGTGTTACTCTGGGAGAGGATCCTTACTTTTCTTTCTACCCTTTATTTATTCCCACTTAATAGAAGCCCTTCTGTAGAAATCTTTAGGATCCTGGTATCATCTCAGAGAGGTTCCATGTTTCCTAAAGCCGCTCTGACGTGCAGAGGGGCTGGCTTCAGCCTGCACCCGCAGGCCATGTTGCATGTTTTGAGAAACCAGGAGCTATGGATGATACAGGTCAAATCCTAGTTCCCTCTGGTGAGTTTCTGGCAGAGTTCAGCCAAAATTTGGAAGCCTGTGATTGTAGTAGCTGATTTTGTAAATAGTTTGTATAATAAATAAAATATTTTAAAAATGCTGCCTTCTCAGCTCAGCATTCTTTTGGGGCTGCACAGAGGGAATCAAACTGGTTAGCGCTGTCTGTGGTCGAGAGGCCTCTCCAGGTCTTTTGGGTGTTTTGCTGATGTCTGCACAGGTGAGAGGATGGTTCTCCATTGGCAACCTTTTAGGATACCTACCTGAACCCAGGACCTGTGAGCTGGGAAGAGACAGGACTCTGGGCTGGGGCTTGTAGGCACCTCTCTGCAGTAAGATAGAGAATGACCTGAAGCAGCTTATGATGCCAGAAAGTGTTTTAAGGACTCTTTTGTGTAAATTAATAATGCAGTTGGTACAATTACTATTTCATTTCACTGTGTATTATCTGAGTCTTTGAACTGCAGGTATTTATAGTGCTTTTACTTCACTGTACTGTCCAGAGGGTGAGATGAAGCCAGGAGAAGAAACAAGCATTTGAGTCCTTTGCACCTTTTCAAGTTGTACAAAGTGCTTTGGCATTGCAGGTGGAAACAATGTACCTGCAAGTGTCTGCTAACAAACAAGGGAGTAATTAGTAAGTTGACAGCTTGTTGCCTTCAGGGGCAATATCCATTTTCTGTGGTTCTCTGAGCTTGAGCTGTTCCCAGCTCTGATGAAAAGCATTGCATTTATCCCTGTTTTTCCTTGGACTTTTTTTTTTTACCTAAGGGTTAAAGTCATAACTTTAAAAATCGAGACAAATCTGTGACATCTTTCTGTGTCCGTTAGTACGGCTGCCTGTAAAAATATGAAAACACCTTTCCTGTGTGTGAAGATTTAGCCTATCTTCTGCCAGCATAGCATTGACTATGTGTGTGCTGTAAAATTATGCAGCTGTTCTCACAGATTATGAAACCAGCATCTAGCCTTGATTCTGGCTCTCAAGCCATGAGCTCTAGCTAAAGAAGAGAGTGAGCTGTGTATGTAAGTCTCAGGGATTGTGTCTGTAGCATTGTGCTGGGTAATGCTATTAATTAGAAACTCCTCAAGGGAAGAAAGTTCTCTTATGCTGGACCGAAAGAAGGCAGAGGTCAGATAAAGCTGTGATGTTACGAAGAATCCAGAAACTGAAGTTCCAGTGTCCCGTGGAAATCTCAGAGGTTGTGAGTCTAGAGCTGCGGGAGTTGGGGTCAGGGCACTAAAAGGTGGAGGACTTTGTCTGCAAACCCAGCATGAGCAAAATGATAGACAGCAAACCATGTGGACGTGTCTTTACATTCCATGTCCAGAATTACTCATGGGAAGGGGGCCAAGTTGAGACTGGAGTTTCAGAAAACACTGTTTAGGTGTGAGGAGGGAGCTTGGCATGCTGGATTACTTTAGCATGAAATAGGTTCTGAAGTTTCTACCTGTCTTTGCAGGATGCATGATGTCATCTGTCTGCCCACATTGTCCATCCTGATCACTAGTTTCTTGCGATATCTTGGAGAGGGAGTGGTGGCAGTGACCTGTTGCTGACTCCACAGCCTCCATTTATCCTTGCACCTGATACAGACTTGGGGCTGGGAGAGAAATCATGCCCATGCACTTCATGCTGGAATCCTACGTGCCCGGGCTTGTGTCTCCAGCAATAGCAAGGAGTTGCATTCATGTCTTAGGATCCTTGATTCCATACAGGACCATTCGACCTGATATGTGTCAAGATGTGCTGCCTGGGACACTGGCTTTTTGTGCATTCAGTTCCTCTGCTCTGCTTTCTGTTTGTTTCTCCCTACAGAGAAAGAATTTCTTCAGATACATGAATGAGAAAATGGGGAAATTATGCTTGATTTGGATAAGATTTCTTCTTACTTTCATAGTGTTATAGCTGAGTTGGTCACTTGAACCAGGCTATAACTCCTGGTTCTCATAAGTGAATTACTGAATTTTTTATGGTTTTGGCTGTTCTGCTACATCTTGTGTCTGACTGACCTGGCACATGAGAGCAGAAAGAGTTTGAGCATATGATTATGGGAACTATAAAAGGAAAACACTTACGAGAAACAGCAAAGTCCACTAGAACTTCAGCCTGCCTTGGCATTAGCTGTGCAGTGCAGACTCTGAGATTTTAGAATCTTCCTCTTAATCTCTTTCCTTGTTTGGTTTTTGGGGTTTTTTTTAATTGACTGCATGAGAAACCCTAATCTCTGTTCTCCAGAGCATGAAACTTGATTGTAGGAGGGAGGTGTTACTGCATGAATGTGTTCATTTTTATACATAATTTGCTATAACTTTTTTTGCAGTAAAATGAAACAGCTGTAGCTGAAGTTCACCCAAAATTTCTGATCATTCCTTTCCAGCTACCCTTCTGCAAGGATGGCGTGCTACAAAGTATGCTGAGGCATGGGCAATTGCACACAGGGTTGGAAGTGAGGAGTGAGGCCAAGAGCCAAGCCTCAGCCTTGATATAAAGCTGCAATGAATACAAACGCAGCAGAGCTCTTGTACCAGATGAGGGATGGAGAAACTGGAATTGGCATAAGGCTGCTGCAGAGTGTTCTCTGAAACATGTGAAGGCCAGAATGAGTTTGGGTGGTTTTGAGGGGAGTGATTCTGCAGTGGCCAACCCCAAATTCTTTTCTCCCTATCGAGGCAATTCTCTGATAAGCTGCAAGTATGTTGGCCCATGCCCATGCCTTGATTTAGGGATTTACGCTAACGTAATTGTGAAGGCCTGTAAACTCATGCAGTTTTCTGAGTAATTTTGGAAATCTCATCTCTTACCAGAAGGAACAGTTGCTTGGAGCTCTCTTGTACTTCAGTAGCTGAAGTGTGAGGTTGCCTTGAGATGAGATAGTGCTGCTTATGGCAGTGGGTGAAGAAACACAAAGAAATACAGTTCTCTGCGGTCCTCTTGGAGAATGATGAAACCAGCTCTGGGGGCTTTGGATATGTCTGGAGAAGCGGTCTGTTTCTTAGAGTCTAACTCAGATTTGCAGAGGCCTTTATTGCGGGTGTGGAGCAGCCTTGGACTCCTACTTAGCGAAAACTGGCAGCCCCTTCTCCCTCGTCTATGACTAGAGCAGCCTTCATTCTCCAAGGCCCTTTTATATTGGGAACAACATGCAATACACTGGTAGGAATCACAGTCATTGTTGAAACTAAAAATTACTGTACAAAAATGTTGCCTTGGTGTCTCCTAGTAAGACATTAAACTGTTGTCTTTGTCTTGCTTGTCCTCATCCAGTGAGAGGTTCTGATTGACTGCTGTCTCCTATGTTGACAAATGTTGTCTCCTCTCCTTCTGCTCACCCTCTTCCTGTTCACCTTCTGTCCCCTCTCTCCATCTCATTTCCCATCCCAAAGAGCAGACAGTCTCTCTGTGTTTGCACAGTGGGGTCCTGTTTCAAGATGAGGGCTTCTGGTGCTGCACAGTATTGCTATTAAATATCAAGGGCCTAGCTGTAGATAGCTCTAAGGTTGCTAAGTGGAGAGACAGGGCAGATACTGGCTGTTCTGGTAATGAATTTTTTCCTTTTTGGAAGATACTCGTGACATGTGCCGTGGTGCCCAGGACTGTCACACTCCCCGACTCAGCTTTGTGCCCTGAAGTCTGCTGCCCGACAGTCCTCGCTCAAGGAGCCTGGATGCAGGTCTAGGTAGCACTGTGGCATCCCTGCAGTGCCGACAGAATGTGACTGTGACTTGTTGGCCACCAGAGGGGGGCCGATAGTCAACTTGAGTTAGTCAGGTGTAACAGCGGCCAGCCTCAGCTCTCTTGAAACCCTGCAGGTTGGGTTACTATTGTCTGGAATTCTTTTTGTTCAGCAGACCTCTTAGTCTAGCAAACGAGTTGGCTGGCAGGTTCTCTTGCTGTGTTCCCCCTAAACTGGAGCGTGTGAGAAGTAAGCGTCTGGGAAGCTCCCCTGGTTCAGCACAAGTCCCTGTTGCACCGATCCCCCTTACCCTTTTGTTTTCCAACAGCCAACACATTTACAGTGCATGAAAGGAAGCTGGATTTACATTTGTATGACTAACCTGCAGCACTCTCTTAGAGACTCAGGACTAATAGCAAGAATAATGTGCTTAATATGAACAAACAACAGCAGTAACACTAACCAGATTAGATGTGTTCCCTCAGGCTTTGAGGCACAGATTAGTCATTGGTTGGAGAGGGTAGATGGAGTTTTAATGCGTGGAGTAGGAACGCAGAATTGAGCTGATGCACAGAGAGCATTCACGTTCTCTTTTGGGGACTCATTATAATGAAAAGAACTTTTTTTTATTAACTGCAGCCACCACTAGCCTTTCCAGAGGGCCTGGGGGAGTGGAAGTTGACATGAGCTTGGATGAGTTGTGTTAGGTGACTGGAGCATGCAGCAGCTCCAGGGACAGGAAGGAAAAAGGACCCTGTTAACCACCCTTGGGGAACTGTCCTGAAGTGGTCCCTGCACAGGCAGTGCTTGCCTTGGACACCCTCTGCATTGGGTTGTTCTTTAAGTAGAGGTGACTTGGCCCAGCTAACCTCGCACTTTGTAGTTAGTGGTGTCACTAGCCTGTTGGAAGCAGCTTTGGAAGGCACTGCTATGCCTCAGCTCTTCTGGTTCCTCCTCTGAGCAGGGATGAGCTTTAAGTGTGAAGTAGCAGGGTTTCAGAGGAGGTGCATAGCAAACACATTTCCAAGGTGATGTGCTTGGTAATGGCTTGGTGTTGCCCAGCCCTCTCAGGCCTGAGGCTCTGACCTTGATGGATCTGTTCCCCAGCAGTGTAAGGAGCAGAGGAAAGGGCACCAGGTCAAACAGCAACAGCAGAGGGGAGGAAGGTGGTAAAGAGTTAAGGGACTGGTAGTGTTGGATCCAAGAGGCATCTTTAGATTGTAGTGCAGAAATGGTCATGGATCAGAAGGCATCACTCTGGCTCTGTTTCTCAGCAGGATCCCTGCTCCTCAGTTTGGTGCTGGAGGCTTAGGATTGTGTGAAGACGCATAGAGGTCCAGAGTCTGATATTATGAAAGGCTAAAAGATGCTGAAGAAACACACAGCTCCTCTTGATTCCTTTGTCGTGTCAAACAAGGCCAAAGTGACTGTCAACAGGGACTGAAAGGTCACAAGCACGTGGCTAATCAAAGCTGTCTGCTCCACAGATGGACTGAGGAAAGCAAGAGCTTTCCTCCCTGACCTCCTAAGGGCAGATAAAAAAGTGTAACCTGAATGTGGATAGTGAAAACATCAACGGTTAAATAAGATTTAAAGCAAACAAACCTTCCTGCTTCAGGGCCAAAGCCTGCCTCTGACAGACAGGAGTTAGAAAGGAGGTTTCATTCTGCTTCTCTTGAAGCTGTCCTGTGCAGGATGCTGACCCTGTGCAGGATGCTGACTTGGAGGAGTGTTTGGCAGCTGGTGGCCCTGGGCAGGAAGAGGGAGGCAGAATCTGCTTTAATCCTGTCATTGATTTCATGCTAATTAGGGTTGAGCCAATTTAATACTTGAATAAGGAACAAGCAGATCCTTCACAGAACTGGGTGTTAACAGCTTTCTAGAAAACCTCTCCCATCTCTGAGAGGGCCGCCCTCAGCATCCTGCTGTGTCTGTAAGAGGGGCTGCATAGAGAAGGGGCTCTCCCTCAGGCCCTGTGGTCCCAGTGGATGTATCAATGTAGAGCCCTGCAAAATACAGTAAGAAGTCTTTGTCAGGTTTCTGGAGAACCTTAATGTCTGCTATGAGCCAAATTTTGATAGCATTCTGTTTATTGTTTAGCTACTTTCCTTGTCTCTGAGCTCTTGAATAGAAGTGAGGTGATGACAAAGTCCGAGCCTGGAATGGAGCTGTATTGTAGTGCTGGATCAGGGAGCCCCACACCTCTGTTCTTATGTATCCCAGGGCTGGCAGACTCATGGCAGGGAGAGCGTGCACTGCTCTGCGAGGCCAACATCAGCCTTGTACCCTTCTTGAGCCAGGAACCTTGCTTGTAGATACAAGAGCATGTTTTTGTTCCATGGCTGGCCTCAGCTTAGCGCAGGTTTGAGGATGAGGAGGAGCATTGTTTCCTGAAGGCCATCCTTGGTGAGCCCTATGGAGAGGTGGATGCAGCTGTGGTTTCTTCTCTGCCTCTTCACCTTCATTTCTCTCCCTGCATCTTGTCCCCTGACCTGTTCTCTTCCACTGTAGCTCCTTCTCTGCTCTGTTTGCCAGTGTAGGAGTGGAGAAGACAAAGTGTCCTGATGCACTCTGTCTTGGTGTTCTCCGTTCTCCAGAAACCTGCACAGGGAGAACTCCCTCCCCAGTTTTCTTTGGCTGCCTTTTGCCTTTCTAATCAGTCATGGTAATTTTCCCTGGCACTGTTTGGCAGGGGCTGCACCTTGGCATCATGAGCAGCCAGGGTCAGCTGTCAGCCTCTGAGCCATGAGCCTAATGCAACAGAACAGATGTAGGTATTTTTTCCAAGTTTTCCCTGGGCAACAGGATTAAAGTCTCTGTTCTCAGCTGGGGTCCCTGGTGTAGTCACTTCCCTCTGTGTTACACAACACCCTATTAAGAACAACAGCGCAAACATGCTCATTGGGATCCGTTCCCCTAACCCTAGAAGGCTAAGGAACAAAGGAGAGGGAGGTTTCCAAAAGCTGAGGAGCTGCCTGTTTGGTCCAAAAGCCCTGAGATAATCCTGCCCAGGCATCCCCCTGTGAAAGGGCCCTGCCACTTTCTACCCTTGTGGTGCCAGGGGTAAGAGGGAACATGGAGGGGGTGGTGGGTAAAAAGAGCAGTGGGGTCATGTTCCTCTTAAATCCATCCGGTTATTTGCAGAATTGAGTGGGTGCCAAAGGGAGGAGAAACTAGTGTTGAGGCAGCATCACCGCCAGGCCTGGTGTCTGCACCTGACCCCTGAGCTGGAGGCTCTGAGCATGCATGCATGCAGGAGCTAACATGCAAACACAAGGGAGCAATGAGGAGCCCCGAGGGGTGTCTTGGTGTTGGAAAGGCAGATGGAGTTAGACTGCAGCCCATGATCCAGGCAGACTTTCTTGCTTAAATTCAAAGGTGCAATGCCCTGAGAAGACTCTAGTTTTTTCTCATGACTACAAAGGTACAGAGGGAACTTACTGGAAACAGGGAGGCTGTGTGCTCTCTGTAGATGATCCTGAAGTGGTTGGCCACAGAGAGGGACTGCGGGCACCCTTGGCGAGCAGGACAGGGCTTCCCCAGCAGACCAAAGGGAGCAGCTGAGGCCATGTAAGTGCACAGGAGGATCTGCTGCCTCTGTTCACCAATTACTTGCTTTAGTGACAAAAAACCATAAATGAACAAAGAAGTTAATTAGGTCTGTAGCAGGTCAGGTTTGGAGGCCTGCAGTGCTGAGACATCTGGAGCAGGTTCAAAGGCACAGGGGGAGGAGAAGGCCCTGGAGCTCTGTGAAGCAAACAGAGGTGCTGCTCGTTCTCCCCCTCAGGGAGTGCTGTGAAAAACTATCTCTGACTAGAAGGATGGTCCCCAGGAGGGGGAGAGGCCAGCTCCTGGCAGCATCTGTTTGTTCAGGCTCCTGATGAAGTGAAGTACTTATACAGCTTGTTAATTCACTCCTTTGACCAGCTGCAGACCCTTTGTTATTGCAAGCGACCCTCCAGGGTGGTGTGTGCATTTGTGAGGCAGCTACTATGGCCCGGGTGCTCTCTGCACTGGAGTGTCCAGTGAGCCATCGGCAGGGCTGCGGGGGCGGGGCGCATGTTGCAGCTGTCTGGCCCATCTCTAGTAAAAAGCTCACAACAGGTCCTTTCCATCTGCTTTGGCCCAGGAGTGACCCTTGCAAACCTACTCTCCCCTGCAGTTGCCTCAGCAGATGGTGGGAAAGCAAGACAGACAGAAATCTGTGAAGCTGTAGTGATAGAAAGGTCTGAGCCCATGGAACCTCTCACCCCAACTCCCACAGGTGCTGGGTTCTTGCAGTGCCACCTAACCTGAGCCTTGGCCTCTGTGTCCTTCCTCCCACCCCCTGTGCACCTCCTGCTCCCATCTCTGGACATTGGTGGAGGCTTTGGATGGCATCCAGCTGGAAGAGAGCCTGCCCCAACTCCACAAGCAGAGCAGGAAAGGGCACCCACATCATGAGGGGAGCTCACAGCACAGCAAAAGCTGAGGAATGCTTGTGCTCTAGATGATGTGTTGATGGGATCTTGGAGCCTGAGTTTGGGGGTGGAGGGGTGTTCAGTTGTGGTCAGTCACTGCAAACCACTTTGGGCAGCTGCTCTCTTTACCCACCTCACCCTGGATGCTTTAAGTCTGTTTAGGAAGCGGGGCAAAGGGTCCTTTCCTTACCTGCAGTTTTAGCAGACTGCAGGAATTCAAGGAGGTGGAAGGGTCACTTGGCCCATGCTGGAGGAAGTTTCAGCTCAGCAAGGGTGTTTGGGACAGCTGAATTGTGTATCACACGCTAGGCTGCACCAGCTGCTCTGGAGTCAGGACTCAAACCACGACCAGACTTGGTCCCAGTTCCAGACTTTTCCTTCACCTCATTTGTTAGCAGCTTAGAATGCAAATTCTGTGGCTGGTATGTGGAGGCCTGGCTGGTTTGCAGGGCTCCTGTCCAGCTGCCCTTGTTCAATCCTCCTCCCCAGTGAGCCTGCCTGGATGTAAGCACTGGAGGGAATGTGCTGGGTATCCAGGTTTGGGTGCCCTTCCTCCCCAGGCGACAGCAGTTGTTGACTTGAACAGAGGACAGGCCCTTCCCATAGCACAAGTAAGGCAGATGTGTCCAAGTACAGCACAGAGGTGCAAGGTTTGCCTTGCAGAGGCAGGTCACCTCCCCTTGCATTAGCTATGATGCAGGCAGCTCATGAGAGATGACCCTTCCTCCTGCAAAATAGCTTGTGCAGACAATGTGGACAAGGAGCAAGAAACAGCCTGAAAAAGAACAGCGGGATGGTGGAGAGAAGCTTGGAAAGGTCTCCAGGCCTGCAAATGCAAAGATGTCTAGGGGCCACGTAGAGGGGCTCCACTGTAATGTTTGGTACCATGCCCAGCCTGAAGCTTTAGCACCGTTTAATATGCTGGACCAGCCTTGGCTTCGGTCTTGTTTGGCTTGATGGAAGTAGTTGTCATCGTGTCCTGCGTACAGTATCATTGTCACTCTTTAATTCCTCCAATGAGGTGTTGCAAACAGATATACATGTGTTGTAGCCATATTTTGGGTTTGGATTCGCCTCTGGGGACAGGCAGTGATAAGTGTTAAGAGCTGTTCAGATCGCAAACAGTTGTGTTTCTAAACTGATTTCTAGCAAGAGCAAATGACACAAGGCTGAGGAAGAGACCGCTTCCCCCGCCAAAAGCATCCCACTGGGCAGGGGAGGGACGCTGAGCTGGTGATGCCCTCTGAGCAGCTGGGCTTAGTATCCAGGCTAAGGTTATTGGTAGCGTTACTGGACAACTGCTAATTGGGTTTGCCCTTGTTCAGCCCCTGGGATTTTGCCTGGCAGCTGCAGGGGCAGGTCTGGGTCTGTGGAGACAGGTCTCCTGTGGAAAGAGGCTGTTGTGATTAATGACCACTGATGAACGAGAGGGAAAGGGATAGGAGGAAAAAGCTGCCAAGGCTTTAACTCTGGTGGGTGCAGAGGTTCAGCCTTGTTTGGATCTGCCAGTGGGAGGGAAAGGGTCCTTCACTAGCCGGGGTGTTAACAAGCCAGAGGTGAGCATGGGTCAGGACAGCCAAGGCTGCATTGCATAAATCAAGCTTAAGTGCCAGAAAAAGCCTTTGGGGAGATGGAATGTCTAAGTGTCATTAGCTCTGCAGAGATAATGAGAGCCAGAAAAGCACCAGGAGGTAAAATGGCACAGACCTGTGAAAACAGGCTTGTGGGCCCAGGATCCTTGTGGATCCATGCTGACTGTGGGGCTGGTGGAGGGGGTGGCCATGAGGGAGTCTAGTTTATGGAGGGGCTGTAGGATTCATCCCCCTCAATCTCAAAGGCAATCGACTCTGATGGAAGAAAGTCCTTCCGCCAAATGATGTGTGTGTGTGTGTCCCTCGTCCTCGCTTCTTCAGTTGTCTTGAACAGAAAGCAAGAAACAGCGGTAAACATCAAGGGCCACCTCCGCTATTGCTACGTTTGTGTGGTAAGGCCAAAGTGGTAATGGTGAGAGGGGCACCCCCCTTTTGCTGTGGGCTTAGCCTCTTGAACACAGCCCTGTAACTTGGGGGTTGAGGGAGCCCCTTGGGGACTGGAGCCAAGAGGTGAAGATGAGAGAGTTGTGTGGGTCCATGGATATCACATCTCCAAGAGAGGCATCCCCATCTCCTCTGGCAGTCACCAAACCCATTGCTGCAAAGCTGGCCAGTGGCCACCTGTGTTAGAGGTCAGATCAGAGTGAATGTTGCTGGAGTAGGCTGCCCAGAGAGACTGGAGCCTTCATCCTTGAAGGGGTTGAAAAACTCAACCCAGACGCAGCCCTGAGCATCCTGGCCTGAGCAGGGCACTGGATGGGACCATGTCCAGAGGTCTCATCCCACCTCAACCAGTCTGTGATTGTGCTGAGAGTGCTGATTGTGCACTAGGGGATGCTCTCTACTGCCAGGACCACCTGCTTGCTTGACCACGGCCAGGAGGTTCATAGCTGGCTAAGGTGAGTACAGCAGGAGCCTGTTTCCTCCTCACCTCCATCGTGAAACCAGAGTGATGGGGCTCTTCACTGCTCCCTTGCCCATACTGCTCTTTGCAGGGCTGTGGCTGAGCCCTGCAGAGTAGGAGCACCTCTGGGTACTGTTGGAAGTCATCTGACCTGCTGCCTCTGGGCACTGTGGTGGTGAAGCTGGCTTGCTTCCATTCCTCCTCCCTAAAGGAGACAGGGCTGTAAAGCAACATGGAAGTTAATCACCAACAGCCAGTTGGCTTGAACTGGTTGGCGCAAGGGCAGGGTCATTTCACAAAATAGCTGGTGGGGGTCTGTTTTTCTAGCTGCCTTTTTGCTGGTGCCCTGAAATGTTGGTGAAGGGCAGATGTCCAGTCTTGTCCCTTGTACCTGTGCCCCAGGCATGCTCCTTGCTCTGGTCTCAAAGGCTGTGTTCCCATCCTTGGAAGAAGCTCTGTGCAGCCTGTGAGGTCTCAGCCTGGATTAAGTGGCAAAGGCAAATCCTTGGCTTTGGGAAGAGCGCGCTTGACCTTTGCCTCCATGGAGTTACACTTTCCCTTGGGAGGAAGTGTTGGCTCAGTTGCTGAACAAAGCACTGGCTGTCATGAGCAAGACCTGCCTGTCTGAGAGAGGGAGGGCCTGGGGTGGGGGTCAGATGTGTGCTCTGGAGGGGAGAAAGAGACAGCAGACCAGTGACCTGGAAGCTTAGAGGTGACTGGCTCAATTTACTGAGAAACACAAAGCTATGTTACCTCTGTCGGTAAAAATACGCTGTCTGAGCTGGTCTGGGCAGATGGGGGCCCACTGGCACGTTCGAATATGAGGGGAGAAATCACTTGATAAGATCAAAATAATGTTTTGGATCCCCTTTCTCTCCTTATTTTCTATCCTGTTCTCCTCTGTCATTGTCTAGCAGTGCCTCTTGTCCTAAATTGCTGCTAGCTCCTTTGCAGGTGCTCCAGGCCCCATGGCAGAAGTACTTGGTACAAGCTTGGCCATAGGGTGGACTTCATACAGCGTTATATGTGCTTAGTGGTAGGTGCAGCTAAACCTGCTTGTTGTCCTTAGGCAGCGGCAGGCATACAGCTCTTGCATTATTTCAGACATTTTCTCCTGCAGTATGCCCTTGGCTCCTTGTAACATGGCTCGCGCTAGTGGCAGAGGGCCTGGCAAGGATATGGGTAAACACAGAGTGGGCGCGTGGGGTGGTCTCTTTTCCACTTTATGTCTGAGGGCTGAAGCTGAATAGTTCCTTTGAGATCACAGAAGAAGCCTGTGTCAGTGTCAGGACTGAATTCAGGTCCCAGCCCTGTTGTCATGGGTTTTGTTTAGTTGTCAGGTCTCTATGCTGATGCTCTTCTATGCTTTCACCTAAGTCAAGTTGGTCTTGTTTCCAGGATTTTTGGGGGAGCTCTGCAGCCCCAGGACCAGGCTTTTGAAACAGATACATAAGAACAAAGAATCTGGCTGAGTGCACAGCACTTTAGAAATACATTTGCATTTCTGTCACTGCAGATACAGTGTTTGAAGGCTTGGTGTTACCCTTGATCTTCACATCCATCCTTCCCCAGCCAGCTCCACTGAAGGGCTCTGAGCTCCAAAGTACTTTGAATTAGTGCCTCTAAAGGGGTAGTTCAATATCACTGAGAACATGTGGGTTAGAGAGGAAAGAGTTTCACTCAGGTGGAGCTGATGAAAGAATCCAGGTCTGCCCAAGCCTCCAAAGGACTGTAAAACAGGTATAAATAGATTTCTAGTCTACTGCATTGCACAGAAGTGAGGAGACTGATCCAGTTTGAAAGAAGTGTCTCCTTTTTGTGCCACCTATATTCCTGTATATATTTGTACAGTGCAGATTTCTCCTTCAGGGCTGATGAGAGCATGGCATGGCAGTCAGTACTGCAGGACAGGAATGCTGCTTTCACCTGCAGGTTTACCGGCAAAATGGAAGGAGATGAGAGGAGACCTTGGCAGCTGTCAGCCAGTCTATTGCGGGGTGAGAATGAAGGGAGAAGCAGTTTTAGATAGCACATCTGTATCTAACAGCATTTTGCTTTTCTATCAGGAGAAGTACTGTTAAGCAGCTGCCGTGAACTTAGGCCTAGGCCATCTGAAGAGCTTGTGGGAAGGAACCACCACCATGTTACCAAAGCTCTCCTGCATGCTGGGGCAGGGCTACCTCCCACTTCATCAGCTTTACGGGTCTTCTGTGTCTCTTGCCTCTGTGTCAGTCGCATTCTGAAGTATCAGCTGTGTTTCTGTTGGTGAAGGATGGCTGGGAAGACACCAAAATCAGAGTAAGTTACTGAATGCTTAATTGGAAGTTTTGTTGTTAGGAAGGATATAAGAGTTGCACATGTGAGAAACTAACACGATGAGAGGGGCTGTGCACATGAAACAACTTAGGGCAGCAGGCCACGTTCCTCTTTAGATCTGCTTGATGCTGACAAAACCATTTGTGGCAACTTGATGCTGATCTGGACTTTGTTGAGAGCAAAAGCCCTGGAGGATTTTGGTGGCTGAGCTCTGCACAGGACCACGATGATGGAGTTATTTATCCCCCCTAGTGCATATGGTGCAGAATTTCAACCAATTTTCTGAGCAGGTGGTGTTTCTGGAAGGTGTGTGGCTGAGGTTTAGGCTTGGCGCAGCTGCATCAGTAGGTTATGGGGTGGGAAGGGCACTAGATTTCACTTCCATGTTTCCCTCCTAGAGCCTTGCTGACACAGTTTCCTGGACCACTAGTGTCAGGAAGAGGCAGTTCAGCTTCTAGGGTGTGCACAGGGATGTGGGGGGGCTCAGCCCAGCCTGCATGGAGCGTGAGAAGGGCACTGAACCATCCTGCCAGCCCAGCTGCTTCCTCTACTAAAGTATCGAGACAGAGTCTCTGCCATACCCAGACTCTTTGGAAACATGTTGATAAACTTCCAAATGTCTGTTTTACAATCCAGATGTGCTAGCCTTGGCTGTAAATCCTCATCTGAAGAACAGGTGTGCTATAATGTTTCTAGCAGTGGCCCCAAAGCCAGCTGGAGGCTTGAGCTGAGCAGAGGCCAAGGGGTTGGTGCCATATAGGATATGGATACCGAGGCAGGCACAGGTGAGGCAGAGAACAATGGGTCAGCAGTAGTTCAGAGCAACTGAGTTGGGCTGCAAGGGAAGAAAGGGGCAGAGCAGAATAGCCCTAAAGCCCCAGCATCTTCTTAACAGCACTGGAGCCATCTTAGAAGAGGCTGCCCTGGGTGAGTGGGCAACATGGATGCATCTATGGGGTGCATCAGCCTTGGTTGGATCTGACCTGGTGAGGAACCACAGGGCTGGAGCTGGCCACCAGCCTCTGTAGCATTTTCTGTGGTTTGCCTCAACCTCTTCAGCAGCTCTGTGGTCTAAGAAGCACTACAGGTCACAGAAGCTTCTTGGTGGCATTGCTGGGGGAAGTGAATGGGGCAGTTGCTTCCTTAAGCCAAACTTCGCCTATGACTTTGGCTTGAAAAATGGGCATCCCCCTGGGCTGGGAAAGGTGGCCTGCTGCTGGACCTGGATCTGGCTCCCAAAAGTTGTGTTGGAGAGAAGTGCAGTCCCAGTGGGAGGACCAGCAGCTGCAGTGGGCTGCCAGAGAGGTGGGCACCAGCCCTCTGGTGCTGGTTGGACAGCTAGCCCTGAGTGCAGGCTGGCAGCAAGCCTGTGGATGGTGGGGATGAGGCACGGTGCAAGGTGCTAATGCCAGGCAGTGGCCTTGGCTACACATGGTGCCTGCAGGCTCAGAGGTGAAAGCCACGCTGATGGTCTAGCCCTCTACCCTGCAGACTCCCCAACTTGCCCTCACATAGGATTTTAGCTCCATTGTACTGCTGGGTGATTTGTGTGGCCTAAAGGCTTTGTCAGTGATGTTTCACAGCCCGCACAGAGCTGGCCAAGCTTGCAGAAAAGCAGAGCCTGACTGAGAGCAGCAAGGTAAGCAGCATGTGCCACAGGGGCAGCTGCCTCTGCTGAAAGTGGGCATCAAGGCAGGGTTAACTCAGGCCAGGGGCAGCACTGAAGAAAGCCAAGGGCCTTATCAGTCCCATCTCCTCAAGGAACAAGAGATCAAAGCGGCACTTTCTCCTGCACCTGTGGAGGCCCTGACCATGCTCTGTGCCCAGCCAGGAGCCTTCATCATCCCCTGTTCTCTTCTGATGGGAATAAGGCAAGCTGTTGCTGCTCCCAGACTGTAGTCCTGGCTTGTTCAAGTACCTTTCCTGCTCTGTACCTCTACCTGCCTGCCTTCCTTCTGCTTATCTATGGCAGGAGATACCTGGACCAGCCTAGCTCACACAGCCAATGCAGGAGCAGGCAGTTCTGTCCTAATGCTGATGGGAAGATGCTGATGCCGCCGGGACATTGAGAGCTTCCCTTCTCTTTCAGCCCTACCACCCTCCAGAATATAGTTTCTTTGGCTCAGGGGATTCACAGAGCCAGGCTCTGGGAGGGAGGAAGGAGAAGGTCCCTCCTACCTCCATGCTGCCAGCGACCTTCTCAGCTGCCATCCATGCCATCAGGACTTGTCAGCCTTGAAGGAGCCGCAGGTGGCCTTGTGGGCTGTTGGCACTGCTTTGCCCTTGAGCTGTGTGAGGCTGCCTTGTCTGCTCAGTCAAAGAGACGGGAAGGGGAGAGAGATAAAAGGCAGAGGCATGGCCTGAAATTGCATGCCAGAGCTCAGCAGGGAGGCAGGTAATCATTGGCATAGGGGGCAGGCTTACGTTGTCCCTGCTTCTGCACTGAGTTCCAAACCCAGATCTGGGAGAAGCAGGAAAATCATGAGTGCCATCTCTGGAATCCTGTTATAGATTTTTGTTCTGTGTCGGAAGTAGCATCTGTCTGGGTGGGAAGTGAATGCTTCCCCATCCCAAGCTCCCTGCTCTTCTCAGTAGATGATGACTTGATGTGGTGTGGCATGGGAAAGGGCTTTGCTCATCCTATCTCCAGTTGCCCTGCACTTATTTCCTTGTCAAACTCTCATTCCTTGTTATTCTTATTTCCTGTAAGAGTCTGGGCCACATCTATGTGTACAGTTGGTGACAGCAGTGTCAGCATGGCAACTGGTGAGGAAGACTTCTGGAGCTGTGATGTCATCAGAGAGCTGGATTCCCAGCCTGTGATGTCATAGCTGGGAAATCGGGTACTCAGCCTAATCCCAATAGTTACCCAATGGGACTGTAAATTGTCTATGAACTCGTCCATTGCTTGATGACTGACTGACTACTTTAGCTCTAACACACTCCACCTAATAATTGCCACTTTTTGTAGTTCCCTAAGATTCACTTATTAATAAGCTATCAAACATCCCTTTGAAATCACTGCATTGCAATGAGCTGAAATCACTGCTCACACAGCTATTCCAGTGCCTGAATTCATAGGAAAGCACCTAAAATCCTGTGATGGGGAGCAAGCCTGCAATTTCAGGATGGCATAGTAACTGAAATAAAATACAGATATAACATAAGCCCCACTGATCCTTCCCATTTTAGTATCTATGTGGCCGTTGTCAGTTTTCTTCTGACGTGCAAAGCTCATGAGCTGAGGGACTTCCCTCCCCTATGCCCTGGGGAGACAAGGTGAAGCTCTCAAGGAAGAAACAGTAACTTGAAGGAAATGAAAGTAATTGCTTTTTAGGAAGTCTGCTTTGGAATTAGAAGCAGGAATGAAATTACTTTAATCCCAAACACTGGGTAGAATTCAAGGTTTGATTCAGGTTTGTTTTTTCTGGTCTTTTTGTTTAGGATAGTGCAAAGGAAACACAGTTCTTTTGACAGAAATTCAGCGTAGGAGGAGTTTCTCAGGAAGAGCTTCTTCAGCACAGCTCTGGGATCACTTGGTCCTTGCCACTGGTTCATCTTGCTTGGTTATCTGTCTTTTTTCTTCTCCAGGTTGTGTGCTCCTTGGGAAGTGCTGCCTGTGAAGTGGTACCAGACACCAGGAAGGGAGACTTTCCACTAAGGAGAGCACCACACACTCTGTTTGTGTCCTCAAGCTATTAATTGCACTTCCCTGTTGCCTTCCAGTCTGTGGCAAGCTCATGTTCAATGGCTGCCTCAAGAAAAGCCTCCTGGCATTGAGACCCCAGTGAAAAGGTGAAGAGAAGGTTAGGGAAATTTACACTATTGAGGCTCTTTCCACACACTTCTCAACAGTGCTCCAACCACATGGGAAGCATTCCATCTTCATGGGTCAGAGCCCTTAGAAATGCCAAGAGGTTCTGCTTCCTTCTCCTTCCCTCTCGTCCCTTAGTGAGGACAGCTGACTAATGAGCACTGCAGCTGAAGCCTCCCATCAGGTTGATGTCCTGAGCAGGCTTGCTCCTGCAGAGAACGTGCAATGGAATGGGTTTCCTGGTCAGAGCAGCCTCTGTGCTCCTGGGAGATGCTCAGGATTTCCTGGCTTCCAGGCCCCTCTTCCCACCACGTGCGGTTCCAGCCGCAGGTACTGAAGAAGCAGAGAGGCCAGACTAGACTCCTGAGGAGAGGGGAGATTGTGATCAGATCACTGCAAACAGGACTTCATTAATTATAAATGGACAGGTTCCCTTGAGTCACATTCTAGCTGAGGTGTTTTGTTTTGGTTTTTTCTCCTGAAGAGTTGCTGAAGGGGCTTGAAATAGTGTGATGGATAAATAAGGAACCAGCTGTGCTCTGCAGCCAGTCCCACTAGAGTCTTTCTGCAGCAGTAGCCCACAGCAACCTCCTCTCTGCCTCACTCTGCACTCCAGTCCCTTGGGTTCTGCCATCTGGTCTTGCTCTCCAGGTTTCCTCTTTCTAGTGGCATGTTTTAGTCTCCTGTTGTAACCTCTTTTCCAGAGTGTGGTCTCAGCCCTTGGTAATGCACAGATGTATGTTTAGACAACAGCACAACCAAGGAATCCAGTTGTGGGACACCCACTTGGCTGGTCCGTGCCTCCCTCTTCCACCTCAGAGATGGTCCTGGTTAAACAAAAGCAGAAGGAACAATAAAACCAGCAGACCTTGGCTTTGGACTGCAAGCTGCTGGACAGTTTTTCTTCTGTCTTCTGACAACAAACCTTCACTTACAGGATTCCCAGCTGCCTGATGGCCTCCTCCTTACAAGGAGAAGCCGAAATGTACCCTAAGGCTCTGAGGGACACATCAAGGGTGGAGGTGGCTGGAGGGCCAGGGTGTGTGTCTAAGTGGAGTGGCTTGTTTCTGGAAATGGTGTCTATGGAGGATTTGCTGGCTGTGCTCACAAATTCAGAAGCTGCTTTTCCTACCTCTCTCATGCCCATGGTTACAGAGGTCCTCTCTTGAGGTCTCTGCACTGCTGCCTCAAAGTTGTTTCCCCATCCAGCTCCCCAGGGCTGCTGTGTCCTCCTTTATACTGTGAGATGGCTCTTTTCAGAGAAGCTGTGAGTTGTGCCTCTAAGATGCTGGCTCTGCAGTCTATTTTTAAGGTGGTGGGGCTGACCAGCCTTCCCCTGCCCTTCAGAGTGCTCCTTTTTCCTCTGTGGGAGCTGCAAGCAGCTCCTGAATCCATGGAATGTGTCCCATCTGCAGTACGTTAGGGGTCTGCACACAGTGGAGGAAGAAGCACATATGGATTGTGAACCCTTCCGAACGAGAAGAAAAGGAGCTAATTAATCTAAGGGATATGGTGCCAGGAGCCACATCTGGGGGCCAACTGGCCCTGGAAGCATGGCTGCCAGGTGCTACCCCTCTGAGGGGGTCATGCAGAGGTGCTGTGGACCCAGTGGGTAGGGGAATGAAGGTGTGAGGGTTCCTGGCACAGAGGGACACCCATCAACACAACCCTGAAGAGCACCTTCTCCCTATCCTTTGAGAAGGCTTAAGGAGATGTGACTTGTGCTCATCTCTCCAGGGCACAGCCCACCTTGACTCTTTTGCTTCTGGCCCTCTGGCTTCCATCGTTAGCTGCCCAAGCCCTCCTCCTCCTCAGCTATAGTGGTGGCAGGCAAGAAGGGCCATGCCATCAGCATAGTCTATCCCTGTTCCTCCCCTCATCAGGGTCCAAGGAGCCCATTCCATTCCATGCTAATTCAGTGTCCTTGTCCTGGAAAGTGTGGACTTGGGAGAGGTGCAGCTGCGTTTGCCCTCAGCCTCCCCTGTGGTTCCATCTCTGCTGCCTGGAAGCTCATGTGATCAGTTAAGGGGAAGTGAAGGTAGCAAAGAGCCCTTTGAGCTGCCCAACTGTGGATCACCCCCTCTCCCCTGGAGGAGCCCTGTGGTCCCTGCCGGTGGGGGCTGGGCTGTCAAACCCCGCTTGCTGCCTCATCCCCTCTGTGCTACTGATGTTTCTTCCTGGGCGCAGGTTTGATCTTGGCGGTGAGCAGCCTGACCCAACCATCCACACTTTGCCTGCACAAGTTCCTGAGAAATGAGGTATTTCATGTTTGCCTGCTGAGCCCCCACTGAGCAACATTCTGAAGCCCAACCTGTGCTACAACTCTGCTCGCACCCCACGCTTCCCCCTTCCAATGGCTTTGTTTTCCGGGATGTCCTAATATGAAATATAGAGCTGGGAGACAGTGAGCCTGTGCCTGAGCACCTGCACATTGCCCACCTGCACCGGGGATGCAGTCACTGCCCTCCCTAGGCGCCTGCAGCCCCTTTCACTGAGTTGCTGCCCTGCCACAGCTCTGACATGGGATCAAACAGTGCCGGCACATCCCTGCAAAAGCAAATGAGTGTTTGCTTGTGTGAGCTGCGGGCTCCGTGTCCAGCTCTGCGGGGTTGCTGTAAACATGGAGTGAAGCTGATTTGAGAAGGGGTGCCAGCTCGCTGGGCAGGAGTCCACAGCAGCCAGGGGTGGCTGCGAGAGGTACTTGAGGGCTGCTGATGGCTTTGTTGGGTTTGCCTATCTCATTTGCTGAGCCTGTTAGGGAGGTACAGGCTCCTGCAGCCCCACCACTGTCGGGGCCCCAAATGCAGGCTCCTGTGGAGGTGCGGTTCCCTGGGGATGCCCCAAGTGTCTTTCTTCCCCAGGGTGACCCAGCACCTCTAAGGAGCCTGCTCTGGGTTGCCTGCTGTAGCTTTGGGCTCTGCTGGAGCTCTCAGCTGCTTTGTTTATGGCTTTGTTTATGGTGTTGGTAATTTTCTCGTGTCAGGTTTAGGCACAAGCATTCTTTCCACTGCTACATAAGAAAGTAATTAGGTGAGGATGGAAAGGACATTCCTCTTTGTTCTGATCCTCTTCCTCAGAACAAAGAAATGAGCCGCGGCTGTTATCAGACACTGATCACGGCATTCAGGGCCAGGAAAGCTCCTGTCCAAGTGGTGGTTCAGCCCTGGTGAGGCAGGCAGGCGTGCTGGCGAGCTGATGGCATCCCAGGAAGTGCCAAAGCACCCACAGGTATTTCCTCTGATGCTGCTGCCCCGTAAGCCAACTGCCAGTTCCAAGGTCCAAGCCTGAACCAACCCAGCCCCACTGCACTTGTTCTTCTGCCAAGTCACCTCCCCTCTCCCGCGCTTGCAGGACCCCAGCTGGAGGGGGTGTGCTAAGGTCCTACTCCATTCCAGACCCAGTATGCTTTTAGGGGATTTATTTCCTGTGCTTCCACTCCTTTCCTGGCTCCTCCACACCCCAGAGGGCAGGCAGCAGTGCTCCTGTCCCAAGGAGGGAACCACTGTGGTCCAAGAGGATCTAAAAGGCAAGAGGCAGTGGGAAGAAGGGAATTGGAGCCACTGTTTTCAAATGGGAGAGACTTTAGGAGTGCAACTGCTGGAGGCCAGAGAGGAAGCACTGGGGGAGCTGGACCTCTCTTTATTGGAGTTTTGAGAGGCAGAAGGTTCAATGAGAGTCAGGGGAAGTGGCACCTGCCGTGGGAAAGGCTGGAGCGAGGGGAGTGTCAGTGGAATGGGGTATTGCAATGGGCTGGGGAGCAGCAGGCACAGGAGGCGAGCCAGTGCTCTATGTTGTAGCCACTCCATGCATCAAAAGGGACAAAGGAAAATTAGATAAATTCATGGGCTGATATGGCAATTTGCCTTTTAAAGCCAGTGGCTGAGCTGCAACATCTGGCTGAAGGAGTCCCTATCCCACAGGCTGCTGGAAGACATAAGGGTACAGACAAAGGAGTTATCCATGTTCTCCCAGAGGCATCCAGCTGCTGTGGTCAGGGTTGGGATGTTGAGTGAGGTGCAGATTTTGTCTGCATGAACTTGGCATGATGAAAACAGATTGATAAATGTTACTGGCCACAGGACCCACCGCAGGGACACACTAGGCATCTCTTTCCTGTAAGGACCTGCGGTGCCCTCCTCTGCCTCATTGTGCACAGGGATGCTGTGAGGAGTCTTGAGGCACCCACCACGGACACTGCTGTGAGCCAGAATGAACCCACCCCAAATACACCGTGCTGCTGGGCTAGGAGTGAGCCTGCTCCACTCTGGGAGGATTTGTTCCCTGCCCGAGGTGGCCAAGGGCAGCAGAGAGCAGTGGAGATGTGGCGGAGGACAAAGCCAAGTTGATGTGTGAGCTTGAAAGAGGATTTCTGCCTCTTATTCTCCCTCCTCCTACTCTTCCCTCAGTCTTTCTCAGTGCACATAAAGCTGTCATTTCAAATCATCTCTCGACCTCCAGGTGCCCACATAGAGATGGATGGGGGGAGGGATGGACATCTACTCTAAGCTAGAGGGGTATGCCTCCTGAAAGGTGTCTTTTAGAGCTGAAAGAGCTGGAGCTTCTAAGTGGGTCTTTTCCTAGCCTGGACCTGCACAAGTAAGAGCATAAAGCCTTGACTTGGGTTTGAGGAGATCTCAGAGCTCTGTAGCCACGGTGGGATGGCAAATAAGGCTCTTCCCATCGCTGTGCCTTTCTCCTCTGAGATGCGATCAAGAGCTCGAGAGGGCTAAAAGTCCCCAGATGCGGGGAGACAGCGATGTATCCCTCCAGTCCCTGTGCCTCCAGCTCCGTGCACCCCACCACCTGGGACTGCTCTGCCTTCCTCGAGAGCTTCCAGCTGCGGCGGGAGCCAGCGGGGAGGGCATCGGGATCTGGAGGGAGGGCACCAGGGACTGCGGAGAGGGCACCGAAGTTGCGGGGAGGGCTCCGGGACCTGCAGGGAGGGCATCGGGCTCTGCAGGGAGGGCTCTGGGAGCCGCACGCCCCTTCCCAGGCAGGCAGCGGGCGGGTCTCCCCGGCCAAGCAGGGGTTAAGGCTTCTCTGTTGTAGTTTGTTTCCCTTTGCCAAAGTGGGTGTTGCTGGAATGTCTCCTCTCCTAAGGAGGGGGGCCGAGCCGTGTCCTCTGGAGAGGGGGGGATGTCAGCATCAAAAAGACACAAAAGGGGGAGGTTTCCAAAAATAAAACCCTCCATCCCCGCCGGGCGCTGCCAGTGCCAGAGGCAGGCGCGAAGGTGCTCGGAGCTGCGTGCGGAGCGCGGGAGCTCGTTGGCAGCCCGGGGAGCGGGGCCGCCCGCCTTCCTCCTCCTCCTCGTCCCCGTGCGGGCCGGCGGACGGCAGGTCCCGGCGCGGCATGGGGCGCTGAGCGGTCCCCGCGGGATGCCAGGCGGGCGCTGAGCCCACCCCGCCGGCCGCCAGCATGCGGGGCGCCGCCGCCAGCCTCCTCCCGCTCGCCCTCGCCGTGCTGCTGGGCCCCGCCGGCTGCCGGCCGGACCCCGCGGCGGAGCTGCACCCGCGGGGCCGGGGGGCGGCGCAGAGCCCGTCCGCGGCGCCCGGAGCGCCCCTCCCCGCCGCCCTGCACGTGCAGCGCCCCCAGCGCGCGCTGCCCGGCCCGGGGCACCGCAGCCGGCCGGCCGCCTCCCGCCCGCGGCAGGGCAGCGCGCCGAGAGCCCGCGCCGCGCCCCGCGCCGAGGAGCCGAGCGGCAGAGGGAGGATGGCGGGGTAAGTGCTGGGGGGGGGGGCGGGGGGGCGCTGCCGGGTGTGGCCCCGGGGAGCCCCAGCCACAGGGCTGGCGTCCCGGGCTGCATCCCGACGCACCCCTCTCCGTTCCTGCCGGCGCTCCGGCGCTGCGCTGCGGGACATCCCGCTGCCCGTGCCCGGGGCAGCCGCGGGGAGACGTGTGGGGGGCCCGGGCCGTCCTGCCCCGAGCCCTGGCTCCGCACCCCGCTGCATCACTCGCGGCTGTCCCGCACGGGCGGCGGGAGATTGTGCCGTTTCTGCCCGCGGGAGCGATCGATCTGTGTGCGGGTGCATCCCTGTGCACGCATCTATGTATCCATGTGCACGCACCTGTGTGTCCTTGTGCACAGATGCGTGTATCGTTGTGCACGCATCGGTGTATCTGCACACAGAATCCCGGAGTGATCTGAGTTGGAAGGGACCCACAAGGATCATCGAGTTCAGCTCCTGTCCGTGCATAGGACAACCCCAACATCGGGGTCTTGAGCAGCCTGATCTGGTGGGAGGTGTCCCTGCCGACCGCACGACGGGTGGAGCTGGCTGATCTTTAAGGTCCCTTCCAACCCCAAACATCCTACGATTCTATGATTCTGACATTCACACCGTGTCTCTGAGGGCTTTGTCCAAATGCTTCCTAAATATTGCCAAGCTTGGCACTGTGACTGCTTCCCCGGAGAGCTGTTCCAGTGCTCCACCACCCTCTGAGCTAAGAGCCTAATATCCAACCAAAACCTCCCCTGGCACATCTTCCTGCCATCCGTGTGCAGGCACAGGTGTGAGTGTGAGACAGGACGCCCCTTGTTGCCGGCTGCCTGTCACATGGGAACGTGTGGCTTACAAGCATGCTGGATGTGATGCTCTTCTGCTGACACATTGGGGCTTCAGTAGGTCAGACAGCTGTGCTGTGCTGCCTGGTGGGCAAGGGCTGTTGCTCTGCCGCTCTCTGTGGCTGCCCATGACCGTTCCAGAAGGTGTGCAGGGTGAGAAGCTGCTGGGGGAAAAGAGGCAATGTGGCCATGGTATGTAGGTGGTGTGAGAGGCTGAAGGGGCTCACTTGGCTCTGCAGGATGGAGTCTGGCTGACTGCTGCTCTTGCTGCAGGTACCTGGCCTCTTGGCTCCTTCCTCCCATAGTGGGCCCCTTGTAAATGCTCCGCAGCAGCTTCCCATAGCTTCAGCTGGCTCAGCCGGGGGAGGCTTCCTATGTCTTGCCTGGCAGAGCTGCTTCCAGCTCCAATCTCTGGCTACAGCCCTGTGGAGGTGGAGGGGAGATCATATGGCAAGGCCAGCTGCTCCGCTGTGAGGGGAGCCTGCGAGTAGTGTGGCTGGCGCGGTACTGATGTGCTCTTCAGCCCTGGGCCCCCTCCTTTGCATTTCCTTCTCTGCTTCCCCGTGGCTGATGGCCCTCATGCTGGGCTCCTCTGCCAGCTGGGAAGAGCTATCAAAGCCATCACATAGGCAGTTTGACCGACCCATGTGGCAGTGTGTGCCCATCCTCCATGTGAGCCCCGCCAAGGGGATACTGAGGGCAAGCTCTCGGTTTGCTGCCCTCTGACATGGGCAGAAATGGCTTCTGGGAGCTTCACTAGAATATAAAAGACAGCTCAGCCTCTGAGGTTTCTCCCTCCCATACTCACCTCCTTGGAAAATTTCAAGACAGAGATATTCCTTGTGCCACTCTGTACTTTCCTTTAACAAATCCACAGAAGCGCCAAATTTGCTCTTCTTCCATTATTTTGATGCGTATCTATCACTATCAGCTAGTCAATGGCAGGTAGGTCCTGAGAAGATTTTGGCTTACCCAGTCCATCAGCCTTGGTTTGTCAGCTGCCCAGAGAGAGACTCTTTGGAAGACCCATTACTGCTCAGTCATATTTGGGCTTTTTGGGCTCAGAAGATTTTTACCCTCTCTGCAGTCAAAGTGTTGTCAGGATTACCTTCGGATCATGCGGTTGTTGAGTTGGATTTGAGTCACCTGAGATGCAACCCATTTCTTTTCAATGACTACCATGAATAGTCTCCACCAGATTTTCGGGATGCAGCTGCCTCCGGTGACACAAGCTGCACTGCACTGCTATCAGGAGTGGGCAGGCAGCCCCGATGTTCATGCTGTGTTCGGAAAAGTGCTGAACCTCTTCGCAAGTAACTTTCTTTCATCTCTTAACAGAGGGTGTAAAAGGGGAAGGTTGGTCCAGCACTTACACCCCGTTGACCTGTTATCAGCTAGATTTGTCTGCCTTGGAACGGTGCTGTTGCCTCCAAGCTTATAGGAAGGGAGACCTGCTTTGTTGCTGTGTTCCCCACATGAGCTGTGCTGCACTCTCTGCCTCTACCCTGGAAGATGAATGCTGGGGATACAGGGCTTACTCCAATCCCCAAGAACTTGAACTCTGGAAAGCGCATATAATGACTTGTTGTCGGTAGCTTTCCATCTCTCCTAGAGCCCAAACAGCACTTTTTTAAGCTTCTCTTCGGAGCTTATGAGAAAACCTAGCTGAAATAATTGTCCATGAGTAACCACATGGCGTTACTCCTTATGGAAAGGTAGCTGCTGCTGCCTGCAGCCATTTGGTGAGACTCCGTCCTTCCACCTCATCCATCTTCTTACACCCCTTGCTGCACCAGACACATTTCCATCCAGGAAATTCAGGGCCTCTAAAAAACTTCATTTCGTGATGTTTCATTTTTTTGCCAGGTGGGATATCTTCTGTTCTGCTCTTTATGCTGAACTCCTGCTACTCTAGTATGACAACCTTCATTTTCCCTTACTTAGATAGCTTAGCAGGCTGCACCAAATCCCACACTATTTATTTATACAGTTACTTTCGCTTAAAATCTCAACTCCTGTGTTCGTTGCCTTTCCTGATTCCCTAGTCAGACTTCTCTGCTGCTACCTCCAGGGCCTCGCACAGTCCCGTGGTTGAAAAACCCCTTTATTAGCACTGTATTGTTTTTCTGGATATTTATTTTCTCACTTTGTTTGGTAGTGGCATACCCAAAATTGAGCTTCTTTCCTGGGGACTGTTTGGATGTGTCTGCCACCCTCCTTATGTCTGACCTTGTTGCAGGTGAGACCTGCTCACACCCTTCTGTAAGTGCATCCAACCACATATCTTGCAAGATATGGGTTTTATTATTTTCTCCTGAAGGCTCATTGTGTCTGAAATCATCTCTGCTTTGCTGTGTTCTGCTTAATCTGGCTGTTTCCGCAGCCCCTCTGACTGTAAAGATTTTCCTTCTGAGTGTCATGGGATAGGGAGCTCCCAGGCCCTGATACATGCCGTCTGCTGGCCAGTCCTGCTGGGAGGACACTGTAGGCGTCTCCCTCCACCTCTGTGTCCCCCAGGGTGTGACCACCTTCATCCTCTGCCCCATGACTGGGAGGATGAGTCCCAGTGGTGATCCTCAGGTGATGTACACAAAATCAGAGGCATAGGAGGCTCCCCTGGTAACAGGCTGGGAGTCACAAACTCTCCTTCTCCCTCCCACTTACTTTTTGTGCATTCTGCACCCTACTTCTTTTTTAATTGCCATTGTGGACACCATCTGTGACTGTACAGTCCTGCTTCACCCAGGCTTTGTGGGATATAGGTTCTCACTGTGTGTGTAGGACTGCTCAGGACCAGAGGCAGTTAATGCTGATGTGGTCTTGGCAGAGGATTTTCAGTGGTTCATCGATGCCAACAGGCTTTTGCTGTTTTTCATTGGGTCTGCCTGCAAATATTTCATATGCATTTGGATAAAGTTCACTGTCCTGCATTAGAAAGGCAGACCTGATGATCTAATGGTCCCCCTGGCCTTCTGTGAGGATGCTGTAAATGACCTGAATGGAATCAGCCTATCTGGCAGCACAAAGTGCAGCATGAAGTTGAAAGATGATGCATAGGTTGCTGTTAAAATAAATGCTGAATAAATGGTTCTACTGAATGCTTCAGAAACAGTATGTGATCATCCCTGGGGCTGCGCACATGCTGAAACTAGATGAAGCCTACATGTTCTTGTAGGCTTGTATCATTCTGGGCCTCACTTTGCGCAGCAGAGGCCATACTGTTTGCCCAAATATTTTGGCATCAGTGGCAGGGCTGGGTGTAGTGCATGCATGACCTGGTGTGAGTGTCCAATGGAACTTCAGCCTAGGAGATCTGTGCGAGGATGTCTTCTGTTCTGCTCTAGTGTGGGGCTGCATTGAGCTTCTTTCCAACTGGGAATGCTGCTGACACCTCCAGGTGTTCACCCATCCTTTAGTCTCTTTGCATCCCAGGCTGCCGAGGATGAGGATGAGAGTTCAGCTCAACTCTCCCTGCTGCTGTGCTTCCTCTTTCAAGGAGTGGGTAAGCAGGAGACAGCATGGGTGCTCAGCCTCGTGCAGCTGCAGAGTGCTTCAAAGTTAGGAGCATGGCTTGGGCTCATGTAATTGTTAGGTGTGCCAGGGCTTGGTGCAGCGTGGCACCCAGCATGAGCGCCCCAGTGTGAAACGGGTGATCAGGGGCTGGCCAGTGTGTACAAGTGTCTCCCCAGCAGCCACCCCTGGGGCAGTGACACCAGACCTGGATGGACTTTGCCACTTGTTTTGTCCTCCAGAAGCAGCACTGGATCGACAGGCGCAGGACTGGACATGCCCTACAGGTGGCTCACATCTGAGCTGAAGTGCTAGTGATGGCACTTGCAGCAGAACAAATGCAGCTGGAGGCTGCCACTCTCTCAAGCACCATCCCTCCACGTTGTAAGCATGCCATGCTCCTTAAACCTCCTGGGATTAATTCTGCATTCTTTGTAAGGTAGTGAAAACCACATGGCGTTTGAACCATGCAAATGTCAACTAAAAGCTTTAAGTAGAACCAGATGTGCTCAGGACTGGGTCCTACTTAGCAAAGTCCCCATAGCTATTTTCTCACTGCTGATGGTCTTGCTCACCTGACACCTGATGCTGTGTGAGGTCCTGCTAACTGGGAAAACAGGAAATAGTGTGGTCCTTCTCTGGCCTCCAGTTCTACCTACATGTTGCTCCTCCCAAGTGCTCACTTGCAGTCCTGGAGGTCCTCCCTGCCTCCATCTCTGCCCATTGTATCATCCAGGAGGTTATGGAAGGAAGGAAAGAACATTTCCATTCAGGTACTCACTCTGCCTCTGAGGACATCCTTGCCAGGTTGCTCCCCACTGTACTTGCTGGGCTGTCCTTCCTTGAGGAACATCACCCTGGTGCTAGCATCTGCTTTCACCTGGGGCTGGCAGCTTATGTCTAGAGCTGGCAATGACACAGAGTGACTCTGTTAACGAGACGTTTGTGCTGAACTGAACGGGGGTTTCATGCCTTCAAGGGTGATCTTGTATGCTCAGGCTTTGGCACCTGTCTGCTTTAGTCTCATACTTTTCTTCCTACAGCCTCTGGCTTGCTGTTGGCATTAAAAGCAGCTAACAGCATGCTCCCTCCAGCATGTGTGAGAGGTGCAGATAAAACCTGAACTCAAGGCCAAAACAGCTTCTCTTGAGAAGAATCTTACATCAGTAAGTTGAAGTGGAAAGGACAAGGGCTTCGCTCTTTGAACAGACTGGCTGAGTGTTACGTGCAAGGTGTGTTCAGCCATGAGCTGTGACAGTCTAAGCAAAGATGCTTAGGCTGCTGCTGCTTGGAGTTCCTCAACAGACCTTAATTACCTAAAGACCTGCCCCAGCTCGGTGGTCTTCTCTCTTTACTGATCTGAACACCTTTTAAGGCTGCCTTTTTTTTGAAAGGTCTTTCATGGGCTCTTATGCAGAAATTTGCTTTCTTTGGATGCTTTCTGTGGATGTCTTAAAGAAGAGACCCAGACAGATCTTTTTGGACTGACAGACAAAAAGCTGGAAATCAGTGCTCCAGCCCAGCCAGAGCAGATATGAGTTGATGCAAGAATTACTTTGACTTACTCTGTTTCAGGAAGTCACCCCAAGGGAATTTAAGTGTTTTCTACTGGTAAAAATCTACCCAGGTTAATAAAATGTCGATCCTGAAGGGCTGGATAATGCTGTGCAAATGATGTGTCTTCTCAGTCCTCTTCCCTCTAGCATGTGGAGTGATTTATCTTACAGGCAGCTTCATTCATGAACAGTAGAACAATCCTTGGCACGCCTGCTACTCACCGACTTTGGTGCTCCTAAAACGTGAGCCCCACAGCTTGAGCTCTGGCAGTTCTTGAGTCTCTTCTTATGCCATGTGGATGCAGGAGTCATGAGGATGCTAGTTCAGAGCAGGATCATCTTCTGACCCTGCTGTGTTCATGTGAAAGTCAATCCAGAAGACAAATGTGCATGTTTCTGTAGTTCCTGTGAATTCTGTCAGCAGCTCTGACTGCCTTGTCCAGCATTAGAAATAAACCATGCTCCCCACTTTGTTTCCAGAGGCTTTCCAGAGCTTTCAGGCTGTCTGTTGCTAACTCTTTATCTTTTGATGACTGTACACTCCCATCTATCTAGACATGCAACAGTTACATATTTCCAAAACCTTCCTTCCATGGTGAGTAAATACACTTGGAGAGCAACCTGCAACTTGTTATTCCTTCTCATTATAGATGTGTAAATATGGAATATGACTAGAGGAAGCAGGATTAGCTACCTAGGCATTGCAGAGCACGTCTTGGAGGCACAGCTCTGTCTCTGGTAGCTCTGTGTTGGCAGGGATCACTACCTGAAAAAGTATAATAAGGGAGAGGTGGGGAGGACATTGTTTATGCAAAGGCAGCCAAAAAGTTGTTGCAGCAAAGTCCTGGAATTAGTCTGGCACTGTGCATGTCAAGCAGGCACAAATTTCATAGGACTGTAGAGTCCCAAGCCCCCAGGGTTGCTGCACCAGAGGCAGATAACAAGTGCAGGACTGGGGATGTGCACAAAGGCAGAGCAAGGCGGGGAGTGGCTGGTGCGGCTGCTGGCGTGCTGTCCCTCCTGGGGTGGGGTTCAGCAATGAACAGCAACAGGCAGCAGTGGTTAGGCAGAGAATGAAGCATTGTCTTTGGCCAAAGCAGCTCAGGACACTTGCGGAGGCGAGATGCTATGACCAAATTTGGAAACAGGCCCAATTTACACCCCAATACCATAAAGTGCTGTGAGTTCTTTAATGATTGCAGGCAACTGGCCTCCAATTGCGTTCAGCGGGGAAAATGGTTCCTCTGAGTGCTCTGCCAGGAACCCAGCATAATGCCAGTTCAAAAGGAGATACTCCCTGAGGCATCGCTCACACTGCAGCATTCACATAGTCCTTGGGGGTTTATTTTCCAAGCACTTAAACAACTCTACCCTTGTCCCATTGGTTTTGATCTCAGCTGCTGGTCCATCTGGAAGGAAATATCAGATGCTGCAGGAAATAATTTTACGGGTGACTCAGAGATACTGGCTGCAGAGACCTCGGCTTCCCTTCTCCTAACTGCGCTGTTTTGTCTCTCTGCTTAGGCCAAATGTCTGTGGCAGACAGTGCTGCCCAGGATGGACCACGGCTCCCGGCACAAACCACTGCATCAAACGTGAGTATAACAGTCTCAGCTGGTGCAGGTCTTGCAATGCACCCATAAAAAGCACTTGAGTACTGCTGTGACCCCACACACATCCCCTGCACTGTGTCAGGGTGGGAGATGGACCCTGGAGCCAGCACCACAGCCTCCCGATGGGGCTGCTGGGCTGTGGATCAGCTCTCCCCGCCTGCTGGCAAAGTCTGAGCATGTTGAATAATGAAGGCTTTACTTTATTATCGTTGTTAGTGTCCATCCCGAGCAGGGTCTTGTTGGGGCAGGGCTTTGCAACAGCGCATTTATGGGAGAGTGTCAAGCCCTGGGCTCTCATTGTCCTGCTTGGTGCTTGGAGCAAAAGGCAGGTCTGTGAAAGTCCCAGCAGGTGGGAACTGGCAGAGTAGGGCTGTGCTCATGTGGGCAAGCGTTGCTGATGCTGAGGGGGAAATCATGGCTGCAAATTATGAGTGCTATTAAGGAAAGCAATTAACGGAGTTGGCACAAGGGCTGGGATGGGTGGGGCTGGAGCGTGGTACAGCACATGGCATGTGTGAAGTGGCGAGGGGCTGCAGGATGTTCCTGCAGTATGGAAGCTGCCCGGCCACAGCCCTCCTGCCTATCTGCGGTGGGGTTAATAAAGCTCTGCTTCTCCGTATGGCACTGCCACAGCCCTGGGGGCTGAAATAATTTTGGGCTACCCAACATGGCACTGGAAAAGAAGGGATTTGGGCAGGCATCAGTGTGACACACACCAGAGACAGCCGCACTGTCTTTGCGATCTCCGATAGCTCTGCAACAAACAGCCCCTGTCATCATCCCTGTCCCTAACAATGGGGTTAGCCCACACGTAGACCTTCCCAGGCGACTGCCTGACCTGTGCACCTGCCTGGTCCGAGGGAGGAGAGGTGCTGCCCACAGCACCCTGGCAGCTTGGAGATCAGGGATCACACAGGCATCAGGCAGGCTTTCTGGATGGGAATGCCCTGCCCAGAATAGCCAAGAGCATCTGCCTTCACTCCAGTGGCAGCAGCTGCCCAGATGTTTAGTGGGAAAGAGGCTCAGCTTTGTTTGCTGTGGGATCTCACAGCATTTCGGCCGCGCTGGGATAATTGCATTAGCAATCGCTGTTTGGGAGCAAGGGGCCAAGGGCTGACTCACCTCCCTTCTCCCTCTCCCCCCCGCCGACAGAAGCCAAACGGTAGAGAGCGTACTGTGCTGCCAGACAGCGTCTGTAAACAGAGCGCGGGGCCAGTGATGGCAGCATCTTTCTCTCATTAGGGATTTTCGCAGGAGCAGTAGATCTGGGCTCATAGCCACGCAGGCTGTCTAGCGATTGCTCAGGTGTTGGGCCCATGATCCCCAGGATTCATTAAAAGGACACTGTCAACATGATCCCACTGTCGGAGTGTCCCCCCAGCCGAGGATGGTAAGTCTCAGGAAGGTCTTAGGTGAAGACCAGTGACATGTAAATGTAATGTCATTCCCAGCTGCCTCTCTTGCTGGGCCTTTTTGTTGGAGTTCAAGCTGCTGGGGACATTCAGCTGTTTTTAAGACTGCCAGGGCAAGCTGGACAGCCTGTCCCAGTTTGTTTCTGCACTGTGATACTGCTTAATGTCTGATCCCGTGGTCTTTGATATGGGGCACATCAGGGAAGTTAATGGGGTAGAAATGCAGCCAGAGGGAACCTCTTAGCGCAATGAAGCAGGGAAGAAGTTGGCATCGAGACTTGGACAGGATATTGGTTTTGATGGCCCTGAGCCTGGGTGCAGGAGAGGGGACAGATCAAATTATTGCCTTCATCTACTCCCTATTATCACGTATCAAGCATGGTGATTTCTTCATCTCCACCCATACTTTTCCAGAGAGTTTCCTTTTGTAGCATCTCTGCATATAACTGAACTCAAGCCATGGGCAGGTTTCTCCAGCCTTTTGGTTTGTTCCAGCTTTGAGGACCAAAGTGCAGAGAGGACTTGGGGAGTTTTCAGAGAGTCAATGACTGGGAAGATGAAAAAGAGAAATATCTCTCTCTTTGGGACACCAGTGTTTCTTGGGACAGTGGAAGAGATCTAAGGGAGTTTAGGAGAAAGATCTCACCCACTTGCAATGGGCTTGGTTTCTACCTACACGCTGCCAGGTCACCACACTGAACAGCATACAGAGCATCCTGTGGGGCTTCGGAAGTTGTCCTGCAGGACAGGATGTTAGGGGTAAGAAGTTACATCTGAACTTGGGCCAGAGGAATTCATCCAAACTCCTGCCTGTTTAACTTCATCTTGGAGTGAGACTCAGGACTTTGTGTCCTGGGTTCAGTGGAGAAGAAAATCATACACATAAGCTCGCCAGAAGCCCTCTTGCATTGCCCATATTTCAGGGACTGAAGTGTGCACTTGTTGATAATTTAGCTGCTGCCTCTTAGCTCCTTCCCCTCCGTTTCAGAGGAGAGAAATCCTCTTGCTCAGCCTCCCAACCTTAGTTCATCAACCTCCACTTTCATCCGCATTATTTACTATTGTTCTCTGCTGCTTCCCAAGATAGCAATCTGGGCTGGGCTGGTAATGCAGGGCGAGCTTTTCCTCTGACATGGATATTTTAAAGCTTTAAGAAACATTTTTAATCAACACGGTGGGAAGGACTAAATAAATCCATGCAGTTTCTAATCTTGTACAGATGGTCTTGCAGTTAAGATCCTGGATGAAAGCACAGGAATTCCAGGATAACTCGCTGGCTCTGCAATGGCCTCACAAAGTGTATTCAGAAAGTCGCATTAGCACCTGGGGCTTTTCCAGATCTGCAAAACAGAGATGACATTCACATGCTCTCTCCTTTTGTCTCTATTCTGTACAGTGACTGTAGGGTTTTTTGAGCTCAGACTATTTTTCATTGAAGTTCTGTTTTCCTTCTCTGTTATTCCTTCGTTTCTGTTATCTTCCTGCCTGTCAGCCTGCACAGATCTCTGATGTGTGTTAAACTGTCCGTCCCTTCTGACTTTGCTAACACAGTTAGAGCTTCAAGTTAGAATATGAGATTATATATTGCTCTGCATCAATAAAATGCAAAATTCACTTTTCCATGAGAAAGTGGACCAAATCACCCCAGTGGTGCAAGTCCTTCAGCATCTTCCCAGTTTTCCTGTAGATGTCTAGTTGAATGAAAACATTTTCCCCCATTTAAATGAGTCTGAGCAGGAGCTGCTTACAGTGAAGATCTACAGCACTCTCCGAGACCTGGAGCACATGCAGAGCAGCAGGGGCACAGTAATTGAATGTCACCTTGCAATGTCATTGCTCAATCCTGGGCCAGGTGTGCCTGCAAAGCAATGGGAGGTTGGATTTGGTGACCTTCCCCTCTGACAGTCCTGTCTGCCTGGCATAGCTGGGTGGTCAGTCATGCCACAGTTGTCCCTGCAGTGTGACCTTGCAAGGAGGACTGACCCCATGCATTGAAGACCGGACAGCACTAGACTTGGTCTGTGAAGGCACAGCTTGTTGAACAAATGACCATTGCTACTGATGATACTTCAGCAGTGCTCCAAATCTCATCCTTTTATTAAGAGTTTTGAACTGACTTGCTTTCCCTAAAGCTCCAGCTCCTGGAGCAGGTGAGTACATGAGACTACATTGAGAAGAAGAGTTGAGTGGCTGTTGTCTTAACAGAGACTGTTCCTAGCACTCACAGCTGGTGAGAGAGATCTCAGAGTAACCCCTGGGCTCAGAAACCAAAAAGCAAAGAAGAAGATCCCAAATATATGCATATTTTTAACCATCTTGTTCTGTCAGTTTTATAGTTTGGGGGCCTGACTCATGATTTCACACATTTGGCATTGGCAGTACTGAATAACCTGCTTTCCCTACAGCACATAGCTGTACTGAGTGAAAACCAGTGACTTTCTGAAGGTATTTTGAGGTCTTCCTGGATCTGCAAAGGCAACTCAGAAGGGAATTAATTCTAGAGTTGGGAGTATTTCAGCTAGGGCAGCTCCCCACCCATCCTGCATGAAGGGACCAGAAAACTAATCCCATTCCTTTCTTCCTCTTCTCTGTATCAGCTGCTGTAGGAGCTTTTTAGAGCTTTTTAGAGTGCCTGGCTGCTTATCACTGCTTTCCTGCTGAAGGGTACAGTCTAACGTGACTGAGAACATTGTTAGTGGGAGAGGCTGTGAGAACCAGGTCCTGGCATTGTGGTTCTGCAGTATTTCAGCACATGAAGTGATTGTTTTCAATGGCAGACTTCCTGGTCTGGTGGCATTCGTTAGAACAGGCATTTATTGGGAGATAACAGTATGGTCTGGCAGCCTATTTAAATCACAGCTGAGTTTTATATTATAAATTACATCAACTTTTGGAGTGCCAGACGTCCCAGCGATGGTTAATTCCTGCCTGACTAGGACCCTGTCTCTGTTCCAGGGTCTGCAGTGGTGGCTGATTTATTTTACTGGAGGATTTCAGCAAAACCTCTGGCTTTAACCTATACAGCCCTGTGTGACTTGGGTTCTTCCTTTCCTTGAGACCTCTCTCTCTTCCTGAGTCTTAATGTGGTAGTAAAGGTCAAATGAAGTATTCCAGCCATCATATCCCAAATTTAGTTAGGCAAGGCTGATGACAGTCCAGTTTTGGGGTGAAGGAAGGGTTGTGGGGGCTATACTGCTGTGAAAGGACCTTAGAACCTGTGTAAGGACTTTCCTCACTTGGCAACAGCAAGATGACATGTGGAAGGTACACAAGGCTAGAGCTGTCTGTATGTTTATTGTCCAGAAGCAACATTTCTCACAGGCATGCTTGGATCTCACAGGGATGGAGAGCACAGGCAGAGGGGGAAGGATGTGCTTATGAAACCCCAGCAACAGCCTGCAAAGGTGGTGGGATGTCAGATGCTCTTGCAGCCTCCTCCCAGGCAGTCCTAGGGATGAGGCCCTCAGCGGAAGAGGTGGCTGCAGGTTTTAACCCATACACAGGTTTCCCACATGGCTGGAGGTTATTGTCCAACCTGTGTTGTCCAAAGAGGTTTTATTATTGCTTGGCCAGCTGACCCTTTCCTTCTTTGTGGGGGGATGCTGTTTTCCAGTGCCTTTTTCTATTACTCTTGCTCAGAATAACGAGACCATTCCTACCTGAGCAAACTGTGGTTTTCTGGCTCTCGCTGGCTGGGCTATGAACCCAATTTGGCATCTATTGACTTGGGAAGTGTCAGGGTCCGGCATATAATTAATAGCACTTTTCTCCCGGGGCGCAAACTGAAGCTGATGTGCTGTAATTAGGAACACACACAGGCTCAGAGGGTGATTTGGGCATGAAATTAATGAACTGTAAGTCCTCGTAGCTGCAAAGGAATTTGAGTGCAGTGACTCCAAAATCAGCTGAGGAGGGAGAGCTGGAAAGCTCTGGAGGGGACAACCAGGAGGACCATGCAAATCAGACCCTAAGCCAGACTAAAGCAAATTACTAACACGCAAATTGTTCCCAAGAGGCTGTCATAGTGCATGGTCTTCTCATCGGGCAGTCATTGACTCCCCTTGCTCTGGGACTGAGGTCCTACTTCTGCTCAGAGAGCTGTGGGTGGTGCTGGAGGCTGTATGCTCTCTGCGGACTGTGCTGCTCATTTTGGGGCTTTCTGAAGTGAATATTGCTGGAAAAGAGATTTGCAGAGATCAGTGGGGAAAGGTGGGAACAGAAACAAGTCTCGGGTGGCAGTGTTAAGAACCCATGGCAGCAGTAACACTGAGACTTTGAAGGCCACCTGCCTGCAGAGAAGAGATGGGGCGGCCCCGGTTGTGCTGCCCCAGGCAGGTGCCACCACTGTGGGACTGAGCAGGCTGCTGGAAGCCCCATGTCCACTAACTGCCTTTCTGTGTCTCCTCAGCTGTCTGTGACCCACCGTGTCAGAACAAAGGCTCCTGCAGCCGTCCCCATGTCTGCACGTGTCGCTCAGGCTTCCAGGGCTCCCGGTGTGAAGAAGTTGTTCCTGAGCAGGAGTACCACCCGCCTGGTGCCGCTGCTGCCTTCCAGCCCCCTGCAAGCTCCCTCCGGAGGAGGACCAGCATGGCAGGACGCGATGCGTCCCTACGAGGGTCTCAGGCACCCGTCCCGCGGCACCTCCCAGCTGTGTAAGTCAAACCTGGTTCCCAGCAGGATGCTCTCCTAAACCCTCAGGCAGCCAACAGCACTCTTGTTTGGGCCACAGCCTTGTGAGACCAGGTAGCTTGGCTCCTGGTGGAGCCAGGCTCTTGCCCAGCCTGTGGGAGCTTATGGAAGGGTGTCAGGCTCTCCTGTCCCTCCAATGGACTCAGTTTCCCGCCAGCACTGTGTCATTGTTTCCAGGCAGACACAGGAATGGGACAGGCTAATAGCAATCGCACAGGGAAGGAGTACCACAAAGCTCAATAGTTTGCCCTTCTCCAGTTGGTGAGCAACTTTTGCTGTAGTAGCAGGGTGGATGGAATCGGGATTGAATTTCTGAAGAGGATGTGTTTAGAGTAATATGTCCAGGTAGTTTCCATGGGAGTGTATGTAGGCCTGAGGTGTGGTTTTAAAAGCTGGTATGAGCAAGTGATGATACTTGGAGGATTCTCCTGATAGACTCTAGCTGTTACTGAGCCTGCTGTTCCATATTTTTGTGTCACCCTGCTGTGATGTGGGTAATTTTGTAACCAGGTGGAAGCCTGCATATTTGGTATAGAAACAAAAATGCAGCTGTTGGGGCTCAGAGAAGTCTGTGCAGGAGAGACTCTGGGAGGAATGTGTTAAACTCAGTGTGACAACTCTGGCGTCATCCAGCCCACCAGCCTCAGGTCAGTACAGAGCTACTGTACCCAAGCAACCACTCCTCCACACTTTGTGTTTTGTGAAGACCTGCTGGAGCTGTGGGTTTTTTGCAGAAGGAGACAGTAAAGGTGGGAAAGGTGCCTTTTCCTGACAAGCAGCTCTGTGGTGCTGGCAGCTCAGTAGAGCTGGGGAGGTGGGAATGATGCCTGCTTGTTATAAAACCCATATATTTGATTTTTTTAAAATCACCTCCTCTTTTCTGTAAGAGTCTGTGGACAGGTAGCAAAGTGATAGACTGCAGTACCCCTAAAGGCCCCTATTATTCTTGCTTCTGCTTACCCCGTTGCTGTGCCGGAAAGGCTGGTTTTGTTGGTAGACACCAAAGCAGAGAATCTGCATGTGGCTTCTAATGGAAGTCCCTCAGTCATAGTCAAGAAGACATTACACCAAATTACAGGTGCCTAAGCAGGAGGTGACTTCAGTTTCTCCCTTTCTCCTCTGAGCTGTTTTGACTTTCTCAGCATCACTTAAAGCTGCTGGAGGAGAGGGCAATTTGGCATTTGTTTCTCTGCGTTTCTGTGGGTTATTTATAAAACGTTTGTTGCACTTAAAATGGCTGTTGCCTTTCTGTCTCTTCGGGAGCAGAAGCAATGCAAGGGCTGGAGACATTTCTATACACTTACTCTTGGCCATCTATAGTTTTGGAGGGGCTCAAATGACTGCCGAAGAATTGACTGACATGAAGTAGTTCACTGAAGCCAGCATATCTTGGTGTCCAAATGAAAGACTATCCGATGGGAACCAAATTCAGGCAAGTAGGAGGTGATGCTGGCAGGGAGGGGTGGCCAAGCCGCTGTCATAACGGCCCTGAGAGAGGCTCGATGCCTGAGCGAGCACGCAGCCATGGCATGTGCCTGCAATCCTGGCCATTGCTGACAAGGTTCCCCCCAGCGATGACCTCCTCCTACCCCTCCATGCCACTGCTCTGTGTGCAAGGACTGAAGGGGAGGCAGAGCAGTGCCCTTGGAGATATAGCACCTGTTGAAGGCTTTCCCAGTAAGGAACATGACCTCAGGCTCGGCACAGAGGACAGGGGCCTGTGCAGGCACTGGCAGGGCATTCCTGTCCAGACAGTCAGACACAGCGCCTAGCGATCACTGAGCTGAGATTGCTGAATGCCCAGCTGCCTGCTGTACCTTAAATCCTCTGGCATTGTCCCAAGGAAATAGGACTCCCCTCCTCACACTGGCCATAGGACGTTGCCTTATCCCACAGCGTTAGCAAGAGCATTTGACATTTGTCCTTTGCGATGGCTGCAGGTAGGACCCCAGGACATGGCTACCACTGATTGCCTTCTGGAGCCGTCCTCGGGGATGTGCCTTTCCTGCTCTGGTGACGCATAGCAGTTCTGTGCAGGCAGGTGTGGGGCTGCCTGCAGTCTTGCACTGGTCTGCATCCAAACACCTCATTTCAGCCTCTGGGCATTTCCCTATAAATTAAGTTACATGGATTTTGTCTTTAGACCATATAACATAACTTACAACTGGCATGACATAAAAGTCATGCTGCTGTTAGATGGGTTGTTTCCCAAATATTTTTGGGTGTCCCCTTCAGCCTGCCAGCTTCTGGGCTAGCTGTGGAGCATTGTCAGAGTGAGTATTTGCAGCCAAAGGCTAGCTCCTTGCTGCTGTTGCACCCAGCCACCAGCCCTCCCACTGCTTCCCTTGCACTGGAATTGATGGTTACCTGCCTCTGGGTGAGGTGGCTCAGTTCCAAAAACTGGCAAAAAACTAAAACGGGATAATTTTCTGCCACTTCAATAGTCTGAATTGGCTTATTGAAAGATTACATGAGGATCAGAATCATCAGACAGAACTGCAAGGCTAACAGGCAGGAGGAAGAAGGGGACGGACTCCCTTTTTGGGAGAAACCTCATATTAGGTTGATCATTTGTCTTATGAAACCATGCTTTCAGACTTGTCTGAACTTGAAGCCCTCTTCTTGCAGTTACAACATCATCTGTTTCTGTGCTACCACTGAAGTACTTTCTGTGCTTCTCCATCCGGCTTTCTCGCTACAGTTGGGCTGTAGCAGCAAAAGCAAGAAGCATATTTGCCTTCCCAGAATCAGTAGATCTTACTCAGATTTGGAAGTAGGAGGATCAGTTCACTGACAAGTCTAAGAGGAGCAGCTTGGGTTTTGTAGTCCTTGGTGTCCTCCTGGATAAGGATGGGTTGTGTTGGTGGGACGCTGACTTTATCTAGTGAGCCCACCATGATCCCACAGCATCTGGCTTAGTTGTCTGATTTGTCATTAAGTAAGTAGTAGAAGAAGCTCTTGGGTGGCTCCGTGGACAGAGGACACTGATGGTTCCAGGTCAGAGGTTGTGTGAAGCCTATGATATCCAGCCCTAACATCCCTGCGTGTTTTTATTGCTAACAAGGAGGAATTGTGCAAGAGTGGAGCTTACAGACCTCTAAGCCTCATCTTACTGTGCCAAGACAGGAAATCAATCATTACATGAGTGAATTTTCTTTCTCATTTAGTTTATTTGTGAGTGTATTGGCTTTGTTTGTGTTTATGTGGAGGTAGCAATCGGAAGCTCTGAAGTCATGCACTAGAACAATGCTATCTTAGATGCCCTATAATCATGCAACAAAATGCGTGAATCCTTCCCCAGAGACCTGTTCACTAAGCAGAAGTGGGGTAGATTTTAAATTCAGTGTGCTCTGAAGTGAGTCTTCAGAGAGAGTTAGGAAAGCAACCTCCTGGATTATTCCAGAACTACCCGGGCCACTTGCCTGAGTAGTGGGGCTGCTTTAAAATGGTACCTTATCCACAGCTAGATGAACTTGCTGCTTATGATGACAGCTACTTCACTGTGGAGAGCAGCCTGATCTGAAGGTAGTAAGTCTTTGGAAGTCTGGAGAAGCCTATAAAATCCTGGTGAAATGCACAGCGAAGCAGCTGCCTATTTTCATGACCTTGTTTCTGGCAGATGTGCTCAGAATCATTCCTGGAAACAGAAGCAGTGATGCCTTCTGTCGCTTTCCTGCCAGGAGAGCCCAGGAAGCATCATTGTGACAGTAGGAGAGAAGTTACTGACAGTCTTTTGCCCTCAGCCATGGTGAAAAGTAGCAGCTCCTTGACCAACAGGGTTGTACTGGTCATACATAACTGGTTGTACTGGTTGGTTTGTATTGCACTTGGCAGATGCGAAGATTAGCAAATGGATCTTTGGACATTCCCAGCATAGCTGTCATAGATCCATTTCTGGGCATGCTGGCAGTCCTGAGAAGAAGGGGACGTGAACATTGAGCATTGTAGTGAGCACAGGTGTCAGTGCTGCTATGTTACTCATAGCCATCACTGCCTCTCTTTGGAGAGGTACCAGGGAGGAATCACTTGGCTTGTCCATATAGTGCCTGTTATCTCTTCTTCCTGGGACTGAAGAAGATGACGTACTCAGCCTTATCTGAGCTCCGCACTTGCCTAGGGGAAGATGTGGCTAAAAGAAGGGCAGCTCTGGGTTTACTTTGCTGACACCAGAGCTGATGATGCAGCTTAAAATACAGGCTGAACAATGAGTATCACTTACCAAGTCCCTCCAGCAGGCAATGGGTCAGCAGAGATTTAGAGCCAGGCATCTGAGGGAGCCTGTGAGGACTTTTTAGCTGCTGCAGAAGCTGGGAGGCCCCGACACTGGGCTGCTTGGAACAGGGAGTGCTCCGGAGAGCAAAATCCTAGGGGTGTTAGAGGCCCTCCCGGCGTGGTCTAGCTGCAAATCCTTCCTCTTCTTGATCTCAGCCTGAATCTCTGCCCGGAGAAGCAAAACCCCGACAGATGATTGTGCAGGGTGGAGCTGCACCTCAGCCCAGAAGCCGAGCTAAATGGAAACAGCTTTGTTTTCCTAAGGCTGGAGTATCAGCAGAATTCCTGTTTATTTAGCAGGGAGTGGAAAGGGCTTGCACCCCTGCCCCTCACTATCAGGATGGGCAGCCAGCTGCCTCTGAGTCCAGGCAGTGTGTGAGGAGGGTCCTGCCACTGCCACCTGAGAAGGTCCTTCCTGTGGGAGCGCTGGACATAAATCTCTAACCAACATCTAAGCAAAGGAGCTGTGCTGCCTGGATAGGATGTGTATGCTGGATGAGGGCTGCCTAGGAAGCAAGGCATCCTTCCGTTTCACAAAAAAAAGAAGAGATGACTGGGACATACAAAGCATTTTTGCAGCAACCCAGGCAAGAGAAAAGGACGTGGCTGTGGTATAAGGTGCTGAAACACTGTGCAGACAGCTTAATGCAGCTAATCTCTTGAGGCCAGGGAGCTTCCTTTGAGAGGGATCTGTTTAGGCAAGGCAGTTGCTGGGAGTTGCCTGGTGTTTTCAGGATGGAAAAGGAAGAAGGATGAGTTGTGACGTGCCCGCCCCAGTAACTCTTGATCTCAGAGCCTCCTCTCCAGCACCCTAGAGGAGACATCTCCTCCCTTCCTGAGGAGAGAAGGGGCTATATGCATCCCTTGAGGAGTTGTGTCAAGCACTCCTGACCTGGGGATGCTGAGAACCTGATGCCAGCAAGGAGGCTATGCGAAAATCTCTATTCTCTTTCCTGGAAGCGAAGGATGAGAGCAGCAGGGAGCAAGCAAACGCAGAATCTTGGGTGTGCAGCAGAGGTTGCGGGATGGTGAAAGTATATTTCCCTCCTTTTGAAAATTAGCTGAAACCAGTTCCTGTTCTGGTGGCAGTCAAATGCCTAGCGTGGTCCTTTGCAGAGGAGAGGGGAGCACATGGGTGAATGCAGAGCTCTCCACCCTGAGGTAGCCACTCAAAACATGACATTCAGAACTGTGGCTTGGCAAAATCAGCCTGATTAGCTTGTTGCTATTGGGGACTAGCAGATAAAGCAGAAGTTCACTGCAAGTTCACTTGCTTTCTAAAGATGCTGCTCCAAACAGAGACAGATTTGTCTTAATTGTTAAAGCAGGATCTGGAGCCTCCTGTCTTGCCAGATTTGAACTTTCCACATTTATGAGGAAAAGGGGAGCTTTATTACTGCCTTACTTGGGTTGCTGCTGAGTGTACAGAACTGTTTGTCTGTGATATGTATAGTGCTAGGAGGAGGTCTGTACTAGCCATGAATCTACTGATCACACCTCCTTCTCTTCTGCTTGCTTATGACTGTCAAGTGCTTTACATTTATGAGGGTTACAATTTATTAATGCCCAGATAGCAGAGAAAGTAAAAGCTGACCTTGGCTAAGAAGCCCCTCTATGTAAGTGCATTCTCATAGCATGGGCTGTGTCAGGTTTCCTACTTTGCTTGGGATGGGACCAGCCCAGGAGATCCATAACAAGTGATGTTGAATTCCTGGGATAAAATGCTGATGCCAGCTTTGCCTTCCACCACTGCAGCATGTTTGTGCATATTTTCCCAGCGCAGATAAGCCTTAATTGCATCTTCCTAAGGTGCTTCCCTTTGGCAATATAGTTTTCACAAAGTGGCCAAGCATTTACGTTCCTTGATCCAGAGCCAACTTCAGTAGATATCTGAGACTTTGTTAAAAAGTTGAAACTAAAAAGCCAGTGCCAGTCCGTGTGAGAATATGTGAAAAGAGATTCCACTCAGGGCAACGGTATCTCCATAAGCTACAGATTTCAGTCCCTCTCCTGCTTTGACATACTTGAAAGCCCTTGGCAAGCTGGCTTGGAAGCCTAAAGGAAAAACTCAAGCTACCCGAGAGAAGCATAAATGTAATTTTTCTTGTGTAAAAATACTTCTATTTTTAAATTACATAATATACCTTCTCTAGCCTTGCACCGGATACAGTTGCTCTACTTTCTAGTATTTTAATGCTGTCAGCACCATTCTTGTTTGTATGTTTTATGTGTTTACTTTCTGGGGGGTTGCATATGCTTCAGAGCAGGAGGATAGGAGGCTTTTCAGGCTCCTTTTAAACTCCAGATATGGTCTTTACATTAAGTCTGGTTCTTCTGCACCTCCTCAGGAGCCATTCCTATTGCTTAATTCAGCCTCTAGTCTTTGAGAGAAAATGTTCAAATGCACTTTTTCTTATAATGGAAAGAAAAATGCTGCTACTGTGAGCTTAGTCTGAGACTACATCCAAGAGAGCAGAGTGCAGGGCAAATGCATTGTACATGTGGTAGGTGAGGTAGTACAGAAAATCCAGTTTATAGCTTATTTTATATACTATACATATATCATTTGGGACATTTATGACAATACAATTTATATAGCAGATTTATAAAAAAGAAAGATGTTAGAATAGCGCTAAGGCCACATGATCAAATGCTGAGAAGATTTTCCCTGATGCCTGAATTATGATTGTCATCCAACTTGCTTTCAGCTCCCTTGTACATATGGATTACACTGCAGTTTCTCATACCTGATTGTCTGCTGCCTTGTTTGGTTTAAGCTGGTATTTAAGCAAAATCAAAGCTGTTCTTTGTGGTTTCAAGTGTTCTCCATAAATCACCAAGTTCTGGCAGGACACAAGGGATGAATTGAAGCTGATTTGATTTTGAAATGGAGATGTAGAGGTCTCCATGTAAGAATATGCTCATTCTCCTCTCCTTTCTTCAGAAACACCCTGAGAAGTGCTGCCCTGAGTGCCTGGTGCTGGATAGGATTAGTACCAAGCTCTCTACAGCAACACATTTTTGTCTCATTTATGTGGAAACTCTCTTCAGGGACACGCAGAAACTAAACATATAGGCAGGAACTAAGAAGAGATTCGAGATGGAAAAATATTATCTGTTACAACTAAAGGAAAAAAATCCTCCAGAGGATGAAGAAATCTGGAAGAAAGAGAGGCTGAGATTTTGCAGAGTAGGATTGAACAGCAAATTAAGGCAGCAGTGTGACCACATAAAAGAGGCTGCTGGTGCTTAGGACTTTAGAGGCAAAAGACCCAAGACACACAGACTTTTCTCCTATGCACCCTGCGGTCCTGCATTGAGTAAAGGTATTCTTTATTGCCAGAAAAGAGCTTGACAAATTGGAAGAAATCCTTACAACTACAAAAGGAGGGAGGGAGAGACCTGGGGGGAATGGTTAGCAGACCCACATCTACAAAACTGAGCCAAACACTAGCCTTGAAAGATGGGGAGCATACTCAGAAGCTGAGGCTATCTAGAGGAGGCAGACAGGGTGTAATTAGGTTGCCTGGAGCCTTGACAGGGTGGCTGTGCTAATTTTTCAGCTACAAGGCTTTCTATAAGAGCAATGTGCCAAAATCTTCTAGATGTAATGACAGGTTGATAACAGCATTGGAGGTCTGCCTTCTCCATCTCCTTGGAGCTGCTTTGCTGAGGAGCTGGAACCCACTAGCTGCCAAGGGAGGCACAGCAATTCTACCTTCTCCAGAGCCTTTCCCACCAGGCATGCCATGAAACCTCCTCCTCCCTGCTGGTCCTTGGTGTGGATATTGAAGGCCATATGGGAGAGGTGTGAGAGTAGATTTGTGGTAGTGTTATCCCTGGAAGCACTGATCTTGGCACCAGGCATCATGCATACGTGGTCAGGAGCGCTCCTGGGCCCCAGCCAGGCTCTAGTCTTCTGCCTACTGAGCAACTGGAAGGATGGAGCCAGTGCAGAACAGTACAGAGTAAAATCACCAGGACACTCATACCCCAATACCTGGCAGGGCTGAGACTTCAAGAGTGGGTAGCAAAGTGTCACATCCCAACACAGCTCTCATGGCTGGAGTGCTGCAGATGAGGGAATCCTGTGTGTGTCAGGGGATGGAGAAATGTGGGGAAACCTAACTACAGTGAGCTAAGAGGTCCAAAGGCCAGGTGTCCTGTCGAGTGTTCAACAATTATTTTAGATTAAAATATGTCTTAGATCCACAGTGTTCCCAGGATGAGTGGGAGACTTCGCAGCTGTAGATGAAGAGCCTCCCCTTCTCCAGATGACAGGACTACACATATCTCCTCTCCCCTCTGTTGCTCTCATGCCCTGTGTGTGTGCAACCGCAAGCTCTTCACCCCACTGTCACGCCTGGGATGAGAGAGGTTTTACCTGCTCTCTCCATGTGCTGTGTAAAGTGGAGGGCAGGCAGCTGGCTTCCCCCACTCCCTGGGCAGCACGTGGGTGCAAGAATGAATAGGCTAAAGTGTTTTTTCAGGGCTTTGAAGTTGGCAGCCTGGTAGAGGGGGTGAGTGTTGCTAGTCAACAAGATGGAAATGAAACTCAAGAGTGCTTGTTTTCTCTCTGTTATACGAGGGAGACAAATGACCTCCCCACGGCCAGTGGGGAGCTTTTCTCTGGTGAACGCCTCTGCAGCGTGTTTCGTTAAATGAGAGCTAGGTCCTCAGCTCACAGCTGTTGTGCTTGTGGAGATAGAGGATGCTTTGTTCTGGAGATATCAATGTGCTTGTGGGCACAAGGGCAGGTTGATACGTTGTCCTCCTCTCCTCTTGCATGCCACTGCCCTAAATACAGATCCTTCCCCTGCCAGGCAGAAACATGCTGCTCACGGTACGTGGGGCTCGGGGAGGAGAAGTGGGGCAGTGGAAGCATTGCTGTGGCTGGTGGTGGTGGGTGAACCCTCTACAGGGTGATCATATTGCACAGTGGACAGCCCAACTGTGCCCAGCATCTTATGCCCAGTTTTGTAGTGGTGCAAAAGCTGTGGCCATGGGGTTATGTCTGCAGAAAGATGGTAGCACTGATGGAGACCTTCATGTGATGGAAGTTGTGAGGACACTTCTGGATAGGTCTCATCTCACTATGGCAGGAAGGTGGCTATGTGATTGTGTTGATCATGCTGCTGAACACCAGCCTCTGCATCCAGGCAGGGGAGCCAACTGGATCAACTTTCTCACCACTTCAGCCTGAAGGAGTGTGTGGCTGAGCTGAGGAGAGGAGGGCTACTAGAGGGGTGGTAGCTCACCTGGCCTCGTTCTCCTTCTAAATCCCTGGTTTAGTCTATGAAGCATGCAAGGTTTGGTCTAGATGTGGCATTTGTAATCAGGTAGCCTGGCCTGGTTCCTCTGCTGGTTGCACTCGAAGCTCAGAGCATTTACACGCTATACTTTGATTTTGCAGGTAGATAATGACCCGCACTTCAGCTCTGGACACAGGCAGATGGCAAACAGCTCTTCCTTACACTTGGCCTTTGAAAATCGTGGTTCTGACCACTTTGTGGGTCAGCACTAAGGTCTGATGCGTCCAACCAGGAGCATGATCTGCTGCTCCTGGTGATATCCCGGTGCGATGCCCTTGTGCAGGCATGTTCCTGCAGCCTCGCTGGTCCAGGCAGGTGCTGTTCCCATGCTTGGAGAGCTGGACTGCTTCCAGGGAGTAAGTTGCTCACTCCCTAGTACAAGAGAGCAAAGAAGAGCACTCACAGAGTGGCAGGTGGCTGTGGAAGGACATTTAATGTCAGCAGAGAGCTGTGTGGTGTTGTGTGAGCAGCTACTTTGGCTAAGGAGCAAATTATATCCCTAGAGGCTGGTTAAAGAGAAGCAGTTTACTGTTCTATGTGGTGCCTGGCAAGTCCTGCTCAGATAAAAATAGCATTCATAGCTCATTGCCTCCTCCCTCTTTGTTCTCATGCACTACATGGTGAGCTGGGAGCCAGCTCAGGTGGCCTTAGAGCACCAGCACTGCTTTGGGGGCCAGAGGAAGGAAGATACCAGGGTGGTGGTGGAGGGACTGATTTTGGTGGCATGGGGCGGACACCTGATGCCTTTGCTGCCCCATGGACTCACGCATCTGTTGCTGGAGTTTGTAGTGAGAGATCCAAAGAAATCTCGGCCAGCCAATGGCACATATGTCTAGTGGAGCAGGGATTTGGAGTTACCACTGCGAGGCGGCACAGAGGAGAGCCCAAAACAAGAGCCATGTGGGCTCTGTGACAGCCCCTTGCTAGCCATGGTGAGGGATAGTGGTGGCATGTGGGTGCTGGACTGGCATGACCCCCGGGCATGTGCCAGCAGCATTGAGCATGGGCGGGGGGGTGGGGGTAGAGGGGAGCCAGACCCTCGTTCCTACCTGTACAAGCCCTACTTCGGCAGTGCTCTTTGTGCCCAAGGCAAAGGGTGATGTCAGTGGCACCTCTGCCCACAGGAGCTCTCAAGGTCTTGCAGGGGATGGAGGATTTGGATGACTCCCTTTCTGCTTGCCTGATGACCCGACTGTGTGTGAGCTGTGCCTGTGGCACTATGATGTGGCAGGTGAACAAGTGAGGTGAAACCTTGGGAGCTGAGATCTTTTGTGGTCAGCAATAGGGTTGCCACTCATCTTGATGTCCCCGTGGTGGATGCAGGTGACTCTGAATTAGGCACGAAGGCACCTGGATGGTCGTTCCTGTGGCCTTCATGGTACATAGGTCTTGCTTGGCTCAGCTGGGAAGGTCTCCTGCCTGAGGGAGGCTGGTGACTACTTCTCCTGGCCAAGAGAACCGCCCTTGCCTTCCATCAGACTCTGACGAGCAGGGGGCTTTGGTGTCTCCCTCGCTTCCACAGGGGGTAGCAAGGCTGAAGGTGGCCACAGGAGGAACAGTGAGGAGCCTGAAGCAGGCAGGTTTCAGAGCTATCACTGCTGCTTGCGGGGATAATAAATGGAGTCAGGATTTATGGACATAATGTGGGTGGGCTTGAAGTCAGGTGCCCCTTCCTCCCTGAGTCCTAACAGAGCTGTCTTCCTTGTCAGCGTGTTTGTGAGCTAATTGATAATAAACTTGAGTGCTCTCTAAGCAATGCCTCCTCTGTGCTCCAGGGCTCAGAGTCTGAGCCATGAATCCTGTCTGCCTGCTGAGGAACCTGTTCGAAGTCCAAGAAAAGGGAAGTTTCTGGTCTGCGGTCAATTTGTGGCTTTCCAAGGCTGGCTGCTTCTCTCTCCCCCTGTAGACACAGACGCTGGTGTTGAGGCTGCCCATTCTTCTGCAATGCTTTAGTGGAAAATCAGCAACTGCTGAGCATTACAAAGGGGGAAGTGAATCACCGATTTTGGTCTCCATGGCCCCAAGCAGGGAAGGCATCTAGCCAAAGGGACAAACGGACAGACAAGACAGACACCAAGTATATTGTTCGGTGTTATAAACCAGGGGAGAACCTGCCTGTTGTCCTGGCAGGTTATCAGGGGCTGAGCATGACTCAGCCCCCATCCTGGCTGAGCCTCCTTGCGTTGGAGCTGCGCGTGCAGGCTGCTGGCTGGAGGAGTTAGGGTGGACTTAGCAGTGCTGCTGCTGGCTTCCCTCTGCGGGACACTGCTCCCAGCCCCATGAGCAGCATGCTGCCTCCTCTCCAGGTGACTCGAGGCAGAAGTTGCATCCCAGTCAGCAGGATGTAGTTGGAGAGATGGAGCTTGTGGAGCTTAGACCCTGGGCTGGGGGTTCCTGGACTCCAGGAAGATGGTTGCTTCTCTGAGAGTCTCTTATCTTCAGTTTTATTTTGGCCAGTGCCATTCGGCTCTGTTGTTGCCCTCGTGGAAACTGCTCTTTAGATCTCTGTAAGTCTCTGTCATCTCTCTCTGATGCTCAGCAGGGTGCAGATTTGTTTCCAGCTGGAAGAGTGATTTTCCAATCCTCATCTGGCCAGCCCTTGCCTTGTCTGGGGTTAGCACCCCTCCCTGCTGACCGCACTGTCCAGGATTAACTCTCTGTACAGTGTTGTGGGCTGTCCACCCTGCTTTGGTCAGTCAGGCTTTGGCTGGGGAGAGAGTGAGGCAGGCTGGATGAAAAAACATTAATACTCCTGTGGCACTTGGCTCTGCATTTCCTTTACGCAAACACAAAGAACACCATTTCCCAGCCCACTAGTGATCTAGCCAAAGTCAACAGCTGAATGAAGAGCGGCCGATAGAAGCTAAATCCAGGAAAGACTGAGGTGTTGCTGCTAGGGAGAGGGAAGTGCTTTGAAGAGTTTTCCACCTTTGCCTCCAGCCCCAGGAGGATGCCTGGCCTTAGGTCACTAAGAGAAGCCACAGCTGTATACTCATCTGTATTCCCTGTGGTTTTTGCTTACCCAGAGAACCACGATCATCAGGAATGATCAGAGAGTTGAAAAATGCTTTTTATATACAGTGGGTTAGAAAAACTGCACCTCGTGGTCTTGGTGGTTTAGAGTTGGTTATTGTGATTCCATGTACCTAGTCTTGAAATTGCAGACTTTGAAAAAAAGTGATTGATTCAGAAAACATAAATCCTCATGTTCATCTGTGTGATTGCCAGGAGCCTGAGTGTTCAGCTCACTGTCCTCAGTGGGGTGAGAGATACCACTGACCCTTTCTGGGCAGGGAACAGGCTCCTTGCAGGTTCTTCTAGGACTGGACAGGAGAGCCATTGTATCCAGGGAATACAACAGGTTTTTACCTTTTCTAGACTGGTCTCTCTAAAATAAATATAGAGTAAAGTGTATCCAGAAACAAAACCTACTAAAAGAGAGTTTTTATACACAGACAAAGGTACAATGGTAGATGTACAGTTCCCTTGCTGGATGTCATACAGGTGTCATTTGGATCTGGCAGGGATGTGTAGCACTAGAAGTTCTCCTTCAGTACTTCTGACTTCTGGCATGTGTCCTTAGGGGCTTCTGGGGAGTCCAGGTCCTTGGCTTCCACCTCAGAAAAGGGCAGCTACAAGTACTTGTTGGGTAGCTTTAAACTGTTGTAGATGCAGGTCACTATGTCTGCACAGATCCCTCCCATCCTAAATCTCTCCTAATTTTGATTAGCACCTAATACCTATAGGAATGAAACTTCCCGTGTGCTGATGATTGAGGTCTCTCAGCTGTCAGCCTGGTAGAGATCAGCAGGAGCCCACATCCATGCTCCTGGAAGGAGAATTCTTCTCCCTCCCTCTCCCTTCCCTCCTTGACCCATGTTTGCCCTGGACCACTGCTCCTGTTATCTGGACCCTGTAATGATGGGTACTCCATGAAATCTCAGAAGGAGAGATGTCCTAGGAGTCCGCACACTGTTTCTGCCTCCCACCCCACCCAGGGCTGTGCCTGACATGGAGAAAGCTGTCAGCAGCTCTGAGGGATGAAGAGTAGGGAAACCGGTTGCTTAACAGGCAGTCCATCTATAAAGGAAGAGACCAGTGCCTCTTTGCAGAGACCTGTGCTGGTCTTGTGCCTGGCTGGAAGAGCAGAAGTGAGTAATACCACACAGAGGCTGTAAGACTGAAAAGATGTGAAGCCCTGAGACTTGAAATGCCCCAGAACTAGTCTTTGAGGTCTCAACCTCCTTTGCCTCTTCAATGCCTCTTCTCTGAGCAGTTGGAGGCATGGAAAGTAGTAGCACAAGCTGCCCACTCTGCTGATCTGGAGCTGCCCCATCTGTTTTCCATCCTTGCTCTTAGCCTTAGGATAGACACCCCTTAAGGCGGTGCGGATCCCCAGGAAGTGGACAAGCTCTGGCCATATATATTAAGATCCAACAGATGGTTAGGGGTTGCTACTGATGTGTCTACTAGGTCTGTACTGATGTGGTGAGCTCAGGTCCATTCCCTGAGACCCTTCAAGCAAGCCAGTCCCCATCTGCCCAGCATGGACTGACTCTAAAGGTCTGGAGGGGAGAAACTTTGTTTTGTATTCCCTGACGATGAGCCAGCCACTTGGCGTGACTTGGAATGGGTTGGGACTGACAAACTGAGATGGAAAGATGCCCTTTGCCATTGATTTCTGTGGCCTAGGGTAGGATAGTGTTACTCAACTCAGTCTACTAATGCCAGAGCTCATCTGCCTAGAATAGAACCAAATAAACAAATTAATTTGAAGCAAATCTGCCTCCCCTGCTGTGACACATACTGGAATGCTTTGCCAACAGGATCCCAGTAGGGTGGTTTTTCCTCAAGTGTTGCAAGCCATGGAGTAATGTTCCTCTGTTTTTCTTTTGTGAAGTTGGCGCTGCCCCTTGCAGTAAGCGCATGTAATCCATTCTTATTTGTAAATTAAATGCTAATGACTATTTTATTTAAAGCCTTTCATAGGCTGGGTTTTGGGCAGGTTTTTTTCACAAAATCTGATGATCCTAGGAATGACAGGCATTGTTTGTAAAGCCAAGGGGTAGAATTCCTTCAGGCAGGCAATGGGTCATGCTGGCCAAGCCCTGCTACTTGTAAGTAGCGTGCTCCCTTCCTCAAGGATAGATACGATGTGAATATTTTCAAGCGCAAGAGCTGATATTTCCCTGTCTTATCCTGCCAGTCACCTTCACCAAGTGACTCTTCAACACTCAGGGCTCAAGTTACCCTCAAGTGACCAGCACTAGGACAGTGAGCACTGCTGGGCTGAGGAACGCTCACAACTTTTCCTTGGGGTGCTTCCATCTTTGTCGTAAAAGATCTTGGAACCCCAGCTGTGTTCACTTATAGGACTATGCTTGGAGTCTCTCACTGGAGATCAGAGAACAAAAGAGCCTGATCTTCCAGGGCTTGGTAGCTCTCACCTACCCTCTCTAGAGCTCCTTATGGCTTTTCCTTTGTCACCAAGAATACCCGCAGTAGCACACTAGGTAACAAAGCAGTAGGTAATAGGCACCAGAAGTTCCTTTGCTGGCAGCGGGGCTGGATTAGTAGATCAGAAATGTGTGAGCAGCTCATGCCTGGCCCCCATGGCCATCAGGAGTAGATGGCACTCTACAGAATCTCAGGAGAGCTTCTGAAAGAGGCTGGTAGGGACTGAGGTAAAACCGGACTAAAGTTCACTTCGTTGCAATTATTCTGTTTAGCCTTGCTGATTATTGAAAAACAAGTACTGTTTGCTGTTCTCATCTTAGTTTAGATCAAGACAACAAATATTTTTTATCAGCAAGTAATAATTTTGCTATCCATCTGTGCTCTTTGACCAATCCCACTTGCTCTGTCTCCATCCCTGAACGACCTGTAGCCAGACTCCACTCCAAACAGCATACGAACCTTCAGCCTGCAAAGCTGGATGTCTGCCCAGCACCACAGGTTACCTGTGCTGCTTCTTCTCAGGATTCCTGTTTATGCCTCCACCCAGCAGCTCAGACACTCGTTTTCAAGGTTTTCCTGTGTTAGAAACAGTTGAGTAATGAGTATCCAGACCAGGGACTTCTGTCTCTGGGATAAAACCAACCATTCTTGGATTCCTACAGCTCAAGATCAAAAATGATTGATAGATCAATAGATAATTGAAACTTGCTTCCAGGACAGCACAGATTATACATCTTTAGTTTTATCTGCACTGTTCCAGTGCTATCTCTTCTCTCAGCAGCCCACTTTTCCTGTCCTGAAGCAATGGTATTGGGAGCTGGGGAATCCACTACTGGGGTGTTTTTTGCAGAAGGAAGACAGCTATAATGCCACGTGTGGGCGTGATTTCTAGCAGGGAGACAGGCTTTGGTTTGCAGATGTTTCATGCTTTGCCTTTCTTGGTTAGATTACAAAGCTCTTTACACCTGGCATTTTGTTCCTGTAGAGAAACCTGTGTGCCCTGTAATCAGAGCACCTCTTCATCTTCTTTTTGCTAAATTGAAGAGATTGAATCCTTTAGTTTCCTTACAGAAAGCCATTTTCAACAGCCCTGAAATTACCTTTGTCATGTTTTTGCTTGTATCCTTATCGGTTCTTCAACATCCCTTAGATGATGTGACATTTTTCTCATCAGAACTAGATGTGATATTTTAGCATGCATACTCCCTGCTGTGATGAGGATATGTAGGGAGGCAAAAATACCTCCCTGTTCCTGCAGTGTTTCACTGCCCTGATGTCAGGGCGTTGAACTGACAGTTCATATTTAATTGCTTGTCATTACCCTTGAAATCTTTTCAGAATTGCTAGTTTCCAGGATTGTCTCCTTCTATGTGCAGCTGCTGCCTGCATTCTTTCTTACTAGACCTGTAATTCTGCATTTGGCTCTATTGAAATCCCATATTGCTTGGATGTATTTGTCCTCCACAGTGATCCAGACTGCTCTGTGTGATTGCTCTGTTCTCATCACGATACACCACATTGCAGATTTCTGTGTCAGCAGCACACATTATCAATGTCGATCATATGTTTATTTCGAAATAAAAATATTTATTTCCAGATGAAATCCTTGAATTGTGCCAGGCCTCATACTGATCAACCTGGAACTCCCCAGCAACAACTGCTTCTTGTGTTCTGTCATGCAGCCAGTTTGTTACTCATTTCACATGTGCCTGATTGACATTGTACGGCGCTGTTTATTGTTTTATCAGAACAGCATGGGCTCTCAGCTTGTTGGTGTGCGTGTGTGTAATCCCAGCAAATGATGAAAAGAGACTCCTTTGAAAAGAGCAGTTCTCCATAGGCCCCACTGACTGGACCTCAATTCTGTATTCCTTTCCTTTAGTTCCCAATTAATTGACCTGTTCATCATCTTTTCCATTCTGTTGTTCAGGGCTGATTTCAGGCTCGCTGGCTGACAGTTACCTTGTGTATCACGCTTAACCTGTTTGAATACCAGCACTGCATTATCTGCTTTTCCATCTCCCCACATCTTACCGTTATTCCAAACTATCCAAGCCAGGAATGTCAGTGAGCCAGGAATGTCAGCCAATTCTTGTTGGATCATCCAGTTCTATTAGGTTTAGAAACACCTCCCCTCTGCTGACTGTCACAGGGAAAAGGGTGACAACCATAAATTGGGATGGATCTGCTTTGGTGGGACAGAGCTAGTTTGCCCCAGCCATTTGGTCAGAGGTGGAAGTGTTGTACAGAGTATGCAGAAGACATGTTGGTGTTAGGTTGCAGAGGAATCTAAGGCATGGACTTTCAAAGAAACTTCAGGGGCATATTGGCAGTCAACCTATTTTGACCCCTAGTGTACTACGGATTTTTCCTCACAGGTGGTACAGTCAAGAGTGAGGGTGACATTTTCTGGTAAGCACAGGGCTCCCTCTTGGAGGCTTAGTGCTGCCAGCCAGTGAAAGAGAACGTGAGCAAGTGTAGTAGAGCAAGATGTGCTGTTCTGTTGGTTTAATGCAAAGATCTGCCTAGTGGTCTACATGGCCTTATCACAGAGTATAAGAAATGTGGCCTTGTGAGCTGGATGGCTTCTCCATCCTTAGTACTCAGAAAATACCAAAAGCCATAAATGCAGTTAATGCAGAAAGTAGTAACTTCACTGCCAGTGGTGAGTTCTTGGTCATTTTCTCTTGTTTGTGACTCTTAGGGGTTAGTTTTGTTTCTTTGCTTGACCTGGCTTCTCTTCTGACTGCCTTGCTGTTTTTTCAGTGCTCATTTCCATCTGGGAAGTCAGGTCCTGAGAAAGTTCTCACCCTAAGAATGAAGTGATATGGAGCTGCTTGTGTTTGCTAGGGAGGGATGTGAAGTAAGGAGCAGACCTTGAGTGTGAGTGGCTGCAAGGCAGCCAGAGGGCGTCCCTGTGGTGGAGCAGCCTGATGTGACGGTACTGGGACAGTATCTTAGTGAGCACTGTGCCCTGCCAGCCTCACGGTGTGGGCCACAGTCTCTGGAGTGAAATGATGCCATCGTGATGACTGAAAGCAGATGAGGAGTGGGACCCTGCTCTGGCAGGCAGACCTCTGTGTCCAGGTGGCAGCTCAGGCAGCTTGGCAGTGAAGGTTGCTGCAGTGCATCTTGGTGGACAGACACTGCGCGTCAGCACCAAGAGTTGCGAGGAATGTTGCTTCATTTTTTTTCTCTTCCACAGGACTCAGAGCAGACTTGGCTCTCCTGTCTCCCCCCAGCACACTGCTTCGTCACGGACTGTCCGGCGCTACCCAGCCAGCAATGGCCAACTCACATCTAATGCACTTCCCAATGGGAATGGACATGAGCAGAGCAGCTCTGGGCCACATACCGTTTCCCAGGAGCAGACCTTGTCTGCAAGGGGTAAGGCCTCCAGGGCTGTCACTCTTTTGGGACTTCTTGTTGGGATGTCTTGGGGAAGGGCGATGCTGTGACTGGTGATCCCCAAGAAACCTTGGACTCTCAGGACTGTGCCACTGCATGGGATGGAATGGGAATGTCAGCATGGGCATTGCTGGGCTTGGCAAAGAAAGAGACCCTACCGAAGGAAGACAGATCAGTGGGAGCTTCCATACTGATAGCAGGGAAGAGGAGGCAGGGGATATGACAGATGCCTCCCAGAGATGTTGAACATCCCCCCTGGGATGTCCTGCCCTGAAGTGGGATTGCCTCAGTCTGTAGGAACGGTGTCTCCCAGCTCTCTTCTCAGTCTGAGCTGCTCTCAAGGTCAGATTGTGCAACCAGCATCTAGTTCTTCATTTTGGCTGTCCTTTTGGTGCCTTCTGACATGCACAGGGATCAGGCCAGGCTGCTGGGATGTGCAGTTGCTGAGGCAGAACCTCAGCAGCTCCTCAGCTAGGACAGATGCAAGTTGTCTTCTGCAGCTTGGCTCCCCCTGAAGCCATGGATCCCCAGGGAGGCACCATGAGGTATGTCAGCCCTTAGGAGTAGGGCCGTGAGTGTGATTGAAGCTGTCATCTGAAACTGGAGATTGAAATAGGGAGGGCTAGGGTAAGCACACCAAGGGGGGCACCCGCAGAAACAGCTCATTGATGGAGGGCTGTGGTGCCAAGCCAGCTGGTTCATGGTCACACAATATTTCTGCCTGTTGTCCATTTTCTGTAAGTCCTCAAGAGCTCTGAGCGCCATTTCCCCGCATATCTAATGTGAGAATAGTCAAGGACCATGAAGGGACCACAGGTAACTGGAGGAGGTCAGGGGACGCTTACAAGTTTTTCTCAAGCACTGATGCCCTCTTTAAAAGATACCAGTGTGGCTGTTCACGTGGGAAGCCTTCCACTGGTTTAAGGACAGCCGGTCTCCCGGCTTCTGGCATGGCTTGAGAAGAAATATTGTCTAAAGCAGAAGAACACTGGTCATACTGAAGTTAGTGCACCTGTGTTGCTTCACAAGGAGTTATGCCACTCCAGCTGGGCAGGCAGAGCATGCCTCTGGCCATTTTTCATGTGTTTACAAATCCTTACTGTTGCTGGAGCAGAGGACAGGGTGAAGCGAGCAAGGGACAAAGAGAGGCACTGTGCCGGGGAGGGGCACAGACCCCTTTTTTGCTCTGGAAATGCTTTGGAGCTTGAGGTGCAGATTATCAGTGCCCTGGCCTAGAGATGCTGTTTCCACTTAGCACTATCCTTTTCTTTCATAGGGGCCAACCTGACAGAGAAGATTAGGAAGATAAAAATTGTCTTCACACCCACCATCTGCAAACAGACGTGCCGGAATGGGCGCTGCTACAACAGCTGCGAGAAAGGAGACACCACCACTCTCTATAGCCAAGGGGGGCACAACCATGATCCCAACTCTGGCTTCCGTATCTGTGAGCACCCCAAGGCCCCTGGCCCATCTTCTCCTCCTCCTGCTTTTCTTGTGTCTACAGACTGAGGGCTTGGGCTGGTGTGGGTTTGACAGATGTCCTCTCCCAGTGCCTAGGAAGATCTCTCCTAGAGTTTTGGGGGCTTATTCTGTCTCTGTCTCTGGGGGAAGAAGACAGGCATTGGTTTCTTTCCTGGGCAAGCAACTTCTGTTTCCATCCCACCCCAGGTAGGGGGATGCATGTGTTTGAGTCAGGCTTGCAGCCAAGCCTCGCCACCCCCTCCTTCTCAGAGCCAGCTCACTGCTTTCGTTGGCATCCAGTCCTGGGCCTGACTTTCATCACCTAATTTCCTCCTGTTCTCTCCTTTCACTCACGTGGCAACCAGGAGAGCTGGCTGCAGGTTGCAAGCTGTTCCTATAAACAGGGCTGCTGAAACCTCTGCTCACCTTTCAGAGCCGCTGGGATTGCTCATCGGGTCACTGGGATAGTCAGCTGTGGGTTGGGCACATCCTCTTGGAGCCAGTTGGTGGGAGTAGCCTGCAGGACCCTGGTGGGGCTTGTCCTCTGAAAGCTGTTATACCTCTCAAGTTCTTCTAACTGTGAGAGAGTGCAAAGTCTGGCTGTTGTGAACACGGACTGATACAAGGTTCATGGGAGTTTCTGCCTAGTTCTCAGTCCAAAGATGTGTCTTCTTACCTCAAAAGTAATGCTGGGATTGAACAAATGAACTCAGAGCAGGGTGGCAGCTCATCTCCTGGGATGAATCTAACAAGCCTGGGATGTGCAGCAGCAGTATCTCTATCTCCTCTCACGCTGAAATGAGTCAGGATGATCTCTCGGGGAATCCTGTGACTTCCCTGAGTGTTGCTCACACTGAGAGACACTGTGGGTTGCTCCAAGCATCTGATGAGGCCAGAAAAGTCATGACTTCGATTTCATATGTGGATGCCTTTTCTGAGCCTGTGCAGACAAATCGCTCCTGGTTCTTTTGTCCCACTCCATGCATCTCCCACTTGAGCTGCTGCCAGGGTCAGGGCTGGCCAGGAAACAGGCTCTTTGCCCATTCTATCCTTCTGCCTCTTGCATCCCCACTGAGCTCCTTTCTGAGCTCACTTCTGCCAACTGGGGAGGGGCTGATGCAGAAGAGAAGGAATTGTGCTGACTTGGCCACATATGGCTGCCATAGCTCCTGCCCCACTTCGAGGGATCCTGCAGTGCCAGCACCACCACCTTGGCTGCCCCACAGGGCATGGGTGCCCCAGGCTGGCTGTGGCCCCAGAGCCCAAGGGAGGGCTCATCATCTTCAACCCATGACTCCAGCCTGGTGCAGAGCTCAGGGAGGACCCCAGCTTCTCCACCTGCTGCTTCCTGACTGGTGGTGCACAGCAGGGACCCCGGGCTGCCTCCAAGCTGCAAGTGCTGACTCCAGTGCTGGGTCTGCTCCTTGGGCACCACAGGATTAGTGCTGGCCCACATCCAGCTGCCTGGCTGCCCCGAGCTGCCTCTTGACTAGAGACAGTGGCTTGGTTGCTCTGCTAAGCAGACTTCTCTTTGCCATGCAGACTTCTGCCAGATCCCCTGCCTAAATGGAGGGCGCTGCGTGGGCCGGGATGAGTGCTGGTGCCCCTCCAACTCCACAGGGAAGTTTTGCCACCTACCGGCTCCTTCTCTGGAAAAGAAGCAAGGAGGGAGAGCTCCCAAGACCCCGACTGGCAGCTCTATGAAGCACTCCACCTACACTCTGCCCTTGTCCAACCAGCTGGGTGAGCATGGCGCATTATTCTGCCAGGGCACTTGGCACAGAGAGAAGCCCTTGGACCAATGACTTGTTCTCGCAAAACTGTTCTCTGGCCCTCCTGGAGATCAAAAGGCAACTGGGGTGGTGGGAGCAGGAATTAAGAGTGCTTGAGAGAAATGCCATGTTGAGCAAGGGATAGATGGGGCTAGTGCTGGCACAGACAAGAGAGTTGGGTGTCAAGTCCGAAGATCCTCTGAACTCTAAAATTCAGTGCTGGAACCAGATTTAAAAAGTCACCCTTGCCACTGTTTCCTGAGCTGGTGTCTCCTTTTGTGCTAGGTTCCTCTGACAAAAGCCCAGGTCTCCCTCATACTTCTGAGTCTTCCTATGTAGGTGCTTCTCGGATCTTCAGAGGAACCTGAAAAGGAGGCCACTATCTCCTTTTGCTTGCCTTTTCAGGCCAGGTTGTTAGTAAAGTGGTTTCCTTAATTTCTGAAGGGGTCAGGTTGCTGGGGAAAGTTTTTGGTAGGTTTGTTCTGGTTTGGGGCCAGAGAAGCATTTTCTCTTAGATGCAAACTTCCTCTAGATTTCCTGGTGGGGGTCAATCTGCCTCACCTCTCGTGTGACTTTGTTGATGACAAGATGCTCTTCGAGTGCCAAATTGTTTCCAGATTGTCACAACTGTGATATAAACTCATCTTCCAGTTTCCCTAAACCCTTCCCTGGTGAACGTCCACATCAACCACCCTCCAGAAGCCACCGTGCAGATTCACCAGGTGGCCAGGGTGCGGGGTGACGCAGAGGTGTCGGAGGAGAACAATGTGGAAGCAGTCCTGGTGCCTCAGCTGGCTGCTGTGCCCTGGTACACCTACACACACGGGAACGGCAACAGCATTGCCACGGGGAGTGGTCAGCAGCAGCAGAGAACTCCGGGGCTGCTGGGGAAGTGCTTTCGGGAGGCTCTCCATGGGCAGGTAAGGGGTTACCCAACAAGTGTTGGAGTGTGTATGTGTGGAGGAACGTTTTATGTTCTGGAATGCGGATGCTTTGGCTTATGGGGCAGGAAGGGTGGACTTCCATTGTGTGAAGCTATTCAGAATCAGTGTGGGCATGGACAGCAATGTGTTAATACTTGGGAAGAAAAACCCTTTTTTGGCCCAACAGAGAGAGCTGGCTGGCTTGCCCTGACCAGGCTGTGCCCTGGGGCAGCACAGCCCAGACTTGATGGCTTTCACACACAGTCTCCCTTGAAAGGGGAGCCCTATTTATAGCAACATTTACAGCCGTGCTCTGTGATTATTGTAGGAAACGTATAAAACATAGGAAAATTCCTTTCCCTCTCAGACGATAAATGAAAGCCTGATTTCCATGGAACGATGCCTTCCCGGGCAGCTCTGACAAGGGCTTGGGAAGCAAGTGCACGTGAGGGGCTTTCTCACCCCTGTCCCACAGTCATCGTAATTTCTTATTTTGTCTTTCCCCGTATGTTTCTCTTGCGTCACTGGAAAAGCATCAGGGGCTTTTGGCACCCACAGGAACACCTGTGAGCTCCCCCAGAGCAGCTTGTGCTCAGCAAGACACCCAGCTGGACAGCCTAGGACTCTGCCCCCTCCCCACTGCTCCCCAGCCCTTTCTAAGGGACTGCTTCTGGTTCCCATTCTGTGCTCCAGTTGCTCCCATCCAAGCAATTTCTAGCGGGACACATTCTCAGCCATTCCTTATTGCAAAAATAGATGAGATCAGACCCTGGGGCTGGAAAAGCCCTCCTCCCCCCAGGGGAGACTGCATCTGTCCTGCCCCTGGGAGCAAATGATGGTGTCCAGAGATGCTTGCAGATTCCTGGAAAGGCTGCAGGAGACACTTCAGGGAGGTAAGGGAAGTGGTGGAGGGTATCTTTGCTGTGCTCACACCTCATCTACCAAGGGTGATGCCATGACCAGGAGAGGTCGAGGAGCCTGACGGGGAACGCTTGCCTCTCCACTCAGCCACAGCCGATCGGTATGCAAGCACTGGGCAGGCGGCCACGCGTGGCTGGCCGGGGGCCAGCTCTGGCCTGTGGGCTGCTGCAGCTCTGCTCTAATGGGGAAGCCTGTAATCCAGAGGGCCTTGATGGGGGGGCAGGGGCTGCAGGAAAGAGAGACTCATTAAGCAGAGGAAACTGCCTGACTGCAAGCTCCCTGCGGGCTGGAGTGGTGCACCCATTTCTCTGGCTAATCAGCCAGACATGGGGCTGATCCTGAGGCTTTGCTGGGTGATATCATCTCTGGTTTGTCTGCTGCTCTGTTTGATGTTCTGCACCCCTCTGAGGGGTGCAGTCGATGGAGCCTCGTGTTCTTCTGTCTGCACAACAGTTTACTGTCTTCAACTGCATTCCTGGTCCTGCTGTGTCCCAGTGGGGAACTGTGTCAGGAGAGCTATGCCAGCCTCTGAAACCCAAACCACTGTACCCCTTGCTGGCTCTACTACCACTGTACCAGCTGACCGCCACAGACAGGCACATGTCCCTGTCCTGCAGAAGCCTGACCCTCTGATTCTCTCTCCTCAGTGCACCAACCCCTTGCCAGGGCTGATGAGGCGGGAGGACTGCTGCGGCAGTGTGGGGCTCTTCTGGGGTACGGACCGGTGCCTGGCCTGCCCCCCCCGGCCAGGTGAGTGCTGCCACAACCCGGGATGGAGCAAGGGATGACCTACACCCTCAGCAAGCAAAAATGGTTGGGCTGCCTCACACAGATGAGGAGACACAGGGCAGAGCCATGGGTCCCCTGCCGTGTGGCTCACCTTTGCTCAAGGCCCTTGGGGAAGGGTGGCGTGTCCAAGGCAGTATGCAGGGCCACGCTGACTGCTGCCCAAGCCTGTGCACCAGGGAGCAGCACTCTGGTTTGGGTGCTGGCCCCAAGCTCAGTGCTTTCTACCTAAACTGCCCCTGTGAAATGCTGTTGTGGCTGGCAGTTCCTGCTGCGTCACCCCACTTGGAGGGAGAAGTGGGAAAAGAGTGGCTGTGGTTTTAGGAGGTGCAGTCCTAGACCAGTGGAGGAGGCTGAAGTCTTGGCCCTATAGAGTTACAGGCTTGCTCTGGGCCCGACATGGGCTTGGCAGGGGCTCTGGAAATAACACTACATCAAACAATTGGCAGGAGTGAACCTGGGGTCCATTCCAGGGGCGCGGGTGTCCAGCTCCACTTCTGCTGCACTTGGGAACCGGACAGACTGATCCAGCAGGAGATGGGGATTCCTTGGCTGCTTTGCTCGGGGTGATCCATGACAGGCTTGGCCCCTTGCGCCATGGCCCCATCCCATGTTGTGGTGGAGAGGCTGTGCTGAAGGACTCCTGGCTGGGGGGAGGCAGTCCTGCAGGCATAGTGACTCCATCAGCTGATGCTGACCGGGACTGGGGCAGGGCAGGGAGCTGCTTAGCTCACCCCTGCCTGCCCACCCTCTTCCATCACTGTCTGGCTGCTTGTTCATGTGCCTTCACTCGATTGAAGGACTAAGGTAAACAGATACTGTGATCCAGGAGACTGTGACACCTGAGGACAGCAAAAGCGTCCAAGGTGGCAGGTTTTGTGCAAGCAAGTGTGGTGCCTTCTATCTCTGTCTAGAGGCTGTCCCACTCACTCTTACGCATGTTTCCAAGAGCTATTTGCCTCGCGTTGTCCTCCCTCCATTCGGTTCCTCCTTAGCCAGGGCCAGCTGGAGCCAAATTCCTTGCAATCACAGACAGGGTTGTCAGTTGGAACCCAGCGCAGAACTGGGGAGCTCTGATTGCTGTCATCTTCCCACTCTGTATAGCTCTGCTGTGGCCCTAGGCCATGCTGCTGCTTGTCTACCCTCATCTGCATGCCAGCCATCAGAGAACCCTGGGCTGCGATGTGATCTGGATGACCATGGAGTTGTTGGCCACACCACAAACAAGGAAATGCTCCACATGGGCCTCAGCCCCCTCCGCTTTTTCCCAGAACTTTGCATCCCTAGACCTTTGCATCCCCAGTCACAGCTTTCTCCTCCCTATCTCACAGCAGTCTCACTGTTTCCCGCCCTGTCTCTCTGTGATCCCCCCATTAGGAAGCAGGGGAGGGCACATCACACTTCTGTTAGGATGCAGATGGCTGCAAAATCTCTGCACCTCGTTTCTCTTTCTCCATTCCAGGATGCTAGGTATTGCTCAGTGGCTGGAGCTGCAGCAGAGTCTGCTCTGATGGACTTAGATCTTCATGCTTCAAAATGCATCTTAGATCACAGGCTTCCAAGATGTGAAAACAATCATGGAATACCTCTGTGTGCCCCTTGCAGTCAGCCAGCCAGTAGAGCAAATGCACTTAAGAAATGCCTCCTAGGTGTCAGGAAGTCCTGCTTCCATAGCTCAGCACATGCCTTGTGTCCCAGCAGCAGCTGAAACTCAAGGGAGGTTGTCACTGCTGGTCGTCATTGAGTGGACGGATACTTGTCTTGCTTTTTTTCAGATTAATTCCATGGACATATGAAAATGTATCCCTATGGGTCTTCCATATTCCTGTGCCACAAGAAAACCTCATTCCCAGTCCCTCTGGCTTTGGGTGATAAAGTTCCCCCTTGGAGGCCAAATGGTCCTTGTTGATTTTACAGGAACTTGGGCTAGTTGAAGGGGCCATTTTCATCCTCTTTAATCGTGTGCAAGTGTCTTCCTCCTTTGGCTGCCTCTAGTTGACTGCTCCGTAACCAGCCTCACATGTAGAAGACCACACAGTGCAAGTAAAGGAAGCCATAGGGCAGATGCTCGATGGAGGCAGCCCAAGAGAGCCTGACTGTTGTGAAGTGAGAAGTCCAGGCAGCTGGCATCCTTTTCTCTGGCATGCTGTCTTCACACATGAGAGATCTTACCCTAGGGTGAAGCCATGGAAACAGTGCTTTCGCCGTGATCTTATTGCTGAAACAGAGCCATTGAACACTGTAAACTCTCATTGCCCCATGGCTCCTCTGCCAGGGCTCCCAGATCCCTGCCTGTCCAGTGTAAAGGCATCACACAACATTTTCCCTGCTGTAGATGACATCTGACACTTATATCCCTTCTGTCTCCTTGTCTTCTGGCCTGCGTTGTGCTCGCTCAAAGTCACTGGGCTGTAGTTCAGTGACCTAGTGTCTCTTGCACAGAGATAACATGTCCAGTGGATGTTTCCAGCTTTCTTCTTGGCACTGTGGTCTTCAGGGAAAACTTCTCTTTGTGCCTTTGTGTCCCAGGGAGGCGTGCACCAGAGCAGACTTGACAGGTCTGGGAATTCAATTCCAGCAACCAGAGACAGAAAAGGCAGAAGCTAGTTCAGTGTAAACACTTACAAATGTACAGAAGTGCAGCCAGGCAAGAGCTAGACAAATGGAGAACTTGTTTGGATTGACTGTCTGCCCGAGACGCTGATTGTTAGTAGAGTCTGGATACGTCCGGATGTCTCCGTCGACTGCAGCTTTCATGTTTGGTACGTGTTTGCGTGCGGAAAGACATCAGAGAAGGCAAAGAATCAGAGGCAGGCATCTGTCTGAGTGAACCTGCCATGACCAGTCCCCACTATTTTTTGTGTTTTGCCCAGCATCAAAAAAGTCAAGGTGCTTGCTTTGTCTGCATTGTAAGGAGACTCTGTTAAAAGCTGAGTCCAGACTTAAGCTAGAGATGGGGTTGACCTGGTCAGGACTCTTTGTGGCAGGTCTTACATTAGTCTCAGAGGTTTTCTTAAGCTCTACTCAGGCTTTTGGCTGTCTGGTTTGCTGCTGGGAGGGTATTTTTATAGACCCTTACAGAGAAGTAGACACAGAGATAGGTATTCAAGCTGGCTATAATAGAAGTCATTGGGAGTTTGCTGTTGCTTATGTAAGTGAGAGCTGAAGATGACTATGTTAGAGACAGCCCTGGGAGGAATGGGAGAGCCGAGAGCTTGCTCTCTGAGCAAAAGCTATCCCCTAACCCATGAAAGAAAGAAATGAGCCAGAGGCAAGGCCCTGGAGAGTGGCAGGAGACCTGCATGCTGTTGTGCAGCTGCAGTCCTTCAGCTATGGCTTGAGATGGCTGGATGAAATGTGCTGCTCTGCAAGATAGGATAAATCAGGTGGAGACATCCAATTATTCTCCTGGGTCTTTTGTACTTGGAGGAGGTGCTGGAGCACACGCTGAAAGGCTAGAACAGAGAGGAAGGAGGATATGGGAATTGGAAGATAAAACTTGAAGACTAAGAGGGAGAAGGGAATCAGAAGCTGAGGAAGCAACTGAAGTAGACATGGCAGGAGGAAGCCCAAGGACTGACAGGGTATTTGAGCAGTGCTGATGAGGAAGCTGCACAGAAGCAATGTCCTGTCCCATGGCAAGTTCAGGTTGCAAAGCTCATAGGAAGCACACTGCTGGCCAGAACTACTGCTTGCTTGCCAGACCATGTGCTATTTTGGGGTATAGTGGTCTGTGGAGAAGAACATTCAGGAACAAGGTCAAGAGATGGTCCATGGAAACTAAACCCGACAAGATACAAACTGCAGGTCAACACAGACCCCAGGGAGGATGTGGATTTGAACACTGGTTTCCCAGAAGCCTTGGCCCTCCTCGGCTATGTGGAGATAAACTGATAGCAGAGTGCTTTTTCTAAAGGTAAGGCAAGGTGCTCTGCCCAGAGGGGGTCACAGCCTTCCTCTTCTACCTCCTCCCTGTCCATGAGACCACACAGCTCTGCGACCAGGAGTGCTTTGGGAGAAGCCCATACCAGTGATGGACACCCTCTCTTCTACTGAGCAGGAGTTACAAGTCTCACCTTTCTGCAGGGGCTGGGGTACTTTCTGGCTGCAGCAGTAAACCTGCATCTTCCTGGTCCTGTTTTTTTCACTGCCTGTTGTCCTTATTTCAGGCTACAGTCAGCCTGAGCATGGACTGGGCTGTGCATCCACTGGCTGTGCTCACTGCAGATCTTCCTGGGCTGCTTTCTCTCCTCCTGCCTATGGGTTTTAACTGCATTAAGAAACAAGTCTTTGAAGGCTATTGTTTTGTTTTTATTCCCACTCCCCATGTTTTTTTAAGTTTTTTGTCCTAGAGAAAAGTCTGAATTTCACTGGAAAGTTGGATCTTGTAATGTCTGGCTTGGCGTCTGCAGCACTCCTCAAATAGACCTCCCACCACGAGAGGGGTGGCAGCTCACCCATGGAGCTGTCGTCATCAGAAATGCTGAGCAGCTCCACAAGCCCTGTGCTGTGCCTGCAGGCATTGGAACAGCCACAAGGAAGCCCCTTGAAAATCAGCCCCCTGGCCTGCTCTTTTTTGTGATCAGATCAGGGAGGATATAGAGGAAATAAACCTGAAAATATGGGAAGGAGGCTGCAGAGGGAGCTGATTCTGTGACCACTACACCATGTGCCACAGGCATCCTGTCTGGGACAGTAAAGAAGGGCTGAAAGTGGGGAAAGAAGCTGAAACCTCTGCAAGATTGTGGCAGTACCACAGAGATCAGTGCTTAACCTGGGAAGCACAGCATTTTCAGGAATGCCTTGTTCTGCAGAGTGCTTGGTTTGCCCATCATTGTGGCAAATGATGACATTGTGGTCTTGGCACATGGCAGCACAGTGCTGCAAAAGTGGGGGGTTTAGGTACAGAGCTATCTTGCACCAGCTGGAAGCCACTGTCAGAGCAGAATTGGATTCTCTGTTGAAATGGCCCCAAAACCCAACAGTAATTACTAGAGTATTTTTTTCCTCCAAGCTTCTTTTCCAACTTGAAGATCTTTGTTGATCATGAGTAAAGCAGCTTCATATTGCTCATCAGCACTGGTGCATGCCTTCCCCAGCCCTGCTACTATGGCCTTTGTTGGGGCATTGGAGAAGGTCTTGTGGGAGCCTGCCTACTACAGACCACCAAGAGAAGAGGAGAGCAGTCGTGTCACATCTGGACTGAGACTTGTGTCCTTTTCCTCATCTGTCCTGCCTGGGAACTCAGCTTGTCCACACAGCCAGAGCCCTGCCTATTTCTTCGTGTGACATCTTCAATACATTTTCCCTTTGGTGGCTGCTGTGGGATCGGAAATGCTCTTCTCTTCTGGCAGCAAGTTCAGCAACTGAGGTCCTTGTCTACAGTGAAGGCTGATCTTCTCTGCTTTAAGCTAAACCAGGCTGAGGTTTGACTGAGTCCGCCACTCCAGATGCCACAAGATGCTCCTTTCATCTCCCATATGCTGGAAAACTCAGAGCAAGCAGAGGCACCACAGCCACCCTCACACAACTGCATGCTCTGTGCCCACTGTGGAGATACCTGAGGTCGAGCCAGGGCTGGGGTTCTTCTATGAAGCTCATTCAGGGTCTCCAGAAATGCCTGTGAGTCCTGAAAGTAGCAAAGAAGTTTAGCAAGGCAGGGTTTCTCAGAGAGATAATGCCTTTTGTACAGTAAATCGCAAGTGTTGAAAGAAATGGACTAACTTTCAGCAGCCAAGCATTTCCTCACTTCTCATCTGACTGCAGGCTTGCCCCTTCCCCTTTTAACAGTGATATTAGCTAGCCTAATGCAATCTATTATCTCACTTTACAAACCTTGCCTTGCTTAGGCCGCTGTGGCTACCATCACTAGAAGTGGTTTCTTTCCACTTCACCATCAGCCTGAGCTTCTTCATCCTGTCTTCAGACAGTGTTTGGGGAGCCAGGTTGCTTAGGTAACACCTCTTCCCCTGGGAAGCAATGGACAGCTTCTGAAGTGTGCCTGGTCATTTAAAGATCATCCTGCTAGGCTGGCAAATTCCTCTGCCTGATTTCTGTGCATTCATTTCCCTTCTTATTCTGCTGTGCTCGAGTATTGTTCTAGCTGGGGACAAAGGTGCTGGTGAGAGTCCTGGGCTGTAGCTGCTTCGTGCTCACCTCCTGCTTTCTGGATCTGCAAGCTTATTTCACACACACTCCCCTGCATGATCCCAGCCTCACTGGGGATGCCTGGTGCCTGCAGAGCTTGCAGAAGGTAGCATGGGGTGGTGGCAGAGCTGAAGGTGGTGGTAATAACAGAGGCTGCTGCAGAGAGCCAAGGGGGAGACCTGGTGTGCAAGTACCTCGTGAGTACATCACTTTGGTGCAGCACCAGTGGGGCTGAAGTGCCTGGGAGGTGAGGCTCTGAAATCACACCCTCAGCACGCCTGAAATCCCTCTGCCTGTCAGATGCAGCTCAGCTGCTCTAATACCAGCCCCAGCCTCTGGTAGAACCCTTTCCTGGAGAGAGTGTAGACAGATGGATAGACACAGGAGGCCTGGACTCCTCCAGCTGTGGATGCTGACAGATTTCTGTCATCTTGCATCATCAGATCAGATTTTTCCCTTTGCTTAATTCCAGAGCAATAGCCTCTAAAGCCACTCTCCCACTCCTACCAGCTGCATAGGTGAGGGGTGGATGCTGCTCCCATTTGCAGGAAACTCAGGTGTCCCAGGCTGTTCTTTCAGGAGGTTTTTGCCATCTCTGGTGTATGTTCAGGAACATCAGAGCTTGTGGAAGGAAATAGTCACTTGCTTAAGTAACCAAGTACAAAAACTCAGAGTTAATAGCTTACATCCTACTGCAGCCACATGCTGTCTTCCTTTACGGCCAGGTCCTGGCAGAAAGAGAGAAGCCTCCATCTACTAATTCAGAAACTGTCTTGGTTCCCCTTGGTACAGAGAGATCTGCTCACATTACATTACAGTTATTCTTTCCAAGGAAGGCGAGTTTCTTTGCAAAATTAAGACATTTGTCCACAGCCTCATGAGTGATTTGCTGCAGTAACGAGCTGCAGGTTTCTGCACACTGGAGTTGTAAAAGTGCTGAGGTGACACAAGACCTGCATGCTCACCCCCCGTTTCTGCCTTGCCCTCTCCCCAGCAGCATCTGGTGGAGGGATGCTGCAGAATCTGCTTCTCCACAAAGGCTTTTCAGAGAAGAAATGGGTTTCTGACACATGTCATCACTGTTTGATCTCTGGTGTGCTTGGCTCCCTGTCGGAGGGCTCACACATAATGATGCTGCTTCATTTGACCATCTGTTATCACATTGTGCTCAGGCTGACAGATGCTTCCAAGCACAGTTAATGCCTGTCAGCAGCTTCGAGCCCACAGGCTGCAGTGTGGGAGGACCTGGAATCCCACTGGAGCACTGAGCCTGGAGCCCGTGAGCCAGAGGTTGTTTTTCCCTTCCGAGAAGGTTGGAAACTTACCCAGCAATTCCCAGTATTCACCAGCAACCCCCCTGCATCTAACATCCAGGTATTTCTAAGCACCTCCTGCTTACAATTCATGACTGAACTGTTAAAGGGGGTGAATAGATTTTTTGTCTTGGTCATTCAGCCTGTCACTGAGCATCTCTCTGCACCTGCAAAACCTTGTAGCTTCATTTAATGTATGCAGGGAAGCCAGACTTTCAGTTCTTCTTGCTGGTGCAAGCTGATGAGTGGCTTGTTGTTCTCCTGTCTTTTATTTCCCAAGTGCCTGTATCCTTGGAAGCTGGTCCCTAATATTTGCCTTTCAAAAAGTGTCCTTTAAACTGTATTTTAGAGTCAAAATGTCCAGGACAAAGAGTTATGGACATGCCTGTTCTCTGCCCCAGCACCTTGTTTGTGTTCTCAACCTTTGCAGACTCTTTCTGACCATCTCCTGCCGCAAGGATGGTCTCAATTTATCCCTGGTTCTTGAAAGCTCCAATGTGTTAGCAATCTGCCAGATCCCTGACATGGCTATTGCTATGGAGGGCTTTTAATTTATGACATGAGGGTGTGAGCTACTGATGCCAGGCAGGAGGAATTCGAGTGGTGGTAATACGACTGAACAGTCACTTCACTGTTACACATACTTCTTGTTTCAGTCCAGAAAATTAAAACAAAGCCCCACCCTGGGAAAATCACATCCTTAGGCAAAGCACCCTTCTTCCTACCCCACCCCATGCTTAATCACTTCCCAACCCATCACCTCCTGCATTGCCTTTCCAAAATATGGTGCCTAAATTTGACCTCTTTGGAATTTATGGGCCACATTTTACTTGGCTTTAAAAAATTCGGAGAGATTTAATTGTGCATATTATAGGCCATTTTGAAACACACAAAACTATTTTAAGTCGTGATTTGAAATTTTCTTTGATGAGAGTGATTGGGGCAGGAAATTACATGCAGTAAAAAAGGGGAGAATTGTAATAAACAGGCCCTGGGCTGTTATTTCATAGTCTTGTTCAGGACCTCTGTCATTCCTTTACTCTGATCTCCCTTGTCATGTGCCATCTGGCTATCCAGGCTGGCCTGGGAGGAGCCAAGGTATCACAGTATCATAAGGTTGGAAAAGACCTTTGAGATCATCGAGTCCAACCCATGACCCAACACCTACACCTACTCCTACTTGTCAACTACACCATGTCACTAAATGCCTCATCCAAATTTTCTTTGAACACCTCCAGGGATGGTGACTCGACCACCTCCCTAGGCAGCGCATTCCAATGAACAATTACCCTCTCAGTGAAGAATTTCTTCCTAATGTCAATCCTAAACCACCCCTGGCGAAGCTTGAGACCGTGTCCTCTCGTTCTGTCACTGGTCGCCTGAGAGAAGAGTCCAACTCATTGACAGAAAGCACAGGCAGCTCTTCTGGATCACCAAGTTGGTACCTGCCAAGCAGCAGAAGACACTGCTTGGGAAATGTGGCAGCTCCCACCTTTCCCACTGCCCTGGGAGTCATCAGAGACCCATCTAAGGCAGACCTAGGGACCTTTTCCACTCTGTAGGGAGGATAGAGAGAAGGTAGGACGCTGATAGCTGGCTCTACTGCCGATGTCCCACACTATTTACTTTCTTCCCAGCACACCCTGTGATTGAGAATGGACAGGTGGAGTGTCCCCAAGGATACAAGAGGTTGAACCGAACCCACTGCCAAGGTAAGAATGCTGTTTTCATCTCTTGTTCCTTCCCACATCCACTGTCAGAACTGCATTTATCTACAGAAGTAAAACGCAGTTTTCTAACTCCCTGATACAGATCTACAAAGAATGTGGCCTATAAAAATCCCTGTACTTTCATTAAGCATGAAAAACACATGAACTCGATGACTCAGCTGACAAGCATAGTCAGCATGTAGTTGGGCCAGCACAAGAAAGCTCACCTACTAAGTCCTACTGACACAGTAAGGACCTGTGTTACTGCTCTGCTATGTGTGAGTGTAAAAACACTTCTCCTGTTATCTGAAGCAACAGAAATTCTGTTGCCTGTAAACATTTGGCAAGGTTGTTGGCTTGTTCATTTTCAAGTGTGAGAGTGCCATAAAAGCAAGTTCTTCTGTTCCAAGCATGTGGCTTGCCCGTGCTGCCAGACTGCCCTGCCTGCCCCACACTTCTGGGGTCTATCCATTTCTCACTCCTGCGGTCCCTCATTCTGTATGAGGAAGGCACCATCTTGCTGCTTTTCCCTCTGGTTCTTGTTTACTTGGCATCTCTTGGACCTACAGTGTTTGTGTTTTTCCGTGCTCTGACTGAAGTGGAATTTTATGGTTCCCTTCTCGTGATTCATGATAAGGTGTCATCTTTCATGAGAGGTGTCGTCTTGGAGATGCAGCAGGGAGCCTGGGCGCAAGCCATACAAACCCAGGGCTGGCAATCCAATGACTCATCTCTTCTAGCTGGGACTTTCCAAAATGCTTACTTAATTAATGATTCAACCTCCCCACATTGTCCTAGAGGAGAACTTTCAACAAATCAATGGCTTCTGTTCTCTTTGGTGCTCAGATCTTATCCTTCATGGAGCTATAGACAGTGCTACAGCTATGAGGAGCTGCCTGGAGACATTGGATAGGAGTAGGAGGAACAGAGTAGCTGCAGGGTCTCGTGTCAGTGAGCAGAGACCTGCAGCACCTACTCTGGATTTGCGTCCCCTCAGGAGAAGGAAGAGCCACAGCTGAGCAGAGGGGGCTGGCAATGTGGAGTTGGCTAGGAAGATGTTTTTGAACAGACAAAAACATGATGCAGAGATTTGTGCCTCTGCCTGCTCCTTTGTAAGCTGGGCTGGAGAAATACTACTCTGCAGACACTGCTGCCTCATGGTTCTTTTCCTATCTCTGCTGTTGCAGCGGGATGTCTGTTACGAAGCCCAGCACCTCACTTATGGTCCAGAACAAGCAATTTGGCTGATAGACTATGTGAAAGGCTACATGGGGTCTTTCCTTGCCAGCTCAGGTAGGAGGGGAGCCAAGAGGCTGGATGAGGGCTTATGGTTCCTGAGACTATTGGCTGCAGGAGATAAGCTGAGCTGGGAAGGAGCTGAGCTCTGGCTTCACAGGCTGTTGTTGAAGCAGAGATGAATGACTGGAGGAAGGTTCTGGCAGGAGCCCATCTTCTTCAGTTCTGTATGGGCAGAAAGGATTGTCACTGGTGCCTTCCATCAGAGGAACAAATGGCTCATCTCTATAAAATCTCCCTTCCCTTCCTTTCCTTGCTACATCCCATTGAGCAGGAACCCGCCTGCAACAAGTCTGAGTTGGGCGCCTGGCAGACCGAGACAGGGAAGCTACAGGTGCTGCTGGGACCAGCCAGAAGAATGGCCCTGGAAGGGATAATGTGGCTGCTAGACATGAGGCAAAGATTGCCTTGGAGGCTGCAGGTTGGGGAGCCTCGAGACAGAGACGGTGGTAGGGAGGTGTATATGCATGGGGTCACTGCACAAGACAGACACCAGCACCGTGGTGTCCGTATAGCCTTGGTGACTGTATAACCTTGGTGTCTGCTGTTGACTAAGGTCCCTTCTGCTCACCAAGGACTGGGGTAAATCAGCCTGCACCGTTCACCATGGGCTGCCCAACTCAGTATGGTCCTGAGGAGCACTGGCAGACCTGTATAGGATGGGAGGAAGCAGCTGAGAGCACACAAATGTCAGTTTGTATGAGGCAAATGAGGCCTCTTCTTCTGGGCCAGCCCTGACGCCTGCATGCTGCAGGGGGTAGGAGTGCATGGCCCCAAGTACGCCTGCCTGCTTCTGTTCGCTGTGGGGCTTTCCACCACGGGTGGGTCCTCTGCAGCTAGTGGAATAGAGGAGGTTGGACTGGGGCCAGGACGTAGCCCTGTTTTAAATTAAGCTCATAAAGCTCAGCCATTGGTGCTTGTTTGTTTTGTACTCTCATTACTGTAATCCCTTCAATCCCTTTGCTTATGCAGAGGGCAAACACTTCATCCAGTTGGTGTGTCAGAGTGACACAGCGCTCTGACCATGCCGGGGAGTGACAGGGACAAGCCCTGTGGCTCTTCCAGAGAGCCCAAGCCTCTCCTCTGAGTGAGCTTCCCAGCACATTTGGGGTCTGACCATTGTTTTTTCTCATGAACTCTGTCCTGTGCTTGGTACAGAACAGCAATCCATTCTATTACACAGCCAAATCCTGCTCCTCCCTGGCCTGCTGCACGTCCTTGTGGCATTGGTGCTCCCAACTGACTGAACATCATGTTTGGTTCTTGATGGCCTCGGTGCATCTTAACCATGTATGGGGCAGCCAGTGGGGTGAACGAGGGAGTTCAAGAGCACAGGATTGGGGAGGACCCCTCGGGTCATTAAATCTGAGCTCCAGCTGTCATAACTGGCTGTGTGACACTCCCTCTTGCACCACGCAGTGAATACTTCAACTGTGAGGAATAAGGCAGTGCTGGGAAAGACGTTCCTGAGCTTAGCTGCTCTCTGTCAGGCTCTTCCGGTATCTCCATTCTTCTGAGTGTTCCAGCAGCTCACCTCTGCACCCCTTCCACCTTGAAACAGTCTCTAGAGCAACACTGGGTGCTCTCAGGACACCTGAGGTCTCATCAGAGTCTTGTATACTGGCTTTAGAACTGCCATGTGTCTTTGGAAAGGCATGATGCTGCCTAGCGTCACATTTGCATTTCTTGGCCTTGGCAGTGCAGAGCTGTCCCGGGAGCAGTGAGTGCGCCCAGGCCCCTCTCACTGCCTGCTCCCACCTCTTAGCTTGTACCACATTTTCCTGGAGTGGTGCTGAGGTTCATCCCGCTTCTGCTGCTCCATGCTCCCATCCAGGTCTTCCTTCACTGCTTGTGCCTCCTGACGGAACACTTTTCATCAGTATGCTTACTTTTCTGTACCAAGCCCTTTACTGAAGATATCAAGCTGGACTGATGAATGAGGAGGGCTTTTCCCTCACACTGCACTGTGAAAGCTGCCTTTAGCTCCCCCTTATGCACATTTTACCAATCCCTGTCTTCTCTGGCTTAGCTCACACATTCCTACATGGTACTGCTTTACTGCAGGCCAGATGGATGACACTGATGGTGTTTCCCTGAGATAAGCCCAGCTCCCTTCCCAAAGACTGCATCTGATGTTGTGTGCTGAATCAGGGGCAGAGGCAGAGCCTGAGACAGGGCTTGAGCTTAACATCTTCCGGCTCAGCTCGACCTGTTCTCAGAAGAAGACACTGCAGCTGTAAGCCACAGCCTGGTCTACCCTCCCCTGCATCTGAAGGGGATTAGTCACTGCTCTCCCTGCATGCTGGCACTGAATTTCTCAGCAAGGAACCTCCATGGAGGATGTTTCCAGGTGAGCAGGACCACGGTGCAAGTGAGAGGACAGGAATCACCAATATAGGCTTGCAAATGATGACCATGATGGCCATAAGAGTGACCTTGCTGGATTATCTCACTGAAGGGGCTACATCTGTTTTCCATGAGGACTGTGGATCAGAGCAGTCATTCACAAGCCATCCCTGCAGCTGCAGCGAGTGAGTTCTGTGCCACAGATGTAGGGCTGCTGTCTCATGGAAGCCTTGACTGCACTGCTTGGTTCAGAGGCTGCCTTTAACACCAACCCAGCTGAGACTGCCTTGGTCTATGGCACCTGAATGGGAAGCACTGGGCAGGAGATTCAGTTGAGCCTCAGCTTTCCCACATCTCACCGGGCTCTCTCCTCCTTACAGATATCAACGAGTGTTTGATGCAGGGCCTGTGCAAAGATGCCGAGTGTGTGAACACCCGTGGCAGTTTCCGCTGCACCTGCAAGCCTGGCACCATGCTGGACCCATCCCGTAGCCATTGCATCTGTAAGTGCTTCAGGGAACACCTCCATTTGGGAAGGGGCCTAAGCAGGACCCCACAGCTGAATGGAAGCTGCAGCGTGCTTCCTGCCTATTGCAAGTGCGGTTGTGTTACACTGTCCTGCACTTGTGCGGGATGAGTCGCCATGTCTCAGGCCACCTTCATCCATCATTCGCCATGGACATCTCATGGACACTGTGGAGCCTGAAGGGGACATGCCTGTGGTGCAGCAGCAGAAGATGAAGCCTCCTGGGTTGAGAGAGCTCCCACAAGAGCTAGATATGCTTGGTGCTGGTGCTGCTGGGGGGATGGCCCTATGGCTGAAGGCCAGGGGGTGTTCTGGGCAAGCATGGGGAGAGAAACGCCTGAGGGGGAGAGACCAAGTGTCCCCTGTTCTCTCTTTGGAGAGTGTAGAGCTTGACCTCCGGCACTGACCTTGCCGTTGTGTTTTAGCGGACAAAGCGGTGTCTATGGAGCAGGGGCTATGTTACCGCTCAGCAGCCGGAGGCGTGTGCTCCTTCCCCCTCTCCCACCGCATCACCCAGCAGATCTGCTGCTGCAGCCGCGTCGGCAAGGGCTGGGGGAAGAACTGTGAGGAATGCCCCATGCCCGGCTCAGGTGAGATTTGCCCGCTTCAGCTTTGCCCACTCTGGTTAGACTGGGGTTTGGTCTTGCCTGAACTTGCTGCCACACAGACGGCTGCAAGACCCAGAGCTGAGCAGCGCCAATGCTGACCTGTGAGATAGGTACAGCAGCCCAGGTAGCAGACTTGGATAATACCTGGAAGTTAGGGAAATTCCTGATGGGAAACCACTCTGTACTGGAGAGAGAGCATGGCCATGTCTGTCCTGGCTTTGCTCAACAACCCTTTTGTCTCTCTTCCATCTTCTGCTGGGGTGAAAGCTAGATGAGGATGAGTTGGCATGTCTCAGCATGGGGTAGAGTGGAGAAGAAAACACTAAAATCCTCAGGGCTGGGAAAAATCTTCAGGCAGTTTGTGTAGAGCATCTTGAGTGAGGTACAAAGCACTCAATGCCGAGGTACAAACACTCAGTGCCAAGGTACAAGGGATTCACTTTTATGGGCTCTCTTGCTCAGCTTGGACCTTCCTTTTTAGCATGATCCCTTCCTAGCAATACTGGCCCAAGGAAGGGATGTGGGTTTTGGTGTCTGGAAGTACCAGCCAGTGCCTGTTAGAAACCAGCCTTGCCCTGTGAGCAGATTTGTTTTGCTTGAAGCATCCACCCACTGCAGCTCAGATGTCTTTCTATCAGGATGTAACCCTTAGAAGTCTCCAGAAAATGGTAGGATAGAGAAACTGGTACCTGCATTCACATATGTATCTGTCCATCTTCAGTCCTTTCTTCCACTTGTCCCACCATCAAGTTGTTGTAAGCCATTTTTTTTCTATGTGTGATCCCAGCCGTCTTTCTTCCAACCTTTGCCCTCTAAAGCTTCAATTTGATTTTCTCTCACAGAAGCTTTCAAGGAGATTTGTCCAGCAGGACATGGTTACACCTACTCCAGCTCTGATATCCGCCTGTCAATGAGGAAGGCAGAAGCAGAAGAGCTGCCCTTCAGCTTGGAAGAGCAAGGGGAGAGCAACAACTGGACGTTGGACTGGACAGCAAGGAGACAGAAACTGCAGGACAGTCTGCGTGGGAGCATCCCAGAGGCATTCCCCCATCCTGGCACCTTGGCAGGAGAGGGTAGTGTGGGACCTACTGCTTAAAGCTACTCCATCTGGGCTCTTGGGTGGGCAAATTCTGAGGTCCTGCCATGTCTCCATGGATGGACTTCCAGCTGGTAAGGGCTTTCTACATATGTATGAATATGCAAGGTGTTATTGAGCCCTACCAGCATTCCTGGTGCACAAGAAACCACCACTGCTTCTAGACTTTGAAAAGGAAGTTGAGTGTTTCAGGCTCCTGTGTCCGATCTTTGCAGCTAGTGCTGGATGGCCAGGCTGTCTCCACCAGGACCTCAGGTCTGGGAGGCAGCCCTGGCATGGGAGCAGAAGCTCCTGGGGTCTGCGTAGTGTCAGGAAAGCAGTTCTATTTTGGCAAAAAGCTCTTGCAGAGGAGCACGAGGGGCTGAGAGCCAGTGTCTTAGAAGTGGAATGAAGTTAGAGCAGGCAGGGTTTGAGGAAGATGGCTACCTGACTTGTCTCTACTCACCATGCACTGTTTCACTTTCCAGGTGAAGTTTATCCCGCTGGGCAGGTCAGTAAGGTTTGTCTTGCTGTGTCTGGGTTCATCTGTGGCAGCCCAATGGGCAGGAAAAGGGATGTCATACAAATAGGTAATGTAAAAGTGTGAAATGTTTCTGTCCCTCAGGGTGCTGCTGACGACACTGCAGAGCCCGCCATGCACAGAGGTGAGCATTCGGCTGACAGGAGGACAGGGAATACCTGAGAAAGAGAAGGCAACTTGCAGGGAGTCTGCAAGTTGCCTCCTTTGCATGGCAGCCCCTGATGCTGGGCAGGATGGGCTGCCAGCTGGAATGGCTGTGGGGCAGCATTGGGGACCACTGCCATGCTGCGGTGGCTGATGTGGGGCTGTAGGGGTGCGGGGAGGTGGTGGCTCCAGTGAGGTATAGAAGGCTGTATTAAATAACAACATGACGATGTTGCTGCAGCCACCCTGCAGCTCCTTTCCTGTACTCTCTGAGGGCTATGAGTGCAGGGACACCAAGCATGGCTAAACCTTGGGTGGGCACAAGCATCCTGCCTAGGATTGCGAGGCTGGACCTCACCTCTGTTCTTCTTCCTCAGCAGAGGAAGAAGAGTCCTGGCATGGGCCTCCCCAGCCTGGCCCCACCACCATCTGGGATGCTGCTGCTCCTACACAGATGCCAGCGTGGGGTACAAGTGTGTGTCCACTGCTCTTGGGGATTTCCCTCCTCTCTGTCTGGTGCTATGGAGAAATTATGCCCTAAGCTTTGCCCTGGGGCTCTTTCCCTTCCCCAGCCTTCTTGTCTTCCCACATGTCCCACTCAACTTCCTGAAGAAAAGTCCCTGCCCTACCACCCCGAGGTGTTGTTCCAACCTGGCTCCAATAGCTGCCAGCAAGGGAAATCCAGTTGGCATGGGGAGGCCATATGGGAAGAAAAGTGTTTGGCTTTCTGGGTCCTTCCCTGCCTGCATCTCACTTGCCTGGTACAACAGTGGCTGCTGGGCGAGGGGGATCACGCGCCTGCTCCAGTGGCTTTGGCCACATTCCCCCCGCAGCACGAGCTGACTCATCGGGAAGTGGGAGCGCAAGAGGAGGCACGTGGTTCCCGGGGCGGCTTGTTTACTGCGCCGGAAACAAGGGTGCTCTTGTTCCAGAGTTGCTTAAGTGTCTGGGAGCGTGGCCCCTGCCCTCCACTGGGGGCTGGAGCACCTTGGGGAGTAGGCCTGGCAGAGGCACCTTGCTCAGGAATGCATCTTCCTCAATTGCCTTTTGTTTGGGATTGGGCTACCCCCCATCCAGCTGAGCGCTGAGGTTCATGAGATGACCCACTGCCCCTCCCACTGCCATCTGTGTCCCGCTTAGCAGGTTGGCTGAGATTCCTGCTGTCACTTCAAAAGAAGCCCCCTCACAGGTGTCAGGCTCTGCTGTCTGCCCTCCTCCAAGGCATGGGGCTGGCAGGCTTCCTCACCACCTTTATGTGGGGCCGGGACACAGGTGAGCAGTGCAGGGGACTGGGGCATCCCAGCTGGGCTCATTCCAGAGGAGGTGGCAGCGTCTGCTGCATCCTCCGTGCAGCCCTATGGGTGCAGGCTGCCTGAGGAGGTAGAGGAGTAGGCTCAGCACTGCTTTCCATAAAGGGAAAAAGCAGCCTCCTCAGCATGGTGTTGGGGGCACAAGGCAGACCCTAGAATCCATGCAACCTTTCGGTGCTGCTCCCAACTCTGTGCTTTCTCCTCCCAGGGGTCACCAGCTGTGCCTCTTCTCCTCTCTCCTGTGGAGCTGGCACTTGCATGCTCACTTCAGAGGGATACAGGTGCTTGTGCCCCCCTGGCTATGTGTCAGACCCCAGCCATCTCCACTGCATCGGTAGGTTGGCACCTTCCCTTCCTGCTGGGTTCTGATGGACCATTTGGTCCTTCAGGCTCCCAGGCAAGATTTTCTGGCAGCTCTGCTGAGCCCCTGCCCATCTGCTGCACCATGGGGCTGGCAGGCAGCTGCTGTGATGACTGCTTGTCTTCCTTCCTTGCTTGAGCGCAGATGAAGATGAGTGCCTGAAAGACCCTTGTGATGGAAAAGGTCGCTGCATCAACAGCATGGGCTCCTATTTGTGCCTCTGCTACTCTGGGTACACCCTAGCTGTCTTGGAGAGCAACCAGAGCTGTAAGGGTAAGAGATGTCCACCTGGCACAGACCTTCCACCTTCCCAGGGTCTCCCCAGTCATCTGCACTCATGCTTGCTCATGCACGTGCATAAACACACAACACGCACTCATGCACACAGTGCACACACACCTGCACACATCTGAACACATGCATGCACAACCTGCACACCCTCTCTTGCTGCAGACCTGTGCATGGACAGCCTGATTCAAGGGACAAATCCTTGCTCAGGGACACGACTGTGCCCATGGAGATCTAGGCAGGGGCCTGTGATGCCAGCACTGGGCATTGCTTCATGGCAAGGAGGGTGCAAGGACAGATGAGGGATGGAGGAGAGCTGTGTCATGGGTTTCCTGGGCAGAGCCTGCTGCAGGTGGAGCAGCTCCTTTTCTGCACCCAGCCTTCCCCGTGCTGGAAGGAGAAAACTTCAGTACTGTCTTCCCTGTGTGTTGCCAGATCAAGATGAATGTGAGCAGCCCTCTACCTGCCAGGGACAGCGATGCATCAACACTCCCGGCTCCTACCACTGCGAGTGCAAGGAGGGCTTTGCCATGGGTCCCAGAGGGCAGTGTGAAGGTGATGCTTGCTGCTTCCTGTTGCGGTGGCCCCTCTCATCATGTTCTCTCATCCCCTTCTCTGCCTGTGCACATTCCTGGCCCTGGCAGTGTCCTGCAGCAGCCAGTTTTGCTGCTGGATTATGTGAGCCCTCAGGTGTGGGTGTAGAATCCTGAGTGATAAGTGAGACTATAAGAAGCATTGCCCAAGCCCTATCAAAGTCATCTCACCTCCTTTTCGGCATTGCTGTCCCCTGGAGGAGAACTTTGAGGATTCAGCTGAAGGAGTTATCCTGAAGATGCCACTGTTCATCTTTGGAAGCCTGAAAGGAGTGTGTTTCTTGGCAGATATCAATGAGTGCGTGGATCCCAGCCCTTGTCCCCGTGGGAAGTGTGTCAATACGCTAGGCTCCTACAAGTGTGTCGGCTGTGGGGATGGCTACCAGCCCAGGAATGGGAGATGTGTTGGTAAGAAACATGGACTATCTCTGGGCGGCACCCTCACCCCCCACGGCAGTGCTCCCTGCAAGCCTCAAAAGGAGCAGGGTCATGGGCAGCACACCCCTCCTGCGGGCAGTCAGCTGGCATGGTCAGGTCACAGTGTCCTCACAGTCTGGGTGGCAGGGATGACCCTGAGCACCCTCCCATTCCATATTGCTGTCTGCTGTGTCATGCAGATGTGGATGAGTGTCTTGTGGAGGGGACCTGTGCTCATGGGCAGTGTGTCAACTTGGACGGCTCCTTCCGCTGTTCCTGCTACCGGGGCTACAAGGTGGCATCTGATGGGAAGAGCTGCCAAGGTAACAGGGAGCCATGGATCCACTCTGAATTGTCATGCACCCAGTCCAGAGGTTTCCCTTGGCTTTTCCTGAGTACTCGAGTCTGCCTGAGGCCTGGCCACCGTGTTGGCTGGTTGTCTCAACACATCAGCCCCTGGTCATGTTTACTCCACGTCCTTCTCACTCATCCTGCTCTCTCTCATGTGCTTGTGCAGATATTGATGAGTGCATGGCTCAGGCTGCCTGTCCCTCTGGACTCTGCCTTAACACCGAGGGCTCCTACTCGTGCATGGCTTGTGATGCTGGCTACACCATCTCCAGAGATGGCAGCACATGTGAAGGTATGCCTTTGCCAGGGAGAGAGGTGTGGGTACTGGAGGGAATGAGGGAAGAGACATTGCCATAGCTGGGTTATTGTTTGGGCCTGTGGTCTTCTTTAGTCTCAGAATCCTTCTCCAGCTCTAGCTCTCTGATCTGCAGAGAGTATGGGGGGCTGCACACAGCTGTCACCTAGAGCAACAGGAAGGTGATCTTTCTCATGCAGGGAAGGGATAGAAAGGAAAGAGACATTGATGAGACTTCTGAACTAATCATGACCTGAGAAAGGCAGAGGAGTACAGGAGGCTTGGAAACATGGGCAGAGAGTTGTGTGTTTCAATTCAGAACTGTGTGCCTGAGAGCACATGCCCCAAATACAGGTCCTCAATAGACAGAGGAACCTTGGGTCCACAGCCAGTGGAGAAACTGTGGGCACCTAGGTTTCATCATTTTTCCCCAGCCCCTAATGTAACTTGGGTATGTTTAAAAAGGAAAGCTTAATTGAAGGGCTCTGCTGTGCCAGAGAGTTGCTGTGTGCATGGCAGAGAGTTGACACCAGCATCCGTGTTGTTTGCATTGCTGAGACATGCGGGTGCTCCATCCCAGCCTTGTAGCGCAACTGCCCCAGCACAGTCAGGAAAACTCCCTCTCTGGTGGCTGCCCCCATGGGATGTCCTGGGTTTGAGATGGCTTGATGCCTTGTTAGAGGCAAGGGAAAGGAGGGGGCAGAGCTAGCAAAGGTATTTGTTCAAAGATTGGCCATGTGCCAATATGGAGTGCTGCAGAGCTCTGCAGCCTGTGCATAGCTGGCAAACAGAAGATCTTGCCTTTGATGTGACTCTCAGAACTCCCTGCATGGGGGCACCCAGTGGGGGAGAAGAGGGAGGCTTTCTTCCCTCTCCTCTGTTTTGGTGTCTGAGAAAGCTAGCATGAAATGAGTTTATTTTTGGGTGCAATGGAAGAACCATAGTTTGATCATTTCCAAGACTGCTTGTGAGCCCCTTTTCAGCCACCTCGCCCTCAGCCATGTCACAGCGGCATCTTATCAGGGTTTGATACTGTTTGTGTCATGCTGACACTATGGCAGGATGGCACATTCTGCCCTGCCTTGACTGGTGGCCTTGTCTGTGGATCTGGGCTTCATGTTTGAAAAATGATAAGGGTTTTGTGATAGTTTTGTGGTAAATAAACTGGGTTATGGTTCATCTCCAAAAAGATTCAAGAATATTGCTACTTGCAACCCTTTGAAATTAGACAGCTGGGAATCTTGCCCTGAGGTAGTATGGAGTGATGCTCATTTCTGCCTGTGTCATGCTTAGTGCTCTGTGAAGTGGAACAGAAAGTCCCAGCCCTCAGGAGCTGCCAGTCTCAGGGCTTTAGCACCTGGCAGGAGAGAAGAGTACAGCAGGACCTTCCCCACTAGCATGTCTTCTGCTGCCTGCACATCAGCTCACCTTTCTGATTAGCAGCGTCCTCCAATGATTCCCCTTACCTCACAGACCTGCAGGCAACGGCAGTCTGGTGGCACATCACAGCCTTCTGTTAGAGAGAAGGCACCCTTCTCTCCTCTTGCAGTGAGCAAAACCCTCGGAGTGCCAGTAGGCTTTGGCCAAAGCCTGGGGGAGTTGGGTGGGAGAGGTTTTGTGGGGAGCTCTGCAGCTGGGTAAGAGCTGATGTAGGTGCCTGGTCGGCTTTGCCAGGAGGAGGAGATTGTAGGCAAGTCTGACAGGTAGGAAAGCAGAGCCACAGTAGGTATGGCTGGAGCTGGGTTACTGTTCTATTGTATGGTCTTGTATGACTGACTGAAGAGAGGGTTTGTCAGCAACTGTGGCTCTGTGCTGATCTCTTGGTGGTTGTGGTACCCAGTGCAGAGCTCTGCTGGAAGTGGACACTGGGCTTAGCGGTATCCCTGTGCTCACAGAATCACAGAATAGCTGAGGTTGGAAAGGACGTCTGGAGGTCATCCTGTCCAACCCCCCTTCTCAAACAAGGCCACCTAGAGCTGTTTGCTCAGGACTATGTCCAGACGGCTTTTGTGTATCTCCAAGGAGGAAGATTCCACAATCTCTCCGGGCAATCTGTGCCAGTGCTCAGTAACCCTCACAGTAAAAACATATTTCATGATATTCAGATGAAATTCCTGTGTTTTGGTTTATGCCCATTGTCTCTGGTTCTGTCACTGGGCACCGCTGACTTGATGCTGGGATCCAGTTTATCCTGGTCTCTGTGATGGAAGGGAGTGAAGAGTTTGGGTTTACTCCTCACACCTCAGTAAATGGAAGTCTTTGCCCTTGTCTCACTGTGATGGAATGCTCTGGGAGGGCAGCTCATCTTTTAGGCCAGTAGCTGAGTGAAGGTTTCTCTCTGTGGGCATCTTCTCTAGTAGTGGCAAGAGCTGGGGCCTCATTCTGTGCTGTGCCCTTCTGCTTGGCAGATATGGATGAGTGTGAGGACCCTGCTGTTCAGTGCCTGGGGGGAGAGTGCAGAAACACCCCAGGCTCCTATGAGTGCCACTGCCGGGCTGGCTTCGAGCTCATCAACGGCACTGTGTGCGAAGGTATGAACCCTAGCCCTGTATCCCTCTGAGTCCAGGATATACAGCTTCCCTATAGATCCCTCTTCTTTCTTGTCCCGGAGGATGGCAGTGCCAAGGCAGCTGATACCACCATGCATGGCATGTCCATAAGGTTGTAGCCAAATGAAAGATCACCATGGGCAGGGAAGACTTGTCTCTCCATGGCAAGAAAACCAGCAGCCAGGAGCCCCAAAAGGGCTGCCTGTAAGATACTGGACAGAGGGAACCCCTGTGGCTTAGGTGAAGGTTATCCCCCAGAGCAGGGTGTATGGCCCTGACTGCTCCCTTTGCAGATGTGAACGAGTGCCTGAACAGTGAGATCTGCAGCCCCAATGGTGAGTGTCTCAACAGTCATGGATCCTACTTCTGCATTTGTGCTCCTGGCTTCTTGAACACAGCTGGGGGAGTCAGCTGCCAAGGTGAGCTGGAGGATGGCAGGGATATATCTTGGATTTTGCCCTCTGTTCCCTCCCCTGCTGTGAGATCCAGGTTGATGATTTTGACCTGATTTTCCAGATGTGGATGAATGTGCAGACAAATCCCGGTGCTTGCAAGGCCAGTGCTTGAACACAGAAGGCTCCTACAGGTGTCTGTGTGAAAATGGGTTCAAACATTCCCAGGAGACTGATGACTGCGTGGGTGAGAGCTCATTGCTGGGGAGATCCACCTGCTGGAAATGGGGGGATGGATGCAGCTAGTGCACAAGGGATGGCAGTTCTACTCCCAGCACCCAATGTTGCTGGTGACTTGTAAGGAGGACTAGCAATTGCTCAGGGCCTCTGGCCAACTGGACTTCACCCACATACTGCAGTAAACAAGCAGGGTCCCCATCTGATCATCCTCATCCCCTTACTGTTCTCTCTGCAGACGTGGATGAGTGTAAAGAGTATGGGGATGCCATCTGCGGCACATGGCGGTGCCAGAATAGCCTGGGTTCCTACCGTTGTATCATGGGGTGCCAGCCTGGCTTCCACTGGACCCCCTTGGGTGACTGCATTGGTGAGTACAACCCCAGGTGTCCTTGTCCCTTCTTCTGGCAGGGACAGGTTGGCTGTGCGACATCTCTGCCAGGGCCAGGGAGAAGGAGGAGGAGGAAACGTGGCTGGTGCAGAGGCAGATAATGCTGGGAGTTTGTTTTCTTGGCTGAGCTGCCTGCTTGTGTCTAGACTCTCTTCCTGGCATCTGTAACAGACACTGCATTGTGCTGCTTTGAACTTGGGGAGAGTCCTGGGCGGGTTGCAGCCGCTCCAGGCTTGGCGCTGGACTGCAGGTCCCTGTGAGCTGTGCTTGCTGGGGCTGCTGCCTGTGCCCAGTCACCTGACTGGCAGAGGTGGGTGAGGGGAAATACTACTGGTACCACTGTGTGCAAGGCTGAGGAGCCTGGGTTTGGAGTTCAGGCTCCAGCAAAGACAAAAGAGCAAAGGGGTTTCTGTAGTTTTTGAGGCTTACCCTGCTTCAGGGAAGGCTGCAGCAAGGAGGAGCTGCTGACAGCCACTGGGCTCAGGGCTGCACCAGGACTCAGACTTAGCATGTGGGGTTGCTCCTAGCCTTGGGAGCAGTGGACTGTGGGCACATGGCTGCTCTGCCATGTGCAGTGGTAGGACGGGAGTGGGATGCAGCCAGCATGGCTGTAAACCTGCCCTCTGTAGGCAGAGGACCCAGTTGTGACTGTCTACCCCCACCAGCCTAGGGCAAGGCAGAAATTACTCCTTGTCACTATAGCAGTTGGAGAAGGACCAGGTCAAGAAGAACGGGGCAAGAGGGTATCATCTTAGATCTGTCTGCACTTCAGTTGCACCCTTGTATCTCCTGCTGATGTGAGCCTGTAGGCTCCGTGTCTCTTTACACCTCTGCAGGGACCTGCACTACCCTCAGTCGCCCCTGCCAGCCACCTCCCATGCTTCCCTATCCATTTCCAATTCCCATCCTGCTCCTGTTGTTCTACTCAGCCTCCCTGTAGCTCTGGATGTTGCAGGAAGCTTCTCCTAACATGCACACTCATAGCAGGGGAGTGAGCGGAGCAGCCATACCCAGTCCATCACATCACAGGATTGCCTGCCCCATCCCCAGGTCTTGGGGTCACAGCAGAAGGGCCTGGGCACAGGATGTCCATTGGGAGAGGTGGGGTCTGGGGCAATTCCTGCTCTCCACTGTGCTGCAGACATAGATGAGTGCGCCAACGAGACACTGTGTGGGAGCCACGGATTCTGCGAGAACTCGGACGGCTCCTTCCGCTGCCTTTGTGATCGTGGCTATGAGAGCTCACCCTCCGGACACTACTGTGTTGGTGAGTCTGCCCTGATTGCTCTGCCAGTCGGTGAGGGAGGGCCACTGGCAGATGGCTGGGCTGTGTGACGTCTTCTGGGGCATGGACAGGGACTGCATCCACACATGGAGAATCCCATACATGGACAGGGCAGCTCATGGAGGCCACTACTCTCTCCTTGGCACAGCAGATCCTTGGGACTGCAGAGGAGCAGGGCTCTATGAAAAAGCAAGTGGCTCCCAGTGAACATGGAGCCTTTCTCTGTGCAGGTAGAAAGAAGATGCTTGGGTGCTGAAGGCACTGAAGGTGCTAGAGAGAAACTTTAATGGGTGCCTGGAGAGAACAGGCAGCATGTAATATAACAAAACCATTTTCATCATGAAGACAGACAAGTAGTGCAACAGATGTCCAAGATGGCTGTGCAGTCGCCATCCTTGGAGGTTTTGAAGACCCAGCATGACAAAGTCTTGAACAGCCTGGTGGGATCTGCTAGCTGATCCTGCTTTGAGCAGGGGGTTGAACAAGAGGCCTACAGAGGTCCCTTCAAACCTGGATAATCCTGTGGTCCAGTGACTTACCGCAAACTGGAGTTCAGGCGCCTTGAATCCATTGAGAGCACAGCAGGAAGCTCTTGCCAGACTTGTGCTGAGCCACAGTATGAACAGAGCTCTCCACCTCTCTGCTCAAGAGTGACCCCATGCTGCAGACCATGCATGGACTGTCCATGCAGAGGCAAGGCTCCAGCTGCCACCACTGCTGCTTGCCTTGCAGATGTGAATGAGTGTGAGCTGATGGTCGCCGTGTGTGGGACTGCACTCTGCGAGAATGTGGAGGGATCCTTCCTCTGCCTCTGCCCAAGTGACCATGAGGAGTACGACACAGAGGCAGGACAGTGCAAGCCCCGAGCAGCCATGGGTGAGTAGGCAGCTAGGACAGAAGCATGGGTGGCAGCTAGAGCAGGAGTATGGTAGCTCTGGCTGGGGTGAGGTAAAGCTGAGGGGCTGCCATGGCTGTACAAGCTTACATAGGCATAGGTAAACTTTTGTCTGCGGAATGCTGAGGAGCCTGAAAGTGGGGACCTGGGAAGGTTATGCTGCTGGTGATAGTTGTGCTCTGGGACCTCCTAGGTGTGGGATGCTGCGTTGGGGTGCCAAGGACCCCATCCTGTCCCTGCTCTGCTGTGTTCTAGAGGGCCCAGAGACACACGCAGCCCAACTCTCTGACAGCGCAGAGCGCAAGCAGTGCTACTACCACATCAGTGATGTTCGCCTGTGTGACAGTGTTCTGGCCAAGAACATCACCAAGGAGGAGTGTTGCTGTACTGTGGGGGCAGCCTGGGGTGACAACTGTGAGACTTACCCCTGCCCCCTCCCAGGCACAGGTAGGACTGTGACTCCACCATGTCAGGTAAGGCTGGTGCTCTGCCCACCAGCTTCACCTTGGTTGCACTAATGAGCTATTTCTTTCTTTCCATTTTTCTTTGGCATCTGCCTCCTGGCCAGTGGAGTACCAAGAGATCTGCCCTCTTGGGAAGGGCTATGTTCCCAAGGAAGATTTGCTCTCGGGAAAAGTGTCTTTCACAGGTACTAGCACCATTTTCTCTCATTTCTTTCAGGGGCAAGAGGGAGGGCACTGTGCAAAGCATGGAGAAGCATCCACAGAAGTATTTCTCTGAGGCTGTGGGGGGAGATGCTAACATCCTGCTGCTGCTTTCCTCCATCCAGAGAATCCCAGATTGCAAATATCACCAAGCTGGAAGTGCCCCTTCCTCCAGTCCTGCCTTACTGCTGGCAGTGATTCTTTCTTGGTGCCTGTTTGAAACCAGGGATACAGTCAAGCAAGACTCAACTCTTCTGGTTACTGATCAGATCTCTCAGTGGCCACCTGGCCCAGTCTTTGGCACTTCACTTTCAGGAGGGTTTGTTTATGACCTTCCAGAAATACACATGAATTTCCTGTTTGTGAAAGTATCCTGTTCCCTGTCATGCCTACTCCTCTGCCTGTGGGTAATTCCCCCTCTGCTTCCAGGCATGGGGCCAGTGGGAGAGGCAAGGGGCTTACTCGGGGACCTGCCAGTGATCCAGACCAAGGTGCTGTGCCAGCTTTCTGCGAGTGCAGCACCCAGCCCACCTTGTTTCCACAACTCTGGTCCCTGAGACTCTCTCTTTCTCCCTCTACCCATCTCTCAGACATGGATGAGTGTGAGATATTTGGCTCCGAGTTCTGCCGCAATGGACAGTGTGTGAACACAGTACCAGGCTACAAGTGCTTCTGCCGTACAGGCTACTTCTATGACTCCAGCAGGCTCGAGTGTGTTGGTAAGATGGCCTCAAAGAGCACTGGGCACCCACTGCGCATGAAGGGACAGCCATGCTGCTGCAGCTAGAGTTGTCCCTGCTGCCCATGCTACAGGGACAGATCTGGGTGACAGGTTTCCTGGGACCCTCCTAGGGAACAAGGGACAATGTGGCAGGAGCCCCGAAAGTCGCCATTTGGACAGAGAAAAGATTGTGTTATCCATGTCTGCCAGTCTGAAATGTTGCTCTGTCCTTGTGTGTGGGCAGACCAGGACGAGTGTCAAAATGAAGTGTATTGCATCAATGGAGAGTGCCTGAACACGGATGGCTCCTACCACTGTTTCTGCAGCCTCCCTCTTGTTCTGGATGCCACTGGCAACCGGTGTGTGAACCTCTCCAACAGAGCAGGTGAGCACAAGCCCCTGCTACAGCATACCTTCACCTGACACATCCCACCTCGTGGCTGGGTCTCCTGGGAGGGAGCAGTGGGCAGGGGCTCAGTGCTGGGCTGAGGGTGCCAATGCTAGCACAGTGTGCAGCCATGGCAGGGTTGGCAGGAGCTGGGGCACACGGTCATCCCTCTCAAGTCAAAGAGAGTGGCACTGTTCTGGATGATCTTCATGGCATCTTTTGCTTGTGGCACTCACAGATGCCTTGGAGGAATACGAAATCCACCTGGACGTCTGCTGGCAGACTGTTGCTGACTACATCTGTCAAGACCTCCTGCGTGGCGAGCAGACCACATACACCGAGTGCTGCTGCCGGCTTGGCGAAGCCTGGGGCCAGAACTGCGCACTCTGCCCACATAGGTCCTCCGGTGAGCAGGGCGGCATTGGCCAGCATCCCCCAGCAGAAGCAGGGATGGGCTGGGCTGCTGCCAGTCAAGCTGTGCAGGGTCAGCCATCTATGTCTGCAGCAAGGGCTCCTCTTGCCATCCACATCGCCAAAATGAACCCAAGGAGTGGGTGAATCCCCTGCCTCTCCAGGCCTGAGCTGCACCAGTGGGTAGGATGTACCTGCAGCTGTTTTGCAATGAGTCTGAGGTGTCTGAGGGGAGAGTTGTTCTGTGCATGCTGTTTCTCCTGCTTAACTTAGGAGAGGTGAGGCAGTGGCAGCCCAGGATGGGAGTGCACTGGGAATTGAGGTTCTCGGTGTTCAAGGACTTGCTGGCCCCAGACAGGAGGTGGTCTTTTCAAAGTTGAGGTTCCATCAGCAAACTGCAGAGCTTTGGAGACCACTAAATGCAGGGTCGGCTCTACTGGCCCAGTGAGGATGCACCCTCTCCAGCCATAGCAACCTACCTGTCTTGAGCCTGGCTGCACTGACCCTTCCTTTTCTCTCACCACTTGCAGCTGATTTTGCTTTCCTGTGTAATGGGGCCAGTGAAGACAGTGAGAGAGGGGCTGAGCTCCAAGAAAGACCTAGATATGAGTATGGACTGGGCTTGGAAGACCCCCACTATGGCCTTCCCAGCCCCTACTACAACTACCTGGAGTCTGAGTATGGAAACCCTGATGCTGGTTTCCCTCGGAGGGAAACACACAACAGTGAGTTTCGTGGCAGCCCTCTCCACCACAGCCCAGGGCGATCTCCACCCCACTACCTGCCTAGTCAAACTGGTGAGTACTGGGAGACACAGAACAGTGCCTTCCCACTCAGCCTGTGTTCATCAGGACTGCCTGGCAGCTCCTACCCTGGCCAGGATGCTCCAGGCTTGGAACAAGCTCTGCTCCTGGCTGCTCTGAGTCGATTCTGGCCCCATCAGCACTGTCTTGCCACATGCTCCATGTCCCCTCTGCAGCTGAACAGAGGGTCACCCTACTCTGACACCACCTTCCCACCCTCCAGGCCTCTACGAGGGCTTCGAGGGGTTGCAGGCTGAGGAGTGCGGGATCCTCAATGGCTGTGAGAACGGGCGCTGCGTGCGCGTCCGGGAGGGCTACACCTGTGACTGCTTTGATGGCTTCCAGCTGGACATGACCCGCATGGCCTGTGTGGGTGAGTGATGGGTGAGCCAGTCTGGGGGTGCTGGGTGCTGCTGCCAGGGCAGTGTGGGCAGCCTGGCCCCCCTGTCCTGTGGTGGCTGCCACTCTCTGGCAGTGCTGGCCGGGACAGCTGCCACAGGAGTTCCTGCTCACCCTGGTGCTGCTTCCCACGGAGCTGGGAGGACCGTCATGGAGGTTCATTCACCCACTTTCTACTAGCTGGATCAGGGGACCTTAGGGCATCATGAGGAGCTGGTGTTTGCTCCCTTCTTTGCTTAAAACTCTTGTACATCACCAGCCACTTTTACTCTATCCCTGCTTACTTTCTGCTGTGTTCCCCACTGCACTGCGAAATTCTTTACTTTACGCCCTGCCTTACAAGACTTGGTCTCTAAAGCTTTTCTTTGCATCTCCTCTACATCCCTATGCTGTGCCTCCATCCTTTTAACAGTGCATCTCCCCAAGCCAGCTGAGGCACTGGGCACTCAACAGAGCAGACGAAGTCCCTCTTTCTCCTTAGGCACAGCGCTTACTCCTCCCAGAATCCTCATTGCAGGACACAATCATGCAGCTTCTTCATACAGAACACATGGGCTCTGCCTCCCCAGATGCTGCTGGGCATAGTGGCTGCCTGACCTGTTACTCCCCCTAGTGCATTTGTGCACTGTTACCCTTTCCTTGGCCACACTTGCCTTCAGTGAATTTTGTCTGGTTGATTTTTGGCTGCTTCTTTGCTTGATTAAAATGAGTCTGAACCCTGCAGAGTGCTTGCAGCCTAGCTTCACACACACACATTTTACAAGCATGGGGATTCTTCCTTTGTCCACCTTAATTGAATGGAGCAGACATCAGGACAGACCTATGTAGGCTGTGCTTTAAGTAGCTTTTATTCTAACAGCCAAGTATTGCCAATTACCTTTGGAGTGCCACTTTGCAGCCCATTGTGCAATTGCCACAGCTTCACCTATGCTTTATTTTCTCATTCTGCTTGAGTATGTCATGTGAGAGCATGATGAAATCCTCACTGTGGCCAAGACACATCATATTGACTGCTTCTCCCTTATCTGACCGTCCAGTTATCAGGTCAGCAAAGGGAATAAGATTGGCTTAACATAATCAGGCCTTAGCAGATCTGCGCTGGCTATTTAATGACCCTGGTATCCTTTGGAAGGTTATAACCTAATCACTCAGAAACCTCGTCTGTTTGAGGGAATGGGGGGGTGTAGTCAGCAACTCTGGATTCTCCTGTTTTCTCTGGATTCTCTGTTTTTGAAGATAGTTATCAGATTTACCCTTCCTCAGTCTCTGAGACCTCTTTTATCCTCCATCTTGGACAGAATTGCCAGTTTTTCTGGGACTGCAGGAGCATTAACGATGTCAAGATGAGCTGCAGCAGACCTTTAGCAATATGGATATAACTGTTTTCTGTATCCGATTGTTGAAAATCTCCATCACAGTCCTTCCTTTCCTGCACTCCTGCATCCTCGTTTAAACATTTCAAACAAGATCCACGCCCAGTCTGATCACCACAAGCGTTTTTGTGATGGCTGGAACAAAGCCGGCAGTTAGCTGTTCCAGCCAGCTCTGTTGGCAGGCTTTTGTTTCCTCCACCGATAAGGGACCAGACCAACATTCCCCATTGTTTCCTGCTGATGTATTTATGGAGCCTTTGCTTGTTGCCTTTCTGTCCTGGAATAATAGCATTCATTTTACACTGGAGGCTGTCTTGAATTTCGGGTTTTTCCCTTCAGTTCTCCTTGATGGTGTTTAATCATCCCTGTGTTTTTCTCTTGCTGGTTTCATGCCTCCTGCGCTGCTGCAGTGCTTCCCCTCTTGCCTCCCAATGGGGAAGCTTACCTTGCCTTGGAGCCCCCAGCAAGGCTGCTTCTCCCACTTCCCAGGCTGCGGAGCACATCTCTCTTGATGTGCTGCCTAACATCTCCTCCTTGGGCTTCTGCACAAGCCCAGTCTGTCCATGGTGATATTCTGGTCCTGAAGTTTAGCCCATTCACACAGTACCCATTCAGCCATTGCTTTGGCTAAATACAAAGGCTGCCTTGTTCTTCAAGCTCACTCATCTCACATTTCCCCTCTCTGCCTTCTTCATCCCGTGACTGCTATGCTTCCTCCCACCACACTTGGAGGTTTTGCTTCTAGCTTCCCTCTCAGGAGTTGCACTTCCCTTTCTTTGCCAGATGGCCCCCTCCATCTGTGCTGGGGATAACTAGAGGTCCCTGGAATACAGAGCTCTTCAGTCCTCCCAGGTTTCACTGGTCAGCACTGAGCCTTCACTCTCCCTTGAGTTGCCAGCTGAACCCATCAGCTGGTCCCCACTCCCACTCCCTGGTTATCTGCAGGGGGTGATGCAGAGGTCTCAGACCTGCATTGGCAGGTGAGGATTTGGGTTCTGGAGGTCCTGGGGGTGCGAACAAGGGCTCTGGGGTGCACAGGGATGCTCTGACCAGCTTGTGTCACCTACCCACCACAAGTAGGGGTAGCTCAGGCAAGGTGTCCAGGGAAGTGCATTTAGCAGAGCAGACCTGTCACAGTGAGGCAGCTGCGGTAGAACTCGCATGCATGCTCTGGCCCAGTGGTGAGCCAGCTGAGCGAGCCCTTTGGCACAGTTTGCAGGTTAATAAAACAAACCCTTGTTTGCACAGTGCAAGGGCCCTCTGTGTTCTGGTCCTGGAGGTGATAATCGGCCTCTCAGGGCCACCATCATCTGCCTCCTGGCCTTGTTGGATCAGGAAAGAGCATTTTCCAAGGCTGGAGGCAGCCTTTCTCCCAGACCTCATGCTAGCACAACTTAATAGCAGAAGCTGCTAACCCGAAGGTGTTACCAAGCTACAGAGCAGGGAGGGAGAGGGCTTATCTAGTGTGCATTGCTGAGGGAGTTGCTCTTCTGTGCTGAGGGATGCCAAATGCTGGGGATGTCACCCTTGGGGACTGAGGAGGCTTCGGTAAGGAGCGTGGTAGGCTGATGGGGGTCACATGGAGCATCCTAGATGTGCCTGGGTGGGTCATGGGGAGCCTATGGGGGAGGGCCAGAAGAGTGGCAAGAACACAAGGAGATGTTTGCTGCAGGCTGGGACTGCTCTCTGTGCCACACTGTGGCTCAGCCCCACTCCTTCTCTTCCTTGCAGACATCAATGAGTGCGAGGAGGTGGGCAGCCCTGAGCCCCTGTGCCAGGGTGGCACCTGCGAGAACACAGAGGGCTCCTACCGCTGCCGCTGCTCACCAGGCTATGTGGCCCTGGCCCAGCCTCACCACTGTGTGCCCCAGACAGCCCAGAGCCCAGCAGCAGCATAGCTCTAGGGGAGCAGGGGTGAGGGTGCTCCCTTCTGGTGTGCAACTCTGGCACCTGGGTCATAGGAGCATGGAAAACGGCTCCCTGGGGCTTCGAGGCTCTTGCTTCTTCCCCTCCAAAGCGCACAACTTCCCCACCACCTCCCTCTACAGGCCAGGGCTGAGCTCCCAGCCTCTGCTCCCCCCTCTGCCCTGCCAGCCCCTGCTCCTGCCACAGCAGAGCCCACCCTGACCCCCAGCGCCTGTTGCATTGCCCTGTGCCGTGGAGGCTCACAGAACATCTTCCCATGCCGTGCAGCCCCAGCCTCTCTCCCTTGCCCTGCCAAGAAAGGGGGTTCATCCCCCACCACTGCTGCACTGACCTAACAACAAGCCTCACCCCCACTACGGGTGCTGGCCCCACTCCTTGTGAAGCATCCAGCCCCTAGGCCAGAGATTTGAGAGGGGGTCAACCCCAGCTTTCTAAAGCTGCTGCCTAACCTTGGGGGCATGGCGGAGAGGCCAGAGGGGCCCCTGGGCCAGCTCTGCCTCCAGCCAGCCCAGGTGTATCCCTTAGCCCCGCACTTTGCCTTCGTGCTCCATGCTGGCTGGGCAGGGGGGAACAGGTCCAGCTTCCTTTTTGTAAAGTTGTTGACTTTTTTTTTTTAACGGAGTCTGCTGGAAACTTCTCTCATGTTGTTAAATAAAACATTTATTTTGGGCCCCTGTGGCTCAAGACACTGGGGCTGGTCAGAACTGTGCTTGTCTTGCCTCTGCCAAGGTGTACTAGAGCCACCGTCTCCCCACGAGTCCAGCCTGGCAAAGCCACCCCAGTCTTGTAAGCCAATTCTTACCCCTGTTGTGCTGGCAGCCAGCCTCCTCCTGAGCCAGAGCAGAGATTCTTGCCAGGCCAAATACTTGCTTATCTCCCCAGCCTCGTGGAGCCACAGGAGCCCACTCCAGTCCCCACAGACAGCAGGTTGTGGCTGCTCACGTTGTGTCTTGTTCAAACACATGAGGGGGCTGCAGTTTAAGCATGAGAGCGTGTAGGTTTCTGCAGTTGGCAAGAGCCCTCAGGCAGATCTGGAAGTTGCTTTTCCAGCTCCAGAGCCCTCACTAGAAAGGCCATGTTCTACACCACCTCCTCAGGGAACCATTGCACGATTTCAGACCAGCACAGGACCAGCAAAGCAGTACAGCCACACATTGCCAGCTGGACACCGTAGCAGCAGAGATGCCTGGCTGCTTGCAGGTCACCCACACTCAGCAGCATACTACCTCCATCCATGCCTTCACCTGAGAAATAAGACGAGCCCAATCCCAACTAAAAAATGCCCAATCACTCTGCTTTTCCTCCTGCTCCTCTCCACTCATGGAAGACAACGCAAGCAGATTTTGTCCAGCCTTTATTAAGGAAAGTTATAAAAAGAGGTTCAGGAGCTCCCAGAAGCTCCAAAATAGTAGTAGTGCAAACCACTTGTTAGAGGAAGAGTCATCCCTGCAGAGATGCTGAATGCCATTTGGCTTTGCATCCACAAAAAGGAAGTTTTCCCAGCTGCAGTCCTGCTGGCTCAAGCAGGGACCCAGGACAGAGCAGGCTACCAGTTCATGGAAAGTCTCCTCTCCTTCAACTGCATGGATAGCATACACAGGTCCCAGGGCATCCCAGTTGTGACAGACCAGAAGTATAGGAAGGTGGATGCAGCCAGCATACTAGAAGAGGCACTGAAGGGTTACCAGGTAGCAGCTCAGACACTAGCCAGGTTTATCACAGAGAAAATCCTTTGTGAGGACAGACAGCTCCAGTTCAAACAACTAAAGCGCTTTGGCAGAGCAGCTGGAGGATGATGATCAGTCACTCCTGCAGCAGACCCTGCTCACCCTTGAGTTGCTGCAAGAACACTCCAGGGGGATCCAAACGGGCTATGAGCCCTCTGCCCATAGCTGACCTTGCAGAAACAGTACTGGCTGCTCAGAGGCTGCAGAGCTTTAGAGAAAGCGGTAACATGCTTATTATATAAAAGAATTCGGCCTGTGTTGTCTTCTGTTTTTCCCCTCCCCAAGCCCTACTAATGTCAGGGCTCCTCAGCTGGTGATCTGCACTGGTATCTTCCAGCAGAACAACATCTGGTCCTGGTCATCTACCAGTTCCCACTTCACAATCAGTTTAATCTGAAAGAGAGAGAACAGCAGAGGGAAATGAGAGTGTTTAGGAAACTTTAAGGAAAAGACACAGGGAGGGGAATTATCACTTGTGTGGATTAAGGAGATCCTGAGAGCTCTGCGCAAAAAGGACAGAGCTGGGGTATCAGTCCCACTGTGGTGGGTAGGTCATGCTCACATGGCAACTCCAGGAGTATCTTAACATGGATGGAATGTTGCATGAAACAAAAGATCTCCACACAGTGCACTCTGATCCCCACTCTCTGAGTAAGAAGAGAGTGGGAACACCCTGCAGCCTCCCAGCTGAGCTGCACTCTGGAGCCGAGCACCTCAGTTTGGGAGTATTTGGTTGAATGCAGCAGGCTCTGCAGGAAGGCACAGTCCAAGAGGACACCTGGGCAGTTGAAGTAATCTCTCAGCAGCTAGAGGCAGGCTGCTTCTATCCCAAAGTGGGAACTTGAAACAAGAGTCATGCTCACAGCAGAAGTGCCACCAGATAATTCAAGGAGTGTTCTGATCTCTTCACCACAGCCACCAGACACGGTGTCCTTCCTTAAAGGCAGGCAGTGGGACTGCCCCAGGAAGGACGGGAGCACTAAGGAACAGACAAGCTGCCTGATTACTTACACTGGGGTACTCGCTCTTCACAGGGAGTTTATTCAGATAGCTGTAGGAACGGCCCTTCTGAATGGGGCATTGGATCCCAGACTTGCACCCATCAGGCTCAGGAATGGGAAAGGGTATGTCCACGTGCAGCATCTCACCGTACACCTTTGCTTTGCTGCCCTGGCTTTCAATCTCTGCAGAACAGAGAAGCGTTAGCACCGCACCTGAGCAGGAAACACTTTTCTACATCCCACTCTCCCCACCACATACCCTGGAGGCTGCAAGAACACAACTAAGTGACACTCTTCCTTCCTGGCCACTTCTCACCCAGACCCCTCTCCAGCCACCCTTCCCCGCTCCTCTCCGGGCAGTGCGACCCAGAGGCGGCGACACCTCCCTGCCCACCCTCCCCAGCGCCCCAGCCGGGGAAGCGACGCTTACTGCTGGCGAAGGTGACGTTGATGCTGTAGGATGTCCCTTTGTGGAGCAGGCAGGGCTGCGTGGGGCAGGGGCTCACGTTCACCTCCTGGATGCTGCCGTCTTTGGAACCTGCAAGGAAGAGTCGGTCTCAGCGGGCCCTCTCCGCCCGCTGCCCCCGCTGCCGCTGCCGCTGCCCCGATTCACTCACCGCAGTCGATGAAGCGGAGGGGCTCGGCCAGCACGGCAGCGGCGGCGCCCAACGCCAGCAGCAGGGCGACCGGCGATGGCGCCATGGCGGCAGCGCGAGGGAGACAGTGGCGGCGGCGCCTCTGCGGCGTCACAAGAGCGCGGCGGCCCCGCCCACCGCCCGGGGCTGCCCCGCCCACCGGCCTCAGCCCTATCCACCGCCCGGGACCGCTCGGCCCACCTCTCCCCAGCTCCGCCCACCGCCAGGGGCCACCCCGGCCGGCGCGCCCCCCCTCCCTGGGGCAGCCAGGGCAAGGCTGAGGCCTGGAAAGGAGTAATGGGAGGAGAGGAGGGCGCGGGAAGTGGGGTCCTTCGACAGACAGACACCTCCCCCGACAGCACCGCTGCTGGGTTGCACTGGTGCGTGCAGTGCTGAGGGGCAGCAGCTGGAGGATGTGGCAGCGCCATGGGCTGGGAAGCTCTTTAACTGCCCCTAGCGAGAAGTGAGAAAAACATGGAAATGAAGTAGGTAGCGTAGTAGAGTGGTCTGCAGCGTTATTCCTTACTTACTCTGTACCTCGTGCTCTGTGTGGCTGTGAAACCTGTGTGCCAAGAGTTAACATCTAACCAAGTAAATGCTGTGGTTGCTGCGTTTCACAGAGCACGTACAAGCCAGTCCCGCTTCGCAAGCTTGTGAAATGCCAGACTCCCAGCTTTGTGCTGTGGATGCTGAGACAAACCGGAGGATGATTAAGGTGCTTCAGAAAGCGTTTGGCCCGAGCTTCAGTTTACAGCTTCTCACCAGTTTCACACGGCAGCAAGTGTTACCCTTCGCAGGGTCACTCAGGAACATCATAGACGTAAAGGCACGTGAGCGCTGATGTGGTAGGAATGCGGCAGAGCTGACACAGCATCTCCATTCAGACCTCTGTCCCAGTAAGGTATCTGTCTACTCAGCTTCAGCTGCACTGCCAAATGATTCAGAGAGAAAACCCCCACACTTTGCTCAGGCTTTCCACGGAATGGGTCACACCAGAAACCCCAGAGGCGTTAGCAGGACTGAGCTGGATTTGTTCTCATGTCTCTCTCTGCTGAGCACTTTGGCTCTTCAGAAAAAGAGGGATCCCTTCCTTCAGAAAGGAGAGTGAGGCTTTTACATACACTTAAGATTCTAAACAAGCATTCAATTTGCAGAGGCCTCAGGCAAGCAGACCAGGATGCTTACAGCAGCCCTATCCAAAAAAAGAAGACCCTGCCAAGACTCAGTTGTGTCTTTATACTCACCTAGCACACTTCTTAAATGACCCACATAAAGTCTTTTTCCTTGTGCATGAGAACTTATGCGCTTAGAAAGGCTTTCCTTCTCATCCTTCAAGTCTTAGAGATGATAAATGAAGCCTCCTATCTGACTGCTAGGAACAGAAGTGTGGTCAGATCAGAGCAACACCATAAACTACTGTCTCACAGGATGAGCAGTGTCACGCTTGGGAGCAAATTCCACAATGCATTGAACTGAGATGCCTCTCTGTGAAACAGCTCTCCAGATATCTTTGCTTTGCAGATGGCAAAGATATGCAGTGGCAGCAACCACAAACATGCATGTCTGCACATGTGAGTTCATGGCTTTGAATTACAAGTTGCTGAATCTAGGATCTGAATTAACACATCTATTCCCTCTAGGACTGTATTAATAAGAAACCTAATAACATTAAATTTGAAAAACTACAGCCAAGGTCTTTACACAAGAAAGCCATAGAAACCTTCTGCCCAAGGTTTTTAGCTGGTATCACACATTATCATCATGGTAGTTTCGCAATAACAGCACTAAAGCTTAAATTCCCCAAGGTAGCACAGCCATCATAAGCCTAACCGACCTTGCTTTTAGGCACATGCCTATCTGATGCAAGATGTGAGCCTCCAGGTCACCTTGGACCCCAACATTTCACCAAAATATCTCACAAAGACTCAATTTAACTTTAGGCTGGTCTCATTATTTTGCAGACAGGGCTCCTCCTGGATTACGAGCATCACAGGGAGCTTGTGCTAAGAAAGCCAACAGACAAATTCTTTCCAGCCGGATACTCAGGTTCTTCATTTCTGTAATCCAGCCAACTCTATTACATGAGAAAAAAGTCTACAGTTATGCTTTATGAGTTAACTACACCCAGCGAATTCAAATCCCTGAAACAGCGCAGCTCAGTAAACAGGTGCTACAGCAGCAATGAAAGCAGAAGGCAGATTCTCAAGAAAATCCACATATAGATTAGTCGGTTTTACTGTTTTCACCTAGAACATACTCCTTTTGCTACAGATAATCAGAATTCACGTCCAAATGCACCAAAAGCTGCTCTCGCATTCAGTGCCATGCCAGAAGTTTTATTGTCACCAGCTTCTGAATCACTACAACAAGCTCAGTTTTCCATCCAAACAGATAGATGATTTAAGCATACACATTGCAGAGGAGACTACAGCAAACTGTTCAGGGAATTCAACTCTCAGACAAATGTCTTCAATACAGTTTGTTTAAAGAGAGCTAAAGGAACTCCCCAATCACAGATACCACAGAATAGGAGAAAAACAAAATACAACCAAATCTAAAAACAGATTAGATTAAGCTATCAGGAACAAGATGACCATCAAAATCACGGCCCAGGAAGCAAGAAAACCTAGACAGTAGTTCTGGGTGAGAGAAAAACACCACCATACAACATAGCTGAGAGAAGTTAAAACCAGGCTGTGATAAGAAAGAGGTGCAACTAAGTAGCTGTTGTCCTTAATTACACCCACCACTTCTATACACTCAAAAAATTTGTCCCCAGCACCTGAGACACTCCTCAGCACAGAGGATTATTAATTAGATTGAATTAACTCTGAATGAGGCCTCTCTTGTTCTTTCAGTCTGCAGTAAACCATATTACACATATTCTGAAGTACCTTGAAGGTACTTGATACACACCTGACACATAATGCTGGTAAAAATGAAGGTAATTAGAAAGTACAAGTTTCTGCATTTGGAGGCTATATCCATTCTCCAAAAGGTGTTCACATTGAATGCAGTCACAACACGGGGAAGTGCAGGGGGATCGGTCCCTGCAAGAGAGAGAAGGAAAGCCAGTGTGATACAGAAATAACACATGATCCCCTGCCTTTTCTCCCAGTTATTGATTCGCTCCTCCAAAGTCATCTCCCTTTGGGACACCACAGTGATAATAACCGGAGAAACATCTCAGTATGTTTTTTTAAAAACATTAAGTGTTCCAAAATGCCTATTGAGGATTCATCAACCATTGCAAGTACCTGTATCAACACCAGCCTCCCTGGGACCCTACCTATGATACCTTCCTGGCTCTATCCTAACATGATTAAAGTTAACCCAAGGACAAGCAAAAGTAAACAGCTCAAACCAGTCTTTATTTACATGCTCAGGGTGGGACAAACAAGCAAAAGCACATGGTTGCAAAAGCATCACCTTGCTTGGAGTGGAAGGGTGAGAAAGCAAACCATCCCAGGGTCCCGAGGTCCCCTGACGTTAAATCATCCCCTCCTGCTGGGATGACCGGTTTTCCTCCAGTAGGGGAAGAGTCACCCTACTGTGTGAATCTCCATAGGCCTGGCTGGGGTTGAGAAACAGGATTCCTCCCCCAGAAGGCAGAGATTAAGGCACTTTTAATGGAGGGCATGCCTTATGAGTAACCAGCCAGGATGCTGTCACATGGCAGATGATCAGGATTAAGAGAGACACTAGGCAGGGTTGCTCAGTTTGGGGCTGCCAGCCAGGCTCAGGACTCAGCTGGGTAAGAGAAGACACATCCACAGAAACTCTCTAGATACAAGTTTTCCAAGAGCAAAAGCACTTTGAACAAAAGGCATGTAACATTTTACTGGGCCTGAGTTCCTTGCTTGCTTGCCATTTTGACTTTGAAGTCTTAATGGAGAGCCATTAAGCCCCTAGGAAGGATTGGGTAGGAGCAGAGAGGTCTCTGGAGATTTGGGGTGCAAAGGAGAAGGTGAAGCCATTGAGGGAAACATTGGCTGGTGTGTAGGTGCTGCTCGGGCAGGAGGGAAGCGAGGTGCCAGAGGGGAGGGACAATAGGGGTGAATGTGAGGCTGAGCACCCCCTGAAAGGACAACCAGCCCGAGTGGGGATTTCTGAGCTGAGCCCCTGCCTGATGAAGGCCAGCAAACCAGAAAAGCCAGGATCAGGGAAAGGCCCTAAACCCCTTCAGCCTGGCTCCCCCTGTGACAGTACCCTGGCCCTCAGGGCCTTTGGGTACTGCTCAGAATAAACAGCCCTCACAGCTCATTCTAGGGCCAACACCCCGCAGGAGAGCGCTGCATTATTACTTTGCTACTCTTTATTGTTTTATTGCTGTTTATTTCTCTTCACGAGCACCGACGCTCGTGGAAGCAAACACTCCCAAGGACGAGCAGCCGCCTCGCGCAGAGCTCGACCGGCCGTGTCAGCTTTACTGCACCGGCAGCACTTACACGGCAATCCCCGCCGCCACGGCACTTATGCCGTGGCGGCGCTCCCGGAAGCGGCGGCAGCCAATGGGCGAGTGGGCAGGCAGCCAATCGGCGGGCGGCTAGGCGGGCGGGCAACCAATGGGCAGGCGGCTAGGCGGGCGGGCAACCAATGGGCAGGCGGCTGGGCGGGCAGGCAGGGCGCGGGGCAGTATGGCGGCGCCGGGGGTCTTGAGGAGCTGCTGGCTGGCGCTGGGCGGCTGGACAAGGTACCGCTCCGGCCTATCGCGGGTGCCGCGCGTCCCCGCGCTGTGGCAGGGGGTGGTGGCGCAGCACGCATGGGACCGGGCCAGCGGCCCTTGGTGGAGCCCCGCTGAGACTCCCCCTTTGCTCCTCCCGGCAGCCGCTGTCCGGCCCTGCCGTCCCGAGCGCCGCCGAGGCCCCCGCCGCGTCCCGCCTGTGCCGTCAGCCGCCCGCTGCGGTGGGCATCGTCCTTGTCCCCACCAGGCCCCACGGAGAGCGACCCCGGTGAGGGGCAAGTATTCCTCAGCGAGAGCTGTGTGAAGGTAGGGATCTGCCTGGAGGGAGTTTAACCTGCCCGGCCTGCCCTGGGCACAGAGGGGAGGAGTTTGGGTGTTCACCAGTTGGTTCAGCTGGTCTGGTGTCTGTTAAAGATACAGCATGAAAGCACTGAAATTGTTTAGTTATTTAAGAAAAACATGTTAACTTATCAGAATTATAACCTTTCTGTAACAGCATTTTGCAGCGCTTGCACGTTGTGTTAGATAGCAGGGCTCACATCTGCACGCTGCGCTCGAGAGCAAGGGCTGGTTTTCCAAAGGCCCGTTGGTAGCTGGTTGGTAGCAGAAACCTTGCAAAGAAGATTCAAGAGAAACTGGTGTCAGAATGACAATGTGGAGAGTAAAGCTCAGCCAAAAATGATGACGAGGACAAAGATGACCGCTCTTCCTTGACCGATGGTCGACCTGCAGAAGAAGGATGAAGTGACCACCAGGAGGAGTAACTATGCCGGGGCAAAGGATGTTATAATATGCATGAATTCTGAGAAGCAGAATGAATATGTAAATAGGTTCAAGGAAATATGTTGAATAAACACAAACCTAGTTCTATAAATGTGTACCTTTCACCAAGTCAGGTGCGAGCTTTTGGCAGGAGAATCCCCCACTTGCCTGGCACCGTAAAGGAATGCTTCTTTCAGAGACCTTAAACTCTGGCCTCTGAGAGTTTTATTGGACTGGCTTTTATGAGAACATGTCTTAATATTCTCGCTTTTCTTCTTCTCAGAGGCTGCTGGAGATTACAGAAGGCTCAGAATTTCTTAGACTGCAGGTGGAAGGAGGTGGTTGCTCTGGATTCCAATACAAATTTTCCTTGGACACAGTTATCAATCCTGATGACAGGCAAGGAAGAAGGGGAGTGATGGTGGTTGCGTGTGACTGTTCTTTCCAAAGATAACAAGAAGGGTGTATGTGACATGATAGTATTTTGAATTGAAGGGAGGAGGAAGTCTGTGACATAAGGAAAGTGCTCAGGTTGTGCTTCTCTGTCAGGTTTGCAGCACAGTTAATGGTTAAACATGTTGCTTTTCTGCAGGGTGTTTGAACAAGGTGGTGCCCGTGTTGTTGTGGATGTGGACAGCCTGGCCTTCGTGAAAGGTTCCATGGTGGACTTCAGCCAGGAGTTGATCCGCAGCTCTTTCCAGGTGGTGAGCAATCCCCAGGCAGAGAAGGGTTGCTCATGTGGGACTTCCTTCTCTGTCAAAGTATGACTGGACTTCACATAGATGGAGACTTCCTGGCAGTCTTCAGAGGGTTTTTGCTTGTTCTTTTCCCAGCTGCTCCCTCTCATCTCCCTTTCCCTGTAACACAATTGTTACACGTGGCTACAGCTGTGTGCATGTTTGAACTGAGCCTATCTCCAAGACCTTTTGGCCTTTCCTTCAGGAACATGAAGTAGCTGTGAGCATGCACATGGAAGGATCTTCAGCGCCTTGTGAACTACCAGTCAGGTGGTTCAACTGACTCGCCTTTCCTGTCCTATGTGTGGAACCACTTAGCTGCCTGTCGCTGCAAGAGATGGCCATATATATGTGTGTGTTTATTTAAAGTTCTTTCTAAAAAACAGACTTTGAGATTGATTGGTATTGCTCGTGAATTCCTACATGAGTAGAATCTAGGTTCTTTCAGGCTACTGTTGCTTATCCCTGTCTTCCAGCTGAGTGGGCCTCAGTTTCCTGTACATCTCTGTTGCTGGCTCCACTTCCCAACTCTCAGTGGGCTTTTCCAGATACTTTGCTGTTCTTTTATCCAGGAGGCTTCTCTTGGTCCTAGGAACTTACAGTGGTTTTGCTGTCAGACCCTGGGATAAAAGTTCTTCCTTCTTCAGAGTAAATGAAGCTAAAAAATTAATGTGGGAAGAATAGTTTATTTTATTTAAAAATGAACAAGCTTGTATATATATCTATAAAATAGATAAAATAGATAAAATAGCCTTCCACCTGCCAGTGTTATTTAGGGTGTTCCTAAATCTGTCTTGGAATTTGAGGTCATACAAACTCTCGGGTGTCATAGTGTGTCTGCTGCCTTCTCTGCTAGCAGGAAGGGGAGTTCAGGTGACACAGGTGGAGGAGGATCTGGAGTACTACTTAAGAGTCCTTAAGTCTTTTTTCTTAGTTGTCTGAGAATCTTCTCCATAACTGTTTAATCTCTGTCTAACTTGTGCCTAGTTTGATGAAAGAATGAACTATCTTCTTTCCTTTTTCAAATCCTGATGGAATGGGAAGTCCAGAAGTTTCCAGAATAACATCGTTTTGATTGGTTGTTTTCTGTGGTTTTTTTTATCTGCCATTAGATGTCTTTTAAATCTAAGTGATTCACCTGCTTCTAGGTGAAAGGAGAAATGAGGAAGCTCTTGTGTTTTATCTAATCATAACCAAATTGCCTAAGGCTCGAGTCTTTCATGTAAGTGTGGGAGCACTGTGTGACTTTGGTTCAAGGAAACGTCTTATAGCAAACCATGAGCTTTTTAAGACTCTTTTCTGCAGACATTTTTGTTGTTAAGCTTCCCAGATGCATTTCTAAAGTAATTTGCAGTGTGTGTGTATGGTGCTGATTTGCATATTGATTACTGGTGCTCAGAGAGTTGATAGCCTGCAAGTTTCAGTTTCATCCATAGCTTTTATATGTGATCTGCTATGACTTTCTCACATGAGGAATATGGACAGGATTTGGAGCGGCAGCTCTTCTGGTTTAGCCCTTTCCATTTCCATTTTCTGCAGTCAACAAGTTCTACCTAGTTATGTTGCTATCAGAGGGAGCTGGATGTAGCACATTCCAATTTTGTAAAAGGGAGTAAAAGGATGTGATGAAAAGACTTGTCTAAACCCCTGCAGGATGTTTTGGCCCTACCCTTATGGTCCCAGATTTTAAATGTGATATCAGCCAGAACTGCCTTTGAAAAACCTAAGACCTAAAAGCTTATGTAGATAGAAGACATGAGATAAACTCACTTTCTTTCAGCTGGGATGACAGCAACGAAAGTTGGCAGGAGGAATTGCTTTTTGAACCAGGAAGTACGTATCTGTTCTTGATCCATTTTACAGAGTCTGACATAGGTCAAGTCTCTTTTGGGGTCTTTTACAGGAAATAGAAGTGCAGCAGTAGTGCTGGGGAGATAGCAAAGCAGCAGCTATTAAGGCCTTTTCCCTAAACTAAAGCCTGCCTTCAGCCCCTGTAAGAGTGCAGCCTGTGTCTTGGATTACTGTTCTCACCAAACGTAAATGTGCCGTGTCTGTTGAACGTAGCCAGCTTCCACCTGCCCTCACTCACTCTGCACTGATGGAGCAAATCAAGCAAGTGCTGTCCATGTGAAGTGACTCGCTGTTCAGAGAGTTTGCTTCCTCCCTCGCTGGACTACCAGAGGAAGCTTGCACGCATGGCTTGCTCTGCCTGCGGTTCTGGCAGTACTGCTCTAACTGCACTAGGTGGACCCCTTACTCCTTGGGAGTTGCTGAGCTGGTCATGTACGTGTGTTTCAACTTCTGTCCAGTGCGAGGTTGGATCTGCTCCATGCAGGACCTAGACAAGAGCAAAAGTTTCTTTGCAGCTACCTGTTTTGGAGGCAACTTGGAGCTGGATTTGTCTTGTATTGTGGCACTGTTGTCACTAGATCAGAGAAACCACTAGGAGCTTGAGAGGTTCCAGCCATACAACACATTGCTCTTGACCTCCCAGCTCTCCTTACTGGGAGCAGCTATAATCTACTGGCCAAAGCTACTTTTCTTCCAGCTCTCGATAGGGAATGGATGCAAAGGGCTGTCTGTCCACCAGACTCTTAAAAATCCTGTCCGTACATGAGATGTTGAAAGCTTTTGTCCACGTCTGTGAAGTCAGCAGAGGGGAATAAAGGTGACCCTGGTGAATTTTGGCTGTGTAGGCAGGTGAAGGCTATATCCTGGCTCCTGTGGAATTAAAAACCCAACCTGTCAAGGTTTGTACATTGAATAGCTTTAGGGGGCAAAGATGGCACTGCTGAATAGGTTGTGGGGCAAGACCGGTGGTGCTAAGAAAGGGATGCAAAGGATTAGACAGGGGATTTGATTCTGCCTGGGCTATGAGGGACTGCCAAGGCATGCCTATGAGACACCTACAGCATGGGGATAGATGGGATAGAGCCAGTGAGAAAACACAGGAGTATAGAGCTGGAGGTGCTGCCTTTGCTTCATTGCACATGAGAAACTGCAATGAAAATCTTTCTGTGCTCCTACATGAAGAAGGAGGATTCTCTCGGTTCACCCACCTGCTAAGGAATGAATGATCAAGAAAGATATTTATGGAAACCTACATTAAGATGAAACTTCAAGGGAAAAGGGTACAATCATGAGTGTCACTGACAGGTGGGTAGTAGAGGATGGGATTGAAGTCCTCACTTTGGTGAGGGCTTGTTGGAGCTCTGCAGGGACTTGTTAGTACATGACCAGCATGTCCTTAGCCTGTGACTCTAGCTCTGCTCTTCAAATGAGGTTATCTACCATCACTTATAAAATGTGGGTCCCTCTTCAAGCTTGAAGCCAGGCAGTCACGCCCCTTTTCTCATGGTTTTGGGGTGTGCATGGGAATACCATGCTTACCTTGGTGGGCTTGTGTGTGGTATTATTACTTGCTACAAAGTGTATTTGAGGGTGAGTGACTTCCATAAGACCGAGGGCCAGCCTAGGGCGGATGTTAGGGGAATGACTGGCTGTCTTACCCCAGAATTTTCATCTGCAAAATTTTGCTAAGCTCAGTCCTCTCCCTTGTGGAATTCTATGTGTGTACAGAGCTGAGTTCAGAAAGACAGCTAGGAGCGAGGAGCCAGTACACCACAGATGACACCAGGGCTTCTGCTGTCCCCACACAGCAGTATAATTTACTGTCTGAATCCAGTACCTGGGAGAGGAATCACTGAATGGTGGAGGAGGCAATAACAGGAAGCAGAAGTGCATGAAAGAAGGCTTCTCGTTTGTGTCCTACACTGTGAAGACAACTGCTTTTATATCAAGACTGTCTTCAGCCTTGCAAGTGTTTTGAACATCTGCTGGCAGCGGAAGTGAAAAACAGAGTGATGTAAATCCCTATTCACACCCTTAGCTGGGTCTGGCCAGAGGAGCTTATTGAATTCAGAGCAAGCATGCTGTATTTCTAGGATGAACTGCTACAGCATGTGCTTGCGGACTGAACTGCATGCTCTCTCCACTAGCAGACACAGCAGCTGGGTTCGTTAGCAGAGGGTGTGATAGGACATGTACCATTTTGATGCTTCGTTGTCTTTGCCTGTTTTCATGCACACCAGCTGAAGTGCTCATCCAGCATTCACCCTGCTCCTCTGGATTAGGCCAGTCGCAGAGGACAGTTACAGCCAGCTTGGATAAAGAACCCTGGTTCAAGAAGACAGAGCGTTGGTGAGAATAAACTGCAGCCACCTGTATTGTATCAAATTTCTCCATTTAGGCGATATTTGTATTACTTTTTTTTTTGGACATGATAAATCCTTGAACCAAACACTGTTAGAAGCCGGGTATAGGATTAATGGTGCAGTTTGGATCTTGCTGGGTTCTGAGGAATAGTTTGCTCAGCGTGGCTTCCAGGCTGCAACTAGCAGATATCTGCTCAGGAAACAGCTCAGTAGTTCATGAACTTGGGGTGGGTTTGGCATCCAGCCGTGGACAGAAACGAAGCTGTTCATGACAGTGAGATGGGCCATTACTCCAAGGCTGTGATTCCTCACCCTGTGGGGCGCAGTTTATGCACAGTTCTTCCTGCCTCTGGCCTTCCCAGGACTTGTATGGCTCTTAATATTTCCTGCTTGAGCAATAAGAGTTTATGGCCCTAGTCTTTGTGGTTGATTAGAGCCCAAGTTTGTGCCCCTGTTTTAATCAGTGCTCATTTACCTTTGGCATCCTTCATAGGAACAGAATGGTATGTCTTTCAGTTGCCATGGAAACAGTGGGACTAAATGCACATTTCCATGGCAACCTGCCATTATCTTCAGCTCTATCTGTGGGTCTTATTTTCTGACCATGGGGGTGGGGTGGTGAAAATGGAACTTCGTCTCTTGAAAACATAAAATTTAAAAAGAAGGAAAAGAAAGATGCTTCCACCATCATCACCATCACTGCCTTTCCTCCTCTAGCTCAGATTCGGGACTGAGAGAGGCCTGTGACTACTGTCCCCATCCTGTGCGCTGGGGCTGTAAGGTATTGTCTTCAGCTCCTTCTTTCCTTCACCCTTCTAAAAATAGAGATGTTCAGAACCATCTGATGACAATGTTCCAGCACTTCTCTGAGCTCTTTGTTTCCTCAGCTAACACTTCCAGAAAAGGCCCTTGAAGTTAATTGAACTTTCCAACAGGTTCCAAAGGTCAATGTGTCCCAGCTCTGTTTGGTCCGAAGGGCCAAGGGTTAATTATGAGGTCTAAGACTCTGAGGAGATGCCTTTGTCTGCTGGGACCAGAGGCTACAGGGCAAGTCACATTAACCTCAGAAGCTTCTTGCAAGGGGGGCAGCATGGACCAGGAGGTCTGCTCATCAGAGTTAGGGATCAAAGGTGATGCTTATCCATTTAATGTGCAACTCAGGGGATGCAAGGCAGAGAAACCAGGTGTTTGCTGTATGATGGGTCTTGCAGCCCCCCAGCTAGAAGTGCTCTTGGCCACTGCTGTCATCTCTGCCTCCCCCAGCCACCGAGTCTAAAAAAGAACAGAATATGCTGTACTTTGAGCAATTGCACACAGCTGTTCCTTAAGCCTGTGTTCATTATTCTTGTTCTAGCTGGCTTGACCTTTAGCTAATTCCTCTTATTCACGGTCTAATCTTGGTTACTGAGGGGAAAAAGCTTGTATCTTGCACTGTTCTATGCTGATGCAATAGAGTCATCCATGGATAGGAGGTGGTAGAGCTCTCCTTCCCCTTCTGGCTCACTAGCCTTTCACAGGTTATGAAGCAGAGGAAAACAAGACTCTCTCTACTCAGGAGTTAGCATGGAGGCAAATATGGTCTTCAGAACGAGTCAGGCAGGTGAGACAGGTGCTGCTCAATCACAATGCTTTTCCTTGCTGCAGTCTACCACAGTGCTGACTGCTCACAACAAAGAGCTGTCACAGTCATCTTGGGTTTGTGGAAGAACAAATACCAGTGAGTGCCATGCATTGCTGAGCATGCAGGATTTTGACCTGGAAGGATTACTGCCTGGATGTCCTGTCAGGTCTTGGTTAGGAGCTGTCCTTGAAAAACACTGAGAATGGGCTCCGAGATGTGGGATCCTTGCTCCTGAGCTGAGGTGCTGGGCACTGGGACATGCATGGGGAGAAGTTTGCCAGAGGATCTGCTCCTGTTGCCAGACTGCTAGCTTGGGTCCATGAAGTGTTGTGGCAGAGGATACATAGGAAGGTTTGCTGTGCGTGCTTTATGTGTGAAGCAGTGGTTGCCCTTTGGCTGCTGTGCGGAGTAGCCTGCCCTGCTGACCTGCTGCACAGCAGCCTTAGAGCAGGAACAGCCAGGGATCCTCCTGAGCACTGCTGCTGGCTGGCAAGCTTGTGCCTTGGGGTTTGAAAAATAAGGAGGGTTGCCTGTGGGCTCAGTCATAGCCCTGCTGCACAGCCAAGAATGGCTTAAGGCTCTTCACCTCTTGTTCATAGCAGCTGAGCAGGTGTTGACTGAGGGAGTGACACAGCCCCTTGTTCAACTTCTCCATGGTTCACATGGTCAGTTCTCCCTGCCAGCATCCTGCACTGCGTCTTGGCAAGGGTGGCTGAAGCATAGCTGTGTGGCAGGCTTCCCCTTGCCTCCCTGCTACCCACGCGCACTTGCCACAAACTTCAGATCTGGAAGTTTCTTATTAAATATAGAAACTTTTCAGGGAAGAGCTAATAGGGTTTGGAAAAGAGAATTCAGTAGCTGCCTTTAAGTGACAAAGGCAGAAGTAACGGGGCGATGCTATTGTTAGCAGAGCTTTATCTACCAGTGCCTGCCAGAGCTTAGTGGGGAGCAGGGAAGCAGTGGGCAGATCCTTCACCCTCTTAATACAATGCTTCCTCCTGTTGCCGCTGTCCTATGTTTCCAGATAACAGGCACAGGCTAGAAATAGGACTGCTGTGGTAAAAGTTACTTAATCCTTTTAAAGCTAAGCAAAAATGTATCAGTGAAGCGCCAATTCACAGGGCAGAGCTGAATTACACAGGGGAAAAAATGTGTCTGCAAATCAAATGGAGCTGAAGCACTGTGAGAGAGCAAAGACAAAATGTGCTGATACGGGAGAAGGGGAAATAGCCCAGAGATATGCTCAGGGATAGAAAGCAACAGGAGGTATGTTGCTGATCCTCCTCCAGCTCCACCCCAGAAGCACAGGTTAGTGGATGGATGTGGCTGTCAGAATGTGGGGGGACCCTTACAGCTGTCCAGGTATTTTAAGAGGCAAAAGAACCTGCTGAGACCTGGGAGCCACTGAGAAGACAAGAATTGGTGAAGGGATGGGATGTAGATCACGTAAAGAAAACTGAACAGGATGGAGAAACCAGTGAGTGGGCAGCCAGGCCAATGGGATGCAGGGGCTGAACAGAGTACATGCCCATGGCCATCCTCCTGAGATACAGCCATGGGGGTGCCAGATCCACAGTGACAGTGACCCACTCTGCTTTGCAGTAGCTGAACTTCGGATGGCAACAGTCTGCAGGGAAGGACCCTCAGTAAACAGAAAGTGCCAAAGTTCAGAGATTAAAATGGTATTTGTGAAAGGACTGGGAAGTTACCTGTTCTTCAAGGTATGGACTCTGCTGGCCTGGGGAAAAGACAGTGAATCTGGAAAGCAAGGGTGCACAGAGAACCTCAGTCAACGTGTTACATGCTTAGGAGTGTGGGCTAGTTTTCCAAATGAGTAAAGGCTCCTGTTGTAAAGAGTTGAGGAACAAACCTCTGCTGCTTGAGGATGCCCTCTTCTACAATATGCTTGGCATTGCAGTTTGATGTCCTCTCAATCTGTCCTTGATGTGATAATTCTACAGGGCACGTGTCAGGTTGGGAGGGCTTCCTGAATGCTGGGGCCTGGGGGTAAAATGCGGGTTCTAGCCCTTCTGGGACCAGTCCAAACACAAAATAGTTCAGCAGAAGGATCGCTTATTGAGAGTTGTTTATCTCAAGACAAAATGAGGGCAATGCTGGGCACAGACAGTTCTCACTCACTGCCTGAGCTCCTTACCTATCGCTCAAGTATGAAGGTTTTGCTACACTTGACCCTGCAAGCTTCTCATGGCCCAGGGGAACCTGGCTGCATCCTCACAGGGATGCTGATCTGTGTCACTTGCTTTGGAGTCTGCACTCCCTTTGCCCCCTCCCTTCCTGCTCATGTTTTCCAGATGCTTTTGATTTATACATACTCATTCCCTTCCTCACAGGAATGAGTTTTGGTGTGTGTCGGTTGCGTGAGAGAAAAATTGATAGTGCAGGCTGCAGAGCAAAGCAGCTGGGATCTTTCTTAAGAAAGCTGCAGTCGTTAATTATAGGAGTCTAACTAAACCCCGACTCAGGCAAGAAGCATTTTCTAGATCTGCCTCCTTTCTTTTGTACCTCCCTGCACTGGTTGTCACATCAAAGCCAGGATTTGGGGACGAGTTAAAACAACACCCACCTTTTTGAATAAAAATGGGATGCTGAGTGCCAGGGAGCAGCTGCTTTTCTTGCTCCCTCCTCTCCCATACTGGTGTGAGAGGCACCACACCTCTCCCCGGTGAGGGCTGCAGACAGCACTTGTCTGTCCCTTGGGCTTGCTTCTGCTTTTTCCCTGCCTCAGGCAGCGCGGTGAGTCAGCTGCTGCCTTACTAAAGCCTCTTGGGTCGGATCAGAGCACCAGCCTCCACTCTCCAGCTCAGGTCTGTGCAGCTTGGCCCATACCTCGGGATGGCAGGTTCCCCAGGGGTCCATTTTATTAGCAGAGTCACCGCAGAGCTGGGTATTTTTGGTCACAAGCAGCCTTATGTATGCATCACGGGCAGCACTGCAAAGGATTTTCTCTGTATGAATTTACCCCAGAGGAAAGAGTGGGGAGGAAGAGAGGAAACATAACCTGTATGGTATTGAAAGCCTAATACTCCCTGTGCGTGTACCTCTCCGATATGTTTCTACCTGATCCTAGTACAGGGCACGCCATTGCCCTGTTTCAGAGACTGCCTACACAGATAACCTCGTCTTAACATAGCCAGCTTGCTCACAACCTTTGCTTATGTCACTTCATGACCTGTAATTCTGAGATAAGAGCGCTTGCTGCAGCAGGAGTCTGCCTGTATTAAGAATTAAGCGATACTAAGAGGAAAGAAAGCTAAGAACATAGCTAGGGTAGATAAAGCTGGTTTGGTCTCTTTACAGAAGGAAGTTGTATGTGTTTTCCTCAAAGTTTCATAGGGCTGCCAGGAGATATGTGTGCCTAGCCAAGGGGAGTACTGTCATCAGAAGCTGATTTTGGTGCCCCAGATGGATACTCCTGGCCTTCTGCTGACTCTGGGCTGGGAGAGAAAGGAAGCGGGGCACCAACTCGCTAATTAAGGGACTTCCTCTCTTGGCTGCCTTTCTGCTGCACAGAGGGGGAGGCAGAACCAGTGCCTGATGAGAACCTCTTGCCTGTGCTGGAACCCCTCTTAAAAGCTTCTAAACATTAAAAAAAATAATAAAAAAAAAAATCAGTGAGTGCTTTGATAGTCTTCACAAGAAAGTGAAACAGAAGAGCCTTTGAGCTGCACATATAAGAAGAACCTCTGTACATTGCTGGGGGAAGAAAAGCTGGCGGAGCTGAAATCTGGCAACAGTCCCCAGCTGGTGAGGGAGGTGCTTTTCTGCCATGAGCTCCTGTCACGACTGACGCAGAAAGAAAGAGAGGAAAAGTGCAGGATCCTCTACAAGCATCAAATAGCACCTCAAACCTGCTGGGGTGTCAGCAGGATGAGGAGGCCAGACTGGCACTTGTCCTTTGCCTCCACACAGGGGCTTGGTGGAGCACTCAGCCTCACCACACCACCCCTCCTCCTGTGAGACCACTTCCTGGCGGTGGCAAGAGCCTTCCAGCCAGGCGGAGTCCTGCTCCTAACCCCCCAGGTTTCTGTAGCAATTGGTGGCGTCAGCCGCATGGGGAAGCTGATGGAGGGAAATGAAGGTTTCACCCAGCCCTGAGCCAGTGCTGGGACAGGTCAAGAAGAGAAGGATCCTGATGTTTTTGATGGAGGTAGCAGTACTTGGGCTGCCCCAGTTGCCCCAGGCAGGCCATCGCATGAGGGTTTGTTGAGGGTGTGTGTAGCCCCCAGGGGCTCTGCAGGGCAGGTTCTGAAGGACTGTGTGCACCCCGGAGCCAGGCCTATGCACACCCTTCCCTGCCAGGGCACCCTCTGGAGGCTACAAATACCAAACAGATGCTAGCCCTGATTTTGTGTCCTCTCCTCCTGTAGGCTCTGTCTCTTTCCCCCACAGCAGATTCCAGTTTTTCTTCCTTGACATGTCAGTCAATGAAGTCAGAAATTAATATTTGGCTTTAATGGAGGCTGGAGAGTCACAGGCAACCTTGAAGATAGCATTTTTATTCCCAAGATGGGGTAACGTGGCACTGGAGTAATACCCCAGGGAGGAAGAGAGGGCTCAGGTGATAGAGGGGAGTACAGCTATCCAAGACATTGTCCCCGCAAGAAGAGAAGGAGAGTCCTGGGAGAGTTCCCTGTACCCTCGGCACCAGAGGGAGAGAGAATTTCATCATCTGCTGACTGTCCCTATCACTTCCCATGCAGACAAGAGGAAGGCATATAAACCTGCCCATTCAAACCAAGTAGAAAATTTGAGGGGGTCTTTCAGGAAATAAAATTTAAAAGTCAATCTGAACCCCAAACATCAGGATTTTTAAAAAGTTCCAAAAATATATCACTTTTGAGATGGAACTGTCATGTTGAAAGAAAGCCAAGCTACTTCATTTAGAAAATGTCTAAACAAAATGTTTTGACATTTTCAGGAAAAAATTATCCTATACAATTTCAGATAAAACTTGCTACCAAATGTGACTGAAAAGTTTGGTGTCCTGAAAACTGCACTTCAAGGCATGTTTGACACATGACAAACATGTTTCATGTGCTCCTGGGCACAAGCCAAGAACCTGAAGTACAGTGTTGCTGTGCAGAGCCCAGAGAGCACCTAGGGAGCAGAGCTGCCTAGGGATGCTCTGTGCAGGCTGGGCAATTCCTAAGGCAAGGCTGCCTTAGGGTTTCACCCTGACATGCCTTCTTCCAGCACCTCTGCCTGCTGTGGGAAGGATGGCACAGGCACCCACAGGTCAATGTGCCTGCTCCTGCCTTTGGCTCAAGCCATGGCCCTGCTGCAGGGGTGAAAACTGAGACCCAGTGCATTTTCAGCGTATGATAGTGGGGAAAGGAACTATAAATAAGCCAGAGCCATCCTTCAATGGCTCGTGCAACACAGAGGTTTCTGGCAAAATCACATTCCTAAAAGGGGATTCTTGGAGAGCCTGAGTGCGTGATTTCCTGATGAGAGGGAGAGGAGCAGGCATAGAATACTGTATCCTTGCCTGGCCTATTGACAAGCATACACGCTTTTCAGTGGCGGGATTAGATGTTGCCATTTAGAACAGCAGTGTTCCAGTGTATGCTGAGACCTCTGGTCTCATGCAGCACCTCTGCTCCGGCCACCAGCTACGGTTCTGCTTCAGCCACCCACACCCATCTTCCCCATTCCCACCCCAGGCCCCTGGCACCATAGAGAGGCTAAGGGCACGTGCTGAGGGGATTTCACAGTTGCCCGGGCCAGGCAGAACTGGGCTGTCTGGGCTTGTTTCCAGCTCACCCATCTCAATAGCCTGTTCTGGCACACTGGGAGACCTGAGAGTCTCTGACCTATTTCCATGAATTCAGCATTTTCCTGTCTTCACCATATCTGCTCCTGCACCCTGGAGAAGGGAAGAAGAGGCTTGGTGGAGGAAGTGTGAGGAAAATGCATCTGCAAAGGTAAGAGAGAAAAAAGCAAGCAGCAGACACGTCTCAAGCTGTCTACAGATCTCAAGAGGGACCAGTGGACTGCTGAAAGCTTCCCCTCCGAGGCTGCTTGCTCCCAGGAATCCCTCGTCTCACTGCAACAATCTGAACTCAGGTGCTCCCAAACCAGTGGCTGCAGGAAGGCAGTAGGAGCACGATGTGTGCCCTGAGGACCTCTCAGCCCTGACAGCTGCCAGGGACTTTTTCCTTAAATCCAAGAAGTCTTCAGAGTTAACATCTTTCCCTTCTGGGTGGCCGAGACATCCCTCAGGGTCCAGCTGCTCAAAACTGAGCCAAACAGAGCAGCAGGAGATAGTAATAATGCTTTGCATTGGGAGCACAGGCCTTCTCTCTGTAGCTATTCCTGCTTTAACAGAAAATAGCCCAAGAAATAAAGCTAGATCCTGCCTGTGGCTTGGGCCAAGGCACCTTGCAGCAGCCAAGGACCATGGCTGGGTATGCGGTGGCTGCCATGGCAGCTGTGTAACCCAGAGCAGAGGGATGGAGAAGCAGAGCAGCTGCACTCACTGCCTGCAAAGCCTTTTGGAAGAAAATGCTGTTTGTTCTGACATTTAGAATAGATTAAAAATCGTTACAGGCTCTTCTGGAACATTTTAGAAGGTGAAGCTATTGATTCAAAAACTCAACATCAGTTTTGTAAAAGAGGTGAAATCTCCCCAGCTTCCTTCCATGAACACCAGTGCCTGGTCCTGGCTGATGAAGGAGAATGTTTATCACCCTGCTGCCCTCCATCCCTGGTTCATCTCAGCTCTACCCCCAAAAGCCTCCCAGCACGCAGGAGATTTTCGATCTCAATCATTTTTTTGAATCAAGTTGAGAGGTCTGACAGCACTGCCTGCAATATCAAGTGTTTAAGCCATCAGGGAACCAGTGGTCCAGTCCTCAGTTCCCCACAGGTGTCCTCCTCTCTGCTCCCTCACTTTTTACACACTGAGGACCCTGTGTTCAAGGATTGGCTTCAAACTCACCATCATTTATATCTCCTCCTGACTTTGCCACCTTGACCTTAGGTGGCAAATCGCACACAAAAGTTCTCCTCTTTATGATTCCTCCTCATACCTGCACATTCCCCTGCTCCTTCTTTGGTTGCAGAGTTGGAGGGCTGCCCAAATTTTCCCCATCTGAGATTTGCCTCATTGGCTACCAGGACTGTTGGGACCGCTGCTTTCCTCACCAGCCATACTCTTTGGGAGACGAAGGACATCCAGCTCATCCCAAACCTCCCTTGGTGTGTATACTGACTTACTGGGTTCCACCAACCACTGCTGAGGACAGAGATGCTCAAATGCGTGTGTCCCTGCTATGACACACGTTTGTGTCCTAGCCCATCTGCAAGAGCTGTCTGTGCTATAACACAGCCCACTTCACATGGCCCCATGGCAGCAAGAGAGCCAGAAAGTGGGCAGACTAATGAGGATCTCAGCGCCAGTGGATTTAGGCAATACCTCTAGCAAAGACCTTTTGTTGTGCCAAGATAAGGCACTAAAAATGTCGTAGCTGTGTTAACACCCAATGCAGGATGACAGCCAAACTGTTGCCAGCTTAAATAGACCCATGTGCCTTGATAGCTTCAACTTTTTTTACAAGTCTGGGTGTTCTGCACTCTTGCTGAAGGAGCAGAGGTGATGGGCTGCCAGGCACTGCTGGCACAGGCAGTGAAAGCTGCCCTGTGTCCCCATTCTACTTGCCACCAGATGTCATCCAGCTGTGCTTGTACAATGCGTGGGGCTTTTTGAGGCCATTTGACCTCAAATCACGTGTTCAGTTTTGTGCCCCTCACTACAAGAAAGACATTTATGTGCTGGAGCATGTCCAGAGAAGGGCAATGAGGCTGGTGAAGGGGCTGGAGAACAAGTCGTACAAGGAGCAGCTGAGGGAACTGGGATTGTTTAACCTGGAGAAGAAGAGGCTGAAGGGAGACCTCGACACTGTCTACAACTGCCTGAAAGGGGGCTGTAGTGAGGTAGGTGCTGGTCTCTTCTCATAGGTGACAGGTGATGGGAGAAGAGGAAATGGCTGCAAGTTGCACCAGGGGAGGTTCAGACTAGACATTAGGAAAAATTTCTTCACTGAAAGGGCTGTTAGGCACTGGAGCAGGCTGCCCAGGGAGGCGGTAGAGTTGCCATCCCAGGAGGTGTTTAAAAGATGGGTAGATGAGTTTCTCAGGGATGTAGTTCAGTAGTGCACAGCTATAGTTGGACTTGATGATCTTAAAGGTCTTTTCCAACCAGGTGATTCTATGATTCTGTGCCTCTCTTGCTGAGCTACTCAGAGCATTCCATGCCTGCCAGGAGCAGACAGGTCTCCACTGCAGCAGGAGGCAGGACATCAATGCAGCAAACCACAGTGGTGCTCAGCCCTTCAAACTTCTTCCCTTGTCAGCAGAAGCAAGATGAAATTGCCTCCGCTGCTGGCTCTGGAGCGAGCTCATATCTCTTGGCCCCTAATCAGGGCAGATATGAAATTTCTTATCTATTAAGTAAAACGGTGCTGCACTTCAATCCATCCAATTATTTTTTCCAATAAGCGTGAGCAAGTGGGCTGGCAGTACGGTCACAGGAACTCGTCCAGTCAGCAGCCTGCTGGAGGCAGGGGGGCCCTGTCCCAGCAGGCACCTCACCCAACACTTCACACAGAACCAGCCAAAACCACACCAAAGCACTCCTAGCCGGCAGAACTCAGAAAGGGGCCCGGGGTAGGGTGCTGTGGGGTCAGGCTGGCAGCCAGGACCTTTGCAAATGCTGCCCACTAAGGTATGTCCAAGCATCACCCACATGTGGCCACAGATCTGTCCCTTCCTTTGGCCTGAAGTGGGAGCAGAGCTTTCCTTGAAAACTTTTCCAGAGAAGACCCATCCACCTCCAAGGTGGGGGTGTGTGTGTGTGTGTGTGGTCTGTGCTCAGCCCCAAAGCCTGGGCACCGCCTTTGACAAGCACTCAGCTGAGACCATGGGAGCTAAGCCAACAGAGCAGCTGTCTCACCCTGGGTCAGAATTGAGCCCCGTTTGACAGCATCTGATGCCTGTATCCCTCAGCTCCATCATTTCTCCGTTCTCAGGAAGACAACAATCAACCTGTCCTCTTCCTTGCCTCTTGGAAGTCAGCTATAGTGTGGTTAAGTGTGAGGGAGGACCAGAAAATTTGGCCTGCCTATATGCGGCATTGATTGGTGGGCATCCAGAAGTTCAAGATGGGGATGGCATCATAGAGGCAAGGGAGGCGGCAGAGCAGGAGGAAGAAAGATCAACCAGAAGGCAGAAGAGGGAATATGGGAATCCTCCAGAAAGGAGAAAAGGGACATGGGACGGAGAAAGAGCTCTTGAAGACTTGAAGGGGAAGTGACAGGGGAAAGTAGCAAAGGAGAGATTAAAAATATGACAAATGGAGTCATCTCGGAAGTGTCCTCCCTGCATTGTCCTGCTTGCAGTCAACCTGGAGAGAAGCCTTGGCTTTGATTTACTGAGTACTTGAATAGCTGCAGCTCCCTCTCCATTACCCCTGTATCTATCCCTGCATCCAAGGCACTGTCTGGGAGTGGGCAAGCCATACTTTCCTTGGCACTGCTCTGAGGGCAGAGCAAGCTCAGGCTCCCAAAGCAGCAGAGCTAAAGAAAGGATTGGGGACAGTGCCATATATCACTGAGGACTTGGACGATCCTTAGGTGTTCAGAGTGGCCCCGATCAGGTTTTGCTTTCTTCCTCTTGAACCTTGTTGCTCACTTGCCGCCGTGGTCCCCAAGCACCGCACTGTTCCACCAAATCCTCCTGCATTGCTCCCCCCTACTCCCACAGCCAAGGGTTTCCTGTCCCAGTGGCTCTGCCAAAGCTCTCTTTGCTCCCCATTCGTTGGCTCCTCTAACCCTTACAGGGTCACCTGGTAGACATGGCATGCTATGCAGTGCCCCATGCATCCCAGGCAGTAGGTGAAAAGTGCCAGTCCTCCTTGCAGCCTCCTGGTTCCTTCCCAGCACCTTGCTGGACCCAAATGGTTCAAATGGGGACTGAAGGCCCTCTCCCTGGGGCAGGGAGCAGGTGTCAGCTATGGCTTTCACTGCTAAACTCTGTGTTTCCAAGCAGGTGATGGTGGAGGCTGCAGTGTGATGAAAACCACAGACACCCCTTGTGACAGCATCTCTTACAGTGAACAGCTTCACAGGCTGCCACACCTACAGCAGAAAAAAGATCTTCAGATGGAGCGAAGGAAACAGCCCCTGCTAGCTCTGCTGCCATTCCCGAGCCACTGGGCTCTGTACCACCAACACAGCATCCATGCAGTTTTCCTGAGAATAGCCAAAATGCTGGGAATATAGAAGTTAAGCCTCAGCTTCATGAAATGACAGCTATTTTTTTCCTCAACCTTTTAATCATGCCAATAAAAAGTGCAAAATGATTCAATGCACTTCAGCAATTAACATGCATACAGTCACCAGTTAATTGGGAAACTGTTTTCAGGGAAGGATTTGCAAGCTTCTGTGCTAGTGAAGGAAGAAAGAGAAGCCTGTTCATTTAGGGCAGAAAAAGTTGATCTCTATCTAATTGCCAGAAATAGCTATTGACCGTTTCTTTCTCTAATCTTCTGAATTCCCATCTTTGAGTGAAATATGAAGCCTTTCCTTTCTGACTGAAGTTGTGTGAATTGGGGGACAGCCCAGCATCTTTGCTTTTTGACATGAAGGTAGGAACTCTACCCTAGACCAGCAGCTCTGGTCGGGTGCTCAGCACTTAGCGTGAGCTGGCCTCGCCAGGGAAACCTCACTTAAATTCCTGTCAAACTCAGGAACCAGACACACAAGCACCAGGAGACCATCTTAGAAAGCCAGCCTTGTTCCTGGGAAAAGCAATGCTGGGGGATGCAGATTTTCTCCAAGGTGGTTTCCATCATTTTCTACAAGGTTTTCTCTATTTAAATGTTAAATGCAAAATGGATTTGCTCTTGAATACTCTTACTGAGCAGTGGGGAAATTAATACAATAAAAATGCAGCTATGTAAAGCAGTTCTCTGCTGACCTCTCAGCCTTCTTCTGATGTCTTTGAGTCTCAACAGGATTAACTGCGTTTCCTTCCCCATTAAAGAGGCAAGCTTCTGCTCACCCCCTGCTTGCCTATGCCTAACACTGCCAACACTGCCTGGATCGAAATAATGGACTGGAGAAAATCTGATTTTGGAGAATAGGCAGCTCCTGATTTTTTGTGATCAAATTCCAGCCTGGGGGGATCGTTTGGACCCAGGATCATGCAGCATCTCTCATCTTTTAATACCTCTGTGCACTTCACCACAGCAGGTCACAGAGAGGAAAGATTTTCTGGGAGGAAGGAATGAGGTGCTAAAACCAGTCTTTAATATCTGAATCACCAAATTAACCTAAGCATTCCCTCCCCCCCCCCCCCCTTTTTTTTTTTATTCATTACTTTGTGACACATTATTAGAGCAAAAATATCCATGAATGAAAGGGAGCGATTCAGCATCCTGAAACCTTAGACCAGTCCTCTGGTGGAAGAGCACTTTAAATGCTAAGGGAAATATCCCATGTACTGGCTTCATTTCAGACAGAAACCCCATATACATTATCAAAAGCAACCAAACAGGTATGAAATGGCTTGGGCTGTGGAAAACAAACACAAAGTGAGGGAGACAACCTATACCCCTGAGAGACCAGCCCCCAAAAAGAGCTGAAACACACACGTTTTGCCAAAATGTCTCTTTTTTCCACACAGCCCTGGCTGGTAAAGGTCCTCCTGACATGACATTTCAAACAATTTCATTTTAGACTAGCCCGGCTGAAGGGCACACAAGTGCCCTCCCTGCATTGTCCTGCTTGCAGTCAACCTGGGGAGAAGCCCTGACTTCGATTTACTGAGCAAATGAATGGCTGCAGCTCCCTCCCCACTACTCCTGTGTCTAACCCTGCATCCAAGACACCCAAGTGAGTCATGACGCTGGGCTTCACTTTAAATAATGCATATGAGTTGCTTTGCAAAATAACTGCACGTGACCTCCTATTTGTCTGGCTGGTAGTGCCATATGTGTGATGGCCTGTCAGCTGCTGCGGGCAGGGGCATCCCCATCCAAAGGAATTGAGGCCACAGTGTAAGACTGTCAACATCAGCAGAGAAAACAGCTTGCTGAGAACTGTGGTCTTAAATTTCAAAAACTAAGGTTTAATGAGAAAGAATTTGCTTTAATAAAAAAAAAATACCTCTGGCTGGTAGCCACTCCCAGTTAACACCCAGATTAGGGAACCCTGATGCACCATGCCAAGTCCTCTTCTGCTATGCCTAGAGGCTGTTCAAACCTGATACATGTTCTTCAAAGAAATAAGGTGCAGATGTGGTGGTCAGCCTCACCACACTGACAATTTTTACCCCCTAACCAACCAAAAACGTCTTCAGCAAGGTGGCCAGGGCTTCCTCCCACCTGTGGCACTGCACAACAACCATCTAAGAAACTGCTCATCCTCCAGCAGCAATGCTGCAGGGCTGGGACCCATGTCCTGTCCTGGACCTGGGAGAGCAATTCCCCTCAGGGCCCAGAGAGCACATTTTCACGAGTGGGCGCCGCACTCCTCCTGCTGTTTACAGACAAACAGAGGTTCAGGGAAATGCTAACTGCTGGCTTGTCACTTTGACAGCAATGTTTTCTTGACGGCCTGTCAACTGCTGATAACAGCAACATCCTCACGCTTAGGAGCACAAGTCCCAGCATAATAAATCCCACGCTCTTGTCTAAAGTTGAGTGGTGGAGAGAGACGAAATTGGGTCATTGCTGCTGCAGATTTCTTGGCGAAGTTAGGAGTGCATTCAGCAGAAAGCTGGTGGCTTGTGAAGGCTCTAATCCCACGGCTTTGATAGACCTTACAAACATATCATGGCATTGATGAGTTGCTGGGCTGGGGCAGCAAGGTGTGCAAATCTCTAACGGCAAAAAGCAGAGAGGAAACAACAAACATCAATGTCCTTTAACAGGAGTGCAGAGGAGGAGGAACTACTTCTTTAGTTATTGTGATGGCTGGTCAAGAAGCACTGGATTTTGTGTAAACTGTGCATCAGCAAGCAGATCCAGATAATGCTTTTGCATGCCCCGAGGAAGTTGTCTCAGGAAAGGATTCCTGCACTGGGGGTGGAGGCAGAATCAGGAAAGCAGGTGAAGAAAACAACTCCCTGACTCCTGCACTGAAGAGCCTGGGGTGGGGGTGGGGTGGAGAATCAGTGCAGTAAAGAACAACCTGGTCGCATACATTATCACAGTACCATGAGCTTCCCAAGGATTTGAGGTAGTTTTGTTTTTGGAAAGATCATGGCTTTGATCAGAAATGGCTTTCAGAGTATGTTGTGTCCTACCTAATGAACCCCTTTACCTGTTCAGGCTGTTTCACCAGTGTAGAACGAAAGTCAGTGAGTGAAAAGATGCTCATGGACACAGAACTTGATTTTCTGAAAATGGCTGAGGATGTGTTTTGAGGGCTGAGAGACAATTAGTCCAACAGGCCCTGGAGCTCCACCACCAATCGTAATCGAGCCATCTGTTGCTGCTGCAGAATCCAGATGTAAAAATCTCCAGGCTAGTGTGACCTGCTTTAACCTTCCCCCGCCATTTCAGACGCTCCTCTTTCTACTACACTGGTCCACCCCAGACTGGTAAGGGTTAAATAAATTGTTTTATATGACAGATGTGTCTTTTTTCTACTTGCCAAAGCATGTTTCAGAGGAAATCCAGAGATGGTATAGTCTGTGATGGTCTATATGGACTTTGAATCTTACAGGCTCTGATCTGTAATAAGGGCTCTGAATCAGAGAGCTGTTCCTGCTGTGTATGTAGGCTATTTCTGCTCCTTATAATTGTTTCCTCTGCCCCATGCTGTCCATCACTGAGTTCACATCCAAATTTGGTTTTATAGTTACAAGACAACCAGGAATAAATACAGCATTCCAGGAAGAAAAGTGGGGCTGAATGACTAGAGCTTTGGGTGTGCAACCTTGAAAGAGAAGAATGGGTAGGGTTATAGGTTCATACAGTGAATGAGCACTGTGTACTCTACATGCTTGCATCAAAAAAATATTAAATGAGATGGTATAAGAGCTGTAGAGATTTTGGAGACATTGTAAATCCAGGAGAATAACCTCTTTTTAATATATTGGTGTTCTTTACTTCTCTGCAAGTAGACAGATTTCAGCAGCAGAGAGCTGTGCAGAACCTAGAAATGAGAGCCCAGGAAGTCAGCAGCATGAATCTGTGCTCTGGTGGTGTTGTCCTTGATGTATAAAGCTTTGAGCAAGAGGCAGGACGAGAGTAAAAGTGTTAATAAACTGCTAGAGCCTATCAGATATAAAATAAGGGTCCTGAGAGCCTGGGTGCAGCCAGACACCACATGAAGAGCTGTAGCTTTTGGATCCACAAGCACAAGTATCAATTTATCACCTTTTTATAGAGAATTTAATCTGTATGAATGAAACCACTGAGCCTCCAAACTCCAGTGTTTGCTCTCATTCCAGAAATGCAAGTCATCCTGGAATACACTGCTTTTTTTCATAGAGTTTCCTGAAATACAAAAAAACCAATCTTGGAAGTTTTCCTCTATTTTATTCCTCCCTGCAAAGAACAGGACAAGAGAGACTGAAACTATACGGCATGGTAGAGCCAGCTCCAAGGTGCTTTTTTGAGTTGGCCTACTTGAGAAGACACTGAATTGATCACTCCATTACTGGAGATGTCTGGAGATGTCGGTTCCAGGTGTCCATCCTTGATAGAGTTTCCATACCATCGGGTTACTGCCCTGAAGATGACCCATCATATGCATGTCACACCATATCCTTGCAGAGAGCTGCATGTGCTTTCCAGAGAGGAAAGAAAACAAGACTGGCCTACGTACTCGTCAGAGCCAACACAGCAGTGACCGCTGGCTTTGTGAGTCTCGCACACGGTGGCCAGCGCCCAGTGGCATTGGAAGAGGAATGATGGGGAGGCATTGAAAGGAGGAGTGTATAGCGGCCGCCTGGACCAGCTCAAGAAGTTTCCTTTCCAACCTCTGCAGGCACCCAATGGGAGGTGTGTCTGACTCAACTGAAACAGCCCATGGGTGATGGCAGACCTCAGTTTGTAGCACACAACTTGGAAACCATTACAAAGATGAATGGTACGTGTCACATCAAATCAGCACCTTAGCAGCTAGTAGCGGCTTAGCAGAAAGATTTGTTCAAACAATGAAGTGAGCCCTGTGTTCTTCAGAAGAAAGAGCATCTGCTCATGAACGCTTGACTAATTTCTCATTATCTTATTGAAACAGCTTATAGCACTGGAAAAGCATCTCCAGCACGGATGATGTTCAGCCAACAGTTTGGCTACCTGCTTTGATTTACTGCGATCATCAAGAATGACACATGCAATGTTGGAACAGGTGCAGGTATTTCAAGAGGACAGACGGGTGAAAAACATTTGAAGAGGAAAGAGAAGTTAAACCCATTCCTTTAAAGTGAGGACAAACAGAAAGAGCAGGAGCAGAGCTGGCAGCTTTCTGGAGCCTGGCCTGTAACTGAGGCCAAAGTGAGAGGCTGGGTTGGGTTGGGCTGGGTTGGGCTGGGTTGGGTTGGGTTGGGTTGGGTTGGGTTTGTCCAGGGGCTGCTTGAATGAATTTCTAATAAACTTACCTGCTCCCTGGGGTCTGAGTAAGGTGAATGTGGGAGTTTCTTGTGGGGCTACATGGCCTTTGCTATGCCACTGTTGAATCCAGTACTGTCTTCATCTGAGGATGCTTTCAGCTGTGCTCCCTTGGCTTCCCCGCTAAAGGGCTGCTCCCCTTGGACTTTCCTGGCATGCTGCATGCTGCAGCCACTGACTGGCCTCTGTGTGTGCTCCCCGAGAGACAGTTCCCTTCTGCCTCAACAGCAAGCTAGATGCAGAGGAGTGGCAAACTCTGGGCTGAATTTCACATCACAAACTCTAGAACTGCAATGAAAAGGTTTTTTTACTGCTCCCACTCTGAGAGTCAAGCTGAACTCAAGTTGGACCCTGGGGCCAGTCCCCTTCAGTGATATTCTTCTTCAGAGCATGGGAGGGGAGGCACTCCACTTTTGTCCCTCTCATTCATTACAGAGCCTAGTGATTTGTTTCAACTTCTCCATCTGTGTTACAGAGATAAAGCGATTTGCCTATCACTGCAGAGCACTTGGCAATGGCCTCGTGGAAAGCACTCCAAGAGCCAACCCTCACCTTGCTCCAGCTATATCATCACTGCTGCCCAAAAAAACTTAGCCAGAAGAGCTGGCTCTTTCTGCCCTCCTTCATCACTTCTGCATCTGCTGGCACGACACGGATGTTCCCTGGGCATGCTGGAGCTCCTCTACTCTTGCTGCTGGAGAGCTGGAAAAATGAAATATGCCTGGGGTGCAAAGGGAGGAGGGAAGGGGTAGGGAGGGAACTGGTGCCTGCTATTTCCACATCTCAGGTCTTTCATCATCATTACAGTTGTAAATGACAGTATACATTTTACCGCGAGATAAAAGTAAGGAGGAAACAGAGGATGGGGGCTGGAAGAAGAAAGCAAGAAAAGGTAGAGAGCAAGAAGTAAGAGAAATACAGGTGCAGTTTAGGGAAATAAAACAACAAGCACACGGAAGAACAGTGCCAGACTTTGGAAACAACAGAGGGACAAGGGAGGGACGGTGAGAAACAGGATCTGGCAGGGCAACTGGGGAGACAGGAGAATGGTTCTCTGGGAATTAGATGGAAGAGGCAGAAGCTGGCTGCTTCCCTGGTGCTCAGGCGTACTGATGGAGTATTGATCAAGGGAACCTAATGTATTTCATCCAGCAATATTCCACGGCTGGGAAAGGCAGCCAATATTTAGGAGGAGAGGGAGCTGGGGTTGTTGGCAGCCTGCCTTCTGGCTTCAGGCAGCACTGGCACTTGTAGGGTTAAATCTGTTTTGGCGAATGCAGAGAGAGAGGACAGGGATTTAGGAGACATCCAGCATGATGGGCCAGCTTTTAGAAATAAAAATAAAGGAATTAAGAGATGCAGAGAAACATGAGGGACAGAGAAAAATCGTTTGTCTAACGTGACATAGTGGGGCTTCTCACAGAGGTCAAACAGCCACCTAAAGCTGCAGTCTGTGAAAAAATGCACTGCTACTTATTTGATGAAGAAATATTTTTTATTTATATAAGCCCCATGAAAAGGCATGTAAAATCACAGCATCTGCAAATACAGGCAGAACATCTAAGATGCCCGCACCGAGATTAAAGTGACCTAAAGGACAGACCCAAGGCACTCTGGTTCCTATTTGAGGGTCAGAAAACACTGTGGTATCTGGAGTTCAGCTCTCTGATTGAGGCAATTCATCATCTTTTTGGCCAGGTGTCTCCAATATCATGACTTGATCCCAGCCCTCAGCATATAGAAGCCCATGTCTCTCCTGCTGCCATGTGGTGTGGTCCTTGCAGAGGTCACCTGGCCAGCTTCTTCCATTTAATTTCTCTCTCTTCCAGCCTCTGAACCTTTCAGCAACCCACAGGTTTTTTATTCCAGCTGCTAACGTCAGGGCTGCAGCACTGGTTCTCCCTGCCAGCTCCCTGCTCACAGCCAGAGGGGACTGCGTCTCCAGGTAGGAATCTGCAAACCCTCGGGCAGCTTCTCAGGGAGTTCTCTCAGTGGCTCAATAACCATGGGTTTTGGAGTCCAAAAGCACCATCAGATGCCAGCAGTAAGTCAGAAGCAGCCTGTGGGTCTTTGCACAAGTGTGTGATGAAGCATAGACTATGATGGGGATGAAAGGTCTCTTCAGGTAAAGTGCAGAACTGGGGCTGCTTTTCTTCAGGTGGCTGCTGGGTGATTTGGGTCATGGTGGGTACCCTTCTGCTGTGTGAGCAGAGGCCAAAGTGCCATGAAGAAGATGGGAGTTGTACATGTATGAAGCCAGGCAGCATGCTGGAGGAGGGTGTGCGGCAGCTGTCCTGGGTGGCTCCCACAATCACCTGCTGCCCTTATCCTCCTTTCTTGCAGGCAATGAGGTTTGCCAGCAGCCTGTGGGCTGGATCCAGTCTCCGCAATGCCTCCAGTATGGAGGGGTCTCAGGAACCTGAGTACCAGCCCCTTTGCCCAGGCAAGATACTGCAGTATCCCAGTGTCGGGGATGCAGCTGAGATCCTTGGCAGGGGCAACTGTGGCAACCCCCACAGCCGGTAAGGAGCTAGGGTAGCTTGTTCACATGCACAGAGTGTTTTCTCCTTTGAACCCCCATCCTGTGAGAGCAGGGAAGGATGGATGATCACCACTGGAACCTCGGCAGAGTGGCGCTGTTGGCTTCCCCCCGGTCGGGGTGAGATAGACTGTGGATTCTCCCTATCGATGGCTGTGCTGCTCCGAGGCTTTTCGGGGGAGAGGCTTTCGGGAGATGGCAGATGGACACAAAACAGGCTGGGATGGCAGGGACAAGCCCTGTGGGGTTATGTGAGCCAGACTGCGCGGCAACTGCAGCTTGGCTGCGGGCTGAGTTGCAGGGGATGGCAGGCAGAGGAAGCTGCAGGAGTGAAGCTGTGGGGAGATGGAGGGAGCCTAATCAGCCTCACGGCCTCTCCCACCCCAGAGTTCATGTCCCCAAGGAACTTCTGTGCCAGGCTGTCCCACTCTTGAGACCTGGCCTTAAATTTGTGCCATACCTGAGCCTCTGTAGTGAGCCCCTTTTTCTGACTGTGGTCCATCACACTGGCTTTTTATGCAACTCTTGAATTTCAGGGTTTGGTCCTTGTAGAGCCTGGATTAAACAGAATTTTAATACCTTTAATTGAAAGATAGCCTCCGTCTGAGGTGAAATCTTGGCTCTACAGCAGTCAGTGAGAAGCTTGCCAACAACTCACTCAAGCCAGGATTGTATCCATTAGCGTTCAGGGCAATTTCAGGGCTCTACCTTTTTCACAGGTTTGAAGAGAAAATGCCACCATTTGTTATAATAACCCAGCTCCCTTTAATGAGCAAATTAAAGGAAATTGGCACAGAACAGGAAGGAAAAACAGGATGGCAAGAATCCTAAAATTCTACCATACTAGCAGTGTGATATTCTTCCTGTAATGCTCCCCCTTCTGCGACCCAAGGTTGAAGCTGGTGTGGGCACATTCATCCAGCCTCCATCCCTTGCCCTGCACATCCAGCCCACGTCCAAGACTTGCCAATCTGTTGTGCCTGGCTTCCCTACGGTCTGGCTTGCTTCATGGCATGGACAACCCTAGCTTTAAGTCAGGTGCTGGTCAAAGTTATGTTTTGACAGCTCCTGATCTGCAGCCCCCAGCTACACTCCTTTGTCTCTGCCTTTTTCAGCCCATGCCCAATGGCAGCTGCCATGATGGGGCATACGTGGCTTTCTCTCTGTTGTTCTCTCTGTCTCCTCAGTTCCCTAACTTTATCCTTCCTTTCTTTTCTGTTTAGATTCAGATTGCCCTTCCTGAGCTCCTAACCACTTTACCTCTGAGCTTTCCTCAAGGCACATCTGGGGCTGGCTTTGGGCTGTTATGTGCAGCATCCCAGATATGAACCCCACCTGCCCATCTTTCACATCTGTGCAATACTTGCTGCCACTCTATTGCTTGTCACTGGCATCTCTTTGTGTTTGAAAATGGTATTTACTGTCCACATTGCAGCCAGGTGAGAAACAAGAATCCTATTAACAATGCAGCATCTTCCAGACCCAGACCTTCTTGCCCTATAGTAGCACTACAGAAGGAACAGAGTACGCTAAGGTGAGGACAGAGGTTTGACAAGATTTGGCAGACAGTTCCTGTGTGGATGGAGAAGAGGACTTTAGGACATCCACAATAAACATTGGCAAAAGCTGTAAGGACTGGTGAGGCCAAGTCAGTCCATCCACTGCTTTAAAGGCAGCAGAAACAAAGATGATATGATCAATGCAGCCCCAGCCAGCAAGCCAGCATGCTGTTACTTCCAGAACTACCTGCAAGCTGCAATGGAGAAGCCCTGTGGAGAGGGAACTGCAATAATTGAATGAAATGGCCATATGGGTGCTTACTGCTCTTGCAAGGTTATCAGGGAGTGCAATAAATCAGGATAAAGCCTGTGTAAATTGTGCAATCGGGAGAAGAAATATAGAAAACAGGTACCCCATCTGCCTGGTTTCCAGGGCTGGCAGAGCTGGTGCAGGACCCCATGCTTCAAAATCACGCTGGTGTAGCATGCAGCACAGAAGAGTGATACCCAGCTGTAGAGAGCCTGGTTGGAGTAATTTTGCAACATTGGGACACTGGTCTGGAGCAAGAGGTTGCTTTTAATAATACAAGACCTTCAGAAAGCTGTGAGATGCTGAGACTGGGAATGATGTCTGTCCACATGTCCTGGCTCTACTACTATGAAGTGACCGTGGCTGAGACAGTTCAGCCCAGAAGCTATGTGGTCATTTTGGTCTTCAGACCATACCTGCTCAGGCCTAGAGCTGAGTTTCCATGGTCTCACGGGTTGTGAATGAGGACAGCATGCTCAATGATGGTACATCACAGACCAAGTGTTACCTCATGTACCCCAGACCCTGAGGAGACCCAGGCACTTCCCTCTGTTGTCTTTCTCTGCCCCACTACGGACGTTTCCACAACCAGCACATGAATTTCACCACCTCTGCATCCCAAACTCTCCCATCTGCCCTGCAAATAAGGCTGTGCATTCGGGTCCCTCCCAGTTGGTGGAGGATAAGGGCAGACAAGCCAGACCTTTCAAGATAACCATGTTGCTATTTGTGTTGATGATTTTGGTATGCTGCATTAGAAACACATCAATGGATTTCAGAGAGCCATACTGGCTTATAAAACACTTTTGTATTCCCGCCTTTTACAAATGTGCTCTTAAGTTTGCATCTTTAAATGTGTCACAGATAACAGCATCTTAAGTTAATTAAGAGGGCTTTAAACTAGATTGGAAGGGGGAGGGGAACAGCAGCCAAGCTAATAGAATTAAATATGGGAATAACACCCCAGGACCTGAGGGGCACGGTAGCCTAGGATCTCCAACAAGATGGAGAGTAAAAGAGGGGGTGACAACAGCTCATCTGAAGTGCATTTACATTAATGCATGCAGCATGGGGAACAAACAGCATAAGCTGGAAGCTGTGGTTAGGCAGGGCAATTATGATATAATTGCCATCATAGAAACATGGTGGGACGACTCGGATGACTGGAGGGCTACCATGGATGGCTATAAGCTATTTAGGTGGGACAGACCAGGAAAGAGAGGTGGTAGGGTTGCTCTATATGTCAAAGAGTGTTTTGACTGTATAGAACTCATTAGCGATGATAAAGTGGAGTGTTTATGGGTTAAACTCAGTGGTGTGCATGGTAACCCAGATATTGTGGTGAGAGTACGCTATCAGCCACCCAACCAGGATGAAGAGACTGATGAGCTCTTCTATAAACACCTAGGAGAAGTCTCGCGATCACGTCCCGTTATTCTTGTAGGGGATTTCAACCTTCTGGATGTCTGCTGGAAGTACAACACAGCAAAAAGGAAGCAGTCTAGGAGGTCCATAGAGTGTGTGGATGATAACTTCTTAACACAACTGGTAAGTGAACTGACTAGAGAGGGTGCACAACTGGACCTGCTGTTTGTGAACAGACTGGGTCTCGTGGGAGAGGTAACGGTTGGAGGACACCTGGGACACAGTGATCAAGAGATGATACAATTCTCGCTTTGGAGAGGAGAGGGGTCAGCAAAACTGCCTGGACTTCCAAAGGGCAGACTTTGAACTCTTCAGAAGGCTGCTTGATAAAGTCCACTGGGAGGTGGTTCTTAAGGACAAAGGGGTGCAAGAGGGCTGGACGCTCCTCAAGAAGAAAATCCTGGTGGCACAAGAGCAAGCCATCTCCATGTGCCATAAAACGAGTTGGCAGGGAAGAAAACCAGGTTGCCTGAGTAGGGAGCTTCGTAGTGATCTCAGAAAAAAAGAAGAAAGTTTATGAGCTTTGGAAGAGGGGGCAGGTGCCCCAGGAGGACTGCAAGGGTGAGGTGAGATCGTGTAGGGAAAAAAGCCCAACTAAGCCCTGGCTAAAGCCCAACTAGAACTTCAACTGGCCACTTTGGTCAAGGACAATAAAAAGAACTTCTTTAAATATATCAGCAGCAACAGGAGGTCAAAGGAGACTCTCCCTCCCTTGCTGGGTGCAGAAGGGACAGTAGTGATGAAGGAAGAGGACAAGGCAGAGGTGCTCAATGCCTTCTTTGCTTCGGTCTTTAACCCCAAGGAGGAATGTCCTAGGGATATTCAGCCCCCTCAGCCGGGAGATAGTGGGAATGAAGCTCCAGCTGTTCGGGAGGACTTGGTTAGTGACCTGCTTGGCCAATTAGACATACACAAATCCATGGGGCCAGACAGAATCCATCCAAGGGTTTTAAGGGAACTGGCAGAGGTTCTCGCCAAACTCCTTTCCCTCATCTACCAGCAGTCCTGGCTGACTGGGGAAGTGCTGCTTGACTGGAGACTGGCAAATGTTACGCCCATTTACAAGAAGAGTCAAAGGGCAGATCCAGGGAACTACAGGGCTGTCAGTCTGACCTCAGTACTAGGGAAGGTCATGGAGCAGATCATCTTGAGTGCTATCATACAACATACACGGGACAATCGGGTGATCAGGCCCAGACAACATGGGTTCACCAAAGGCAGGTCCTGCTGGATCAATTTGATCTCCTTCTACGACAAGGTTACCCATTTAATGGACGAGGGAAAGGCTGTGGATGTGGTGTACTTGGACTTCAGTAAAGCCTTTGACACCGTTTCTCACAGTATCCTGCTGGAGAAACTGGCTGCCATCAGCATAGACAGGCACGGCCTCTGCTGAGTTAAAAACTGACTGGATGGCAGGGCCCAAAGGGTTGAGGTAAACGGAATTAAATCCAGTTGGAAACCGGTCACAAGCGGTGTTCCCCTGGGTCCAGTCTTATTTAACATGTTCATCAATGATCTCAATGAAGGCATCGAGTGCACTCTTAGCAAGTTTGCAGATAACACCAAGCTGGGTGCAAGTGTGGATCTTCTTGAAGGAAGGGAGGCTCTGCAGAGGGATCTGGACAGGCTCGATGGGCTGAGACCAATGGGATGAGGTTTAACAAGGCCAAGTGCAGAGTCCTCCATTTAGGTCAAAACAACCCTGTGCAGTGTTACAGGCTTGGGGAGGAGTGGCTGGAGAGCTGCCTGGCAGAGAAGGACCTGGGGGTGTTGGTTGACAGCAGCTGAACACGAGCCAGCAGGGTGCCCAGGTGGCCAAGAGCACCAATGGCATCTTGGTCTGTATCAGAAACAGTGTGTCCAGCAGGAGCAGGGAGGTGATTGTGCCTCTGTGCTCAGCACTGGTGAGGCCGCACCTCGAGTGCTGGGTTCAGTTTTGGGCCCCTCACTACAGGAAGCACATTGAGGTACTGGAGTGTGTGCAGAGAAGGGCAACGAGGCTGGTGAGGGGGCTGGAGAATAAGCCCTAGAAGGAGAGACTGAGGGAATTAGGGTTGTTTAGCTTGGAGAAGAGGAGGCTGAGGAGAGACCTCATCACTGTTTACAACTACCGGGAAGGAGGTTGTGACAGGGTGGGTGCTGGTCTCTTCTCACAAGTGACAAGCGATAGGACGAGAGGGAATGGCCACAAGTTGTGCCAAGGGACGTTTAGACTGGACATTAGAAAGAATTTCTTTACTGAAAGAGTGGTCAGGGATTGGAACAGGCTGCCCAGGGAGGTGGTGGAGTCACCATCCCTGGAGGTGTTAAAAAAACAGGTAGATGAGTTTCTTAGGGACATGGTTTAGTAAGGAGACAGGCACGGTTGGACTCAGTGATCTCAGAGGTTTCTTCCAACCTTATGATTCTATGATTTTAAGTCAATTCATTATGACACAGTCTCTCCAAACTATTACCATTTATGTCATAGTCTAAATCTATAACCCTGAGAAGAGACCCAAATAAAAAACTAGCAGCTGCACAGATTTCACGCATAGTTGGCTGTTACAGCCGAGCATTCACAAGAAAACAAATATATTGGCTACTTCTCCTTGGATTAAAGCTCCCACCACAGCTAGTCTGAGTCGGTGTGGTACTAAAACAGTTGCAGATGCTGTCCTCGTCACAAGTCCAGCTCAGGGTTTGTCCTGTGATTGAACAGGCAAAGCTGAATGGGCAATTTATACGGCTACTGTTTCACTCTGAACCCCATTGCTATTGTATTTTTGACTCTATCTCTAGGTAATCTTGCCTTCTAAAGTTTGCAAGAATCTTCCTCCTGTTAATCTAGCCCCTACAAGGTATTTCAGCAGCTGATGTGAATGATTATTGGCCTGCTATGGATTTCAAATGGTGCATCAGTGCCAAATGTGACAGCACTTCTGCTTCATCAGGGAGAGCACTGTCCTTGTCCGGCTGCAATGACTGCAAGGAAGTTTCAATTATATACACTTATTTTTGGTAGTTCATAATTTTCTATACAAATACTACCCTTTGAGATGCATTTTGGCTTGCTTCCTTCAGCCCATAGGTGGTATATTTTGTAAAGTCTGATAAAAATCTGTTTGGCTGGTATGTGTTATTCAGATAGGAGGGGGTAAAGTGGTTCTAGCACCACAGGTGTCTTCCAGATTGTGTTTTTGTTCTTCCTGCAGTTTGATATGGTAACTCTAGCATATCCCTTGGCTACTCTTCTCGCATTCAGATCCATTGTTGTCATTATGCTGGAGGACAATTTGGTTACAAAGAGCAGTTTTAAGCTGTTGGCACAAGATTTAGCAGGGCCAAGAGCCTGGACTAGCCATTGCCCTGAGGACATGAGACTTCATGGATGCCCGCAGAAAGTTGCTTTTGCTATAAGAGTATCTGCCACTGCTCTGTGCTAGGGCTTCCCACCCATCTCACGGACAAAGCACTTCAGAGCCTTGTCACAAGACTGGTCTGAACAGGAGGGGGTTCCCAGCCATGCAGAGATGTTTGCACAACCTTTTGTTGTATCCAGTCTGTGACCTTTTGCAGGCTCTGGCACTTTCTGTAGCAAGCCAGCTCACCTACCACCTGCTTTAGGAACTGCTCATTGCAGTCCACCAGGGAGGGCTCTAGCCCTGAATGGGTGCAGTAGCTCTACCAGCACTGAAATAAGGCAACTGTGGCTGATAAGTGGCATCAGTTGCACCTCAAATCCATGGTGGTCTTCTGGGAAGTGGAGTTATGCTACCAGAAATCATAATGCTGGAGAAGGAGCCTGAAATTGTTCCCCTAGCTGCCCAGCACATCCTTGGCTCATATCTGCATATCTCCCGTTTTCCTCTGTGACAGGTTGTTCCTGGGGGTCTCCTCACATTTACCTCCCGTTTCCTGGTGATTTCCTCCTACCACTCATCAGTTGTCCTTATAATCTGAACATTTTGTCATCAGAGTAGAGACATTAGTCCATGGGCACCACCTTGGGTGGGCTCACTGCACTCAAGCTCTCACTTGCCAGACTGAAAGCAAACCTCAAAACCACCTCACTGGGCAGCAATAAGGCTTAGATGTTGGAGAAGGCTGCCCTGGCTAGAAGAGTGGCCGAGGCTTTGGGATGAGGCATGGTGCAATGGTCTGAGCCTACAACAGCTGCAGCTCCTGCCCTAAAAATATAGAGCTTGTGTTCAACTAGTTGCCACAAATTCATTCCTTGACTTCCCCTGAATTTCTCTCTCCCCGACTCATCCATCCTTTTACTGCACCTCTTTCCCATTATTTCCCTTCCGCCTCTTGTCACCACAAACTTCTCCATCCTCCAGGCTCCTGTTTTGCAGGATGAAGTGCTCTTGTCCCTGGCAAATACAAGTTATCGAAAGGGCTTGGTGGGATATGGGCTTGTCTGGGTGATGTGCATTGAATGGCTCAGGCTGCAGGAGCTGGCGTCCAGGGCTCGCTAGCAGGGATTTGCACAGATCAAAAGATTTGTTGGGGAGGATGCTGAGGGGGCCACAGGGTTATTGAAAACTAATTCAAGGTCTTTCTGTGGAGAGACAAAAATGGAAATTTTGACCTTGTCTAAAGATCAGAAATGGGCTGCAGAGCCGGTTTTGACATTAATGAGCTGAGAGAAGAAGAAGGGCTTCTCTGGAGGTGCCTGCCCTCAATCTATCCATTTTCTTCCTATTAAAACTATGGCGCTCCCTGGGGATGGCAGCTCCAAAGCCCGTCTCATTTTGTCATTTGAATGAAGTGTTTGATCTGAGAATTATTGTTATTATTATTATTTAATATATCATAGCTGATAACGCCTTTAGCACTCAGAGCGTATAAGTGAAAAAAGTCCCCGTCCCAAGGCTTTAAGACCATGATTCCACCTTCCAGTTAGTCACAGGACACCAGGATGCTGCTCTTAATGAAAAACGATATGACGCATATGTGGTATGAGTCATTATAATGTTAACTACTGTTACTTCAAGCCTAGACATTGCCAGGATCGCTTTCCTCCCCGAAGATGATTCATGTGCCTCATGCATGACAGTTCAGCCATTTTTTTGCTTATTCAAGTGAATTTCACTATTTTTTAAGTGTTTGGGACGCAAAGCCCTCCTGTTCCTGTTTGCCAAGCTGAATTTCCTTTAAATGTTCACAACCAGTTTCCCCTGAAGCTTGATACAAGGAAGAACGAAAAAAGAAGCTTTAAGAGCTGCAGGTCTGCATGCATGGGAGTTTTCAATGGGAGGCTCCCCCAGCGCAAGGTCTGCTCCCCATGCCAGCCATGAAGTGGAGGTTGTGCCATGCACCCAGCTGCCCACGAGCTGAGCACAAGCTCTCAGAGCGGGGGCAGGGAATTGCTGGAAGGTCTGGAGGAGGCTGCAGGATCCTGCAGACAGGGATGCAGCCCACTGCTGCCCCTCCTCTGAGCCAGCAAGGGACCAAGCACAAATGGGGAAGGTCCCCGTGGTGCTCACACAGCTGATCCTTGATATAGTCTGCCTAACCCTGCTGCCTGCCTTTCATTTCAGGCTTCAGCAGCATTGTACAGCTTCATGCCTTCTGACAACGGCTGAGCAAGAAGCTCCCCAGGGCTCAGTCTGCTAGCCTCTAAAGGTGCTTTATTCAGCAATTAGTCAGTGGGGGACCTGCTTTCAAGCAAGTGACTGGCACCACATGTAGTTGCTGTCTTTGCTGAGGCTGGACTTAAACCCTCCGAAGCCACATCGCAGCACAGAAGCAGCCTGAGAGCCCCCAGCTGCTATTGCTCTCCATGTCCCCACATGCACAGGCTGGGACACATCTTCACTCAACATGACCTTTTTGGGTAAAGTAAGACAACTCTGAAAAATGAGAGGGAACAGAAAAAAAGGTGTAGATGAGCCTTTAAGGAAATGAAGCATCACAGAGCAGGCCCTTGTGGGATTACAGGATTGAACCCTGTTCGCTCAAAGCCAGCTCTGGGACATGGGGAGTTCGTTCTCTGTCATCTCTCAAAACATGGCTTAATGCTGCTATTTTCTTCTTGTCCTCCCAAGCCCCCTGAGACTAGTGGCTGCAGTAAGTACCAGCAGCAGAAACAGTCCTGGTAGCAGAAGGGCTGAATCATGTCCGTCAGCTGTTGACCTCACTTCCATCCTGATCTGAGCTAGGCAAGGTCTGCCAGGGAAGCACGTGTCACGGACTTTTATTCCTCGGAAGAATTATATCAGAGTGAATTCTTCACTTTATACTGTAAATTCAACATAATAGGATGCAGAAGTGCACAGACAGGTCTCAAACACACTTAACTCTACCCTGGCCAAAACACATCTGTGTTTTTTACAGCTGAAGCTCACTGAGATTTTTTTGGTACAGGCTACATGGGAGTAAATGTTTACTTAAGGTTCAGTGGCTTTTCCCCCTTATTTTCTACCTAAATTGAAGTTTCACCTTCAACAGCAAGCTCAATTCTACCATTCAGTAACACCATTCAGACACTACACGGTCACAGAATGACAGCACATCAGGCTGGAAGGACTGTACTGCGGTCATCCACGACAGACAGGTGGTCCCACCAGCTCAGCTTTGGGGTTTTTTTTTTAAGAGACTGTTATCTTTCATGGCCAGATTTACCACCAGGCTCTGGCTGGTGGTAAGCAGGCAAAGCATATGGTCCAGCTATTCTGGGTTTAGAGCTGTTTTGCTTTGCCGGAGTGATGCAAAGTAGCTAGACAGCACACAGGCTTCCCTTCCCTATCTCACTCATTCTCCAGATGCGCGCTGTTTGCCTGAACACATCCCCTACATGACGTGCATGCACCCATGCACACCACCTCCTTCTCCCTCCTTCCCTCCCTTCACATCCTTGTACATCCAGCACTGTTTCCTTGCTCTTCCAGCCTACACCTTGGCTGGCTTTTTTCCACAAGCATCAGCTCTGAAGGGGACATTCAGAATTCATGGAGGTCTCTTGCCCTCATGAGGACTTGCTCGTTTCCATGATGACCTCGGTATCCTGTTGTCCCAAGTGGGACAGGCGTCTAAGCAACTGTGAAGGAGGACAGGCATTTCCTGGGCTGTCAGGAGCTCGCACTGCTGACACAGACTTCAGGCAAGCAACAAGGCTCCCTATCTAAATGGAAGAAAAGGTCCCACTGAATGGCTGTTCACAGCATGTCAATTGAGAGTCTAATCATTGCAGAATTCAGGTGCTCTGAATAGCTTTCCAAAGCCACCTGCCTTCCCGCATCCATCATCAGCTGAAGAAAAGTGCCTGATGCTGTGTAGCCTGGATGCTACACCAGTATCGCTGACAAGGGATAGGAAGAAGAGAGCCTCACTTTGACATGGCCACACGAGACACATGGGCAAAGGAAGGGTAAGAAGGGATTTCCCTGTAGATTTTTCTGCACTGAAGCAGTTTAGTCCTCAGCCACTTCAGAAGCTGACATTTACTGAGAGGGAGGAAAATTACACTAATCCCAGAAGGATGCTATTCAAGTATATGGCAGACATGGGCTTCTCAAGAGCTTAAACTACATGGGAAGTTGGAGACATCTGTGTTATCAGGTGCGAATCATATCAGAGATGTGACAGATCTGATGCTGGGTTCTGTGTTTTGTAAGGGACCTGCAGCTTACGCCTTACTTACTGCTACCTCCTAAACAGCCAGATTTCCTCGTAAATGCTTAGAAACTTCATTCTATGCTCTAAGGCTCAGTGCTTCACTTTTGCAAAATACTTTTTTCTTTTTTTAACTCTATTTTTCACAATAAATGATCTGAATCTGTCTTCTAATTGAAAAACCTCAACTTATCCATAACAGCTGAGTCACTACCAACACTGTACTGTAATATTTTTATTATTTTCTGTATCCCTCTATGAAAGCAATCTGACAGCATGTTGGGTTTTTTTTTCCTCACCACTGTACACTAACCAGATGGTTTTCACTCTATTGTCCACAGATACACCCACATCTTTTTCTGCCTTCATGCTTCCAGTTAATTTAGAAATCACTAGTGATTATGAGGAGCTGAAGTAATTCCTTCCAATATGCTTTACATTCTCCTTGTCCACACTTAAATCCTTCTCCCATCATGCTGCCCAATTAATTAGCTTTGGCTGATCCCCCTGAAGCTCTTCTCTCATCTCTAGATTTCACTAATCTGATCATTTTAATAGCTGCAAATATAACTTTAACCTGTTCCGTGCTCCCCCAGTCATGACAAATAGGTACTTCAAATCCTTCCGCTTATTTTGCTGGTGCAAGGGGTGCTCAGTGCCTCTGATGAGTGGTTCCTGCCTAATGTCCTCTGGTCCCACTGATCCAGCCGCCCAAGCAGCAATGTCCAGTCATCTTGAGTGTGATTTGTTTCCCTTTCATCGTATCTCCATTCTCTGTTTCTCTTTCTTTGAGGATGCTCTGCAACTGAGACCTCTCCTTCATGGAGGCCTTCCAGTTATTGGGAGTTTTAATAGTTTCTGTCCCTTACTAGCACAAAAACTTTCACCTCAGCTCTCTGCTTCTAACTGTTTGGCACCAGTCCAGGCTTTCAGTCTTGAGTGATCTTGGATTTTTTTGGCTGTCAATAAAGTAATGTTACCAATTTTGTCATGGCATATTTATCTGTTGCTATGTCTGTAGTTAGATGAAGCGTGTTAAGCTCAGGACGTATTGGCAGGGAGGTTTTTATGTTTGAGAGAACATAATCAAAAACAAACCCCCACCTTCCCATGCAAGGTAGCCCTGAAACACAGCACAGCCTTTTCCTCACTTATTTTATGTCTATGGCAATCTTTTCCTAATTATTTTTTGAAGATGGGCATCATTTAGCTGGTGTAACAAGTCCAATGTGATAGTGCATCAGCTAATATTTAATGTAATGACATCTCATTTCCTTCTCCTGGATGGGTTCTTGCCAATGGTCTCCCTTGCAGCTGAGAGGAAAGGGCCATTTCAATATCCGCTTTCATTGATCCCAGTGGATGCATAAATATGACAATAAGTTTCAGTGCAGTGGGAGACTCTGTGCCTTTTGCTGTATTCCCTTCAGAGTCTGTCCCTTTTTCCTCTCTGGGCAGGAAAGTTTCTGAGCAGCAAGCTTATCCTCAGTGTCCCAGAGGTGGTTCATCTCTGACTGACTCTTCAAGGTCACACAGCCCTTTTGCCTTGTGTCACCTTCCAGGGACATTGCCCCTCTCTAATCTGAATGAAATGGCTGCAGTTATAAAAGGAAAGCCCCAAACCACATCACTTAGGCCAGTTTTCACCATTCCTCTATATAAGCATTAGGATGTACATATAACATCTGTGCATGCATACATTTCTCTCAGAGCTGCCTGAGGTTGGAGAGACTTTGATTTTGGATGCTAATGTCACCTTATCATCATTAAAGCAGGAGAAACAGTCCTGCAGCTCTGCTGCTAAGCAGTGTATCTGTAAAAGTTGGTGAGGTCTAATCCCCTGCCTTGCCGGGCAATCACAGCGCCTGCGTGTTAATCCAGTGATGTGCACAGCCCCAGTGGAAGACTGAGGTGTTGCCCTGGGCTGCTGGAAGCAGCTGGCAAGGACTGTGCAGGGGTAGCTATGGTGGTAGTGACAGCACACACACAGTGGCAGTCTTGCCTCTGTCAGCCACCCTCCCCAGTTGCCTTCTGCCAGGCACCTTGGCACCTTGGCATGATATAAAGCTGAAGCAGCTCTCAGGGCCTTGGCAAGCTATGGCTGAAGATGCTTCATCCAGTGACCAAGTATTTCTTTCAGGTTCCCCTATGGCAAGGAGGGAAAGGATTTCAAGCCCATATCTCACTGTCCTTCACCTCCACAGCCTCCTCAGCCTTGCCAAAAAACTCTCTGTGTATGGTGAGACGCTCTTTTTTTGTTTTTAATTAGAACACACTGGCTGGATGGGGCTGCATGGTGCCTGAAAACTGAGGCAAACAACAGGACCAGGAAAGTGGGCAGTGGGTGCTGGGCTGTGCCTAGCTGATTGCATCCTAAGGGGCACACACAGGACGCTTAATGGGGACTGTCACTGTGGAAGGCGATTGCCACCAAGCTTCCTTGTTCCCAGCCACGCAATGGTGATTCCCCCTGCCTGCCATGTTCCCTCTCAAGGCTGCAGCTAGCCATGCAAGTACACAGAACTGGGGACCCAGGCTCTGCTTGCAAGCACCCTGACGGTCTGAGGCACACGTAGTCAGGGGAGTTTGAGTTGGAGCTGCGAGAGAGCTGGAGTGGCCATTGCGAGTCCTCCTGCCAAGACTGTTCCCAGAGGATGCCTCTATCCCAGACTAATGACAAAAATGCCAAATTTCCTTTGTTGCAGACCAAATCCTTTGTCGTCTGTCTCACTCCCTAGGGACATGTGGATGGACTATTCCTTTCTCAGACCCCCTCTCAAGCTATGCTAGCTGAGTCTGGCCAACAGGAACACCTTTTACCTGAGGATCACTCTATCCACAGCAGCAGCTCTCCACTCCAGCTGACATCCTGGAAGACAGCCTCCTGGCTGAGGCCCTCAGCCTGGAGCTGGCATTTTGGACTCACATCCTTCCCAGATCTGCTGGGGGATGCCAACAGTGGGACACAAAGATTGTCCCAAGGGACAGAAAGTTGAAACCATCACTGGTTCTGCAGGGAGCACAGGTGTTCTGGTCCTATTGTTATACCATGTAATTCAGTCCCTTTGGTTTTCAAAAGGATCTTGCTGCTGCTGCTGGGCAGACATGAACCTCTCTAGGAGCTGGAGCAGAGGGAAGGCTGCCCTGCCATTTTCTCCCCTAACCTGAGCCCCAGCCCCTCTGGAAATGGGACCTTGGGACTCGTGTGCCGTGGCACGTAACTGTCACCTGTCAATTCAGCACCTGGAAGAAGCTGGGAGTTGTTAGAGACAAGCCTGTGCCTCTAGAAAGGCACATTGTGCTGAGAAGCCACAGTGAGGTCCCAAGAGGGACTTCGTGTGGGCTGCAAGGGGTGACTGCAGGGTACTGTAGGTGGTGGGCACAGGTGGCTGTGGGTCACACATGGCTCTGCCTGGTGTTTTCTGCTCCTGGCAGAGCAGCACTGAGGATGGACCCTCGCAGGGCCAGGCAGCTCTGTCCACATTTGAGCAGGCAGCCCCTGCTGTACTAGGCTTTAGCTGCATGTGTATCTGATAGCAGTTCTCCTGGTGCTGGGTGCTCCTAAGCTGGGGAAGGAGCTACTGGGAGGGGCACTTGGGGAGGTTAGGAGCAAGTGGGGTTACAGTGCAGGGCTTAGAGAGTTGCTGGAGTGTGGGGAGCATCAGGGGCAACCTGGGGCATCAGCGGGGCGGTGTGCAGCAGAATGGACTGCCAGGGCTGTGGTGTTGACTTCCACCCTGCTGGTGCAAATCTGAACTAAGTCCTCTAACCAGAGTGATACTCAGTGTGTGTGTGAGGCAAACAAACATCCCACTGGGCTTCTTATGGAGTATGGCTGAAAAATACATGGCTGAGCCCACAAATGAGGTACCTGCCCCTGGGATGCAGCCTCCAGGCTGGGCTGCCTGACCGTTCTGGCTCTGGCGTGAGAAATCTCATTTATTCCTCTTCAGAGGTCTGGAGCATCTCTGCCATAAGGACAGGCTGAGACAGTTGAGGTCATTGAGCCTGGAGAAGGGAAAGTTCTGGGGAGACCTCATAGTGGCCTTCCCTGTACCTGGAGGGGCTACAGGAAAGCTGGGGAGGGAGTTTTTACAAGGGCAAGAAGAGATAGGATGAGGGGGAACGGCTTTAAACTGGAAGGGGAGAGATTTAGATTAGACATTAGGAAGAAATTCTTCACACTGAGGGTGGTGAGACACTGGCACAGGTTGCCCAGGGAAGCTGTGAGTGCCCCCTCCCTGGAAGTGTTCAAGGCCAGGTTGGATGAGGCCTTGAGCAGCCTGGGCTGGTGGGAGGTGTCCCTGCCCATGGCAGGGGGGTGGAACTGGATGCGCTTTGAAGTCCCTTCCAACCTAAATCGTTTTGTGATTGCTTGAACTCAGCTTGCTGGTGCTGGGTGTCTCCCTTGCTGGCGGCGCGGGAAGGTCTGTGCCCTGAGCAGAAGCGAGAGGAGCGAGCCCGCGCCTCGCTGCCGAAGCCGGCGGGAGGAGAGAGCCCGCCGGGCGCCTCTCGGCTCCCACTCGCGCGCGGGGCTGGCGGTGCCCCCGGCGGCGCGCAGGGAGCGCGGGGTCCCTGCCCGTGAAGTGCGGGTGCGCTGCAGCTAGAGGGCTGCGCCGCCGCCTGCCCGCCTGCCGCACACCCGGCACCGGCCGGGGCTCCGCCGCCCCCGCCAGCCCCGCCGGGCCCGCCGCTGCCATGCCCGCCCCGCTGCCGCCGCTGCCACTCGGCGGGTGAGCCCTGCCCCGGCACACAGGTAGGACAGCGCACCGCGCTCCGGGGGCGGCGTCCCCAGGCTGGCCCCGGGGGAGCCAGCTCTCCGCCGAGCTCGCGGTGGCCACGGAGGGGGGGGGGTTGTGTGCAGAAAATGTGTGGAGGGCTGCAAAGCTGCAAGACGGCAGCCTGGGGAAACCAGGACAAGATTACCCAGTCGGGGGCTCCGAGGTGGGCGAAATGTCAGGGTTTCAGCAAAAGTTTTGGGGGTCAGAAAATGTGTGAAGGGTTGCAAAGCTGCAAGACTGCAGCCCGGGGAAACCAGGGCAAAATTACCTCATCAAGGGCTCCAGGGTGGGCGAAATGTAAGGGTTTCAGCAAAAGTTTCAGAGGTCAGATACATCAGAGCGACTGCAGTGGCACCTTGGACCCAGCCAGCCACCGGGGCTCCCTGCCCAGGAGGCAGCTCGGCTGCTGGCTGAAGTTTAGGGGTTGTTTTCCTTCTGCTGAGGAGCTTCAGCAGCCGGCAGGAGCCACCTTGCTGCTGGCCACCTCGGGGGCGCATCCCTGGGATGTACCCAGGCAAGGGAATGGTCCGAGGACCTCAGTGGAGAGGGCTCCTGCCAGTGCCACTCATTGTGCCAAGGAAATGACTTGCCTGAACGGCACTATCTGCCCACAGCCCTGCAGATGCACCTGGCTGCGGGAGAGCTGCACGTTCAGGAGTTAGGAAGGGAAGAGCTTTCCACCTCTGCCCAGCACCTGTTTATCATTCCTTCTCTGAGGCTGCTGCGGGTTTTTCAAAAGCCCTGCTGCTCTCCCCAAACCCACTTTGCCAGGCTGCCTGCTTTGCTTCTTAAAAAATAGATTCCCATTTCATGAGCTTGGGGTCTGCCACCAGTAGAAACCTTTTTCCCAAGAGGAAGGCAGTGCTATGTAAATACCAGGGATAACCAGAGGAGTGGGGTCTGAGCCTGCCTGCAAGGCACAAGGGAAAACGCCTTGGTCTCTGGAGGATAATAGCTGGTTACTTTGTAGGCTGTCAGGCAAAGGAATTACCCAAGCCAAAATGTAGTGACTGCATTTCTCTTGCAAAAGTTTCTTGTGTCATGAAAATGGCAGGCAGTTAAAGCTTTGGGGAGCTGAATCTGCTTCACTTCAACTCCCTGAACTACCATCAGAGGCAGGTAATAAACACCATTATTAAAGAATGAGTAATTTGCTGCAGCTCCAGCACGCTGAATTTGTTCAGCAGATCTCTGCTTTTGCATGGTACCCAAACCTCTCCTTGTCCTCAGCCCAGCCTGCAGGCATCACCATCACTTGTGGAGAGGTAACCAAGTAGTTGGCAAACACTTGACCATTAAAATCCCTCTCTGCTACCCACAAGCCCCTAAAGGGGCTGGTCCTACCGGGACCCGGAGCCTGAATCAGAGCAGACTGGGGGCTGTAGGGAATGGACCCCCTGCATGGGTACTTCAGGCCCTCATGGCTTGGCTACCCTCTTCATGGCCCCTCTGTGTGGGATGAGATGTGCTCACAGCTTCCCAGGAGCATCCTTGACCTTGACAGACAGCCCAAAGCTCTGCCCTTCCTACCCCCACCTCCCTGCTGGGTGCCCCTGGTGCCACCCTGTCCCCAACAGTGTTAGACCCCAGACACTGATGCACTGTGGCCCTTCCCGAAGTATCTTTTGCCTCTTCTTGACTCCATTGCCCTCCCTCCCATTTAGTATCCATGCTTGGAGTTGTTTTCCAGCTGCCTTGCAAGCACAGTCTCTGAATCAGGCAGATTTGAGCTCTTTTCTGCCTATATTCAAAAGCCTGGTACCTGAGCCTGGGACTGCCAAGCACCACTTGCAGGATGTGGCCGCACTGCTGCTTTCAGAGAGTAATTTCAGGCAAGGTCTTCAGCCAGTGTTTCTCTATCTGTAGAATTAGAGATGGGCAAATAATTGGCTTTTCCAGCTGAAGGGCCAAGCCACAATGTTAGAGAGGGAAAAAAAGTTCGTTATAGATTTCCTTCAGGTTATCTTCTGTGAAAAAGGCAGCAAAAGGGTCCAAATGCTTTGCTCAGCTCCTTAGGGGAGGCTCCACTGATGTCCACCATCTTTCAGGTGCATTGCTTAAACCATCTTTGTTTTGAAGTGAAACATTTCAGATATTTTTTGAAAAGCAGAGTTGATCAAATATTGGTCTCCAAGCTCTATGTGAGGAGACTCAACTATTAACATGAAAAATTGGCCTGGGGCACATGTGCACCGTCGTGGCGATGCAATGCCACATGCAGCGGCTCTGCTGGTGCTGCTTCTGAGCTGAGTGGCAGTTCTCTGAAAACACTCCCAGCCTCCAAGGTGGCAGGACAAGGCAAGACAGAGGGTGCTGGGGCTCGTCCTCACACAAAAGGAACACGCTGGGAGAGGGAAGTGCCGTGAGCTGGATGTCCTTGCTCAGCCTGCATGGGACTGCCAGTGCTGCTCACCCATATCAGAGCCATCTCCTTTGACATGCTATGACACTGAGTGGGCAAAAGCAGCAGCCTGATCTCAGTCCTGGGAAGGGCTGGCCTAAATCCTGCAGTGATGTGGGCCAGGGAGAGAGGGGAAGATCCATACAGTGGAGACAGGAGCAGCCCAGTGTGCCTCTCAGCCAGGCATGGTCAGAACTTGTCAGGGCCATGGAAAAGAAAATGAGGCATTGTTTTGTAGCATCTCTTTTCATACCATATAGAATATAATTTAGCATCATCCTCTGCATGCTCCTGGCCTGCTGGGACTGTGGGACAAGACAAGAGCCATGGGAAAGCCAGGAGCAGCTGTTGCCTCTCCTCTCGCTGTATTCCTGAAAACAGAATAAAGATCTCCTATAGCTCCCACCAGCATGAACTGCACCTTCTTAAACACAGAGGGCGCATCTCCACCCGAGGATTCAATTTCTTTGTCAGTAACAAATATTAAAGAGAGGCTTAAGATTTGGTTTGGGTTGCACCATTTGATACAGGTAAAAATTTAACATCTTGAAGTTTGTTTCAGGTTGCAGATATTAGCCAGAGTGGAAAGAGACCGATCCACTTATTCACTGGACCAAGAGATGTGCTTATTCCTGATAACCACAAGCTGTGTTTGGAAACTTAGGATTTAAAAAAGTAAACCAGAAAGGTGTCATCTCCACAGAATAAGTTTATTTTTAAAAAGAGAGCAGATCATTGGCAAATGAATTAAACATCTGAACTGTAGACAAGCCCTGTGAATCCCTGGGAGAATCAGGCCACAGTAAGCAAAGTGGAAATAGCCCCCAGCAGAAGGAAGGCAGACAGTGGATATAATAAACAGGATGGTGGGGAAAGGAGGGTGCCGGCATGCGCTAGCCTTCAGGCTAGTTATGAATCGTTTGAGTACGGATATGTTTTAAACAGAGACAAATGAGCAGTACTTAACAGCCGCTTTACATTGCCAGCTTCGATTGATAGGAGCGGGATTTGCAGAGAGATGCGAGGATGGAGTTAGTTGCTGCAGCTGAGCTGCTCTATCAGCAAGGCACAGCTGCGAAGGGGAAGACATGTCTCTGTCCCCCTGATGCTGACTACGAGCTGTGTGCTACGTCCTTGTCCCTGTCTTATTCTTGGCCAGTGTGTGTATCTTACCTGGAAGAAAACCGGGTCGTATTGGCCAAATCACTTCTGTGCTGGGTGAAAGGCTGTGGCAGGGAGAGCATCCTGAAGTGCAGGCTCCAGGCATGGCCCTGGGGCAGGCTGGGCTGGAGGGCTGAGTGGCACAGGGCTAATCCCAGATGGGAATGTGAGGCACAGGTCTGTTCCAGCACAGGGTATCACTACTCCCCGAGGGTGATTCTCACCTTGTGCCACAGGACCAGGCAATCCAGAGCAGTCTGTGGGAAGAGAGCAGTGGGCAGGATGGCATGCAGGGTCCTAGAGCAGCAGAAACCATGAAGGGGCCATGGCCTGTGCAACTTTACAGGCAGAATAAGAGCCTTGAACTGGAGATGACAGGGTTGGAGCAAAGGATATGGATGAAATAGGAGAAGCTGGGAGAAGAGCTTGGAGCCATCTAGGGTACCCACTGTGTTCAGTTCAGTACTGGGTATAAATAGAAATGGAGAAAACCTAATGTGAAATTGAAGACTGTAACCATTAGCATAAGAAAATCAGCCATGAACAAAATTGCAGTCCGCAAGTATGAGCTTCTGTGCATCTTCCAGCAGCAGCGAGAATGTCCTGGTAATAAACACATCTCGAGGGGCCTCTGTGAGATGCTTCTGACAGCACAGGCTTGGCATCCATATGAGTACCCTGGGCAGGGAACCTGATCTTGGTAACGGACAGGGCTGCCTCTGGGCTGGAGGCATTTGTGCTTGCTGGAGCCCAGGGATCAGTGAGTTTGGCTCCCAGCAGTTCTCCCAGGCATGGATGTTTCTAAGTAGGCTTTCTGCATTGGGGGTAGGATGCCAGTGTTTCTCTCTCGAGACATTCTGGCATGCGGAAACCTTAGGGGTGGTCCTGAGATGAGGAAGAGGAGTCTGAAGCCTGGAACCAGTCTCAGCTCATGTTTCCCCAGGCCAGTGATGTGGATTTTGCAGCAGACTGGGAAATTCACTCTCCTCTGATCCTCGGCTGGCATTTTGTGGCTGAGGTGAGCAGTCAGAGCCCGACAGCCTCCCAAGCTCATTTTGCTGGCTCAAAGGGCTGGAGAAGTTGAGGAACAGCCTTAGCAGACTTCCCACATGGGAGTCATCACCCTGACCTCCACTTCCTCCCAGCAATCCTGCTGGGTCCCCAAACAGAAAGGTGAAGAAGCCTCCAGAGAGAGCTATCAATCAGTTTCTATTGATAACATGTGCCCCTTTGAAGCCTCTCACTAGGGCTTGTTGTTGAGAGTGCTGTGGGGCTGAAGGCTGGGTGCAAATCCAGGGCTGAGAAGATAGCTCCTGTGTGGCTGTTGGCACCTCCAGAGCTACCCATCCCTGATCCCATCTTGGCCTAGTTTCCTGGCACAGTGCTGCCAGCCAAGTCACTGCCCTTCAGCACTGGGGCAACCCTCAGAGCAGCCCCCCTGTGTTGTTCCCTCTCCTGATTCTGCACACCTGGGAGACCCACATCCAGGACAGCCTGTGGAAACTCTTAACAGCCACGCTATTTACTTGTTTGTGCCTCCAGCTAAAAAAAGGATGCCAAGAGAGTCCAAACCTGCTAATTATACACCTAGCTACCCACACAACCATGTGTTTTATTACCATCATGCTTCGTACTTCCTTCTCCCCCCCTTGCAGCTCGGTGTCTCTTGCATGAGGGGCACAGAGGGGCACATCCCAGTGGGGCGCATCTCTTGGCCACATCCATGCCGCTGAGCTCCTATCCCGGGCAAACTCTGGGCTCCCAGCAGCACAGCCAGCGCCGGTCGGAGGGTGTTGAGGCGGTGTAGCTATGCCCAGCGATTTGCTCATAGAGGCCCTGGGTGCATCGTGTGGATGCAGGTGCCGGCCGTGCGGGGGGATGCACGGCCGGGTCCCGGGGCGGCCCCCGCGCTGCGTGGAGCGGCTGGGACACCTAGCGGCCACCGTTCCGAGTGCTGGCGGTGGGGGACACGGTGGCAGGGCGACACGAGCTCCCTGCCAGCCCCTGGTGCCACAGCAGCCCTTTTGCAGGCACTCCCGGTTTGTGGTTGAGCGTTACAGGCATCTCTTTCCAGTGTTGGGAGGCGGTGGAGCTCAAGCTGCTCCCCTGGTGATGCGCGGGGGCAGCCTGCCTGGCTGGGAACGGGGCAGTGGGGAGCCCGCATCCCTGCAGAGCCCCTGGCACAGCTCCTCCTGAAGCAGCCCGGCTCTTCCCTGACGGCCGCGGGGATGGATTTGCTGTTTGTTACCGTTAGGAGAAACGCCTTGGCTCTAAGCACAGCTGGGTCGAAATGCTGCTGCGGAGAAACATTTTTATCAGGGAGAATAAAGACTCGATTTCCACCTGGAAATTGCCCAATTTGACTTGCGAACCTTGAAAAGCAGCCCATCGCATCCCAATTCTCAGAGCAATTTAGTCTCTGTTGGAGCTAGGAGCCCATTGCCAAGGCACTGGCTCGCTACCTGTCAGGAGATCAGAGCAAGTGCTTTGTTCACTCCTTTCCAGCTCTATCAGACTGGTTGCATCAAAGTTGTGAATTAGATGCTTATCATCACAAACGCCTCAGCTATCCTCCTGCTAATCCATGTCCATCAGCTCTGTGTCACCTTCCTTCCCTCCTCACCAGCTCTTTCTCCTCCAGGAGCTTCACAGCCCCTTTCTCCATCCCGATGGCCAGAGCTCAGCTCTCTGCCTGGCTCAGGCATCATTTTGCTTCTGCTGCCCTGTGTCTCTTGCCCATGATTTCCTTTCCCACCACGGCCCCTGCTGTGCCCCATTGCTTCTCTGGGCACCACTATTGTCAGCCCCACTGGGGCTTTCATGCCCCACTGCCCTGCCCTGCCGCTCCCTGCCAAGCATTGCCTCCCCCACAACAAGGTGCCCCTTCCACCTCCCAACCACCTCCTCACTTGATGCTTCTGCTGCGATGGCCTCGCCAAGGATGAGTGAAGGCTTTGTTACAGCCCAGGGATGAACAGCCCCTTAGTCCATGTGCTGGTTCTGTGCCCAAGGCAGGACCAGTGGTGTGGAGACAAGAACCTGCAGGACGGCTTTTTGTGTTGGCTGGAGCTTGACCACTTTCACAGCCATGTCTGCAGGGCTGATGAAAGTGCTTCCTTCTCCCCACGGGCTGTTCTTCATCCTGCAGAACTCACAGCTGGGATGTGGCAGGTAGACACACTGCTGTGCGGGCTCCTAGGGCTGAGAGGGAGCTTGGTCCATCCCTGCTAGACACATCGTCCCTGAGTCCTTATAGCCCTTCCTTCATCTCCATATTCTCTCTCCCAAATGCTGACTTCCCTCCCTGCAATGCTCTGTTTGCTTCTCAGGAGCCTTTATGAGCTGGTTTTCTCTTGGGCAGAATTGCAAGCCTGGACACCCAAAGACAGAAGTACTGCCTCCTCCTGTACCCTGACAGGACTTGGACTTCAAGTCCTGAGAACTTCTAGGGAATTCTGGGCTCTGGGAAGGGTGCTAGCCACATCACCTGAGCTCCTGATGGAGCAGGTCCACCTCTGACCTGGGGCTATGGCAGCTGGTACAGCTGGCCATGGTGTTGGTACAGATGGCCGTGATGCTGCTTCCCATCACCTAGGTCAGGCACAGGTGTTCATACTGTCCCTTGCCCTCAGACTGGCCAGGGTGCAGCAGCACAGTTGGGCACTGCTCCCAGAGCGCACCAGCCTCCCCAGGTGATGTCCTGAAGAAGAAAGCCTAACCAGAACAGGCTAACCTTCTCAAATGGGAGTCTGGGGACACACAACAGAGTCACAACCTGTTAATGAGCCTGGGAAGCAAGGCAAAGTGTTTGCTTGACAGGGCAATTAAATGATGATTGATTCCTGGAACAGCTGCTTAATTCATCATTAACTGGGCTTATCAGAGCCAGCATCTGTGCTGAGGGTCTTCTGAGGGCTGTACTGCTGCCAGTGGGGCAGCCAGGGACCAGAGCACCTCTCATGTGGCAGGTGGAAACAATTCAGGATGGTTCCTAGGGGACCTGGACTGCCTCAGGGAACATGGTGGGGAGGTGAGATCCATAAAGCTAAATTTGCTACCTCTTTTTATTTTGATGCCTCATTTTGGCTCTTTTTGTCCACTACTCACCTTGAAAAGCTAAGAGTACACAACACAGTTGTGCGTTTCCCACTCCACTGGAGAATGCTGCAACTGGCCGGAGCAGCGTAGGGGGCCCTGCCTCACTGCATGGTTATGGGAGCAGCTGTGCAGGGGAGGGCAGTTTCTTAGGGAGCCAGCAGTCATTAGTCTCTGTGGTGGGGCTGCAGCTCAGTGCACTGGAGTCTGCCACCTACCTGTGTGCCCTCCCTCAGGCCCACAGAGTGTGTATGCGCTTGTACACGTGCATCCTGCTGGTGCACCTAAGATTACATGCTGCCAGTATTGCCCAGACTAGCCCCGTGGAGCTGATGGTTATGCACACAATCCAGTCATGCTGGTAATGAGGACAGAGAATGGCCGCTCTGCCAATTTTGTCTTTCACAGCTTCCTTGCTTTCATCTGCTGGCTTCAGTCTTCTTCCCCCAAGCCTACTTTTTACCTGGCTTACTTTATTAAGTCTCTGTGTGGCTAAATTCACTATAGATTCCAGGTAATCTACATGGGGTTTGAGGATGGCAGGGCTGGTTTAGCTCTGTCGTTCCCTGCACATGTTCACACAGGACTGGTCCTCGCCTTTCCTGCCATTCCTACTCTATTATCACCTCCAGCGGTCTGATGGCCCTTGTCTCCACTTGCAAACTGAGACAGGCGTGGTCTCTGTGTGATGCCATGATCTTGGTCACTAAGAAGTGGGAAGCATCTCTCACCCCTCCAGCACTGGGACTCTTCACAGTAGCTATCAGAAGAGGGAGGTTTCAGCCTGGCTTCTTTCTGTCAGGGGTCAGCACTATGCCATAGGCATGCTGTGATGCTGGCCCTTCATGTCCCTTCCCCACTGATGACAAATGCTGAGACTGGGTGCTAGGGCTGCACTTGGTAGTCCCTTTGCATATTTATGAGAAGCGCAGCAATATTTCCTTTTGCACTTTTCCCCTCATCCTCACAGCCCTGCTATTGCCTTATCCTGCTCCCAGGGAAAGCATTGTCCCCAGCTTCTGAGAGTGGAAGGCAACAAGGGAAAAAGAGTTTAGTACAGGTAAACCTTTTATAATTTTGGAGTGTACAAGAGCCACAGATATTAGTATGGAGTAAAATCTTGTAGCTGTAGCCCTGCCCTGTCCTGAAAGCAGACTCTGCCCCAGGCCCATAGGCTTGTGTGCCCATGCTTTGTGCACTGCAGCAGCCTCCGAGGTCCCAGTCCTGCCCCAAGGGTGGCTCCAGGACAATTGGAGGGACTGGAGGGGTCTTGGCTCTCCCTTCTGTCTTAGGGGAAGCCTTCAGCCCTGCCCAGCCCACATTCAGGGAGAGTTTCCTATGCTTCAGCTGTGTTTTCCTGCTGTTTCTTTTGCTACCCGTGCTGTTACTCTTCTGAGGTGTGTTCACCCTGCAAGACCTCCGTCTCTCCTTGTCAGCCCAGGTCAGCCATCTCCCATCAGCTTGCCCAAAGTCAGCAGTCTGTATCCAGCAGCAGTCCAGCTGCATAGATGCACACTTCCCACTGTGGTCCATGATACCTGCTGCCTCCCAAGCTGCTTTTTAGGTTTCCAGTTCCTTTCCCTTCTTTCCCTTCTTTCCTCCCCCATGCTCTGAGTATTTCCAAGCACACACTGCTGTGAACATATGGCTTTGCCGCACAGCTCTCCCCCTCCTCTAACCCGCTGCAGAAGACCTGAAGTGAGCAGAGCAGCAACCTCCACACAGCCAGCACCTGCTGCCCAGTGGCCAGCAGCCTGTCTGCAGGCATTTCTCAGTGCTTTTGGGTCAGCTCCCTCCAGCACCTCCCAGCAAAATCCCATCTCTCCCTCCCCTAGCTTGCTGCCAGAAACATTTGTTGAGATAAGGCCCTACCAAACTGCTAACTTTCTCTTGTTAGAGCAGGGCTTCTGCTCCTTCTCCTGCTCAGGCTACTGCTCTCAAATGACACTTGGTGACTGATCTTTCCTTACTGTTTTGTTAAAAAGCAGGGTATTTTATTGGAAATCTGATTTGCGTGTTGAGGTAAGCAAAAGAGGTTCATGCATTCCTTGCCTGAAAATCAGGATGAAGCTGTGTGCTTCTCTAGGTCTGTGCAGGAAATAAAACCGTCTGTGCTACAAATATGCATCTCCCTTAAATATTTTGAAAATACTTAACGGCCATCTGCCGTATGAGCCATTACAGGCTTTATTAGTAAGGTGGGAGACTGCAGAAAACAGAGAATGGTTTGGGGGAGGGAGAAGTGGAGAGCATTCACCAACATGTGCAGAGTTTTAGCAGCGCAGGAGTGTTTATGAACAGCTCCACTTTCCTGAGCAGCTTTCCAAGCTGTGACAACCGCTGCCAAAACAAAGCGCATCAATAGGACCGTTTAAAACCAGGTATGGCACTCAAACCTGTGTGGCACGGCAGTTTGGCCAAGGGGATAGGACCATTTGAGTTTTTCACTCTCTGGAATCTTCATCTCCAACTTCTTTATTTAGACTTTCTTCTTGGGGATAGATTTAAAGCCAAGGTGATGTGCCTTCTATCAGAAAGCCTAGTGTACCTCAGGGAACCCTATTGCAGGTGGAAGCGTGTCTCTAAAACACAGCATCCTGCAGAGGAGGCAGTGACAGAGGTCTCTAAGGAGGACAGGAACATTTAGGGTTGCAAGGCAATAAGGTGGCATGGTTCAGAAGCTAGGAACGTGCTAGATAGCAGCTGTAAAACACAGAGCTTGGGTACTGAAGAGCACAGAGTAATTTTTTCTCTCTCCTGGGAAACACTGATATTTCACTACACATTTTCTTTGTGCCAAGGTGGGTTGTGAAGCCAAAATAGCAAACGCTCTTCTGAACAAAAAGGGTTGAAATATTTCATCTCGAATATTTTAGTGAAAAAAAAAAGCAGCAAAACGTTTCAGCACTCTGAAATGGAGAAAAGGAAAGGGAGGTGGATTTTCCTGAGGAAGAAACCCATGTTGACATTTGTGTCTGAGGATCCCATTTGGGCTTGGCATTTTCTGAAGCTGATGGCCCGGAGCCAGGGCTATGTGGCTGCCAGCTGTATCCAGGGCTTGAGCTGGTTTAAACAGGGGTCTGATGTGATGGGTCCTTTACTTAAATGGCCCTATGGAGGCTCCCCTTTAACTTCCACATCCCTCCATTCCTCTGAACGTGTGGCTGAGCATTCAACACTCCTGTCAGCACCTCTGTGTCCTCACAGCAGCCTCCTGGCTTCCCTCCCAGGCTAGCTACTCTCATTCGAGCCCCAGCTCAGCCTTGGAAGAGCCCTAGAAAACCTCCCAAGTACCTGAAAGCTGTTAGGTTCATGTGTAATGTAGGGCTATAATTCACTGTGCGAGCCTCTGTTTTAGGAAGTCAGGAAGGACCCTCAAGTGGCTGTCAGCATCTTATCTACTTCTGTGCTGTCTGTTATGCTTTGTCGCAGCACGAATTATGAACCAGCAGAAAAGATGCAGTAGGTCCTTTCCTGTCAAGTTGCACGTGGCCATCTCAAGATGCATTATAGATAACAGCAAATCCTCATCTTAATCCAGCGTGAATCAGATCATCTTGTTGCAGGGCTGCATCCTTATCTTACTACCAGCTGGGGAGAGATGAAGAGATGCTCAGTTTGCCGAGATAGCATTCAATCTGCAGAGAAGGGGGGAGGGCTCTTGTTTTCTCAGGCATTGCCAAATCTTTCTGTTCCCAGTAGCCTCATCTTGACATCAGCTCTGCATGGGCGAGAGGCTTTTCTGCTCCCTTGCCTTGCTGAAATAACAGCCTCCTCTCTCCCACTCTCTCCACTCTTGCAGGATCACTTCCCCCACTGCCGCCAGCAGCATGGAGAGTGTGCGTGAGCTCCAAAACCCACTTTTGGCTAAGGCCAATGAGCACCTCTGCAGCAGCTATTCTTACCACCAGCATCACAGCCAGGACTACCCCAGTCATCGCTGCCAAGGGAAACTGTATTCCTACATCTTCCAAAACAGTGGTGGTGCCAGGACTCACCAGCTGCTGGATGCCAGCTCTCTGCAGCTGGCTGTTGAAGCTTTGTATGGCCCAAATTTCATCCTCGTGAAGGATGAGACCACTCTCAAGGCCAAGGACAGCAAGATGGAAAGCTGTGAGACCACTTTTATGGAAAGCAAAGAGTCTTCATCTGAAGGTTCTGACAGGCATGAGGCACAAGGGACCTGCCTGGTAGAAAGTGACATCCACATCCAAACTGTGTCCTATGAGGTGGAAGAAGAGGAGCTCCAGGAGTACGAGGTGAGTTTTGCAAGGTGGGATGGCACCATACTCCTCCTCTGGTAACTCTGGCCATCAGCCCAAATTCTTGGTCATTTATTCTCCCTTCTTTCCTCAGAGCTTCCCCCCCAGATCTTCTGCTTCATCTTCTCCCTGTGCACCTAAATATTTCTTATTCCTCCTTGTCATTTCTGCTCCCTTTCCTCACTGCAGACATCAGAAGGAGGTCAGCTTGGCTCATGCCTGCTGGGAGCAAGGGGGAGATGGGGCAGTCTTTGCAGGACCTTTGGGATATGGGAACCCTTAGACAACAGCAATCTGCTGCCACCATGGCACTTGAATAAATGGGAAATAGCAATCCTTGCATAATAGCAAAATTCACATGTCTGATAGCAGAAGCCAAGAGAAAGCTTTACATATAAAGACAAGATGAATATTGTGAAGGAAGAATGAGCGCTGCCAGAGAAGCCTCATGCTGTGTGCTATGCCCCACCACAGCTCAAGCAGTGGTGCAGAGTCTGGGAATATCATCCAGGACCTTGAGAGGTGGGAGTGGGACCCCAGAGCCCACTGGGACGGGTTTCTGATGACCCGGCACCCCTCCTGCTTTTGGTGCCAGTGGTGTGGCCTTCCCAGATGGCAGCAGGGGTGTCCCCACCTCTGCATGCCTTCCCAAATGAGACACATCACTTCCAGGCTGGTTTGTAGTTGGCCAAACGCTGCCCAAAGGCAGGAGGGCTGACTGCAGCTGCTCTGAGCAATGCGCTTGCTAAGGGGATAAGACGCTTCACCTATGTGATGGAGGCTCCAATTCAACTGCTTTCCCTCACTTGCTAAATTAGTTTAGCAGGATATCGATTTCCTAGTCCCTAATGGGGATAAGGCACTTTGTTTAAGTTTGTTTAAGCTGACAAACAGCCAATTCTGCCAAAGCTCAAGATATTTCAGTTTAAGACTATCTCTCTCTCAGGGAAATCCCAGACCCCCAGCAAGCGAGATCAGCATTTGCTCTGGCAGGGAGCCGAGAATCCACTCTGCTCCTGAATTTGCTGAGCTACACTTTTTCTCACCAAACTGGGCTGAGCAGCTAAAATATTTTTGAGACTCACTCCTTGAATTAGCAGGTGGGAAATGTGTTAGAATATGTGAACGGGCCAGGAGAGAGAAGGAGCTGGGAGTAGAGGGGCTGAGATGCAGCCTGCAGGGCAGCACGGTGAGGTGGGCATGTGCTGAATCCATCTGGTTTTGCAGAGTGACTCCTCCAGCGACAGCGAAAGCGAGGATCGTTTCCTGATGCTTCCCCCCCGGGACCACCTGGGTTTGGCCCTTTTCTCCATGCTGTGCTGTTTCTGGCCCCTAGGGATTGCTGCCTTCTACTTCTCCCAAGGGGTAAGAGATCCTTTTGCTTGCCTGCATGCACTGATCCCAGCTTTTCACCCTCCAACCAGGCTTTGGAAAATGGCATTTTCCCACCTGCCCACTCATTCTCCAGTTGTGCAGAGGTCCTACTTCATAGCACAGTCCAAGGCAGCTCATGCCATAGGAGTCAAGCTGCTCTGCAAAGGGGAGCCTGCTCTCCAAATTACACTACAGCTGCTTCATTGCTCTTGTTTCTGACACACGTTGGCTAAGCTGTGTGAGCCAACACCAGGCTGGCAGAGGTCTTGCCCTTGGCCTGCACCAGCTCAGAGGAGCTGCTGTCTTCTTGAGTGCTTAGCCTAGAGCCTGGGCTCACTTACATCACTGTTGACCCAGAATATTTCATGCAGAGCCAGGGGATTTACTCTAAGTTTGCATAGATGCTTCTGTACCAAGAATAGATGGGGGGGAGGCATTAAGATGTTAAATCAAGATGACAGAAACAGAAATGGAAAAATATATAATGTGAGTACCAGGCACAGAGGCGGTGAGAGGCAGGGGAAGTGTTAACTGATTAGGACCCCAAGGAGTGGCTGATTTCACATTTTTCCACATGGTGCAGAGTAGCACGGTGTACTCTCCACGTGATGATGTATTTGGTGCAATTTATATTTAGCTCCATTTGCTATAACTACTGCTTTTGTTCACTCACTGAGCAAAGACCATCTCTTTATTTGGTGTCTGTGCACAATGGGTGCCCTGATCTTCACATGGTGACTTACACAAGTAGTAGGTAATACTAAAAGTAGCTTTAAATGTATGCTGAGTACTCAGGGAAGCTGGAATTTGCCAGCCCAAACAGCCGACATCCACATCTGCCTCCATTGCTGGCTCCATCAGCCTTTCTGTGGCAAACAGCCTTTAGCTGAAAACCCAATGCAGGCAAAATCAAGTGGCAGCACAGCCAGACCAAGGGGCTGGAATCAGCTCCCTGAGATGAAGCAGTCCTTATTATATGTCTGAATGGGGTATATTTATATCTAGTCAGTACCATAAAAGCCATCAGCCCAGTGTTCCAACCATTTGCCCGGGCTTACAAGGGTCCAGCCACCCACTCACAGCTCTGGCTGAGCACCCAGATGGCTGAGGCTTGCAGAAAAATGGCCAAAGCCCACACTTCCCTTGGAGCCAAAATCCACAAAGGGATGTGTGTAGGTGGCACTGCTGTGCTGAGCCCTCTTGGACTGATGGCCACCTTGCTGTCCATCCCCAGACTCTGGGATGCAGTAGCCAGGGAAGGGGGGCTGACTCAGTGGTGAAATGACTGCATGCAGGCTGAAAGGCCAGATTGATACAGCTGTGAGCAATGCACATTTCTTCTCTTTCCAGACCAGTAAGGCTGTCTCCAAAGGAGACTTCCATCTGGCAAGTTCAGCTTCTCGCCGAGCTCTCTTCCTTGCTGCGCTCTCCATAACCATCGGCACAGGAGTGTACGTCGGGGTGGTGGTAGCGCTGATCGCTTATCTCTCCAAAGGAGGCCACGTATAGCTGCTACCTACACATCAGCGCTGTCCCTGGCTGCTGGCCCTCCTGGGATCGAGCTTTCCTGTGGAGCACAGGGCACCAGCGCCTGCAAGGGCTGCTTGCACAGCAGGATCACGGCTCGGATGCCCTGCACAGGCTCTTTCCCCTTCCAGACAAAAAGTAGACGCTCATTCTGTCCATGGTTGTGGGGTGCCACCATCCGACAGGAGGGAACTGAGCACTGGCCTGGCTTCTGAGACCAGAAGGAGCACATTTGCCTGCTGGAAGACAGGCCCTGGCTTCCCCTCCTAGCCCCACTGCCAGAAGATCCACTGCTGTTGCCCAGGCTTGGCCCATGAAGGGGACATGCATGGAGGAGAGTGGATATGGCACTGGGGAATGACCCTAGGAGGCTGGGGACCTGGTGGGGTCTCCAGACTCTCGTGATGAGAACAACATTCTTATTTAAGTACCATGGGGTGGCACCTGACCCCTCAGCAGCAGCAAAGTGGGAGGACACAGCATGGACATGACCGAAGGGCATGCTCTCCACATCCCTTTGCAGACAGACCCCTGATCCAGAGGGCATCCCAGTCTCTGGCCCATCCTAGGCAAGAAAAGTAGAGGAAGGCAGGCTGGTGGTTGCACACTATCACTCCCATTGTTGGAGCAAGCTGGCAAAGACAACAAGGTTTTCTCAATGTTAATAATGACTGACATGATAATTGCATGTCAGAGTCCCACAGTGCTGGGCCTTGAAAAGACTTGTAATGGCAATTTCTACCCAAGAAACCATATGGGAGGAGTGGGGGCCTGAAGAAGTCCGTTCTCGGCACTAGGTCAGGGCCTTACGCACAAGGAGAGATGGAAAGAAAAGGCTGGCATGAAAAACAGAGCCCAGGGTGGGAGTGCTATTGGCGATGGGACAAGATCCGGAGAGAGAGATGACTTGGAAGGAGCCTGAGTCACAGGGATGACCCCAACACACTTCTTCCCACACCTTGGAGAAGGGTATCTCCATCCATCCAAAGCCTCTGCTGACAGCAAAATCCCATACATCCCCACTTATATCTTACTTTTGCTAATTTGTATATTGTCAGTGACTCATCAAGTGCTTCAGAGGCAGGTGTGATGGCAATGACTGCCCCAAAGGGCCTGCCTTGCCCCCTTCCCAGCATCTGCCGTGACCCTCCCTTGCCCGTGACTCCCCTGCTGCCTCCTTCCCCCACGTTCAGGGGGCTGCAGGCAGACTCTGGGCACTCATTAGCCCCTTCCCAGGGTTTCTGGGCAGGCTGCAGCCAGCTCTGCAAGAGACACAGCATGTTCCTCCAACTGGGTGCCATTCAAATGTACATTTCATCCTAAAGAAGCATGTTAATGTCTACAGTTGCTGTTGTACTTGAGCCATAAAAGCGAGAAGCACATCAGAGACCTGTTCAGAAGCTGGTCTGAAAGTTCCCATTACGTTTTATAACATGGAAGAGGTAATAAAAAAGCAGGAAAAAAGACTCTGTTTATAAGGACATGGAGCTGGCTAGCAAAGAGGTGAGCTTTGCAGAAGTGCTGAGCGCACAAAAACCTGGAGGTATTTATGCATTTTCCAAAGGAAGTTATAATCCAGCTGGTGTCTGGGTAACTTGGAGGGAGATGTACTGTGATGTAGATCATAGAGAGCAGCTATAGTGCTGTGAGTGGGATGGTAGTGTAGGCTTTTTGCCATGAGAGGGTGACAAGAGTTAGGGAGAGCGAGAGAGACTGCAGTATCTTGTATTTCCAGGCTGCTCAGTGTATCGTAGAAGCATAAAAAAAAAAAAAGGTGCTCAAAGAGGGGCAGAAGAATATGAACATCAGGAGGATATAAGCAGGTCTTGTTTCTGATGGTGGAGAGAGAGACAGAATTTGCAGGGAAGGACTGGGGGATTCAGAAGAGATGAGGTGGTTCTCTAAACCATAGAGATGAGGGGCATTCTCACCCAGCATCTGAGGGATGGTTTTCATTCCCCTCTCCTGCACGTGCTGTCTTTCTGGGCATCTGTCCCTCCAAATAACTGAGCAGGATAGGAATGCTGCTTCAGGAGATGTGACATCCGTGGGTGCCTGTGCAGTAGGGGCAATCAGACCCATTATCCCCCCAGCTCATTGCTGTCCCAGCTAAAGCTCTCCTCACCTCCCCCCCCTCAGTTACCCCTAGATGGGGGGCAGCTGTCTGCCAGGGGTAGAACTGGGGGTCTCCCCTCTGATTCCAGTTCAGGCAAAACCATCAGGGCTGCTAGACTAAAATCAGGGAAACTGCATTTGCTGTGAATTTGTAATTCTGCCAGCTGGTTTCATTTGGAGTCTGCCCTGGCCAGCAGCCCCCATCCCACTTCCCATGGCCACCCCATCTCCCCACACCCCAACCCGCATCTTTGTCTTTTTTTAATTGAAGATGCACAGGGAAGGACTGGGTTAGAGGGCCAACAGAATTAAAGTGGTTTGCGCCAATAGCCTGAATCTCTGATGATCTTGTCAAAGCTGGGGGGAAGGAGCTGTGCCAGAGCGTCCCTAAGGGGGCATTATGCAAATGGAGAAATTAGTTGGAAACAGCCTGAAGGGAAACATGTGGAAATTGAAATCTGAGGACCAGCATGGAGACTGCTACTGAATAACTTATTGCACTCACAGCGTCTGCTGCAGCCACCGGAGCTGAAAGGAAGGAAGCAAAAAGGCAACAAGGCACAGCAATCAGGGAAGATGCAAGCTCCAGAAGTTTAACTGAGCTTAAAAAAAACCCCCAAAACAAACACCACCACCACCACCCTTAAACTAAACCCTACCAGTGGGTGTGGAAGAGGTGATTCTTCATCTCCTGTCCTCCCTGAGGATGGGTCCCTCCCCAACTTGGAATCTCCAGTCCCACATCTGGGCTCTGTAATGGTCCTGATCCCCCAGGGGATACTCAGAAATCTGGAGTGAAGGAGGAATAACCTCGAATTCTGGCCTAGCAATGTCTATCCCAGAAAGCAGGAGGGAGCACAGGGAGTCTGGGAGGTCACAGGTGTGGGAGATGATGTAAAAGGCAGGAAGTGCGGAGGCAATTGTGCCCATGCAGAGGGGCGGTGGTGGAGTGGAATTCCTGGTGGATGGTGAGGGAGGATTTGGGGGTCTCTGAGCTGGGAGGGAGGCTGGTTAAAAAGTGATGTCCTACAAGGGTGTACACTGCAACCTGTTCTACTTCCCCACACCTCAGACCTTTCTAAAAAAAAATTAATAGAGGCGCTGAAGTATCCCATGATATATCAGAACAAGCCCCCCTCCTCCATTAATGAGTAATTAATTATCCCTAATTAGGACATCTATTTGCAACTGAGTTCCCCACCACACAGCTGCAGATGCCTGTCCCTATGGATGCAGGTGCTTTTCGGCAGCCCTAGCACAGGCATGGTCCGGCAACTCCCTGGCTCCAGCAATCTTGTTCCAGCATCCTCCTGGCTCTGTTCCCCAAATGTCCCTGCGCTGGCCCTGTTGTCCCACCAGCAAGTCCAGCCCTTGTCCTAAGCTGGTGCCACCAAGAGACAAACACAGAAAGTCACCAGAAAGCCCATCCCTTATCTCCTCTCCCTGCATTCATGACTGAGTGCCCCTCTTGTCTTACACGCTGATTGGATTTGGGCTTCAAGAAGTGCTGTCACCAGGTGTCCCAAATGCCTTCCTGCTGTGATTGACAAGACCCTCGGGATGGAGCCAGCCCCACTACCTGCTCCCCAAAGCTGGCTGAATGCCCTGTCCATCCCTTCCCTGCCCTGAAGATGCTCCTTGCCCAGCCAGGAGCTCAAAGCAGCACTGGGAGGCATGCTAGGCTCTGGTTTCTTTTCCCAGCAGTAGAAGATGTGTCAGCTCCTTTAGTGACCTCTGCAAAGTCAAGGTGAGCACTTATCAGCAGGCATTTCTGTTCAGAAGCAGCTAAAGATGGGGTGGACGGAGCCCACGACGAGAACAGGTGTGGTCTTTGAATCTTGCGTCCTTCTAGGCTGTATCCGGGGAGAAACCTGTGCCTTAGCTGCAGATCTCAGCAACCAATGCATCTGAGCCACTGCCTGCTTCCCCTGGCTCACCCCTTGGCAAGCTCTGTAGTGTGCTGAAACAGGGCCTCTGGCTGCAGGCCAGGGCTAGGGAATGGTGCCGAGGGGTGTGGGTTTGGGGCCCTGCTGGATCTCACTCCTTTTCCCACAGGGATGAGTTGAGAGGATTGAGAAAACAGGAAAAGAAGCTGGTGCAGTTTGTGGGGGACACAAGACCCCTGTGGTACCTTGTCCCCAGCTTAAGGTATCCACTGGGGCACTGGTCCTCTCGCGTCCTCCCAACCAACCTGCCTCTCCTCAGGGTCATCCCCAAGGTGGGCAATGTGTAAACCACCAGGTCCTTCCTGCTGTGCTCCCAGCACCTTCATCTACCTTGGTGGATGCAGACTCTTGCAGAGGCAAAGCCGCTGCCTGCTCTCCAAGCAGTGCCCACAACCAGTGCTGGAGAAACAGAAATGCCTCAGTTTTCCCCCATCTGTTCTCTGGAGGCTGGCAAGAGAAGAGATACAGGGAAACAAAAGCGGAGTAAGTCCCTCAACCTCACTCAATGGCACATTCCCTTCACAGCAATCCAGTAAGGAAATAGCTAATTACCTGAGATACGGAAAATGTTCTATTCCTGTCAAAAAAATAAGAAAAGCATTTAACAGTGCATCTCTTCACCTGGCTTATCCTTTTCCCTTTGCTCCTCCAAAACAGCCTGCAGCCCAGAGTGCACGGAGAGGCACAGCCTGTGGCAATGCAATCTCTCGCGGGGCTGATGGGAGAGGATTTTTGCAGAGAGAAACCAATTAAGAGCATCACTAAGGTATCAGCTGCTGTGAAATCAGAAGGCTCATTACCTCTACTGTCCCCGCAGACACAGGAATACACCGGTGGGACTGAGCCGTCCCCATGTGGCAGGAAGACACATGGTGCCAAGCCAGGACAGAATGTTAGGTGGGGACACCTCACTGAAGATAAGGCAGATACTGTCCCAATGGCCTGTGGTGATCCATGGGCCTTGCTGTGATGCCACTGGAGGAGTTGGTCAGTGAAGGTGATGTACCAGAGGGTGTTAGCATCACTCTGCACTGCTCATCTGTCCACACTGCAGCACAGAGGGGCTGTACCCATGTATACCCGCCTCCACGCTGTTGCCCTGCATATCCCCATGGTGTCTAGGCACAGGGACATTTGGGACTGTGTCTGCAGATGTACTGCTCCTCTCAGCTGACCTCATTTTTGCTGTAGTTGGTGGCCAGGCTGTATTTTGTAGCCAAAGGCTTTGCAAAGGAACCATAGCTGCCCTTTAGAAGGTGTATCTTAAAAATGCTATTTAAATATTCGCACAAGTCATACTTTGGGTGCTTTGGAGACTCAAGACTAGCAAGTACCAGAAGTGCCTGATTTGGGAGCTCCTAGGCCAGAGAAGGCCTGTGTTGTTTCCCACCACCACCACCACCAAATGGGCTGGTGCTCCCCTTGGGCCACGTTCCCCAAGCAGAGGAACTGGTGCTGCCTCCCCAGCCATGACAGAGAGCAAGATGGCACTGGGACGTGGGTTTGCATGTGGCTGAAGAAAGAACCTTTCTTCTTCGTCCACCCCCTCATACTCCACATTGCCAGGATTTTTCCACCTTCTAGTCTCAGCAACCCGAAACAGCTAACTGGGCCTTTGGGAAGCAGCACACATGGATGATTTCCACTGATGTTTAAAATACGCTGCTTACGTCTCACATGCACAGGGCTCCTTTCTGCTGCTAGCCCTCAGCCTTGGTGCTGCTAAGGTCCCTTTCCCTATGCTGTCATCTCTGCTGCCCTGAAGATGCTGAGCTGCTGTGCCCTCTCCCCATAGGGCACATCTTCACCACCGCTGCTCCTCTATGAAGCTCCCCACTTCATCTGGGCTTTTCCAGATTATTCACTTCCAAAAGTGCTATGATGTTGTTCAACAGCTCTAGTGCTGGACACAGAAAACACAACTCTCCTGTCCCCCATTTCTCCTCAGGAGCTTTTCTAGCTACAGGGCAGTGCTTAGCTTGCTCTCATCCTTTGGAGCATTTCAGAGGCTTCCCAGCAGAAATCCCCCTGCTCCACATGGGCTCTTTCATTACTGTTGGAGACACAGCATTTAACTGGATTTTAAGCCATTCAGTATTTCCTGGCTTAATTTTTAAACCAATCTTGTTGCTTAATCAAAATGTCAGGCAGGACCAAACCCAGTGTCCCGCAGAAGTCAGCGTGCATTACAGCAACACCATCACCTCTAGTAACAAAAGTCTCAGCCTCAGCTGTGAAGTTGGACTGGTGGCTTTGTGGTTAACAGCCAAAGGATGCTTCGCATACACCACACCTTAATGTGTGCTGGTGTCAACTTGTCGTGGTTATTCTCAAATGTCTGAGTTTGGCAGGAAGTGTCCATCCCGTCGCAGCTCTCCTACCTTCCCCCAGCACTGCAGTTTACTGAAGCGATGGAGGAGGGATGGTGAGAGGGGCAAAGGAAGAAGCCATGGGAGGAGAAATGAAATGCAAATAAATGCAATATCTGCCAAAATGCCATCCACAAAGTAATATAGCAAAGTCTAGGTGCAGACAGTAAAATCTTGACAGTATTACGGTAGAAAGATGGAAGGTTTCCTTCCTGAAGTGCTTTCATATCTGAGTAATTTCTCCAAAACTCTGGCATTTTCCACATATTGACTGTGCTAAATTAGCATTACACGTCAGCTCACTTGTTTTCTAGAAGAGGAAGGACAGGGAACACCGTATCTGGACCTTGGCCAAACCTCTGAGATAGTGCCACATCGACAGTTGTCAGGTGGGGGCTGATTCAGGAAAGCTAAAACAGGTATTAACAGGTTATTAATATTTTATAAGATCGGTTCAATTGGAGGGCAAATTCCTTGAGGATCCATATGGGGGACTGATGATCCGTATTTTCACTAGCAAGTCAGCATAGGAAGGAGGTGTGCCTTGATGCCATTTGCTAATGAGACAAATTCAGGAGGGTTTGGAAGTACAGAAAAGTAAAGAAACTAGGCTACCTTGAAGGCAGGAGGGATGGAGACCAGATGAAATGCAAGGAGATGCAATGAGGGTTTGGCAGCAGGAATCGCTGCTAACAGGCAAGGAGCTCCTTGGCCGACAGGGGAGCTCTTCGGCTGGCAGGGACCAAGAAAAGGCCTGAGCGATTGCTGTAGTGTGAAAAAGGTGGATCCAACGTGAAGTTCTACAGGGCAGATCAGTTCAGCAAAAATATTTGTGAAGGACAATGGCAGGGCAGCAGTGGGCCACAGCTGGACTCTGAGAGACATTTCCAGGCACAGTGTGTGAGAAATGGGTTTTAATGGGAAGGAGGCAGAGAGGGTGGTAGGAGAACAGGGAACAGAGGACCTGGCCATGGCTACTGTAACCTGCTGGGATCAAGGCAGATGGGTTACCCACAAACACTCTGGGAGGACAGGAGGAAAAGGACTCCCGACAGTTGAGTTGGCTCAGCAGCACTAGCTGCTTGTAGCCTGGACTTACGGAGGGAATTACACAGGGCACTGACCCAAAAGATCTTTTTTCCTTTTTCTCCCTATCTTCTTTCCTTCTCTCCCTACACAGATATTCTCGATAGTAAATTGCTTTTGTTCTTGTCAGCTCAGGAGCAATTTTGAATGGTGGCACTGACTTTTCTGTCCTCTTGCTGCTGCTACATCTCTACTCTGATAATCCTAGCAAAGCACAGGACCTGTCTTGCAAAACCCAACCCCTTCACTACCTTGAGGTGCTTGTAAGACCAACGCTATTGCTCTTTGCACCAACACACCAGCTGCCTGTGCAAAACCTGGAAGCCAAGTAGTGCTTGAGCTAACACATACCACCTAAGTGTCCCAAAGTTTTGTTTGGGCATAATCAGCTATTCCCATGTCACAGAATCCAGGCAGGCTGCTGCACTTGTAAACCATCCCCCACAGATGTGAATGAGGTGTGTTAGTTGCAGGGCAGAGCCCTAAATCGCAGATGGACAAGGGACTGCTCCCCATGGGCTTTGCAGCCCCCTAGCCTCTGCATTTCACTTATCTTCAATTTCCATTTTTGCTGGGGTTAGTGCCTGCAAGGGAGTTTGGTTGGCACTTGAGCTAGACCTCAATTCACACATGCAAAAGTGGAGAGTTATGGGCTGGTGACTGGCAGTGCAGCACAAAGCCACTGAGGCCACCTCAAGTTTGTCTCCCACCAACAGCTCAATGCAAGAGCAGCATACAAATCGAGTGCTACAGTTTCTACACCGCTCCATTTAAACTGCTCAGCCACAAACTAGATAAACGAGCACCCACCATTTAGGTGGTGTCAACTGGCAGAGACCCACCATGACCCTGCTGTTATCAAGGTGTGGGCAGGGAAAAAACTTGTAAATCCTCTCAGAAGAATGAGTGTTATTTTCCCACCATGCTCCACCCAGGCACCCAGGTAAGGGCAGAAAAAAACAACTTGCCTAGCTCTCTTCACCAGGGCTCCTCAAAAATGTCTTGCGAGCAAGTGGTGGGCAATGAGGGAAGAGAGCCCAAGGCCAGCACCCAGGAGAGATTCATCCTGCCATGGCACACCCAGGTAAGCTGTGCAGCACCCCCAGTTCAGAGAGAGTCAGATGATGGGAAGCAAGGGAAGCCATCCCTCCACCCTGCAGAGCACTTAGTTAAGTCCCACCACACAGGCTCCCCCAGGCTCTCCTGATGCCCACCTGCCCCCAGCAGCAGCTGGCAGCCACCCACCATGCTGTGCCATGCCAATGGGTACCCTGGCCACTGCTCTGCTGCCAGGCAGAGTCTGCTCCAGCCTCAGAGCCACCTAAATGGGGCCTGTGTTATTACACACAGTCAAAAACCTGACCCTTCCTGCTCCATTCCTCAGCTCAGCCAAGGAAGGGAATTCTCTGAGGGTCTTGCCTTTACCTTCACAGCCACTGCTGCTGTTGAAAGCAGCTATCTCCAGGCTCTGGCAGTTTGGAAACACAGGTAATCATTCCAGAGTAATTACCAGCTTACTGCCTTGCAGGAGTTCTCTGGTGAGAAGTCACTGGCAACTAATTACTCCAGTTACTGACACACACAACCTGTGTGCCCAGGGCTCTCTGCAGCAGCACACAGCACTGCTCAGCAGCTCCGGGCTCCCTGCATGCCTCCCTCCTCGGGGCACTGGCTGCCCCATATAACCTGCTCTGGGACCACATGGTGAGTGCATGGTGGCAAGATCCCACTGACACCAAGTACAAGGAGATAAATGGTTTCTTTAGAGATGCCCTGCTGCCCCACTACACAGCTTGCACCCAAGAACATCAGAGGACAACCCTAAGCACCACATTTTCCTGCATGCTGATGCCAAGGAAAGCTCAGTAGGGCTTCCTAGCATAGGTCCCTGCTCTGCCTAGGAACCTCACGGCAAATGGACACACTAGTTCAGGAGCAGGACTAGGCTGCAGCAGCCAGTGAGAGGTCCCAGAATACTGAAGGAAAAAAAAAAAAAAAAGTTATTTGTGAGCAAAACTGGGGAGGGAGATGGGACCACAATATGCAGTATTACATCTCAACTCTTAATAAGGTCACCAAAGCTCATATGGCCCCTGCAAAGACCTGAGGGTAAGACAGAAAAGACTCAGGCCCGTTGCCAGACGCAGCCTCAGGGGGTGACCTTGTAGGTATAGGGCTCAAGAGGTTCTTCCCACACATCTGTAGGGTACTCTGACTCCTGGCAGCTTCCTGGGAAATAAGAGCAGGTACCACTGTTGTTACCACCCTCCTCAGTGGTAGCAGCCAGATCCCCTATAGCTCAATCCTGTATAGCCATGCTGGCAGACGCCACAGGGGAGCTCACACACTACGGAGATGAGGCCTTCAGGAGACCTCCAGCAGAGCCTTGGCAGCAAGACACCCCCACAGCCCTGCACTCCACAACACAGGCAGGACAGAGGTACAAACAGCTAGTTTCAGCCTCACAGTGTAGCACCACCACTTCAGAGCAGGACCACTCGCTGACATCTCAGACATTGCCACCCTCCCACCACCACACAGAGCTGTGCCCACTGTGTCACCCCCAGCTTTGCATCCAATCTGAGAGGTGATTCCTGGCCTCTTGCCAGGGAGGCTACAACTCCTGCCAGGCCTCCAGACCACGACAAAGCAAATGGTCCCCACCAGCTCCTAGGGAGCAGAAGAGAATCTTCACAGGAGCATGGATTGAGGAGTGCACAGGCTCTCCTCACCCACAAGCTAGTTTTAGAAAACAGATAGGGAGAGGAAAAGCCTTGCCCAGAAATCACACAAATAAGAGTGAGAAACCACAGAGGACTAGGAGTGAAGTTTTTATTGCTTTGGTTTCTTACAAGTGAGATATACGCATCTAGGCTTGCTGCAAGGAGACATCCACCTTGTGTTCAGCTTGCAGCATGGCACAGAGGATGCAGGGACATGAGGCACACAAGGTCCAGTCTCTGTCTTCTCCAGGCACCAGGGAAGAGAGACCTTCAGAAAGTAAGGCAGCTGCCAGCTGTGAGAGAGTAAAGGACTGTGCAAAAGGTTATTGATGCAAGACACCAAAAAGGTCAAGGACAGCTTCTTTGGAGCTTGCAAGACATCAGCTCTTAGCTTAGTGTTCCCAGCATACAGACTACAATGTGGGCACAAATAAATCCCCTCATCTACCAGCCTCTGCTCCCTCTACGGAAGATCAGAGCATCCAGGTGCAGGTATTAAGAACAAGAAAGCCAAGGTGGTATTGGTGCTGACTTCAAGTGAAGCTTTTGCTCCCCTTATCTGGGAAGTACCCAGATCAAAGATGCTTCTCCCATAAAGCCAAGCACCTCCCCTCCCAAGTCCCTCCTCATCCATAGCTAAGCCAGTGCTGCTCTGCTCTCCAAAGGGATGCTGGGCATCTCCACACTAGTTTTGCACATCCACATTACTCATTAAAGCAAGTACCTGGGGCAGACAGACCATCACATCCTTTGTCTCAAGAGGCCCAGCAGCATCCCATAACACTTGGCACAGCATTGCCTCCCTTGCTCACCCCTTCTCCAAGCACAAAGAGAGGACAACCCCCCCAGCCCCTGTCCTTTGGGGCAGCTCAGTGCCTCCTCTTGCCACTCCATCTGTCTCCGGGAATGGGCACTGCAAGGATGCTCCCATACCTGATTGAACCACTCAGAAAAGAAAGCCAGAGACTAGGAACAAAATATAACAAAACCAAATCAGAACAAAAGTTAGAACAGGGCCCTGGCATGCAGGCACCTCACTGGAAAGCCAAAGGGCATGTCAGCAGAGGAGTTGTGGCCAAGCCAGCTGGCAACCAGCACTCAGGCATCCACGAGCGTCAGCCCATCATGCAGGGCACGCTTCCACATGTAATACGTGGAACGGGCCGTTAGCGGGAAGCGGGCACTGAACTCCTTGTAGGTAGGGAAGGTCTTCGACTCAAAGCGCTGCTGCAGGAACAGCTTGGCCTGTGCCTTGAACTGGGCAGTGGCAATCACATCCATCACAAACATTCTGTTGTTGGCTCTCTCCGACATGCCATAGCCCGAAACGGTGCTGTTGTACGGCATGGTCAGCACTGGCTTATCTAGGTGCTTCATGGCTACCTCCATGTGACACTGGGGCTTGAAGCCTGGCTCTGCTCTTGGAGGAGCCAGAGAAGCCACCCGGTTCAATGACCGGCTGGAGCTGGTCCAGGGCAGGCGATGCTGCCTGATGGCCCGGCCCCTGCCCTTCCAAAACCAGTAGGCTGTGGAGGAGAGAGATGGGTAGCGCAGGCGGTACTTGCAGAATGGCAGCCGCCATTGCTGGACTTGCCTCCTGGCCACATCTCGCAGCTGCTTTCTCCAGCACAGAGAGGGCTTGAGCTGCAGGAGACTCCTGGGTGCTGGCCGGTCTCCATTCAGCTTCTTCCTAACAGGCACATTGCTTGGCTCCAACTGCAGGAATGGCTTTCCTATCACTAGGGGTTTCTGGTTATCCAAGGGAGACTGGGGGGGTTTGAAGTTGGGATTTTCCTTGATTGCTTTTCTTCGCCAGTTGTAGTAGGTGGACCTGGAGATGCCAGGGAAGCTGCGCTTGAAGCACCTGTAAGGCACAAGAGTGTTCATGGAAATGCATTTCTCCAAGTAGGATTTGGCTCCTTGCATGAAGATTCCTGCTTGGATGGGGTCTAGGGAAGGACTCAGGGATCTTAAGCTTCCTCGTGAATTTGCTGGGTCATCCACATCAGCCTTTTTTGGGACATCCTTGTGAAGCTCCTGCAACCCGTTGGCCTCAGCCAGAGAGGAGGCATCACCATTGACCATGCTCTGCATCTCATGCTTCCAGGCGTAGTATGTGGATCGGGAGATTTCTGGAAACATTTGTCGGAAGTGCTGGAGGGGGATTATATTTCCTTCCTGAAAGCAGGACTGGAGGAAGTGTTTTGCTGCAAATCTGGCAGCTGCTTTCTGTCGGTGTTCGCGAGACTGGCGCTTCCAGCGGTAGAAGGTGCTCTTTGTAATGCTGTACCGGTCACGCAGGTTGGAGTAGGTCAGCTGAGGGTCACTGTTCAGCAGCTCAAGGGTCTTCATGGGCTGGACAGGAGGCTCTGAAGAAGGCATTGTGGGTTCTAGCTCCTCCAGGCCAACCACAGCCACGAAGTACTGTGCTTTGAAGACCTGCTGGGAGACCTGCTGCCCTGACCACATGATGTGGAGCGTGGAGGTTCGCGGGCCACACTTCCTGGGCCGTATAAGCCGGTTGAAATAGGGCCGGATCTTCAAGTTTCTCATGGGGTAGATGGAGTAGATGTTACACTGCAGTACTGAAGCAAGAGCATAGACGTGCCACATGTTGGCAAAGGTGCCAGGAAAACAGGTAGCTTTGATATCAGCATCAAAGATGGCCTCCAGGATAGCCATGGGAAGGCTGGTCATTTCTGGCGTCTCCTCAGTGCAGAGAGAGTAGCGGGCAGCCTGCAGCATCACCTTGGAGTCGATCATACCGTTCAAGTAGTATTGCTTGTGCAGCAGCATCTCCACCACCGTACGCACCTGCAGCTCCAGGCTGAGGCTGGTGTTGCCCCAGAGCAGCACACTGGCAGCCTCAAAGAGGCGGTTCCCCTCACCTTTGCAAACCAGAGGCAGCATGTTACTTGGGGCATCCTCAGGATAGAGGCTCCTGGCTACCCGGTCAACCTCCAGCTCCTCTTGGAACTGCCTCCCACAATAGCCAGGCAGGGAGAAAGACGATAGTGTCCTCTCTGCCTCCAGCGCGGCACTGGTGAGGCCTTCCAAACCAAAACATTCAGTGGCTTCCTGCAGCTCTTGCAGTACAGACTGCACCAGCTGGTGCCGCTGGATCATCCTAAAGGATGGCAAAAAGAATGAAATCACTGGAGGTGAAGACAGTACATGCTTCCTGACTGCTAGAGCTCTGGCCTTCAGGTCCAGCTCTTCCCCAAAGGCCAGGATGGGGGAAAACTATAGAGGAAAGGCCACTCCTCACCCCTCCACCCACACTCCCAAGGACAAAGGAGGAAGCCTGGGTCCCCACAGGCAGACCTGGGACAAGGACATAGGCCCAGCTTGCTCTGCAGTGACCTCCTGTGGGCAGCGCACATGGCACAGAGCCTCCAGAGACACTAATCTAGGTGAAACAAATTGGGGTGGGAAGCCAGGTCACTTCCTATCCTACATACCTGGTTTTGTGTCTGGCCTCACCCTTGTATCTGTCTCTCCCACTAGTAGCTCCATCCCTTTTATTTTACCACCCTGCTACCAGCAACCAGAGAGAAGAGAATCTCAAAAGTGAAATGTTTGTCATCTCTGCAGGAAGGGATCTGTGAAAGAGCAACACTGCGTCAAGACGAGGAAGGATCTGGTTTGAGGTGTTCAAGCTCAAGAGAAGAAGGGGCAAGGAGCTTGCCCCGCTCCGTCATAGCAGGGCACTGCAGCTGCACCCGCTGTATGCACTAAAAATTGCAGTCACAGAAGTTGGGATGCAAGGAGAAAAGCCGGAGCAATCCCAAGCCACAGCTGCTGCTGCTTGAGCTGACACTAGATGTCACTTGCTGCTCAGCAGACATACGCTACCAGTGAAGGTGAAGCCGCAAAAGGAGGACTTCTCCTAGACGAGCTACCAGACAGAAGGCATCCCAGAAGTGCAGACAGAGCACGAGCACTGGGTGACTAGTTCAGAGGCTGTATGAAGCCCTCTTCCCTGCCTGAGCCCATCCCAGTCCTGTCTCTCCCCTCCCTTCCTCTGTCCCTCCACATGCCAGTTCCCACTCAGGCAATCCAAAGGGTCAAACCTGCATCCTTCCCTTTATCAGCTTTTTGACACATACAGACCTCTGCCCCCACCACTCCAGGAACTTTAAGACAACTGTGTGGTCCTCAGCCCATGATCCAGCTCCAGCAGCACAACTCTCTTCAGCACTTTTTGGAACCAGCCAGCCCAGTCTCTCCCTCTTGAAACTGTTTTCTCCCACAGACCACAACACTTAACTTGGGAGCCCAATTTCCTTCATTTTCTCCTAAGGCTCATTCACATGCCACCCCCAACACACAAGTGCATCACTTCGAAGTCTACTCAATTCACATTGTAGCTGGAGCCCCCTTCTCAAAACACTTCACAGGTATCACTACACACTTGCAGCTCTGTGGGGAGACAGGGAACAGTAGAGCCATGCAGGAAATACAGTAGCTCTGCAGTAAAGCAGATGTCCTGCCTGATCTCTTCAGCCCTTCAGTAGATAAGGTGGTTATTGCTGGAGCATCTATGTCCCTGGCCATGACCAAATAGCAAATGAAATGAGGTGCCACAGAATCACACAGCCACATCCAGGCTACTTCATCACAAGGAGCCTCTGTGCTGCTACTGCTGACCCATGACTTGATTTGGTGACTAGCTGTGGGCTGAAACTCCCTTCCCCGACTCCAAACTCCTCCACAGTCTCTTGCATTTGGAGGACAGGGCCTTCTTACAGCTGTTCCCACAGCTGTGGGGCATCAGGTATCAGAGACAACAAACACAGGGAAATGCACACAGCTGTGAAACAGGGGAGATAAACTTGTCCTAAAATCCTGGTCTGAGCTCCTACAGGGTTGTCACCTCAGATCAGGTCTCTTGTGGTTCTCCTGGAAGCCTGCAGAAATTTATATAAGTTTATAGAAATTTTGACTAAGCCTGGGGTGAACAACATGCTCAAGGAGCTTACGCAAAGGCATTCCTCAGAAGAACTACGGGACTAGCAGAGAGCCCAAGTCCTTCCCTCTGGCCTCCCAAGCCATTTCAGGGCCAACCACCTCCCCCTGCAGCCCAGCCGAGCACTCACCCACCAGCAAAGTCAGGAAAGGCAAGATGAGCTCATCCCCTGGGGAGGGGCAGAGTGAGGAGCTGACACAGGCTAAGGAGCATCGGCAACACTCCTGGTCTTTATAGCTTGCTGGGCATTTCCCACCCCCTTATAGCTTGCAGGGAGAGGGAGAGCTGGAAACACAGGACTTGATCATTTTCTTCAAGGATAACCCTACAACCTCAAAGTCACTGCTAGCTCCTGCTGCCCTGCAATCCTAATGCAAAAGCCTCAGCCGAGCAGCGCAGAAGAGTTCCTGGGGCAGGGTGGAGAGGGGCTTGGGTAAGCCAGAACCATAAGTCCCCCAAGCTAGGGACTTGGGTTCATTGCCAGATCAAACCCAGCAGCTCTCCCAGAGGACCTCATGCAAAGGGACCGTTTTACCCTGCACATCCCCAGCAAAGCAAGCTGAATATGAGAGGCAAGTGCTCCCTAAACCACCTCAGCACAAAGAGGCGAGCAAGGGAGCTTTTCGCTGCTGATAAAAGGAGGTTTTGCCTAGCCTGGCCGCTTTTGCATTGTAACAGATAAGCAAGCACTTGCAGATCACGTTCCCTCACCTAAACTGATGGGCTGGTGGCATCCAGTAGTGCAAGTTCCCCAAGCCAGCCCCAAAAACGCTCCCACCAGCAGGAATCCAGGAGACCTCAGCCCCTGCCGCCCTGGCTGCTCAGGACCGCCAGCAGCTTACAGGAGCAGGGGCACCCACGCACTCCAGCCCAGGTGGGTCAGGTTTCTCAGCTCCCAGCCCCAACTGTGGGCTCAGGCCAGGCTAGCAGTAAGGACTCTCATTTGAGAGGAGAAGGTTTGAACCACCGTAATCACACAAGTGGTAACCTCAAGGAGCTGTCTAGGCTAGAAATATCACGACAGCAGAAATGCCGAGGGGGTGGTTCTGGCGGGTGAGCAGCACCGGTAACCTGGGCACCGGGGCAAGACGGCTCCATTCACCAACACCCACAGCTGCTCAGCGCTGGGGCAGCACTCGCCCGGAGAGAGAAAACCAGCCAAAGCACCGCGTCTGAGCCGCCTCTGGGGCAGGGACACCGCCTGACAGCCGCCCCAGCACCCCGGGCACCCACCCGCCGCTCCCTCACCGGGACAGTCCCGCGCCCCAAGCGGCCGCTCCGCTCACCTGGGACACAAAGGGACCAACAGCCCCACCACGGGGACAAGGGGTGCCCAGTATCCGGGCGGGGACGGGATGGCTCCCGGCACGGTGGGGCCGGGGAGGGAGGAGCAGGGACGCACAGCCCCGACGGCGCTCGGCGCGGCTCCGCACTCACCTGGCTGCGCGGGTCGATAGCGCCCCAGCCGCGCCCCCAGCCGCCCCGCACCTTTAAGGGCGGCGGCAGGAAGCGGCGCAGAGCTCTGCCGCCCCGCGGGGACCCTGGCGAGCGGGCGGCCGCGTGCGGCGCCGGGCCGGGCCGCCCCTCCCTCCCCGGCCGCCCCCTCCCCCGGCAGGAAGCGGGCCATCCTCGCGGCTCCGGCCCACATGAAAGCGGAGCGGGCCGGGGGTCACTTCCAAAGCTAAAGTGATAATGGCCATTGTCCCGCCGCCGCCGCGCTTAAAGGGGCCGCCGCCTCCCGCTGCCCTGACCCGGCGCTCTCTGACGCCCCGCTGCATCCCCCAGCCCCGCTGCATCCCCCTGCCCCACACCCAACCCGGGCGTCAGAGCTGCAGGGTGGGAGCAAGGTCCCAGCATAGAGCACCGCTTGTGTGTCACAGGGTGCCAGCAGGCCCCGAGTGGGTGTCACTGCAGCCACGGGATGCGGGTTTGGCACAGCCCATGTGCATGTCTGCTCCCTCTCCCTGCGTGCTTCTGCCGAGGCCATGGTCCTTCCTCCGGGCTGCCAGGTAGGAGATAGTTACCCTTTTTTCTCCTTTCCCTAAGCGGAGCCCAGACTCCTCCCGGCAGGGCAACGCTGGTGGCACCCCCAGGGCTGATAAAGGTCAACTGTGCTGCCCTTCAAAACCTCCTGGTTTCTCTGCAGAAGGCACCCAAATGAGGCAGTCTTTTCCCCACCCGGTGCTCTGGGCAGCCTCCTGGACAAGCTTGCACCCACCACCCATCCCTGGGCCCTCGGTGGAGCTTTCCTCCCAGCTATCTCTTCACTGCTGCCTCCCTAGCCTAATCTCGGGGCTGAGGTCCTCCTCCTTAACTCCCTGCTCACACAATGGGTTCGTCCTGTCACTTGGGCCTCACATGAAGCTGTGCAAACAGCCTGCACACCAGGCACCTCACTCCAGCATGGCCGAACCACCAATGCCAGCTCCACCCCACATCCTCTTCACAAACCCAGAACCCCTGGAGTTTCCTCTAGGACCTGCCTCATCCCAAGCTACACCATCCCAAAACAGGTCATCAAGGAGCCCATCTGCTCTTGAGCGTAAGGGTTGGGTGCCTTATAATGTGGGGGCACACAGCTTGGACAACAAGGAAGAGCTGGGCTCTTTACCAGCTGGTCTTGGTACTTCATGTACCCTGGTTTGTGTAGCTTCAGGTGCAGACAGCATCTGGTTTCCTCTCCCCACCCTACCCTTGGGGACCAGCCTGGGTCCCACCACAACTACCTCACACTGTGAGGGACCCAAAATAACTCCCAATGTCAGATATGGCGAGGGCTCCTTCCCTGCATGCCACAACCTGTGAGGAACCTCATGTTGATCAGTCATTTCTACTTCAGAATTCATCAATGAGAGGGCAAGAGGGCTTGTGGAGACCCACATATGAGTTTCTTGTGCAATTTGGGCAGAAAACTAAACACAGACCTTTCAAATGGGGGAAATGTGCTCAGCTCCTTCTCCTGCCCTCCCTTCCATGGTAGTCCAGGAGCAAGCATCGCAGCACACATCAAGGCACACCTTCACTGTCTTGAATCCGTCTGCATATTACCCCAGAGCACTTTTTCCCACTTCTCTTGTCTCATGTCTGAGCCCAGGAGCACAGGGGGAGGTCAGGCAAGGAGGGTTTGAGAGGAGGAATGAGCTCTTTGGAAGCTGTGGACTGGCTGTTTGTGAGTCCTCTCAGCCTCAGCTAGGAGCCACTACCCCAGCTGACACCGAACCTCATCTCTCAGTGCTCACAGGGGTAACTCTCACTGGACACAGGAAAGCTACAGCGCAAGGAAGAGAGATCTAAACCATCCCCTGGTGAGCTTTTCTGCCTCTCAGGCAATCTTCATTTCTCCAAAGCAAACTCCACTTTCACTCTCAACCTGGCCAGTCCTGGATCTTCCCCCCTCCCCTCGGCAGCCTGGTGTTCATACCCGCAGCTGCTGAGCTCCCCTTCTCATCCTTCATCCTTTTAACTTCTTTGGTTGCAAATGCAAAGCGGTGCTCACAGAGCAGTGAGACACTGGTAAATGCCAGAGTCAGCAGGGTCAGTGATTAACATAGGAGCTGGAAAACACACAAAGAGACAGCCTGGGCAGTTCTGTTATGCAGATGACTGCACACACCAGCTTCCAGCATATAAACAAGTAGTTAGCATTTTTCTGTTCCTTGGAGGGGTTTGGTAGAGTGCTCCCAGAGTGCTCCCTGATAGAGTGCAGGATTCTTCAGCATGACAGTAGGCCATGGAGACCTTTGCAGTTTAGCTCTGGCTGCCAGAAGCTTTTCTGTCTGTTGGGCTTTAACCTGCCTGGTGCAACTTATCTGGGCTCAAATGAGTCCCAGAGCAAAGGCACAGAGATATCCAGCTGTGCATGGGTCTCAGGGCACCATGTTTCCAGCCACGCCGGAAGGTAGGTTTTGCTGTTTCAAGTTTGGACACAGAGTCTTCTCCCAGGTCAAGAGCAACCTCCATGTTCAGCACACAAAATTCTCATTGGTTTGAACTTGATGAGGAAAGGTATCCCAAGAACTTGGTACTGGGTTCTTGTATAAAATAGTGCTTCCTCTGCCTGTATCACTGGAATGTGACAGTCTTGATAGTGCCACGTGTGGGGATGAGATTCAAACACTTGGTTTTCCCCTCCAGCAGGAAAGCTCCCCAATCCCATCTCCACTCTCACCTAAGGGACCTCCAGGACTGGAGGCAGTGAGAGCACCCAATCCACTGCAGTGCTGTCCGTAGCTGGACCAGAGGAGACCGTTCAGATAGGTTTGAATATGGCTGAAACTCCTGGGGCAGCCAAATCCTGTTTGAGGCAGGTCAGACTGTGGACCAGTTGCCAAAGACACCCCTGGAATTGGAACAGGTTGACCTAAATTGACATGTTCATCCCCTCAAAGCCATTGCCAGTGCCTCAGCTTCTATTTTTTTCCATCTTTCTCCCTACAGAGAACTGCAGAGTCAGAATCTTCCTTCTGGGAAGTTGGGGAAGCTGCAGCTGCTGAAGGGCTGGAAGGACTGAGAGCATGGGGGCTTCCAGAAGGATCCTAAATGTCTACTGTCTTGGCTGGGTTTCTCCCCTGTGCCTGGCATTGCTTCATGAGAAAAGAGCAGAGCTTGCAACCTGAGATGGCAACAGAAATAAGGTTTCTGCAGCTGCAGTCTGCCCAACAGTTTTAGAGCAAAGGAAGGGCAAGTGGTTCTGGTGTAACTATGCCCAAGGACCTGGAAAACAAATGCCAATTTTAGTAGTAATTTGTTCAAACTGAATGACAGAAGTCTTGTTTGAAGATCACATTGTCTGGTACTTCTCATTCCCAGCCTTGAAACCATCTCTAAATACACTGCCTTGTGCCTGTGCTGGAGTCTTTAAAGGGATGCTCAGCTAGACAGACTGCTGGCCTCTGTAGAGAGGCCCTGTGAGGCACCTTCACATCTGTACATGCCCCAGGATGATTCTGGGTGCCAGCAGACAGACAGTTATAATTTTTTCAGTTCTGCTCACATCACACAGAGAGGGAGAGTGACAAACTATGGGAGTTTTCAGCCAGGTGCAATGGTGCTGGAGTGATTGAATAGTAAGAGATGATGCAAAGAGCAAAATCTATTCAGTGGTGCTGAACTGAGAACTGGCAGGCAGAGTGCATCAACCGTAGCAAGCAAGAGCAGTTAAGAAGGATGACTTCAGCTGCATGACCAAGGACAGAGGGATGGCACAGAGGGCAGAATTATCTACCGTGAACTTTAAGACAGTTTGCCAGCAAGGTCCAGACAGGAGTTTCTTCTCCCCAAGGAAAGCAGGAAGCTGGCCTTGGCACTAGGTCTCATCTTAGACATGAGACCAGAGGCCTCTGAGGCTTCACTACACCCTGTTGCTTTCTTTCTCTGCAGTGATTCAGAGCTTGAGGTCGTTCCCCATTGTCCAGCATCCCTCAGTGCTACCTTTCTTCCTGTCCTGTAGAGAACACCTGGGGCCCCATTGCTATTTTCCTCTTTCTGACTTAAGAACTCTTCCTGTGGGACCAGGGGTCCTCAGTGCCATCCCCTGAGAGTCATCCAAAGCACCCTGTCCCTCTCCTAATGGTGACTGCCTCCCAGTTCATCTTCTGCATGATGTTCAGGACTGACCAGTCTAATGCACCAGGAGTGCACAGGAGAGCCTAGTCTGCCTATCTCCTGCCCTGGGGTAAAGAAACCCTGACAGTAGATCCCATCTCTCTATTCCCATTTTCCTCTGCTTGGCTCAGGGCTGTTTTCCCTTCTGGTTCCTGTCCAGCTAGGCTCCCTCTTTCTTCACAGTCCATGAGATGGGAGGGAAGGTTTGAACTTGGTTCTAGTGGTGTGCCCTTGCTCCCCAAAGCTTTCCGAGGCTCCCAGGAACACAGGAGGGAATTAAGCAGGAAGCACCAAGCACAGTACCACAGCACCGAGTGAGGACTAGAAGCCTTAGCCACATCCTGGGGTCCCCGTGCTGTAGGTGGGAGGTGTGGGGGAGAGCCTGGAACTAGAGGAGATTCAAAGTCAAGATCAAAGCATTTCCCTCTGAAGCCTTAACACTCTCCTTCCCTCCCACTTGCACATAAAAGCACTCTGCCCTCAGCAGGCTCTCCACTGGGGAGGGTGGGGTGGAGGAGGGGGCTGCTTTCCCCCTTGCTTTTCCTGTGTTACTAAGAATTCTTCCCAAAGGTGAAATGGTGAAAATCCATCCTTCCACCCCTCCTCCCCCATGCCTGCTCCTTGCCCAGATCCAAAGGGCCTGAAACCATTTCAATGACTGTGAGTTCATGGCAGACCAGGCCTGCTTTGGGGTGTTACCAGCTGCTGCCAGCACAAGGGAGATGCAGCGAGCAAAGCCTTTGAAGTGTACAGGAGAAAGACACTCTTAGAGGCAAAGCATGAGGAAGAAGGATTGAAAAGAAAGCAGAGCAGTTTGGCCCACAGGAGGGGGAAAGGCTAATTAAGGCACAGAGCGTGGAGGAGGAAAAGGCAGAATCATTAAGATATCACAGCAGGAGCCAGTGATGGGGCTCCATGGTGGTTTAAGCCACAGCCTGGCCTCTGCTGTTTGCACCACCTTGGTTCTCCATTCCCACCCTCTACCTTGGGCTAGCACAAGAGTGTGGAAGATTCTGTCAGTCAGTTCGTGTTGCTGATCCAACTGAAAATGAGTTGTGTTTGTTCATACCCAACTACAGACAGAGCTGAAACTCAGGATGGGACTCTCCATTACTCCTTCCTTACTAATGATGACAGAGGTGCCCATGTTTCCAGTCTCCAGTTTCCAGCCTCTTTGTATATGCCTGTTCTCAATGGAGCTTGCAGCTTCTTCGGTTTGGGATCACCTGCAGGAAATGGCAGATTCAGTTTTGGAAAGCCCAGGAAGGTGATGTTCTTCTGGCAGTGCTTCATTAAGCAACATCGCACAAATCTAGCAGCATTAAGAAAGACCTAGGATGGGAAACCTGAGGGATGGGAAACCTGAGGGATGGGAAACCCGAGGGATGTGAAACCCAAGGGAGAGAAAGCTGCAGAGTCCAGGCTGCAGTTTTGAGTTTCTTTTGGTTGTCACAGCAGCTGCTGCTCGTGTCAGAGAGCACCCAGGGCCACTTAACCTCCAAAGGCACTGAAAGATGGGTTTGTCAGGCTGCTCCCTACATCCCAGCTACAAGCCAGCAGGCAGAAAGGGACTGGAGAGATGTGGCAGCACACGGGGGCAGTGGGGACTGCCGGGAAGCCGTGGTGCAGGAGGATCTGCTCCTGAGCGGGATGAAAATGCATGCAGCAGGCAGGAGAGGACGGGGGATGGGATGTTTCACACCTAGCAAGCAGGAGCAGATGGGGCTAGGCTGAAACACCACAACGACTTATCTTGCACTGCCACAAGGAGCCGGGACTTAGCAAGCCATGGCCAGCTGTCCCTTCCCTGGGTCCTCGACAGACTGGTTAGTGATGGGTTAGCAATGCGGAGAGGGTTTCTCTGGGGTCTGTAGCTAGTCAGGGGAGTTGAGATATGGCCCTGCAGTGTAAACAGAGCCATACAACCCTGCTCAAGATGTGATTCCTCAGTCCTTTCTCAAGCCCTGCCCCCAGGGCACACTCTAAAATGGCCATGGTGTTTGCTGGGGGGGAGAAATGTGAGAAGTAGAGCCAGGGTGCTGTAAAAGATGTAAATGTTTCGGTGCTGAGAGCAGCCCTGAGTGTCTAGGGCACAGCCTCGGTGGGGGATGGAGAGGCATCAAGAAGGCACTTCTCTGTTGTTCTTGATCTTGGCTGCCTTAGGAGTCCCAGGAAAAAATCCTGGAGCTGATTCACTGCAGGGAGCTCACAGAATTTGCTTTCTTAGGTAGTGGTCCTGGGGTGACAGGGACAGGAAAAAGAACAGGAAGGAGGATGTAGGAGGAAGGGTTTGGGAGAGACAGTTGTGGCCGTCTCATTTCTGTCAGATCCCCTGGCTTCCTTGCTGCTGGGAAGCCATTTTATCGGCAGGGGAGGAAGGGAAGGAATATCCCCTCACCATAAGGTGAGCAAGGGAGAAAAGGGGGTCAGTTCAGTCTCAGTAATCACTGACACAGTGACACAATTGCCACAGCTGCATTACTGCATCGTGAGAGGATGTGACTGCCTAGGAGCAATCATCACCCAGGTCTGATGCAACAGCTGAGAAAAAACCCGATCCTTTTAACATAAAAATTAGTCACCACTGAGGTCAGGATTTCAGAGGGCTGATCTCTGCCCTCTGGAGCTTAACCTTTAGGTATGACTGATAACATTGTGAATTCCAGCAGTAAAAGACCTGAGAGAAGGAAGATGAGGGGAAGGAGAAAGGGACACTGTTGAGGAAAGACTGATGTGTATTCTTTCATCCCTGAGCATGCATACTCAGATTTTGTATTTTGAAGTGCCTGGACTCGTGAGTGGAGCAAAGATGAGGGAGGTAAGGGTGAGGGAGAAGAAGAAAGAGGGCTAGGAGGTGGGGAACTGCCAGGAAAATGAAGCTACTTTGTGTATGGGAAGATGGACCTATGTGATATGTGCAGAAACCCAGAGATCCTGCAGAAGAAGCAGTAGAAATAGGATGGTGGCTGTGAGAGGTCCTTGAGGAAGGGACTCCAGCTCATGGGATCCTTCATGCCCTATCATCAGACTTGTCCAGAAATTTACTTGTGCTGCAACATTCTGTAATCCAGAGTTCAGGTGACTATCCAAACCTGGAAAAAAAATTAGTTGGTTTCTGCACTACACTTGGGATCACTGCCAAGCCGGAGAGGGTCAAGCCATGGCCTCAGCCCATTGCTGCTTTGTGGAAGTCCCTCTCTACCCCATTTTAGCTCTGATTCACTCCCTTTCATGCAGGACATGAGCAGGGGAGTACATTGTGCCATTCCTCATCATGCTGGGGAATTCTGCCTTATCCTGAGGTGCCTGCATGAGATTCATAGAAACATAGAATGGTTCGGGTTGGAAGAGACGTTAAAGCGCATCCAGTTCCAAGCCCCCTAATTGGGCAAGGACACCTCCCACCAGCCCAGGCTGCTCAAGGCCTCATCCAGCCTGGCCTTGGACACTTCCAGGGAGGGGGCATCCACAGCTTCCCTGAGCAACCTGTGCCAGTGTCTCACCACCCTCAGCATGAAGAATTTCTTCCTAATGTCTAATCTAAATCTTCCCCCCTTCCGATTTAAATCCCCCTCATCCTGTCACTACAGACCCTTGTAAAAAGTCCCTCCTCAGCTTTCCTGTAGTCCCTTCAGGTACTGGAAAGCTGCTATGAGGTCTCCCCAAAGCCTTCTCTTCTCCAGGCTGAACAACCTCAACTCTCTCAACCTGCCCTCATAGCAGAGCTGCTCCAGCCCTCTGATCATCTTTGTAGCCTCCTCTGGACCCATTCCAACAGTTCCATATCCTTCTTATGTTTGGGATTCCAGAACTGGACACAATACTCTGGATAGGGTCTCAAAAGAGCAGAGCAGAGGTGGAGAATCCCCTCCCTTGCCCTGCTGGCCACGATTCTTTGGATGCAGCCCAGGACATGGTTGGCCTTCTGGGCTGTGAGCGCGCATTGCCACCCTTTGAAGCAACCAAAACTTCACTGCTTGCCTCAAAACAACCCAAACGTGCAGGAAACACGTGCTGCCTGGGGCCAGGCTGCCCAGGAAGGTGGCTGAATCTCCACCTCTGGAGGTGTTTAAAAGACGGACAGATGAGGCGCTCAGGGATGTGGTTTAGTAGTGGGCAGGTACGGTTGGACTCGATGACCTCAAAGGTCTTTTCCAACCAGACGATTCCACGGTTCTAAGCGCACCCCGCCCCTAGGGACCGCTCTTCAGCCTCGGGGCTCCCCGGGGCCGCTGCGCTCCTGCCCTGCGCGCCAGGGAGCGCCGTGCCACGCGTGGCCGGCAGGGGGCGCTCCCGCTCGCCGTGCTGTGGGAAGGGGCGAGACTGGGGGCGGTTCCTGGGCGGTGCCACCGCCCCCGGAAGCGCACGGCAGCGGGCGGTGGCGGCGGGCGGCGCAGGGTTCATGCCCAGCGAGGAGAGGTGATATATATTCGTGCCGTAGCGCCCGCGGGGGTGGGGTTTCGCTTGCGTGGGTCTGCGTGTACGCTGATGGCGGGAGGCAGCGCCGGGGCTCGGGGCGTCCGGTGAGGAGAGGCCGGGTCGGGTCGCGTCGCGTCGCGTCGGTGTCCTGCGGGCGGGGGGCAGTGCGGGAGCACACCCGGGGGCTCGCTCACTGCCCACCCCCGCGGTTCTCTCCGTTGCAGGCCTGGCCCCCGGCTGGACGGGCTGTTCCTGCGGCGCTTCTTACGGCTGCTGACCGTGCTCTTCCCCCGGTGGCCCTCCCCGAGTGCCCTCATGTTCCTGACGCTGCTCGGCGTCGCCTTGCTGGGTGAGCCTAGCGGGGAGCTGCCCTCCGCCTCGTCTTCCCCGGTCCCCCCACCGCCTCGTCTTCCCGTTCCCCGACGTTCTCTCCACCTTTGTCGTGCCACCACTGCCCTTCATTCCCTTCCCTTGCCTTCCTCTTTCCTCCAGAGCAGCTGGTTATTTACCAGGTCGGTGTCATCCCCAGCCGGTACTACGAAGTCCTAGGGAACAAGGACTTCTCCGGGTTCAAAACAGTGACTGCTGTTGCCCTGACTCTGATTGTGGTGAACTCCACGGTAAGACAGGCCAGAGGCTCCTGTGTTTTGGGAGGGGAGGGGAAGGCTGCCCGTGGCTCCTGACATGATCCTGATGAGAAAGTATCTAGGTCTATCCTTCTAGCTGTGTGTGGGACAGATCACTAGTACAAGCTGTTGGTTTTCATTTCAACTGGGGTTGTTTAGCTTGGAGAAAAGGAGGCTGGGGGGAGACTTCATCACTGTCTACAAGTACCTGAAAGGAGCTTGTAGCGAGGTGGGTGTTGGTATCTTCTCCCAAGTGACAGGTGATAGGATGAGAAGAAATGGCCTAAAGTTTCACCAGGGCAAGTTCAGATTAGACATCAGGAAAAATTTCTTCACTGAAAGGCTTGTCAGGCATTGAAATGGCTGCCCAGGGGGTGGCTGAGTCCCCATCCCTGGAGGTATTTAAAAGATGGTAGATGAAGTGCTCAGGGATGTGTTTTAGTAGTGGATGGGTATGGTTGGACTCAATCTCAAAGGTCTTTTCCATCCAAGCAGTTCTGTGAGTCTATGATTTTGGGAAATGCTTATTGTTTTCACTCATCTCTTTTTTGTCTTTTCCCTTGCCCTCATTCCAGCTAAAAAGCTTCGACCAGTTTATCTGCAACGTGATGTACGTGAGCTGGAGGAAATCCCTCACCGAATACCTCCACAAATGCTACTTCCAGGGCCAGGTCTACTACAGCCTTCACGTGCTGCATGAGGACATCGATAATCCGTAGGCTGCCTGTGACTTCTCTCAGCCTCTTGCTTGGCTTCTTGTGGGCTGCTCCACACTCTTTTTCCTGACTTCCCTGTGCCTTTGGGTAGGGTCTTGAGCCCTAGAAGCTTTTGCCATCTAGGCACAAATACCCTCATTTGTCCTGAGTGGAGGGTGGTACCGGTTCTGGCAGCTCCCGTGACTGCTGGTCATGATGGTTTTAGGGGAAGGATGTTTCTCTTGTGATGAAAGTGGAGTCCTGGCAGAACAGGGATCTAGTGGTGCTGTAAAACATCCTGTCTGCAAACTCAGCCCATGACACTCAATGTGGCATTGCAAAGGGCCTGGTTGTGGGCAGAGAGCACTGCTTGTCATTGCCTTCACGCAGCCAGCATGTTAGGACGGTCCCTGTTGTTCTGTTTGAACTTCATCCAGCAGAGTCGCCAGCTGAACACAGTTTTGTTTAGTTGGGTTTTTAGTGGTTTTGATCACCCATAGGAGCTGTGTCCAGGAAGGGCTTTGTTTTGCAGTATGCGAGGGCTCCATTTTCCCTTTCCTGTTCCTGGGAAGGACATGTAAGGAGTGACCTGAAATATGAAAGAAGGAGGAGCATCCCTCCTTATCCCAAACAAACCCGAGATCCCCTTCCAGTTTGCTTCTATGCTGTCCTGCTTGCTGCAGAACTTCTGATCTGCCCGGGCTGCACAGTGAAGGTTGAACACCTCCCTTCCTTACAACTGTGTGCTGATCCCACCCTTCCCACCTGTCCTTGCACACACAATACTGCTGTTGTAGTAACGCACTTGGAAGAGTTAAAGATCATACATTAGACATCATGTGAAAGGTAAAGGCTTTCTTTTCAGAGTTTAAAAATGTTATTATCAAATACGTGCTGAAGAATGACAAAACAAGGGATAAGATTTTCCAAATGGTGCGGTTTTAGACAGTTGTTTTGAGACCCCAAGCTCTGCTGCCCCAGAAAGGTCATCCCTGGTTTAGTCGCTGCACTCCTGCCATGTCCCACATTGATGGCATCAGAGGAGAGCAAGCCAGCTGTCCTTGTGAGAAATGGCTGTCTTACAGAGATCCCTAATTGTTGCCAGTAGTAGTGACCTCGAGAAAGTGAACTAGGCTCTTTGCTTATGCTGTCCAGTGGCTGCTTCTGCTGGCCCAGTGCTAGGAGACAGCCCGGGTAGGAGCAACCCTGTGCAGCAAGAGTAGTAGAAAGCAAGCAGAGGGCTTAGCTTGGGTCAAACAGCTCTATTGCCAGACTTGAAATCACAGCTTCATGATGCTGATGCACTTTCCAACCACTTTCAGAGATACTCCTGCCCTCCTTTAAATGTTAATTTCTGATAGTGTTTTGCGGTGGTATGGATTTACAAGGAGAGGTTAAAAAGCTGTGCCTGTTACCAAGGCTTGCAGTGCTTCTCGGGCAATACAGCACACTGGCTATAGCCAGAAGCTCCTACATGCCTGTCTTTTCCGGGGGGAAGGGGAGGACAGAGGTCCATCATCACATGACTGTCCAACTCAGGTTTATTTTTAACCAGAGGTTGTGTTCACATTGTGCAGTGAAATGCATGAGATAACTGGGTCAGTCTGCTCTGCAGTGAGAATCAGCTGTCCTGACCTTAGGAACTGAATGTGTCGGATTGCTGCGGAGTATTTTTCATTTCCACCTTGCTTCTGCTTAAACATAGAATCTTCTTGTTTAGTGGTTGGTTGGGGTTTTTTGGTACAACTACAAAAATTCTCTTTATTTTGCAGTTCTTTGATGAGACTTTTTTCCCTGCACCAGGTACTTGGAGAATGAACTAGAGTGACAAAGTGACTTCCCATGATGCAGTGCAAACCAAACTGAGTGTTAGATGCATGGTGTCATCCATCTAGGAGGAATGAAGAGTGGGCTCCGAGGGGCATACAAACAGTTGCAGCTCCTAGCAGGGCATTTGAATTGATGTTTGTGTTACCATTACGTGTTGCTTAATAGCTTGTAAAAAGCAACATCCTGCCATAAGTTTATAGCACTACTTAAATTATAACTTTATGGGAACAATTACAGTCTGAGGAAAAGGAAAAATGATGACTGTAAGGTCAGTCAGGGTGAGAGCTGCCCCAAAATTAAGTCTGTTGCTGTTCCAGGACTGCAAAAGCATTGAGAGATGAATGTTCTTGTGGTTGTGTCTGCACTGATGGCTAAGCAGGAGTCCAGCCTCCTTCTTCATTCTGGACTCCAGCATTCACAGTCATGACGTTAGCACCTATACTTAGTGCATCAGACTGAAGCCCTCAACCACGTGCTCTGGACAGATGAAGTGCTGAGGGAGTAAATATGCCCAGATCCTTTCTAGTTACCCCAAGTGCAACTCCTCCTCAACAGAGGCCCAGATGGGACTTGAGAGCCTGTCACTTATGTGCCTGCTGCTGCTGGGGCAAGGAGGCTTGGTGCGTTACTGTTTGTTCTTGTGGGGAGGGGAAATTACTTCTTTGCAGCAAAGGGGCCAGAGGGCACTCCGTGCAGAGCAAAGGAGCTGAGTACTGTGGAAGGGTAGCTTTGATGGAAACAACCGTGGATGTCAAAAAGCTGGTGAAGGCCTGGCCCTTGCCCTAGCCAGTCCTGGTAGCTCTAGTGCCTGTGATGAAGCACCAGTTCTGAAGGCTTGGGGGAAGAGGGCAGTAATTTTTGGTGGTATGGGGTGGGTCCAGGAGAGGAGTAAAGGACAAGGATGCAGAATTCTTTAGCACAGAGTTGGGCAATGTTGTTGAAATTGGAACAAGGGATTAATACAAGGAAGAGGGTGAAAGTAACAGCAGGAGCTGTTCTTCCTGGGTGCCAGGAAGCACTTTGGAGTATGGACCAAGGAGCTTGTCTCCTGTGGGGGAATGAGAGTCACAGGTGGAGGTGCTTCCCAGGGAGTGTTGTTAACTGCTCCCTGTTCTAAGTTCAAGCAGTGAAACAGCCTGGCTTGTGCCCTATTGGATAGCTAGTACTGACTCTTCTGGGCTTTAACAGCGTCAATGGCTCTTTGTGTTGAGCAGGGACCAGCGCATCAGCCAGGATGTGGAGAGGTTCTGCAAGCAGCTCAGCTCCATGGCCAGCAAGGTCATTATCTCACCCTTCACACTGGCCTACTACACATACCAGTGCTTCCACAGGTAAGGACCCATCCTGACCCTGCTTTCACGCCTCTTTCCTATGCTCTTTTTTGGACCCTAATACCCGCATTACAACTCCTGAGACCAGCACTTTTACATGTGGGTGAGTGATCTCTGCACTCCAAATGGAATTCTGCCTTGGGGGATCCTGGAGTGAGCAGTGCTAGCCCCTGAATCTCTGTGAAAGCGAAGAGGGGTGTCAGCTGAGGGCTCTGACTGCTCACCCAAAGGTGCTGGGGAGTCCTTGTACTTGGAGTATTAGCAGACCTCTCTTTCTCCTTCTCTCTAGCACAGGCTGGCTAGGCCCAGTGAGCATCTTTGGGTATTTTGCTATTGGAACGATCATCAACAAGATATTGATGAGTCCAATTGTGTCTAAACTTGTGCAGCAGGAAAAACTGGAGGGCGATTTCAGGTGAGCCCCAGCAGAGCAGCATTTTCACTGCCTCTTGTCAGCTCTTGCAAAAGCTGCATTTTTGTCCCTGTTCAGTGCTATGTACACAGTTGCCTCTCTTGTCTGTGACTTTACCTGCTGTCAGAGAAACCTACCTGCACAATGCTGCTTCAAAGTCTGTGTAAAGAGCTGCTGCCAGCCCTTTCACTGCCCTGTGTCGTGACAGGCAGTGCCCATAGTTCAGTCTCCTGGTTAAGTCTCCAGGCTACTTGCCTGGTCTTTGCTGGTGCCTCTGCTAGGGCATTGGATGTGTTGAAGAAAACTCCGCATGGAGCTTCCTTGGCTGCAGATGCACATTCAAGTGAACTGCATCTGCTGACAGAAATTGGGTATCTTCACCACCACCTTCATGAAGTACCCACAATAGCATAGTCTTCCTGTATGCTCTGTGACTCGTCTCCCGTTCCCATGCAGGATTGACTGGGTGCATGACAGAGGCCTTGCAGCTTTCCCTGGACCTCAGGGCATCCAGGGACAGCAGCAGAAGCTGGGAGCTGGTGTGGCACAGGAAGCCCAGACCAGGACAGTTCGTTGTGGTGATTCTGTGTAGTGGAGATGATGGGCTGGCAAGCAGGCGGCCAAAAGGCTAAGAGGAGGTGCACGGAAAGTGAGATGCCAAATAAGTGCACCATTGAGCTGGCCCACAATGATGTCATCTTGTGCTAAGCCTTGGTCTCTGGTGTCTTTTTGAGCATGTTGAGTATTTCTGTCACGAAATGCATCAGATCAGTGCTCTGACAGATGCAAGATGGGTTTCCTCTAGCAAGGATGTTTGCTACGTAATTCACTGCGCATTTGTGCACTGTCCTCATGATGTGTTTTTTGGGTTGTCCAGGTTCAAGCACATGCAGATTCGTGTCAATGCAGAGCCAGCTGCTTTTTACAGGTTAGTAGCATTCATTTCTTCACATCCTCATAAGTATCCCCCCAGCTTGGAGGATCCTTATTGTATTCAAATATCCCAGAGAAGTCCAAGTCCTGTTGTTGCAGTTTGAGTTTTCTGTGCCCTTCATCCTACTGCAGCATAGAATCATAGAATTACCTGAGTTGGAAGGGACCCAAAAGGATCATCGAGCCCAACTCTTATCCCTATATAGGACACTCCCATGACATCATGACATCAGCCTCCATGTCTGCCACTAGCTACCCACTCACCCATACATGTACCTGTTGAAGAGGAGAGAGGGCAAACACCTCCCACTGTTCCTTGGACAACTGCTGCCTCCAACACAGTGGCTGAGGGAAACAGCCTGTAGCTGGGGAGGGAGCCTGTGCTCTCCCACAGAGCACCAATCCAGCCTCACCAGTAATGTGCGAACCAACTTACAGACATGGTTACCAAAATAAACAGCATGATTTCACTGACCCCAAGGCAGCAATATTCAGCATCATACAGCCCTGACATGCTGTTGTTCTTTGTGTTCTATGCATCATGTACAGAAATATTCCACAATAGCTGGAGACAACTGGTTTTTTTTCTACCTTCCTTCTGACATCTCCAGAAGCCTGATAAAGATTTGGTGCTGGCTTAGACACCATTGCTGATGTTTTGTCAGGTCTTTACTTGGAAGATTGCTTGAGATGTCATTGCATCTTGTCAGGATGTTCCCCTGGGGGCTTAGTGCAGATTGCTTCATGCCTCATTGTGCTGCTGCTGACCTGCATGTCTTCTGTTGCCTGGCCTCCTTACCTCTGCTTGCTCCTCTAGGTCACTCTGTGCCCTGACCCTCCCAACCTTGTACTGCTACTCTCACAATTTGCTCAGTGCCATTTAACCCAGAGCTGAACACACAGTTGGGTGCCCAGTAGCACCTCCCCACTTAGTGATGCCTTGAAGTCTGTTGAGCTGCTGCTTGGAGCTGTTGCAGTGTTTCACAGAAATGGCTACAATCCAGGAAAAGGGCAGGAAAAGGGCCACTACTTTACTGTAGCTTGTGCTGAAGTGCCTAGTTGCTGGCAGAAGATGGTTTCTCCTCTCTTATCATGTGTCTGCCTTTGCCCTGCATGTTGTGTAATTGCACTTATTCGAGGAATTTAAGCAAGTAGTAGCTGTCCTGATACCGAAAATGCTGGCAAATAAACTCTCTAAAGCAGCACGCTTTATTTCAGCACTGGACACATGAAGGGATGATTTCCATCAATCACGTGTAACGAGGCAAGAGCTGGGGATGGAATATATTTCCTAAAATATATTTTTTGCAATAGTAACTACTTATATCAGTCTCATCTCTGGTCTTCTGTGCCTGTGATCTGTGTTTGCATCTTTCATGATGTAATGACTGAGCATTTCAAGTGTTGTGGTGCCGTCCCCAAAGTGGTTCGATTAAAAATCACCAATTGCTTAAAGGTTTGTATTGATAGGCACGAAACTCCAATTTAAATAACTGAAATCAATCTAGATTTGCATCGGCAAGTTTGAGTTATTTCTTTGTGAAGTGGTTGATGATTGTTTTCTTAATGGAAAAGATACTCTAATGATGTGCCCTTATTCAGACTGCAGTACTTTTCCTCACAATTTTAAAGCTTTTTATTCTGTTACTAAGTAGAATGGAACTTTTTAGAAGGTTGCATTCCTAGAATCTTGCAAGAGGAGGAGCAAGTGGGGAATGGCTTGTTTTGATTGCCAGACTTCTCTAGCTTGCAGAAGCTGTTAGATCTTGTCCTTTTGCACCTACCTAACAGCTGTTCTTGTAAAGGAAGAAACAAAACCTGACCATTGTCACCCTTTTACTTCTTCAGCTTCTAAGCCCTTGACAAACTTGCTTTAAAAGTGAACTGAATGGGAGGAAAAGCTGAAACCAATAAGGCAATCTCTCCTAATCTGCCAGAGAAATAACAGCTCTCGTTCCTGATGCCTTCCTTACCTTTAACTCCTAATGTCCAAGGTTTTTTTCCTTTCCCAATACTCAACAGTAGACATTGCAGCTCATGAGTTACCTGAGATGGCTTGTAGGGCAGTAATGCCAAATTGAGTTCTCACCAGATCCGAAATCTTTAGAACTGAGGTTCTGCAAAAATCTTAATTTACACATTTTTGTGCAGCTTCTGGCCTATCTGCTCGAGCCTTAGTGACTCCCCCGCTGCATGGGCTGTGGTGGGAGTGTGTGCTGGATGGCAGGGACAGTAGCTGCCACGGCAGGTGAGAGTCTGGATTGAGCCGTGGAGCACTCCCTGCGTTTTGCCACTTGAGGGCAGACCAGCCCTTGCGAAACAGCAGAAGTGCTTGCTGAAGACGTGGTTTAGAGCCAAGATGTGCCTCCTTACTGCTGGTTCAGCCTGATGCGAGAATCTCCCTGCTAGCTCGAGTGGTGGGCAGCCCTCTGATGCCTGCAGAGATACCCCTGGGAAAGAGGGGGCTGTGGGCCTGGGGTCACTCGCACTGGGGACTGCACTACTCAAGGCTTGTCTGTGTCACAGTCCTCTGGATAGGGGATGGGAAGAGGTAGGTAGACTGGGGCTGCTGGCCATTCAGGTCATGTTGGCTTGCTGTCACCTCCTGGACTCATCTCTGCCCTCTTCTTTCTGGCTCCAAGTATGTAGTGATGCTGTGCCTCTCTTTCCGCCAAGCTCTGCTTGGAAAGTGTGTGTGACCCTGGGTGTGCATTGCTGTAGGCTGGGTCCTTGCCACACCTCCCTCTGTGTGCTGCCGCAGCATCCATGGGCTATGGGAGAGATTTGTGGGGTGGTTTGTTTCAGCCAGAGTCTTTTGGTGAAGGTCTTCAGGAAGGCACTCTTGGCTGTTCAGTTCCTGCTCCGCCAGGCTAAGATGCCAGATTGTTTCTAAGACTCAGTCCTAAATTCCATGCTTTGACTTCATTGTGGTGCTCCTGGAATGTCTGTAGTATGTTGCAAATCTTATTTTGCAGGGCTGGGCAAGTGGAGCACATGCGCACAGATCGGAGGCTGCAGAGCCTGCTGCAGACCCAGAGGGAGCTGATAGGGAAGGAGCTGTGGCTGTACAGTGAGTGGGAAGTTTGGGGGTGAAGTGGGGCATGTGGGAGCTCCATTGTGGTGAGTCACTGGCTTGGGAACTCTACTGCTAGAGCAGCAGTGCTAGGTTTTCCTCTCTTGCCTCTTGCTGGTGCATGAAAGCCCTGAGAGTGAACAGAGGTGTCTCCTCCAGTCCTAAGTGGGAATCCTATTGTGAAAAAGCCTCTTAGAGAGCAAAATTGTGGAGGACCCTACTAAGTCAGAGAACACAAGCCACAAAAGGGAAATCTACAGGAATCTCTGCTTTTCATGGGGCAGGTATTCAATGGCCAGGAAAAGAGGGAAGGGCTTGAGGTTTGAGGAAGAAGACTCTGTGTATGTGGTTGGGAGCTTTGGAAACTTTTTTCCTATAGAGCCTGTTCATTGAGTATAGTTGTCCCCTGAAAATCTGCCATTGTCACTGGATCCAGGTTAGGATGTTAAATGATCACTATCAAGACAGCTCTTCCTCATCTCACTAGCATAGTGAGCTTCTGAGCAACATAAGGGAGAGCCCTGAGACTGGTGTCTCTGCAGGAGTTTGGGGTCTTAAACCTTTCTGCCTCTCCTGTGCTTCAAGACAGCCTTCATGCCAACCATCTCACCCCAGAGCTTCCTTTTTGTCCTCCCTCCTGTTTCCTGTGAAGTAGCCAGGCCCTTGAAGAGTAGAAACAAGCAGGCAAAGTGGCTTTTGCCCCATGGTGGTTCCTGAGCTGTGTGTCTGGATGATGTTTCTCTACTCAGGCACCTACCCCAAAGTGCTTTTTGCTTAGCAAATGGATTTTCACCCTGCTGCTTGTGCTGTCCTGTGAAATGGGTGGTTCTGCTCTGGTGCATTGTGACGGGCTGAGGCAAGACCGTGGTCTTCATGATGATCTTCTAACAGTACTTATGGGCTGCACTTGGGCCTGGCTGGGACAGAGGTTTCTACCCCAACTCACTGTCTTCTCTCAATATGCTTCTACCCAGTTGGGATCAACACCTTTGACTACCTGGGCAGCATCCTGAGCTACGTGGTCATTGCCATTCCCATCTTTTCTGGGGTCTATGGTGACCTGAGTCCAACAGAGCTCAGCGCCCTGGTCAGCAAGGTGAGCTAAAGTTGATCACCTTGTGGAGGGCAAGCAGGCACTGAGGATGGAGATTTTGTGTGGGATTGGTGATATTGAGACTGGATAACCTGGACTGACCTTCAGGTTAGACTGTCCCTGCCCATGGTGGCATGGAAATGGGAGCTTGGAGCCAGCTGGTATATGATTAACCTGGGAGTGAGAGCTGTCAAGGACACGTCTACGTAAGTGTTTCCGAGCTCAGATGTCTGTGTCTAAAAAAAATGGGAGGTCAGAAAACCTCTGGCTCAGTGGTGTGGGTGGGGATTGGGTCTTTGCAGTGATGAAGATCTGTATTATGCCCTGGGTTGCTGCCCACAGTGAGCCTGGCCACCTGTGAGGCTGAGCTGTCTCGCTTTTGCCTACCAGGCTTCTGGAAAGGAGCCTTCCTGGCCTATCTCATTCCCAGATACTCAAAACTGACTTGTGATAGAGAATGCAGAGCTAAAAATAGCTAAGTGAGCACTCCAGGCTGAGACACCCTGCTCTGAGCCATGTATGGTGCTGGGGCAGGGCTGGTGGCATGGATCTGCATGACTTAGATGGGACAAGCGTGCTGGGCTCTAGGCTACCCAGCAGACACTCTGCGCTCACTGTCTCTGGGTGGCAGGAGGTGTGTACCCCTGGCCAGAATTGCTGTACTGAGCAGGGGAGCCCCATTCCATCTGAATATGGTCATCTTCTCCTTCATTCACACCACTCTGTATGACTTCTCCACCCTTCATTCATCCTGCTGTCTGGACTTATCAGCTGCCTCCTCACAACCATGGAGGAAGGAGCAGTGCCCCATCTCAGCACTGACCCTTGCTCTGTGGCATGTGATTTCTCCCCAGAACGCCTTTGTTTCCATCTACCTCATCAGCTGCTTCAGCCAGCTCATAGACCTCTCCAGCACCTTGACTGATGTAGCTGGCTACACACACAGGTGAGCTGCTCTGCAGAGAGGTCTCTGCAGAAGAGGGAGTTGTGGGGCAAGACCCTTTGCCCAGTCTGTGCTAAATACATAGGAAATGGTTACTTGTGAGCAAGCAAGGACACAAGGTTGGATGTTATGAGAAGGCTGCTGGTTTTGTCCCTGGCATTTACGGAGCCTCTTGTTTGTCCAGGATTGGTGAACTGCAGGAGACCCTGCTGAGCCTTGGCAGAAAGGAAAGTGCTAACTACTTAGAAGCCAAAGCCAGCTGGGATTTGGATGGGTGAGTCTCCCCTCAGCAGCTGGCTGGCTTGCAGCTTATGTGCCAGAGTGTGGGGCTATTATGGTATGGAGGTGGCATTTGGTGTCACAGCCTGTTGCACGCATTTAGTTGGAGCAGGCAGTGCTCACTGCACGGAGACACAGGAGGTCTAAGGTGCCTGATCTTTGCTAGTCTCACCATTATGACTTACCCAGAGATCTCTCCTCCTTTGTCTTGGTGGTGGCACAGCAGCCACTCTGGGGACGACCCAGTGCCAAGGGACACAGCTTTCCTTCTGGAGCAAGTGACACTCTCAGTGCCATCCTCTGGCAAGCTGCTCATCAAGGATCTGAGCCTCAGGATCTCACAAGGAAACAGCGTCATGATTGTGGGCAACACTGGCACAGGGAAGACATCTCTCCTAAGGGTCCTGGGGGGACTCTGGGAGAGCACACGGGGTAAGGACTGCTGCTTGCTGCAGCCTTCTCTTTCTCAAACCAGGGCTGCCCTGAGTTTGGAAGGTCGCATTGTGGGGTTGTGAGGCCAGTGCCATCTTGTGATGGTGAATGGTGGAGCCACCCACCCAGAAATACTGCATACCTGCTCTGCCTCTCATTGCTTTGCCCTGTGTTGCATATCTACCTTTTCTGAATTTGTTGGCTGCTTCAAGGGGCAGAACTGCACTGAGGGCAGTGGGGAGTGGCTGACTGGTGCTGTAAGCTTGACATCAGTGTGTGTCTGTGCAGGCAGTATCAAGATGCTGACATGCTTTGGCCCCCGGGGAGTGGTGTTCCTGCCGCAGCGGCCCTTCTTCACTGACGGAAGTCTGCGTGAGCAGGTAAACCCAGGGACTGCCTCAGCTCTGGCCACAGCTTTGCTCCCAGCTGTGGTCATGCCCTGCGAACCTGTGTGCTGCAGAAAGGCCTGCAAAAGGGAGAATGCCTGTGGCTGCTCCTTCCCTCATGCTTGAGTTCATGCCACCACAGTTGTGTCTTTGATAGACTGTGTCTGGCTCCTTCTGACATGGCCCGTTTTGGTCTGTTAAACAGGTGATCTATCCCCTGAAGGAAATCTATCCAGTTTCAGGTATGTGGAAATTCATCAGAGCAATTAGCCAATCCTGTGTTGTCAGCTCCCTGTCTTGTACCCAGTGCAGCTTCTCCCCTACCATGCCCCATCAGGAGCGCTTATCCATTTTGCTTATGTTGCTCTTTGTTTTTCCCTGAAAGATCTACCTTACTGTAGGTTAAGGTCAGTTCTGTGTTCTCTCTTTTCAGAGGGAACATATTCTCTTTGATGCAGTGAGGACAAGCTGGCCATGTTCTGCGTGTTGTGTTAGATGTGTGGTATATATTGAGGCACCTTGCTTTTGGGATACATCTGACCTGTGTAATACAGCCTGCCTTTGTGCAAGCTGTGTTTGCCTTTGTCTCATTTTTCATCCACCTCCAGCTTTCACTGTTCTTTTTTTAATTCAAATGATGTCCCAGGGCCTGGCATGCAGTTAAGGCCAGACTATGTGAATCCTTTCTTTCCCCTGCCCTCTTCCCAAGCCAGACCACACATGGTCTGCTGCAGCTTGCAGATGGCCAGGTTTAAGTTTTTCTGAGTGAAGCAGTGTTATGTGCTGCTTTCAAACACCTGGGAGTTGCAGTCCTGCAGAAAGTAACTGCAGCCATCTGCTACTATTGTGGCTCTTCAGCAGCATCAGAGAGGTCCATGGTAGATACACAGCCCTTCTGCTCAACTTCCATCACTGCTGACTGTACACTCAAGTGTGTGCTCTGCTCCAGAGCTGATTAGCCCTGAGGTTTTCCCCATCCCACATAAAGTCCTTTTGCTGGCCATTACCTGGAGCCCTGCTCCTGTGACTTCACCATGTGCAGGGTATAGTGGGCAGGCAGCTGTAAGAGAGCAGCTGGCGGGCAGGGCCTTTGCACTTGAAGTCTGAGTCCTTGTGTTCTGGCTGTGTTTGTCTGTGACCGTGGACTGCGCCAAATCTCATCCATTTGGCAGCTGGTCACTAGTGGTGTTCCCCAGGGATCGGTGTTGGGCCTGGTCCTGTTTAATATCGTCACTGATGATCTGGCTGAGGGGATAGAATCCTTCATCAGCAAGTTCACATATGACACCAAGCTGGGAGGAAGTGTCAATCTGTTAGAAGGTAGGAGGGCCCTACAGAGGGACCTTGACAGGCTGGAGAGATGGGCTGACTCCAACAGCACGAGGTTTAACAAGTCCAAATGCCGGGTCCTACGCTTTGGACACAACAGCCCCATGCAGAGCTACAGACTGGGGACAGAGTGGCTGAAGAGCAGTCAGGCGGAAAGGGACTTGGGAGTGCTGGTGGACAGGAAACTCAACATGAGCCAGCAGTGCGCTCAAGTGGCAAAGAAGGCCAATGGTATCTTGGCCTGCATCAGGAACAGTGTGGCCAGCAGGACTAGAGAGGTCATCATCCCCTTATACTCGGCACTGGTCAGGCTGCACCTTGAGTGTTGTGTTCAGTTCTGGGCCCCTCAGTTTAAGAAGGATGTTGAGATGCTGGAGTGCGTCCAGAGGAGGGCGACGAGGATGGTGAAGGGGCTGGAGCACAAGCCCTATGAGGAGCGACTGAGGGAGCTGGGGTTGTTTAGCCTGGAGAAGAGGAGGCTCAGGGGAGACCTTATTGCTCTCTACAGCTACCTAAAAGGAGGTTATAGTCAGGCACGGGTTGGTCTCTTCTCTCAGGCGACCGGCGACAGAACAAGAGGACACGGTCTCAAGCTTCGCCAGGGGAGGTTTAGGCTTGACATTAGGAAGAAGTTCTTCACTGAAAGGATGATTGGTCACTGGAATGCGCTGCCCGGGGAGGTGGTGGGAGTCACCGTCCCTGGAGGTGTTAAAAGAGAGATTGGATGAGTAGGTGTAGGTGTTGAGTAATACGTTGGACTCGATGATCTCAAAGGTCTTTTCCAAACTTATGATACTGTGATACTGAGTAAATTTCAGGTATATCTGAGGAGCCCAGATACCTCCTGGCATGCTTCTCACAGGAATGGTTATCATTTTTAAGGAAGGTCAGTCTTTAGGAGCTCTCTGTGCCAAAGCTCAGGGCCTAATATAGTTAAGTGCTTGAGTCAGCTACATGGGACCTCAGGAGATCCTCCAATCCTTTCCTTCTGCCCCACCAACTCCTTGCAGCTTTGGCTTCAGCACATACTGCCCCTGCTTATGCTTTATCCTCTAGGGTCTGCAGATGATGAGAGAATTGTGCGATTCCTGGAGCTGGCTGGGCTGGTAAGTCCCCAGCAGTGTTGCTGCCTTCTTTGCTGGTGCTGCCAGCAAGGGAAGAAAGTGATGAGATTTTGTGGCAGCACAGTGTGATTGTGTGCTGGACACATGTGGGAACATTGTCTGCAGCTGGGACAGGGCTGTCCATGGGACAGGCAGAGGAGGAGGGACAATGGAGTAACTTCAGCTCAAGCAGGAAGAGAGACAGTAGCAAGGAGGGGATGGTTATCCTCAGGGCTGTGGGCTAACAGCGTTGGGGACTGTGTTCTCACAAGTCTGCTGTGCTCTCTGCAGACTGATTTGCTGGCAAGGGCTGGAGGACTGGATGAGCGAGTGGACTGGAACTGGTAAGGGAACTCACTATCTGCATTAATTGGGGTGATCCCTCTGGGTGGGGAATACTTCTAAGCAGATGCACATTGCTGCTGGTCTAACGAACATCCATGTTCAGCTGTTTCATGTGGGAGGTGGGCAGTATCTAGAGGCGAAGCCTTTATGCCCCAAATATTAGTGCCAACGGTCACCAGCCATTCTGCTCTGCAGGCAGCTGACTGCACAGGGGTGGAGGGGGTCACAGGGACAATTGCTTCCTCGGGTCTCCAATATCATCAACTATAAGCTCTTCAGTAAATGAGCTCTCTTTGTTGAGGGACGTGTTGAATCTCAACCCTGCTGCAGGTATGACATCCTGTCCCCAGGGGAGATGCAGAGGCTCTCGTTTGCACGGCTCTTTTACCTCCAGCCAAAATATGCGGGTGAGTGAGTGACTGTGAAAGAAAAGAGGGGGGAAAAAAGGCAGGGCCTCACAAAGCTGATATAGAGACAGATCATGAAATCCCTTCTTTGTTAGAAACATGCTTCATCTGGGCGATTATTTCAGCAGTGTAGCTCACAGAGGATTCAGGGTGGAAACATTTCATTATCTGTGTGGAGGGTGGTAAATCAAGAAGCTGTGTATAAGACTTCATACTTTTAGGGAAATAGTGATGAATGTTACTGGTTCAGGTCCCATGGCACCTGAAGGATCCCCCTCTCAGCATGCTCACTGGTTACCACATGAAGAAGCGTGCGTGCCAGGGAGCATGGCATCAGCTGCCATATCTGAACCTTGTGAATCTTTGTGGTGTTGTGGAAGCAATGTATGAAATCTAGCTATAATACAGCAAAAGAAAACAAGGAGCAATGGGAGAAACAGTCCTGAGAGATCACAGAAGCAGCTCCCATTAGCAGATGGGGCCCATTCCTTTGCACACTTAGATTGCTAGGGACTGCCAAGGTGCTGGGAGGGGCTGTTGGAGGAATTGTCGTGGGGACCAGGGTGGGTGTGGGTGAACAGAGTCAGTGTTAGTCACAAATATCATGTGTAAGTATCTCATCCCCTGAAGCCTGCAGCATGGCTTGGTGCTGCCTTAGCAGAAGGAACCCCTGGATTGCAAAATAAACTGTAGAGATGATGTAAAACAAATGGAATTTATCTGCTCCAGGTCTGTAGTATTTAACCCAACTGACAGGAAGGTGCCCCACCTGTTCTGGCTACTTCAGATGGAGTCTGAGTTGAAGGGGTGCACAGGCTGCTGATCAGCCTGGTGCTCTGGCACATGGCCTGCCCTGGGAGGGTTGCATCTTGGCTTTCACAGTGGTGGGGATGAGGCAGTGGCTGGCAGCTGTTGAGGGAGAGGAATGAGGTGAGCAGTGCTGTTTGGGGGATTCAGGGGCTGACACCAACTGTGCCAGAGAAAACTCAGGGTCCTTAGGCTTTTCCTCACATGCCTTCTGCAGATACTCTTGGTGAGCTTTGGTTAATATGTGAAGTGTTATTGGCATTTTTTTGTCTTTTGCCCAGGGAGAGATCATCAATTAGGAGGGAAGGGAATTTGTGGGGCTTATGGCTTTTCTCTCAGTGCTAGATGAAGCCACCAGCGCCCTGACAGAAGAGGTGGAGCATGAACTGTACCGTGTGTGCCTTCAGCTGGGCATGACGCTGATCAGTGTGGGACACAGGGCCAGCCTGGAAAAGGTGAGATGGTGAGGGAGAGTCCCTGGTGAGCAGAGGGGAGTGACAGGCTGAGAGCCTCACTGTGGGAGGATATGCTCTCATAGAAGCATCCCTTAGTCATTGTGTTTATTGAATTGCAGTTTCACAGCTGGATTTTGAAACTTCATGGGGAGGGAAGATGGGAGCTCATTCGGTGTGAGAAGACAAGACAAAGTGCCTCCCAGTTGGGGAAGAATGCTGAAAAATATGCTGTTGTCTGGCCAGTTGCAGAAGCTGCACACGCATGGGAGACCTCTGAATCTGCTGAGCCAGCAGCTGTCAACAAGGGATTCATCTAGTGCAAGACCAGTTCTGGATTTTTCTGATGGATGCAAGGCCAAGCCTGAACTCATGATGTGGGGTTCTGCCAGGGGCAGGTACATCTATGTCATGGGAAGGGGCTGAGCTGCTAGGCTGTCTAATGGAGCTTGTACAAGCAGTGGCCAGAGGAACCTGTGCTTGTGCAGGAGACAGTTGTGCGAGGCTAGGATGCAGCCTCCTGTTCTGTGCCTCACTGGGACCTCCATCTCTTTGATACACAGCTCTGCAGGACAGGCTTCTGGACCTGTGGCTCTGCTGAGTGTTGTGCTCCCCAGCAGGAGCCAAGGGATGCACTGTAAGGGCAGGAGAATGATGGCACAGAGAAGGGTGTGTCTCTACTGCTCTTATGACACAGGGTTACAGGTCAAAGGAATATTTTTGTATTAAAACCTGGGGCCTGTTTGCCATCAATATTAATAGAGAAGAGTCACTATTTGTTAACCAGACTGCTGCATCTTTTCCTTCTGGGGTTTGCTTTGGAGGAGATGCTTGTATATTGGCAGGGCTCTTGGACTCAGCTTCTGAAGAGCAGAGCAGGGATAGGAGTAATATACCTGTCCAGGGCTGGGCATGACATCCTGTCCTGCTGCTAACTTCATGGCTGCTGCAAGGCACAAGGAGCCCCACTGAGGGCTTTTGGCCCTCTCTGGGTCCTTCCTCTGGGGAGTAAATGGAACCCGCCTCCCATTACTGTTCTGCCTGTGATGCATCATGTTCTGTTCCCTGCCTCCTACAGGTTGTGTGGAGGCGGAGGTTTTGAGGATCTCTGTGTTGTGGAGAGGACACTCTTGAGACTGCAGTGGAGGCAATGGTCTCTGAGCACTTACTGGTCACCAGCTGGTTAGTGACATTTCTGGACATGGCCCCAGTTGTGCCGCAGAGGAGAAGGAAGTGGCTGCTGGCAGAGCCAAGCTAGCAGTTCTTCTGCCCATCCACCAGACACTTGTGTCCCTCTATGATCTGCTGCACAGCTTCGTGGTCATCCAAGGTAGTTAGGTCCCCAAGCTCACTGGCCTTGTCCTCCACAATTTTCCTTAGCACCCGGCGCATAATCTTCCCTGAGCGTGTCTTAGGCAGCCGGTGTGTGACCTGTAATGGGGAGGAGCAGAGCTAAGGCTGAGGGAAAGGGGTTTGCCAGGTTGCTGGAGTGGGTGCTGGATCAGCCTGCAGGTGTTACCTGAACGTAGTCTGGAGCTGCGTACTTAGCAATCTTCTTTGAGATCAGCTCTCGTAGCTCAGCAGCGAGAGTCTCCTGTGTGTAGCCACTGTCCTTCTTCAGCACAACAAATGCATAGGCTCCTGTCAGAAGGATCACCAAGTTACTGAGCACAGCATGCAGTGAGCTCCTGAGAGGGCTGCCTGGACCTAGTGCCAGAAGAGGTGCCTCTGCTGTTATCCTCAGGGGATGCTCTGTAGGCTGAGCTATAAGTGCTTTTGGCCACAGTGCTGTGATTTCGTGCAAAGCCCAACTGGTTGCAGTGTAGCTTGCGATGACTGTGCTGAGGTCCCCACTAACATTGCTACCAGTGGTTGATGTGACAGTGCCACTGCCCAATGCATTGCAATAGCCCCGGGAGAGGCACTTCAGGGGCAGGAAAGCAAGCATCTCACCTTCTCCCTTGATCTCATGTGGGTAGCCGATGACAGCAGATTCTGCCACTGCCACATGGTGATTCTGGAAGAGAAGAGGGCTGGGGTTTGGCTCAGTGCTTTCGGCAGGCTAACTGCCACCCAGGAGCTGCCCTGGCCTGGCCTGACTGCCACAGTTCACAGTATTGCAGAGAGATACAGGGGTCTCAGATGCCCTCTGCCCTTCTTCCTTCTTGCCTCAACAAGTCTGTTTGCAAACACAATCTTCCCCCCTGCCCCTGGCCACTTTAGTCTTGCACCTTCTAGACCCCGTGCCTCCAGGTTGTTCCACTAGGTCCCACAACCTTTACCAGCCCACAGGTGCTTTGGGATTCACCCACTGACAGCATCAACCTTATCAGGCTGTGTCCCTCTCCTGCTGCAGAGAATGTGAAGGGAGGGGAGAGAGTGGGAAGCTGTTGATGCAAGCAGGCCATGAGCCCAACAGGGTTCCCTGCTGTGACAGCAACAGCATATTTCTGTCTGGGTATTTCAGAGGCTTCCCTGAGCACCTCCCTCCCACCCACACCTCTTACCACAACATCCTCCACCTCTGCAGTACCCAGCCGGTGGCCACTGATGTTAATGATGTCGTCCAGTCGTCCTGTCAGCTGGTAGTAGCCTTTGCTGGTACGATACACACCATCCCCAGTGAAGAAGAACCCTGCAGTGGCCAGAACAATGCCATGGTCACTTGTTGCAGTGAGCATGAGCTGCTTGCCAGTCAGATTCTCGCCACCTTCTTTCTGGTGGTACCAGGGCTTGTGTACTCTGCTCCTTCGTCTCAGCTGCTCAGGGTGAAGGTGCTTAACCTTCCATGTTAGTCTTCTGCTTCTGCTGGTACCTGTTCCATCACTGGGTTCCTTCCCTCATTCTGCAGTGTGCTAGCACCCATCATGCCTCCTTGCAACAAGCCAGAAACAATTTGCCCCAGTGCAGGTGCCTGCGGTCCTGCTGCTTCACCCCTTTGCTTTACACTGAGACACACACTTGAGCTTGTTCAGTGTCTCTGGATGAGCAATAGGAGCGAACAGGGTTTGCAAGAGAAGCACCAATGCTTCTCTGGGCTCAAGGGAGCTGGGGGCAGAAGGAAAAATCCACTGCTCTGAAAGTATACGTGATCCAATGGGGAAGGTGGGTGACAGAGACCCATTCCCACAGTAGTGATGAGGTCACGGGCTGGGGGAGATGAAGGGGCTCAACACTGCGGAGAGTCTAGTAGGATGAAGCGGCAGTGTCAGCTCTCCCAAGGCCTGCCCCTGTGCAGAAGGACAGCAGGCAGACCCAACCATACCCAACCAAATACTTCTGCACTGGCCTGCCATGTGTTTTCCTTACCTGGATAAGGAGTCAGGTAGGTTTCCAGGAATCTCTTGTGGTCATTGTAAATGGTTCGTGCCATACCTGGCCAGGCTTGTGAGAGGCAGAGGGCTCCAGAGATGTTGTTTTCCAGAAGGACATTTCCCTGTAAAGTAGTTACCTTTTAGTACTCATGGCTGAGGGTATTTGGGATGTTTAGTCATTGCCTATTCTTACCACTTTGTCAAGTAACAACCCTGGGATGGCAATGCCAAGGAAAGCAGTTGGGAGAACCCTGTGCTCCCCCTGCTCCAAGTGGACAGGACAGTCTCTCACAGAAGAGGTCTGCAACCAGCTGCATACTGTGGTGGGACACAGGGCCCCTCCAGGGAAGCTAGCTGTCCCTGCCCAGCTACCTCACCTTGGAAAGGCCAGGAGAGAGCGTAAGCATAGCCCGTTTTGTCAGAACACAGCAGGCTAGAAAAAAACTTGACTTCTGCACCAGTTGGAAGAACAGCTTCGCTGTTAGTCACTTTCTCGTAGAGACTGGCTGTATAGCAGGGATGAGCAGGAAAGGTGTTTGCAGATCTCCACTCCCGTGTGCAAGCACCTGGGGGAAAGCAGACTGAGCCAGTGCTTGGGCTGCACGTTATAGATGTACCTTGTCATCCAGGAGGGAGGGGCTGATCCCAAAAAAGGGTCTCATAGCCATGCCTGGAAGGATTTCAGCTCCAGGATTAGAAGGACGGGGTGAGATACAGATGCCTCCTGTTTCTAAAGCAAAAGAAACTGTAATGCTCATCAAAGTCAGGGACAAGGAAAGCTAGGTAGCGCTGCTTGGCCAGCAGTCTGTGCCCTGGCTCTCAGTGCAAACTACTGGACAACAGGCTGGGGCTGGGTTTGCCAGAGCACTGGGTGAGGCTCTTTGCAGAAGAATGATCCTGCTTGTTTGGTTCAGTAGAGGTCAGCTCCCTACTGTCAGCTCCCCTGTGTTTCTTTGGGTTAGCTTTAAAGGCCATTTCTCTTTGATGTTTTGGTGCCCATGATGCCTTATGCGATTGCTCATACAAAAATGTATGTAACAACCATTCCCACTTGGCCAGCAAAGCTGCAGGTCACTCCTAAAGCCTGGGAGAGCAGAAGCTGGAACAAGCGGCCGTACGCATCTCACCAGTTTGCCACCATGTGTCTACTACAGGACACCGTTCCTCACCAACCACGCGGAAGTACCACTCCCATGCCTCCTTGTTGATGGGTTCCCCTACTGCAAGGGAAAAGACGGACAGAGCTGAAAGATAAGGTCAAAGGCACCCCTTCCCAGGGCCTGCTCACAGAGCCATCCCTCAAATAGCACAGTCTGCCAACTTTCCCTTTTCACGCGCTGCTACTCTTGGCGTTTGTGGGAAGAGTCACAGCCTGGTGCCTGAGGAGTTGTTACTCCAGCTCATGCCACCAGCAGTTACCTGAGCCGAGCACTTTGAGAGAAGAGCGGTCATACTTCTTCACCCATTCATCGCCGTATCTCAGGAGCAGGCGGATGGCAGTGGGTGCCCCATAGAAATGGTTAATTTTTAACCGTTCCACTGTTTCCCAGTAGCGGCCTGGAATGGAAACAGGGCCAGTAACCATCCACAATGGGAGAAACAGCTTCACCCTTGGAGAAGCAGCAGTGGCTTCCTAAGCAGAGGAAAAGGCTCTTCCCCTTGCAGCTCTCCTCTAGGCACAGCTTGCAGTCTGCTCCTCCTCCTCATTGCTGCCTGTGTCCTGGCATCAAGCTGCCAACTCCCTGCCTCCTGCAGGTCTCATAAGGTGACCATGGCATGTCCCAGTTTCCCCGAGACACCTTCTCACTCACCAGGGTTAGGATGGACAGGAGTGCTCTCAAAAAGTACTGTGGTGCCACCATTGCAGAGGGGGCCGTAAACCACATAGGTGTGCCCTGTGATCCACCCGATGTCTGCCACGCAGCCAAAGATGTCCCTGTCCTGGTAGTTGAACACGTACTGCACAAGAGAGGAGAGGCAGTGAGGGCTACACCCTGGACCTGCCCTCCCGCCAAGGGAGGCAACTAGGAGCAGTGTACCCTCTCTCAGCCCTAATGTTATTGCATCCTTCCACTTTCCCACCACCCCTGGAGGGACAGCTTATTCTCGCAGAGAATTTTTTAAAATATCAGAAAACTAAAAGGTCAGATGCTTTCTGAAGGTGCAGGAGAGAGGCACTTTAAACCAAACCAAAATCAACAGGCAGAATTGTTCTTTCCCAAAGGAGAGACCTACAGCTTTTTCTTCCTTCTGCTGATGTCTAGACAAGGCTGATCCAAGTATCCTGTAGAATGAAAATGGGAGGCTTTCAGGTTGAGGATGGTCCCTACAAGATCATGTGGAAGGAGAGGACTGGTAGACAAGAGCAATGTGGTGGAGGGACTCCATGAACCACCCCCAGGCACTGCTGGGCTCCAAATGCACAGTAAACACTCAGGAAAACCTTGAACTCAGCAAGGAGCCCAGAGTGGGAGCACTGAGGCAGCAAGCAGAGGGACTATGAGGTGCCTCCTCTCAGAGCCACCCCAGCTTGACTGCAGACGTTGGCCCATCTCTGCCACAGCTGGGTGAGCACAGCGCTGTGCCCACAGGCAGGCAGAAAGCAGAACAAGCTTTTCCTCCTGATGCCCCATTTATTCCTCCCAAGATCCTTGGATGCAACGCTAGAGTATGAGGGAATCATGCCTGCCCTATGCGGGGCAGAACTGAGAGTCATCAGACTGGCAGCAACACATCCAGCTTCCTCAAGCACTCTCCTTTGTTTCCTTTACTCACTGCCAGGAAAGTTCTCCAGGGGCTGGCATCCCAATAGCCCATTACTTCTCGCCTTCTGCTCTGGCATCTGCTTTTTGGACCTTCCTGTCTCTTCCTGCAGCTTCCCGTCTGCAGGCTACCAGCTGAGGACTCCGGGGCCTCAAGTGGTCCAGGGTGCTCGTAATGGAAACTTCCCATGTTTTCTCTGTTGCTTTTTAACTGAGTAGTGAGTTAGGGTAGCAGTCGTCTGCCCCATCCAGCTGAGAGATCTGAGTGTGCCAGCCCTGTGTTGTGGTTTCCAGCGTTCCTGAGTGCTAACATGGCCACATGCTGCTCGCTCCCTGCATTGCCATTCTGGGATGGCAGCCCTAGCTCTCACAAACCAGCTCCGATGGTCCTGAGGGAGTCACATGCTGGGCGCAGCTGTACAGACAGCTTAGCTCACGTGAAAACCAAGGGCTTCCCTGCACACACACCTGGAAGTCTGGCCTCCAGCACTCACGGATTACAGAGAAGACCCAAGCCAGCCCTGAGCTTGCTGTCTCAAAGGGTGCATGATCTGAAGCACTACTGGAACTTCAGTCATGCACAGGGAGTAACAGACCTAAAGGTAAGGGACTGTTCAGAGACAAACTCCCTCTTCTAGAGGACTCTATATAACAGGGGTGTCAAACTCACAGCTCCCACCATTCTGCTGCTGCTGCAACATAGTGCGTGTCACACACACTGTCCCCATGACTGGTGCGCTGGCAGGAACGTAGGGGCAAGGAGCTCGGCGCTGCTGCCAGGTAGAAACAAGGTGCCAGGCTGGATAAAAGAAGGTGTAGGGCCAGATTCAGCCTGCAGGCCATGATTTTGGCACCCCTGCCCTAGGAGGACTTCCCAGAGACTTTGCTCTGCATAAAGATGAGCTCATGGTTTGACAAGGCAGTACATCTATTCCCTGCACTGCCTACAAACTGCTAGCTCTGTGGCTGGGCCCCATTACCTTATGCGTGAGAGCAGCAAACAGCAAGTAACCAGCTTGCGAATGAACCAGACCCTTGGGTTTGCCAGTACTGCCCGATGTGTACAGAAGGAACAACAAGTCTTCACTGTCCATGGCAGCAGGCTCACAGCACACATCCTCCTTCATCATCTCCTGCAGTAGAGAGCACAACAGTTCCCTCCTGGAGTCTCACAGGCTTCCCAGTGTTGTCCCTACACCCACTTGTCCATTTCTCCCCCGAGCCTCCCTCCAAGTACCTGCACTATCCTGCTCCTGTCATACCATCCTCCTGCCCTCCCCTCCCCTTGGTCTCCAGCCTGAACTCTCTTTTGCCTTCCTGAGCGGGTAAACAGTGTCCTCAGCCAGAGCAGACCTGCTGAGTAAGAGGCAGCTATTTTTATGCTGCCACTGCTCTGACCAGCAGAGAAGTCTTCCAGGAAACCATCTAGCACTATGCTTGCAGATGGGATAAACAGAGACAGGGAGAGCTCTGTGCACTCCAGGAAGCTAATAGAAATCCATAGCAGGGACTCACCTCTTCAGATACAGTGCTCCATGCTGGCAGCCTGGCAATCCTGCATGCCACAGATAATGGACACAGGAGCAACTTCACTGCCTGCTTTCATGGGCACATGTTGCCAGTGGCACTCTGAGAGGCTGCCAGGTCTACCACAGAGCACTGTGTGACAATGCAGTGGTGGTCCAAGGCTGGGCCCATAGCCTGTCAGTCCATGTCTAGGGTGTGTCTAGCCTCTGGTCCATCCTGCTATGAGCCCTGGTTTGCACTGGGCTGGTGATGTGGGAAGAGCCACCAGTTATCCATCCTGATGGCTCCTAGGACTGTCTTGAACTTGAGTGCAATGCCAAGTGCTGCTGCTGCTGCAGGACAATGTACCCACATCCTGCCAACACCAGCAAAACTGTCAAGGGCAGCCAGGACCCTCTCGGCATCCACTGTCCCTTTTCCCAGCATGGACACATTGCCCAGGGGAAGCAGCAGTAAGGCCAGGCAGTCTCTCACCTCCTCCAGCGGCACATCCAGGGCTGTCATAGGAACCTTGCTGTCAGTCCTCATGGAAACCAGAACCCGTTTCACTCCTGGGCACTGTTTCACAGCCTGGTCCACTGTCTTCTTTAGCTCAATAACCTTGCCGCCTCTCAGCCCCTGATTCACTGTGATCACTGTCTCTGACTGGGCTGCAGAAGGCAAAAGAGCCACAATAGGCAGAGCTGTTCCACTCCATTGGTCACACAGCCATCTAGTTTTACCAAAACCTGCACTTCTCCTGCTGTCCCCCAGCCCCCATTAGTCATGTCCTTCATTTAACAAACCAGCAGCTTTTTTTTTCCTACCTGGGTTGCATCCTCACAGAGGAGACGCTGTATCCCAGTCCTTCAGTCCCTTGGATGAAGGAGACAACTAGTCCATCCCATGGGCTGAAAGATATTTAGTGAGCCCATGCCATTTCCTGGGGTGTCAATCCCTGCTCCATGGCCATATATCCAGGCAGGATACCCTCAGTTAGTGCAGGGAGTCTGCCTCAGAAAAGCTTTGCCATCAGCACAACCCTGAGTCCCCCAGCTGCTGAACCAATAAGCTCAGCACTGTCCCCAAAGGGAAACACTGAACATGTCCCTGTTACCCGCTGGCTCTTACCATCCCGGATCCTGTCTGCCAGGGACTCTGCACTGAACCCAGCAAAGACCACAGCGTGCACAGCTCCGATGCGGGCACAAGCCAGCATACTAGCCACCGCCAGCGGGCATGGAGGCATGTAGATTGTTACCCTGTCACCCCGTTTCACCCCTTGCCGTTTCAAGGTGTTTCCCAGGCGGCACGTCAGCTCCAGCAGTTCCCTGCCCAAAGAAGCAATGGCACAGTTAGAGTCTTCCTTGCAGATCTTACCTGTGTGCACGGAGAAGGGGGGACTCAGTGCCATAGATGCACAGCTTACATCCCTACACACCCAACTACCCTATGCTGGAAGTCCGAGAGGGAGATGGAAAAAGTCAGTGGGAAAAAAGCAGGAGACAGTCATGGGCCATTATTTATGGAAAAGAGCAGCCTCAGTACAGAGCCTCACTGGCCAGCACGAGCAGCAGGCCATAGGGCCAGCAATGGCCACTGGTAATTCCTGTGGCTCAGCGTGCCCACAGTACCTTAGCTGGCCTGGCAGTGACAACCTGCACATTTCTGATGAGTAACATGCTCTATCTGACAGTGCTGGAGGCTCTGCATGAGAAATTAGGTATCTTTGCCTGTGAAAGCAAGGCTTCACGCGTTGCTAAAGCTGGGAAGGTCCAGAGCTTGTTCTCACCAGCAAGATCAGCCAGAGAGGACAGGGGGCTCATTCTGTGTGCAGAGGAATCTGTGTGGATACTGCAGCAGAGATCCAGAGACAAGGCAAATTGGGCTGTAAGATGAGGGTACCCAGACCAACTGAGCAGGGCTGGACAGGCAGTCCCCCCAAAGAGCCAAACCCAGCAGTGTTGCTGACATGTGGATGAGCACAGGACTTTCCAACGCCCATGCAGCTGTGAATCTGGCTTCTCTCGCAGAGCATTTACCTGCAAGTTTAGACACCAGGAATTCTCCTGGGAAAGCACATGTGTGACTTTCCCATGGGCTCTTACTTACAAACATTGCAGTGCTTGCATCTGCCTCCCTATCTGGGTGGGGACCCCTTGGGGCCCAGAGGGCAAATCAGGAGGTAGGCTGAAGTCTCAGATCAGCCCAGGCAAGCCAACAGACACCATATTGTTGAACTACCTATTCAAAGGGATGCTACATCCCCTCACATGATGCACATCAGTAGATCAGACCTGTACAGTGTTCATGCATGCTGCAATGCATCTCTTGTGTATGTTCAGAGGTAAATACTGACCTGTATGTGACTTGCACCTCCTGTCCTGGCTCATCCTTCTCCCAGATTAAGGCCACTTTGTCTGGGGCTACATGGACATGTCGATCCAGACAATTCACTGAAAAAGACAACCCAGTCTCATTGCCAGAGCAACTCTCAGAAATTCTTAACTCTCAGAAAGTCAACACTGGCAGCCCTGTTTTCAGATCAGAGTCAGGGCTGTGTGTGAGTCTCAGCATTAGCCTTGTGCTGGAACAACCTTTGTGGATACTAACTTGCAGACCATAAACACCATCCCAAGCCTGTTACACTCCTCACAACTCCAATTTCTACCAATCTCCACTATCAGCTTCCCCCATAACTGCAACCTAACACAGTCCAGAGCAGAAACCACCTGGAGACTCTTTGGAGGTCATATTCTCAATGCACTCCATGGGCTAGCAAACATTAACTCAGGCATCCCTGCACCCAGCACTGCCTTTCAACTGCCTCTGGGGTGGACTGGTGGAGTTTTTTAGTGGCAGTGCTCCTAAACAACAAATCTAGGACAAAGTGAAGCTATGTGCTGGAAGGCTGCAGGGTGCATTTGTCCAAGATGGAAGAGAGCCAGGACCAGGAGTGCACAGTCCCTGGCTTTCCAGGGACATGGTAGGCTGAGGCTTTGGCTGTAATCCTTCTGAGAAAAGCTTCCTGCGTTGCTGGCAGCCACAATTTCCTCAGAAACTTTGTTCCACTCTGTGTTTTTCTCAAACCTGCTACTGAGGTCATGGAATGATGCAGCAGACCTAGTTTACACAGCAGAATACCTTTTTCTCCTGACCATTAGTAGTTTTCCAGGCGAAAAAAAAAAACCAAAACCAACAACACAAAGGAGGAAAAGTAAGATCTTAGAACCCAAAGGTGAAGAACTCCTGCCCTGCTGTCCCAATGGACTACATAAGACCTGATTTCTTAGAGGTGTGTCTCACAATTTGGACTCTGGGACCAACAGTGCTGCCAGCAGGATACATTTTCACCAGGCCAACTGTCCTTTCCTGGTAGCCTCCCTAAGGCAGTAGCCCCAGCCCATGGAAGAGCCTCTCACAGCTGTGAGGACTTCCAGCACCCCTCATTGCTCCCATGTTTTGCTTTCTGCAGGTACACACTGCCTTCAATGGGCAGGGATAACCTAGTGCAACGCTACCTGCTAAACACGCGGGGTCTGGTGCTGTTGCCTGTGGTCCCGCAAAACAGAGCCTCTGCACTGCTGCAGGATCCGTGGAGGCTGAGGCAGATCCACCCGGTTCTACACACAGCACAATCCAGCTGCAGCCCCCCCAGTGAGACCCAGTTGTTCCCTTAGCACCATCCACATCCTTACACTACAGCCACTGCAGGACCAAACGGACCTTTCAGGGACTCCTCTCACTCCAAACCTTTAGCTCTGTGCTACTCCAATCTGCTCCTGAGGCTGAAGCCCTCCACAGAGAGACACCTGCAGGAACTTGGGCTTCTTTGTCCATCTTGCCCCTTACCTGCAATGTTCAGCTGCCCACCCAGGAACCAGGAGATCCTGCCCTGGCGCAGGTCACAGTCCTGAACCGAGTGGAAGGGGGTGATCCAGGTGAGTCGGCTTCTCCCCAGTGCTCCCCAGAAGGCATCTCCCTGTTCCACCGACACCTTGTACAAGCCTTGGTGGTCCTTGGGTCCAGGGAAGGCAATGGCTTCAGGCATGTAGGCAGTGATGGGCCCGTGGCTCCAGGCTCGGGTAGCCACCAATTCAGGGGGGCATCTGGGAGCCTGAGGAAGAACTCTGGGGCAACAAGCCCTTGCCAGCAGCCTGGCCAGCATCACAGGGTGCCTGCCTCTCACCAAGGAAATGGGTGCCTGGAGCCCTCTTAGCCACGTGGGACACCTGGCCCAGGACAAGACTTGCTCCCGCGGGAGCTAGGACTATGTCACCCTGGGCCAACTGGACACAAAACTCCCCTATGCACAGAGCTGCAGCGCCCCTTCTCTTCTGCCTCATTCCTCTCCTCCTCTCTCCCAGAGCACTACAGGGAAAAGAAATTCAATCCCTTTAAGGGAGGGGAAAGGGGTGGGCTGTAAAAATAGTTGACTGAAAATAACCTTCATGCTAATCTGAGTCCTGATGGCTGCTCTTGAACCAGAGCCAGGTTTAGCGGGTGTCTGGAATCCCCACAGGGACCGAGTTGCCCAAGCCGGACTCTACCAGTCTGTTCCTGTTTCCACTCACCCAGGGCTGCGCTACATCCCTGGATACTTTTGCTTCACCCCTATGCTTGTCTCCCTCCACTCGCCTCCCTTCACTCATCCCCATCCCCTCTTCACAGCCCTTCACTGCATTCCCCTAGTTCTCTACTGGCCGTGAGGCAGCCTGGGGTGGCTCACCTGTGAAAGCCGGGGTCCCCTCTGTGCTAGCTTGGGTGACAGGACCACCCCCTTCTCAGAATTAAGGCCCGTTCCCTGCAAGACGTTAGGCAAGAGGGGGATATTGCATCCCATCCCACTTCACTGCTGGGCAGCTGTCAGAGCTGTCCCTTCTAAAAAGCTGGGATGGGGTCTCTGCCTCCTCCAAAACATTTCAGGCTACTCTGTACCACAGGGTAGACTGGGAGCACTAAACAAAGTCAAAGTGGAGCAGAAGGTAGTGGCTTGCCATAAAACTCTCCCCTTATCGAGACCTCCCACCACCCACTGTAGCTGAGCTAAGCTGTCTCCATGCCTATGAACAGCTTTTTTTTCTGCCCTCCTTTTCTTCAGGCCCTACATAGATAGTGGTTTTTAAGGCAGAGCTTGCAGCTGTCCTTGATTGTACTGACCAAGTTCTCCTCTCTTTCCAAAGAGCACAAGACTAGAGCAGAGTAAGGCTCCCCCTGCAAGCAGGGCTGTTCTCAGCCAGGCACACCAATGGGATCAGCAGCAGGAGGAGCGGTCTGGTAGATCTTTTCACAGCGTGACCCTGCTTGTGGTCTGCAGGTCTGATATATCTTGTGACCAGTTGGACAGCAGTATGGGAGATGGGGTATTTGGTGGCAGGTGTGCTCATCCCAAACCACACACTAGTGTTTGTACCAGAGCTGCCACCAGGGTTAGGTGAGGACATACAAGGGCTCTGTCTCCCCAGGGAAATGCAGTCCTGTGGGCTTACATCTCTTCCACAAAGTCAAGCCCAAGCAGCCTCGTTGTTCAACAAGTGAGATTTGTTTCTTTTGCATGTGTGCTCTGTCTTAGCCTTTTTCCGCTGTAAGACACCAGGTTTTTCATCAGACCATTCACAGATGACATTAGCAGGACACACAAATCTTAGCTCCTCCTCTGATAACTCAGTATGGGATCCTGTTGCTCCCAAATTGGATCTTACCTTGCTGGAAATCCCTGTCAGTGCTCTTCCCTCTCAACAAGCTCCCTCCACTTCTCAGGTCAGTTGAGCCCTACAGCCTGCTCCTGAGAGATAGGCTAAGCCTGCCTGAAGGTCTGCCAGGCACTCCAACTCCAGGACACCTGTCACGTGGGACAACCCAAATCACCAGGGCTGTTCTGGATGCTTACATGACTTGTTCTCTGACCCATTCCATGCCATGACATATAATTTCTGTCCCAGGTACAAGTGCACCTCCTTCAGCTTTGTCTTTTACCATGAAAGCAGAGCAGAACCCAAGCCCAATCTTCTCCATGCTTAGGTGGGGAGGAAGATGAAGGTCTCTCTGTGTTGCTTTGAAGCTCACACCTGTCTCTGGCTATGGCCTGACACCTAAACTCATTTCAGCTTTGGCTGAATTCATCCTCTTTAAACATGGGTGGCCAGATTCATACACAGTATTCCTGTTTAGTTTTATTCTTGTTCGTATCTTTACAGAAAATGACACATAAATCACAGATGCTGGATGACTAGAAGTTGTTACAGCTCCATATCTCAAACACCTCAATACTGAATTCTTTTCTCACTGTATATACATTATTTACACACCATGGGCTAGCATCTAACACGTCAAACAACCAGGGGACAAAGACAAACAGGGGCTGGATGGAGGGGCTTAACCTTTGATGGAAGAAAAACAGTAGCTCTGGGGAAAGAGTGCTCACAACTGAAAGCAGGACAGAAGGGGTTGCCTGGAACTCACTGTCCTACCAGGATGGGAAGGTGATGGTACCATGGAGCAGGTTTGGTTGTGAGGGTCTGCATGTGCTCATATGGGATCAGCTTGGAGGTGTATATACACATTATGGGATATATTGGGGTGGATCTGCATGGCTGTCATTCCCTTTAACACTCAGAGGGTGAGCTGGACAAACTGAATTCAATAAATACACTGGGTAGATTTGGGGTTTTTTTGCCTCGAATAATGTATTCTGCAAATGAATTCACTGTTCAGCCCCTCTGCAGGGGTGCAGGAGGCTCCATGGGCTTTGGTGTTTGGTGCAGTCCGATTTAGCTGTGGTGGCCAGAAGATGGCAGCATGGTCTGGGGTCACCTCGAGGTGCCAGGTGAGACCAAGGTGTTGCACCTGGGGGCTAAACCTGCCTCTCCCTGCTGAGAGGGGGGCAAAACTCAACCACCCCAAAGCTGCCGCCCCTTCCTGGCAGACCTCAGTGCCGGGAGGGGAAGGCTGGGTGGATAGTGCAAACTACCCTGGATGGAGACATAAACGCTGCCATGGGCTTGTCTTACAGCAACCTGGGCCAGAGGTGGAGGTGATGACCAGGGGAGGGCAGCAGGTCTGCCTGAGGCATGGCAGGACAGAGCACCAGGGGAAGGGGCCCAGGAAGCTCTGCGGAGAGATGTGCTCCAAGGAGGGGCATGGCAGCAGGGGACAAATTTGCTCCAAGATATCAGATGGGGTCTGGGGCTGGAGCAGAAGAGTCCCAGAGCTGGTTGTGAAGCCAGAGGGACCCAGAGCCTTGGTGTCCTTTTGGGTGGCAATGATAATGGAACACTCCTGGACCCCCAAAAGGAAGGTGTGAGGGTTGAGAAAGGCCCAGAGGGGCAGAGGAGCGAGGGGCAGAGGTACGCTCGAGGGGAGCAGGCAGGGGACACCCTGCCAAGCAGCCCCAAATGCAGAGACCAGGGCCCTGCTCCCTGGGCAAGGGTGGCCGGGGTGTCCTGGTGGTCCAAGGGGGACTGCAGCCCCCAGAGGACACAGTGTCTGGCAGGGCTGGCTTCTGCCGCCTCTCCTCCCCCTAGATCAGCTTCTCTTCCTTCTGCGATGAGTTCGACTTCTCCATCTGTCTCTCATCATCCACCGCTGCCACCTCCTCTCCTGCCTCCATCTTTCTGCCTGGGGCTGAGGTGTCCCCGGCGATGGTCCCCAGGACTTTGGTGCTGTGCTCCTGAGCTTTGGCCCTGAGGGCAGCAATGCTGTTTTCTCTCAGTTCCTCCTGGGAAATGGTGGTTTTGGGATCCGGGCCCCTCTCTTCCTTGTCACCCTTGTCAAGCTTGGGCAGGGCCTGGCGCTCCACCTCTGTCTTCCTTCCCGCCTCAGCCGCTGCCTCCAGAGATTTTTTGTGCATCCCTAAAAAGAATTGTTGGTATTCGGGTTTAGAAAAGCGTCTGGGCATGGGAAAGCCATCTTGAACTGAAAACAGCAAAGATAAAGAGAGGCCAGAATTAAGGAAAAGCAGAAACCCTCGCTTCATGCAGCAGTCACAGCAAGCCGCTTGCTCTGGCCCCCATGTGAAGGCAGCGCAATCAAGGCAGCTGCCCGCTGAGGTAGTCCAGCCCTGGCATTTGTGGCCCTGGGGCTACCCCAAAATGTCTATAATTATTCTCCCCTTCCTTTCTCTCTGGGAACCTAAGGCTAACTTGTCCCTGCAGGGTGGGGCGAGGGTCTCAGACAGCAGCACAGTAGCTTGAGCTTCACTGAGGCTGGACAGGGAGATCCCCTATTGCCTATTCCTGTATTGACCTGCTCCTCCCACAACCCACCCTCTGCCTCCCTTGGTTTCACACAGATAGAAGGACAGGAAAGCCTGTCATCAAGATGTCAGACACTAGTTTTGGAGCAGAATGAGCTTGAAAGATCAGAAAGTGGGAAGCAAAGAGCAGTAGCATGATAGGGTAGCTGCTCCTTGTCTGCACAGAAAACCAAGCAAACCAGGTGGAAATGCAGCTCCCTCCGGTGCTGAGAGGAGGAGGAAGAGGAGGAGGAGGAAGTAGCATGTTGCCTGGAGCTTTTTGCAAGGAGAGTACATTTGAGGGTCCCAGCATCCCACACAGCATCACAGGGCTGAGGGAGTCAGACCAGGATGATCTCCTACCTTGGGGAAGGGATGGAGTCCCTGCTCCAGGGCTGAGTATCAGGGATGTTTGTGCCATGGGAGTCAAAGGCTAACACCCACCTAAGTATTCCTGCCCTGACCAGATCCTGCAGGTCAGGATCCAAGGACCAGCAGGGATTTGGGATGAGCACTCAGACCCTGTTGACAAGGGCCATTGGGGAGAGAGGATGGCAGGGTGGGGCGACATTGTCTAGCCACCTTCCACCTGTATTTTTGACTTGGCTCCAGTTTCTTCCTTGTAAGCCCCCGCTTCATCTCAACCCATTTGCCATCCCCCATGAAGGCAGCTGCTCTCTTACCCAGGAGCCAAGGGGCGCAGGACTCCATGATGCCGTCCTTGGCAGACTTGAGGATGGACTCGGGCAGTGGGATGGAGTGACGCACCATGGCACCGTAAAGCCCATACTCAGCCATCACACTGCTTCTGCCCCAGCACTTCTCCCTTTTCCGCCATTTGGCCCGGCGGTTCTGGAACCAAACCTGGGGCAGACAACAAGAAGGGACATGGGTTTTTTGGGGGGAAGAAGGTGTGTGTCAGTCCCCTTCCTGAATGGGAACACGGATGTGCTTGTGCAGTGGAATGAAGGCAGACATGTGGATGCTCATCCTGAAAGCATTGCAGCCTCTTCTACCATGCAGCAGCCACTGGGTATCTCTCCCTCCCTTCCCTGCAGGAGCAATGAGGGCCAAGCGTGAGAGCATGTCCCATCCCTCTCTGCAGGATGTAATTAATTTGCCAGAGCGGCATCTTTTTCTAGCGACTTTTGGCTCTCGTGCCTGGGATTTTATTTCATTATTTACTGGGTGTCTGAGCTGCAGCACAGGGTTGTGGCCAGTGGTGCCTGCAGGGAGGGCCGGGGTGGGGGAGGATGCTCAGGAGAGGTGAGAGAAGGGGGAAGCTGATCCGTGTGCTTTGCCCTGAATTCCCATTTTGAAAAGCCCCTCAATTCTCAGAAAATTGGCAGAATAATCTCTGAGCTGTGACCTGGGGGCCAGTGAGCAAAGAGGCGGGCAGCGATGGTGGGGGGGGATGCTCACAGAAATCTATTAGCACTCTCTCTCCGATTTCCATTCCTCTTGTCTCCCTCACCCTCCTCCCTCCCTGGCTCCCCTCTCTTCCCTACAAGCAGAGGCATCAGCTTTAGATGAAAAATTGCTCGAGGTCTATTCAGAAGGAGGCAAAGGAAGAGTCAGCCCCAGGGGCAGCCCAGGCCTGATTGAAAAATAAGTTAATTTCAGTTTGAATCGATGGGCCTCAGGCACTGAAATATCACGGGAAATTAAAGCAGCTGGTCCCCGGGGAACCACGACATTGACCTGCGCTAATTAATGCCATGGAGTTACCAGGCCCCTCTCCGAGAGGCAGCCCCTCCCTCCCCGCAGACACCCCAAACACCTCCTCATTTAACTAATTAGACTCGCAGAAAATTGGGTGTTAATTTGTTTGGGATTTTTTTTCTTTTCTATTTTTTTCCCTCCCTTTCCCAGAAAGTATACGGCAGAATGGAAATGAATGGCAGGGTCTCGCTGGCAGATGGATGCTCGGGGTCACTCTGCAATCTTCTCCGACTTGATTGCTTGATTAGGTCGTTAGCACATTAAAAAAAAAAATTGCTTGCCGTCTGGCGCTGGCCTGATGAGTGGGATGAGGCGGGAATCGCCTGGGTAATTTATCTTTTTATACTGCGAAGAATTTGATTTCAATCTGCAGATATATGGAGGTGCCTTTGACACCTGTTTAACATTACAGAGCTGACAGCTTAACCCACTCTTGTCTCCACCGTCCTTAGCTGGCACGGGGGTGCGTGGTGTCAGGCGGCAGTGGGGAGCACTGGGGGGTTTGGGCAGAGTCTGCCAACCCCAGCTCTGCTCTGGGGACCATGAGACTGATGCTGTGTAGTGATATCCTGCTCTCAGCTCACAAGGCAAGCTTGTCTCTTCTACCTGTGCAAAGGGGAACTGTTTAGCACTGAAGCCTTACCAGGACAAAGCTGCGGGGTAGGCATGTGGCTTGCTAATGCTGGTGACAGCCAACCTTGGCCATTCCCAGAAGCCCAGCCAGCCTGGCACCACAAGGAGCTTTGCAGAGTGGGTGAGGTGGTTGTCCCAGCGACTGTGATCCCAGCTTCTCGCAGCAGAAGACACTCTGTGCACGTCAGAGGGGATTTTACAACCAGGCTGCTTCCATGTCACCTCCTCTGCATGATAAACAGCCTGATTTATACTTTCATTCTCCTGACATGTAACCCCTGGACCATGGATGGCTGCCTGGGCCATGGATGGCTGTGAATCCCTCGAGGCCTGAGCAAGGAGTGCTCAGCTTCCCCTCTCCACTGGGTCCTTCACCTGGCAGAGCATGGCATGCCTGTGTGACACATGGGTTTGCTTGGTCCTGTGGTCAACAGGATGCTGGCAGGGTCTCTCCAAATAGGTCACATGTTTCTCCCACTCCCGGAGCCCCGAGAGCAGAGCCAGAGGGAACCAGACCGTTCCTTCTCCAACCTTGGCACAAACCCCTGTGGTTCCATCTCATGTACGAGACCACAATGGCAGGGCAGCCAGCCCCAACACCTCAGTGCTGCATGGGAGCAGTGCAACCCACAGAGGCCAGGAGTCTGCCTGTTTCCCCCTTGATGAACCAGTTCAGTTAAATCCCTTGCCACGGAGCTCCTCCCTGTCTCACTTGGCTTCAGGGAGAAATTTCTGCACAACCCAAGGGACAATGCCTCCGCATCTGCCTTGGTTTGGGGCTGCAGTGACAACCTTACCCAGATGCCTCCTTGCTGATGCTTTTACCACCCCTCCCTTTCCTCTCCCTCTCCCTTGATGCCTCAAATATCTTCCTCCATGCCACATGCTCCCCTACCCTCCTCCCTGGCTAGGTCTTAGCCTGCCCCAGCAGTGCCCAATGCCATTTGACACAATGCCCCTGAGCATCTCCTTTCCCATGGCAAGGTCACACATATGAGGGAGCCAGCAGAAGCTTTGCCAGTTGGCAATCTAATTTTGACTAAAGCCAGTGGAAATTTTTCAGTAAAAAAATGCTGATTCAATCGCACAGGAAAAACTGCATCTAGCCAGTAGAAGTGTAACCAAAATTATTTGTGACTTTCTTCTGAATGTTATATTTTAATCTTCCCTGCCTAAGACATGCAAAATCTATGTCTAAAGCCAAATGGGAAAATAAATGCCATCAACACCTTAGTAAGATCATTATGAGATTTCTCAAAACATTTTTTTTTTGTCGTTTGATTGGAATTTCCTCTTGGTTTTGACTTGGAAACAGGGAAGTTTGAAATCACATGATTTCTAGCAGGAGAGAAATTGGGAAGATTGGCCATCCTGCTTTAATATCAGGAGCCATATCTTTATCTCAGGAATGAACTTAAAGTGAACCTAGTGATACTTAACAGTGAATATTACTGGGATCAGAACCCAACCTAGCACCTCTGCCACAAGCCCATTCTGAGGAGTACAGTGGGAAGAGTTCCAGCACAACATTGGCAGCAGCCACACCATTTCAGATCAGCAGAATTATTCCCTGTGGCACTTCTTGAGATTTTGCCATCATTCAGATGGCTCCATAAGTGGGACTTTCTTCTGAGAGAAGATTTCTCTGCCCTCTTCAAATTTCTTGACGTTACCAAAATTTTTCCATGCCTTGATTCTGAGCTGAATTATACACGAGTTTTAGTAATTCTGAGGTATTTTTGGCTGTGTTGATACATCAGCCACAACTCCTGAATAGGCAGCTATTCATTGTTGCCACCTCATTTTTTCTGCCTTGATCGAAGAGACTTTCACCCTTACACTTCCATTTACTCGTGGGTTTGGTATTCTCCGTCTTCTTTGGCTGCTTGTTGTCTTTGCTTGGAGATACCTACTCTACAACTTCCTTCAGCTCTGTAAAATTCATCCTGCTTCAACCAATGTTTAGGTTTGTCCATGTTTGGTCTTGCCCTTCCCATCATATGGGTCTGCTCAGCTTTGTGAAATGCTTTATTGATGTAGCTGTGTACCATGCACCTTCCTTCTTGCTTTCATCTGGTTCACTGTCGCACAGCCCATGGTATAGTGGAAAGACTGTTCATGCTTCTACACTTTACAACCAGTGGTGAAACCCCCTGATTAGTTTTAGACTGAAACATATCAGATGTTTGTGCAAAGCTATCGTGCACTGATGCGCAGGAGTAGGAGTCTTTTGGACCAATCAATCACATCTTAAAATGATTTACAGCTTTCTATTATCACACGAGCACTCTCTGTGAAACATGGGGACCTTGCTCCAGGAAACTTATCCTCCAATAATGGACAACAGAATAAAGAGGACAGTTTTGTCTTGCTATCCACTGCACATGTTAGTATCTGAGTTCAGCCGATGCATGCATGTTTTCAGTTAGCAGCCCCAAGTCCTCTCCTGGGCTGCTCCTGAGGCCCTACAAGTGCCACCTTTGACACACCAAGGGCTGGATCTGGGGTAGTGATTGTCACAGTTGAGCTGGGGGCAGAAGACAAACATGCCTCTGACAAGTCTGCCAGACACACCCTGTGCATCAGCAGCAGGGTAAGACAATGCTTACTTGCATATTGCATGCTGCAAGTTGGCTGTGTCTGTGCAGAAACTGCAGGCTTTTCCATACCCCTGAGTTTTGGTTCTCTGGGCATAAAAAAGCTGCAAAAGCAAAATCCACCACCCTGCAAAACCTGCTCTTAATATGAAACAGACAAATAGGGGGTAGTAACAACACATCACTCAGAGAGGATTTGCCCATCAACTCAATCCTTGTCATTTGGTCACAGCCGAGCATTGCATGCTCTCTAACCCTGCCAGACACATCACACTGATGCTGTCTTCTCCAAAAGCAGCCACAGCCTCTACAAATCAAGACAGCAGCTAATGCCAGCACCTTCAGTGTCATCTGTGGGATGCTTGTTCCACACACCTGTGCTTCTGCGCCGTCCTTCCCCAAACCAGAAGTACTGCAGAGCCTTGTAAATGGGGATGTTCCTAATCATCACCTAATTCTCACCACCAGTGCCCAAAGCAGTAAAAGCAGAGGCAACCTGCGTTGCACTGCAGGGTTGCAGTGTTTCAGAGTCAAGACTGGCAAAGTTATTCTTGCCACCTTCCTCCTCTGAGTCACAAATCATGACTGACATTTCTTCAGATATTGATGATGCAGAAGAACAAATTGTAGTAGTAGGAATATCTCATTTTGCAAAGGGATATGAGACTCAATGTGTCCTTGTTATCCGCATTCATTATATTAGTTAGTTTGTTTACCTAATCAGCTCCTGAAACATGGTCTACTGAAGAGAGAAATCTCCCTCAGGTTAGTCATGAGCCAGAATCTGAATTAGCGAAGTGGTATTTCAAGGCATTTAGGGTGTTACTATGCACCGTTTCTGTATTTTTTCAACATAAAATTTTCACTGATTACACTCATTTTCTTGGCTCCTACTTTCCAAGCTGGGGCACAAAGACAGGAGAATTGGCAGAGCTTAATTTTATCTTTTGAATAAAATAATTCTATACTGCCTGCTCAAGCATGACTCATCCCTTAAAGGAATAGTCCAGGCTAGATAATGGGGAATTTTTTCTCCACCAAAGCTCACCTGCTGCCTTTGACACAGCACTTCAACACGGGTCTTTCAAGTAACAAGCTTTACTGAGCACAAGATGGTCCCAGACTCAAGCAGTATATGCTGACGTGTCCACTAGATGGCCACAAGCAAATGCAGGTCCACACACGCAGACACACAGACACACACCAGCACTCGTCCCACCGGTACACGCCTTGGCCAGGCTGCGGGGAGCAGCCGCACATGGCTGTTTGCAAATCGATTAAGGCAAGGCACAAAACCTGGAGCTCCCCAAGCAGCAATACTGAGCTCACCTGCCCCACACATGGACTAACATTTTACCCTGACTTCTTTGCTCTCTGAAGAATTGCCCTGCGCAAAGCTTCCACTTAGGGGAGCCAAAGTATTGACCTATATGATCCCTGCAAAGAAGGCATTTCTGATACTGAGCTCTTTAAGTGAGGACACAGCAGGGAAACCCGGTCATAAGACAGGCAGCCTGGGGAGTTCGTGGACTTCTCCTGTGATATTGCTTTGGGCTGAATTCTGTTGTCATGGTCCCACTTGACCCAATGATGTTGATGGCTTTCTGACCGAACACATCCGTATACATCCAGTACCATACTCTTCTTCCAGTGATTCAGCCATCTCAGGCTGAACCATGCAGAAGCCGAACTTCTCATACATCCAACAGATCTCTTGCTCCTGTATCATTACAACCATGGGAAACATCCAGACATCTACACCAGTAAAATGTACTTCCTGATATACCTTTCCCCACCATGCTGCTCTGATCCTGTCACCTCACTGTATGCACAGCAAAGCATTGTCACAGAGCAGCTCTGTTTCTCAGTGTGAGTGCTTCACATCTCTACCTGTGTGCTGTTTTCCCTTCTCCTGGACTAGAAAAAACTGGTCAGCCACACTATCCCCCTCACAGCAAAATGCTGCTCCAAAAATCATACCCGGTGATGTATTAATCACTTCCCCACTTGAAGCCTTTTGGTAGGTCCAGCTGCAGACCAGAGAATACCCACAGCTCACCTCCACACCCTGGCCGTGCTGTCATCTCAGCACTCAGTTCTTCCTGACAAATACACGTCTCCCTCTATACCTTCTTACTTTCCAACCCAAGACTCTACAATGAGAGCAGTCAAAATGAAAATCACCTCTGAAAAAAGAGGCATGTCTTCACCCTCATACTGGGACAGGGCTAGTGGCCCTGGCCGAGTTCAATCTGAGGATGTGAGCACTACAAAGAACAGCCTCATATCTTCCTCAGAGCATCTCCCTATCAGTACTTGCAGGCCCTGGGACTTTATAATGAATTGCCACAGTGTAAGGTCTGACTGGGTCATGGGGCTTCCTCAAATCCCTCCCCTGTACCTATCACCCCAGGAAAGCTTCCTGTCCCCAGAATAGGTGGTTGAGACTACATCACTTGTGTAAGCCTGGAAATGGTTTACTGCTTGCTGTCTTTTCAAATGTAATGTCAAAATTATTGGCACTGTTTATGGTGACATCACATTCTATGGCTCGTGTAAAGTGGGTATGAAGTTAAATGAGAGCAGTAAAGGTTGCACATGGGCTGCATGGCTGATCGTGGGACTCATCATTCCTCCTTTTCCTGAACACTGAGAAAGCTTTCTGAGCTCACATTAGAAAGAACAACTCCTGTACACAGCATGAGAAAAGCCCTTCCTGCTAATAGCTGGAGTCGTGTCCAACCCACTCAGCTAACAGATCAAACCAGATGTACTGAGATGAGCTGTAAGATAGTTCTCATCCCTGTCGAGCAAAGACATGATGGTTCATTCAAGATTTGGTCTCCTCTAATATAAACTAGCACAGGCCACACATTGAATACAGGCTCAATATGACACCTGGCAATAAGTACATGCTATCACCACGTCACAGGTCCTGCAGGCCAGCCCTGCCACTGAATCCTGCTCTGCGTGAGCCAAATATAGTTAATATAGCAAATATAGCTTGTTGCGATTTATCTGACTTACACAGCCAAAGCTGTAAAAGTCTTCCTGGACAGGGAACACTTAAACTATGTCCCCTCGGCAAATCTGGGGTTTTCACCTGGCCTTGCCACCTTATGTGGCAACATGTTGTCTCACTTGCTGGCATGTGACCTTCAAAAAGTGGAGAACTTCACCAGGTACAGACCTCCCATCTCCCTCAAAGAGAAACGAATGTGTGCATGTTGTGCTAGGTAGGTATACTGAAATCAGTGGTTCAGCACATGCCCACTCTGCACAGCACATCTGCACAGCAAATGCATCCCTGAGACATTGACTTGTGGTCAAACGATGATGCCAGCTGACCAGCAGCTTAGCTAGAGCTCTGGCTCCATACAGGCTGCCAGATGCTGGGACACAGCAGATAAACACTCAAATTCCTCTTTTCCTAACATGCTGATTGAAAACCAGGAAAAAACAGGGTCATGAGTGAATGATAAACACAGGAAAGCTAGCAAGGGTGCAACCATCATCCTAGTGCACACAAAACCAGGCAGACATTTGTCATCGACACAAAGGGTGATACAGCATAGAACATCCATCCTTTAGATGCTCACAATGGCTGTCTCTGTTAACCAAGCTGCTGTCCTGCCAGTGTAATTTCATTTTTCCTCATCTGCACTGCTACAACTGCTGTGCAGCTCCTCTGGCACAGACAAAACCTATGGGTATCCATAAACACCATATGCAATGCACCCTGTGAATAAGCAGGGACCTGCCATATTATCATGTTCATGTTAGAGCAAAGTGAGTCAGGGCAGTCAGAGGAGAAATGGCACACCCTCCTCCATGATGCCTTTCAATGGGCACCAAAATCAGAGCATGGAATTCCAGCATTCCTCAACAGCTGTGGAGTACTGCCTGTTCTCTGGGGCTTCCCTTTGCATGTGAGAAGCAGCTGCATGTTACCCTTTCCTTTATCAGTACACACAGAGTAAAGGGCAAGAGCGTGCTCTTGTCTTTTCCAGAAAAAAAGTATGACTTCGAGTCTGGGCATCAGCAGGAAATGGTATCTACAACACTACTTGGGGAGCATCATTTTGCAAGATAAGGCTCAAGCTCATTCCTGCGTGTGTGGGGATATGCCACAAAGTAGCCCCCTGAGGGCTACAGCACAGTCTCAGCATGGGAACTCTTGGCACATGGAAGCATTAGCTGAAAGATATTTACTGAAACATGTTAAGTATTGTAAAATGTTGTAACATGCTGTAATAAGTTTCCATGCAGGAGCTTGGACTCAGCCCCAAAAGGAAAAAGTTGCAGTCTTTTACAGTTTCCCTTAGAAAGATACATGGTAAGGACAGTCTTTGCAATTCCTTGCATCATGCAATGAGATATCTAATAATCCAACCTCAGCAAATCCTTCACCAGGCTGGAATCTGAAGGAGGAGGAGGAGGACCTCCAGAGCAGAAGTGCAGGTCAGAACAGCAGTCTGTCACCTGACCACCACCCAGGTCCGTACAGGCTGTTATGTTGCCTGCACTGGGGTGGCCCTTCAGAGCTCTACTCCTGTGACAGATCTGCTCCTGGCTCTACTTGTTCCTCATTTCTGTGTGACCTTTACCTTCTTCATGTAATTCATACTCCAGGAGTTTTCACATGACATCTTACGGCTGCAGAAGACTCACACTCTGGGCTCTCACGACTGCTGTGCTAACAACACCTGCAGCCAACTTTGTCTGCTTGGGCTAGTGCACAGTACAGTTAACGGTGTGACTCAGAGTTGACAACACGCAACCCACTCATGGATGCTGCTCACACCAAGGCAGCATATCTAAACTCACCAGGGCATTTCTAGGTATCCCCCATGCTTAATCCACCGAGGATAAGATGTCCCAGGCAGGGATCCTCTCTCAGTTGTCACTTAGGCACTGAAGCCTTGATCTCAGCTAGAGTCGTCATATAAGCTCAACGAGTTGATCTGATGAACTAACAAACGGCTGGACACTGTAATGTGACTGAGCTGGACAGATGGCAGTGAAGCCAGAGATACAAAGGGACCTAGAAATCACTGGCACATCTAGCTAAGAGCTGTGATGGGCAGAGATACTCATAATGTACATTTACATTGATAGTTTTGCTAGATCATTCCAAGGGACTATTTCTCAACCATGGTCACAGTTCAGCCTCCCTCTGGGTGAACCAAGCAGCAGCCTTGGAGAGAAAAGGGTATCACAGATGAGAAGGTATTCCCCCAGCAGCATACCATGCAGACCATATGACTACAGGTGAGCCAGAGCTTCCTGGCAGCATGGGTAGGTGGCCTGGCTGCAAAATATGAGTACAGGCTAACACAGCCTTTAAAAGTGCTGCTGCTTACTCAAACTGTAACAGGTCAGCTTCAAGAGCCAGGCAGGAGTCAGTCAGTGGGTCACTGCTAGACCATGGAGGTGACACAGCCCCCATGTTTATGAATGCGCAACATGCATGCCATGAGCACTTTTATTAGTCACATGAAGGCGATTAGAGACAATCAGTGCTTCGCTTGCATTCCCTTGCTACGAATTTGGAGAGAAAGCTGCAGCTGAAAGCTCTTATATAAACACCAGCCAAAGTTTCAGCTCTGCCTTTGCTTAGACAGTTGGGAGCCTAATAGAAACCCACTGAAACAGAAAGCACGGAGCAAACTACTTCTCATACCAAGCAGGTCCTAAACTGAACATCTATTGCTGTTCTTAGGGCAATGCCACCCAGAGTAGGCAGAGCGCAATGTTTTCTCACAGCTTCTGATGAGGGTGGTCTCTGGAAGCCACCTTTGCTATAGGATATTGTAGCAAGTTTTCTCTGCAACTCAGTTTCTCTTTTCTGCTCCACAGAAGGACCTGCCAGTCTCACCCACACGGAGGGTCAATTTTAAGTCTACTGAAGACTAGACTACTCAACACTGCACAAGTCTGTGCAAAACCTGGCTTGCAAAGCACCCACAGAGAAGGGCAATGAAAAGGCAGATGAGGTTTGTGCTGCCAGAGAAGAATCAGAAGAACTTGTTGAGATCTATCAGGGTAAATGATAAACACTATAGAGAAAAGTAGATCCATTAAGAAATAAAGGGGAGAGTAAATTAACCGTGTCTCTAAAGTGCCTGTGTTATTGAACTGTTAAAAAAATCTCTATTCAAAGTCAGGAAAGGAGGAAAACTTTATTATAAAGGGTCATTAAAGGAAAATCTGAACACACAACCATCAGCTAGTCCCTCTGCCAGACATCCTAAGGCTAGAAGGGAATTAACTATTGAGCTTGCTACGCTACCTGATTAGTTAAAAAAAAAAAAAAAAAAAAAAAAAAAAAGTTGTGAAAAACTGCAGTTGTATTAGAAGAGAGAAAAGAAAATTCATCATTAAAAGGAGAAGCAAATGCAAGTGTTTCAAGAACAGAGACTTAGGATAGCATTTCCAGAGGAGCTTAAGTGATCAAGGAACCACAGGGCCTTAGCTAACTTGGAGGAGTGTTACCCTTAAGCTACTGTTGTTAAGGAAATAGGGGGCTAAATATGGGGAAGAACTGTCACAGCCTGGTATTAAGCCAGCAGAGCTACCCCTCATTCTCCTGGCCATGACAGAGAGAGTCCTTGCCAAGGCACTCCACAGCAATGGGCTATGGCATATTTTGTTGCCTCCCTCTCTCAGGGAGCAGAAGTGCCCCAGCACTTGAAGAAATCTGACCGTCAGTGAGACCTCATCTGACCACGGAGAGAACAAGGAAGAAGCTGTCACTGCAAAGCCTTATTTCCCTTCTTCTAGTGTGGAGAAGCACAACAAAACCACACTGTCCCTTATGTTGTGACAGCCTTAAACACCTTGCAAGAACAGAGCAGAATGCAAGGACAGGCAAGTTTGGTTTGATTTGTTTTTCTGTCTCGTTTAGAAAATTGGTCAGTGGCTGAAGCAACTCGGGGACTGAACAAAGGGATAAAACAGTATCTGGGTATACAAAATATTTATACCTCTATACCTGCACCTCTGCACTAAAGAACACCTTTTAAACTGCACCTGCATCCCCAGCTGTACCAGGGTAAATCCTACAAGCTGGACAGGTAACCTACAGGGTCTAGCAACAATCAGGACAGTCCCCACTTCACAGTAAGATGAAGACGATATTCCCAGCCCTCCATTTTCCTTCCTGTCTTCTGCCACATTTTCTACCTCTGTCCAAAAGCATGCGGTGTAAGGCTTTTCAGTCAGTAATCCCTTCGGGTCAGCTCATCTAGGACCCTGCACTCACTCATCGTCCAGCCCCTCTGTTTGCAGCTATGGTAATTAAATTGTAAACAAAGTTCAGGCACAGGGACTGAAAACGGGCCATAGATAAAGGGTAATGAAAACACTCCATTACAGAAAGGGCCAAATTAAACAACTCTTAATTGAAAAATGGAAATTGATATGAATTTAGATCAACTAAACAAGCCTGTTATTGAAGAGGCAGCAAAGTGGATGAACTCCTCACATACCAATTAAAGACATGGAGGCAAAGATGCACTGAATGCCATGAGAAACACTCATAATAACATTCTCACCATGCCAGTAAGTTTGATTAGTTTTATTATTCTCACTTGCACACTTCCTACATTTGTAAAAGCATAGGGGAAGTTAATGGCACTTATCTGGTACTACACTTCTGTGGCTTGCCTCAGTACTCAGGAATTATTGGCAAAAGTAGCCAGCACTAGCTGTTCAGCTCCATTTAATGATTACATTCTTGCAGGGTTCTTAAAAAAAAAATAAGATATTGAAATGGTTGGCTCCCACAGCATCAACACTTTCAGCTCCTCTCTTGCCTCGGTAATCTACCCCCAACCACCCTAATTGCCCTGGTAATTTCCCTCCAGGTGCATAATCACCATGGCTGTGCCATATAGGTGGGAACCTGCTGGCACTGCACCTTTTGCCAGCCTTTCTCTCTTCTAAGAGTCACCCGAAGTTTTAGCAAGAACAGTCAGGTCCTAACTTATTGAGAGTAACAATGACATGCATAAGCTTAGAAAGACCAACATCACTGCTTTCTGCAGTACTAAGAAATCCCTTGGCGGCCATTCCAGGAAAGGTCAGAAACTGCACAGAGCAATCATCCCCACTCCACACTTACGCTGTGGGATTAGGACTACAACACTCTGCAGCCAGCAGGAAAAACTGGTGGGAGGGGGAGAAGCCAGGGCTGCTAAAGCTACATAAAGGCAATTTTACTTCATGTTTTCCATTGTGTTTCTTGAGGAGACTCCGTGGGTTCACTCCTGCCCTCCTGCCCAGTGCAGTACAGATTCCTCAGGCCTTCCCAAATTGTGGTCTACAGAACTTTTTCATAAAAGTAAGGTAAATCCCTTGTTCTGGAACATATTATTAGTATCAATGCTTCTGACCTCCCCTCCTGATTCTTCCATCCCTGTTCAAATCCTCAAGGGCTACACAGAGATACTGAAATATCTTAATTGGATGGCACCTAAGCCAATACATTTTGATTAGAATTTTAAGTGGTTTGGGTTTGGTTTTAGCTAAAATCTACCTCTTACTGGATACACCAACAACCCCCACTCCTCACACATGGGCTGCCATCTCCCTGGGGTTCCTTTTGCTTATGTGAGCAATTTTATTTGTTCCAAAATAAGCAAACAACATAAATCATTTAAAAACAACAACTGACAATTTTTAGCACTTTTATTCTCTTCTTCTGTTTGATTAGTTCTCTTAAAAGGTGAATCTAGTGTCCCCACAGTGGTAGTCAGGATCTTATTTTTTGGAAATATTGATTAATCAATTTGTTTGATCAGGAGGAGATATACTGTAATGACAAACACACAGTCATTTCAATAATCTCAACTGTTACTGAAATTTTATACTGTAGATACTGGTGTTTAAAATTTGGAAGTCACATATTAATAAATTCAATTAGGAGAACTTCTCTAAAATCTACATATTACATTTAAGAGTATCTGCTATGAGAAAGACCCTAATTTAAGTCAGGTGTCAGAATATTTGTCAGCTTGAGGCCATTTTGAATACTTCAAGTTGACTATTAAGCATAAACTTCCTTGCAGGAATCTACTTACCTTACCTGGATTTTACAGAATGGTCTGGGCTTATTCACTTCAACATTTCTGAATATTCTCTCAAATACATTGATTAATGTAGTCTTTTTTAAGCATCTTGTAAAATGGCCATAGCGTCTCACTGGGAAAATCAAATTCTATTTCCGTGTTGCCCAACGTAACAATGCTCACGTTCCTTTTAGGAGCGGCCAGCTCAATATGGGAGGAGGATGCATGCAATGTGAAAGAGTGCTGCCTTGAGAAAAAAATACATTTTCTTCTTTTTAAATGGAGGATTTGAATATTTTCCCCAAATTCAATGTTCTCTCAAACCAATAACTTTCTTGGCCTCTGATGGCTATTTGTAGTGTTCTGCTGAAGGTTTTACATGCAAGCAGTTCCTATATATCATTCTCTCAGTTGCACTTTTTGAATTTCACTTTCATATTGAATTTCATAGATGATTTACTTTCTCTTTGACTACTACCTCCTGAGAAATAATTCCATGAATGAAAATAAGGGTCAGATATTGCTCTTAGGTGTGGATCCAGTGGGAACCCACCTGAAATGCTGTGAAAGCCCACAGCATGTGATGTTCACAATCTTAGCAAACACTTCCATTAATGACCTACAAGAGGGAGAGAACAATGTTGAAAGATGGGTGGAACTGCAAGCTACAATGAAAATGCAAAAATATAAGTAGTCAGAAATTCATGCAAGTGAAAAAAAAATTGGATTATATGAAATTACAAATATTATGAAGAAGAGAATAAAGACTCATTGTCAGTTGTCTCTTCCAAGGGACATTAAATGACGCTAATAGATTCAAAGCAAGATTTACTTGTGCAGTTCTGCTATGGAACTTCTTGCTGTAGGATGTTAAGATATTTACGTGTGTTCAAAATCCCAGGAGGCTGTAAGCATCACTTGATAGCTGCCCTGTTCTCATACTCTTCTCTCACATACACGTCTTGTCTGTGTCAGAGCTGGCAGGGCCATTATTATGCTTGTAACTCAAAGTTAATAAAATGCTATTTGAAACCCAGAAGGCTGAAAGGAAAACCTGAGAATAATAATTACAAAAAAAATCTGTCCAAAAAAATAAGATGTGACAGAATAAGATAAATAGAAAGAAATAAAAATGGAGGCATGTAGACCAGTGCTAATCCAAGGCTGTTTACAAGGTCTTGGAAGCCCCCAAAAATTGGTGTGAAACAGTGTACAGCTGTAGGCATATAGTCTTGTATCTCCGGGCAGACTGACAGGCATGATAGGCTTCCCCATGATTAAGAGACTAGCGTGTGATTTATGAAGAATGATTTAAAAAAGATCTTCACAGCTTGCTTAAGTGATGATGAAAACCAAAAGTGACAGCCAGGAGAAGAAAACAGGTGAATCGTTCAGATTTATTTAGAGATTGTGAATGTCATAACAAGGGAGAAAGAATTAGGCTCATACAAAAGGGGCTAAAGTTGAAAAAGAACGTGAGGTGAAATATCAAGAAGCATGACTAAGGCCAGGAGTCATCTTGTTATGGCTTGTGACACACAAAAAAAAAGCATGGGCAAGGAAACTTCATACATTATGTGGTAAGGGACAATTGAGTGCTGACCCCTTGGAAAGATCAGAGGGAACTAAAACTTCTCCCCCATCAGTGATTCTCAGGACTCCTACCCGACCCTGTCACCTACCCTGGCGCAGTGCTCATGTTGTCACACCACGTGCCACAGAAATTCTACTGTATCTCATGATTTCCCCTTTCATGATGAGCAAAAGAGTGTCCCTCACAAGCACTTTCTCCTGGAATACATGTGCCATTAGCAACACCTGATGTTCAGAACAGACTCGCCACTGGGTGCTTCTGCTGTCAAAGCCTAATGGGAACTCTTGGGCACAGGGATCACAGTAAAGAGCACTCCCAGGTTAAAAAAATCTGCAATACAGGAAGAGTTGGCAGTTGTTCAGTAGGCAGCTGCAGAATGACATGTCCGCAGCAAGAGAGCTGAAATGTTACCCACTACTGCACTTCCAGATCAGATAAAACACTGAATCTTGGAACTAGAAAAATGCTCCAGATGCTGAAGCAGTACATGCAGTGCCTGGCTCTGCCCTGTCTACCACAACATCTCCCTCTGCCTTACCCATAGTGAGGGCCCTCGTCCTGTTGCCAGAACTGCCTCTGCAGTTCAACATATACTGTGCCACTAGATAAACCTCTTCCTTGAAAATGCCCTTCCTGAGAAATAAAAGGACCTTCTTTCCACCCTAGCATCAAATGGTAGATGCAGACAACACTAAACTCACAACAGATCTCTCCCTGATGACTTACAAGGTTAAACATAGAGAAGTGACCCTCCATCCAGCTCACTCTGCCTAGAAACAAAACATTAGGGCCTGTTACTTAGAGCAAAATTCTAATATGTCAGGTAGGATTTCAGATGATGGGCCATTCTTTCTGAAGACCATTGGAAATCCTGACAGCATACAGGTTACCTACAAGCTGTTAGGTCAGCAGGAGTCCTGCCAGCACAAGAGGATAAGAAGCACAACTTGCTTTTACAAAAATGTCACTCTTGATTGAGCACAAAAATAAGGGCAGCAAGGCAGTCTCAGGACTAAAGGGAAAAAGGGCAACGCTTTTGTTTGGGAGGATCTCTCTGTGCCTGAGCTGGGTCATGCCTCAGCAGCTTCCAGCATCAGTGTTATCTTGCTAAGTGTCCTGTGGAGCAGCCCACTAGGCCATCTCTTCCACAAAGCGAGAGCACAGGCTGAAGGTGCTTGGCATACATGAGGAAGGACTGAGCAGAAGGAGGGAATAGGGAAACCAGGACCCTCCCAGGGCACCCAGGCCAATGTCTCTTGTAGAAACTACTATGTACCAGCCACAGAGGCAGCTGGGGTCACTGAGCAGGGAAACAGGCCAGTTTAACCCCCTGACAGCCAAGCAACAAAAACTTGCACCAGCAAAAATGGGTTCAGGACTTGGCCATTACATCCCTGTGCCTTCTGCAAGCAACCTGGTAGGAGCAGAGAATGGAGAAAAAGGAGGAAGCACAAGCTACTGATGTGCACCCTTGTGAACTTCATCTTTGATCTGTACAAACTCATTGTGCCTCCCATGCTGTATATAGCATCTGTAAGTCTTATCTGGCTTTTTGGACTGTAATGATTGCTTGCCTACTGGCTGCCATGCACACTGAAGACTGGTGCTGACACAACCCTGTGGCTCAGGCTGTCCCTTACTGCCAGAAGTTTCACCACACAGCAGCAATACTCCTCATAGCCTCATTCTACTTCCTCACAATGTCACAACAGGACTGGCATGTAATTAAACCCCAAACATTAAAAATAATTTTAAAAAACCCTATCCCCATAAATTTCAAGGAAGCTTCACTTGAGGAGGCAAATACAGCAAATGTGCAGAGATGATGCAAACACCTCCCTGCACTCACTTGTCATTCCTACACTTTGGTCCTAGCTGCCTGTGACATCCTTGCACATCCTCCTGCACCCAAAGGAGCAGAGATGAATTCTTTCCCTCCCACACTGCCCACCCAGAGACCTTGAAACATTGCAGTCTTTCCTTGCACAGCAGTTCCTCTTCAGTGGTTTAGGATTCCCTCTGTTACACACCCCCTGAATCACTGGTACAACACATGTCAACAAACAAACACCGAACAGAAATCTGCTAAGAACAGCTGACCTGGCTGCCTATCCATTGAGAGCAAGGGAGTGGGCAGCCTAGGGAAATTTATTCAGAGCAATGTCAGCCTTCTCATGACACTACCTTTCTTCAAGGAGGGATGAACATAGCTGAGAGGGGCAGGATAAGGGAGTCCAAGAGAAATGATTACCTGTATCCTGTCTTCTGGCAACTCTGTTTTCATGGCCAACATCTCTCTAGCATATACGTCAGGATAATGGGCCTCATTGAAGGCCTTTTCCAGCTCCTCCAGTTGGTAGGATGTGAAGATTGTCCTGAGGGGAGTAAAACTCTTTGATCAAAAAAACACAAGAAGAAGCAAAGATGATGAAGAGTCAGAGAAATGAATACAGAAGCTACAGAAACCTGGGCAATCTGCTAATGCACAGCTTTTCCCCCATCTGCTATGTTTATGTGCACAAAAGGTGACGAGCAGGGTGAAAGGAGAACCAGAAAAATGCCAGAAGATAGGAACGGAAACAGTTACAAATTACCTTCCCTTTCAGGCACTTCCCTCTGGAGTTGGTCCCACCCCATCAGCGAGTATGCACAACCAGCAGCAATGGCAGCTGCGCTTCCATCTCAGACACCACTGCCTCTTATGAGGATCCTGGGGGTGTCCCTATGCCTCACCCCTACCCTGACAGGACAGGGAATCCAGCCCTGGCCTGGCTGAAAACCACCTCCCTCCTCCTTTTGCATCCAAAGGTTTCTTAACCCTTTAATAGTTATGCTGAAATACAGCAGCATCTCCTCAGCATCCCGGGCAGGGAGGTGCTGAGCCCTTCCCCCACTGCTGGTCCTTAGCCTCTTCAATCTCCACCAGCAAACAAACCTTCCCTGAAGCCCTCATCCTCAGTTGAATCCTGCAAAGGTTTTATTCACTCTGTTCCCCACTGCTTTTAACCAATCTGTCCCCGAAACTATGCCTCTATAAGAGCCAGTGCTAGTTCCCTTCCTCTGCCTTTACCCTGGCTGCTTCCATCCCATATCCCATTAGCTGCTCTCTGCCAGTTTGCATTACCCCATTATCTTCTGGAAATCCTCCTGGACCGCCCTGGGCAGGCAGCAGCCCAGCCTGCCTCTGTGTAGCCAGTTCTGAGCTCGGGACAACAAGATTGAAAAATCAGCAGCTGGAAAACTGAGATGGATGAAAGCCCTTCTCCGGGGGCTGGATGAGAGGTCTCGGACCACTTCCACTCCCCCGAGGGTTAAAGCTCCCACCCTCCAACCCGTCTGGTACACAAAAAACAATTTTTGATAAAAACCACCATTCTTGATAAAAATTAACAACACTCCGATGGCAAAAAAACCCCAACCTACAATAGATTTCAGCCCTTGTTCAAAGTAAACGTATAAATGTATTATCAAACTGAGAAAAATGTAGCTCCCAGAAGGGGGAAGAAAAGAGGGGAAAAAGTCTTTCTAAAATACATCCAAATTTTGGAAAAGCCCTACAATTCCAAAGAGCATAAACAGAAAAACTCAGAAATATCCTCTGCTGTTCAGAATCGAAAGGATTCCACCAGATCGATAACATTACTAACAAAAGCAGCATGCAAATGTAAGGTACATGCTTGCAACTAGATCTTCTTTAAATTGATTCCTAAATTCATTCTGATTTCAGTTTTGTTCCTCCCCTGACAGATCTGTGAAGTCTAGGGAGAAGAACGTTAACTCACATTTTTTGTCTTTCTAAGACCACAGGAAAAAATATTATTCCAATTTTGATCCGGTTTAAATTTCAAGCATTCCACCCTCCTCCGACCAGAGTACCGAAGCCCAGGGAGACTCACCGGCTGGAGGGTTTTGCCTGACATTCAGCTGAAGTTTTCACGTTTTAGCCCTCATCCCTCGGGTAGCCCTTGTCCCTGTTGCAATACACAATACACTATCCCTTGTGGTGTTTCTACCGTGCAGCTATTTGCAGACTATTAGCCTGATATCTCCCAGCTCTTTTTTGGTACAACTAGAGGTCTTAACCATTTAGCACAGAATCCGCGTATACACCTACAGCTAAATGTTGCTTTCTGCCCAGAACCGACAATAAAACAAATTGGAATTCCCTTCCAGACCGTGACCTGTATACCAGCTGTGTTTTCACCAGCCCTGTCCTGTCCACAACGAAAACGAATCCCTGTTTACTCCAGAGCACCCACATCGGGAGCATGTGCCTGGGGAAATGCTCCGGGTTTGGGATGAGCCCTCTAGACCAAGCTCCCTGCTGCACGCATAGCAGGACATCTCCCGGGACAGTCGGTCTCCTTCCACCCCGCATCCTGCTAAGCTTTCACTGTGGCATCTTTTAATCCACCCTTCCTGCCTCGTGGCAGGATTGATTTAATTATTCCTAAATCACCCACGGTGGATGGTGTCTGGCCTTCCTTTGTCCTGTCTCTTCGGCCACAGCAATGCCAGAACCCACCACGGGATTTTTCGTTTCTGTTTTTAAGGCGCAGGTAATCCAACTCAATTTTAACTGGGAGAGAAGTCTGGCAAAAGTCTATCACCCTCACCATTCCGGAGGGGAAAACAAATCCCCTCTGGATGTCCCAAAGTGCATTTTCGTTTCCTTCAGGATTTCTCCAGCGCTCTTCAGCTTCTGTGGGCTGTGCCCGATTCCCAACTATTTAATCTATTGGCAAAACATTTATTTATAACTAATAAAATATTTAAATCACTGATAGAAATCCTCCCTTGCTGATAGCAAATATTTAGATGGCTTTATGTGGAGCACGGAACAGTTTTGATTATTTAACTGCTTCAGTTTTGGTCAGGTTGATGATTTTTTTTCTGGGGATTCTCATCCCACCCAGATGCTCGCAGGCTGTTCGGGTTTGCGGTTCGGGATACCTACATCCGCAGCCAGGAAAAAATGAAATAAAACGAAACTGGCGGCCGATCCTCCGGTCTCCTGAATGCACGTCCCCAGATCCGATTTATTTTGGACGGGGAGAAATAAAAAAAAAAAAGGGGGGAGAAGCCGCTGGGGCTCTGGTACCGGAGGGATGCTGGAGATGCCAAGCGGGGCTCCGCATTGCCTATGCCCGGGCAGGGGGGCTCGCTTACCTGTGTCGCCTCTTCTTTCGTTTCTTGCTCTGGTTTAGGGAGGATTTGGACATTTTCCGATCGCTGGAGGAGACATCCTCGGAATCTGCAGAGAAACAGGCAGCGGCCGTGGGCTGGGGCTCCCTCCCCGCAGGGGATCCCGGGCAGCGCCGGGCCCGGCGGCCCCGCTCCCTCCGGCGGCTCCGGCCGAAGGTTTCGTTGCGATCGCTCCGCTCCCTCCAGCCCGGCCCCAACCTCGCTCCCGGCCCCGGGCCGAGCGGCTCGGGCCGAGCCGTCCCCGCAGGGCAAAGCTCGGGGCCGGGGCCAGGATCTCGGTCTCCCCTCTCCGCGCCAGATTCGTTTGCTTGAGCTGCGGTTCTCTCGCTGCTCAAATGCGGAGCCCGGCGAGCTCAACAGACCTGGAGAAAAACGGGGGAGCTGCAGCTCCCGCCCCGCGCCCGGGGGTCCCCGACTTCTCCGCACCAGCACCTCACAGGGGAGGGAAAACTGAGGTTTATGGAGGAAAAAGCATAAAATCCCGGGAAGAGCCGGCGTCTGTCCGCGCCCCCCTCTCCTCAGGGGTGCCCGGGCCGTGGGGGAGCTCAGGGCACGGCGCTGCCGCCTTCGCCCCGCAGGAGCCGCCGGGGGACGGAGTCGGGACCCGTATTTCGATGTGTCCCGTCCTCTGGCCCGGTCCCTGCCCGCACCCCCCGGCCCCGCCCGGCCCCGGTGCCTCCTGCTGCGGGCAGGAGCGGGCACCGTGTGGGTGGGGAGGGAGCTAGGGGTCCCTCCGGGCCGGACCGGGCGCTGCCGCCTGCGCTCCGAGAGAAGCCTGGGAGCGGGGCCTGCGGGCAGGGCTGTGGCTGCCGTCTAGGAAAGGGATGCCGAGCGGCCCCCCGATTCCTCGACAACGAGTTGGGGCCGGGTGGAGCGCGGGGGTCCGCCCCGCCGGGGCCATGAGCATCTCCGGTCCGGGCAGCCCCGGCCGCGGCACTCCCGGGCGGCAGGGATGCGGTCCCGCCCGCCCGCCGTTCTCCTCTCTTCCTCGGGATGGAAACGAAATCGCCTTCCTGGGGGCTAGCACGGGGCCTCCCTCGGGGCGCGGGGTGCCGGGGGTGTCCCCGGGGACGCGCCTACCTGAGCTGGCCGTCTGGCTGCTGTCGAGCTGCCCGGGGGCGCGGGCCAGCGGCTGCAGGTGCACGCTCTGCGGGTCGGAGAGCACCTCCAGGAAGGTGGGCTGCGCGTAGAAGCCGGGGATGCCGCCGGCGCCCAGCAGCCCCATGCCCACGCCGCCCACCCCGGCGGGGCTGAGCACGGAGCGGGCAGCCAGCAGGTGCCCGGCGGGCAGCGAGTCCAGCGCGGCCCGAGGGTGCGGCGGCGGCTCCTTGTTCAAGCCCAGGATCTCCTGGATGCCGAAGCCGGTACAGCGCGGAGGGGTGGGCCCGCAGCCGGGCTTGGTCCCCGCTGCGGGGGGCGGCGGGGGTGGCGGGGCGGCGGGGGGGTGAGCGGCGGCAGCGCCGTCGGGCTTGGGCTTCCCGGGCAGGCTGGGGGCCAGCGCCGCGCCCGCCTTGCCCGTCATGCTGCGGTCCCCGGTGCCCGCTCCGGGAGTGCCGGGGAGCCCCCGGCTCCGGCCCCTTTTATCCGCCCAGCCGGGAGCCCGAGCGGGGTCAGAGCGGCGCAGCCAATCACAGGGGCAGCCGCGATTAGGGAGCCAAAAAGCCGGCACCGGCGGCGGCGGGGCCGCGGCTCGGCGCGGTGGGGCCGCTGCCCGCCCGGGGGCCGGGGCAGGGCAGGAACGCGGGGCACCAGCTCCGGAGGGGGCGCGGGCAAAGCCAGTGTAGGGGAACGCCGGAGGCCTCAGCTTTCATGTTCGGCCCAGGTTCTGGCGGGTTGAGACACTGGCACAGGTTGCCCAGGGAAGCTGTGGGTTCCCCTCTCCCTGGAAGTGTTCAGGGCCAGGTTGGATGGGGCCTTGAGCAGCCTGGGCTGGTGGGAGGCGTCCCTGCCATGGCAGGTGATTTGGAACTGGATGGGCTTTAAGGTCCCTTCCAACCCAAACCATTCCATGATTCTATGATAAATACGTGGTCAGAAAGAGAATAAGGGTGTATGGAGGTAACCTAGGGGTTAAAGCCGAGCTGTGTTCCTTGAAGCCAAGCTGGAAATGTTGTGTGCTGAAGAAACATCCAGCTTCATGCTGTCAGAGGTGATGGAGAATAGTTTGGACTTTTCAGACACCCCTTCCCATGAGCACTGTTTCTGAGCCACACAGTTCTCAGGAAGTGAGAACACCTTTCACTACCCATGGGCAAGATACCACACCTCATCCCTGCCACCCCTACCCCATAAAAGCCATTAAATTAAGAGAAAGCCTAAGGCATCCCCTGTTTTACTCAAGCTGAGGCAAAATCTCCACCACAGCATGTAACTTCATAGTGGTAAATAGTCCACAATGTGGCTCCTAAAGTCTGCTCATGGGGGCTAGTCAGTCAGTGGGACACCAAGCTGGGGCTGGGGCTGCAGCTCCAGATCCACACAAAAAGCCCATCTTCCACCTCAGCTTTGACAGGAAGGAAATCCCCATTCCTCCTTTTCTTGGCTTTACAGGCCTCTGAGGTTGTCCAATAGGAAAAACAAGCTCCTGCCTCTTGGTCAAGGCTCTCTTGGGCTCCGGAGGAGGCTCTGCAGTGCCCGGTGTGTGAAGGCACAGCGACTGCTGGCAGCTGCCTCTGGAATTGGTGGGATCTGTCCAGGGTGGCCACAGTTTTTTTGGATTGCACACAGCCCATGTCCTGTGCACTGTGGGAATCCTGGTTTAGAGTCTTGACCTGCCAAAGGATTGAGGTTGCTGCAGACGCTGAATATCACACTTTCCCTGCGCACCTGAGGGCACGTCCACCCTGATGGCAGTATTGCTGGGGCTGTCTCCTGTCAGAGCTGTGAGGGAGTCACGTATCGACTTGATGTTTCAGATACACCTAGCAGTGATTGTAGAACAACTCTTGTGCCCACAGTCATGGAAACAGTTCGTAAGAGGTGAATGAGGACTGGCAGAACGCTGTGGAGGCCAGCTGCTCCCTAAGGACAGGGAACCAGGAGGCAAGCATGTTAACTCAGCCATTGGGACAGGGCCCTGTCTTACCATATATTAGCGAGGCAAGCAGAGCAGTTTGTGGGTAGTAGCGAGAATCAGCCTCCAGTCCAGCTCACCAGACAAGTTGACAGGGATGAGGCAGATCCTGGTTTAAATTGGGAAGTCAAATACCCAGGTAGGGGTCCAGATGAGTGGGGTACATGGCTGGTGTAGCTCAGGCAGGGACCAGGAATGATAGGCCCAGCTTAAAAGCAGCTGCCAAGCAAAGGAGAGAGGAACCCCTGCTGAGGGGGCCTCCAGGTCTTTCCTAATCATAGCCTGTATTGATGACCTTACCTTGAGTAGCAGCTTCACTCCTAGAAGGTGGGGTGACTGTGCTGCAGGCCCTGGCAGGGTCACTACAAGCCATCCTACCACCTCAGATCTTGGTTGTGTCTTGTCTGTCTTAGCTAATACATGATTTGCCCTCTGTCCCACTCCACTCTGTCTCCCTGGATGTGGTACACAATTTCCTTCCTCAGCATTCAGCCTTGAGTTACACAAACCCAGCCTCACTGTGACTGGAGGTAAAAATTTGTGGTATCAGGTTGCAAATAAATTATTCAGAACTTTATTCTGATTATTCCTTTAATTTCCAAGTTCTCCAGGAACCAATTCAAATTTCTCTAGAAACAGCTCTTCCGCACACATCTCTGATTCAGCTCTGCGTTATCTGGGTTATGTGACCCCAAGATGCAGTCTGCTGCAGAACCAAGACCATCAGGTTTGAAGCCCTCTGAAATGTTGCAACAACTTCTGTTTGGTACCAGCATCAGTGTGAGGAGGTGCATGCTGTGGCTTTCCCTAAACAGCGCACAGGGCACACACAGGTTGTAGAGATGCGTGGGGGTTGCTTTTCAACTCAGGCCCATGTTGTCATCACTCTTTGTGCATCACCCTTCCACCCCTTTTTCCTTAAGACCTAGCTCTGCATCCCTACCCAAAGACAGGTACAGCGTTGGGGGGTTTTTTAGGTATGACATTTTCTGGCTTAAGTAGTACTGCCAACAAGCCCATCACAGCTCATCAGCCTGAGGTCCACTGTACAGCACGTGTTGCCTCTTATCATTTTGTGCCTCCTTGACTCGTGATTTGAAGAAAGCACTGTAGTTCATACAAAGTTATTGTATGAACTGCGCACTGCTATGCTGTAGAGGTATAGACATAGGATCTTGCTGCTGCATACTGGAGTTTGTTGGCATTTTCATTGCTTTGCTCCAAACATTTCATCACTCGCTCACTGGGGTGTCTTGATGGCTTTGCCATTTGTCATCCAATGATACCCTGCACATCCTCGCCCGCCCTGTTCTCTTGGTTTCTCCAGCACTGGAGGCCCTTGCATTCTCCTGACCGTGCCTCCAAAGTTGTAAGGACAGCTCTATCCCCCTCTGCCAAGTTCTTCTCTCTCTCTGGTTTCTGTGCTGCAAAACTCAGTGCTTGGCTGTCTGCTTTTCAGTATACTTTCTCTCATTCCTTTTTGCCTCCTTGCAAGCTTTTGTGATTAGGAAGCTGAACTTTTATTTCAATACTTGTATTTCAATACCTCTGATTATTCTCTGGCAAACTTTTCAGCTTGTCTTGATCAGAAAAAAATTCTGGCTTTATTTGAGCTTTCCTCAGCCAAATGGCTCAGATGCAGTCCTGGGGAAAGGCACCTCTGAAGCCTCAGATCCATCTCACATTTTCCTGATCCAGCTCATTCTTTGCCTTCTTCCATTGTTCTGATGCATGATCTTTGATGCTGAACTTTTTTGCTTCTCCCATTTCTGTTTGCAAATTTGTCCCAGATCCAGGACACACATATTGGGCTGACTTGGTTCTTCATTCAGTCTTGATTTTCTCCCAGCCTCCTTCTGTGCTCACAGACATCCTGAATCCCAGTTGAAACATTGTTTGTCATCACACTTTCAGACTGCAAAGAAGTGTCACTTCTCTTCCGTTTCTATCATATAAGTGTGTTGTGTGTAATTTCTTTCAGCACGTGGCTCAAAGCTGCCTTGCACTTTGTCTAGACAAACTTCAGTGGATTCACACCAATAGGTCTTAAACCTGATCCCCCTGTGCTCTTCTATCTCCTCCACAATGGCTTTGGGGTGCTTCCAGCACAGCTTCACTTGTCTTGGCCTTCTCTGCATGTTCTCCCAGTGGAAGCAGCCACACAGCTCCTGCCTATGTTAATGCAACTCCTCCCCGTCTCCTTTCAAATCCTACACAGGGAAAAAAATTTTGAATAAAAGTCTCTCCCAGTATGTTTTTATTTTAGCTGCATTCTTTAACTTTGGGGAACATTAGTGATCTACTGAGGTCACAGGCATCAGGCATTTTCACATTATCCTTCCACCATATGTTGCACTGTAGATGGATATAGAACATGATAATGCTAATATGACAAGAACAAACACTTGCTGTATCAATAAAAACTGCTGAGACACAAAGAGTGACTAGAGCTACCTACCCACAGATGTTGTAGATTCTCTGTCATATAAAGTCTTCAAATCAAGACTGAGTGTCTTTTTAAGAGATGATCTATAACTCATGCAGAAGCTATTCGTCTGATGCAGAAATTATTTGGTGAAGTTTTGTAGCCTATTCTGTGTTGAGGTTCAGGCTAGAAGGTTGTAATGCTCCCTTCAGGCCCTAAAACCTTGGACTCCATGCAGTTCACGTTATCTGTTAAATGTGTTCTTTCACATATAAGAAGTTCCTAATGTCTATTCCACTATTCTGTTGAACGTATCGTTTTCTTTACATGCAAGTGTATTGTTCTCTAAGTAACTACTGGAGATACAAAATACACGACGACAAGGAGATTATGGAACCTATCACACCCATTGTTAAATGCTCTCAACTGGCAGCTGCTGGCTGAGGTACTGCAGCCCTGAGCTAACCTCTCCATTTCTGTCTGCTCTGAATTATCCTGGTAGTTATGAGCTCCACCTCTTAACCTCCGGGTAAAATCCTTGTTCTACTAACATCAGCAGGAGTCAGTGCCTCCATTCATGCCGTGTGGAGCATCCAGGTGCTAGGACTCAGCCTCACAACGCTGGAAGCCATTACGCTGTCCTGCAGTTTTACTGTGGCAAGGGCAGAGCAACTCATGACACGTTTCCTCTGGCACTTTTCAGCTTGAGACATCAGACAGCTCTACCTTACTTAGGACAAGACGTTAGACAACATCTTTTCTGCATGGATCTGCTGAGGGGTAAGGGCTAGGCACGAAGGCTTTCTGTTATCTGACTGTGTTGGCTACTCCCAGTTACCCATAAATCAAAGGGGAAAATTTTAAACATTTGAGCAAATCTGGAGTGGGTACTGCATGTCACTACCCTATCACAACTAATCCCACCTCCTCCCTCTGATAGTGGAGCAGTTCTGGACGGGACAACACCAGGTGTTCCTTTGCCGCTCTTCCCCATCCTCTAAAATACAAGAGAATATATATGCATATAATAAGTGTTCCTACCTCCTTTTGAAAGAAGATTACTAAAGGTGATTTTATACCAAGCTAGACCCATAGTTTAGACATGATTTTAACTGTTTGGGAGCAACCAAGCTTACTTTGTTCAACCAGTTTCAAGTGCTTCTGGTGTTGATTCATTAGAAAGTAGCAAAGCCATCAGACATGGGCTACACCAGGGTACAAGCAAGTGGACTAAAATCTGTTCAGCAGAAATAACTTTAAAGACAGGAAAGTTGTGATGGTTGACCTGGGCATCCTAAACAAAACTGCCCTGAATATTTATAAAAATTGTCTTGATCCACTGTGACTGCTGGCAACCTCCTCAGCCATTTAATTCCAATACTATTTTGCGTGTAAGGATGTCCTCTTCAGTTCTGAATAATGTTGTGGAGAGTTATCTGAGACCCTACGTGAGTAACCATACTCTGGCCAGTAAAAAAGACAAAAAAGTAAGAATCTAAAGCAACTTCCTAGCCAGTCCATGGCCTGGGTTGCACCCTGCTCTACCCATTCTGGGTACTGAGCTCCTGGACTAGTTGGTGAGGAACTGGAGAAAAATAAGGAGATGTCTAGAAAGCAAATCTCTTTGTTCTAGAGAAGATGACTGAAATGAAAGATCATCAAGTCTTCAAATACATTTAAAGAAATGTAGCAGTGGTGAGCTTCCAAAATTCCCCACTGTATCTGCTGAGGGTAGTAGATACAGAAGACAATTATGCAAATGTCTTAGTCTGCAGCAAGGCAGTAGGAGAAACAGTAAGTTATCTAGCAGTAAGGAGAGTCATAGGACAGGATGCCTATCATCTATAGGACAGGCTTTAGGATAGATGCCTGTCTGGGAGAAACTTAATTGGGTAGGTTTAAAGAGAGGCTATACAAACGTCTCACGTGATTTGTTTGTGTATAGCGGATCCCACCTAGAGCTGGGGGAAGGACTAGAGAGTCTGCTGAGGTCCTTATGAGCTGTAATCCCTATGTTTCTATGAATAGGAAGTCAAGAGGACAAGAACATTTCTGATTCCACTGCCATTCAGGAGACAGAAGCCTTTTACCAAGGGTGAAGTCTAGCAAACAAATTTGGGAAGAAGAGGCTTTTTTACCTAGAAGAAATCTGGTTTTCTAGACCCTAAGTATTAACTAAAGATAAAAATATCTTCCCTGTAAAATTGAACAAAATTCTTAAAATTACAAAGTGAACATAAAATGATGCTGGGAAATCTAAGCAGCCTGGAAATTCAGCGCTGCAGAGAACTGCTCTTATTCATGTCATGTATTGCTAATGGGGACAGTGCAAATTTCTCTCTTTCACTTTCTGACTTTGGATATAAGTTAGTGTTACTGGAAGGAGAAGTCTAAACATGTAAATTGGAGGTGTCAAACTCATGGCCTGCAGGCTGAATCTGGCCCTCCACCTTGTTTTGTCTGGACTGGCACCTTGTTTCTATGCGATGGCAGTGCCGAGTTCCTTGCCCCTACACTTCTGTCAGTGCTCCAGTGACGCGTGCAGCATGTGTGACACATATCACGCTGCAGAAGCAGGAGAATGCCAGGAGCGGTGAGTTTGACACCCCTGTCATAAAGGCTTGTTCTTATGGGTTTACCAGATGTCTTTCATGAAGTTGGTTGTGAGGGAGTTCAGTATCTTCCCAGCTTTGGCAAATGTGCTGGGCAAACCCACTGTAAACAGCACCCTGCCTGGAGAGTGTCATGGGTTGGATTTAATTTGGGGCTGTAGTTTTGGGAAGAAGTAACCTTGGTGGGATTTGTCCTCCAGTGCACTCATCAAGAGGTTGGGTTTTCCAAAGCTGGGGCATGTAAACAATCTCAAAATGATCTAACGAAGTGGTGGAACCAGCTGCATCCTTCCTCACTGCAGCCAGTGCCTCAGGGAAGCACGTACAAGGAGGCAGGGTACTGTGGCAGCCTCCACCACAGCAGCCACCAGTGACTGTGGTGCTGCCCTTGCCCAGAACGATGCATCACCATGAGGTCCTGCCCCTTTCTGCAGGTCCAGAGCACAGGTCATGTCTGGGAGCTGCTTCCCCTTGTGCAGGATGTGAAGCTGTAGGCAAGGGCATCTGACACTCAGCAAGCTGGGTTTCCAGATCCCAGAGGTGACTTTGCATACATAGGCAAGCTGGATGAGCTCCTTGGGGACTGTCCTCCTCAACAGGATGCTCCCATAGACAGATATCTCCCATAGACAGATATCCCAAGCTGGGCACTCTGCCATGCCCAGCATGAGTGTGACACTGAGAGCTGTCACAACATGCTACCAGTCCTGAAGAACAGGAGAACTGGACATATCAACTGAAGATTGTGGATGGAATAGAGACATCTCAGACCCGTGGCATCAGCTAGGGCAGGAATGCTGAGATTTGAGGCAATTATTTGGAAGAAGTGGACTGGCATAACCTCAGATGTGCATGGATTTGGAGATGGAGTGCATGGCTGTGGTAGGACATGGGTAACAACTACCTTTGGATGGTGAGATCAGCAGCAAAACCCTTCCCTGCAGCTACTCAGCACCACGTCCTGCCTGTGTCCAGAGAGGCTGCATAAACCCCTGTGTACCAAGAATGACCAAGACCATCCAGTGGCCTCCTTACTCAGAACCCTTTTAGGAGGGATTTTAATTTGTGTAAATGAGTGTTTTTAATTTGTTATACTGGCCTTTATCTCTATTACCATCTCATTTGCTTTTAAACCTAGTTTTGCCATCCTGACTGAATTCCATTTGATGCGTTAGGAGTAATTCTCTTCCCAAAGGGTTAGACATTTTCTCTCCGCATAAAAGTCGCTTATTTTGGATAAAGAGACGATTAGATTTATCTTTAATATTTTAATGGCAGCCAGGATTATTGGGTGGGCAGCCCCTGTTCTGGTTGTTGTTGGGGGATTAGACTCTAATAAACTCTTCAGATTGGGATTTTTTTCTGTTTTGCACAAAGTACTTGTATTTATTTAAAAAAATTCACTTCTTTTTGAGTCATAAATTCCATTTGCTGTTTCCTATTAGTATTAAATCAGGTTGATTAAATTCGTAGTGACTATTTGCACATATATCTTTTTAATTTTAACATCCACAACATAAAATCTTTAATGGTGCAATTTGAAATACCTGCAATGTACATTGCTGTCGCTGTTTAAACAGACGGAAATGAGGATCCAGAGGGAGGGGAGGAGGGAGAGAGGAAGGCATGGAGAGATGGACAGACAGATGGACATTGAAAAGGGGGCGAATTGGCTCTCTCCATCACAAGTAATGTTAAAGATCTGGGGGGTTTTAAGGAGAGGATGAAGAAAAGAGCTCCTTTCCTTCCCTTACAACCACCAGCAGCTCTGGTGAGCAAAAGGAGCTCGCAGCCCTCCCAGGGCCCCAAGCCCACCTCGCCTTGCAGCCCTTTCAGCGGCTGGAGCCAGGCAGCCCCTGGGAGGTGGCATTTGCTCAGAGCTGTGGTTTGCAGGACTGGCAAGGGTGCAAAACCAAAAAGCAGGTGCCTCTCTCCCCCTGGGGCTCCGCACCCTGCCTTGGCTGTCATGGATCCTAGTTTAGGCTAATCGTAAACTTGGTAATAGAATAAAATGTCAGCAAAGTAGAAATCAATAAGTGTTAATGCTCCAGGACTTTCACTGCTGGGCTCTCCTCTCGGGGTGCCCCCTCCCGCACCATCCTGTCCCTTTGATTTCAGTCCCTTCTCTAATCCCCACCTCATCAGCTCCGGGAAGGGCTGATCTGCAGCAGAAAATCCCTCATTCGGGGCAAAATCAGCTTAATTTGCAGCAATTTGTAGCAGGTCTTTGCTGGGATTTGAGTCTCAAAATTATCCCGCGGGTGGGGGCCGCAGCCCCTTGCAATATGGGCAGAGATTTCCCCGCTCCTCTTGTTTGCAGAGATTTGTCTGGGGAGTAATTACAGCCCGGGTCTCCCCCCTCCCCCGCCAGCCCCCCGCCCCTGCCCTGCAGCCCCCCCCGCCCGCGGGGCTGGCACCGGGCGAGCGGCCGAACACGCAGCCGCCCGGATTAGCAGCATTAGCAGCCAGCGCCGAGCCGCAATTAATCATTTGCTGGTAAATAGGAGCGGGAGCCTCCCCCGGCTGGAGGGGAGGAAGGGGAGAGAGGGTCGGCTGCCCCGGCGTGCAATAGAGCAGTGAGGAAAGGGAAGGGATGGAGGCACCGAAGGATGCAGGCACCCGGGGACCTTGTGGCCTCGGGACGGGAGATCAGAGCAAGCAACTTTCCTTCCGCTAATGCCGCTAATTACAGGCGGCAGCTCCGGCCTCGGCTGAGGAGGGAGCCCAGGCGCGGGGACCCCCGGTTGCCCCAGGGCAGGGAGCCCCTGCGTCCCCGGATGAGCCCCGGTGGGGTGTTGCTTCACACGCGGGGGCAAGGGAGGGTGCCCAAATGCACAGTGCCCACAGTCCCGGGGGATGGGTGCCCAGAGGGGAAAAATGGAAATGTGATATCTTTATCAGTGGTTGCTGAGATGGTGTCGTCACCGTGCTGAGAGGTAGGATCTTCTATTTCTTTTACAAGAGGCAGCCCAGGGCTGCCAATGCCAAGTGAGGAAGACGTAGAGGGCTGACAATGTGGCACTGTGGAATCCAACGCGGTACCGTTCAAACGGCTCCGATGGAGAGGGCCTTGTTAATGCCTTTGAGATGTTCAATGCAGATCTACTCCTGAGTGGTTCTACCTAAATTAATTCGTGCTGATGCAGGCGTGACTCTCCCATCAACCACTACAGTATCTTCATTTGCATAGCCGTGGTGATAGTTTACTGGAATCTCTTCTCATTTCTACCTTCACTTCTATTGAAATACCTCTGTAACCATCCTCGTACAGTGTTTTTCACTGGTACTGTCACTCCGCTGATGATTCCCTGCTTGCATTCAAAATAGTGCGACTTTTTTCCAGGAGAGGGAGAAATAAAGCTGTTGTCACAGCATATTTAGGTGCTGGGCCAACACTTTGCTTGGCACCCTGTGACTTTCTTGGTAAAAAAAATTACCTTGAAGCGAAATTGGAATTACACACACTGAATGAATTAAAAGCCAACTAATTAGTGGTTCACAAAAATTCAGCGGGGAATCGCCCGCTGGCAGAGAAGTTTTGAAGATGGATTGCCTGGAGATCAGTTCTCAGTCCATACTGTGTAATATCTTTGTGCAACTTGGAAGAAAATATGGAATCAATGCTGTTAATGTTTTCTACTTGACAATAAAATTAGTGGAGTGATAAATAATGACGGGAGCAGGTCAGTTATACCGAGCAATCTGGATCACTTGGCAGTCTCTGCTCATTTGAACAATATGTGATTTTAATATAGCCAAATGCAAGATCATATATCTCAGAACAGAAAATGAAGGTCACAGGATGTTGTCATGGGAAGCAGTGGCTATGAGGAGGATGCAGGAGACGTAACAGATAATAAAAACTAAACATGGATTTTTGGTGTAATCTGCTCTGAGTTACACAATTTTTTTGATGTATCGGCAAGCAAATATTACATAGCAGGATAGTGATGGTCTTGACATCCCAAGACCATAACAGACTCATATTGCGTCCACTTCTGGTGTCTGCATTTCCAAAAATAACACCAAAGAACTGGAAACTACTCAGACGAGAGCTTGAGAAACAACCCATGAGCAGGAAAACCTGCCATACTGTGAAAATTAAGAAGCTCAATTTATTCAGCTGGTTAGGGAGAAAATTAGGAGGTGGCTTGGTCACTCTCTGTAAGTAGTTAGGAGAGACGCTTTCGGAGGGTGGAAGGTACTTTAATTTATTAGACAAAGGCATAACAGGATTCAGCATTGGAAGGTCAAGCTAACTAATTCATAATTAAATTAATTAAATTAAATATAAGTATTATTGTAAGGCCTGGATTTTTACAGTGAGGATAATTAGTAGAGCAGGCGAGACATTTTTAAAAGAGCTTCTTGTTGGGAATAAAAAGCTGGTTTGATGGAAATGTTTGGGGTTTTGACAGAAAAATAGTTGCTTACATGAATTCCTACAGCAAAATATTTTGAAACAGTTTGTTTTACAAAATTGTTCTGAAATGTATTTTCTCGTGTTAATTTATGCATTTTCATTTTATATTATTGTACTATTATAACATTATATAATGAAAAATTGTTCAAATATATTTTCATTTTAATTTTCAAACTGTGAAGTACGCTTGCTACACAGTACTAAGTGAATACCAAATTGATGGAAAATTCTTTCATTATAACACAGCAGAGAATCTCCACACTGCCAAAAGTGTGAAATATTTCATGTGCCATGAAGTTTCTGATGACCTTAATGATTTTAAAATACAAAATAGGAATCACTATCTCTGATGTCAGTCACAGTGTGTTACCAGCAGTAGGTGTGTGTGTATACAGCGCTTGCTGTCAGCTGGTGCTGGTGCCCGGTAAGACTGGTAGGAGAAAATAATGAAACAAAGCTACCAAACAGCATTTTAAAATTATAACATTAATTCTCCATGGAAAGAAAATCCATTAAAATGTTAGCATTTCCCACAGTATAAGACAACCTGATTTGCAGCCACCTCTAATATTCCAGTGTTAAAACTGTTTCGCTGAGGCGTGGTCTTTCCTGCTTAGACCTTCTAAAATATGTGCTACAGCACAGACATAACTTACAGCCTAGGTACAGGTTGGACTTGGTGACTAATGAGTCTGTCTACACTGAACATGGCTTTTGGATACAGAGTGCAGTCCAGACGTGAAGGTCTCAATTGTCTCCATTGCTGCATTCGTGTTCTGCAGGGGTTGCAGGAGAGGCAGCCTGTTGTCCTTGTGGATGAAACGGGATGGGAAGATGATGTGGTACAAGCCTACAAGTCCCTCCTCCTGGCATCCTCCAGCTACTAATGGGTCCTCAGTCCATGGCACCAGAGAAGAGCTAATCGAAAGAAATCACCTACAGCAGAGCTACCAAGTCTTTAGCACTGTCATCAGTGCCTTCCAGCCTCCCCTAATGAATTAATGCAGGGCAGAGAGAGACACAAAAAGTCTAACCAAAGCCACAGAGCCAGCAGAGAACGGGTCATGGAGAATCAGGATGGAGGGTGAATTCAAAAGGCCCCTCATCTGGGCCAGGAGGGTGTAAACAGGTGCTGTTTCTGAACCAGGGCTACATGGAGACTGACCCTGACCCCACTGTACCCTTGCTCCTAGGGCAGGGAGGAAGGCTGCACTCCAGCTGCCCAGGCAGCTAGCTTTAAGTGTCACACCACTTTGCTTTGGATCACTGGAGTCCCACCAGCCCTCTGCTTCCCCCATGGTGACCCGAAGGACTGAGGCTGGCTTGAGATAGGTTCATGGTTTATGAACACTCCCAGGTTTCTTTCTCATCTTACATCCTTCCATATTATCTTCTAATATACATCCCACTTTATTGGAAAACATGTCCTGTTCTGTTGGAAAACAGCATTTATTTAGCAACACATCTCCATATTCATCCTCGTGTGGGGCTGAGCAGTCCATCTTCAGTTCAGTATGGATTTCTGAAAATGCCACAGTTTCCCTCCACAGATTTTTTACAACCCAACCTAAAAGACTTCAAAGAGCATTTCAACAGTCTGAGAGGAAGGAGGCCTCTATCAGGGTTGCTGCTCTGGTGTGGTAGAACATGGGCAAAGCTGGCTCACAGACACCTGCCAGAGGTTTGGTTTGAGAGGCAGAGGTAGAGCCAAGGGTAATGAGCCAGGACATAGGCACGTTTTTAGATGGGAATCTGTTAAAGAGACAAGGAAGTACTTTGAATTGAATAAGAGTGTTTGGAGGCCCTGGAAGGAAAGCCGTGCTTGCTCCTCAGGGCCGAGGCTGGGTGAAACCAATGGTACAGGATAGTGCCCCTACCTCTCCTGCCCAGCATGCAGAAGTATCACCTAGAGAATGTCCTGTACATGGGGCAACCTGGAGAAGTCACCTGGCTTTAGCGTGCTAAAAGCTGCTGTCTTCTGACAAAGTTAGGACAGGACTGGACTGCAGTGCCCTGGGTCCCTCTGGTCATACCATGGCACTGCCCTTCATCTTCAGACTTGGATCTGAAAACTAAAGAAAAATATTGCTTAGAGCATTACGATATGTTCTTAGATTTGTTGTAAATGAACATCCTTTTCCCCAAAATCTCCCCCAAAACCATCAACAAAATCAGCTGCAAACTGAGGTTTCTCTAGAGGTTAATAACCATTAGAAAAGCAGATACCAAAACCCTGATGGAAACAATGCGGGGAAAAAAAAGGAGAATGAGAAAATAACATGAGTTAAGGATTTGATTATGCTTCCAGTTCACACATCCCCTGACATAAATCTAAACCTGGGAAAATTAACAGTAGAGAAACATTTCAGTAATCCCTTTAACACTGAATCTCTGCAACAGGAAGACTAAGGCGCATAATGCTTTCATGTGGGTTTCAGAGATGGATTTATAAAACAGAACAAAATGCTTTTTTCAAAACATAAAGCATTAATGTACCTTCAGTAACTATGGCTTGTCTTGCATTAACCTAAGGGGCAGATTTGCTACATCTCCTCATGTTATCATATTGAATAATACTCATAGAAGCCAATGGAACTGCTTGTGAGTAAAATCTTACTCAAAAAAAGTAAGACCATCAAAGCCAAATCATATGTAAATAATATCCTTCAAAGTCTGCTGAACATGTCTTCCAGCTACAGAGCACTAACATTTTAATTATCAAAACAAAAAAATGCTCACCGCATAAGCCCAAGAGTCCAAAGTTTTTGAATTAAGTCCATAAAAATAAATTTATTAGGTTGGAAATTACGGAAGTCTTTAAATAATGTATTAAGCTTCTTTTTTTCCCCTTTTTTTAACATTAGAGTGGCTCCAGTTGGTGTTGTCAAACCTTTTGCAGGAGTGGTGGTGGAGACACTTCAATAAAAGCTGAAATTTTATTGTTATCTCTTGATTCTTCAAGGTCTTTGTGTGAAAAACATAAATACAGTGAGATGCGAGGTAACATCCTAAAATTTGGCAACAATATAGAAATTGCAATTAATTAATTACTTTGCGTGCAGTGACCTGTAAAGGAGACACATTGCCTTAGCAACATCTTGATCAGCTTCCTTTGGAACTGACAGTCTATCCTGAAGTTTACTGACTAAACAAGGAATAAATATGGATCCTGTGCTTCCAGCACTTACACAGACCAGCTCATCAGAATAAACCTTCATAAATTTTTTGAAGGGCAGGTGGGCTTTCTGCAGGAAAAGCAAGATGATTGATGCAGACTGCATGTTAATGGAATGACAAAGTAGATCTTCACATTTACATTTGTGCTAATCAAAAAGTTATGCATTTTTTAGTAATTAATGTCTACTAATTTTTAAATGATTGGGGCTTATTGATGCTAATATTCTTGAAACCTATTTTGTGAAACGTTTGTTGGTTGGTAGTGCAGCTGTAGCCTTAACTAAATTCTAGCATTACATTTCTTTATGTCTAGAAATACCCTTATATTTTAAAGAAATAAAAGGTGCATTCAAGGGTAAAACAACCACCAACTGCCTTCACAACGTCATCAGTGACCTCAGCAAAATGATCTGCAGCCCATTAAATCATACATTAAGTATTCTCTCTGGGCTTTAGACCTTTCGTCTCTCTGATCTCTGTTCCTCCTCTGTAGAGCCAACCTGGGTTACAGTCTCCAGCTGCAAAGTCAGGCTGAACATCTCAAAATGCAGCAGCTCCTGTAAAGCTGGCAATACAGTCTTTATCTATGTTGAGGAAGTCTGTAATAATGAAAAACACAGAGGACTGATCACCGTAATGCTAAAAGAAGTTCCTCCTTAAAGTTCTCTTTGACTAAGCGGTGTAGAAAATAGCAAAAGCACCAACATACAAAGTGTCATTTATATCAAATGATTTGTACTGAATTACATTCATAGGATGCTCAGATGCCACGGTAATGAGCACAGCATAAACGTCTAGATTAGGCACTTCAAATAGATGTTTGTGAATAATATATGCAAATGCTTCCATGCACAACATTGTTGCACCTGAAACTTCTAGAGCCTGAGATGTACTTGGTCCTTCTTCCCTTCCTTTTAACTCAGACCTCTTTGCAGCAAAGCCAAGATCTCAGTCTCCAGTTCCTTTGCAAGTGCTGAGCCTGATCTGATCTCACCAATGCCAATGATACAGGATAGATCTTAGTACAGATGCAGCTTGGGCATGTGGATTTAAATTGATGCTGGAGAAACACAGGAGCTGGTTCTATTGACTGTCCTAACACTGCAGTTGTCCCTGTGAGACGGAGCAGCCAGTTATGGAGTAGTTTAGGGGAAAAGACATGGATGCCAATGGCTTTAGTGCTTAGACAAGGGAAAGGTGAACCTGCCGCTATGAGCAGTGCTCTTAAGGGTGATGTCTGAAGTGGAACCAGAGCTTTTAACTCAGAAATTGGGTGACAGGAAAGATAGCATTCACAAGAAAGCTAAGACATTAAAGATTTTAAATATCTGATACCTTAGTACAAGTAGATGGCTCTATAAGAGTGAATATGTTTGTGTTTTCAGCTTCATTCTTCTTGCAGAAGAGTGTTTCTCTAAGCCATATCTCTAGTTCTCACTGTCCATATCTGACAAGCTCCAGGTTGAACTAGTTGGTAAATTTGACTTAAGTTGTTAAGTGATGGTTTCCAAATCATGTTATGAAATTACCTGAAATAAACAGTCTGCTCCAGCTCAGCAGCGAACATCAGCAAACTACTATTTTTCCCTTGTTCTAATTTACAAGAGGAGTGAAATAAACTAATAGCAGTTTTCAGCTGTTCAGCTTCATGTCATTGCAAACCACAGCAAGTGATGGAGGTTTGCAGCAGGATTCCCAACTGATGTAGGTGGATGGCAGCTAGGAGGGAGGGAGCTGAGTTCGGTAAGGTGGGGGACCCCCACAGAGCATTCAGGTAGCAGGGTATTTTTCTCTCCATTTTTTTCTGCCTCCAATACCTAGACAAGGACTGCACTCTCAGCCTGGCTCTGAAGTATTGTGGATGTATGCTTGGCAGAAGAGAAAGTATCACTGAAAAAATTAAATCCATGACAAGTTTCCTGGAAAAGTCTTGGTATGCTTCTCCAGGCAGACACTGCAGAGGCTCAGGGACTTGCTGCTGGTTCTTCCTGATGCAAGAGGAGGAGCCAGAGTCTCTGTGCTGCTTATGATTTTATTACATTCAGCGCAAGGTAGAAATTGGTCTGCACACCTGTGAAAGACACAGAGAAGGAAATCTGAAAAGGGTCTGGCTTAGGAACCCGGGCAAAAGGCAGCAATTCCATAAATGTTTAACAGAAAAGTGAGAGTATAAAGACACCATCATTAACATGGCTTGAAAGACAGGATGTTAATGCAGCCAAAAGCTCTTGCTGGTCAACCTGCCAGGACACCCCTAGCTACACGGGTGTATCAGCAGCCGGAGGGGCTTTGAACTCTGTTGATATATGTACATATAATCAGGAGGAGAAAGTGGAGAGAAGGCACAGGAGAGAGAGAGACCAAGAAACAAAAAAGAAAAAAGAGAGAGGAGAGAGAGAGGAAAGAAAGGACAGAGAGAAAAGGGAAAAGGAGAAAGAGAGAAAATTTGGGGGCAGAAGAAGAGAAATGGGGAAGACAAGCAAGCAAGACTGTATTTCTATAATTACTGTGGATTGGCTCGGATTAAGGGCAACTAGCTATCTCTTGGTTTTTCCTTTTTATATAACAACTAATCTCCTTCTAATCAGTTATTATTAAATTATATTCCATTTTTAATTCATTCACAGATCATTGGTGGCACAATTCGGACATCTGGACACATAATTGAATAGAGATAATTTATGTAAATGAGGAACAGTTGTGTACAGAGGTGGGGGAGGGGAGATTTCGGCTCCTGAGGCCGGTGACCTAATGAGGAGTCTCCAAAAGCTGCCCTTGCTCTCTGGGAGGACTCAGGTGTGAAGGGGGATGCCGAGAATATTTGGCTACTGTGTGCCAGATACTAACACACATAGAAGAGGGCAACAAGCCTGAGCTGTCTCACTTGACCTGAGGGACCAACCTGCGATGAACATCACTTCTCCCAAGGCTGAAGGCAGTGGCCAAATTGGCCTCTGAACATGCCGCTTGTCTCCCAGGAAGAGGTTGTTTCTAACCCAGATGTTTTCACCACCTGATTTACAGGGTGAGGCCCCAGCACCGCACTGACCCATCCCTGGGATTTAGGCAGCAGTACAGAAGCTACCCTTTCGCAGTTATCCCAAGGGGAGCCAAGCAGCCCAGGGAAGGGCCCTGGGCAATGGTTTCCCTTAGAGAGCAAGCACCTAGCTCAGCCTGCTCAGGGTGGGGGTGGGAGTGTGGAGATGGGTGCCCTGTGCCAGGGCCAAGGGACAGAGCAATCTTAGCTCGGTTGTGGGCATACCAGGTTTCACAAGTGACTGAGTACCATTTCCCTGTGACCAGGGACCGCTATCTTGCAAAATTAAAATCTCAACAGCCACCCACCCGCCAGCAGCACTGCTAGGTCAGTGAATGCCAGTTAGGTGCAGGCTCCATCTTAACCCCTGGGACTATCTATTACTCTTCAAGAATGCCTCTGCAACCTTTGATAGATACGGTCTAATGTTTCATTGCTTGTCCCTAACCCTGAATTTGTGAATCAGGACAAACTCAATGTAGATAGCCTTCAGAGAGAGCTTTCACGATCAAAGGCAACAGTTGGGCATCACAGTTGTTCTGGGTTCCGGACTGAAGCACTGTGTTAGTAGTAATAGGACAAAAACTTCCCAAAATTTCCTGCTTGTTATCTATATGGGAACTATCAGAATGAGCAAAAGGACATCTGGACTCAAATAATGCCCAGAGAGAGAACATAATGCAACAATAGGGTTCATCAGACCCAGCATGAGTACCTACAGTGTAGTGTTGAGCGCATTCCCATTCTAGCCAGAGGGCTCTGGTCAATAGGCTCAATCAAGCCTAGGGCACAGCTCATTTTGTCTTGAAATAGTTGTCCACACTAGATTAGAGAAATTGCATCTCCGTTGACTTTATTGACAAAATTCATATTGACTACAAAAGTAGCCCAAGATTAGCTCAGGGGTAAGCATCTGAAGTAAGGCAAGATGGATCCCACTCTAAGGAAGACAAGGTATTACTCTGCTTTTGCAGTAATGGAACAGTACAAATGCGCATTCCTCTGCCTCAGAACAAGGAGGAAGATTAAAAAGAAGTTCTCGTTCTGGGTTGTGGTTGTATTATTTTTCTGCTACATTTGGATGCCGCAGAGCTAGGTGCTGAAGAAAGAAGCATGATAGATAAATTTATCTTCCGAAGTGGGGAAGAATGCTAGACTCAATTGCTATGGCAAAAATCTAATTTCAATCACTCTATCATAACAAGAGGAATTTTGCTGTGCATACGGTATTGTCTTAGCACTGTAGAACAGTTTGAGGAAGGAAGCACCACAGATTAATTCAACATGTGGGAAAAGTACTCACAAGATTTGTTTGTCAAAATAAATTCAGGTTGAATTGCCAAGGACATAGTCCAAATGAAATTAAACTGGTTCAAGACACCTTCTTGCCCAGTGTCAGAAATACACAGGGTTTGTTCACCTCAAAGGTTCATTTTGTTAATTAAAAAAAATTCCCTTTTCAGGACTGTTCTTGAAGTTCTAATTAACAAAATTGCCACTAGGAAAATTATTGTGAATTTTCAGATAGAAGTTATCAATGAGAATGAGAATACAGCCAGATGACTGTAAATAATGGTCTCTGAGTGTAATTGTCAGGCTGGGACAGAAGTTCTCTAGCAAGGAGAAATCTGCCCTTCTTCAAATCTTCATAAATGATCAAGCAAGCAGACCAAGCTGACTATTAATGTCATTTTCAGGTGACATTGAGTTGGGAGAATTAGTGCTCCATAAAGGAGAGAACCAGAACGCTGCATCAAAGAGAACATGGGTGGGACCCAACTCAGCAAACTGTCCTGGGGAAAATCTCAGAACCTGTGAGACAGTGAAAAAGCTGAAAATAATAGCTTGGCCTGATAACAAGGTACATTTGCAGTATGACAAAGCTCTAGAAAGGATCAAGATAGCTCCATGTTCAGAAGCATGATATTGTGGAGCAGCCCATTAATGCTATATTGCTCTAATGTTAAGACTCAAATCCTCCGTAGAGTTTTGTGGATTCATTTTTAAAAGAAATATTGACAAAGTGAACAGAACCTGGCGAAGAGGAAAGAAAATGATGGGGAACTTGTGGCTTTATCTGTGAGCCATATCTGACTTGGTAAGTGATAACTAAAGAGAGGGGAGAACGAACCTCTCAGCTACCAGAAAGGTACAAAACCTGATGAGGAAGACTGAAGATCTGGGCTACCACCAAGGAAAGGAGTGGTAATCATTAAATGAAATGCTGATCACAGATCACTTACACATAGGGTAAAGGTGAGCACTGAGAGGGGATGCATAACATTAGATTGCAAACATTTCCCCAGAGTAACTGTTAAGACTGAGGGAGATCTGTCATGGAGAACATGTGATAGATGAGATGTTTTCACTCTCGTACACTTGCCCTTTTACTGGTCGTAGCCAGTGCAATGCTCCTGATCCCTTGCATTCTGCACACTAGGTTCTCACAGGTCCTGGTGAAGGCATCTGCATTGCAGGAAACCCCTATACCATCTACCACACCCTGTCCTAATCCTCCTCGCCCCCCTCCCCAAAATCTTTGACATATTATCCTGCAATCTTCTGTCCGCTCTGTCTTTCTCAATACTGCTTTTCTTTAGGCATACTGGGAACTGCTGAATGTCTTCGGGTCTCAAACCATTTTTCCTAGTCATTAGACTGTTATTCATAGTCTTTAGACTATTTTGATAACTGCTAACATAATCTGTTAAGAAGGGACTATTGTATATTTTTTTGTTTATTTTAATGATATTTGATAATATAAGCCCCCTTCTATGTTACAGTGGAAAAGCTTCTTAAGAAAGGGAGCATTGCTGTGTGTCCTAAATGTATTCAGTTTGGAGCAGTGTATTTCCTCTGCAAGCATATTCAGCAGCCAAACCTCCTTGACATTTATCGCCGTTTCATCTCCAGTTTCCCTCACTTCATCATGAACTTAGTCAACTGCATTTTCCCAAAGGAGCAGGTGGGCTGTGATGAAAATGCAGACTCAGACATAATTGACTCTGAGAGAGCTTTGAAGACCAGAGCTAATATCCTGGCCTGGCAGACAATGCAACATAAGAATCTGCACAACTGCTGGAACATAACAGTGAGCTGCTCATAGTGGCCCAAAGAAAGACAGAGCTTGGGAATCTGTCCACCTTTAATAGTGAATTTAAGTTCAAGGCCTATCTGGCCAAGGGACCATCATTCCCTCGTGGTCTGTATCTCATCTCAAAAGAAGGTACAAAAACCTTTGTGCTCCTCAGACAGACAAGACTGTGTGGAACGTCAAGTGTGATATAAGTATCCTGGTTTGTATCAGAAACAGTGTGGCCAGCAGGAGTAGGGAAGGGATCATTCCCCATAGTCGGTGCTGGTGAGGTTGCACTTCAAACATTGTGTTCAGTTTTGGGCCCCTCACTACAAGAAAGACATTGAGTTGCTGGAGCATGTGCAAAGAAAGGCAATGAAGTTGGTGAAGGGGCTGGAGCACAAGTCTTTTGAGATTGGCTGAGGGAACTGAGGTTGTTTAGTCTGGAGAAGAGAAAGGTGAGGGGAGACCTTATAGCTGTCTACAACTGCGTGAAAGGAGGTTGTAGCAAACTGCATGCTGGTCTCTTCTCCCACATAACAAGCGTTAGGGCATGAGGAAGTTGCGCCAGGGGAAGTTTAGAATGGATATTCAGAAAAATTTCTTAATCAAAAATTTCTTAATCAAAAGGGTTGTCAAGAATTGGAACAGACTGCCCAGGGAAGTGGTCGAGTTAGTATCCCTAGAGGTATTTAATAGCCATGTAGATGTGGTGCTTAGGCACGTGGTTTTGTGGGACTCGGCAGTGTCAGGTTTGCACTTGGACCTCGTGATCTTAAAGGTCTTTTCCAACCTAAATGATTCTGTGATTCTATTCTATAACAGGAATGCAAGGGGCTAAGAAAAGAAGGTGACAGAAGTTCAACATACGGACTGAAAATAGCTGAGAATAGAGAGAAAGGGGCAAGGGGAAAATTTCCAGCTTTTACTCGTAACTCCATTACTTGAGGTGGATACTCATTCCAGCCTGATAGATTTCCAACCTCCCAAGATTTCCCCAAGGAAATGTTGCAGAAATAGATACTTCTATTAAGGTATATAGATAGTTTATAATAAGTCTTCAAGTCATTGCTCAACTTAGGTTTCCTAGCAGGGAGGAGCAGTACCGGCAGTTAGGTCAGTTTGCTGGTGGTGGTAGGGAGGCAGGTGATCACACCAGAGTTTTAACTCCAGCAGCAGTGCTCAGTCAGTCATGGGCTGGCATGGCAGTGCTCTGGGTAGCATGACCCTGCCCTTTTCTTTTAGCCAAATCCTAGAAGACGGTAGAGCCCAACACTTTGTCCATCTCAAGGGTTCAATCGTCTCTTAGGTCTCTGTCATCTCTCAGGTTTCCATCCTGTCGTCATTCCTGGTTAGTAAGCATGCACTGGGGCATAAGTGAGGAGAGCAGTGATGGATTTGTTCAGTGAACCAGTGGTGCTTGCTTACACCTCTTCCCTCTTTGTGTACTTTCATTTCGATATTGCTAATGGTTACAGGATGGCTGTCAGGAATGAGGAGATGGACTCCTAGAAAACTAGGACTGGAAGGGACCCAGAGAAGCTATCTCTTTCTCCTCTGCCTCATGTCATGACCTGTCTCATTCCTGACAGATGGACAAGCACCTAAGTAATGTCTTCCAGAGTCTTCCTTGCAGTGTCTCTCTCTACTCCCACCTCATTTTTCTTAATTTTGCTCCTAATATCTAACATAGATTTTCCTTGATATAATTTCCTGTGGACTTACTTGCTGCCATGGGCACAGAGGACAGATTTTTTTCCCTTTCCCTTTACAAGTTTCATTGCCTGGGAATTTTATTTTATCTCCTCTCAGCCTTCCCTCTTCAAGTTACACAACAAGTTTTTCCTTAAAGGACATGTTTCAGAGCTGTGATCATTCTCATTGCCCTCCTTTATCACAGTATCACAGTATTGTAAGGTTGGAAAAGACCTTTGAGATCATCCAGTCCAACCTATGACCCAACACCTACACCCACTCCTACTTGTCAATTACACCATGTCACTAAGTGCCTCATCCCATCTCTCCTTAAACACCTCCAGGGATGGTGACTCCATCACCTTCCCGGGCAGCACATTCCAATGGCCAATCACCCTCTCAGTAAAGAACTTCTTCCTAATGTCAAGCCTAAACCTTCCCTGGCTAAGCTTGAGACCGTGTCCTCTTGTTCTGTCGCCGGTTACCTGAGAGAAGAGACCAACCCGTGCCTGACTACAACCTCCCTTTTGGTAGCTGTAGAGAGCAATAAGGTCTCCCCTGAGCCTCCTCTTCTCCAGCCTAAACAACCCCAGCTCCCTCAGTCGCTCCTCACAGGGCTTGTGCTCCAGCCCCTTCACCATCCTTGTCGCCCTCCTCTGGACACACTCCAGCATCTCAACGTCTTTCTTAAACTGAGGGGCCCAGAACTGGACACAGTGTCCTTTAGACACCCTCCATTGAAAGTCAATGCCAACATTGGGTTCAAAACACCAAATAAAGTCTCCTCTGTGCTGATCCGAAGGAAAGATAATTTTCAGAGGTCTTGAGAGCTGTAATCTTATTTATTCCTTACAGTAGGAGGTTCACTTTTTTTGCAACAGCGTATTATTTTTGGTAGGGCTGGTATTCCATTCTAACCCCCAGTGCTTTTTTGGAAGAATTGCCACCTAACAAGTTGTTTTTCAACCCCTGTTTATGAATTTCTTTTTTTTTTTCTGCATCACCAACATTCTTTGCATGGTTTCTTACTGACCTTCAAATCTGTTTTTTCAACCACTTTCCCAATTTGCCAGGATGATTTTGAATGTTAAGCCTGTCCTCCAATGTACTTATACTGCCTTCCAGCTCTGTGTCTTCCTGATTTGCCCTCTCTTTCTTTTGTCATCCACATTGTTAATTAAATCAGTGAGCAGAACTAGACCCAGAATAGATCTCTTTGGAGCTGTTCTCAATACATTCTTTATTTTGATTGTAAGCCACAGAGGACTATTCGCTGAGCACTGTTTTTCAACTAATTTTTATCTGTCTAACAGTAGTTTCTGCTAATTTATATTCCCTGGTTTACTCATAAGGATAGGTTTTGAAACACAGCCTAAACAGCTTATTGAAGTAAAGATACACAACATCATCCATTCCTTCCATATCTACAAGACCTGTTGCCTTGCAAAAGCAAGAAATTAGAGTGACTGGAAGGGAGTGATCCTTGACAAATCCACACCCAATGCAATTGATTGTCTTCTTTTGCCTTTGATATTTAGAGAAAACTTGGTGATTTATTCCAGAATTTTAATGAGAATGGGAATTAAGGTGATTGCTCCATAACTACCCATTACCCTTACCTTCACTTTTTAAAGAGCAATGTCCATGGTTTTCCTGGACTTCACCAAATCTCTACGGGTTCTGGAAGACAGCCACTACTGACTCTGAGACTGCTGTAGCCAAACCTCTAAGTACTTACAATGAAGCTCACTATACCAAATAACCCGAACTCACTAACATTACTTCTACCATGTTCTCTCCTTATTGTACATCACGATCTTACCTCTTTACCAATGTTATTACTTTGTCTAATATTATTCTCTGTCAATAATTTTCACTCTCTATTGAGCAGTGGTCCAATATTTTGCTTGGTCTTCCTCTTGCTGCTAATTAATTTACAGAATGATTTCTTGTTCCCTTTGATTATCCTGCTACTTGCAAACTTATTTTATCTTTGGCCTTCTGCATGACTTTGCTGTTGTACTATACTCAGCTTCTGTGCTCTAACCTACTGCTTATCTTCTGCATACTTCACAGGTGTGAGGTCAATGGGGAATTTGTGAACTAAACAGCTTGTTTTTAATTTTTTTTTTCCTATTTTACCAAGAGGGTGTCTCTCCTGGAGCAGAGGAGGATGAGCTGGCTCAGATAAGTAAGGTTGGTGCTCCATGACCTTGCTGTTCTCCCACCTTATTGCAGTAGGAGAAGAAGGTTAAGAGGCTGGTTGGCTTGGATTAGGAGGTGCAAGAGGCAGAGGAATGCAGGAGAGCCTATTTTTTCCCACAGTTGTATTTGTTGTGAAAGCAACTATTTTGAACATTGTTAAAGACCATAACCATAGCTCTAACAATATTTGTTTGAAGGCAGCATAGGCTGCATCTTTGGACTATGCAGACCGTGGTGTTAGCCTGCTACTCCAACTTGGGTGAAACTGGATAGTCTGATACTCAGTCAACTAATAGGGCCAGAAGTAGGTGAGTTGAAGAGAGGTAGGAGACCATGGTGCTGTGCTGCAAGGAAGACCTGCACTGCAAGGCACCCAGGGACAATGTCAGAGCCTCAAAATGTTCTGCAGCGTGTCCCTGTCACCTCTTTGCTATGCCACCACCAAGCCCACCTGTATATATCAAGCCCTCCTCCAGCATTCAACCTCCACAAAGTTAGGGGCTGAGAGCATGGGCAAAGGGCCTGAAGGGATGCCAGGGTGAGGTCTTCTTCAGCACCCCATCACATCGCTATGCCAATGCTCCCCAAGTCCATGTCTTCTCCAGCATCCCAGTGCCAGTGTCCTTGCCCCTTTATACCCTCCTTTTTGCCCTGACAACAGGTCGTCCTCTTCCTCCTCCTGGTACACCGAGGGTCTATGCAGACAGCTCCCCTCCTGCACTCCTCATTAACACCCCTCCTAACCGGCAGGCGCAGACACCACCAGCAGCTCTTTTCCCCTCCAATCCCCTCCCCTTCCCTTCCATAATCTATCTACATATTAAAATGAGTTTGTCCCTGATTTACATGCGTAAGAAGGGATGTAATAATGAGGACGTAGATTAGAAGATTTAGCACAATCGTTTGTGTAGATTGTGTCCCATCAAAGGGCAGCTCTGACGAGCCGAGATTAAGGAGCAAACAGCTGCCGCTGGAATTCAGTCCATTTGTTTGTTTGCTGTTTTCTCTCTTGACTCCAGCAAACAGTCTCATTAACATGCAAGTGATTTGCCCCTTAAGCCTTTTCCTGTTTATTATTGGGGGAGTTGCTGAGGAGGGCTTTGTAGAGTCCCTGGCCCAGTTCTGAGAGATCGACGTGCAAATCAAGATTAAAATGGGAAGTAATTAAAAACAAAGAAGGGGCTAGGACACCTTGGTCCCCTCTTCCCTTTGAGGGGTCTTAGTTAAGGCAGCAGGAGAAGGTGTGGGCTGTGGGGAAAGACACACCATTGTCTGTGTGTCCTTGCAGGTCCCTCTCAGCTGCAGCATCAGGCTTTCCCTTTCTCCTGCTCTCCTTCACTCCCCCCTTGCCTCCTCCCTCCTCAAAATGTCTGTCTGTCTACTAAACTCATTTGCAGCCTTTGCTTCAACGGCCTCGTTTGGCGGCACCTTCCATATGGTCCCTGCTTGCTCCCAGCCACGGGCTCAGGGCACCAGGCAGGGTGTCCTGCCCCGGCTGCTGCCTTCATGTGCATGGCTTATAGCCCGGGGCTGCTCGTGTCCTCTACCCCCTTAGCACTGGTGTCGCCACCCCACAAAGAGACTCTGCAGCCTTCAACATCCACGGGCGGGTGAGGGACTGGGACACACATGGATTATGCTGCAGTCATGCTCATGGACACAAACAATGATGCACCAAGGGCTCCTCATGCCAGTCTCCTGGAGCCATTGCGATTGCGAAGGATAGCTCAGGTCATTGGTGAAAAACTGAGAACAAACCAGCATAGTGTCTGTCTTTCAGTAGCACTCAGATTCAGCTGAGTTACTCTGCTGTGGCCATGGGTGAATGCTACTGGTGCCCTCAGCACCTCCAAGGTAGTACAGCACCAACCACCACCGCTCCCTGAGATGTTCTGCCTCTTTGGGTCTGTGGTTTGAGCTGCTCAGGGCCAGTCAGATCCTGCTTGGAGGCAGGCTTGTGCCGACCTGCTGCTGGTGAGAGTGCAGGACAGTGATGGTGCACTCATCCACCAGCTCCCCGGGTCTGGTGCAGCCTAGCCGCAGCTGGCTAGGGATGCCAACTGTGAGGAGTGGCACAAAGGATTTCCTGGGCTGAGGGAGAGAGACTGTCACATAAATCCCCTGCAAAGTAAGCTGCCCTTTCTCTTCATTTATCAGAGCGCCTGTTATATCCCCTGCAAGACAAGCAAAACTATAACGAAGCCTAGAAACTTGCTCTGGGAAGCAGTAACGGTTATTAAGCGTGTGTCTTCCAGACAAGCAGGGACAGATGCAGGCTTGCTCTGGCTGGCAGCCGACTCCAGACTGGCAGTGTGGAGCTGTGCTGGAGCATCTCCACACCCAGCCTCATGTCTTGGTCACTCTCAAAGCTCCTGGCTTGGGCACAGCTGCTCCTGGACCCAAGGTGGCTCCAGCGCAGGAAGACTGCATGCTTGCACCTTGCTAAGCAGACTTGCATGCGCATGTGTGCACATACCCTCAGTGCCAGGATGAGGCTGTTCACCAAGTGCTACCACACCACATAGAATGGTTATGAAATTTGTGACCTTCTTTCAGGGTTTGCTTAAGTAGCTGATCTTGTCAGGCTGCTGTGCACGTCTCCTAGTGGCACAGGGCCAGCAGGAGCTCAGGACAGGCAGCCCACCCTGGTCTAGCCCAACACCTCTGGCCTGGGCGGGCTGGCCATTGTTTTTGGAGAGGTTGCCCAGTTATCGCTGAAGTTAGTTTCACGCATGACTGGGGAGAGACTGCAGCACTGCAGATTTGTGATCGCAGATTGCACTGTAATTAACAGGCACAGGAGAATCATGATGTGTCTTGTACATAGTTTCTAACCGGAGCGCCTTATTTTTATGAACTAAGGGTAGAACTGCACCGAGTGCTGGTCAGGAAGAAATTACTTTCCACCTTGCTACAGTTAGATATCAAGTCCAGAGAAGCTCACAGCTTTTGTAGGATCAACAGTTTAGAGCAGCAGCACCTTCCCCTCAAACTATGTCTGCTACTTGCCAGGGCAATGCAGCAAGGAACAACCAAAATGTGGCTGGCCTCAATGTTATGGCATTGGGCAAAGTAAATGGTGTGGTGGTCACAATCCTTACAAAAACCCAATATTGTGTACAGACAGAATGACAGGGGGGTTGTTGTGAATTCCCTACTGTTGTTTCTAACTCATTAGCCAAAACAAAGAAATAGTTACAGCTTTTGCTTTTCCAAACTCAGAAAATGGCACAGCTTCATTGCTCACCCAGGTTTTTTTGTGTTTGTTATGACAGTGCCAAGACGGAGAAAAGCATTTGCCCAGCTGGGGCACTGCCTGCACAACAGCAGAGTCTGGTACAGTTGGAGTGGCCAGTAAGGTTCAAACAGGGATAGGAATAAGTATCTTTCTTTCTGTCTCATACCTGAATAGGTGTTGGATTCCTCTGATCTCTCTGGCACTGCCCCCATACCCTTCCTCCTCCTCTCCAGAAGGTACCTCCCCAGTCAGCAGCCAGGCCCCAGAGGTGCTCCCCAAAGAGATGGCCACATACAGTCCCAAGCCAGGCCCTTGGCTTCTCCAGTGAGGCAATGCTCAGCCATGGAGCACCTTGCTCACTTGCTTGCCATGCAGTCCCATCACCAAGGAGGACTCCAGGTAGCTGCAGCACCCCAAAAACAATAACACTGCCTCTCAGCACAATTTTTCAACTTATAACAACTCTGCCATATTGCAATTTATTTTCAGTGGATCATTGAAAGCTGCTCCATCAGTCTAGGCCTCACAGATTTCTACTGCCTGCTTCTCTGTTGTTGCTTTGGATTTTTTCCTTTTTTTTTTCAGTTCTACAAATACAGAGTTCTGGTTTATAACAGGATAAGGGGTCTGTGGCTTGGGCACTGACCCTCATAAACACCTGAGCCCTTTTTGCTCAAACAGAGCACAGTCAAAGCAACCACAGCTTCCTTGGATGGAGATCAGATCTGGAGAACTTCAGACCGAAAGAATTATGAGTGATCAAGAAGGCAGCTAATAATAGAAATGCTTAGTCAACCATGATGTAAGTAATTTGAGTGCTCCAGCTCTAAATGGGAACGAGCTGGTGAAATCAATGTGCATCTGCGGCATGCCCATAAATAAACAGAGCTGCAGGCAAGCATTGCTCACCTGCAGGCTATGTCACTATCCACAACTCCGTCACATAGCGCATCCCTCCCGAGCTCATCCTCAGGAATGTGCTGATGGACCCAAAAGAGTAGTGGTAGTGCTCCAGCCAAAGGAAGTCACACGATGGAGGGGTGATCTGGAAGAAAAACCCTCATAAACTGAGGAATGTGAGGTTACTGGTGTGGTTCCTGATTCCCTGAAAAAAACAGAGCTGTTCCCCCAGGAGTGTATAGAAAATCATTCTGAGATGGCAGATGCAGGGGAAACTCTGGAAAGTGGTGGCTTTGCCAAGGGAACAGAGGCAATACTGAGTCCTCTAGCATGTCATGGGCTCCTGCATTATGTGTGTAGACGGGTCCTTGCCCAAATCTTCTGCTGGGGTAATAAGCATTTGCCTTGAGAACAGGGCAGGCAGAAGAAAAAAAAGGGGCCTCACAGGCCCAGCTGCGGCGTGTGCCACTGTGTGAGCCAGGAAGCTGGGGGCATCTCTAGTCCCCCAGGGACAGGCCAGCTGCCAGGACCCAACTCGTTTCCTAGCATGGCTGTACCACAGCCCCTTGCCCCTCACCTGGTCCCTTCTTGACACCTGATGACACCCTTTGCAGGGCAGGGATTCTCTGCAGCCCATATTCTCGGCGCTTGTGCTCCAGATAGCTGTAGGAACAGAAATGCCACGTTTGATGTGTGGCTTCTCTTGAGAGGTCCAGGGAGCTTTAGGGAACTACACAGACACCTAGCAGGGTCAAGGGGACACCTTGCATCTCCCAGCTTGGCCCTCTAGTTGCCAGTTGTTACATGCACTAACTTTGCCAGATCTGTGCTTGGCTGTTGCTTTTCCCTTCTGCCAGGAAAAAAGTATAAAATCATCCTTCTGGACACAACAGAGGGATTTTTAATCAAAGCCACTCCGATGTAGACAGCCTGTCTTCAGAGCTGAGAGATTCGGCTCTCCTTCTGCTGCATCCTTCTTCCATTGAATATGATTATTGTTGCATTACTATTGCTATTATGTCATAAATTGACGTCTTGTGTTCCTGTTTGTTATCCGGGGATTCTGCTCTAATCTTGACGATCGCTAATGCAGTGTAAATCCAGCGCGCTGGGTGATAATCTGGCTACATAAAAAAAAAGGACTTTCTAGGCACAATCAAAACCTTTCACTTTAATATTATGCTCAATACTTTTACTGTGTAATTTCATTTCTCTCAGTGCTTCTTCTCTGTGGCTCAGAAGGACACTGTGCTCTGTTTGTGTTCCAACACGGATGTGGTGTGCAGGGTGCAGGATTCAGCCCCAGCAGCTTCACCCTGTGCTCTGGTGTCATCTGAAAGCTGGCAGGAACCCTGCTCCCGGCAGGGAATGTGTCCCCTCTGCCAAACAGAACTGCAGAAGGTGGGAGTTTTTTTCCTTGGGTTGTGTTAATTCCACACGCAAATTAACGCAACATGACTCAATTTTGTAGGTAGTAGTAATTAACACCCATTGAAACTCCATTTCCCATCTGCGTGTATCTTTGCGCTGTTAAGGCGTGCTCATAAACCGAGGCGTAGGTGGTCAGATGAGAGGAAATGGCCTCAAATTGCACTAGGGCAGGTTCAGGTGAGACATCAAGAATAATTTCTTCACTGAAAGGGCTGTCAGGCACTGGCACGGCTGCCCATGGGGGTGGCTGAGTCCCCATCCCTGGAGGTGTTTATAAAACAGGTAGATGAGTTTCTCTGGGATGTGGTTCAGTAGTGGACAGGTATGGCTGGACTCGATGAAAGGTCTTTTCCAATTCTATGAAACGGGGGGGCCTTTTGGTCTCCCTTCTGGGGGACATGAAATACACAGCAGTGTGAGAGAACGGGGAGGGGACGCACCAATCCTAAGGGCAAGACACCCCATGGCAAACCCACGCCACAGCTGGGCCCCCCAAGCAGTGCGCGGAGCTGCCCCACGCTGTCGGGGGCAGAAGAGCCCCCCACCCCCGGCAGGACTGGGGGGACCGGGCGCCCGGGTGTCGGTGGCGCGGCGTCCCGGGAATGCGCTGCTGATCCTAACCAAGTTTGCCAGCCCTGCTTTTCTCATGGCTCCCGCACAATGGCCCGCTTTCTGCCCACCTGCCGGTAATGCTTAATTAGGCGAGGAGTTGATTAATTTGAGGTAATTGACAGCTAATTACGGGCCTGAGGGCTCATTAACTTGACGTCCTGTCTGAGGGACTCGGCTGGAGGGGGTCAGGTGATGTGCAGCCCCCCACCTCTTGTGCCCGCTCACCTGGGCAGCCCGGGACAAGCGGTGCTGCCCAGTGAGAGCAGGGGTGCTGCGGGTGCCTCGGAAGGAGCAGCACCCCCGGAGGGCACTGAGCTGGGTGGGGTAGATGTCACACCAGAAGGACAGGATGTCCTCCAGAGGGACCTGGACAAGCTGGAGAAGTGGGCCTGTGTGAACCTCATGGTTCACACGGCCAAGTGCAAGGTCCCACACCTGGGTTGGGCAATCTGTGGTTTTAATACAGGAGGGGGGAACAATGAGATTGAGAGCAGCCCTGCAGAGAAGGTCTTGGGGATGCTGAGTGATGAGAATCTCGACAGGAGCTGGCAATGAGCACTCGCAGCCCAGAAGGCCAACCATCCTGAGCTGCATCAGAAGTGTGGCCAGCAGGGTGAGGGAGGTGATTCTCCACCTCTACTCTGCTCTGGTGAGACTCCATCTGGAGTATTGTGTCCAGTTCTGGAATCCCAAACATAAGAAGGATATGGAACCATTAGAACAGGTCCAGAGGAGGGACACAAAGATGATCAGAGGGCTGGAGCAGCTCTGCTATGACGACAGGCTGAGAGAGTTGAGGTTGTTCAGCCTGGAGAAGACTCCAGGGAGACCTCATAGCAGCCTTCCAGTACCTGAAGGCCCCCTACAAGAAAGCTGGGAGGGAACTTTTTACAAGGGCAAGAAGAGATAGGATGAGGGGGAATGGCTCTAAATTGGAAAGCAGAAGATTTGGCATCTCTGCCATAAGGACAGGCTGAGGCAGTTGAGGCTGTTGAGCCTGGAGAAGGGAAAGTTCTGGGGAGACCTCATAGTGGCCTTCCCTGTACCTGAAGGGGCTACAGGAAAGCTGGGGAGGGACTTTTTACAAGGGCAAGAAGAGATAGGATGAGGGGGAATGGCTTTAAATTGGAAGGAGGAAGATTTAGATTAGACATTAGGAAAAAATTCTTCACGCTGAGGGTGGTGAGACATTGGCACAGGTTGCCCAGGGAAGCTGTGGATGCCCCTCCCTGGAAGTGTTCAAGGCCAGGTTGGATGGAGTCTTGAGTAGCCTGGAATGGTGAGAGGTGTGGTGGGAGAGGAGGGGTATGTGGATGTGGATGGGGTGAGGGCTCCCAAGGCTGTGGCTCCCTGATCTCTTCTCTCTGGTGACCAATGATAGGACTCGAGGGAATGGCGGGAAGATGTGCCAGAGGAGGTTTCTGTTGGATGTTGGGAAAGAGTTCTTCACTCAGAGTGTGGTGGAGCACTGAAACCGCTCCCTAGGAAGTAGTCATGGCACCAAGCCTGAAAATATTTAAGAAGCATTTGGACAATGCCCTCAGACACACAGTGTGAACGTTGGGCTTGTCCTGTGCAGGGACAGGAGCTGGACTCAATGATTCTTGTGAGCCTCTTCCAACTCAGGTCATTCTGTGATTGTATGATTCCCTGTAGGATCCGCCAGTGATGCCCACCATGCCCAAGGCCCCAGAAGGGGTCTGTGGCAGCAGAGGGTTTGCCACATGTCCGTCACCCCAACAGGAGTGGCTGCTGGCAAGCTGCAAACAACCCTGCTTGGTGCATGGCAGGCCCTCCTCCCAGATATGGGTCATTGCAAGGCACCATTGGTCGCTCCATGTTTATATCAAAGAATACAACTACTGATTGAAAACAGGGTGATTTTTTGGTAAGACTTTTCTCAGCTGCTGTGTACTGCATGCAAACCATGGTACAGCAAGAGAGGGCTGCCTACCTAATATCCGGTGCGATCTCCCCCACTGGAAAACTTGGGTGTGTTCTCTGGATTTAAAATTTTACCCTTATCTTACTGAGTCCAAGGACACAGGGATCCCTGCACAGAGAGTAGCTAAATGATATAAACAAGATCACCCTGAAAACCTAAGAGCTGACTCCAGCTTTTCAAGCCCTACATTCAGGGCCCTGACCATTAAACCAGCTTTGCCATATTCCCCAAGCACAAGGCAGGTAACTACCTGGGGACAGTGGCAGTAATTAGATTTAATTACTTCATGGTACATTCTCTGAAATCATGGTGAAAGACAGCACTGAAGGGGCAAACAGTAGTCTCTGCTTTTTCTGCATGGTTTCCTATGTGGTGCTCACTGACAGACGTCTTGCTGCCTTCCTGGGGTGTTGAGGATCATGACTGACACCTAGAATCATAGAATCATAAGAATCACTAGGTTGGAAGAGACCTCTGAGATCATCGAGTCCAACCGTGCCTGTCTCTCTACTAAACCATGTCCCTAAGGAACTCATCCACCCGTTTTTTAAACCACCAGGGATGGTGACTCCACCACCTCCCTGGGCAGCCTGTTCCAATCCCTGACCACTCTTTCAGTAAAGAAATTCTTTCTAATGTCCAGTCTAAACCTCCCCTGGTGCAACTTGCAGCCATTTCCTCTTGTCCTATCGCTTCTCACTTGTGAGAAGAGACCAGCACCAACCAGTCACAACCTCCTTTCAGGCAGTTGTAGATGGTGATGAGGTCTCCCCTCAGCCTCCTCTTCTCCAAGCTGAACAACCCTAATTCCCTCAGTCTCTCCTTCTAGGGCTTATTCTCCAGCCCCCTCACCAGCCTCGTTGCCCTTCTCTGCACACGCTCCAGCACCTCAGTGTCCTTCCTGTAGTGAGAGGCCCAAAACTGAACCCAGCACTCGAGGTGCGGCCTCACCAGTGCTGAGCACAGAGGCACAATCACCTCCCTGCTCCTGCTGGACACACTGTTTCTGATACAGGCCAAGATGCCATTGGCCCTCTTGGCCACCTGGGCACCCTGCTGGCTCATGTTCAGCTGGATGTCAACCAACACCCCCAGGTCCTTCTCTGCCAGGCAGCTCTCCAGCCACTCCTCCCCAAGCCTGTAACGCTGCATGGGGTTGTTGTGTCCCAAATGGAGGGCTCTGTACTTGGCCTTGTTGAACCTCATCCTGTTGGTCTCAGCCCATCGATCCAGCCTGTCCAGATCCCTCTGCAGAGCCTCCCTTCCTTCAAGCAGATCCACACTTGCACCCAGCTTGGTGTCATCACCTGCCAGAGGGCTGGCCTTGTGGCTGCTCTTCCTCTGGGGGAACAGGCAGCTGCAGTGAAACACTGACAGATCTGGGATTTTGCTCGTAATACTGAGGACAGGGGCAAGGGAGGCCTTTTTAAACTATATGTCTTACTACTGTCTAAATATTGCAGGCATGATGTGGCTGAAGAAGTCATAGAATTGTAGAATATCTCGAGTTGGAAGGGATTCCTAAAGATCATCAAGTCCAGCTCCATGTGCGATGGCTTCTTGTTGCTGTGGGAATGCTCACCACCCTTAGGCTCCATCTCATCTTTTGGAAGCCTTGCCCCAGATGTGGTACATACTGGATGTAACCATTGATTATTAAGTTTGATTCAGGACTCAGTGGTAAGCCAGTACAGAAACCAGCAGAGAGGCTCAATTAAAAGTAAGCCATGTCTGTGAGCAGAGTGACCACAGCACACGGTAATAGCTGAACTGTTCTAGCAGCCACAGGTTCCCCATCAAGCTACTTTGCACTGCTGTTAGAAATGAAAGCTTGAATAACTGAAGGAATTAGATCTCCTAGCAAAATTGCAGATTGGTCTTCCCAGGTGCCCATATGGAAGTCTGGTGAACAATCCCAAAAATCATCTTAAACCACAGATTGACCCCTGTGGCCCCACTGGGGCTCTTCAACCAAAGGAAGCTAGCTGCATCCCAACTGCAGCCTCCTCAGATGTTTCCTTTCACCCATTGGCATCACCCTTCTGCCTTATTTGGCCTTACTTCTGCCTGTGGCTCCTATGAAAGTACTGTGCCATCTTCAGCCATCCTCACATCCTTAAGAAGGGATGAAAAATAGTTTGAGGTATCTCATCTGGATATTGCTGACAGTGGATTTTAGAAACCTGACTAAATAACTTGCTTCAATATCCTGCTATTGCATTCCACAGCTAACTTATACACTGCCCTTTATCCCTTTGAAATGTGCTGTGGTTTCATTTTCTAAGCTCTCTTGTTTAAATTGCACAGAGTTGGGTAAAGCTGAGTGGTGTCTATGGCAATCATTATTTAATACCCTCCTCCCATTTATTGTTCCTTCTTTCTACCCTAAATACAGCCGGCCTCGGTGATGATTCATGGTATGGAGGCCAAATGGACCCATGTGATGAATAAATTTTGCTCACCTGCTCAGAACCTCTCCCATATCTGCCTCTTTCAGGAGAAGGTATCCATAATTCAAGTTGTATTTGAGAGGAGAACACCCCAACAACTTTTATTATGGCATTTATCACTTAGAACCTGGGAGAGGAGTTATTTGGAGGAGCCCAGACAGGTAGTTTTCTCTATTTCTCTCTAGATCCATTGTTGAAATTGGCTAAACCTTGGCCATTTCTCATCTTGACTATTACAAGGTTGTTGCCTTCTAGCATAAATACAAAGACTGTACATTGGTGCAATGATACTAACCACTAGGTATAACACTGGGCTACCTAGTAGTGAACTTCTTCCTCTTTTCTGTGTTGACACAGATTCCATCAATAGTGCATGAGAGTCTTGTAAACTGGGATCCATTTAACCACATACATTTTCAATGATATCACTTAATGTTCTCATCAGTTTGCAGATGGGGCACTAGGACTGAGGTAGATTAAGTGGTTGCCCATGTCTAACAGGATGCCTAAGGTAGATGCAGACAGGAAAAGTGCATTCTCTGTGTTTTATCTCACTGAACCTTTACAGCTCTTCCTTGCTAAAGGAAGCCTCATCCAGCAAGCAACACACTGTGACGCTGAGTGCCTTTCTGAAGAAGGAACGTTTTGTGGGGACCATGACTCTTCCAAGGCCTAAGCTTTAGGAAAACAACTTTTTTGTTACTATTTACCTAAATTCCCAAGCCACACTAGAAGTCAGAAGCCCCACCAACTGAGTCAAGAGCTCCTGTCTATAAGAAAATTGCTGAGTCCAGGCTTAGGACGTTAGTTCTAGTAGTGAGACATTTTACACAACGGTAACGCTCTGGTTAGGCAGCAACAGATATGATCCTTGAGGGAATGGTTAAGCAGCTTCACTAGAATTGTCATATCAGATCAATGGATCAGGATAGTGTAGAATTCCTGATTTGAAAGGTGGTCCTTCAGTCCAATCCACTCCATAGCAGTATATTTTTGACTTCAACTCATGTCACCTCAGCTGGAGAGACTGGTTACTGGTATATGTTCAGGACAAGTTACTGGTGTTTGAATACATGTCTCTTGGACATCCAGAATTTCATTGAATTTAGGGCATCTCCTTTCTGTATTAGGTCTGTGGATGCTGGAGGAAAAAATTTAGAGAAGTCATCAATACTCAAAGAGATGTGTTTAATACCAGGAGTTTGATTTACAGAAGTGCAAGTATTCCCTACTCAAAATACAGACAAGCTTGACTTTCATGAGGTTTAACAAGGCCAAGTGCAAGGTCCTACACCTGGATTGGGGCAGTCTGTGGTTTTAATACAGGATGGGGGATGATGCCATTGAGAGCAGCCCTGCAGAGGAGGACTTGGAGTGCTGAGTGATGAGAAGCTCAACATGAGCCAGCAATGTGCGTTCACAGCCCAGAAGGCCAACCATGTCCTGGGCTGCATCCAAAGAATCGTGGCCAGCAGGGTGAGGCAGGGGATTCTCCACCTCTGCTCTTGTGAGACCCCATCCAGAGTATTGTGTCCAGTTCTGGAATCCCAAACATAAGAAGGATATGGAACTGTAGGAACAGGTCCAGAGGAGGCTACAAAGATGATCAGAGGGCTGGAGCAGCTCTGCTATGACGACAGGCTGCCACAGTTCTCTTCTCCAGTTCAGCCTGGAGAAGAGAAGGCTCCAGGGAGACATTATAGTGGCCTTCCAGTACCTGAAGGGGGCCTATGAGAAAGGTGGGGAGGAACTCACCACAATGAGGGTGGTGAGGCACGGGTTGCCCAGGGAAGCTGTGGGTGCCCCCTCCCTGGAAGTGTTCAAGGCCAGGTTGGATGGGCCCTTGAGCAGCCTGGGCTGGTAGAAGGTGACCCTGCCCATGGCAGGGGGATTGGAACTAGATAATCTTTAAAGTTCTCCCAACCTAAACTATTCTATGATTCTACGATTAAGCATTCTAAATAAGTTGACAGAACAGAAATTATTGCTGAGATCAGGGACAGGGTAACTTGTTTGACTTTAATTTGCTTTTTGTATCATAATTTTTGGTTTTGGAATCCTCTGGCTCTTGGGAATTCAAAGAAGAGGGGATGACCCCAGCAAATGGTTTACCTGTGGGAGGCAGCTCTACCATTTTTGAAGAGCAATCTGGACTTCCAGCAGGTTGGAGTGGTTTAAAAAGTCTCCATATTTGAAGGAAGAGGGTAAGGTATTCCTACTTCTGACCATTCCCTCAGTAGTTGTAAGGATACCGTTGCCGATGCCCATGTCAGTATAAAATGCTGCTTCAGTTATCATGCGAAGCAGTCATTTGTGTTGCCTGGATGAGGACTGTGATCAGATGTGTACTGAGGACACGGCTTGCTCTTTCTGGGATACGCTTTCCATTGTTTTCCTCTTGGAACACAGCTCAGGAAGAGCATTTGATGTAAAACACTAAGATACTCTTGAGTCTTCATTGCTCTTCTCTGATAGGGCATATATGAGCCACTGTTGAGCTCTTAGGATCCCTGGAGCACGCATGCAGCCACAGATGCCTGCCCTGAAGCTGTCTGAACCTATTCACAAGATGGTCTATAAGCAGTGACTTTTAAAAAAGCAACCTACTGATTCTCCAGTGTCATCATTTAATGCGGGTACCTCTGTGGTGTGAGAGAGTGCAAGCAGCCAAGAAGACTGTTCTGAGCCCAAGGAGTATGAATGTCTGGAGAGAGGGTTTCTTAGGGCTTAGTTTTCAGAAATACTTCCAGCTCTTTTTCTTAGTTAAGATAATTTCTTCTGTAACATATGGAGGGAGTGGGCACCAAAAATAAGCTCTTGCTCTTGAGTCTGGCTCCAGAAGTCATTTTTTTCACAGGGTCTATATGAATTATCACAAAGCTGTGATGCCAACTACAGCAGCTTGACAAACTGTTAATTTAAAATCCAGGTCATAACTACTGTATATGTATATATGCCTATGTTCATACATGTGTGTGTTGGTATCTACTCTGTAGAGACTGGAATGACAGCTCTTCCAGATCTATGAAAAGGCTAGTAGTGTTATCGCTGAATTTTAGGTCAAGATTCTGGTAAACAGCTTCAGAAACTGCCACAAATATCCTTAGCCCATGGTTGCACTGATTAGTTCAGCTTCCCAGTTCTGATGTTCAAAGAAAGACACTTTTCCAGTGCTGCCTGTGTAATTGACGTAGCTCCCAATCACCAGCAAGCCAGCCTGTATTTTCAGCTTAAATGAGACCTCAGGATCAAAATTCTACACTTCTAACCCAAATGCAGTACATGATGCACAAATTACTGATACACGTGCTTAACTTAATGTGCCTGAGACCCAGTCAGCGGTAGAGTGTATGCAGGTGCACAGACTTTCTATATAATTTTGAAAATATTTCATCTTGAAGAGGTTTTAAGTAACTATTCTCTATCAATATCTGGGTTTCAGTAGAGCAGCTGCCTGATCGATTGCCTTGCTCAGGAGTAAGAGGGTTACTGTAATTATCTTGTTTGCAAGAAAAATAAGAACATTTATCTCATTTTAGGTTAGCAGAAGAAACAGCAATTGTGAAATTCATCATTAGCCCAAATGTATTTTTATTTTGCTGCATAATAACTGTTGAATGACTGACCCTTGTGTTAGTATTTTTCCCATTATTTCTGTAGGAATTTTTTATGACATTTTCCATAAAATGCTGGAAATTTTCAAGACATTTGACTCAAAAAAGGACAAACCACCTGATTCTTATGTGTCCTGCATTCAAACATCTTGAGGGGAGAAGAGAACTGAAAGCCATCAGGTTTCATGCTGTAGAAAATAAAGAATGTTTCTGAACACTTAGTTTACATGAGACTGTTTATACGTTCATGCGCAGCAGTGCTGACGTGTTGCAAACTTTTTTGAATTTAAGTGAAGGGTTCCCCAAGGAATACCTCAAATCTGATTTGTTTGAAGGTGCTGCATGACAGCGTGAATCACAAGAATCAAAGAGGAAAGAAAACCTTTCTTTTTAGATCAGCAAGTCACCAGGAGGACTGGTCTGGAGTCCCAGAGAGCCACCGGCTACCTTGGAAAGAATAAGCCCCCATGTGAGTTTCTCCTTCACAGGGTCCACCTCTCTGTATATCCCAGTAAGGACTGCAAGTCCAGGGTGAAGAGGCCGCTTTGGTAAGTGTGGGGCTGGCATGCGGATGTCAAATGACCCGCCATCCAACAGAAGTCAGGTGCAAGCAGTGAAAGGTTTGCCTGTGCATCATCCTTTGTCTAATGAATGCATTGACAGCACCTCCTGCAAATCTGGAGGAGTCTGAGGAAAGGGGACAGTTGATTCAGAGCAGTTATCCACACCTTCTCCTGAGTAACAGTATTTTAAGTTGTGTATAGGTTAGACATTAAAAAGCATCAGATACTCTCCCCTTCAAACTACAGATTCTGTTTACTTTGGTATAGCTCCGAGCTGGGATTTATAACCAATTTAGCAGGACAGCTTCTCAGAATTTATAGAGGTTGATTATTTTGGCATTACTTTGTTGACTGATGTCCAATCCAATGCTGAAACTAAACTCATTTACTAATCTGATAAGATAGTGTTATTTTTGTTAGCTTCCCTCAATAATACTTATAGCTTACATATATATGTATGTAGTTTATTCAGATGCTCATTTTATTTCATTTTAGTTTAAGACTTTTATGAATGTTATAATAAAAACATGTACAAATACCCTCCTTACACTTCTTCAATAGGCAATAACAATTGCCCAGAATGGACATTACCAGGCAAAAAGCCTGACTAGGTTCACTTAAGAAGTGAGTGACTTCCACACATTTGTTTCACTGACAGCACATTTGGCTCATTGAATATATAACATTCTGCCTGTACATTCAAGTTTTCAGGATTGGGGCTTATGATGAAGAGACATCTAGCCACCTGCTACAAGGAAAATGACAAACTCACTTTTTTTCACCACAGACAATAATTTTGGTAAGCTACAAAATCTAGGAAGCTGCCTGGAGATTAAAGGAATGGTCCCATTGATCATTAAAAAGGAAAGAGGCAAATTCCAAGTACTCAGGAGTATCTATTGCCAGTAAAATAACAGGATAAAAAAATGGGAGGAAAAAAATCACTAACCACCTAGGGATAGGGATAAGGATAAGAAAACAATTGTCAGCACTAGGGATTTATAAAGCACAAATTGTGCTGGAGAAACCTGATTGCTTTTTTTAATAGAATTATAAAATTAGTGGATGAAGGGAACATGATGGATTTGATACATTTGGATTTTAGTAAAGATTTGATACATAAATCCTACTCAAAATTAATTCAAATTGGCTTGGCTACACCACTGCATGGAATGAAAAATTGGCTTGAGACCCACAAATAAAGGATAATGATGCATTAAAAAGGTATTGTGTTGGAAGGAGAGGTCTCCGTCCCAAAGATCAGCAGTTAGTTCTGTCCTATTTAACACCTCTTGACACGACATCTTCTGCCTGGAAATCACTCAAGAGAGTGAAATATAGAAGGACATGCGGGATAGACCAGCTGAAAATAAATTGGGATCCCAGTATAAATTCAAGTACCATCCAAACCACAGTGTCCGGTTATGAGAAGGTCCCTAGAAAACACCAGAGAAGAATCACTGCAGCAGAAACCAATGAGACGGGAATTTGCAGTGAAGGACAGCAGAAAAATAGCTGGAGCGTCTAAGTAGAAGACCTGCAATTCATGCCAGTACGGAAGGACCACAAGGCTTCTGCAGTATCTGTGTCCCACATACACTTTCAACAAGGTACCAGGCAGGTTTTGGTGGTATAGCTGGTAGGGCACCTTCTGGAGTCTCTCCTATCATGTGCTGGAGACAATACTGCAGGAAGAGATTTTCTCCCCAGGAAACAACCAGTGCGGACACTCATGATGAAGTTAGCCTGATTTGGAAGGAGGGCTTTAAATAGAGCCTCATTAATTTTTTATTTTTAAATGTAAAACCAGGAAAGAAAATGGCAGTAAAGCTAATTAAATGCATTAATGGCAGACATAAATCCCCATTTTCCTAATGTTTTCCTTATCTCTATCACTCACAATCCATCTGCAATTTCAGCTATTCACCATTTTATCTTACCACCCATCCACAGGTGCAGGTGGGTGTACAGTACCTTTGGAACAAGTAGGCCAATTTCAGACAACTTTGCGAAGGGCAGATAATACATTTCTGTATGTTTTGTTACATTAAGCATCTGACAAAGGAAAGAAATCCAATGTCTACCCTCACTGAAGTGGGAGCACACCCTCTGTTAGGCATCAGAGAATCCACAGATAATGCAGTCTTGAGAGACATCCACAAGGAAGATCACATTTCCCTGGCTTGTTCCTCTGCTCATGAAACTTCTGCTTTTCTTTTACCTCCTTCTTGCTGAAAATCACAACCTATTGCTTCTGCTCCCCTTCTAGTTTGCTTTTTTCTCTATTCTGCATCAGTGGAGATGTTAGAATTAGTATTAGGATCTCTGTAATGCTCATAGCTCTCCTAAATACATGTGTACATTGTGCACACTGTGGCAGTTAATAGCATTGTGAGAAACCTTCATTTGTAGTGTTCTGCTTTTAAATTCTCAATCTTTAACACTGCATTAAAGTGACTTTAAAAAAAAAATTAATTCTATGAATAGTTCTTACAGGTCTTTAAAAAAAGATTAAAATGTCTGGTATTGCACTGTAATTTATTATTATTTAAATTACTAATGCCTCTCAGTTGCTTAGGCGCTTGCATCTATTTTTTTTTGTTTTTAAAGCCACATCTATTTAATGAAACAACAAGGCAGATGGCATGCAGTGGATGGGCCACTGGACTGTGGCTAAGAAGCCACAGGGTTTGAGCTGTGGTTGCTGGATAACCTCTAACAAGTGTCTTTACGTCTTGGTGTCTCCTACTACTCTTTTATTGCTTCATCAGCTCACAAGCTCTTGAGGACAGAGACCGTCACCTAATTGTGTGTTTATATGATTCACAGAACAATAAAGTTTTAATACTTGCTGAGGTCACTGTGCCTTAAATGACTACTGTAACACAACTGATAACTCAAACTGCTGAAGAGATGGCCTCCAAACACCATTGCAGCCCACAGGCCAGGTACCATAAAAAAGGAATCGATACATTAATGTCAGAAGGTCTTTAAGAGAAGGACAAGAAGCCAAGGTTCCTTTTCCTTCTGTCTGCATGTTTTTCACCTGTCTTCACAAAATTCTCAAATGCTGCTTATTTGCATGAAGGATGTTCTTCACCAGAACATCTTCCTCACAAGGACACAAACCCAACACTTTCTATATTCAGCCAATCCTTATCTACATTTGCAAGTCAGAAATTTAGCATGATATTATTTATAGAGCAAGATGACAGGGCATAAAATAGAGGTGTACAAACAAGGACCCTAACACTTCCTTGGGCAAAGAAATTGAGATGAAGTGGCCAGCATGTGTCTTCTCGGAGACTTTCTCCTGGTGTCTGCCAGTGAGGTCCACTGTCTCAAGGGAGGTTTGACATGGGAAGTGTTACCAGGAAGGTCACTCAACTCCTGTGCTTCCAGAGCATGAAAATAGAGCTGGGTATGCTGGTCTTTAGTTTTCTGCCACTGATTTGGGACTCCCCCCTAGACCAAGACTGAAGCATCTGGACAGCAAGGTAAGTGGCCACTCAGTGTACCAGGCAGTAACACCGATAGTTTTTCCTTTTCAGAAACTAGTGTTACAGATCTGTTCTGCTGCAACACTTGAAAGCAGTGGTGATGTGGGTTTCACTGAACATCCACTGGAGAGCCTCAGGTCAGGTGGAGTAATTGCTTGCAGATGTTTTTCTCTCTGTCTCTTTCTATTCGTGAAGCAGCACAAAAGCTGCCAGCTCACTGGGGTAAGGCAGGAGCAATAAAGCTTTTCGTCTTTCCTCTCTGGGTTTTAGTAAGAGGATTACATATCTCCTCCTTCAAGAATAAACCTCTTTGCAGGCAAGATACTTCTCAAGCCCTCTTTGGAGATCAGTCCCTGCATCACAACTCCTAAGATTCAAGCCATCACAGTGGCCAGTAGGAAATGAACCCCAGTTAAAAGGGAGAGGCCTTTACTGCTCTGCAGGACTGCAAGGATAGGACATAGTATACACGCTGCCACAGGGAAAGGGTCCTTGCTGGGTTCACAGTTATCAGACACAAAAATAAGGAGGCACAAGCTCAGAGTAGAGTTCAAGCTCCATTCAGGATGACAGGAGACTGTTGCTGGAGTCTTGGAAAAGACACGGCTAACCCTTTTGCTGGAATAGCTTCACCATCAGGGAAAAATAACCCACGAAAGAAAAGTTTAACATTGATCAAACACAACTGAGAACAGTATCCAAGCATGCATGACTACAAGCAATGCATACATTGTTAAAACAGAGAAATTATATTGAAAGTTTTAGGACATAATTGTATGTTTTACTACATCTAGCCCAAATATACTGATTAACTAATGACCTTTAGAAGGATCACAACATCCAAATCATGCTTGATTACTAATACATTCCCATAACTTTGGAAACATCAACCAGCAGTTATTTCTGCAAGTAATATTACTTTACAAAAACATCTGTACATCAAAATGAAAGCCTGTGTGATAAGTAAATAACACTACTCACTTCCATTGACCCTCCTCTGCACCCACTGTTCTTCCCTTCTGCTGAGGCTACCTCAGCCTCTATGACACCGTGGAACTGCCCTAGCTCCTGTTTTGTCTTCCAGCTCTCACTGTAGCAGCTTTAGGCTAATGGCATGGAAGTATACATATTTTCTTTAGCACTTCCCATGGCTCCTTTGGTCATGATCTTCACCTGCCTTAACCTATGTGAATAATTTTAATTTTGCCTAGCTGCCTTTCTAGGTCAAAAGAAACATCCTGATACGTACATACATCTTGCTTCTAACCTCAGACCATAAGAATAACACAACCAGCGGAGAAGCAGTCTGATTCATCTCCGTGTCAACTCTCATCTTTACAGCTTTCCCATTCCTGGCTACACCAGGACCTGTGATGATCACTACAACTCACAGGAGATATACTTCTTGGAGGCCCTGGCAGTTCCTCAGGTCTCTCCCTGCTGCCCACTTCCCACCTCCATGGGGCAGAGTATGGCGCTTTGCGCTCTATGTGAAGGTGCACTAGGGAAAAGCAATTGCTGGAGCTGGACCTGCTGCTGCTGCAGCGCTATGAACCTTTCCCTCTCTCTGCTGACCATTTTAATGGTTCTCGTGCACTTTTGGATGGCTGATGGATGCATTATGCGCAAACCCCCTTCCCCTCATACACAGTGTTTGCCTGGCTTGCCCAGTGAGATGGTTGGGTTTTGGAAGCACCAGGTGCAGCTGCTGGGACCGCTGGTTGGAGAAACATTTGCCTCCTGAGCCCGTTAATTAGCACAGTAACGGTAACTTGTGCTCCATTAGCCAACCCATGTGGTCGAGTCCCCTCCCCGTTCACCAACCTTGCCCTTAATGAGAGCTGGAAGGGGGACACTCACAAAACACTGCCTCAGAATAATATTCGGCTTTGTCCACGCCGGTAACAAGAGCTGACAGGATCACTACGTCCATTTCTCTTCTAATTAGCACACTTCCAGCTCGGCCTGAGCCAGCAGCCAGAGAAAAGCGATCGGACAACCGTACCGAATCACAAACACAAAGAGGCCCATTCCCCGTAATTAGGTGAGACAATCCCTCAGTCTTTTCTCGGCTGGAGCTTGCCGGTAAGACTCTCGCTGTTTTGGTAAGTCCCAGCAACACAAGTTACACGTCTCCCCAGGACACTAATAAGCCCCTAATTGTCTTCCGCTTCACACGGCTCGTACCATAGGTCTGACTTGGGGGAATTCTTCTAACGAGCGGCAGCCAGCGCTCCCTGTGCCGCAGACGGATGGGGAGCCGCCTCTCGGGCACCGGGAGGAGAAGAAGGACAGGGAGAAACGGCCAGAAAAGCAGCCTAGGCACTGGGGCCCAGCTACATGGCACAGAGGTGGTGGCTGGGCAGAAGCCACACGTTGCTGGGGACACAGACCCTCTCTGCTCTCCCTCCAGCACCACTGTCCATCTGGATGGTGGAAAGCCAAGTTCAACTTTCTGGCTTGCCTTCTCCTTTCTCATCTCCAGTGGTACACAGGTATCCACACTTCCATCAAAACCAACATCTGATTGCAAAGATTTGCCTTCAGTCTCTGCTAAGGCTCGCTGAGGGCTGTCCTTAGAGACATGTAGCACCCGGCATGTGCTTCTCTCCAGTGAGGCCATGCCACGGTTCTGTCTCAGAGTTCAGGCTGGGAAGGCGTATGGGTGTAAACAAGACCCTGTCAGCTCCTATGAAAGGGAACACATGCTGCGTCTCACAGGACGGGTTTCTAAAGACACGCACAGAATGATTAAAAACACAAGAACTTCCAGAAGTTGTGATGGGTAGAAGAACCCTGGCTTAAACACCCTGATGAAAACAAGGCAAAGTACAACACATACTCCTTCTAACTTTAAATCCAACACTTTCTTCAGACAAATATTTTTCAGCAAAACATTTTCTCTAATTTTTGGCAGGCTCATTTTGAGCAAAATCTCTCAGTTGATCCCATTAAGGATACTCAGTGCCTGCAGATCCCTTTGCCTCCTGCACAGTTGATTACAAACTGATCCCTCCTGCAAATCAGGCCAATGGGCCTCATCAGAAATGCTTCATCCCCCAGTTTTACATGTGTTATTCGGCTTCAGCGTGCTAAGCAGGGGAAGAAACCCAAAACAGGGTGACAAACTGATCCATGCAGAGTACAAATGAAAGACAGGTGGCAGCAATCACCTTGAAAGGCAATTTAGGATAATCAATATACACATATAAAAATAAATCAATTAAAAATAGCTGTAACTAATAAGTTACTTTAATACAGGGAGAATAAAACAAAATAAAGGCCACAGAACCAGGCAGCCTAAGCCTCCATGCCCACTTTGGTCATTGTTGGTCTCTTGGTCCCTCATTTTCCTGTAGCTGTTAAGTCCTCTTCCTACCTTTTTGTACATAATCTGCTGTAGCTTAGGCTACTGTAGGAAGTGGAAGATGGCAAATTTCTGATGCTTCAGAATTAGCTTTAAAATTCCGTGATTATGAGCAAAGTTGTTAAATGTGCCTGGTATTTTTGGGAGGGGAATATTCCCTGGCATCCAAGTGTCTGCGAGGACAAAACTTAATTACCCTATATTATCACGCCTACTCATCAGCTATTGGCCACAGAGCCAGCCTTTCAAGTGATACAGAACCAAGTCAAGTACTTTGTCCCCTCAGAGGTCTTGTCAATAAATAAGGTGCAAGGTCATTCTTATTACCCATTTTTTCTATTAGCAATTAAGTAAGGGCTTTCAAGCTCAGCCCTCTTCCTCTTCTCTCTTCCTTACTGAGGTGTCTATAAGAGAGACAGGCAAGGAGTGTTCTGGCTTCACTGGTCACTGATCTGTATTATAGGAATCAGCAGGCAAGCCAGAGGTCAACCACACAAACGCAACAAGAAAATGCCTATTCTGTACAAGTATCAGCTGCCTGGAGTCACTCATCCTCCTTGAAGGGACATGACAAAAAAGGTCAAGTCTAAAAACTGGCAATTTGAGTAGATGATGAAGTGAAAATGTGAAGAGATCCGTCCATGCTGAAAATCTAGCACAATCTAAATTAAATGGCATTACTGCACATATTATAGGCAGAATGTGAATTACACTCACAGAAACTACAACAACCCATACTCCTCTGGCCACTTGAATATCTTTATCCTGATTTCAGGATTTTGCATTTCACATCCTTCTGAAAGACACTCAAAGAACTGACGAAGGACTAGCCTGCAGAGATAACACGTCTCTAGAACAGCTTTGATTCCAAGAATCACAGTATCACAGGAAAACAACAGGATCCAGTGCCTTCCTTTTCCTTTTACCTTGTTTTCTTTTATTATCTTTTTTTTTTTCCTTTTAAAAATAACAAGGTTCATCTCCTATCAGGGCAAAGAGTATTTGGCCCATTGGCAGATACATATATTGGGATGTGCACATAGGAACTATGGGTTCTCATATTTCTGTGATGAGACATTTTTACTATAGTGATTACAGAAATGTGTTCACAACATTTACATTTGTTGATTCAGTTCACAGTTTGTTGATCCATGTGAAGTTCCTATCCAACTGTGATTTTGCTGGGCTGAAGATAAAGAAAAGAAAGGATCTTCTGGGAAATATTCTTTCAATGACGAATCTTCTTCTTCTACAGACTGATTATTTAATGACTTTTTAAAAAGTATCAGTATGGAATGGTATATCAAAAAGGGGCCTGAACATTAAGAAGTAAGGATCATTTTCATGTCATATTAACTTTGCATGCCACAGTCAGATAGCTCACTCAAAGATGTGATGTGTTTACCTGTCAGGAGTTGCCTTTTCTTTTGATTGTGTATGTATGAAAATTGACATTAGCTAAGAAGTATTACAGAAATGTTTATGCAGTGTTACTGAACTTGTGGTAGGAGTCCAGGATTTCAGACCCTATGACAAAAAGTAATTTATCTTTTTTACATACTGCACAGGCTGATGATGGAATTGCCCAGCATCACTTCCAAAATAGAAAGTGGTCAACATAACTGTCATCATGGTTTGGAAAAAGTGTTGCCTGAGACAAGTTACTGTGGATGAGATCAGTTGCATGTGCAGACTGCAAATCTAAGTGATGATCTTGTTCTTACAGAGACTCAAAACCAGGATTTAGTCCACGGAAATGTGGGAGAAAACAGCAGAGGAACAAAATATAAGCTGTAATTAGGACTTACACACCTCCACAGTATCCTCACACTCTGAATACTCTGTACTTTTGATTATGCCACCTCAGACAGGCTGTAATAGAAGACAGACAATTGAACACTGCAAACATAAAGAAGGTGAATGTAACCACGGAACCAAAACGTAACAGGAGCTGAAAAATTATGAGTAGTGCGCAGAAGAAAAAAATTAAACCACCGTTTCTGACAATGAAAGAAACAAAAGGTTCAAAACGGAATTATCAGGTAAGCAGGTTTAAAACAAAAAATGTCTTTCTCCCTCTCTCTTTTTTTTAAAAAGCTTTTATTTGTATAACTGAATTATGGAACTTGTTGTCCAGGGGCATTTTAGAGGACAGAATTACAGACAAACTAGGACCAAGAAAAAAATTATGGGAGGTAGGGTCTACTGTGGACCAGATGCAAATAAAACAAATGGCTGGATGCTGGGTAAGATACTCTAAAGCAAAACCACTCTAAGCCTTTTGTTTATATCCTTCCCTATAAGTTTATAACTGTTTATAATCAAAGAGAAGATTACAGATAAGATGGGCTTGTGATTTGACTTGTAATAGCACCTGACATTTTTATGTAACATACACATCAGAAAGATAAACCAGAATAAGGTTCAAACATTACCTCCGAGTTAGATTAGTTTTCACTAATCTGTTATTTCTAGGTGACTTGCTGAGGGAAATTGGAAGCAAAGTTGAGAACTGTGGTTATAGAATTGACCAAAAATTGTTAATTTCGTATTGGCAAAACTCTGACTTAAATGGAATATTAGTCTCTTCAATTGCCAGCATAACTAGACTTTTATTTTGATAATGATTAAGGACAGACTATTTCCAAGTCATTTCTCCTCTCACAAGTGACTACAGCCTGGGAAATGACAAGTTTTGAAAAGCCTTTATGCTAAAAATAACATTTCTAAACGGAGAAAAAACCCTGTTCTTCATCCCATGTTTCAACATTATGTTTCTAACCTAGAAAGAACATACTTACTCATGCTTAAAATGTTGTTTTCTAGGAAAAAGAAGGAGGATAAAATGGAAAAAAATATTCTCTTCAATAAAACAGGAAGCCTGAACAAGTTCCTTACCTCTTCTCAGGGGTGAACATGCAGAAGTGCATTAACAGAAGGAAAAGACTACTGTAAGATGAATAAAGCCCCAAACTGTGTGCTGAAAGAGATCAGGTCACAAAAAATTCTGTCTTAAAAACTGTGGGTCTGTAGAGCACATACATGTTGAGGTTGCTTTTTTTTAACTAATTAAAGATACCACAACATTTTACTTTCAAAAGTGTTAAGATTCTATACCAGACCATCCTTGCAATGTGGCTAACAACCCTGTTGTCCTGTATTGAGTTCTAACTGAAAATATTATCGCCTTTCAACTTTCTTCAATTTCTATCTGTGTAAGAAGCAGAGAATTGCAGTAAACTGACAAATCCACTTCTCTGTCTCCTGTCCGAAGTTTCTGTTGCGATATTTTCCTTCACAATAAAGTAACACCATTTAATCCCTATGGTCAGTCAGTCTCGATTTGGTGAGATGAAGCTCCTGGTACACCAAAGGCCTGGAGCTCCTCCTCAGAGTACCAGACATGCTTCTCTGAAGGCAGTGAGTAACTGGAATCTAATGAACAGACCTAGACCAAGCGTCTGCACTAAAAGCATATGCTCCTGGTGAGCCAGTGCTATCAGTCAATCCACAGCCCAAACTCAGCTCAGATCATTTAACATAGAAATGGCACATAGGAAATCAATGCATCTAAGACTAAAGACACACAAAAGAGTCAATGCCTCATGATGTTCACTGGCCAGTGTCATAAGGATATGCTGTGTACCTCAAAGAGGCGCTGCCACTGAGAGCAATGAAGTAAGGACACTATGGCTGTTCACTCCGAACAGCTGATTAAAACAGGTAACTTTGCCATAGCATGTCAGGGCCGAGTCCTCTCGTTGGACAACTTATGGTCAGATGAAGTCCAAATTCCAACGCAACCAATTGCAGTCCTTGTGACCTGTGTATGCAGTATGTCTCCCCCATAAAGAGATGTGCTATGGAAGCAAAAAGAGATGTTTGCTTCAGAAGGTCTAGAGAAAAAGCTTCTTAGAAGTTTCAGGGTTCATCTGGATCCGTAGGATGTGAAACAATCTAGCTGGGGTATCTTTCTCCAGGCTCCAGATGTGGCAGCTACTTTTTGGGTTTCTCTAGGATGTTCAGGAATTTCCCTCGAGTCATTTCTCTAGCTGAAAGCACAAGGAAGGAAAAAGATATTAATATTTCTTAAAAAGACAAGAAACCGAAACAATTGTAAAATTGACAGATTTTAACCCTAGGGTAAGAAATGAATTTAGATTTGTGCTTATACCAAAGGTAAGACTTATTTATTTATTTAAAGTGGAAAATCATTAAAATTGCTAAACCTGCATTCCAGCTTGAATTCCTGACATCCTAGATATGCAGGCAGGGCCTGGAATCTTCCAAACTCAGCAATAATTCCCACAAGCTGTCTCATTACATACAATCTGTGCTTTCTATTTCACCTGCATTATGATCTCACAGCATCTCCTTTCCTCTGTACTATCCATCTCTGAATGGTGTAATCCAGATCTCCATCACTCTATCTCAGAGCAATTGTTCCTGGATGTTATAATCCATCAGAGATTACAGAACTCTCCCTTTCTCCATTTCAGGATTATTGGTCCCTGGATGCTATGATCTTCAACAGAAATTAGACAGCATTTTCTCTCTCTCAGCAGTGTCAGTCCCTGGATGCTGTAATATAATGGGGTTTATCTTCCTTCAATGCAGTTCATCTATGGATGGTGTAATAAAGTAAAGTTTATAGAGCTTTGGTCTCCTCTCTCTCTCCGCTTTGTCAGTCCTTCGCTGTTTAATACAGCAAGGCAAGGTTTATATGTCTCTTTCTCACTCTTGGCACCATCAATCTCTGGTAGCTGTATTACAGCAGGGTTTACACAGCCACTTTTCCACACATGACATTTCTGACTTGTGAGTCCATAAGCTCACATGCTGTTAGAGCAGCCCGAATACTATCTTTGTCTTGCAATAACAATATAATACATTAAAGACAACATAATTAGCAACCAAGTCCTGCAGAAAGACAATCTTCCTGCTGGTGCTTCCCTTCGTTTCTTTTAAGTACAAGTGTAAGCTTTGTGCTGGACTGACAGGTATCAAAACATGGACATTTTTACTGACAGGATTGATGAAAGCATGCGTGCTTCCCACACCTAGCCTAAAGAGACTCTGGAAGGAGATAGGAATTCATTTTTTGTTTTATCCATTCAATTCCTGACCTCTGTACT